>JAZHRO010000059.1:24825357-26105000 GCA_037157565.1 Thalassia testudinum
AATATAAGTCTTCACACCGGTGATATTTAAAATATTACCCATGATGATTTGTTATTATTTGCATTAATATGTGATTTCAACGAGATAAAATATCACTATTCAGTGATATCAAGGTGTCCTGTATATTTTTTAAATGACAGACAAAAGTAAGATGATTTGTTGTAATTTTTTTCAGGACCATCGGAGAATAAATTTGAATTAATATGTTATGTTATTAATCTGTACCCTCAAGTTTTTATTTAGTCTTCAACAAAACGATTTGAAAAAACTGGGAACAAAGATGGGATGGTAATTTAGTTAACGAATGCGTCTAAAAAGAAATTAGGTTTCATCTAACTCGAGGAACCCAAACCGATGCCGGGATTAACGTCACCCAGTCTAATTTAATCGGATCATGATTGACTATTTTCTCCACCCGAATTCAAAGTAATCTGAATTGAATAACGAAACCTATCCATATCAATCATACACCCACCCCTGATCCCGCGGACACCGGAGCCTGGGATTCACCAAAGAGTGGAAAGAAAGAGAAGATCAAAAGAATCGAATCACCGACGGGTCAAGGGACCGCCAACGAAGAAAACCAGCCCCATCCCTGATGAACAGTCGAGGCCACTGGAGGTGAGCGTAAGGTTCGATAAACTCTCGAGTACCCAGATCCCCTCACACCACCACCACCACCTCCACTTCGATCGCTTCCACGTCACGTCACGTCACGTCACGTCACGTCGCGTCACATTTATGCAACTCCCATGTGCCCACCGACGCCATTACAGCTAAGTCTCAACACCGACCCTCCTCCTCCTCCCTCTTACCTTTTTAGTCTCCTCTCCCTAAAGCAACCGAACGCTCCATTCCCTCTCCTTCTCTCTCTGGTCTCTACATAGTCCACTGTCTGTCTACCCAACCCACCAGTCCACAGATCCACAATGGCGCCGAGGAAGGTGGTCCTCCTGCTCGCCCTCTGCTGCGCGGCGGCTCTACCAGGGATGGCCTTCGGGTCGCGGTCGCCGATGGGGTCGAAGACGGAGTTCGTGGTGCAGGGGAGGGTGTTCTGCGACACGTGCCGCGCCGGCTTCGAGACCCCCATCACCACCTACATCCCAGGCATGCATCATTCAACATATATATATATATATATATATATTAACCACATGATCCATACACCTACGTCTTACTTCTCGGTCAAAGTTGCTGTGCGTGTGGAAATAATTGTTAGGCAACGAAAGCGATGACCCTCCCTGATCGAGAGCGAAATATGTTAGGGTGGTCCGAGTAATATTGACGGTTTTATTGGAATCGCCTCGTGGGTGAGGAAATCCATTAGATCTTGACCTGTTTGTTCTTCATTGTAGCATGTGATGGTTACTAGTGGCAGTTGAAGGGATGACATCAATGGCTTGACATGCTATAAAAATAGGATCAAAATCTATCTTGGGTAGCTCTGGTTGTATGTAATTTATGTGCTAATCAAATTTAAATTAAATTGGTAACTACCTTTATCGTAATAGTGGTGACCATGATTCTTGGTTTACCCTGTTTTAAATTGGATCCATGTGTAGTGTGCACCCATAGTCCTGCTCTTTTGTAAGGAGATCAGCCCGATTATGCTCCCTTCTTTCTCCATCCCTCCCCGGATTTGGACCCCTCTGTGCAATCCTTCGTGGTAATAGAGTTATTGATGAAGGGAAACTTCACGCGAGGGCAAAAAGAAAAGAAAAAAACAAAAAAGATAATTCTACTCTCACAGTCAATACTGCCAAATTATAAAATAAATCCAAGCAACTCGTGATTACACCAATGGAATCTGCTTGGATCCGATCTGTGCGAGAATGAGAACAGGAGCAGACTAATTAACTCAATAACTACTCATTACTCTCCATTGATTTGGTGGTTACACTTCTCTAAATGTATAACCTTCTGAATTTTGTATTTTATAAATTTATCCTCCACCTACAAGGGGGACACGAAATGGAGGTAACCCAAAAGTGCTGTAACTCATGTACCATATCACATGTAATGAATATTGATGATTAAATCTCATTTCCAAAAGTATAACCATATCAGATGGAATTGGGTCAATAATTTCTATCTTCATACGATTACTTACTTATTTTTATTTGACAGCATCCTTCAAGTCCCATGTCATTGAAACGTAGGAAGCATGTAATTCCTGCTGAAAAGAACAAAAATGTGACAACACAACTCCCTACTTTTTGTAAGAAGTCTCCTATACGAAACTATCAGATGTCATAAAAATAAATAAATTAATTAAATCAGGGTAAAGAGTTGAGAGGTCTGGAGCTATTTGCAATAACTTTAGCTGTTGTTCCTTATCGATTTCTTTTGTTCTAGTCTATAGAATTCTCATTCTTCTTTCAACGAACCTGAACGTAGCAACCTGTTGTGCAGGCGCAAAGGTTAAGGTGGAATGCCGCAACCGATACAGTGGTAAGGTGACACGCAGCATCGATGGCACGACTGATATAACTGGAACCTACAACATTCTTGTGACCGACGACCATGAAAACGAGATCTGCGAATCCGTTGTCGTCAGCAGCCCTGATAGCAGGTGCCACGCTAGACTTGCCGGTCGGGACCGTTCCTCTGTGGCCCTCACGTACAACAATGGCATTCCAGCCCCTCTGCGCTATGCCAACTCCATGGGCTTCATGAGGGAAACTGCACTGAGTGGTTGCGATCTGGTGATGCAACTGTATCGGCATTACGAGGATGACGAGTAGGCGGAAAAATCTTGGCAACCTACAAAATAAAAGGATAGAGGAGTCCTGCAAGGAGCTGTTACTAGATTGAGGATTTCTGATGGTGGTGTTGTTTTCAATATGTATGTTTTAATAGATTATGTTCGTCGCCAATTCGTGGCTAAATATGTTTCTGTTGTGTTGAATTGAAGTAAACATCTTGTGCTTCAGCATGAACTAAGCTTACTTTTAAACAAATAACTTCCATCCAAGAAATAGTCAAGTTTGCCAGGCTTGTAACATTGAAGTCTGTATTACTGTGTCTTGATCTTTGGGGCCTTTCTTGTTCTGTGGTGCATTGTGAAATTTCCTTAGCTGTTGTCGGTGGCTACAATGTCACTGTTTCCTTTGAAGATCATCTCATCACAGTCAAGTTTGTTATCTATGGAGCTTTGGGAGCTGTTTTATATACCTTGTGCTTTGTTTGACAAATCCTCTCATGTGGTTCTCGTTGACCATAAACACTTGGGGTGACAAATCCTCTCATGTGGTACTTGTTTGACCATAAACACTTGAGGTGGTTGTTATGTAACGTGGCCGAGAACTCTTTTAAAGCAAGTCAAGGTGGCCCTTGAAAGTTTATTACCTAGCAAGCTTTGGTGATTTAGTACAATTTGATGACAAATCCAAGTCATCCTACTCATTTTGTGAATATGATGAATTTAGGGTGCCTCTTTATCTTCTTACAGCTGGCGTTTTTCTGTTTTCTTACATTCAGCACGAATCAGGCGAAAATGCTCCATCAGCAAATGCCATTTTGACCAAAGAAATTAGCGCCGGAGATCCTTTCGTAAGATCCCAATCACCACATTCCACGTTTTATCCGTAAGAATTGCTTTTCCATCGATTTCCTTCTATCAAACAACTTATATGCAAGGTCCATTCGCCATCATAACAAGGTGCTTAGATAGCAAAGAAAATGTACAGAAAAGGGATGCTTTGGCAGTGTTAGGATAAGAACAAAGTTCAAAAATTTGTATTTCATATTCGAGGAATTTGATACTCAATTCTCATCAAAATCGACCTTACGACTCGGTCGAAGTTGTCTCTAAATTTGGCGAGTTTAAACTTGTACATCTATAAATACATGAACTTGTTGGCCACCGTCGTGGTGAGCAAGATCTTCCATCTTGAGTAGCTTCTAACAGGCAAGTGGGTGGAATATTTAAACTTTGAAAGACAGTTTAAATCTGTTAGGCCTATTTAGATTCTAGGCCTCTTACGAACAAGGTATTGGGTTGAATTCTATTTTTAACCAGAAAATTGACTTAATGAGACTGAAATACAGTTTTCTATAATTGAAAAAGAGCCCTTAATCCCGTCCCCTAGTTCTGTGTTTCCTTGATGGCAAAGATAGATGAGCTTATTTTGGCAAGAGGATCTCACAAGAGTTGTGGGGACTCTCTATGAAGCAGGGAATTGAAACTGGGTATGTCTGTTGTTGCACAGATTTAGCTACAGATGCTTTTGTCCATTAACCTCTAGCTATTTACACATGTAAATTTGTGTGATAGAGTGCTCACTCCTGCAGCTCTTTAATTAGTTGAGACTCCTCCGTTTTGGAGTAGAGGAAGATGCAACTTAGAGCTATGGAGGAACTCTGTCCAGGACCTATCCATTCTGTACCTGTTAATTCCAAGGAGCTACGTACGTGGCACCTATGTACATAGAGGTGAAGCATACAAGCAATCACACAAAAATCACATGCAAACAAGAGGATTTACGTGTTCTCGATAGAAGGAAAAACAACGAGAATGTCAATATCTTTTCTATTAGCCGCCTAACAAGTGCTTGCTCCACCTCTTTGGTAGTTCTTTCCTCTTACCAGGGGGAACCTGTTCCCTAGTATCATTCCGTGACATCCTTAAGTATCATATTGAGTGTGTTGCTAGGTTAGTTAGTTCGCATTGTTAAGCCATAAACCTTTAGCCTTCGTTTGATAGAGGCATAAAGTTTAGGTACCAATTGAATTAAAATGCTTAAACCTCATGTTAGTTAGTAGTATATCTTGGTATTCTTCTTTGGGGGTATAGGCTGTCACAATGATGCTGTGTACCAGTAGAATCAAGTAATTTATTGACAAACTATTTTACTATGACTTGTGGTATTAGGCTAACTTACCGATTGTTTTATGTACGTGTAGAAACACACGACCCAATTAATGTCTCCTCCTACCAAGAGTATCGATGGGTATTGAGCACTAAGGATGATAGCAAAGGAGTTATTCAAAGCAATATATAAAGCATGCCAATCATGTATGTGGTGCTCGAGCAAGCCAAACCATCAGTAGTAAGTTCAGGAGGAAGGGGTTGAGGTCTCATGAGAGGTTGGAATAGTTGTAAACACAGTTGAAGAAGCAGAGGTACGAGGAGCAAAGGACACGGCAAAGAAGAGGACAGATTTGCGAGGACGGGTATAGGTTTCATAGTATGTATTCTTTTTCTTTCATATATATTTGTATCTCCTATGTTGTATAATTGTATTCAGATGTGAGCATTATACTTGATTATGTAAATAAAAGACTAATGTTTTGAATTTTATGCAAATTATTGAAAGAATGTGATGATTGTATAAGTTTAAGTGTGTGATAAATGCATAAATACAGATCATATGCAGGTCAGGGCAAGTTATATAACTTTAAAAAAAAAACTCTTTCCGTTCAATAAAAGAAAATCACCAATGGTTTTGTAGTCATCGACAAAACTAAACCCTTTATTGGTGGTTGTGTAACAACAGTTACCAAATGGCTTCGACAATGATATGTTAATCATCAACAAAGTCTATGTGGATTTATTAAAAAGACCTAAGAGGGGCTATGGTGTCGGTTTAACCGTTGCTAGAAGACTTTTACTAGTAGTGAACTTCACCATTGTTCACATCCTCGTCAGTCATAGAACTACCGTTAAAGGGTTTTGCTGCAAAAGCATTTTTTGGGCTAGTGACATTTTAGGAAGCACAAACAAAAGATTTTTGTGGTCATTTTGGACTCGCTGGAGGTCCCCTTCTTGGCAATTGGGGGTATGAACCTCTACCGATAGTTTTTGGAGGAATCACTGACAAAGGTCGAATATTAATGTATGATAAGAAATTGACTGTTAGCAACAATCTCGAGGCTTTTGCTAATGGTTTTGAACCATCAACAAGGCCCTACATTGTTGTAGTGTAGGTAGATCTAACCAGGAGTAGAGTTTTTTGGAACAAAGGGGTGGAACATTTTTTCAAACAAGGGGGCAACACCTTCTTTTTGTAGTACAAGTAAAAGGGAAGAGAGACTTACACCCAAGCCAATCCCCATCTTGAATAAAAATCAAGAATAGGTAGAAACATCTTGCTTTAACCACTAGTAGATCGTTTTCCTACATAGAACCACCCTAGCTTGCTATTCACTAATGAATCTAGCTCTCCTACCACTAAAACATCATTGCTAATTGTTGCTACTAACAATAAAGGTCATTGATCTTATATGTGGACGACCTTAATGCACTCTTGGAGTCTCTCAATAAGCAACCCTTGATTTGGAAACTCTCAATATGCACTACATGGGTGAAGTACATAATAACAAAAGAATTTACATGGAAAATCCTCCACAATAAGAAAAAATGAGGGAGCTCACGAGCTCTAGCACCACTGGTCACTAGGTTTTCATCCACTAAGGAAGAAAAGAAAGGAGCTATGTAACAATATACATGGATACAGAGCAAATGGATCCACATCCAAAGATCCATTTACCCATCACTACTCAACAGTATTAATCATCTTTTTAGTGCTTTTATACAATCATAATAGGGAAGAGAGGCATGTTGTCAAATATTGATCCCAGCCCAAGGATGGTAGACATTAATCTTTAACTCTCTTCTTGGACGCTTCTTAATCCTTTCAAACAAGCGAGAGCAATGCCATGAATAACTTAAAAAATAAGACATAGTCATAGTAAAGTGTAGATACAAGATGGCCTTAACCTTGCATACTATGACTTAAGGGCGACAAGGAGAGCAAAAGTAGGTTTATTAAAAAGAGGTGTAGCTCAAGTAAATAGGATCCTTGGAGGACGAGAACCATGCCATTGGCCTCCTTCCTATTAGATTCCACTATAAGGAGTGCCCTCACAAATATGATGCCTAGATTAATACAAAGGAAGTGGGAGATGTATGGTTATGGTGGCTAAGAGATTATGTAGAGGTTTGGTAGTAATCTACAATTAGTAAGTTTGGATTGCAATTCCCCCCCCTGACTCTTTTCTTTCTCAATCATTGGTTAAATTACACTTCTTCCCAAGTGTCGCCAAATTGTTAGCTTTCTTTCACTACCTTTTGCTATTTGTGTTTGTCAAGGAAGGGGATACTTACTGTTGATTATTGAAATGACCCTTCCCAAGGGTCGTTTGAAATTTTTTTGGAATTTTAGGGGTGTTAATGCAATTTTAAACCCCCTAGGTTTTACTCTATGGATTTTGCGGGAACGAGGGGATTTTTGCAAGGCCAAGGTCGCAATTGACCTGGCCCCACACCAACTCAACGCACCCCCCTCCCACCTTAAAGCCCAAACCCTAAGCCCCTCTCTATAAAAACCCCTCCACCCTCAACCCATGACACCACCCCACTCCATTTGCTTCACAGCCATTCACACCTTCTTCCCTCCTGCACCCTTGCAACCGTGAGTAAGGGAGAAGGAGAGGAAGGGAGCAGGAGGAGCACGGAGGATGCTCCTCCATTTTTCTCCACCTCCACCGTCCATCTTCTCCTCCTCTTCCACCTTGCGACTGGGAGAAGGAGAAGAGGAGAGCCGGAGGAGCGCGCAGAGGGAGAGGGCAAGGGCGTAGCAGGGGGAGCTGGGAGAGGAGCTCGTGAAGGAGGACCTCGAAGCCTCCTGAAGCTACTGTGGTAGCTACTACAGCTCCACGGGCAAAGAAGAGATCGTGAGGAAGCTTTGCACGCAGATATTTCTACAACATCAGACATCTGCAACCCTTGTTAGACGTCTAGAGGGGTCATCGGACGTCCGATAGCACATAGAGTGCCAAGGTACATCATCTGCACGACCATGCATGCGTATACAATGGTGTGAGGTGTCGTTGTTGTGGCTGTGCATGCATGCACAGGTACGAGGGAGTTGGAAAGGAGTGTCGCACAACACTCGAGGCACTTTAGAACGTTTGGAGGTCGTGTTAGACGTTCGACTGCTCTTCCAGACGACCGAGAGCAGTGTTAGACGTCCAGAGACCCCCTCAAACGGTTGTGCAGGGTAGCAGACAACGGATATAGACGTAGGAGAGCAAGATGAGCTACTGCATTCGTTTAAGACGTCTAGGACTCGCCCAAAACATCCGATTTTGGTCAGGGTATGTGTTTTTGGGCTAGTTCAGGGCCCAAATGGAGTCGATTTTTTGCAAACAAAGTATCGTTGGTTTTCTTACGATTTTTGAGCTCATTTAACATGTTGGTCAAAGTTATAGGTCTTCAGTCCATAGTGTACACAGGACCCGCAGAGACGTTGGGATCCGCCGTTTGAGCCCCCTGATGGGAACACCATCATGAGTCATAACTAGCTCATTTTGATCCAATTAAGTCAGTAAGTGCTCCTACATAACTTCTAGAAAGCCATAAGTCACTGCATAACCATTATGAGAGAGAGACAAGAAACTAGAGTTAAAACTGTAATTTTACCATCACAACTTGAATACAGTACAACCACAGGTTTTTCCAGGGGATAATTAAGGGTTAAATGGTCCTTAAAGTCTAACAAGTGGGTTTGAATAGATAGAAAAGGGTTTGCACGTGTTTTGATAATTAAATACCTTTTGAAATCCTAAAAACAGACCTACTTAATTAACTGAGGTTCTGGTAAGGATAAAATTCACCTAAATCCTTTACAATTTTATAAAAATATTCTCTAGGGTTTGAAACCTTCAAAGTGACCATTAGAATCTCAGATAGACATTTACCCTAATTTAGGTTTTTACATAAATTACGTAGTCAAACGCGGTCAAAATCAAAATCCAACTTCACCATTGTATTCCTTAGGTCCAAATTAGGTTTGTACCAAATTTTGGACCCAAGCTAAAATTTTCTTGACCTAGTTTGCAAATTGGTCCTGTCTGATTACATTTATGTCCTTAACTTTCAAAATATTTACAAATAGACCCCTAACTTTGTCATCGTCTTCACAACAGGTCCCTACCGCCATTACTCCTATTCCTACAAGCACTGGCTACCTTGAAATGGAAAGACCTCTTTGATTCCTTGACGAATCCCTTTCAGATTTGAAAGGGAAGTTCGTCAAGGAATTCCCTTCCTTTTGAGCTGCATCTTGGGCCCCAATTCTCTCCCAAATCCTAATGGGAACTCATGGAGCAAATGGGTTTCCTGCTCCGACGATACTTCCAAGCTTGGAAGCTTGACTTCCATGCTTAAGATCCTTCTTGAGCCCTATAAAAGAAATCCTAGGGCACAACCGTGCTCTTTAGCTAGTTTTGAGGCAAAAAACCCTCTTCCTAACCCAACCTTCGGCCTCCTCGGACCTAGCTCCGGCGAGCTCCTCCACTGTCGTCCTACAGCCTCCCAATGGCCAAATTGGGAGCGTCTTCTTTCTCCCTGACTTCCTCCGCCTCTCAACAGCCAACTCAGAGGTGCCCTAGCCCCTTCATCCCCGTCATCAACAGGCCACCACCCTCACTCTCATCACACGCTGCACCCACCACTACACTCGTCACTCCACGGTGATCCTTCCTGAGCCGTCTGACAGGGCTGAGAGGTCGTTTTGCTCGATTTCAGGTTTCACCCTTCACCGCCATTAACGAAGGAGTTCCAAGCAATCTTGGAGCCATGTTCTTGCAGAGCGAGCTCCAAGCTCCATCTCCAGGTTGTGCAGATTTGCTTCAGGTACTGCCCCAGGCGGTCAATTGGACGCTTGGACCTCACGAGCTGCAGCAATCAGACAAAGAAGCCACCTCTAGGCGCATGCAAAGAAGGAAGGACAGATAGTCCCAATCGTAGGTTTTGGAGCAAACGAGGCCGCATAAATTGTGTTTCTGCTATAGCCTTATCGCCTCAGACACTGGGGGTGAGGTCCCCGCTCACCCGCTCACGTGCCTCGTCCACGACCTCTCCCCCGCAGACCTGGTGCATCCGACCTGCCTAAGCTTCACTCCTCGGTTGCGATCACACCCGTAGCCCTGGACCCGGGTACGCACCTACCCGATTACCCGACTATACCCTGAGTGGCTTTGGGAGGGCAAAACCTAAGGGGAGAGAAAGAGAGAGAGAGCACGGGGCAGGGGAGGGTTTTGTCCTGTGCAACACTTAGCCAAAACTTGTGATGACTGCCCTTTGTGCATGAAGAAAGAAAGAAGAAAAGAGGAGAAGGCCTAAGCAGATGAGAAAGAAGAGGAGAAGCACAGAGAATGAGAAGAAGAAGAGAAGGCACCGCACCAAAAGAAGAGGAGAATAAGAAGAGAAGTGAAAGAGAAGCCCAGAGAAAGAGAGAAGCAGAGAGGCCCTTAAGTCTCTAGCACTGTAGCACATATTTAAGACGTCTAATACATTTGATTAACATCTATTTAAGGCTTTGATTTAAGTGTTATTTGTGAGGAGTAATTGGTAATTTAAATCATTATTTTACTCCATTCTTTCTGCATATTGATCTTGACATTATTCTTATTGCAATCTCTATTCTTGATTTAAATTGTGATCGTGAGTTTTAAATTCCATATTGCTCCCTGTGTTCGACCTCGAACTTAAAATTCGAGTAATAAATTTATTTATTTTCAAAGCGATTTCGACTATATTACAACGCAGTTTTTTAACCTCAATTTCGCCTCGACAAACACCCCCATACCACCCGTGTACCCTTGTAGAGTGGTCCCCCCTACTTCTGTGGTTTAAATTAGTAAAGTGCATGTTAAATTAGTAATATCTACTTGAAACCTAGGTTATGAGATGAACTCTAGGACTGAGAATATGAATACTTGAATTCAACGCATGAACCTTGCTTGTTATAAAACCTGAGAATGCATGTTGTTAAACTCCCTACTGTGAGAACTGGAATACTTTAAATGATATAATAGTCGCTTATCCTGCTAATGATGGTTTACACTGTTAACTTCGAGCTGCCTGTTGTATGAATTAGAAATCAATATATGATAGAGATGCATGCCACGAAATAAAATAAGACATGTACTATGCATGAACCTTATGGGGAACTAGGAAAGGAACTCAAAGTATACTAAAACGAATATCTGATGTATGATTGAGCCTATTGCCTACGAGCATGTTGGTTGACTGTTCAGACTTGGGTATTGATACGGCCAATCGGCGTGAAGAGATAACCGGGTTTTATTGTTATGTCGTTGTAATATAGCCAGTTATTGCCATCATTTCAAATATATAATTTTTTTACTCGGAAAATAAAAGAGTTCCCGAGGTCGAACTCAGGGAGCAAGTTGTATTCTAGGGGTACAAAGTTTCTTTTACAAAAATATAGATAGATAGAGAGAGAGATGAAAATTTGTTGGCTTCTTCTTTCTCGTCTGTCTTCTTCTTTCTTTTCTCTTCTCTTTGGCTTTTGGTTCCTTTATCTCCTTGTGGTCTTCTTCTTCTTTCTGCAGCAGTGGGTGATGTTCTTCTTCGTCTTTTAGCTCTTGTTTCTGCTTTGTCTCTTTCTTTTTCTGCAGAGCGGTCCTTGTCCTGTTCTTCTTCCTCTTTTCTGCCTTCAGAGCGTCGTCCTTCTTCTCTGCCTCGCTCGTCTTCTTCTTCTTCGCCTTTTCCTCTTTGCTTCGAGCAGTCCTGGCTGCTTTTCTTCCGTCAGTCTTCTTCTCCGGTTCTTCTTCTTCACCTGTGCCTGCAAACTTGCACTGCTTGATCAGAGGGGGCAAAACCTATCTCTACCCTCCCCCGCGTCTCTCTCTCACAGAAGCCGCTCTTAGGAAAGCTCTCCCAGAGCTGCCGGGTTGCCGGGTACGGGTCGCGCCCGGGTCCAGGCCCATCGGCGTGAGTGGTGGGCGAGGAGTGCAGGTCAGTCTAAGTCGGGTCGGGCCAGGTCCGCGAGGCGTGAGCGCGGACGAGACCGGGTCGAGCGAGCGAGTGAGAGGGACCTCACCCTGTGCTCAGGAGGCAACGAGCATAAGGCGCTTTTTGCCTTTATGCGGGCGCTCTCCTCTGAAAGTTTACGAGGTGGGACTAAATGTCCTACCCCAATTTGGGTGCCTGCGCGGAGGAAGCAGCGGCAGTCGAGGCGAAGCGCGGGGGCTTCGCGCGAGAGCTTCGCCTCAACTGCAGCCTAACGCTTTGCCGAAGTGTCCCCGCACAGCCTGGGAGGGTGACCTGGGCGCGGCGCACCTGGGGCAGCAGGTGAAGAAGCTGCTTCGCTTCAACAATGGCGGCGACGAGCGCAGGTGCCTGCCCACAGAAAAACGGCCTCTCGGCCCAATCAGAAACGCGGAGGACCTTCGCCGTGGCACGGCGAAGGTGGTCGGGGGGTGTGCAGGCGGCGGGGCGGAGCCCAAGAGCTGCCCTAGGTCGGACTGTGGGTCGGAAGATGGGTTTGTTCGGTGGAGTTGCAGAGGGTGATGTGGGGGAAGTGGAAGGGCGGAGGTTGATCAGGGTGAGGAGGCGGACGTTCTGCGGTGGTCGGCGAGCCGTGTGGGTTGCTGGAGTGATGGGAGCGGCTCGCCGGAGGATGGCCGGAGGCGGAGAAGGTGAGGGTGATTGGTCGGAATCGAGGTAACAGTAAAGATGTAAAAAGAGGAAAAGGAAGAGGGGAGGAAGAGGAGGAGTTCTACCTACTTAGCAGGAGGAGGAGGGGCCGGAGCGGGCGACAGTCGTATCGACTGTCGCCGGAGAAGAAGATGCCCGGGGGAAGGGGCGGCGGCGAGCAGAGGGCCGGAGAGGCGCCAGCTGGGTGCGGCGTGGCGCGGGAAGAGCGAGGGAGAGCAACCCTGCAGCTGGTAGTGCGGCAGAGCGACGAGGAGGAAGAGGGGAGGCCGCCGGAGCTGGAGGGCTTCCTGTCGGAGTGGGAAGAGAGGAAGTGGGGGTCTTTCTCCGTCAGGACCGAGCTGCCCAGAACGGCGGAGCGACGGGGGTATTTATAGAGGCGGAATCAGAGAGGAGGGCGGAGGGAGACGACGTGTCTCCCTCGCCGGAGGACGCCGGAGATGGAAACCCATACCGTCCGTGAGTCCGCACGGCCGGTATGGTGGGTTGCAGCGACCAGGGGTGTTCCTGCGACGGCTGACGATGCAGGGCACCCCCGGTTGACTTGCCAGCCCCTCCCCCTCACCCTGCGCGGCGCCATGCTCCGCGCAAGGTCGTCGGAGCATGGTGCTGGCAGGTTTTGGCAGGAGGGACCTGAATGCAAAGAACGAAGGAGAGTTAGGGGCAGAAATGTGAAGGTTCAAAAGTTGAGGGCCAAAAAGTAAATATAAGAGGACCAAAGTGCAAAGTTGGTCAAGAAGGTTTCTTCTTAGGCTCAAGTTTTTATACATGACTAATTAGGACCTAAGGAATTTGATGGTGAATTTTATTTCTAGATTAAACCTTGTTTGACCGGTCAATTTATGCAAAAACCCAAATTAAGTTATTAATTGGGCATGGTTCTTAATGTAGGTCAAAATGGGATCTGAAGGCCAAATTGAAGGTTCTAAACCCTAGAGATTATTTTTCTATGAATTTTAGAGGGTTTATTCTATTTTTACTTTTCCTCGAACCTCGTGAATTGAAGTGGGTTTGTTTTAAGGTTACAGATTATCATTTAGTTCCTTGGAATTGCTGTAGCCCTTGTCAGATCATCCCACTTTCCTTCTTATTCGGTTTGCTTGACCTGTGTTTGGACCCTGAATTACCCTGTATGCAGATTATACTGGTAAAATTACATTTTTACCCCTTATGACTTGTTTTCTCCTTAAACTCAGAATTCTCTGAGTTAAGCCTTTCCTTGAGTTATGTAGGAGCTTTTATCCTTTGTATTGGGTCAAAATGAGCTAGTTATGGCTCATGATGAGGTTCTCATCATACCCCCATGCCTAGCTTTTGCTAGTCCCTTAGCAAAAACTTAAGGTTTCAACCCTTGTTCTAGACCATGAAGTTCTTAATAGCTTTAGATAAGTGCTTTTTATTTGAGCCTAGATTAGGTTAGAATGCTGACCATAGGCCTAAAAGGTACTCTAGTACCAATCAAAATCCAAATCTTTCTAGGCTTAGCCTCAGTCTTTAGCAAAGGTTTTTAAGGCCCATAAGAACTAACCTAAGGTTTATTGGACTTTGTGGTTAAAGCACCCGTGCTTGAAATGATTTTAGCCCTGGCTCAGTTCGCAGTGCGTTTTATAAGAGAGAGATAGAAAGTTTTTCTATTTGGAGAGTTTTCTCTCTCTTTTTCTTTTTAGTTCTAGCCTAGGATTGGCTTTTCAACACGGTCTGTATCAGATTCCTTGCTCCCATCATCAATCCTCAAGGGTTCCTGGCGAGCGATGCTTCGAGATAGCACCGCCCATGGCAACCCCCGGAACCCTGGCTATTGAGATTTCGAGATAATCCCATCCATGGTATTCCGTGGCCGAATCCAGACCCTGGCAATTGACACTTCGAGATAATGCCATCCATGGAATCTGAACCAGCAGAGTGCTTACATGCCCCCAGTAGGATATGTAAATATCCTAAGAGACAAGGACCGAGGAGATGATATTTTGTTACGCATCTTCGAGGGGATTTCCCGCCTCTCCGCGCTGGGAACTCGTCTAAATCAACTTGTGTTGATCGGCCGCTCCTATTCTAGGTGTTCTTTTCAGAATTTTGTGACGCTTCTACGTGATTTTGATTTTTACGCTTACTGAACCAGGCTGTGTGTGAGGTTAGGGTGCTTAGGTTACTGAGTTCCGTAAACCAAAAATTAGTTAACGAGGCCAAATACTCCCTAAGCCTTGGACCTAGTACTTAAGCTTTTCATTTTCCTCAACCTCTTGAGGATTGTCTAGATCTTAATGGGTACTAAGAGTCTATTCAAGAATGCCTAAGGTTTGCGTTCTTACTAATCTCATTATGCACTTTTCAGTTATTTTCTTGAATGAGGTCTAGAACTTAGGTTAATTCCTTAGTTCCTTACTAATGACTATCACCTTTTCTCATAATTTTGTGCTCCTTTTTCATTTTGTTTCTTTTCTCCTACTCCTTCACAAAATTTCCTTCTCCTCTTTTCCTCTTATTCTTTTTCAAAAAATTTTTATTTTTATGGTATTTTTGGCATATGTGAATTTTTTTTTTTTGTTTGAAACCTTTTCTTACAAGTTTTGCACTTTCATACCCCCCCATGCCTAAGATTTGCAATGTCCTCATTGTAACCTAGGGGGTTTTTATTTAACTTAGTTCATTCCTTAAGACAGAAATTTGAATGAGTGAATGGGTCGGGTTGAATTTTTGCGGACGATTTCTAATCCCAGATGCAAGCATCTGAGGTGGGGTCGGCTGTCTACAAGGGTGAACCTTAAGTGCAAAAAGGTGTCAGAAAAAGTTTTGGATTTTTAGGAAAATGACGGGTTGCCTCCCGTTAAGCGCTGAGTTTTACGCCATCGGCTGGGCGCAATAAGCTTAAGGGGAATGGAGGATATAAGATGCTTCAGCCAAATCAGTAGAAGTTACATCAATGAATGGCCTGAGTCTCTGACCGTTCACGATGAAAGGTTTAGAATCATGGCTGAGTGGACTGATTTCGATTGCTCCATTTCCAAAAACCCGTCGGACCAAATATGGTCCGACCCACTTGGATCTCAGTTTTCCTGGGAAGAGTTTTAGTCGGGCATCAAAGAGTAGGACCTTTTGACAAGGATGAAAGATCTTTCTCGAGATGTGTTTGTCGTGGAAGGCTTTAACCCGCTCCTTGTAGATTTGCGAGTTCTCGTACGCGTCTAGGCGTAATTCATCGATCTCGCTGATTTGGAGTTTTCTGTGGGTCCCAGCCTTGGAAAGATCTAGATTACAGTTCCGTACTGCCCAATAGGCTTTACTCTCCAGTTCTACAGGAAGGTGGCATGCCTTTCCGTACACCAGTCTAAAGGGAGACATGCCCAATTGGGTCTTGTGGGCGGTCCTATAGGCCCACAATGCTTCCGGAAGTCGGGACAACCAGTCCTTCCTGTCAGGTCGAACAGTGACGTGCAGGATTTTCTTGATTTCCCGATTAGACAGCTCAGCTAGACCATTAGTTTGGGGGTGGTAAGGAGTAGAGATTCGGTGAGACACCCCGTATTTGGTCATCAGTGACCTAAACTGAGCATTTGTGAAATGGGTCCCCCCATCAGAGATTATTGCACGAGGAATCCCGAACCTTGAGAAAATGTTTTGATGAATGAATTTGAGAACGATTTTGTGATCACAGGTTCGGGTCGGTATGGCTTCGATCCATTTGGACACGTAGTCCACAGCCAACAGAATGTATTCGAAACCATCCGAAACAGGAAAGGGGCCCATAAAATCAATCCCCCAAACATCAAAGATTTCGCATACTAGAATCGGTTGCATAGGCATCATGCCGCGATGGCTCATGTTGCCCAAATTCTGGCAACGACTGCATGCCTTGCAGTGACTGTACGCGTCTTTGAACAGTGTGGGCCAGTAAAAGCCGCACTGGAGGACTTTTGATGCGGTTTTATGCCCGGCGAAATGGCCACCACATGCCAGGTCATGGCAGAAAGAGAGGATATTGTTGAATTTCCCTTCCGGGACACATCTCCGGATGATCTGATCGGCACCTATGCGGAAGAGGTACAGGTCTTCCCAAATGTAATACTTGGCATCGGAGCGTAATTTGTCTTCTTGGCCTTCGGCCAATCGGACGGGATCTGATGAGATGCCAAGTAATTTACTACATTAGCAAACCATGGAAGGCTAGTACCAATAGTTAGCAGGTGCTCATCGGGAAAATGCTCAGTGATGGGTCCGGAAGGGTCAATTATTTCAGAAGGAAGACGGGACAAGTGATCAGCTACCATATTTTGCTTTCCCGCTTTGTCGCGAATCTCAAGGTCAAATTCTTGCAACAGCAAGATCCATCGGATTAATCGAGGTTTCGCGTCCTTCTTTGCAAGGAGATGCCTCACAGCTGTGTGATCCGAGTATATGATGACACGGGAACCCAGAAGGTACGATCTGAATTTTTCTAGGGCAAATACTACAGCTAGCAGCTCTTTCTCAGTAACCGTATAGTTACGCTGAGCCTCATCGAGTGTTTTGCTGGCGTAGTAAATGACCACAGGTTTCCCGTCAATTTTCTGCCCCAAAACCGCTCCTACAGCGAAGTCGGATGCATCGCACATGATCTCAAAGGGTTGAGACCAATCAGGGGACTGTAGGATCGGGGCTTGGGTGACTCGGTCACGCAGGATTTCAAATGCTTGAGTGCAGTCCTTGGAAATTTCGAAAGGAACATCCTTGGAGAGAAGAGTGGTTAGGGGGCGCGCGATTTTTGAAAAATCAGGGATAAATCGTCGATAAAAACCGACATGCCCTAAAAAGGAACGGATGTCCCTGATCGAGCTAGGCATAGGAAGGTGAGAAATCAAATTAACCTTAGCTCGATCCACTTGGATACCTTTTTCCGAAATTGAGTGTCCTAGGACAATTCCCTCAGGCACCATGAAATGGCTCTTTTCCCAGGAAAGAACCAAATTCACATCGATGCACCGCCTGAGTATCTGGACCAAGTGCTGGAGGCAATCGTCGAATGATGCTCCGAAAACTGAAAAGTCATCCATGAAGACTTCCAGATAATCACCTACCATATCTGAGAATATGGCAAGCATGCATCGCTGAAAAGTAGTGGGTGCATTGCAAAGACCGAAAGGCATCCTTCGGAAAGCGTATGTTCCGAAGGGGCAGGTGAACGTGGTCTTTTCTTGGTCCTCAGGATGGATTGCCACCTGGTTATAACCGGAGTACCCGTCAAGAAAGCAGAAGAACCTATTTCCCGCAAGTTTTTCGAGAATTTGATCAATGAAGGGTAGTGGGAAATGATCCTTCTTTGTGGAGGAATTGAGTCGGCAGTAATCTATACAGACTCTCCACGAGTTGGCTAATCGGGTAGGAATGATTTCTCCGGTCTCAGTCGTTATAGTGGTGAGTCCTGCCTTCTTGGGCACGACCTGAATTGGGCTCACCCAACGACTATCGGAGATCGGGTAGATGATTCCGGCATCTAACCACTTGATGATCTCCTTTTTCACGACCTCCTGCAGATTGGGGTTTAAGCGTCTCTGCATTTCACGAGAAGGTCGTGTGCCCTCTTCTGAATAGATATGATGAGTACAATAAGAGGGACTTATTCCAGTCAAATCATTGAGAGTCCATCCGATGGCTCTGCGATGTTGCTGGAGGACAACAATCAGACGGGATTCCTATTCAGGACTGAGGTTGGAATTGATAATCACAGGAAGGGTCTGATTAGAACCCAAAAAGATGTATTTCAAGTGAGCAGGAAGGGGTTTCAGTTCGAGGATGGGGTTATCAGCAGCAGCGGGTGGTTCAGCATAGATGTGAGGTTCAAGGGTGGGAGTTACTGGGTTGTTCATATCTGGATTCGACTCCTCTGTTTGCGGGTCAAGATCCTTCTGTGGTTGATGAGGCATAATCGAGTCATTCTGGAAGTGTGATTCATCAACCAAAGTCCTGATGTCACAAATTTGTTCGATGACACCGCAATTAATTCCTTGTTGGGCCTTAAATATATCAATTTTCAGTATTTGATCTCCAAACTTAAGCTCTATTTGGCCCTCCTCACAGCTGATGTTGGCTCTAGCAGTAGCCAAGAAAGGTCTCCCTAGAATGATTGGTGTATCCCTAGGGTTCTCAGGTGCGTCCATATCTAAGACTATAAAGTCCACTGGAAAATAGAAATCCCGCACTCTTACGATAACATCCTCGAGAATCCCTTTTGGTGACTTTATAGATCGATCTGCTAATTGTAATGTCACCTCAGTTGGTTTTAGCTCAGATTCTTCTAGATGGTCAAGTAAGGATGTGGGTATCAGGTTTATGGATGCACCCAAGTCTAACAATGCCCTATCAAATTGGGTACCACCTATCTTGCAGGAAATCAGGGGAGTACCAGGATCTTTTGCCTTGGGTGGAAGTCTACTAAGGATTACAGAGCTGGCTTGCTCTGACAGAACAATTAGGCTCCCTCCCTTGGTTCGCGGCTTACGCTGGGGTGTACATATATTCTTTAGAAATCGTGCGTAAGCTGGTACGTGGCGGATTGCATCCATCAAGGGGATGTTTATGTGGACCTACTCAAAGAGCTTGACCAGGTCCTCCTCAGGGGCCACGGGTTTGGTGGTCTTCTTTCCCTTGGTCAAGGCCTCGGGAAACGGGATCTTGGTTGGTTCTTCTAGGATAGGTCCAGGTTGTGGATCCGGAACAGCAGTATCTTGGATAACTATCCTAGGGTCATGGTTATCAGGCTTGGAGTGGTTTAGATAATGCGGGTCTTGAGTTGTTTTACCACTACGTGTTGTTACAGAATTTAATCCGGCCTGATTTTGGTTTGGGTTTGGTAAGAGGGGTGGCTGCTGCTGAAATCCCGCATAAGAAGTTGAGGCTTCCGTCTCGTCTGGAGATGGAGCAGTAGGGGCCTGATAAATCCATTGAGCGTGGCCTAAATTTGGATTCATAACGCGCTTCTGGGTTGGCACGTTATTTGGGTTAGGAAGAGGTTGGGAAGGGAGTGTGCCTGGCTGGCGAGAATTTGCCAACTGGGCCAGTTGAGTTTTAACCTCTGTAAGTTCGTCCTTGTGCTGTTTTTGAATAGCCGCATTCGTTCTTTGAATGTCAGCCAGAGTCTGAAGGATTAGGGACATTTGATCCTGATTTGGCCCTGATGGATAAGTAGGGTTGGGCCGAGGCTGAGGCGGCTGGTAATGACGAGAGGGCTGTGGGCGGGACTGAAAAGGTGGTCTTTGGGTTTGGGAATTTCCCGCCCACTGAAAATTGGGATGGTTTCGCCATCCAGGGTTGTAAGTGTTGGAGAATGGGTCGTTCTGGATGGCGTTGAGGTCCTCGTAGGCCTGAGGAACCTCCTGAGAATCAAGGAAAGGGGGAATGGAGTTCCCCGGGCTGGTGTAGAAAGGATCGGATGATCCTCCGATCCAAGAATCAGATGGGGATGGATATGGATCCATCCTAGGGGAAGATCGGTGGAGGATGTTTTGCACAGTCTCCTGTGTGGAAGGAGGTTGTGCAAAGGAGTTACGCGCGGAGGTGGCTCGCTGCAAGTGCTGAGTCAGCTCATCCACCTTCTTCTCAATGATTGAGACCTTGTCCAATCGACTGGCCATTAATTCCAGGTCGACTGATGCGGACAGGCCCTGCGTCTCATGTGCTCCCTTAAGATTCGTCGCTGCGCGGGTATTCGTCCTGTCGAATAATCCCATGGAGTCATTGTTGATGGAGTTCTCGCACATGTTTTCGAGAATCTCCCATACGGTGTCTTCATGTTGACCCATGATGTTTCCTCCACAAGTTGCATTGACGAAAAGGCGGATGTCCTCACGGAGTCCCTGGTAAAAAGATTGGACTTGTTCCCATTTAGGAACTCCGTGATGGGGGCACTTTCTCATGAGATCCTGAAAACGATCCCATGCCTCATGGAGAGGTTCTCCTGATTGTTGAGTGAAGTGTGTAATCTGATGGCGCAAGGCGTTGGTCCGACCAACGGGAAAAAACTTTTTCAAAAACTCGGATTGAAGTTCTTCCCAAGTGTTGATCGGTCGGGTCTGAGTTTGATACCAATGGGCGGCCTTGCCCATAAGAGAAAAGGAGAACATCTTCATGAGAAGAATATCCCGATTTTGCGCATCTGATCCAAAAGTGTGGGCCAGATGCTTTAGCTGTTTGATGTGCTGGAAGGGATCTTCAGAATTAAGCCCATGGAATTTAGGTATAGCATGAATCATGTTGGGCTTTAATTCGGAATCAGGTCCTCCAGTCGGGATTCTGACTCGAGGCTCAATGGCCACCGCAGCAGGATTGTAGTGGTCCCGCATCATAGGACGCTGTGGTGGGTGCACGAAGTTTTGGAAGAGGTCATTGAGTCTCTAGAGCTGGTGTTCCAGATTATTTTCTTCCTCAACTGGCTGAGCCATGATGGGGGAAGAAGAAGAACTTGGTTCTGAATCAAAAGAGAGAATAATGTGAGGGTGTTGCTGCACAAACACGGGCGTCGAGGCTTGGCCTTGACGAGAGCGAATTTCTAAAGGAGGTCTTAAGGGTGGTCTTAAGGACCTCCTTCCGTACATGCACTGTTGGAAGAGGTAAGTTTAGAAGGTGCTGGACCCAATCAAGACACCCAAAAATGTGTTGGGTGACTATAGAGGTGCGGGGCAGATGGACCCCTTGATCAGAAAGATCGTCCACCTGAGAATTACCTGGGCAGCCAGAGAGGGAGAGTCCCGCGAAGACCCCTACACGGTAGAGCGTCCCCACGGGTTACAGGGTTTCCCCCACCCGACCTCTCTTGTCACTGCGGTTCCAGGTAGACCAGAATGGGGATCTTGACCTCTTAAGTCTACCAATTTTAAGATCAGGGTGCTTAAGGTTTCACTTGAACTTTAGTCTTTTAAGTGCAAAGAGTGACCTAATTTAAGGTTGGTTGACCCAAGGGGTCAACTTTACCTCTTGTTTTCTTTGAGAGTTTTTAGGTCTTGTCTTTTAGGGTTCAAGTGTTTAGAGAGCCAATTGTTTTAGGTTTTCTTTGAATAGGTATTTTCAATCAATGGTTTAGGCACACTTCTTTTGGATTTTCTCCATTCTTGATTTAAGTAGTGTGTCTCTAAAACCCTAATGTTGAATCTTATGTTGGCTCTACTTGGTCCAATTAGTTCTTTGTTGGGTAATTAGGGCTCAAGCAAGAATGTGTTAGCCCTTAAATACCCTTAATAGTGTGTAGGACTAATGAGTTGAAAACATGCAACTCTTTATGGTTACTAAATATGGAAGACAGGTTAGCCCTATATTGCTTGTTTTTTTCTTTTCTTCCTCTTTAGAGTTTAGAGGTTAATAGCGAGAGGAAAAATTTACCTGTCCTCGGAGTGGTTGTCGTGCGATTGCTTGTCTTCTTGATTTCCTGTAGCTGCACAAAAGAGAGGAGATTATCAGAAATTAAAAAGAAACAGGAATGTTTACCTCTAGAATAGCCGTTGCTCCCCGGCAACGGTGCCAAATTTGATACGGCCAATCGGCGTGAAGAGATAACCGGGTTTTATTGTTATGTCGTTGTAGTATAGCCAGTTATTGCCATCATTTCAAATATATAATTTTTTTACTCGAAAAATAAAAAAGTTCCCGAGGTCAAACTCAGGGAGCAAGTTGTATTCTAGGGGTACAAAGTTTCTTTTACAAAAATATAGATAGATAGAGAGAGAGATGAAAATTTGTTGGCTTCTTCTTTCTCGTCTGTCTTCTTCTTTCTTTTCTCTTCTCTTTGGCTTTTGGTTCCTTTATCTTCTTGTGGTCTTCTTCTTCTTTCTGCAGCAGTGGGTGATGTTCTTCTTCGTCTTTTAGCTCTTGTTTCTGCTTTGTCTCTTTCTTTTTTTGCAGAGCGGTCCTTGTCCTGTTCTTCTTCCTCTTTTCTGCCTTCAGAGCGTCGTCCTTCTTCTCTGCCTCGCTCGTCTTCTTCTTCTTCGCCTTTTCCTCTTTGCTTCGAGCAGTCCTGGCTGCTTTTCTTCCGTCAGTCTTCTTCTCCGGTTCTTCTTCTTCACCTGTGCCTGCAAACTTGCACTGCTTGATCAGAGGGGGCAAAACCTATCTCTACCCTCCCCCGCGTCTCTCTCTCACAGAAGCCGCTCATAGGAAAGCTCTCCCAGAGCTGCC
The DNA here is from genome assembly GCA_037157565.1 of Thalassia testudinum. Lineage (NCBI taxonomy): Eukaryota > Viridiplantae > Streptophyta > Magnoliopsida > Alismatales > Hydrocharitaceae > Thalassia > Thalassia testudinum. The sequence goes on from JAZHRO010000059.1 coordinate 24,847,964, forward strand.
GGGTTGCCGGGTACGGGTCGCGCCCGGGTCCAGGCCCACCGGCGTGAGTGGTGGGCGAGGAGTGCAGGTCAGTCTAAGTCGGGTCGGGCCAGGTCCGCGAGGCGTGAGCGCGGACGAGACCGGGTCGAGCGAGCGAGTGAGAGGGACCTCACCCTGTGCTCAGGAGGCAACGAGCATAAGGCGCTTTTTGCCTTTATGCGGGCGCTCTCCTCTGAAAGTTTACGAGGTGGGACTAAATGTCCTACCCCAATTTGGGTGCCTGCGCGGAGGAAGCAGCGGCAGTCGAGGCGAAGCGCGGGGGCTTCGCGCGAGAGCTTCGCCTCAACTGCAGCCTAACGCTTTGCCGAAGTGTCCCCGCACAGCCTGGGAGGGTGACCTGGGCGCGGCGCACCTGGGGCAGCAGGTGAAGAAGCTGCTTCGCTTCAACAATGGCGGCGACAAGCGCAGGTGCCTGCCCACAGAAAAACGGCCTCTCGGCCCAATCAGAAACGCGGAGGACCTTCGCCGTGGCACGGCGAAGGTGGTCGGGGGGTGTGCAAGCAGCGGGGCGGAGCCCAAGAGCTGCCCTAGGTCGGACTGTGGGTCGGAAGATGGGTTTGTTCGGTGGAGTTGCAGAGGGTGATGTGGGGGAAGTGGAAGGGCGGAGGTTGATCAGGGTGAGGAGGCGGAGGTTCTGCGGTGGTCGGCGAGCCGTGTGGGTTGCTGGAGTGATGGGAGCGGCTCGCCGGAGGATGGCCGGAGGCGGAGAAGGTGAGGGTGATTGGTCGGAATCGAGGTAACAGTAAAGATGTAAAAAGAGGAAAAGGAAGAGGGGAGGAAGAGGAGGAGTTCTACCTACTTAGCAGGAGGAGGAGGGGCCGGAGCGGGCGACAGTCGTATCGACTGTCGCCGGAGAAGAAGATGCCCGGGGGAAGGGGCGGCGGCGAGCAGAGGGCCGGAGAGGCGCCAGCTGGGTGCGGCGTGGCGCGGGAAGAGCGAGGGAGAGCAACCCTGCAGCTGGTAGTGCGGCAGAGCGACGAGGAGGAAGAGGGGAGGCCGCCGGAGCTGGAGGGCTTCCTGTCGGAGTGGGAAGAGAGGAAGTGGGGGTCTTTCTCCGTCAGGACCGAGCTGCCCAGAACGGCGGAGCGACGGGGGTATTTATAGAGGCGGAATCAGAGAGGAGGGCGGAGGGAGACGACGTGTCTCCCTCGCCGGAGGACGCCGGAGATGGAAACCCATACCGTCCGTGAGTCCGCACGGCCGGTATGGTGGGTTGCAGCGACCAGGGGTGTTCCTGCGACGGCTGACGATGCAGGGCACCCCCGGTTGACTTGCCAGCCCCTCCCCCTCACCCTGCGCGGCGCCATGCTCCGCGCAAGGTCGTCGGAGCATGGTGCTGGCAGGTTTTGGCAGGAGGGACCTGAATGCAAAGAACGAAGGAGAGTTAGGGGCAGAAATGTGAAGGTTCAAAAGTTGAGGGCCAAAAAGTAAATATAAGAGGACCAAAGTGCAAAGTTGGTCAAGAAGGTTTCTTCTTAGGCTCAAGTTTTTATACATGACTAATTAGGACCTAAGGAATTTGATGGTGAATTTTATTTCTAGATTAAACCTTGTTTGACCGGTCAATTTATGCAAAAACCCAAATTAAGTTATTAATTGGGCATGGTTCTTAATGTAGGTCAAAATGGGATCTGAAGGCCAAATTGAAGGTTCTAAACCCTAGAGATTATTTTTCTATGAATTTTAGAGGGTTTATTCTATTTTTACTTTTCCTCGAACCTCGTGAATTGAAGTGGGTTTGTTTTAAGGTTACAGATTATCATTTAGTTCCTTGGAATTGCTGTAGCCCTTGTCAGATCATCCCACTTTCCTTCTTATTCGGTTTGCTTGACCTGTGTTTGGACCCTGAATTACCCTGTATGCAGATTATACTGGTAAAATTACATTTTTACCCCTTATGACTTGTTTTCTCCTTAAACTCAGAATTCTCTGAGTTAAGCCTTTCCTTGAGTTATGTAGGAGCTTTTATCCTTTGTATTGGGTCAAAATGAGCTAGTTATGGCTCATGATGAGGTTCTCATCATACCCCCATGCCTAGCTTTTGCTAGTCCCTTAGCAAAAACTTAAGGTTTCAACCCTTGTTCTAGACCATGAAGTTCTTAATAGCTTTAGATAAGTGCTTTTTATTTGAGCCTAGATTAGGTTAGAATGCTGACCATAGGCCTAAAAGGTACTCTAGTACCAATCAAAATCCAAATCTTTCTAGGCTTAGCCTCAGTCTTTAGCAAAGGTTTTTAAGGCCCATAAGAACTAACCTAAGGTTTATTGGACTTTGTGGTTAAAGCACCCGTGCTTGAAATGATTTTAGCCCTGGCTCAGTTCGCAGTGCGTTTTATAAGAGAGAGATAGAAAGTTTTTCTATTTGGAGAGTTTTCTCTCTCTTTTTCTTTTTAGTTCTAGCCTAGGATTGGCTTTTCAACACGGTCTGTATCAGATTCCTTGCTCCCATCATCAATCCTCAAGGGTTCCTGGCGAGCGATGCTTCGAGATAGCACCGCCCATGGCAACCCCCGGAACCCTGGCTATTGAGATTTCGAGATAATCCCATCCATGGTATTCCGTGGCCGAATCCAGACCCTGGCAATTGACACTTCGAGATAATGCCATCCATGGAATCTGAACCAGCAGAGTGCTTACATGCCCCCAGTAGGATATGTAAATATCCTAAGAGACAAGGACCGAGGAGATGATATTTTGTTACGCATCTTCGAGGGGATTTCCCGCCTCTCCGCGCTGGGAACTCGTCCAAATCAACTTGTGTTGATCGGCCGCTCCTATTCTAGGTGTTCTTTTCAGAATTTTGTGACGCTTCTACGTGATTTTGATTTTTACGCTTACTGAACCAGGCTGTGTGTGAGGTTAGGGTGCTTAGGTTACTGAGTTCCGTAAACCAAAAATTAGTTAACGAGGCCAAATACTCCCTAAGCCTTGGACCTAGTACTTAAGCTTTTCATTTTCCTCAACCTCTTGAGGATTGTCTAGATCTTAATGGGTACTAAGAGTCTATTCAAGAATGCCTAAGGTTTGCGTTCTTACTAATCTCATTATGCACTTTTCAGTTATTTTCTTGAATGAGGTCTAGAACTTAGGTTAATTCCTTAGTTCCTTACTAATGACTATCACCTTTTCTCATAATTTTGTGCTCCTTTTTCATTTTGTTTCTTTTCTCCTACTCCTTCACAAAATTTCCTTCTCCTCTTTTCCTCTTATTCTTTTTCAAAAAATTTTTATTTTTATGGTATTTTTGGCATATGTGAATTTTTTTTTTTTGTTTGAAACCTTTTCTTACAAGTTTTGCACTTTCATACCCCCCCATGCCTAAGATTTGCAATGTCCTCATTGTAACCTAGGGGGTTTTTATTTAACTTAGTTCATTCCTTAAGACAGAAATTTGAATGAGTGAATGGGTCGGGTTGAATTTTTGCGGACGATTTCTAATCCCAGATGCAAGCATCTGAGGTGGGGTCGGCTGTCTACAAGGGTGAACCTTAAGTGCAAAAAGGTGTCAGAAAAAGTTTTGGATTTTTAGGAAAATGACGGGTTGCCTCCCGTTAAGCGCTGAGTTTTACGCCATCGGCTGGGCGCAATAAGCTTAAGGGGAATGGAGGATATAAGATGCTTCAGCCAAATCAGTAGAAGTTACATCAATGAATGGCCTGAGTCTCTGACCGTTCACGATGAAAGGTTTAGAATCATGGCTGAGTGGACTGATTTCGATTGCTCCATTTCCAAAAACCCGTCGGACCAAATATGGTCCGACCCACTTGGATCTCAGTTTTCCTGGGAAGAGTTTTAGTCGGGCATCAAAGAGTAGGACCTTTTGACAAGGATGAAAGATCTTTCTCGAGATGTGTTTGTCGTGGAAGGCTTTAACCCGCTCCTTGTAGATTTGCGAGTTCTCGTACGCGTCTAGGCGTAATTCATCGATCTCGCTGATTTGGAGTTTTCTGTGGGTCCCAGCCTTGGAAAGATCTAGATTACAGTTCCGTACTGCCCAATAGGCTTTACTCTCCAGTTCTACGGGAAGGTGGCATGCCTTTCCGTACACCAGTCTAAAGGGAGACATGCCCAATTGGGTCTTGTGGGCGGTCCTATAGGCCCACAATGCTTCCGGAAGTCGGGACAACCAGTCCTTCCTGTCAGGTCGAACAGTGACGTGCAGGATTTTCTTGATTTCCCGATTAGACAGCTCAGCTAGACCATTAGTTTGGGGGTGGTAAGGAGTAGAGATTCGGTGAGACACCCCGTATTTGGTCATCAGTGACCTAAACTGAGCATTTGTGAAATGGGTCCCCCCATCAGAGATTATTGCACGAGGAATCCCGAACCTTGAGAAAATGTTTTGATGAATGAATTTGAGAACGATTTTGTGATCACAGGTTCGGGTCGGTATGGCTTCGATCCATTTGGACACGTAGTCCACAGCCAACAGAATGTATTCGAAACCATCCGAAACAGGAAAGGGGCCCATAAAATCAATCCCCCAAACATCAAAGATTTCGCATACTAGAATCGGTTGCATAGGCATCATGCCGCGATGGCTCATGTTGCCCAAATTCTGGCAACGACTGCATGCCTTGCAGTGACTGTACGCGTCTTTGAACAGTGTGGGCCAGTAAAAGCCGCACTGGAGGACTTTTGATGCGGTTTTATGCCCGGCGAAATGGCCACCACATGCCAGGTCATGGCAGAAAGAGAGGATATTGTTGAATTTCCCTTCCGGGACACATCTCCGGATGATCTGATCGGCACCTATGCGGAAGAGGTACAGGTCTTCCCAAATGTAATACTTGGCATCGGAGCGTAATTTGTCTTCTTGGCCTTCGGCCAATCGGACGGGATCTGATGAGATGCCAAGTAATTTACTACATTAGCAAACCATGGAAGGCTAGTACCAATAGTTAGCAGGTGCTCATCGGGAAAATGCTCAGTGATGGGTCCGGAAGGGTCAATTATTTCAGAAGGAAGACGGGACAAGTGATCAGCTACCATATTTTGCTTTCCCGCTTTGTCGCGAATCTCAAGGTCAAATTCTTGCAACAGCAAGATCCATCGGATTAATCGAGGTTTCGCGTCCTTCTTTGCAAGGAGATGCCTCACAGCTGTGTGATCCGAGTATATGATGACACGGGAACCCAGAAGGTACGATCTGAATTTTTCTAGGGCAAATACTACAGCTAGCAGCTCTTTCTCAGTAACCGTATAGTTACGCTGAGCCTCATCGAGTGTTTTGCTGGCGTAGTAAATGACCACAGGTTTCCCGTCAATTTTCTGCCCCAAAACCGCTCCTACAGCGAAGTCGGATGCATCGCACATGATCTCAAAGGGTTGAGACCAATCAGGGGACTGTAGGATCGGGGCTTGGGTGACTCGGTCACGCAGGATTTCAAATGCTTGAGTGCAGTCCTTGGAAATTTCGAAAGGAACATCCTTGGAGAGAAGAGTGGTTAGGGGGCGCGCGATTTTTGAAAAATCAGGGATAAATCGTCGATAAAAACCGACATGCCCTAAAAAGGAACGGATGTCCCTGATCGAGCTAGGCATAGGAAGGTGAGAAATCAAATTAACCTTAGCTCGATCCACTTGGATACCTTTTTCCGAAATTGAGTGTCCTAGGACAATTCCCTCAGGCACCATGAAATGGCTCTTTTCCCAGGAAAGAACCAAATTCACATCGATGCACCGCCTGAGTATCTGGACCAAGTGCTGGAGGCAATCGTCGAATGATGCTCCGAAAACTGAAAAGTCATCCATGAAGACTTCCAGATAATCACCTACCATATCTGAGAATATGGCAAGCATGCATCGCTGAAAAGTAGTGGGTGCATTGCAAAGACCGAAAGGCATCCTTCGGAAAGCGTATGTTCCGAAGGGGCAGGTGAACGTGGTCTTTTCTTGGTCCTCAGGATGGATTGCCACCTGGTTATAACCGGAGTACCCGTCAAGAAAGCAGAAGAACCTATTTCCCGCAAGTTTTTCGAGAATTTGATCAATGAAGGGTAGTGGGAAATGATCCTTCTTTGTGGAGGAATTGAGTCGGCAGTAATCTATACAGACTCTCCACGAGTTGGCTAATCGGGTAGGAATGATTTCTCCGGTCTCAGTCGTTATAGTGGTGAGTCCTGCCTTCTTGGGCACGACCTGAATTGGGCTCACCCAACGACTATCGGAGATCGGGTAGATGATTCCGGCATCTAACCACTTGATGATCTCCTTTTTCACGACCTCCTGCAGATTGGGGTTTAAGCGTCTCTGCATTTCACGAGAAGGTCGTGTGCCCTCTTCTGAATAGATATGATGAGTACAATAAGAGGGACTTATTCCAGTCAAATCATTGAGAGTCCATCCGATGGCTCTGCGATGTTGCTGGAGGACAACAATCAGACGGGATTCCTATTCAGGACTGAGGTTGGAATTGATAATCACAGGAAGGGTCTGATTAGAACCCAAAAAGATGTATTTCAAGTGAGCAGGAAGGGGTTTCAGTTCGAGGATGGGGTTATCAGCAGCAGCGGGTGGTTCAGCATAGATGTGAGGTTCAAGGGTGGGAGTTACTGGGTTGTTCATATCTGGATTCGACTCCTCTGTTTGCGGGTCAAGATCCTTCTGTGGTTGATGAGGCATAATCGAGTCATTCTGGAAGTGTGATTCATCAACCAAAGTCCTGATGTCACAAATTTGTTCGATGACACCGCAATTAATTCCTTGTTGGGCCTTAAATATATCAATTTTCAGTATTTGATCTCCAAACTTAAGCTCTATTTGGCCCTCCTCACAGCTGATGTTGGCTCTAGCAGTAGCCAAGAAAGGTCTCCCTAGAATGATTGGTGTATCCCTAGGGTTCTCAGGTGCGTCCATATCTAAGACTATAAAGTCCACTGGAAAATAGAAATCCCGCACTCTTACGATAACATCCTCGAGAATCCCTTTTGGTGACTTTATAGATCGATCTGCTAATTGTAATGTCACCTCAGTTGGTTTTAGCTCAGATTCTTCTAGATGGTCAAGTAAGGATGTGGGTATCAGGTTTATGGATGCACCCAAGTCTAACAATGCCCTATCAAATTGGGTACCACCTATCTTGCAGGAAATCAGGGGAGTACCAGGATCTTTTGCCTTGGGTGGAAGTCTACTAAGGATTACAGAGCTGGCTTGCTCTGACAGAACAATTAGGCTCCCTCCCTTGGTTCGCGGCTTACGCTGGGGTGTACATATATTCTTTAGAAATCGTGCGTAAGCTGGTACGTGGCGGATTGCATCCATCAAGGGGATGTTTATGTGGACCTACTCAAAGAGCTTGACCAGGTCCTCCTCAGGGGCCACGGGTTTGGTGGTCTTCTTTCCCTTGGTCAAGGCCTCGGGAAACGGGATCTTGGTTGGTTCTTCTAGGATAGGTCCAGGTTGTGGATCCGGAACAGCAGTATCTTGGATAACTATCCTAGGGTCATGGTTATCAGGCTTGGAGTGGTTTAGATAATGCGGGTCTTGAGTTGTTTTACCACTACGTGTTGTTACAGAATTTAATCCGGCCTGATTTTGGTTTGGGTTTGGTAAGAGGGGTGGCTGCTGCTGAAATCCCGCATAAGAAGTTGAGGCTTCCGTCTCGTCTGGAGATGGAGCAGTAGGGGCCTGATAAATCCATTGAGCGTGGCCTAAATTTGGATTCATAACGCGCTTCTGGGTTGGCACGTTATTTGGGTTAGGAAGAGGTTGGGAAGGGAGTGTGCCTGGCTGGCGAGAATTTGCCAACTGGGCCAGTTGAGTTTTAACCTCTGTAAGTTCGTCCTTGTGCTGTTTTTGAATAGCCGCATTCGTTCTTTGAATGTCAGCCAGAGTCTGAAGGATTAGGGACATTTGATCCTGATTTGGCCCTGATGGATAAGTAGGGTTGGGCCGAGGCTGAGGCGGCTGGTAATGACGAGAGGGCTGTGGGCGGGACTGAAAAGGTGGTCTTTGGGTTTGGGAATTTCCCGCCCACTGAAAATTGGGATGGTTTCGCCATCCAGGGTTGTAAGTGTTGGAGAATGGGTCGTTCTGGATGGCGTTGAGGTCCTCGTAGGCCTGAGGAACCTCCTGAGAATCAAGGAAAGGGGGAATGGAGTTCCCCGGGCTGGTGTAGAAAGGATCGGATGATCCTCCGATCCAAGAATCAGATGGGGATGGATATGGATCCATCCTAGGGGAAGATCGGTGGAGGATGTTTTGCACAGTCTCCTGTGTGGAAGGAGGTTGTGCAAAGGAGTTACGCGCGGAGGTGGCTCGCTGCAAGTGCTGAGTCAGCTCATCCACCTTCTTCTCAATGATTGAGACCTTGTCCAATCGACTGGCCATTAATTCCAGGTCGACTGATGCGGACAGGCCCTGCGTCTCATGTGCTCCCTTAAGATTCGTCGCTGCGCGGGTATTCGTCCTGTCGAATAATCCCATGGAGTCATTGTTGATGGAGTTCTCGCACATGTTTTCGAGAATCTCCCATACGGTGTCTTCATGTTGACCCATGATGTTTCCTCCACAAGTTGCATTGACGAAAAGGCGGATGTCCTCACGGAGTCCCTGGTAAAAAGATTGGACTTGTTCCCATTTAGGAACTCCGTGATGGGGGCACTTTCTCATGAGATCCTGAAAACGATCCCATGCCTCATGGAGAGGTTCTCCTGATTGTTGAGTGAAGTGTGTAATCTGATGGCGCAAGGCGTTGGTCCGACCAACGGGAAAAAACTTTTTCAAAAACTCGGATTGAAGTTCTTCCCAAGTGTTGATCGGTCGGGTCTGAGTTTGATACCAATGGGCGGCCTTGCCCATAAGAGAAAAGGAGAACATCTTCATGAGAAGAATATCCCGATTTTGCGCATCTGATCCAAAAGTGTGGGCCAGATGCTTTAGCTGTTTGATGTGCTGGAAGGGATCTTCAGAATTAAGCCCATGGAATTTAGGTATAGCATGAATCATGTTGGGCTTTAATTCGGAATCAGGTCCTCCAGTCGGGATTCTGACTCGAGGCTCAATGGCCACCGCAGCAGGATTGTAGTGGTCCCGCATCATAGGACGCTGTGGTGGGTGCACGAAGTTTTGGAAGAGGTCATTGAGTCTCTAGAGCTGGTGTTCCAGATTATTTTCTTCCTCAACTGGCTGAGCCATGATGGGGGAAGAAGAAGAACTTGGTTCTGAATCAAAAGAGAGAATAATGTGAGGGTGTTGCTGCACAAACACGGGCGTCGAGGCTTGGCCTTGACGAGAGCGAATTTCTAAAGGAGGTCTTAAGGGTGGTCTTAAGGACCTCCTTCCGTACATGCACTGTTGGAAGAGGTAAGTTTAGAAGGTGCTGGACCCAATCAAGACACCCAAAAATGTGTTGGGTGACTATAGAGGTGCGGGGCAGATGGACCCCTTGATCAGAAAGATCGTCCACCTGAGAATTACCTGGGCAGCCAGAGAGGGAGAGTCCCGCGAAGACCCCTACACGGTAGAGCGTCCCCACGGGTTACAGGGTTTCCCCCACCCGACCTCTCTTGTCACTGCGGTTCCAGGTAGACCAGAATGGGGATCTTGACCTCTTAAGTCTACCAATTTTAAGATCAGGGTGCTTAAGGTTTCACTTGAACTTTAGTCTTTTAAGTGCAAAGAGTGACCTAATTTAAGGTTGGTTGACCCAAGGGGTCAACTTTACCTCTTGTTTTCTTTGAGAGTTTTTAGGTCTTGTCTTTTAGGGTTCAAGTGTTTAGAGAGCCAATTGTTTTAGGTTTTCTTTGAATAGGTATTTTCAATCAATGGTTTAGGCACACTTCTTTTGGATTTTCTCCATTCTTGATTTAAGTAGTGTGTCTCTAAAACCCTAATGTTGAATCTTATGTTGGCTCTACTTGGTCCAATTAGTTCTTTGTTGGGTAATTAGGGCTCAAGCAAGAATGTGTTAGCCCTTAAATACCCTTAATAGTGTGTAGGACTAATGAGTTGAAAACATGCAACTCTTTATGGTTACTAAATATGGAAGACAGGTTAGCCCTATATTGCTTGTTTTTTTCTTTTCTTCCTCTTTAGAGTTTAGAGGTTAATAGCGAGAGGAAAAATTTACCTGTCCTCGGAGTGGTTGTCGTGCGATTGCTTGTCTTCTTGATTTCCTGTAGCTGCACAAAAGAGAGGAGATTATCAGAAATTAAAAAGAAACAGGAATGTTTACCTCTAGAATAGCCGTTGCTCCCCGGCAACGGTGCCAAATTTGATACGGCCAATCGGCGTGAAGAGATAACCGGGTTTTATTGTTATGTCGTTGTAGTATAGCCAGTTATTGCCATCATTTCAAATATATAATTTTTTTACTCGAAAAATAAAAAAGTTCCCGAGGTCAAACTCAGGGAGCAAGTTGTATTCTAGGGGTACAAAGTTTCTTTTACAAAAATATAGATAGATAGAGAGAGAGATGAAAATTTGTTGGCTTCTTCTTTCTCGTCTGTCTTCTTCTTTCTTTTCTCTTCTCTTTGGCTTTTGGTTCCTTTATCTTCTTGTGGTCTTCTTCTTCTTTCTGCAGCAGTGGGTGATGTTCTTCTTCGTCTTTTAGCTCTTGTTTCTGCTTTGTCTCTTTCTTTTTTTGCAGAGCGGTCCTTGTCCTGTTCTTCTTCCTCTTTTCTGCCTTCAGAGCGTCGTCCTTCTTCTCTGCCTCGCTCGTCTTCTTCTTCTTCGCCTTTTCCTCTTTGCTTCGAGCAGTCCTGGCTGCTTTTCTTCCGTCAGTCTTCTTCTCCGGTTCTTCTTCTTCACCTGTGCCTGCAAACTTGCACTGCTTGATCAGAGGGGGCAAAACCTATCTCTACCCTCCCCCGCGTCTCTCTCTCACAGAAGCCGCTCATAGGAAAGCTCTCCCAGAGCTGCCGGGTTGCCGGGTACGGGTCGCGCCCGGGTCCAGGCCCACCGGCGTGAGTGGTGGGCGAGGAGTGCAGGTCAGTCTAAGTCGGGTCGGGCCAGGTCCGCGAGGCGTGAGCGCGGACGAGACCGGGTCGAGCGAGCGAGTGAGAGGGACCTCACCCTGTGCTCAGGAGGCAACGAGCATAAGGCGCTTTTTGCCTTTATGCGGGCGCTCTCCTCTGAAAGTTTACGAGGTGGGACTAAATGTCCTACCCCAATTTGGGTGCCTGCGCGGAGGAAGCAGCGGCAGTCGAGGCGAAGCGCGGGGGCTTCGCGCGAGAGCTTCGCCTCAACTGCAGCCTAACGCTTTGCCGAAGTGTCCCCGCACAGCCTGGGAGGGTGACCTGGGCGCGGCGCACCTGGGGCAGCAGGTGAAGAAGCTGCTTCGCTTCAACAATGGCGGCGACAAGCGCAGGTGCCTGCCCACAGAAAAACGGCCTCTCGGCCCAATCAGAAACGCGGAGGACCTTCGCCGTGGCACGGAGAAGGTGGTCGGGGGGTGTGCAGGCAGCGGGGCGGAGCCCAAGAGCTGCCCTAGGTCGGACTGTGGGTCGGAAGATGGGTTTGTTCGGTGGAGTTGCAGAGGGTGATGTGGGGGAAGTGGAAGGGCGGAGGTTGATCAGGGTGAGGAGGCGGAGGTTCTGCGGTGGTCGGCGAGCCGTGTGGGTTGCTGGAGTGATGGGAGCGGCTCGCCGGAGGATGGCCGGAGGCGGAGAAGGTGAGGGTGATTGGTCGGAATCGAGGTAACAGTAAAGATGTAAAAAGAGGAAAAGGAAGAGGGGAGGAAGAGGAGGAGGAGGGGCCGGAGCGGGCGACAGTCGTATCGACTGTCGCCGGAGAAGAAGATGCCTGGGGGAAGGGGAGGCGGCGAGCAGAGGGCCGGAGAGGCGCCAGCTGGGTGCGGCGTGGCACGGGAAGAGCGAGGGAGAGCAACCCTGCAGCTGGTAGTGCGGCAGAGCGACGAGGAGGAAGAGGGGAGGCCGCCGGAGCTGGAGGGCTTCCTGTCGGAGTGGGAAGAGAGGAAGTGGGGGTCTTTCTCCGTCAGGACCGAGCTGCCCAGAACGGCGGAGCGACGGGGGTATTTATAGAGGCGGAATCAGAGAGGAGGGCGGAGGGAGACGACGTGTCTCCCTCGCCGGAGGACGCCGGAGATGGAAACCCATACCGTCCGTGAGTCCGCACGGCCGGTATGGTGGGTTGCAGCGACCAGGGGGGTGTTCCTGCGACGGCTGACGACGCAGGGCACCCCCGGTTGACTTGCCAGCCCCTCCCCCTCACCCTGCGCGGCGCCATGCTCCGCGCAAGGTCGCCGGAGCATGGTGCTGGCAGGTTTTGGTAGGAGGGACCTAAATGCAAAGAACGAAGGAGAGTTAGGGGCATAAATGTGAGGGTTCAAAAGTTGAGGGCCAAAAAGTAAATATAAGAGGACCAAAGTGCAAAGTTGGTCAAGAAGGTTTCTTCTTAGGCTCAAGTTTTTATACATGACTAATTAGGACCTAAGGAATTTGATGGTGAATTTTATTTCTAGATTAAACCTTGTTTGACCGGTCAATTTATGCAAAAACCCAAATTAAGTTATTAATTGGGCATGGTTCTCAATGTAGGTCAAAATGGGATCTGAAGGCCAAATTGAAGGTTCTAAACCCTAGAGATTATTTTTCTATGAATTTTAGAGGGTTTATTCTATTTTTACTTTACCTCGAACCTCGTGAATTGAAGTGGGTTTGTTTTAAGGTTACAGATTATCATTTAGTTCCTTGGAATTGCTGTAGCCCTTGTCAGATCATCCCACTTTCCTTCTTATTCGGTTTGCTTGACCTGTGTTTGGACCCTGAATTACCCTGTATGCAGATTATACTGGTAAAATTGCATTTTTACCCCTTATGACTTGTTTTCTCCTTAAACTCAGAATTCTTTGAGTTAAGCCTTTCCTTGAGTTATGTAGGAGCTTTTATCCTTTGTATTGGGTCAAAATGAGCTAGTTATGGCTCATGATGAGGTTCTCATCAGGTATGGAAAGGGTGCTGACCCTCGTGTACGTGGTACTGAAGAGAGCTAGTGTCACTTTAGTGTAGGGAAGAGCTAGTCGCCCCTTGGGTTGGAACCTGGGGTTAGGATTGGCCACCCTACATCAACTCCTGTTAGGTTCACTTGGCAAACCAGGATAGCCAGGCAAGGGTATGCAGACTGTTGAGGGGTGTGGCCCCTATTCTGTTCTGTGTTGTACGTTAGAGCGTACCCACTAGCGGAAATGACTAACTGCGTGCCAGTGCAGGGTAGTTACCAGTGCGCTTATCACGCGTGTCGTAGTCACCGCTACATTGTGGCCATGACCCCGGGGTGGTAGACCACCACGGGGTACTCTCCCGACCATGAGAGTGCCACGTGTACATCCTGCATCGCAGGAAAACTGCATCATGATCGTTCGCTTAGGGAACAAGAGGATTAAGAAATGTTGTGGACCCTTCTTAGAATAACCGAATCAGAAACACATAGATGATATAAATGGAAACAAATGATAATACATAACTGGAAAATTGTATGATTAGTTAGTTGTTTTTCCCTTTATGTTAAATTGCATGTAAATTACATATACACCACTCTACTCAGCATTAGCTGACCACAGATATATATAACCGTGTTCAGGTTAGGGAGTTGAGCAGCCAGCACCACCAGCTGCAGAGGGTGTTGGGCTCAGTCAAGCTCAGCCATAGTTATACTTTCTCTGTTTTCCGTTGCAGAGGCCCTTTTGTTGGTAGTATCTTTAGTGTATTAGTGCATGTTTCTGTTATGTTTCTCTCTGCTTTAGTGTGATGGTTATGTCAGTAAACGTACTTTTTCGCTTGTGGCATATAGTACCATTGGGGTTCTATTCTATTGTCCATTACTATTTATTATCTATTTCTTGCTTAGTTACATTGCATGTGTGGTTGTAGAATGATTTGTGCATTTGGTAATTTCTCGTTAGATGACTGGGTCTTAGGATTTAGTTAAGATGGGTTGTTCTCGGGTTCCGTAGGGAGCCAAGATCCGGTCGTAACAATTATACTTTGAACACCCACAACCTAATTATGATGTATCACATTTTTTAATGGATCTTGGCAACCTGATTAATGTCACTCTTGGTACGGATTTTTGATCTAATTATGGATCTAATTAGACATGTATTATATACATACACATGTGTCTTAGGGTTTCTTCGAACGTATCTCTTTTTTCATTTTCTAAGAGTACAATGTCCTTATGAAATGACCCTTCCTAAGGGTCATTTGGGCTTGTTTGAAATCTTAGGAGCCTTTTCGTAAATTCTGCACACCAAAAGGACCTCGTGCGGAGTATTTTTGGCTTTTGGAGAGGTTTAGTGTAACTTCCAACCCCCTAGAACTTGTTCTGTGGGCTTCGGGAAGAAGGGAGGGGTTATGCAGGGCCAAACCCGCAAATAACCCTGACCCCACACCATATCCCACACAACCCCACCCCCTAAACCCTATTTCCACCCTTATAAAACCCTTAAACCCCCCCTCGATTCCACGCTCTCTCCATTCTCTCCCCCTTAGCAGTGACGCACCCCCCCCTCCACCATAGCTCCCTGCCCGCAGCAAGGTGTGCAGCTGAGAAAGGGAGGGCGTGAGAGGGAGAGCGTGAAGGAGATCTAGAGAGGGTGAGGTCGAGAGGGAGGGGAGCAACAGGAGGAGCTAGGGAGAAAGAGAGAGAGAGCGTGGGAGAAGGTGAGCTACTGCGAGGAAGGCCTTGCGTGCGAAGGTGAGTAGCAAACCTTGCAATTATCAGACGTCTGCAACGTTTGGCAGATGGCTGGAGGGATCGTCGGACATTCAGAGAGAGCTCAAGACATTTAGAAGCACGCAGAGTACTGAGGTAATCTCTGTCCATGGTGTGTGCAAGCGCGGAAACGAAGTTTCTGCTGCCGTAGCAGTTGTTGAGCATGGTCTTAGCTGCGTATATCTACGCAAATGTGAAAGGCGTTGGGAAGGTGTGCTAGTGCAATATTTGAGGCACTTTTGGACGTCTGGAGATGGTATCAGACGTTCGATTGCCCTCCCAGATGATCGAGCGTAGTGTTAGACGTCCGGTAACTCCCTCAGACAGCTGTGAAGGATAACAGATGACTGGAACAGAAGTAGAAACGCAAGGTGAGATTTCTGCACACGTTTAAGACATCTAGGCCTCACCCTAGACGTCTGATGTCAGTCTAGACACACTACTGTGGCCACTAGGCGGCCGGTCCAGCCAGACTAACCTACTTGGTTCGGTTTAGGTGAATCGGAAGGAGTGTTTGGGTCGGTTCAGGGCCCAAACGAAGTTGGATTTGCATAATTAAAGTACCGTTGGTTTCCATTCTAAATTTCCTACATGTTAAAAGTGTTTTCACACTATTTTTAGCCTAATTTACGTACTCAAATATTGGTCACCAATATTAATGGCTGGTTTGACCAACTGTTGGAATAGGTCTCCAGTTCGTAGTGCACATGGGACCTGCGGAGATATTGGGATTCATCGTTCGTGCCCCCATATCACCCGTACCTTTTGGTAGAGTGGTCCTCCCTACTCCTGTTAAATTAAATTGTCAAGTGCATGCCACATTAGAGATCTCTGCTTGAAACTTAGGACATGAAATGAACCCTAGGGTTGAGAATGGTGCATGTTTACATTCAAGCACTCGAACCTCGCTTGTTACAATTTAAGTATACATGATAATGAATTCCATATTGTGAGTAATTGGCAACTCAATTAATGTAACTAAATGCTTTTATTGTTGAATCACGAGTTGCCTGTTCTATGACTAAGAAACCTGAATGTGAATAGAGATACATGCCACGTATTGGAATGAAATGAGTACTACGCACGAATCCTACGGGGAATTAGGAAAGTAATAAAAGTACAGTGACATGGATACTTGATGTATGATGGAATACCTCACCTATACAGGCATGTTGGTTGGTTGTTTGGATTTAGGTACAGAAAGTGAGCTGGCCCTCGTGTACGTGGTACCGAGGAGAGATACCGTCACTTTTGTGTAGGGAGATAACTAGCCTCCCCTTAGGTTGGGACCTTGGGTTAGGAATGGTCTCCCTACACCGACTCCTGTTGGGCCTACTGGGCAAACAGGGATAGTCAGGTGAGGGTACGTAGACTGTTGAGAGGTGTGGCCCCTGTTCTGTTCTACGTTGTACGTTAGAGCATACCTGCTAGCGGAAATGACTAACTGCGTGCCAGTGCTAGGTAGCTACCCGTGCGCTTATTGCGTGTGCTGTAGTCACCGCTATGTTGCCACCATAACCCCAGGGTGGTAAACCGGTGTAGGACTACCATGGGGAACTCTCCCGGCCAGGAGAGTGCCACGTGGGCATCCTACATCATGAGAAAACTGCATCAAGATTGTTTCCTTAGGGAACATGAGGATTAAATACTGATGTCGACCTTTACTAGAATAACCGAATGTTAACACGTGGTGATTATGAATGAAACTAGATGATAACTACTTAAATAACTGAAAAATGCATGAATGGTTTACTGCTTTCCTTTTATTTATTGCATTAGATGTTCTTATGTTGCTACTCTACTCAGCGTTTAGCTGACAATAGCTGTATATGTTCAGGTCAGGGAGCTGGGTCTAGGCCTAGTCGAGCCCAGCAATAGCCTGTTTCCTTTTCATTCTGCTTTTGAGATACTTTCACTGTAGTGAGTGCTTTTAGTATTTTGGAACTTATGTCGTTGTTTTACGTCTTCTTATAGTTGTTGCGATGGCTAGCTAGCAAGCCTTCCTTTTTGCCTGTGGCGTGTTGTCTTTCGACCTACTGTTATGTTTTTGTTGTTGCCTTTTATTCTAATGCTTAGCTACATTGCACGTGTGGATTGTTAGAAGATTTCTTACATTTGGCATATTTCTTGATGGACGACTAGGTCTTAGGATCAGTCAACGCGAGCCGTTCCTAGGTTCCATGAGGAGCTGGGTTCCGGTCGTAACACCTTAGCCTCTTTAATAATATATATTCTTTCTTTATAGTGCAATCTCTCTCTCTCTCTCTCTCATGGTTTTTCCTCTCTACTTTAGAGGGGTTTCCACATCTATAGTTAGTGTTTAGTGATTTATTCGCACAATTTCTAAACACTTATAGTGTAGGTTTTTCTGGGACTACATCATCTAAGCTACTATGCATAAGGGTAGGATCTCAACCATATATCTCCCACAGCAAATCACACAAAAAGAAGAGATTGATCTTCGACTAGACCACAACATTGGTGTACATGGATGTAGAATCAAACTTGTCACAAACCAACACGTGAATGCTCTCAAGGTCCCTATAGAAAATCATCCTCCACCGAGATGGAGGTAACCAAAGGAAGTCAGAACAACTTGGGAAGATGGAGTGACTTGACCTGAACAGCTACTATTTAGATTCTTAACCAATTCAATTAACTGCATTCTATCCTCGAGTGATGAATAATTGTTCTCTATAACCAAGGTTCCTCGAAAAAAATAAATAAGGCTTCCTCATGTGTTCACAACAACAGTTTTGCTTATGAAAGGAGCCTTGGGAGCATTTATGCAAGTAAGGAGCACAATAAAGGACAAAAACATTAGCAAACTCTAGCTCCCTACTTGACATATAATCCATTCTTCTACTTGGTGCAAGGAAAGGCTAAACTTGCCCAATATGTAAGATCCAATGGCACAAACTCAATGATCAATTCGTGTATTTTTGTTTTCTCTATGTCTTAACAGGACAATTCCTTAGTTCAAACTACAGTTCGGACCCCAATGGCAGTCTGTCCCTTGGGAATCAATTTTCTGATCAGGCAATTGTCAACTATTTCTAAACTGGTATGAATGGTATCATCCCTCTTGGATTGATACACCATAGTGTGAACTAGTGTACACTGACTTAGGAGTGATCCAACATTCAATAAATCAATTCAAAAAATTGCAACATTAGTCACATTTCCCACATGTAGTGCACATCGACTAGTTTAGAAGGGGTTGGACTAGTGCACAACAGGTTACGTCTTACTAATTCTATAAGTATTTTTAATTCCCTGGTTACATTTAGGTGTAATTTAGGTTATTTCTTCATCCACAGAGAGGCTGAAAATAGATCTAAGGATTTAATGCAAACTTGAACTGGATTGATCTTGATCTTCAAGATTGAGTGCTTGAGTTTGCTCTGAACTTGAGCTTGACTGATATGAATGTTTTTTGCAACCCTGATCTTCAATTCAAACCTTCATTTTTAACAGCACCTCTGGAAATCTTCTTTCCTTAGGCAAAAACTATAACTAAAAGGGTTTTGTTGACACCAAAACATTGTGTGGGACTTGGTTCCATCCAACATGGAAAAAAATCGAAGATATGATGGAAGAGAAACAGTAGACGTGGTCTAGATTACTTTAGTCTAGAAATGTTCCAGGATAGATGTGAGTGGAGGCAACTAATCGATATAGCCAACTCCCCTCAATGTGAGATAAGACTTAGTTGTTGTTGGAACCCAAATATCCATAAATTGGTCAGTCAGTCTCCTTGCATGTTCCATTGAACCATGGAAATCATTTCTTGCCATTTGTATGTGTGCAAACAGGCTGTAAGGAAAAAGATCTGTAAGTGGCGTGTGCTCGACCCAGTGGGAATATGAAATGTGGGTTCCTATCCGTCACGGTGGATATTGCCCTTTTTTGTGATTTGGTGGACGACAGCCTAGCTTTTATTACGCTTTATACATTGGAGTTATTATTTATATTTCTCCAAGGATGCTTATGGAGTGAAACTTATTTGTTCTTCCGAGGTTATGAGGGAGCTCTCTATTATACGGACATTAGAGATATTGTTAAAATATCACAACCCACAACGAGCACCATGTGAAGTAGAATGAGACAAACTAGTGGTGGATGGTGTTGCATTAGAGGTTCTGATTTAACTATGCTTTCTTTGACCTCAGAAGAAAGGGGGAAAGAAAAAGGAGTGCTCAAAGAATTGGCAGTGACAATGCAGGAATATATCTGGAAAAGGAAATTATTTCAAATGAAGTTACACATAATCTTCTCACCGTTTGCACATTGTGCATAATGTTTTTATCAGAAAGCAGATTTGCAGCAATTGTCCACATATTATAGATGAACCATATCAGAACAACACAACAATTTGGTGCTTCTTTCTGCCAACCACAAGGAAGTGAGATCCACCGTCCATCACCTTAGAACCATCCATTTCCACTGTACTGAGGTGGTCACAAGGGTTCACCGCAAACTCAATCTTGGTCTTCTGACCAGCTTTCAGATGCACACTCTTGAACCCAATCAGCTTCTTCGAGGGCCTTCCGCCTCGGGAATGCGATCTCTCCAGGAAGAGCAGAACGGGATGTCTTCCCGCCATCTCTCCCTTATTATGGACCTTGACGACCGCGGAGAATTTCGATCTCTCGCAGACGTCAACTCCCATTTCAGAGACTTGGTAAGTCACATTTCCCGATCTAAGTGAGGTTCCAAGAGCTGTGGTCATGTTCAGGTAAATTTGGCTTGCAGTGACAGATGCAAATCTGTAAGAGTAAGAAGAATAACTGAGGCCATAGCCATAGGGGTAAACCGTCTTTCCTTTGTAGAATCTGTATGTCCTCCCTGGATTGCCTGTCGCGGGGTTCCGGCGCATGCTCATGTCTGTCATGGGCACCCTCGTGTAATCTTGCGGGTACCATGTCATGGGCAATTTCCCTCCTGTTTAACAGCATCCAAACAATGTCAGACAAATAAGGTTACTATGTATATATATATATATTCAAGCAAACTAAATTTCTAATCTGTGAAACCCAAAGCTAGTTCGGTGATTCGCCCTACAAAATGTTGTGCAAGGAAAATTTGTACATGGATGTTCATAGGCAACCGATTGTTGTATTCCATTGGATGTCGATTCCAATTTTCTCCTGAACACTTCCCAAGAATGGCAAAAATGGAAAAAGAAATAAACAGCAATGGCAGAATTAAGATAAGAGTAAAAGAATGCAAACAATGGTTTTGACGGAAGAAATATAGACCATCAGGTGAGATATCATTAGCCAAGACCTGGGTGGCAGAACATTCGTGTGTGCATCATGCCCCTTGTCTAATTCTCCAATGCGAAGTACATTTGGAGTGCAATTGATGTCGTAATTACAGGGTTTTCAGAGGGTTACAACGTCTAAAAATTGAAAAGAAAAAAGATGGGCATTTTGTGTTTAGCTCTACCAGTGCAAAATAAATTTTCTTTGGGAAAACAATGATAATTTTGTGTTCGGACCTACCAATGCAAAATTCTTGATTTGCTCGTATTCAATTCATACACAAGTATGTATATATAAATTAAAATGCATAACATTATGCATCTTGCAAGATTATGAAATTCAAAATGTGACATAAGTTCCATTATGTTATAAGTTCCGCTGCAACTAAAGTAGCCACCGTTACTTTGTGAACAATATAGGGTGATTTCTTATTTTAAATTAAAATGTTGAATTATATATTTTTTATTTTACATCCCTATAAAATAATTCTGAAAGTAATTTTAATAAATTTACATAGATAAAAGATAATTTCACTTTTTATTTAAAATTAATGATACCCTTCTGGAGTATAGTGCATGCCAGCCACATAACATTACTTCCATTACTTCTTTTTTTTTTTTATACAAAGAAAAAACACGTGATATGATCCTTAAATTTTAAAATTTTATTTTTTTGATTACCTTTCAAAATGTGACACCTTTTGCACAAGTACGCCCGCAACGTATGTAAATTTACCTGGATTGTGATCTCCAAATATGACCTGTGAAAGTGCCAGCGCACCTTCCTGCCCAGGATACCCACCCCACAGGATGGCCCCAATCTTCGCATCAAGCTTCGCGAACGACACGTCGACGGGGCCGCCGCAGATCAGGACCAAGATCACAGGCCTTTTTGCCGCTTTCGCGACGCTCGTGATCAGCTCCTGCTGCATCCCAGGAAGCACCAGGTTCACCCTATCCAGCCCTTCCCTCTCCTGCGTATCATCCAGCCCCATGAACATGACCACGTGGTCCACTGACCTCGCCAGCTGCACGGCCTCCCCTATCGACGCCGAGGAGCACCCAGCCGACTCGCAGCCCGCCACGTGCCTCGTGTTCCTCACGTAGTACCCCAGCGCCTCGAGTGCGGTCACCTGTTTGCATGGAGGGCCTGCGTAGTTACCCAGGAGCTTCCATGCATTGTTTGCGTTTGGACCGATCACGGCCAGAGACGACACTCTTGATCTCGACAACGGGAGCGTCCCCCGGGAGTTCTTCAGGAGGACGATGCCGTCGCGGGCGGCTTCGAGGGCGAGGCGCCGGTGCTCCTCGCTGCAGACCTGGGATGGGCCGATGTTGCCGAGTGGTAGGTCCTTGGGGTCGCCGTCGAACAACCCGAGCCTCATCCTCGTCGCGAAGAGGTTGCCGAGGGCGCGGTTTACGTCGGATTGCGATACCTTCCTCTGCTGCAGTGCTGAGCCGGTGTGCTTCTGGAGGTAACCGCCGCAGTCTACGTCCAGGCCTGAGGAAATGTTACAGCAACAACCCAAAGATGTTTAGGTTCAAGTTGTCAAATTACAATTTCTCAAGGATTGTAGATGTAGTTGAACAATAACATAGGGTGCAGGCTTCAAAAAAAAACATTAAACTCAGATGAATTTGGACCGGGCTAAACTTGGT
This sequence comes from Thalassia testudinum, assembly GCA_037157565.1. NCBI lineage: Eukaryota > Viridiplantae > Streptophyta > Magnoliopsida > Alismatales > Hydrocharitaceae > Thalassia > Thalassia testudinum. The sequence goes on from JAZHRO010000059.1 coordinate 24,869,604, forward strand.
AAGGGCTCTCACAGAGAAAACCCAGCCAGCAAGCTGACTCGATAAACTCGAGCCAAAATCCAAGCTTTATAACGTCGTAGACTCGAGCTAAGTTGGCGTCAAGCCGTGGGGGCTCAAACCAAATAAGGATAAATGCGTATGTGCTTTTTAAAAAAATATACTCTTAATTTATCTTCATTACTGAAAACTTCTGGTACAGCAGGTAAGGCCTTGTCTACTTGAGTTCAAATTCCACTTACGATTCGTGATTTTTAACAAAAATTTGTTAATGGACTCAAGGAGACTAAGGGTAGGTGATTTCAAAACATGTAATATGTAATAGATACTTATTAATAACAAATAGGAGCACAATTAGTAAGCGTTTTTGTTTATTAACCGTCATATGCGAATCTTAATCTTGGCCATATATGGAATATACTTCGTAGTGAAAGTGGGCTCCTTTAGTCAGTCCAATCGAGCTTGAGCCTAGTTGAGCTCATGCCCGATCGACACTAGGAAACACTCCTATGCTCCAAGTTGTAACTTCACGCTCCATCGTTTTAAATATCTAAGATATATGAATACATGTACATTGTTGTATCCAATTCAAACCAGACCTTTTGAGCATGAATCATCAGGTCAACTTTCTCGTGGGTCCTCCTGTCATGGATATGAGACCATTCATGTGTAATTACTAAAAATATCTACTGGCATTACTGCAAATAGCTTATGGAGGTGCTATCCTCCGGTGTATGACCGTTAGTGCCAACTAGTGCCTTCATGAGAATTTCAACTATAAATATCAGTGGTTGTATTTGGTGTGGTTGTGTGACGATGGCCACCACCGCCACCATCTTCCTCCTATCCATTACTCTGTCCTTCTACATTTCAGGTTCTGAAACAACCACAATGGATGTCGCAGGTGGACGTGTCTTTGTGGATACAAACATAGGACGTTGAAAGGAAAATATATTTTGTAACGTAAAATAGTGATTACGTCATGCGCCTTCTTTATGTATATACTTCTTGCATCAAGGTCGAATCTACTAATGGAATGCATCAATGCATTCAAATATCACCGATGATATTTGTCATTACTACTTAAAATATTACATATTCCTTACAATGCATATGATGAGACCCAACACCTATCAAAGATCAATGAACCATCATTGATTTTCTCCTACAAATTGAAAATCACCAGTGACGTGATATTTAATTTAAAATTAAAAATCATCTATAATATTTCAACAAATCGGTGATATTTGATTTAAATATAAAAATCATTAGTATTTGATTCTTAGAGAGAAGGTGAGTGGTAATATAGGATCCACCAAAGCTGTAAGTAAGGTAGAGTAGGAGGTCACATGTCTTTTTTTTCAACCTATGACATATAATGCATTACAAAAGGAGTTTTTCTTACATTTTCTCTTAGGGCGATGGTAAGGAAATACATTTTATAACACAGACGTAACGTAAAATTAGGGATCATGCCACACATCTCCTCCCACATACACACTCCCTCACCTAGATGGGATTCACCAGCAGAATGCACAAATGCATTTAAATATCACTTATTGTATTTATTAGTACCACTTTAAAGGTCACACCTCCCTCACAATGCATGTGATAGGGCCAACGATCCATCAAATTAAGCTAAAGAAATTATTAGTGATTTTTATCTATAAATAAAAAATATTGGTGATATTTGATTTAAAATAAAAGATTACAAATAATATTTAATTAAAATATAGAAATCATTGATAACATTTAAAAGTTATCAATTATATTGGACTCAAATGTAGAAACTATCAATAATATTTAATTCTAAATGTAGAAATCATCTGTGTTTGATATTAAGAGGGAGGGTAAGAGACGACGTAGGATCTTCCAAACCTGATTTAGGAAGATCAGATGATCACATATCCTCCTTACAGCGCAGGTTACAAAAACAGTTTCTTTACGTTCTCCTAGTTTATAAAAATATATATTGATGCAGGTGTGGATATACGTGACGTAGCTATCCAAAACATGGTCGGTAGGACCACCAGAACGTGTGGATCCCTAAGAACAGGGGCATTTCGGTATGGCTGGACATAGAAACAGCAGTAGGTACCTATTCACTTGGGTGGTCCAATAGTTTTGTCGCTCCTTCAGAATATCATAGCACGAATTTTGCCTTTCTTTAGAGAGAGAGAGAGAGAGTGGGGGGCGGGCGGGGGAAAAGGAAGAATGAAAAAACGAAAACAAAACAAATCAACTAAATGGCATCGGCACCGCCATTTCCGCCACCGATAAAGCATACGCGACTTCCTTGACTGCATGGATCTATTTATTTTTTAAAGGAAGAAAAATGATATAAGGATGTAGCTCTATGGATATGGAAAAAAGATATCCTGCACCAACAGGTGAAGAATCGTTGAAAGAAGTCTACTAAGCATCCGATCGTGATAAGTTAGGGTTCGGCGTGATCTCAAATGTTAAAAATGATGTTAATCCATGTGAAAGTAGATCAAAGTTGGAGAATCAACATCTAAAAGGGATCCTCACATCAAGTAAGATCACGGGAAAATCTCTACCACTGGAAGCTACTCTCACAGCAACAACCACCTCCCATCAAACATCGTTGCTGCCGCACATCCTCCTAGCTTGTAGCCATCACCCCAACTAGACTCGTAGCTCCAGTAGCCATGCACCGAGCATCGGGTCATCGCCGCAGGCACCACGTCGACGAAGAAGCAAAAGCGGAGAAGGTAGAGCCACGAAGAAACCCACTCAAGAGGAGAGAGGGGAGGTGGGGTGGAGTGGAAAGGCGAACAAGATGCAGAAGGGGGCTAGGGCGGAAGGGAAGGAAAAGAAAAGACCATTGATGACTACATGAATCTCTTTATCTACCAAGACAAGGGATGTCATTCTAGTACTCCCTAATGGAGAATTGACCCAACCCGTTTCGATTTAGACAGGTAAAATTCACTCCATTTAATATTTAAGCGAGTTTGAATTTTTTGATGCAAACCCTATCGGATTTTGGTTTAGGTATAAGGAAAGGTACCTCCTAACCCATATACTCAATATAAATATATTATATATATAAGACTCTAAAATTTAATCCCAAACTTTCTAAGACTTCAAGACTCCCAATTCTAGGAATTCTAAATGTCCCCGGATTCCCAATTTCCCACAATGGACTGCTCATGTGACCATAAGGTCTAAAAGTGTTCACGAACTTACATCCCTTATACTTCTAATTTTCCAAATTCTATCTCAACATCAAATTTCATCTCAAGTAGCACTACATCATAACATTTTCTATCATCTCCTCTCTCCTTTGTACTATTCAAATTCCATCTCAAGTCTCAACATCATAACTCACTCTCCTCTCTTATGTGATTATCTCCACCATCACTAGATTGTAGCCTGACTCCAAATTCCATTTCAAGGTCAGGACAAGGCTCCTCTCCTCTCTCATGTGATTATTTTTTGTTATAAACCATGAAATATGTTTAGAAAATTAGTATCTTCTTTTTTTGTTATGATATTTTCATTTGTTTTACGTATCCTCAAAAAGATGGTTGTGTTCAAGAAATTTTGATACCAGAATATACATTTTTTCTTTATGATATTTTAAAATGATGATGTAATATATAGATCAACATGTTAATGAGTACCCATTAATTAAATGGATATCCTTTAATTTAATGGATATGAGATAGATTTTCTCATATTATATTTAAAACATATATGAAAAATGACTTTGTAAATGGGATTGAATTTGTTAATAATAAAATTCCATCCGTTGACATCCCTAACCAAGATTGTGCTTGTATGTAGATATTTTTCATGCAATGACCATCCTTTGCATGCTCTTAATGACCGGTTTAATTAGAGTTACTTTAATCCATACATAAGAGGAAATTTCAGAAAAGACAAAAAAGGCAAGTATGTTCATGTAATAAATGTTTAGTTCACGAGGAGTAGGTATGATGATGCCAACACGAAGGTATTAAACTCAACATGTTTAGTTTGAGAAATGAGATTTTAAAAAATTATATATGAAATTAGTATTTTATGTGAAGAAATAAGTCTAAATTTTTCTCATGAAAAATAATAAAAGATTAACATTTCACGTTTTGAGGAAAGAAAAAATGAAGTACAAGTTCGACGTAAGTAGATTTATTTCGTTATAACTTGTTTCTTAATTTTTTCGGCTTAAACAAACCGACGCCTAAAAACTGAGACACAACCAAAGACATTGTTATCACTTTTATCTGAACATTCATTACTTCATTGAGAGGCTATCCATGACCATTAAGGGAAACCTTCATAATGCACCAAGGAGATGGGATATCGATAGAAATTAAGGAAGGTTTTGATAGAAAAGATCGAAGGATGTGTGCGTACCGGCCTTGAGGACATCGCCAACGGCATCCTCGGGGGTTTTCGCATATCCTTGAGCATCATGGATGATGGATACAGCACCGCAATCCGACGTAATATAACTATAAATGGTCAAAAGCAGCCACTTAGTCAGATAGTGTTACATGATTATTGCGTTTCTTTAATACGGGAAATCGGTTCTTTTTATAAAAAAATCTAAAAACTCGATTTAAACCAAAATTGCGCAAGGCATCCCAACATTATTTAGATAATAAAAAAATAATAACGAGAGAAGGAAATGTAATTCTACGAAGATTACGTGCGTTAAAGTTGTCGGTGCTCTCGTGCATACGAACGTAGGCTTCGGTAAACTTGAACTAATTTCAACTCAATTTGATTTAAAAAGAATTGGATGTGGATTTCATCTAAAAATTTAATTAGGTATAAGTATAGGTATAGATATAAATTTATATTTAATTATCCGATTCAAATATTCAAATAAAATTTCTAATTATTCAAGATATATAAATCTTATGATAAACGTCAATCCGATACTCCTCGATAGAGAATTGATCCAAGCCAACTTGATGTGAACAGGTAAAATTAGTTTTGTTTAATATTTAAGTGGATTTAGATTTTTGTATGCAAATCTAATCGGATTTGAATTTAGATACGAGGAAAGTTACCTCAAATTCGTATATTCGATATAAATATATTATATATATGATTCTAAAATTTAATTACAAATATTTTAAGATTCTCTCAACTCTAAAAATTCTAAATGTCCCAAGACTCTCAACTTCTTGCAATGGACTTCTCATGTAACCATGAGATCTAAAAATGGTCACGAACTCACATCTCTCGGACTTCTAATCTTTCAAATTTTATCTCAACGTCAAATTTTATCTCAAGCATCTCTTATGTACTGTCCAAATTCCATCTCAAGTCTTAACATCAGGATTCGCTCTCCTCTCTCATATGATTACCTCCACCATCACTAGATTGTAACGTGACTCCAAATTCTATTTTAACATTAGGACACGCTTCCTCTTCTCTCTCATATGATTATTTTTTATTGTAAACCATAAAATATGCTTAGAATATTGGTATTTTCTTTTTTCGTTATAACATTTTTGTTTGTTTTACATATCCTCGTAAAGATGGTTGTGTTCAAGAAATTTTGATAGTAGATGTAAAGACCCGTTCTATCCTTAACCTTTTAAGACGTCTGGACTGTCGGTCAGACATTTGGTCAGATGTCTGGACCTCTTCCCAGACGTCTGGAAATTGAAAATGTGGTACGTGACTTCGCGTCTACGCTCGGGCTGCGCGCAAACAGCACCGCTCTTCTCTCTCTTTCCCTCTTCTCTCCTCCATCCGAACCCTAGCGCACCTTTATAAAACTCTTCTCCCCCTCTTCCTCTCTTCCCCACTTCACCACAAGCCACCTTCCTTCCTCCCTCTCCACTGCAGCGAGAGGGGCGAGCGCGAGAGCGAGCAACGAGGAGGAGAGGAAAAAGAGCTTGAGCTCGCGAGCTCGTGGGAGCTCGCTGGAGGATGCACGGCCGGAGCGGTGCATATGGGAGGAGGAGCGCATCAGGGAAGACGTCCCCGACACTTGCTGCAGCCAGAGCTGCAAGCAAGGAGGCGAGGCTGCGACTGCGCGTGGCGAGGGAGAGCAGCAGGTTGTTCTGATTCTGGGTTTTTCCCAGAATCAGACGTCTAACGTGACGTTCAGACGACGGAGTGGACGTCTGGTGACAACACCGGACGTCTGAAAGCAGTGTTCTATGAAGGTATGTTCCTCTTGCGGTTACGGCCATGCAAGCCGCACCGCAGCCTCGATCTACATGGCTAAAAGTGGTTGATTTACCTGTCACATGTAGAGATAGCTTCGGGAAGGTGCGAAGCACGTCCTCCCACGCATTTCGAATATCTGGATAGCTTACCAGATGACGGGAAGCACTCCCAGATGTCCGGAGGAGAAATCGGACGTTTGGAGCTGGGTCCAAACGGTCAAGAAGAGGCTCTGGACGTCTGAGGTCGGCGCAGAACCTGAGGTGAGGCTCTGGTTACTTTTAAGACGTCTGGACCTTGTGCCAGATGTCTAATTTAGGTCTGCAGCCTTATTTTTGACCCATTTAGGGTCCGTTTGAGGTCTGTTTTACGCAAACAAGATATTTGTAGATTTCTTGTGAGTTCCTCTAAGTGTTAGAAAGCCTTATATACTGTTATGAATGTTCCATTGTGGTATGTTCCTTGGTATAAGACTTCGATCGGTTGCGGGTTCGAGGCTTGCTGAGGCACGTGAGCCTGCCGTTCGAGCTCCCAATACTCCCGGGTCGTCTGGTAGAATGGTTTTCCCCTATTTTAATTATAAAAACCTAAATGCATATGTGAAATTGGATAACTATAAACCTAGAATGTGGCATGAATCGTAGGACGAGAAGTACTTGCACTGTTTGTATGCATGCTTGAAATTGCAGTCTTAAATGAATGAATAGAAATGTGAACAACTGCCTGTTAATAAACAAGAGATGCTTGTGAAATATGAAATGCCTGTGCTAGTTAAACAGTTACCTGTGACATTACTTGTTGTATATGTTAAATGATGGAAATACGAGCTGCATGTGTATAATCTGAGAATGGAAATGTGAATGATAAAACCTGGTATGGAATGACATGAGGAATACGAGCATGAACCCTACGGGGAATTAGGAGTAGAGCTCCTGTGAGTAAATGGAATGGATCTGGAAATGTGAGTGGGAAGTATGCTGGCCCTTGAGTATGTAGTACCAAGGAGAGCTACTGTCCCCTGTTTAGTGTAGAGCGGAGGTAGTCGCCCTTGGGTTGAGACCCAAGGTTAGGATTGACCACTCTATACCGACTTCTTTGGCCCTCACATACATTCTACCGAGAAGAGCTACTAGTGTAGGGAGAGAGCTAGCCACCCCACAGGGCGCGGGATTCAGCTAGCCATCCTACACCGACTTGTTAGGCCCACTGGGCAAACCGGGATAGTCAGAAGAGGGTGTGCGGACTGTGGAGGAGCAAGACCCCTATTTGGTTCTGAGGGGCTAGACCTCTGTTACTGAGAGGGCTAGGCCTTATATTATTCCGTGCTATACTTTTGGCGTACCCTTTAGCGGAAACGACTGACCGCGTGTCAGTGCGGGGTAGCTACTCGTGCGCTTATCACGCGTGCCGTAGTCACCGCTACGTCTGTCTGTGACCTTGGGATGGTTGACTGGGTGTACGATCACCACGGGGGATTCTCCCGACCAGGAGAGCACCACGTGTGCCTTCTACTCTTCGGAAAAGACTGCAATCAAGATCGTTCCCATGAGGAACATTCGAGATCAAGAAAGAGATCTAAAAAATAAACTAATGAGTGAAAAGGAATAACTTGTAAAATAAAGTAATTGGAAAAGATAAATTACATGTTAGCTTTTACTGCTTTACTTAGTTGGTTACCACTCTGCTCAGTGTTCGCTAACTCTGTTTACTCATAACCTTTTTTAAGTCCAGGTGTTGAGCAGCCCAAGTCACCGGCTGCAAAGGATGCTAGGCCCAGTCGAGCCCAGCTAGTCTTCCTGTTGTTGTACTTACTTTTGTTAGTGAGTTCAGACTCTTGTTACCGTTTACGTTTATGTACTTTGTTTCCGCTTTACTGTTGTGGTGGTGTTATGTACTATTAGCAGCTTTTACTTCCTTTACTGCTTATACTCTTTTACTGTTAGTTACTTAACATAGTGAATGTGGTTTATTTTCATTCTTTTTTGTTATTTTCTTATTTGACGACTGGGTCTTGGAATTAGTCGAGTCGAGCCAGTCTCGGATCGTGTAGTGATTCAGGAACCGGGTCGTAACAGTAAAATATATATTTTTTCCTTATGGCATTTTAAAATGATGGTGCAATATATAGACCAACATATTAATGGGTACTCATTAATTAAATGGATACCCATTAATTTAATGGATATGGGATGAATTTTCTCATATTGTATTTAGGGTAGGTATGGAGAATAAATTTGTAAATGAGATGGGTTTGATAATAATAAAATCTAACCCAAATTCGACCCATTGACATCCTTAAGTTTCACCTTAAATCTCTTATTCTCAGCTTTAATCTCCCTAATTATTTCCTTAATTTTTGATATATTTTCTTTAAAGTTCTATTTTATAATAATTTAATGAAAATCACTAAAATCGGAATAATCTAAACTCCTATGTTTGAATTTTATTAAAAATAAATAATTAATTAATTGTGTTATAGATTTTTTTTTTCTTTAACTTTAATTTGAATATAATTTAATTGTAAAATTAATTTATAAATAAATATCTGATGATTAAATAAATACATGAAGAATAGATGGATATAAGTACAAGTTTAAATTTTGATATCCGATAAATAAATAGGTAGTATGTTGACCTAGATTCTGTGAATAAATTTTGACATAAGTTTAATCATCCAAACTCGATCTATTTATAACCCTACCCCCGTATTATGTCCTATTGCGGAGATGGCATCAGATTCATAAGTTATAGAAAAAGCAGTCGACAGACCTAGGCAGACACGTGCAACCCCCTTGCCAACAAGAAAAACTTGTCAATTATGATAAAACGTCCTAGTTGGAATCTAGAGCTGGTGGGATTAATTTCTACAACCACTTTGTCTACCATATATCAGGGAAACAATGGAAAGAACTTAAAATAATAGTTGTATACATATTTACCGTATATTATCCAGTGAGGTTTGGGAGGAAGAGTGAAGTTAAAAAGCTTATGTTAATTTACCTAGGAAAATTTAAATGTTGGGGGCAGAACATGTAAAAATTAATTGAGTAAAGTTGAAGGTGGTGAAGTATAATTCTCAAAGGTCCCATTTGTTTTACGTGATTGGGTTCTGTGTTTCTTATTTGGCTTCCATAATCTCGAGAGTAGGTCATTTCGAGGTTGAGTCCACTAATCCAGGATTGTCCAATCCAAAAGGGAAAGGTGTGATTGTGTGATCCCTTGATTTCATCTCTTCCAAGATTGAACCTTCTCTACAACATCCCATCAACAAATATTCTAACCAATTAAATGAAAAATTAATTCTTCCAATTTTTTCATTTGACATAAAAGTGTAAATAAATACAAAATAATTATAATCCTGAAATTACCTCACAATCTCATCTATATAATTTATAATTCCTTAAAATCAATCCATGCAAACAAACAATGACAAAAAAAAGGTGGATGGTGTAGGGTTGTCCCCACGTGACCCTTTGGCTCCACCCCTGTTCTCAAGGAGTTAGCGGTGGTTTAACTTTACATGCCCCTTTGACATCTTACTGGTTAGATATAACAAAAAACACAACAGAATCGTGCAGAAAAATCTCAAGATAGACAACGAATTGCCTGGAATCTTTGGATGGATGCGAACATCTCGACGTTTTTTGATTCGACACATAAACCTATATATATTATATACTTCACAAATAAATCTGCGCCACCGAATTTCTTTATGAATTAATGTATTTTCCTGGACGGTAATATCCATTCATTTATTTTCAATCATACCCGTAGAAGCCCCAAGCACGCCTTGCGGTTCTCGTCAAGAGGTTATAATCGGCACAGGTTGGCACCCCGTTGACCTGGTTGAAAGAGCACATCATCCCACTCGCGTGCCCATCCTCCACGCACCTCTCAAATGGTGGGTTGTACGAGTCCGCTAAATCCTGCCTGGAAACCTGAACCACCACCAAACAGTACGTACTAAAATCAACACAATGCATACCTGCATGCATGCATGCATACGTGTGTGTGTGTGTATATATATATATATCAAAACTAAAAAGTACACGTCCGTACGTATACGTACTCTAGCATTGTAGTTGAACCGCGAGGTTCCCTTCCATCTATCCAGATCGTAGGCCGTGAAGTGCTTGCAACAGGCGGATGCGACCAGCGGCCGCGAGAGGCCTCCGCCCTCGTACCCCTCCCCTTGCAACCCTCTGACGTACGAGACGGCGTACTTCCCCGTCACCGTTGGGTCCTCGCCGGGGGTCTCTTGGCCCCTTCCCCATCTTGGGTCCCTGAACAGGTTTATGTTCGGGGACCAGAACGTCAGCCCCGATGCCTGTCCCGCATTGTAAAACGCGCGGGCCTCTATCCCGATGGCCTTTACAGATATTTTAACATGATCGATCGATCATATAAGTTCTACGTAGGAAAAGATGGCCTCCTCTCTTTTCTTTTCTTTTTTTTGCTTTTTTTTCGTCTTACCTTTCCAATGCGATACCACAATGAGGGGTTGAAGGTGGCGGCGGTGAGGATGACCTGAGGGAAGCTCGTTGCGGAGCGAAGCATCCCGTTGAACCGGATACCCTTGCCGGAGTTGGAGACGCCGTGAAGTGACTCGGACCACCACTTGTACTCGGGGATCCCCAGGCGGGGGATGGCGGGGGCTTCATCGCCTAGCTGCAGGATCTTCTCGGCGAGGGTGAGGCGGGAGATGAGGTCGTCGACCCTCCGGCTGATGGGGAGACTCCTGTCGCAAAAGGCGAAGGACCTGGTGGAGGGGTTGGAAGGGTCACATGAGTAGTAGCGTGGGGAGTGGCCTGCAGCAGCAGCAGCAACAGCATGGGTTGCTGCTGATAGGAACAAGGCCACTGGTGACAGCAGGAATAGAGATATCGTGCATATCCTCTGGCCTCCCATCTTAATTATCCAATGGAAATGGTATGAATCTGTGTACTTGGTTGTGTGGACGTGTACTGACTTATATCCAAGAGCGTCGTGGTGTGTCTCCTCTTAATTGGCCTCCAAAGTTGGGAGGGACCAACTTGTTGGGATGGTGGAGGGTGCCTGTTACGTGGAAGAGTATGCAAGCGATCACAAACAATAATAATTATATAAGATATAGGGCCCTCACCTTGGCGAATTTTAGACATGGAACTTTTGGGTCGTGTTTGGTTCGAGGAACTATTGGGAGAGATGCAGAACGGGCAGAAGGAATCGAAGGATTTTAATTATTTTGCTTGAATGTTTGGATGTCTTGTTGATCATGTCAGGGAATTAGCACGACTTTTTCTTGTGAGGTGTTTATTAGGAGAAATAATTTGACAGAAAAGAGGGTGAAAGTTACTAGAAAAGTGTGAAATGGACAAATGTGTCCTTAGATATGTTTCTTGTATTTTTCAAAAAAACCATTAATTGTATTAGAAATCTTATTTCAGTTCTTCCTAATTCACATATTAATGGTAATACAATTTTTTTTTGTAAGACAGGACAATTCATCGTTCGAAAAAACATGAACTATCTATAGCAACGTAGGCCATGAATCCCATCCATCACACAGCAGCATCGCAAAGTATCAATAAACACCGGCCTCGATGGTGCGAAGATGATCGAAGTGAAATTCGTGATAATGTTGCAAAGGGGGATGGAGATTAATGGAGAATGGGAGCGATGGTTGGAGATAAGTTTTTGTGGGGAGAGGGAGATGGAATTGCGTCTGGCATGGTGGGACAATCGCGGGGTATATGCAAATTTCAACAGCCCCCCTTCCTAAGAACTCATTTATTCCAAAATCAAAGGCCTAATTTCGACACCCATCCATTCTGAAACAATTCATTTCTTTCAAAATAGAAGGCCTAATTCTGGTACCCATCCATTCCAGAACAATACTTGCCAAACGTAGGTTAGAAACTCAATTCCTCGTTTATTCCGCGTACCTTGAGGAATACATTGGATTTCTAAAGTTCTTGGAATTTGAAAATTATTCAATTCTTCCCTACTCTTATTGTTTGGTTTAATCAACTCCCTTTTTTTTATTTTTAATATATTCTGCTCACGAAAAGATAGGGCATATCAAGGGTTGCCCACAAGCCATCCTTTTCATAAAGGATTTAAGTAATTCAGAGTTGAGATGGCATCCTTAGAATGTTCAGAGAGCATTTATTTAATTTCCTTATTATACGCTTTCGATTTTATACGTAAAGCTGGTACCACGAAGCCATCGAAGGCATAGCTTCGACTGTTGCACCTCTTTTAACTCATTTTTAGATATGATTAAGCTGGTACATATATTGGTGTCAGAGTTCGAATACACAGCACAAGCATTAACTCACTCGGGGAGCTAAAGTGATCAATTCAAGAATCCTAGGATAGCTAATGAGGCTCCTAAATGACATCTTGAAATAATGAAATGTGGATAATCAATTAATTTCAATCATTCTATAATTATTATTATTATTATTATTATTATTATTATAATAAGATGGTGTTTGTGCGTGGGACCTAGTTTATTTTTGGTGTCGTTTTCATGGATTAAGATTAATGTTAGGAATATGCCCTCTTTCACGTGTAAAATGTTATTGTATAGATTGTTAGTTAGTTAGGAAAGTACTGGATGCACGATGACATTTGCATGTCTACGATCTCTCCGAAGATTATTAAACATTGCTGCAATGTGTACGTGTACCCGCGTAAACAATCAGCAAATATATAAAGATAATTAGTTTACAACATATTTTACAATTTACACCAAAAAAATATATATGATGGTTTATTCTTCCTAAATTACATGTTTAGTAGATCCTACGTCATAGCTTTTCTCTCGGATCAACTGCTGGTGATTTTTAGATTTTAATTAATATTGCTAATAATTTTTATATTTAAATCAAATATTAATGGTGATTTTTAAAATATTCTTGATAACTTTTAATTATAAATAAAAATCACTAATTATTTGTTACTCTTTGATGGATGAGGGCTCCACCATGTATATCGTAAGGAACCCGTGATATTTAATGTGACAATGACAAATGTAATCAATAATATTTAGATACGTACGTTTGTTCTACCGGTAAATTTCACCCAGATACACTCCCATGCATACACATGAGAGGGACCTGTGACTTATCCTACTTTTAAGCATCCAAACATTTAATACAGATTCAAGGTGAACATTTACTATCAAGTCAAAAGGGCAATTAATGGACGTCATTGATCGATCTCTTTCGTCCCAAATTAAGAAAGAAGGGAAAAAGGAAAGAAAGAGACTCGAGAACGGATTGGAGGCCTGTGTTTCGCCGGTGCCTTCATTCGAGTCGATTCCTCCAGCTAATTACAAAGAATTGATACAGAAGTGTTTGGCTCTTCGGCAGTGAAAGAAGCAATATTTATTGCGTGTGATGAACGTTAGCCTTCGTCTCTCAAAATCTGACTCATCGTTTCCGCGCAGTCCCAATTAATTGGTCAAGGACGATGTGTGAACAAATTTTTATAGTTGGCAGCATTATTTTAAGTACGATCCATATATAAATTAATTAGTTGGAAGAAAGAGGTTCTACGTTAATTTTCTGGATTGTCAGCGCCCCCACGCGGCCCCTCCCCCCACCAACCATATGAGGAGAACAATGTCGAGTCCTTAAACAAGATAATAATATATATTTTCCATGCAGCCCAAATGATAGAATCTCGTCAAAGTTGTTTTAGGTCGATTTTTTTATGGCCCCAACGTCCAAGGGTAAACTTGTAGGATACATTCGTGCAAGATCATGCATAATTCTCACAGGTGGTAAAGTCTAAATTCACTTAAATGGTTCAGAGGTTTGGCAAGTGAGACATCACCGTTTGAATCTTTGCCTCACCAAAAGAACAGTGGCAAAGGAAATGATGGGATAAGGTTTAGTTGGGGTTTTGTAAAACTCATAAATCAAATACTTTATTAGATATATCTTATAAAAATATAATGTAACTAGACTCACTCCGATATACATGATATTCTACACACATACATGCACCTACGTGTGTATTATTATGAAAATGTGATTTACTCATTTAATTATGTTTCACTTCACCCTCCATCCTTCAATGAAGAACTTATTTCACTTTATTTCGTTCGTGAATCACGGGTCTACCTTGTTAGAAAAGTTTATATATCATATCCCATTTTCTTTTGGTTATTAATATTTTTTTGCAAATATTGATTTTAGTCTCTTATACATTGTGATATTATATATATGATACGCAAAACACATGAATGTTTTTAGGATTTTTGTATTTATGTCATTAAAGTTTTTTAAAATTATTATTTATCATTAACTTCAATATATTATCAATTTTCTTATTAAAAAAATTACATCATTTTTGTATTTATCAATTGGTTGGTCAATGTTGTTAACCTTAATAATTTTAGATTAAAATATAACAAAATTTTATTATTTTGTTCTTAATTTTTTTTAATTTTCAACCCTCCTCCTTCCTCCTCTCCACACCACCTCCCTTCTTCCTTTGACAAACCTACTAGAGGACCTTCGAGGAGTCAAAGAGCTTGTGGTGGACACTAGTGAGGAAGTGGATGGTGGTGATGGTGAGGCAGTCATGGATGGGGAGGTGAAATGACCTTTTTCCTAGGATCATTTGATGTTTTCTAAATTCATAGGAATTTTTGTACAGTTTTAAAATCCTTAGGTTTTTATTTTGGGGTTTGTGAGGGGAAGAGGAAAATTGCAGGGGCATCCCCATAATTTTCCCACCACCATACCCCATACACCTCCATGACACCCCCTCCCCCATACTCCACCTTACTCCACACCATCCTCTCCCCATGCCTCCCACACCCATAAAAACCCCCTCCTCCTCCATTTGCTTGCCACCACCGCAGCCGAGAGGAGAAGGAGAGGGAGAGCGGGGAGCAGCAGGGCTCCGGAGGAGGAGGCTAGAGGGTGGGATGCTGTGAGGAGAGACGATGAGGTGCTGCAGTTTCTGCAGCAAGGAGCAGCTCGCAAACAGTTCTGCGAAATCATTTTTCCGTAGAATCAGACGTCTGGAGGGATTGCCAGACGTCTGGTGGAACGTCTGAAGGTAATCTCAAACATCTGATTGCACATAATTTTCATTTCTTTTCTTGTCGATTTCTTATCATGCGTACGTATGTCAGAGGTTGGGGAAGCGCACCAATGCGAGGACCGAGGTGATTTCAGACCTCCGGGAGTGTCGCCAGACGTCTAAAGTCACCCTCTGTAACGACCCGGTTCCCGAGTCCCTATGAGACACGAGAACCGGACCGACTCGACTAATCCCAAGACCCAGTCGTCCAACGAGGAAGTAACCAAAAGACAGTAAAATAAACCACATTCAGCATGAATATAACTAACAGTAAGAAAGTGCAGCAGTAAGGAAAGAAACTACTACAGTAGGCACCACCACAACAGTAGAACAACATTTATCATATAACAAAAACTGCAGGTAAAGAAGGTACAGTGGAAACAAAACTACTCACTAGAACAGAAACAAAAAAAAGGGGTACAAAGCTATGGTAACTCTACTGGACCCTACTCGGCCCAGCGTCCTCTGCAGCCGCCGACCCTGGCTGCTCAACACCTGGTCCTGAAAAAGGTAACGAGTGTAACACGTCAGCAAAACGCTGAGTAGAGTGGCAACTAACTAAAGGCAACAGTAGAGTGTACAATAGCTATTATGTTCTATTACTTCCTTTATTTACATCTTTCAATTTTTCTCACTATTTCATTTATTTCTCAGATCCTTTACTTGATCTCGAATGTCCTCGTGGGACGATCTTGATTGCAGTCTTTTCCAAAAGTAGAAGTAGCACGTGGTGCTCTCCTGGCCGGGAGAGTCCCCCGTGGTGATCCTACCCTCAGTCAACCACCCCAAGGTCACTGACAGACGTAACGGTGACTACGGCACGCGCGATAGACGCACAGGTAGCTAGCCCGCACTGGCACGCGGTCAGTCGTTTCCGTTAACGGGTGCGCCCAAAGCACAGCACGGAACCAGGGCAGAGCCCTCTCAGTAACAGGGGTCCAACCCCTCCACAGTAACCAAACCGGGGCCTTGCCCCTCCACAGTCCGCGCACCCTCGCCTGACTACCCTGGTTTGCCCTAGTGGGCCTAACAAGTCGGTGAAGGAGGCTAGCAGAACCCCGGGGCCCGTGGGGTAGCTAGTACTCTCCTAACACTACTAGCTCTCCTCGGTACTACGTACACGAGGGCCAACAAGTCGGTACAGAGCGGCCAAGCCTAACCCCGGGTCCCTGGGGCGGCTGGCCCCACTCTGGACTAAACAGGTACAGGTACTTCCCTTGGTACTGCGTACCCAAGAGACAGTACAGCTACATCTCAGTTCCATTCCCTTTTCCTTTCCAGGAGTTCCACTCCTAATTCCCCGTAGGGTTCCAGCTCTTTATCTCAGAACATCATATGTTTCACTTTCCAGATTCACGTTCTCAAAATCCATGATCTCAAACATGTTTCTTTATTCATAACAGGCAGCTGTTAATTAAATTTACAGGCAGCTTTATATATTCCTTTCCATTTTTCCAAGACTGCAGTAATATACATTCCACTAGTTTTTCCATCCTAGGATTCATGCCATATCCTAGGATCTATCATACAATCTAGTTTTCCGGCCCTAGGATTCATGCAACACGTAGGAGCTATCATTCCATATATTTCTCATTCCTAGGATTCATGCAATGCCCTAGGTTCTAGTTATGGTTCCATACTTTAACAGATTTTATTAATACTTAAAGCCACTCTACCAGGTACAACGGGAGTAATGGGGGCGTGATCGGGAATCCCGCGCGCCTCCGCGACTCTCAAGACTGCAACCGAACGAGGTCCTATCACAAGGATCAAACACAAGGAGAATCTCAAAACAGGGTATAGCTACTGTAGGCGGGTAGAGGAATTAATTCTGAAACGAACGCAACTCGAATCGCGGAAAACGGAGCCAAAACGGGCCCTAAACGGGTCGAGAAAGACAATACTGTGCAAAATCAGACGTCTGGAACTCCTTCCAGACGTCTTAAACGGTGGATCAGAGAATTACCTGTTCGGCTTGGTTCCCCGGACGTCCAGAAGTCTGTGGGGACGTCTTTCCTAGATCCCAGACGTCCGATGGTCACTCCGGACGTCTGGAGGTCACTCCCGCCGTCTGGTACAAATTCCAGACGTCTGATTCGCAAAGATGATGAATAAGAGAACCTGCGCACAGCCAACCCCCCTCCCTCAGTACGGTCAGTCGACAAAAACGAAGAAGAAAGCGGAAACTCACCTTTCAGACGTCTGTATGATCTCACAGACGTCGACCTTGCCGTCTGGATATCAATCCAGACGTCTGATTCTGGAAATTTTTCCAGAATCAGAGCCCTGCTCGGCCTCCGCT
The DNA here is from genome assembly GCA_037157565.1 of Thalassia testudinum. Lineage (NCBI taxonomy): Eukaryota > Viridiplantae > Streptophyta > Magnoliopsida > Alismatales > Hydrocharitaceae > Thalassia > Thalassia testudinum. The sequence goes on from JAZHRO010000059.1 coordinate 24,887,143, forward strand.
CGCGACGTCGCCCGCGTCGCACCTCGCGCGTCCGCTGCTCCGCCCGCAGCAGGTCCCTCTCCGCGACGCTCTGCGTCCCCTGCGCCCTCCCCCCGGCCGGCCAAGCCGCTCCTGGCGAGCTCGCCCTCACGGCAGAGCCCCGCCCTCGCACGCCGCAGCTCCTCCGCGCTCACTGCGGCTGCCGCTGCCGCTGCGCCCTCGCGTCCGCTCGCTTTCGCGCACAGGCAGGAGAAGAAGGAGGAAGATGGTGGAGACGGGAGGGGAGGCGCGCCCCCCCCCTTTTAACGCCGCGCGGAGAGGAGAGAGAAGGCGGTCGCAGCCGCCTGCAGCCGCAGAGAAAAAGGGCAGAATCGCAGGTCTGCGCGCACAGGCGCGCAGACGAATATCCCGTGCGAGCATAACTGTTCGCCAGACGTCTGTAAACTATCCCGGACGTCTGGTCAGACGTCTGGATGTGATCCCAGACGTCTTTACAGACGTCTGGGCCACCTCCCAGACGTCTTAAAAGACGTCTGGGGCACGCGCTCGTTACACCCTCAAATGTCTGTACGGAGTTCCAGACGTCCGAAAGAGGTGGCTCAAGCAAGGTGAGTCCCTCAGTTCGTTTAATACGTTTGGGATTCTTCCTAGACGTCTGATTTTGATCAAGATTGTGTTTTTGGGCTCGTTCAAGGTCCAAACGGAGTCGGTTTTCCACAAACGAGATATCGTTGGTTTCCGTTCGAGTTTTCCTACATAATGGTATAATGACTATACAGTTTTGAGCTCATTTTGACATATGGGTCAATGTGATAGGTCGTTCGTTAGTGGTGTGCACGGGACCTATGGAGGTCGCAAGCTTTGTCGACTGTGCCCCCACATCTCCCGGTTATCCTGGTAAAGCAGTTCTCTCATTAATCCCGGATTTAATAATTAAATTACATGCTTTAGAATTAGTCAAACCCTAGGATGTGAATTGAACTCTAAGGATGAAAGAGATAATTATATGCTACTTTAGAAATATTCGATTGAACCCTAGGATGTGGAAAGAACCCTAGGGCTGAAAGAAATGAATGCACATTTAATGAATGATTAAATTGTTATTTTCTGAAAGTAGTAAATCATGAACTGCCTATAATAAACCATGACATGAACAGAAACACATGCTATGCATTGAATAATTGATAGACATGATTGTGAAATCGTGAGTTTCCTGTTATACATTTATTGAATCAGATGTGGCAATGAGAAAGTTTATGTATGAACCTTACGGGGAATTTAGAAGAAAATCAAGAATACAGTAATACGGAAAATCTGACAGGTTATGAAACATGTTGCTTACGGGCTGCTGTTTGGACCTGGTAATAGGAAGTGAGCTGGCCCTTGTGTACGTTATACCGAGGAGAGCGACTGTCCCTTTAGTGTAGAAGGGAGCTAGCTGCCCCCTTAGGTTGAGACCCAGGGTTAGGACTAGTCACTCTATACCGACTCTTATTTGGCCCTCGCATGCTTGGTACTGGGGTGAGCTACTTAGTGTAGGAAGGGAGCTAGCCGCCCCATGGGACCTGGGGTTAGGACTAGCCACCCTACACTGACTTTTTGTTAAGTCTACTAAGCGAACTGGGATAGTCGGGCGAGGGTACGTGGACTGTGGAGGGGTGAGGCCCCTATTCTGAGAGGGCAAGGCCCTGAGCTGTTCCGTACTATACATTTGGGTGTACCCGCTAGCGGAAACGACTGACCGCGTGCCAGTGCGGGATAGCTACCTATGCATTTATCATGCGTGTTGTAGTCACTGCTACTTCGCGACCATAACTTCAGGGTGATAGACCGGGTGTAGGACTACTACGGGGGACTCTCTCGGTCAGGAGAGTGCCACGTGTACATCCTGCATCACAGGAAAACTGCAAGTAAGATCGTTCCCTTAGGGATCAAGAAGATTAAGCACTGTTATGGATCCTAATTAAAGATCTCGACTCAGAAATGCGTAAATAATACGAATGGAAATGGATGATAATAATAACCAACACATATATGTGTAGTTAGTTGCTTGTTTAATTGCATATAAATAGCTTAACCACCACTCTACTCAGCATTAGCTGACCACGGAGTTTGTAACCATGTTCAGGTCAGGGATTTGAGCAGCCAGCGCCACCGACTGCTAAGGGTGCTGGACCCAGTCGAGCCCAGCCATAGTCTTTCTCCTATTTCTACTGTAGTGCACTTGTTAGTCGTGAGTACTGGTAGCCTGTAGTGACTGTTTCGTATTGTTTCTGTTATAATTCTACTAGTTTCTGTTGTGATGGCTATGTTCAGTAATCGTACCTTTTCGCTGTATTATATAATATCCTTGTGATTTCCTGTTCTATTTCTTTTACTGTCTGTTATATATTTTTCTGCTTAGTTACATTACTCGTGTGGTTGTGGAATGACTATGCATTTGGTTGTTTCTCGTTGGACGACTAGGTCTTGGGGTTTGTCGAAGCGAGCCATTCTCGGGTTCTATAAGAAGCCGGGAATGGGTCATAACAAGAGGGGAACATGAGGGGGGTCTAGACGGCGAAGGTGGAGGCCTCGACGTATTTGGCGAACTCTTCCTTATTTTTCTCCATGGAGAGTTGGAGGTTTTCACATATGGCGAAGCGGAGGTCATCGAGTTTGACAATGGATTCAATTTGGAGAGGGGGGGTTAGGAGTAAAAATGGGGCATCCACCCACGCATGTGGCCCTCAAAGAACTCAGGGAACTCAATGGAGTTGAGGGAGAGGAAGATGCGGCAGTAGAGATGAAGGGATTCGAGGAGGGTGAGGATAGTGGATTGGGTGGGAGGGAGGAGCAGAGGGATTGGGTTGAGCAGAGGAAGGTGTTGAGGAGTGGGAAGGTGAAGCGGTAGAGGCAAGTGTCAGTGGTGTCGAAGGAGGATCGAAAGCACTTGAAGACGAAGAAGAGGGGGAGGGGAGGAGTGGAGTGAGGAGATGACGAAGGGGAGAAGGAAGGGCTAGAGGCGAGCAAAGATGTGGGAGGAGATGAGGGAGAGGAACTCGGAGAGTTGGGACTGAGTAAGGGGAAGGAAGGGGAGGAGAGGATGAGGGGGATGAGCTCCAACTTGATGAGGTCGTGATCAAGGAGGGGGAGTGGGGACAGGAAGGATGGCAGCCAACGGGAGTGGAGGTGGTTCTTGAAGTGGACAATAGAGGTGTGGTGGATAGAGGGGTCGACGGAGTAAGAGGAGGCAAGGCGGAGGAGGGTGAGGGTGAACCTCGATTAGGCAACAACAGAGAGCGAGGACTCAACATGGCGCCGGTGGTTGGATGTGAGGAGGAAGAGAGGTGGAGTGGGGAGGAGGAAGATGGGAGGGGGTGGTGAAAAAAAAAAAAAAATGAGGATAAAATAATCAAGTTTCACTATATTTCAATTTAAAATCTTTAAGTTTAACAGTTATAACTAAAGAGTGGTAAATACGAAAATAACATAACTTTTTTAATAATAAAACTGATAATATAGTAAAGTTATTAATAAATAAGTAATTTTAAAAAACTTCAATGACATTTATATTAAAATCCCTTACTTTTATTATGCATTTATCTTATTGCAAAGATGTCATTTGTGGTATCAAATGTAGCTGATAAAGCATAGAGATGTTTGAAGCATAGAATAAATTGACTATTTCAAGATTTTCCTTTTATATTTTGTTGAGGATCTTTTTACAAATGTTCTGCATGACTTAATTCGTCTTTTTATAAGGGCATTAACAAACATTGAGGATTTCTATAATAATCGTTTCAAGTTGGGTCAAATTAGAACATACAATTTTATGTGATTGGTGGAACCAAAGTTGTGAACCAAATTACAAAAGGTCAAGCAATATTAGAATAACAAAAGTTATAACTTTTTTGGTTGAGTGTAATATTACTAATTAATAAGTCCAACTCTTATTAAGAATAAGAATAATAATAGGAAAACTTTGGCTAATGTGTAGACCATTGTATTACTACTTTTCAAGATGTAATAAATTATTTAACCCTCTTGAAAATTTCCTCAATGTCTTTTCTTTGGAAGTTTTACATATTATAACTTAACATTCTTGAAAATTCTTATTGGTATTTTGTTATTGCATATATATTTTATTTATTTAATATCCACTCTTCGAGTCATCAAATAAGAAAGGCCACTCTATTATTTTCACATAATCAATAATACTACTCTCAACATTTTTGACATAGTAGAGAAATATATACTTTTTAGAAAGTAAACGTATCATTTTTCTTATGCTACTTGTTCCATGTAAAATACATGTTTTCGTACTCGTTTTTATTCGATTACATGAAAAAGAGATAAAGAATTTTCATGAAATTCTTCATTGAGAAAATGTCCTTGGTATCACGTGGAGCATTTGCTTCTAGAGAGTGGCACCACTTCAAGCTATAACAAGATTTCGGCATCCACACAAGAAAAGGGCACTAATTAATTCTCCGTCCTCAATCAATGTCTGCAGTACGTTTCAACCGTCGTTATGCTTTCTCTTACAAATTTCCATGTGAAAGATATATATGCAATGTTGACACTCGATCCCCCAATATCTATTGCATCCTCCCTCCCTAAATTCCCGATGCTCATCTCACGAAACCAATTCTGACGCTGACACCGCACCATACGGCACTCAAGAGGATGGAGAGAGAGTCCCTCTACCCACACCGAAGCGTACAAAACACATAATAAATTATGATTTGTCGTCTTGTACCCTGTAAAATCAATTTTATATATATATATATATATATATATATATATATATATATATATATATATATATATATATATATAAGGGGTATACCTTCTAGAAGGTTATAAAAACACATCTTCCCTACCAAAAAAAAAATTGCCATCCAATGGTTATAAATAAAGTTAGGGTAATTTTTTTTCACGTATTTAATGTAAAAATATTAAAAATAGGAACAACACAATCAATTACATACAAAATTCTTTTAAAAAAAATGACACCGTTGACACTAGTAAATGAGAAATTAATGTTAATTAATAAAAGTCGTAATACATAAATTTTTAATCATTATATTTGTAAACCAATTTTGATAATGGTAATATAATTATAATATAATCTTGTGAATAATTGTAATACAACTACATAAAAATACAAAAGTTATAATACATCGATTAGATTAATTTTTAAATGTGATACCTATAATACAATTCTGATAATTGTAATACAACTTCGTTTTGGTTAAAAGAAAAGAGTTGTAATACAACTAAACTTTAATACAATATAGTTATTTTCCAATAATAATGTAATGATTGATTCATTGTATTCTAAATTATTTCATAAATGGTTCATAAATAAAGTTTGTAATATAAGTCGGTATTTATGTGAAACGATACTTTGTAGAAATAGTGTAATAATTAAGTGAGTACATTCAAAATATGAACTATGATATTCTAAACCAACTTTTGACATATATCGTAGTTTACATCAACAATAATAATAATCAAACTGACATGATTGTGTGCTTATTTAGTATCTTTTGATATGCTCAAAAGATCTCAAAAAAGACTACATTTGTGTCTACTGAACAATGCTCTCTGTTAATGGAAATCACTACATATGTCAAAAGTTGATTTAGAAAATTGTCCTTCGTATTTAGAATGCATTTAATTAATTATTATATTATTTTTAAAAAATATCTTTTTACAAAAATATCGAGTTGTATTACACCTCTATCCATGAATCATATTTGGAATACAATCAAGCAATCACTATATTATTATTAGAAAGTAATTATATCGTATTAATGTTTAGTTATATTGCTACACTCTTCTTTAACCAAAATGAAGTTATATTATAATTATTAGAGTTGTATTACAAGTATCACAATTAAAAATTTATCTAATCAAAATGTTAATACAACTTCCATATAGTTGTAATAGATCTTTGCAATTGTATTACAATTATCAGAATTATATTAAAAGTATCATGATTAAAATTTTATCTAATCGATATATTTTAACTTCTATATAGTTGTATTACAATACTTTATGCGATTGTATTACAACTCTTTATACGATTGCTAATGCCAACCACTCAATTATTTAAGGAAATAATCTTTTTCATTAATGTGTTATGTTACTTTTTTAAATATTTTCAATTTTTCCTACGTGATACAGAAACCACTCAATTCATATATGATAATTTTCTTAATAACCATCTGATTAAGGTCCATCAATTGAGGATTGATGCTCAAATGATCCTTAATTTTTTAGCACTATGCGTAGAAGATAAGGCCCAATGTGTGTGTGTATGCATAGAGAAAGAGATAGAGAGAGAGTTATCCAATGAGTTCATAACTCAAATAACTTATTTAAACCAAACTCATTCAACTAGCATGAATTCTCAAATAACAAATCCAGGAATTATGCTCAACTTTTTCCTAAGTTTTAAGGGATTCATCAACCTTTAATGTTTTCTTAATAGTCGAATGCTTTTGGGATTCAATGATATAATGTTGAAAGTGAAAAAAATAACTGAGTTGATCAATCAAAATAGAAGCTTTAACAATAGTGAATCTTCTACTTCATTAAATAGTAACACCAGTGTTGGAATTATGTGTCATCGGTGAGCCAACCTGAGTGGAAATGATTCAGATCTGAATGTCTAATCAAGTGGATAAATTAATGTGGTTAATTGGATCTCTCAATACAAGTGAGAAAATGTACAGTAGCTATGTTGGATATACCAATGACAGGTATAGAAGATCTAAATGATATGGATTGAGAATTTTGATAAATCATCAAAAATCATCATAATATACAACTAATTGTCTGATGTTTGAAAAGAGATAGCAGTCTTCTCAAGAGACAGTTGCCTGACAGATGCCCTTAATACACATCCTCTGCATAGGAATGGACATTCAAGGCTATCACGCAAGTCCCAATGTGTTGGCGCACTTCGATCGAGTTTTAAAAACGTGCATTGTAATATAGATGACCAAAGCAAATTAACATTTAACTTTTTTCATGCTCAGACTAAACAAGAAATCCGAAGTTGTCTTTGAGAGCAAGAAAATGTGTAAATATCACTATTTTGGGTTTCACAAAAATTAACCTTAAGAACTAGATCTAATAAAGCTATTCTTTTAATGCATAAAATCTAGGGGATCCAAAACCTGATACTATAATTAAGGAAATTCAATTAATGCTTAACAAAAGTTCATATGAGAATAATGTGCTTAAGCATTTAAATAACTAATGTTGGGAAATATTATTTCAAAGGGGATCAAATAATCTAATAAATGAAACAAGGATTTAATATAAAAAGGTCTTTAAATTAGTCCTTGCATTGTCGCATTTCAGTTCCTGTGGTATTACTTTTAGGTCCCTGTGAGATTTATTTTTTCAATTGGGTCCCTGGACCATTTTCAAGGGAGCACGTTGCTCCTTCTTCAGTAACAGGCCATGCATGAAGCTTCTCAAGCTCGCCGAAGGGAGAATGGTCAGGAGATCTAGCCGTTGGATAGAGCTTTAGTTGGCCGAGAACAGTCGTGGGATGTCCGCCGATCTAATGGTGGCTCCCGATCGTCGAAAAGTGGGTGAGATGAAGGCCGGCATGGGAGGCGTAGGCGACTTCATGGTGAGTTCCTACACAAATGAATACAACCTCGCAGCCCAAGTTAAATACGTAGAAACCTCCGCCGTGGCTTCGCAAAGGTGGTGCTGGTGATTTGTTGCAAGGAAGTCGAAGGAGCTCCGGCGGACACAACGGAACCGATGGCAGTTGTTATGACCCGGTTCCCAGATCCCTACAGAACTCGAGACCGGCTCGCCTCGACTAGTCCCAAGACCTAGTCGTCTAACAAGAAATAACCAAAAGTAGGAAAGTAAACTATATTCACACATGCAATATAACTAAGCAGAAGAAACATACAAAGCCGAAAAGGAAATAGAACAACTGTCTCAGTACATACCACAACAACAACAACGAAAGGAGGAAAGTAAACAGTAGTAGCAGAACAGTAACTAAAAGTCCATTACTTACTACAACAGTAGAGGAAAAAGAAAATGAAGTGCTGAAGAAAACTATGGCTGGACTCGACTGGGCCCAGCACCCTCCGCAACCGGAAATGCGGGCTGCTCAATTCCTGGTCCTGAACAGTGTAATGAAAAGACAGAGTCAGCGAACTCTGAGTAAAATGGCATCTACATTATCTAAGTACAAAACAGTAAAAGCAACAGGTTAAATTCTCATTTATATTTATCTGTTTTATATATTTTCGTTTCACCCATTTCTCTCAAGCATCCAGATATTTCTTGATCTTGCATGTTCCTTGTGGAAACGATCTTGATTGCCATTTTTTCCGTAGAGTAGAAGGTACTTTTTTGAATTACTAAATATGGAAGCAGGTAGCCCTAGATTGATTTTTCATTATTTTCCTTTTCAGATTTTGAGGGGATTAAGAGAGAGGGCAATGAAGATTTACCTATTCCTAGTGTGGTTGTTGTGCGGCTGCTTTTCTTTTCTTTTCTTCTCCAGAAACAAGCACAGCAAAAAAGAGTGATTAAGTCAGTACTGATTCAGAGGTTGTGATCAAAGTTTCTAAAATGCCCATTGCTCCCCGGCAACGGCGCCAAAATGTTAACGAGGTGAGCTCGTGGTTTTTATAAAGATAAAGGATGTCTCATCGTAGTATAGGTGAAATTGCCTCGAAAACAAATAAGAATTTATTACTCGAAAACCTAGGTATCCGAGGTCGAACACAGGGAGCAAATTGGTATTTTAAAAACTAAAATCACAACTTTCAATTTTATAAAATGCAATGACCAAACCAATCAAAGTTCTGAAGTAAAAATGAGGTCAATGTATAAAAGCTCAAAAATATCAAAATGGACGCCTGATGTAAAAATTAGACATCTTAAATCTTTGATGCTACAGTGCAGAGCTTTCTCTATTTTGACTTTGGCTTCTTCTTTCTCTCTTCTTTCTCTTTCTCTGCAGCCACTCTTCTTTTGGCTTCTTCTTTCTCCTTTTTCTTCCTTTTCTTTCTCTGCTTGGTCTCACCTTCTCCTTCTTTCTTTCTCTGACTTTCCTCTTAGCTCTCTTCCTTTCCTCTGCGGGCCTGCCTTGCCTTGCCTTCTCTACCTTTCTTCTTCTATTCTTGATTCCTCCTGCCTTCTTCTTCCTTGGCTTCTGCCTTGTCTTGCTTCTTCAGCCACACCTCTTCCTTCCTTCTTCTTTCTTCAGCCTCTTCTTCTTCTGCACTTGGCTTTTGCCTTCAAGTCTTCCTTCCTTCTTCAACCTCTGCTTCTGTGGCTACAGTGCTTCCTTCTCCTTCCTTCCTTAGCCTCTCCTGCCTTTAGCTTCTTCCTCTTCTTTAGCAGCTGCCTCCTCCTCCTCCTTTCCCTGCACAGCACCGAGCAAAACCTACCCCTACCCTCCCCTACATCGCTCTCTCTCTATTTCTCTCTTCGCTCTCTCAGAGCCAGACAATCGGGTATAAGGGTCGGGTTACGCGCGCCCGGGTCCAGGCACACCGGCGTGGGTGGTGCGCGAGGAGTGCAGGGTAAACGGGTCGGATACCAGGTCCGCGTGGTTGTGGACTGCAGATGAGACAGGCGTGGGCGAGGGGAACTCACCCCGTGACTTGAGGCACTCAGCAGGAAACACAAAATCAATTTAAGTAACTCACCGCTCTTGCTTTCCGAGGTGGGACTAAAAGTCCCACCCGCTTCGCTCGAACGCCCGCAGGAGGTTTGCCTTCGATTACTGCAGCTGGGTGCTTCGCAAAGACTGCTCTCTGGCTGGATGCGTTTGTGAACTCAACGCCCGTCACCTGGAGCGCAGCACCTGGGTGGATGCAGCTTGGAGCGCTGCTTGCAAGCTCCTTCACGCCTTCTCTAATGGCGGCAGAAGCTCACACCTGAAACACACAAACACTGCCTCGCGGCCCTATCAAATGCCTTGGGGAGCTTCGCCGTGTCACGGCGAAGGTGAGACGGGGGTTGGTTGGCCGCGGAACGGCCTAGGCGTGCGTGCCTAGGTCGGACTGTGACAGTCGAAGTGTGTGTTCGGTGGGCACTTGGGGTGTGTGTGGCGGTCAATGGAGAAGTGGATGGTGATCAGTGAGTGATGGAGAAGGTTCTGAGGTGGGTGGCGAGGCATGTGAATGGGTGGAGCGACGGATTCGCCTCGCCGGTGGTCTGCCGGAGATGGAGACGGAGGTGGTTGGCAGCTGTTGAGGGGAGTTTTCTAAAATTAATTGAGGGAAAATAGAGAGTCGAGAGAGAGGAACTTACTAAGAGTAGTTGGATGAAGGGGGGAAGGTGGACGATGAGCGGCGCGTAGGTGCCATCGTCAAAGAAGAAGGCCCTGAGGTGAGGATGACGGCGACGAGGAAAGGGTCAAAGAGGTGCGCGCGGGTACAGCACGATGCGGAGGAGCATGGCAGAGAAGACTCGGCCACTGGTATGGTGCTAGAGCGACGAGAAGAGGGAGGAGGAATCGTCGGAGCTTGTGGGAAGATGGCCGGAGACAAGGGAGGACGAAATTTAGGGGGTATCCGCGACCAAAACAAGCTTGTAAGATGCGTCTAAGACCGGGGATCCTCTTATAGCTGCTGGCAGAGGTCCTTGTGCTTGGAAGGCAAGCTTCCAAGCGCAAGAACCTCGCCAGAAAATGCAGCGGACACCATACCTTGTCGTTCGCACGTTCGCATGAGGGATATGGTGTGAACTAGATCATGAGATTGCATTCAGACGGTAGGGGATTCCTCAGAGGATCCCCATGCCAAACCTGAGAGTAGATCTCTTGGGGAAACGGGAAGAAATCCTCCTCGAAACCTCGCCGGAGGTATGGCTCCTATGCTGAAATGGCAAAGGGACCAAAATGCAAAAGGTGACGAGGAAGATGGGGGGGTCTACGCAAGGATTTTCAAAAGTTAGGGGCCAGAATGTAATTGGGTGAACTATTTTGCAAAGTAGGTCAAGGTAACCTTCCCTTAAGCTCAAATTTTGGTGCAAACCTAATTTGGACCTAATAAATCCAATGGTGAAGTTGGATTTCAGGTTTGACCACGTTTGGCTGGATATTTTACACAAAAACCTAAATTAGGTCAAATATTGAGCTAGAACCCCAATCTAGGTCAAAATAGGTTCCAAAGGATAAATTGAAGGTTATAAACCCTAGGAAATATTTTTCAATGAATTTTAGAGGGTTTTTTTGATTTTTATCCTGACCATAACCTTATGAAATTAAGTGGGTTTGTTTTAGGATTACAGAATGTCATTTAATTCTTAAATCTCACAATAACCCTTTTCTGACTAAACCATCCCACTTTTCCTCTTATTAAGTTCAATTGACCTTTGTTTAGCCCCTGAGAAATCCATTTGATGCACTGCAATGGTAAAATTACAGTTTTACCCTTTAGTTTATATTTTCTTCCCAGAACAGTAATCCCTTAAATTAGGCCTTCCTTTAGGTTATGTAAGAGCTTTTGTTCACTTTCTTAGGTCAAAATGAGTTAGTTAGGGCTCATGATGAGGTTCTCATCATACCCCCATGCCTAACTTTTGCTAGCCCTTAGCAAAATTTCAAAGTTTTAACGTCTGTTCTAGACCATGAGTTTCTTTCACATTTTATGATAAGTGCTTTTTCTTTTTCTTTTGATTAGGTTGGAATGCCAATAGTAGAACTAAAGGTACTCAAGTACCAACCAAGATCCAGACCTGACCAACTTTAATCTCGATCCTCTACAAAGGTTTTTAAGGCCCACAAGAACTACCCTGAGGTTCATTGGACTCCGTGGTTAAAGCACCCTTGCTTGAGATATATTGTAGCCTTGGTTTAGTTTGCATTGCATTTTTGTAAGAGAGGGACAGCCGATTTATTTGTTCAGAGAGTTTTCTCTCTCTTTTCTTTTTATTTCTAACTTCGGATTGGCTTCTTAACACGGTCTGTATCGGATTCCTCGTCCCCATCATCAATCCTCAAAGGTCCCTGGCAATCGATACTTCGTGATAGTACCGCCCATGGCAACCCCCAGAACCCTGGTTTTCGAGATTTCAAGATAATCCTGCCCATGACGTTCCGTGGCCGAATCCAGACCCTGGCAATCAACATTTCGTGATAATGCCACCCATGGTATCTGAACTAGCAAAGTGCTTACATGCCCCCTGTAAGATATGTAAATATCCTAAGAGACAAGCACCGAGGAGACGATATGTTGTTACGCATCTTCGAGGGGAATTTCCTGCCTCTCCGCACCGAGATGTGTTGATTGGTCGCTCCTAATCTAGGCAACTTTTTTAGAACATTAAAATGCTTTTGCATGATTTTGATAGTTATGCGCACTGAACCAGACTATGTGTCGGTTGGGGTGCTTAGGTTACCGAGTCCCGCAAATCGAAGGTCAGTTAACGAGGCTAATACTTAAGCTTCGCATTTTCCCCAACCTCTTGGGGATTATCCAGATCTTAACGGATATTAAGAGTCTAGCCAAAATGGCTTAAGGTCAGCGTTCCTACTAATCGCTTCTTGTGTCTCCTTAGCACTTTTTCTCTTTTTTCTCTTTTTTCTTGATGTAGTTTAGAACTTCATTTAATCCCTTAATTTCTTACTAATGACTATTCTCTTCTTTTTTCTTTTTCATTTTGTGCTCCTTTTTTGGCATTTTACTTTTTTCCTCCTCATGTTTTGTATAGCCCAAAAATTTTCTCTCCCCCCTCAGTTTTTTTTCTTTTTGTTCTTTTTCAAGATTTTTTTTGTGATATGTGATTTTTTTGTTGAAACCTTTTCTTGATATGAGTTTTCATACATTTTGCACTTTCATACTCTCCCATGCCTACAATTTGCAATATCCCCATTGTAAATTAGGTGGGTTCAAATTCAGCTTAATTCATTCATTATGACAGGTATTGGGTGGGCGAACGGGTCGAGGTGACTGTTACGAACGATTTCTAGACTTGGGTATGGGTACCTGAGGTGGAGTCGGTTGTTCTAATGGATGAACTCTAAAGTGCAATATGAATTCAGCATAGAAAATATCAGGAAAGGTTTCAGATTTTTCAAAGAATGACGGGTTGCCTCCCGTTAAGCGCTGAGTTTTACGCCATCGGCTGGGCGCAATGAGCTCAGGGAGAATGGAGGATAAAGGATGTCTCAGTCAAATCTGTATTGGTCATGTCAATGAACGGTTTGAGTCTCTGACCGTTCACGATGAAGGGTTCAGAATTGTGGCTGAGTGGACTGATCTCAACGGCTCCATTTCCAAAGATTTGTCGGACTTGGTAGGGTCCGATCCATTTAGATCGTAGCTTTCCTGGGAATAATTTGAGTCGAGCATCAAAGAGTAGGACCTTTTGACCAGGATGAAAGATCTTTCTAGATATGTGCTTGTCGTGAAAGACTTTAACCCGCTCTTTGTAGATTCGCGAGTTCTCATACGCATCGTGGCGTAATTCATCAATCTCGCTCATCTGAAGCTTGCTATGGGTTCCAGCCTTAGAAAGATCTAAGTTGTAATTCCGTACTGCCCAATAGGCTTTATGCTCCAATTCGACGGGGAGGTGACACGCCTTCCCGCACACCAGTCTGAAGGGAGACATGCCTAATTGGGTCTTGTGGGCTATCCTATAAGCCCACAATGCTTCCGGAAGCCGGGATGACCAATCCTTCCTGTCAAGTCAAACAATAACCTGGAGGATATTCTTGATCTCCCGGTTTGATAGCTCAGCTAGACCATTAGTTTAGGGGTGGTAAGGAGCAGAGATTCGGTGCGACACCCCGTATTTGGTCATCAGTGACCTGAACTAAGCATTTGTGAAATGGGTCCCTCCATCAGAAATTATTGCACGTGGAATCCTGAACCGTGAGAAGATGTTTTGGTGAATGAACTTGATAACAACTTTGTGATCGTTAGTTCGGGTCGGGATGGCTTCGATCTACTTGGACATGTAGTCAACAGTGAGTAAGATGTATTCAAAGCCGTCCGAGATAGGGAAGGGTCCCATAAAATCAATCCCCCAAATGTCGAAAATCTTGCATACCAGAATTGGCTGTAAAGGCATCATGTCTCGATGGCTCATGTTGCCCAAGGTCTGGCAACGGGTACATGCCTTACAGTGATTGTATGCATCCTTAAAAAATTGTAGGCCAGTAAAAGCCACACTGGAGGACTTTTGATGTGGTTTTGTATCTTGAGAAATGTCCACCACATGCCTGGTCATGGCAGAAAGAGAGTATGTGGTTCGCGCCTTTGTTGCTAAGGTTTCGTCGTAGTATAGTACAAAAACGGTCACCAGTTTAATACAATTTGTTACTCGGAATAAAAGTTTCCCGAGGTCGAACTCAGGCGGCAAACTATGATTCCAGAAGCATATGGATTCACAATATATAGTGTTTTACAAAAATTAAGACAAAGGAGAGAGAGAGAGCAAAAATTCTCTTCTTGGCTTTTTCTTCTTCTCTCTTCTTCTCTTCAGCCAGCTTTCTTCTTCAGTCTGTCTTCTTCTTTCTTCTTCTTCTCTTCTTCTCTGATTTTCTTCTTTCTCTGCGTCTTCTTCTTCTTTGTAGCAGAGGCTTCTTCCTTCTCTTTTCTTCTTTCTTCTTTTCTGCTTTTCTCTGCCCTTCTCTTCTGCTTCACTCCTTCCTTTCTTTCCGACATCTGATTCAGAAATCAGACGTCTTGACTGCACTGTTGCTACAGTGCCCCTGCTCTTTTCTTTTCTTCAGCTTCTTTCCTTCCTTCCTTTTTCTTTCTTTCTTTCTGCGGCTAAGTCTCAATCGCTACTCTTCCTCTTCTTCTTTCTTTCTTCCTTGCTTCTTCTTTTCTGCGGTGCCTTGCTTCTTCCTCCCTCACCTGTTCTCTGCACACACACACACAAGCTCAGCGTAAAACCTACCCTACCCTCTCCCCGCGTCTCTCTCTCTCTCTGAATCTCTCTTGGGTACGCTCTCCCAGAGCCGGGTTATCGGGTTGGATCACGTGCTCGGGTCCAGGCGCACTGGCGTGGGTGGTGCACGAGGAGACCACAGGAGGGTGTCGGGTAGGGTCGCGCCTGATCCGTGTGATGAGCTCATGGACGAGGGCAGAGTGATAGGTGAGGGACCTCACTTCAAGTGCTTTCGGAGGCGACTAGCTAATGTCACTTTTACAATTTATGTGTGGGCGTGCGCCCACACACTTTCAAGGTAGGACTAAAGTCCTACCTCTGCTCCGTGCGCCCACAGGAGAGAAGTTGCTGCCAATTGGGCAGCAGCGAAGGCTTCGCTCCCCCAATTGAAGGCCTGGGCACACTTGCGGAAGTACCCCGCGTTGCCTGGAGCCTTCACCTGGTGCTAAAGAGGCCTGAAGCTACTTGCCAAGCAGCTCTTGCTGTCCGTCAATGGCGGCGAGGAGGCCGAGACCTGAAAGCACGAAGACGGCCTCACGACCCCATCAGACAACTCAGGAAGCTTCGCCAGGGGACGGCAAAGGCAGTGCGGGGGTCGTCGTGGCGGGAAAGTGGCTGTGGCCCTGTGCCTAGGGCACACTGTAGAGGTGCAGGTGGGTATGTTCGAGGGGTGGTCTGAGGGTGAAGGGTGATTAGCCCATAGTTGTGGGCTATTTAAGTATTTAAGTGCCTACACATTAGGTTAATTCTAACATTTATTTAGTATAAATTAGGATGTAAATAGATTAATTCATAGTTTTAATCTAATTACATAATCCATACATTGCATTCATATCTTAAGTGCATTTAGAATTAGCTTAGAATAGCATTCATCTAATTAGATAACCAATTAGGTACATTGTTTTCATTAACATAGAAGTTGAGGGTCTATACATAAATAATCCTAATATTTTAATATTATTTTCTTTATTCTTCTTCTTTCAGAACGGTTGGGTGCCGCTCCAACGCCCAGCTGCTGCAGTGATGAAGCCATTCAAGGGGGAGCGGATGTGGTGGATCTGGTCGGCGGCTGATTTCAAACTTGTTCAGGCCACTACAAAAGGAGCAGGGAGGCAGCCGAGCTCAGGAGGCCTCCGCCACCGACCCACCACTGTGCAGAGAGAACCTCTCTCTTCCACTCCACACTGCCGGCCTCTACCGTGGCGGCGAGTCTCCACTACCGTGGGCGTGTGGTGTGACAGGCCACACCGCCATCCGGAGCTCGCCCGCATTACCGTGAGCACCTTAGCGTGCAATTCCCTCGCCGTCGTCACCAACCACCACCGTCGCAACCACCGTCACTGCAATCACCTTCTCATTCACTTAAGACGTCCGGAAAATTTCCCGGACGTCTGAAGGTACCCGCTCACCTGCGATCACCCGCCCATCTCACTGTTCACGCCCGCACCACCACCCCCGCGCCTGCGTCTTCATCCGTGCGCACCCACGCCTGCACCCTCCACCGCTCACCGGCTGCAGACCTACGCACGCCTGCAGATCAGCCCACGCCACCTTCCCCGCGCCCATCAGCCTGCAGCACACCCGCGCCCACCATCAACCGCGCCTGCGGACCACCGCAGCCATCTCCACGCGCCTGCAGACCACCGCCCACGCCAATCGCGCCAGCGCCCTCCGCAGACCCTCCGCAGCGCACGCCATCCTCCAACCGCGCTGCAGCACCCTCCACCGCGCTTGCAGAATCGCCTGCAGCGCCCTCTTCCCCGCGCCTGCAGACGAACGCCTGCCACGCCAGCCGCAGCAGGCGGCGAACTTCACGCCAACAGGCTGCGCAAGCTGCCGGCTGCAGCACCTCCGCCGGAGCTCGTCCGGCCACCTCCGACCGCTGCGCGACTCGCTGCCACCATCGTTTCGAAGCCCTTGATCCAAGGGACCTCCTCCGAGCTTCCCGCGCCCGGCCATCGGCTCCTCGTCGCGCAAGACAACGGGGAAAAATTCCCCTATTTTGCTACAGTAAAATGTTAATTAAAATTTACACTTTCTGCCATTGCCACATTTTAATCATATTCTATTGACTCTGCATTGCGGAAAATATCCTGTAGTTTCTCATAATTGCCATTTCAGCATTGTTTCTTGCTTAAACCTTAATCTAAAGGCAATCTTGGCTTGGTTCTTGTCCAAATTGACTACGAACAAATATTTTTAAGTGACGCGAATTTTAATACGTTATTGCCTCCCTGTGGATACGACCCCCTCCTCTGCGAGTGGTTATTTCTTGTTAAAAATTGATTAGTCGATTTTTCCACCACATTAAACTACAAACGACTTAAAAGCGACAGATCGATCAGTCAAATGGCCAAATGGCGCCGTTGCCGGGGAGGCAACAGACGTAATAATTTCGCCTAATTTTATTTTGATTATTTGTCAATTGCATAGAGATTTGACCATTCATTATTTTCTTTTCTGTGCGAGAAAATTTGTGCAAGAATCAGCCAGTATGAGAGGCAACCCTTGACGTCACCAGACGAGAATTGGGCGAGCCATTTTTAAACGGAGGAGAAGGACGAGGACGCGACGAACACCATTTAGTCATTAGTTTAATTAGAATAGAATTAAGATTGTAGACTTAATTTTTCATTACAGTTAGTTTGAAACCCTTGTTCTGGGGCAAATTTTGAGGGGTTTTTTCCCCGATTTTGTTTTGGACCCATGTTGGGTAATTTTTGGGAGCCTGTTCCCTTTTCTTTAGATTTAGGTTTATTTTTTTTTATTATTATTATTATTACTTTTATTTGCTTGTGCATACGTAGTTCTAAAAAAAAATAGAAAAAGAAAAAAATGAGCTACCTGCTAGAAGCTGCCTGGCCTAGGACGAACCATTTAGGTCTGTATGAGCAGCCTCTAGATTTGCTTTTCTGCATTGCATGCATTTTTGCATCGAAGATCGCTGGAGGCAAGGTACGCATTCTCTTACTTTGCATCCTATTTTTGATCACGCATTGCATTTGGGATTTAATGCGAAGATCACCTAATCTGTACTGAATAAATCTAATAAGTGGTCACATTTTTTTATAGAAAAAGGACTAATTAAAGGAAGGACATTTTAAAAACCAAGGATTTCATTTTCAAACTTGGCGTGCGATTCAAAGTTCAAAATCTTTTACGGTGTATGCACACTTATTTCACTTGCACCACGGCACGCTTCTAGACACTCCTTAGGTTTGGAAATACTAGGACAAGAGCCCTCCTTTCGTTGGATTCTGAAGTGTTCGGAACTTGAGATCAAAGGTTTTGTAAATCCAAAGAGGGGGATACCCTGTCACGGATTTTTGGGGGTAGTTGAGGAGCACCGCGAAAGCACAGCTTCAAAGGAAGGCTTAGGCCTACTTGCATCCCTCGATCTTCCGTCTTTGGATTTACTTGACCATTTGAGATTTAGGGAAGAACACCTAAGCTCCAACTAGGTCTTTTTAGGCGAGCCGTAGGTCGACAATAGGCGCGTAAATTGATTGAACAAATTGTATTGTCACCTGCAATCTGACTTAAAATCAAAAGCCTAAATTGGGAAAGACCTAAAAGGTCCTTTTTGAATTGTGTCTTGCTTGGGGAATTCTGATTGAAGTGTGAGTTAGAATGGACCACATTGATTTTCATCCTTTCACATCTTGCCCACACCCTCACCCCCACTCTTCATCCTTCGATCCCAGACGCTGAGATGGTCCATTCCTTGATGGACATAATGACAATCATTGGGATCCGTTTTACTCCTATTATAGGAGTATTGGCCTAGTTAAGCCCCAAATTAGTGAGCAGAACTCAGGAGCGGGATTTGCTTTGCCCAATATCCCACATACCAAAGAAATACCCAACCCACCCTCCCTGAAAACTTATAATGGTTGGACAAACATTCCTGGGTACTATAAGCCTGAGCCTAACTTCTCTTATGATAGAAATGACCTCTCCTCTTTGAAGATGGAAATACAGAAAATGCAAAATGAAATGAGTGAATTGTTAGGAGAATCTTTGAGAGCAGGCCAACAAGAAAGAGATGAAATTAGCCACCCAATCTGCCCCATTGACGATGACGTACACCCCTCTACAATAGATACATCTCCCGTGGGAAAGCTACACTTTAAGTTGAAGGGAAATTCTGGGGAGAATAGCTACTTTTCGAGGATCGATTTTGAAACCTCCCCATTAGATGACACTTCCTTGAGAGATCTACACTTTAGGTGGGAGGAAAATACACATGAAAGTAGCTATGCATTGGATGAAGAAAGGTGGCAACCCGAGGAAGATGATGATAAGGTTGAGTATCCACCTGAATTATATTGGAGTCAAAAGAAGGGAATGATGGTACCATTAGAAGACCTCGACCCAGATGATAGTATTTTCGTGACATTTGATGAAGTGGGTCAAAGTCAAGTTGTTAATCCTACCCTCCCTTCTGATCACGATATGGAACTCAAACCCACCCTTAGGGAACCTAACCCTAAAGAAATTGACCTATCTGAGGAGTCTGATGTAACCAATGTAAATAATTTACCTCAGATCGAGCACCCTAGGGGATCTACTGAGATATTAAATGATTCTAGACCTCGGGTACATGATGAATTGTGTGATGAGGAGGAAGACGAATTATATGAGGAACCTACATTCAAGATTTGGAGTGACATTAAGGGTGATTATGTCTTATTTGAAGAGTTAGCCCCTGAGGATGTCACAAATTTGACCAAATTAGGTTTCCTTGGCACACCCATTGATGATATTTCTCCTCATGATAAAATGATGGAAAATTTGGAAGCAATTTCTAAGATTTATGTGGATTCACATATAGACTCCGGGGAAGATTTCAGTAAAGAACAAAAACCCGGGGATGACATTGATAGGATAATCCCTAGATCTGTTGCTTCCAACCTGCCTTCATTCACTTTGAAGTCACCCTCTGATTCGCTTATATCTAAAAGCGAAATTGTGACTCCTGATGAAGAGCAGGAAGATCCACGTGATGGTGCAAGGAATGCTAGGGATGAAATTGAGGATTTAGAAAGAGTGTTTGGGATGGACACCAAGCTGATTAAACCCAACCTAGATCTTATGGCCATCCCACAACCTCGTAACTTAGACACCCTAGACGATCCTTGCCTTAGAGAATTGCTCATTTTTGTTCTGACTAGGGGGCTTAACAGACCAATATTTTCTGTAATGGACTATCGGGTATGGATTGATGATTTCTTTAGTCAGTCCATTACCCTGGGGGTTTATCTCTATACCATTCCTTCCCCATTCTTTTTGGAGGATCCTTGTCATCCTACCCCTACCCCTTTGGAGGTTATTTTAACTGTTTATCCTTTAGAACCTCTTCTCGTGACCTGGGAAGATTTCATTCCCATTTTAGTTGGGCGAGCATTTGCTATCGGGATTCATCATCAGCTCGCCAACATCCTAGGTTACCTATTTTCTAGGCCAACTTTGCTTTGCTCATTTTTAGGGCCTATTTCTGCAATTCTTGAACCTGATTTGCAGGTTCTTCGGCTATTCAGCCTAGCTTTGACCCAGGTAATATCCTTCTATGCAATGAGGACATTGCAGATTTTAGGCATGGGGGGGTGTACTTGGGGATATACATAGCATAATTGCATACATTTATACATATAAAAAAAAAAAAAGTTTTGAGCTTAACTGGCTAAGTCCTGCATTCTTAAGCAAATCAGAACTCTAGCGTAGACTAAATTAATTCTAGGGTCAAACTTTAGAAGCTAAATAAGCTACTAGCTTTAGACCTTTAGGGTCCTTTGTGGACTTAAAAACTTAAGTAGGAGTTAAGTTGCGGACCATTCTTCAAGAGGTTGAGGAAGGGAAGCTAGGGTTTGAGTTAAAAGGTGGGGTAGTACCTGGAGTCTTATTCTACCTTTTGGTTTACGGGTCCTTGTAACCCAAGCATCCAAATTTTTCA
Source organism: Thalassia testudinum (assembly GCA_037157565.1). Lineage (NCBI taxonomy): Eukaryota > Viridiplantae > Streptophyta > Magnoliopsida > Alismatales > Hydrocharitaceae > Thalassia > Thalassia testudinum. The sequence continues at coordinate 24,907,964 of JAZHRO010000059.1, forward strand.
CACTTGGTTTGGTAATTAACTTAATTTCTGAAAAGAGATTTGGTTCTCTTAGTTTTGACTTAAGAAAGGCTTGAAAACACATTTTGATTGGAAGAGTTCCCGCCGCAGGAGAGGTGGAGTATATACTCACCTTGAGGATGCGATGGTAACATATTACCTCATCGGCGCTTGTCTCTTAGGATATCCATCCTACTGGGGGCATGTAAGCGCATTGCGCGGTTCAGGTACCATGGGCGGCCCTATCTCGAAGTGCCGATTGCCATAGGCCTGAATTCGCTTAAGAAATCCATGGGCGATACTATCTCGAAGTGTCGATTTCCAGGAGTTCTTGGGGTCGTTATGGGCGGTGCTATCTCGAAGCATCGAAAGCCAGGCACCCTTCGAGGTATGGTAATGGGGACAATGAATCCGACACAGACCGTGTTGATAGCTGATCTGAGGTTAGACTTAGAAGAATCAAACAAAAAAAAAAGTATATATATTAAAAAAAAATTCCTTTAACTCAAATAACTCGGACCAATGCACAAGCACGGATGCTTTAATCTCAGGGATTAATAAACTTTAGGGTAGAATCAGAAATCAGGAAAACTTGTGCCTGCAACTCGTCTTTAGCCGACCTAGTCTGTAACTTAGCAACTACTTAGGAACCTTGGATCTAGAGCCTGAACTTAATATGCTTCTGAAGGAAGACTAAGTGAGTTGACTAGTCTACTTGGAGTGCTAGGTTTCGCTTAATTTTGCTAGGGACTGGCAAAAACTAGGCATGGGGGTATTTGATTAGCCCATAGTTGTGGGCTATTTATGTATTTAAGTGCCTACACATTAGGTTAATTCTAACATTTATTTAGTATAAATTAGGATGTAAATAGATTAATTCATAGTTTTAATCTAATTACATAATCCATACATTGCATTCATATCTTAAGTGCATTTAGAATTAGCTCAGAATAGCATTCATCTAATTAGATAACCAATTAGGTACGTTGTTTTCATTAACATAGAAGTTGAGGGTCTATACATAAATAATCCTAATATTTTAACATTATTTTCTTTATTCTTCTTCTTTCAGAACGGCTGGGTGCCGCTCCAACGCCCGGCTGCTGCAGTGATGAAGCCATTCAAGGGGGAGAGGATGTGGCGGATCTTGTCGGCGGCTGATTTCAAACTTGTTCAGGCCACTACAAAAGGAGCAGAGAGGCAGCCGAGCTCAGAAGGCCTCCGCCACCGACCCACCACTGTGCAGAGAGAACCTCTCTCTTCCACTCCACACTGCCGGCCTCTACCGTGGCGGCGAGTCTCCACTACCGTGGGCGTGTGGTGTGACAGGCCACACCGCCATCTGGAGCTCGCCCACATTACCGTGAGCACCTTAGCGTGCAATTCCCTCGCCGTCGTCACCAACCACCACCGCCGCAACCACCGTCACTGCAATCACCTTCTCATTCACTTAAGACGTCCAGAAAATTTCCCGGACGTCTGAAGGTACCCGCTCACCTGCGATCACCCGCCCATCTCACTGCTCACGCCCGCACCACCACCCCCGCGCCTGCGCCTTCATCCGTGCGCACCCACGCCTGCACCCTCCACCGCTCACCGGCTGCAGACCTGCGCACGCCTGCAGATCAGCCCACGCCACCTTCCCTGCGCCCATCAGCCTGCAGCACACCCGCGCCCACCATCAACTGCGCCTGCAGACCACCGCAGCCATCTCCACGCGCCTGCAGACCACCGCCCACGCCAATCGCGCCAGCGCCCTCCGCAGACCCTCCGCAGCGCACGCCATCCTCCAACCGCGCTGCAGCACCCTCCGCCGCGCTTGCAGAACTGCCTGCAGCGCCCTCTTCCCCGCGCCTGCAGAGGAACGCCTGCCACGCCAGCCGCAGCAGTGCCCATGGCAGCGGCAGCAGCCACCCCCGCAGCAGCAGCAGGCGGCGGACTTCACGCCAACAGGCTGCGCAAGCTGCCGGCTGCAGCACCTCCGCCTGAGCTCGTCTGGCCACCTCCGACCGCTGCGCGACTCGCCGCCACCACCGATTCGAAGCCCTTGATCCAAGGGACCTCCTCCGAGCTTCCCACGCCCGGCCATCGGCTCCTCGTCGTGCAAGACAACGGGGAAAAATTCCCCTGTTTTGCTACAGTAAAACATTAATTAAAATTTACATTTTCTGCCATTGCCACATTTTAATCATATTCTATTGACTCTGCATTGCGGAAAATATCCTGTAGTTTCTCATAATTGCCACTTCAGCATTGTTTCTTGCTTAAACCTTAATCTAAAGGCAATCTTGGCTTGGTTCTTGTCCAAATTGACTACGAACAAACATTTTTAAGTGGCGCGAATTTTAATACGTTATTGCCTCCCTGTGGATACGACTCGCTCCTCTGTGAGTGGTTATTTCTTGTTAAAAATTGATTAGTCGATTTTTCCACCACATTAAACTACAAACGACTTAAAAGTGAAAGACCAATCAGTCAAATGGCCAAAGGGCGGTGAATAGAGTAGGGGAAACGCTTTAGTGGAGTGAGGGGGAGCTTCTGGGATTGTCGGCGAGGGGTGGAATGACCTGTGGAGGTGGAGCGATCTCGCCGGAGATGGTGGCTGGAGGTGGAGCAGATGGAGGTGGTAGTGTCGGTCGAGGGGTCTAAAGTGCCAATTTAAGAGGGGAAAAGTGAGAGGAGAGAAAGAGGAAGGTTCCTACCTACTTAATCGATGAAGAGGGAGAGGAAGACGCCCGGCTCGTGCCTGCCGGAGTTGGGGACGAAGGTGCCCAAAAGAAGAGTAACGGCGACGAGGAAGGGATCTGGAGATGCCAGCTGGTGAGGCCTGGCGTGGGAAGACGAGGCAGAGTGAGCTCTGCTGCAGGTATGGCAGCAGAGCGACGAGGAGGAGGAGGAAAGATCGCCGGAAGCTTGGGCTGTCTGACCGGAGTGAGAGGAGACGAAGTAGGGGGGTTTTCTTCGGCCAAAGCCAGCTTGAAGGAGACGGCTGCCCCTGCCTCTCCTTATAAAGGCGCTGGCAAGGAAAGGGTCTCGAGGGAGTGACGTGGGGAGCTCGCCGGAGATGGCCGGAGATGGAGACCCATGCCTTTCGTGCATTCGCACGAGAGGCTTGGGCAGCCGCAGGTCACAGGGGAGGGTCCCTGCGATAGAGGACGATGCAGGGAACCCCCCGTTCGTTCCTAAGAGCGGTTGCTATATCCTGCGCAGCGCCATCCTCCGCGCAAGGTCGCCGGAGGTATGGTGCCTACGCAGGGTGGCAGGGAGGACCGTTCTGCAAAGAACGAAGGGGAAGATAGGGGCCTAAATGTAAGGTTTTGAAAAGATAAGGGTCAAAAAGTAATTAAAGAGGACTAATTTGTAAAGTCGATCAAGATGGTCTTATCTTAGGCCCAAATTTTTGTACCAGCCTAATTTGAACCTAAGGAATTTAATGGTGTAATTTAATTTTAGGTTTGACCACATTTGATCGATCAATTTACGTAAAAACCCAAATTAGGTTAAAATTTGGGCATAGTTCTCAATTTAGGTCAAAATAGGTTGCAAAGGCCAAATTGAAGGTAATAACCCTAAGGAGTATTTTTCCATGAATTTTAGAGGGTTTAGTTGATTTTTACTCTGCATAGAACCTTGTGAATTAAAGTGGGTTTGTTTTTAGGGTTACAGAATGTCATTTAATTCCTAGAAGTTGCTATAACCCTTTTCAGATCATATCATCCCACTTCCTTCCTTATTAAGCTCATTTGACCTGTGTTTAGACCCTTAGATACCTTGTTTGTGTACTGCATTGGTAAAATTACAATTTTACCCCTCATGACTTGTCTGATTCTTCACTTCAGAATTCTCTGAGTTAGGCTTTTCTTTAGGTTTTGTAGGAGCTTTTTCACACTTATTTAAATCAAATTGTGCTAGTTAGGGTTCATGATGAGGCTCTCATCATACCCCCATGCCTAGCTTTTGCTAGTCCCTTAGCAAAATTTTAAGGTTTTAACCTTTGTTCTAGACCATGAATTTCTTATCAAGCTTAGATAAGTGCTTTTTCTCTTGTAACCTTGATTAAGTCAAAATGTCAACCATAGGCCTAAATGGTACTCTAGTACCAACCAAGATCCAGATCTGTCTAGCTTTAGCCTCAGTCCTTAGCAAAGGTTTTTAAGGCCTACAGGAACTAACCTAAGGTTTATTGGACTTTGAGGTTAAAGCACCCGTGCTTGAGATAATTCTAGCCTTGGTTCAGTTTGCAGTGCGTTTTGTAAGAGAGAGAGGTAGAAGATTTATATGTTTGGAGAGAGTTTTCTCTCTCTTTTTCTTTTTAATTCTTGCTTAGGATAGGCTTCTCAACATGGTCAGTATCAGATTCCTTGTCCCCATCATCAATCCTCAAGGGTTCCTGGTAGTCGATGCTTCGAGATAGCACCGCCCATGGTAACCCTCAGAACCTTGGCTTTCGAGATTTCGAGATAATCCCGTCCATGGTGTTCTGTGGCCGAATTTAGACCCTGGCAATTAACACTTCGTGATAATGCCATCCATGGAATCTGAACTAGCAGAGTGGTTACATGCCCCTAGTAGGATATGTAAATATCCTACGAGACAAGCACCGAGGAGATGATATTTTGTTACGTATCTTCGAGGAGAATTTCCCTCCTCTCCGCGCTGGGAACTCATCCAAATCAACTTGTGTTGATCGGCCGCTCCTACTCTTGGTGACATTTTCAGAATTTTTGAAACGCTTCTGCGTAATTTTGATACTTATGCTTACTGAACCAGACTGTGTGTGTAAATTTGGGTGCTTAGGTTACTAAGTCCCACAAACCAAAAGTTAGTTAACGAGGCCGAATAGTCCATAAGCCTTTGACCTAATACTTAAGATTTTCATTCTCCTCAACCTCTTGAGGAATATCTAGATCTTATATCCAAGAATGCCTAAGGTTTGCGTTCTTACTAATCTTACTGTTCACTTTCCTTTTCTTTTCCTGAATGTGGTCTAGAACTTAGGTTAATCCATTAATTTCTTACTAATGACTATCTCTTTTCTTTCATTTTGTGCTCCTTTTTATCATTTTGTTCTTTTTCTCCTCCTCCTTTGTAAAATCCACAAAAATTTCTTTCCTTCTCTCATTTTATTATTCTTTTTCAAAAAATTTTTAATTTTTATGGTGTTTTTGGTATATGTGAATTTTTTTGTTTAAAACCTTTTCTTTGCACTTTCATCCCCCCCATGCCTAAGATTTGCAATGTCCTCATTGTAACTTAGGAGGGTTTTTATTTAGCTTAGTTCAAACATTAGGACAGATATTTTGGTGAGTGAATGGGTTGGGGTGGCTGTTGCGGATGATTTCTAATCTCAGATGCAGGCACCTGAGGTGGAGTCGGCTGTCCTAAAGGATGAACCTTAAGTGCGAAGAGGTGTCAGAAAAGGTTTCAGGTTTTTCCAAAAAGAATGACGGGTTGCCTCCCGTTGAGCGCTGAGTTTTACGCCATCGGCTGGACGCAATATGCTCAGGGAGAATGGAGGGTAAATGATGACTTGGCCAAATCTGTAGAGGTTACATCGATGAACGGTTTGAGTCTCTGACTATTCACAATGAAAGGTTCGGAATCGTGGCTGAGTGGACTGATTTCGACTGTTCCATTTCCAAAAACCTATCAAACAAGATACGATCCGACCCACTTGGATCGTAATTTCCCAGGGAAGAGTTTGAGTCAGGCATCGAAGAGTAGGACCTTCTGACCAGGATGAAAGATCTTTCTAGATATGTGATTGTCATGGAAGGCTTTAACTCGCTCTTTGTAGATTCGCGAGTTCTCGTACGCATCAAGGCGTAATTCATCGATCTCGCTTATCTGAAGCTTTCTGTGGGTTCCAACCTTAGAAAGATCTAAATTACAGCTCCGTACTACCTAATAGGCTTTGTGCTCCAGTTCGACGGGAAGGTGACACGCCTTCCCGTACACCAGTCTAAAAGGAGACATGCCTAATTGGGTTTTGTGGGCAGTCCTATAAGCCCACAAAGTTTTCGGAAGTCAGGACAACCAGTCCTTCCTATCAGGCCGAACAGTGACCTATAGGATTTTCTTGATCTCTCGATTTGATAGCTCAGCTAGACCATTAGTCTGGGGTTGGTAAGAAGTAGAGATTCGGTGAGACACCCCGTATTTGGTCATCAGTGACCTGAACTGAGCATTGGTGAAATGAGTCCCACCGTCAGAGATGATTGCACGAAGAATCCCGAACCATGAGAAGATATTCTGATGAATGAATTTGAGAACGATTTTATGATCACATGTTCAAGTCAGAATGGCTTCGATCCATTTAGACACGTAGTCCACAGCAAGCAGAATGTACTCGAAGCCGTCCGAAACAGGGAAGGGGCCCATAAAATCAATCCCCCAAATATCGAAGATTTCGCATACGAGAATCGGCTTCAAAGGCATCATGTCGCGATGGCTCATGTTGCCTAAAGTCTGGCAACAATTGCATGCCTTGTAGTGACTGTATGCGTCCTTGAATAAAGTAGGCCAATAAAAGCCACACTAGAGGATTTTTTATGCGATTTTGTGCCCAGAGAAGTGGCCACCGCATGCCTGGTCATGGCAGAAGGAGAGAATATCATTGATTTCGCCCTCCGGGACACATCTTCAAATAATTTGGTCAGCACTTATACGGAAAAGGTACGGGTCTTCCCAGATGTAGTACTTGGCATCAGAGCGCAACTTGTCTTTCTTGGCCTTCGACCAATCAGACGGAATCTGATGAGATGCCAAGTAGTTTACTATATCAGCAAACCATGGAAGCCTAGTACCAATAGTCAATAAGTGCTTATCCGGAAAATGTTCCGTGATGGGTCCAGAGGGGTTGATGATCTTAGAAGGAAGGCGAGACAAGTGGTCAGCTACCACGTTCTGTCTTCCCACCTTGTCGTAAATCTCGAGGTCGAAATCCTGCAACAACAAGATCCATCGGATTAATCGAGGCTTCGCGTCCTTCTTGGCAAGGAGATGCCTCACAGCTGTGTGATTCGAGTAGATTATGATGTGGGAACCCAAGAGATAGGATCGAAATTTTTCGAGGGCAAATACTACAGCTAACAGCTCTTTCTCCGTAACTGTATAGTTACGCTGAGCCTCGTCAAGCGCCTTGCTAGAGTAGTAGATGACCACCGATTTTCCGTCAACTTTCTGCCCCAGAATCGCTCCTACAGCGAAATCAGATGCATCGCACATTATCTCAAAGGGTTGAGACCAATCAGGGGACTGTAGGATCGGGGCCTGGGTGACTCGATTACGAAGGTTCTCAAAAGCTTGAGTGCATTCCTTGGAAATCTCAAAGGGTACATCCTTGGAGAGAAGAGTAGTTAGGGGGCGCGCGATTTTTGAGAAATCAGGGATGAAACGACGGTAAAAATCGACGTGCCCCAGAAAAGAACGGATGACCCTAATCGAGCTAGGCATAGGAAGTCGAGAAATTAGATCAACCTTGGCTCGATCCACTTGGATGCCTTTCTCAGAAATTAGATGACCTAGGACGATCCCCTCAGGCACCATAAAGTGGCTCTTTTCCCAGGAAAGAACCAGATTTACGTCGATGCAACGCCTGAGTATATGAACCAAGTGCTGGAGGCAATCATCAAATGATGCCCCGAAAACTGAGAAGTCATCCATGAAGACTTCCAAATAATCACCTACCATATCAGAGAATATGGCAAGCATGCACCGCTGAAAAGTCGTGGGTGCATTGGAGAGATCGAAAGGCATCCTTCGGAATGCGTACGTCCCGAAGGGGCAGGTGAACGTGGTCTTCTCTTGGTCCTCAGGATGAATCCCCACTTGGTTATAACCGGAGTACCCATCAAGAAAGCAGAAGAATCTATTTCCTGCTAACTTCTCGAGAATCTGATCAATGAATGGTAGTGGGAAATGATCCTTTTTCGTGGAGGAATTGAGTCTTCGGTAATCTAGGCAGACTCTCCACAAGTTGGCTATTCGAGTAGGTATGACCTCTCCGATTTCAGTCGTAATGGTGGTGAGCCCTGCCTTTTTAGGCACAACCTGGATTGGGCTCACCCAATGACTGTCGGAGATCGGGTAGATGATCCCTGCATCTAACCACTTAATGATCTCCTTTTTCACGACCTCCTACAGATTAGGATTCAAACGTCTCTGCAACTCACGGGAAGGTCGTGCGCCCTCTTCAGAATAGATACGATGGGTGCAATAAGAGGGACTTATTCCAGTCAAGTCATCGAGAGTCCAACCAATGGCTCTGCGATGTTGCTGGAGAACAGCAATCAGACAGGATTCCTGATCAGGAGTGAGCTTGGAATTTTTGATCACAGGAAATGTCTAATTAGAACCCAAAAAGATGTACTTTAAATGATCGGGAAGGGGTTTGAGTTCAAGAATGGGGTTATCAGCAGCAGCGGGTGGTAAGTGTAGGGTTCAAGGATAGGAGTTATGGGTTTGTTTGAATCAGGGTCTGACTCCTCTAATTGCGGTTCAAGATCTTCTTGTAGTTGATGAGGTATAATCAGGTTATTCTCAAATTGTGTTTCATCAACCAAAGCTCTAATATCACAGATTTGTTCAATGACACCGCAATTGATTCCTTGTTGGGCCTTAAAGATATCAATTTTGAGAGTCTGATTCCCAAATTTCAGTTCTATTTGGCCCTCCTCACAACTAATGTTGGCCCTAGCAGTGGCCAAAAAAAGTCTCCCTAGAATGATCGGTGTATCCCTTGGATTTTCAGGTGTGTCCATGTCTAAGACTATAAAGTCTATAGGGAAATAGAAATCCCGCACCCTTACAATAACATCCTCAAGAATCCATTTTGGTGACTTTATAGATCGATCTACTAACTGTAGTGTCACCTCAGTCGATTTTAGCTCAAATTCTTCCAGGTGGTTGAGTAAGGATGTGGGTATCAAGTTTATGGAAGCACCCAAGTCTAACAATGCTCTGTCGAACTGGGTTTCACCTATCTTGCATGAAATTAGGGGAGTGCCTAGGTCTTTTGCCTTGGGTGGGAGTCTGCTCAGGATTACAGAGCTGGCTTGCTCTGACAGTACAATTGGACTCCCACTCTTGGTTCGCGGTTTACGCTGAGGTGTACACACATTCTTCAAGAATTGTGCATAAGTCGGTACGTGGCGGATTGCATCCATCAAGGGGATGTTTATTTGGACCTGCTCAAAGAGCTTGACCAGGTCCTCCTCAGGAGCCACGGATTTGGTTGTCTTCTTTCCCTTGGTCAAGGCCTCGAGAAATGAAACCTTGGTTGGTTCCTCTAGGATAGGTCCAGGTTTTTGTTCTGGGACAAGGATAGGCACGTCCTGGATTACTGTCCTAGGGTTTGGGTCACTACCAGGCTTGGAGTGGTCTGGATAAGGTGGATCTTGGGTCTCCTTACCACTACGGGTGGTTACAGAATTTAGCCCTGCCTGGTTCTGGTTAGGGTTTGGTAGGATGGGTTTCTGTTGCTGGTAACCCGCATAGGAAGTTGAAGCCTCCATCCCATCAAGTGAAGGAATAGAGGGGGCCTGATAAATCATGTGTGCTTGGCCCGGGTTTAGGTTCATAATGCGCCACTGGGTCGGCACGCTATTAGGGTTGGGAAGAGGCTGAGAAGGGAGTGTGCCTTGTTGGCAAGAATTCGTCAACTGGGCCAGTTGGTTTCGAACCTCTATGATTTCGTCCTTGTGTTGCTTTTGAATAGACGCATTTGTTCTCTGAATGTCAGCCAGAGTCTGAAGGATGAGGGACATTTGGTCTTGGTTTGGCCCGGATGGATAAGTAGGGTTGGGCCTAGGCTGAGGCGGCTGGTAAGGACAAGGTGCTTATGGACGGGGTTGAAAGGATGGTCTCGGATTCTGGGAATTCCCCGCCCACTGGAAGTTGGGATGGTTTCGCCATCTAGGGTTGTAGATGTTCGAAAATGGGTCATTCTGGATGGCGTTGAGGACCTCGCAGGTCTGAGGAGCCTCAGAAAAGTCAGAGTATAGGGGAGTGGAATTCCCCCAGCTAGTATAGAAAGGGTCGGAGGTTCCTCCGATCCGAGAGTCAGATGGGGGTAGATACGAGTCCACCCCAAGAGAAGGTCGGTGGAAAATGTTTTGCACAGTTTCCCGTGAGGAAGGAGGTTGTGCAAAGGAATTATGCGCAGAGGTGGCTCGCTACAAGTGCTGAGTAAGCTCATCCACCTTCTTCTCAATAATAGAGACCTTGTCCAATCGACTGCCTATCAATTCCAAGTCGACTAATGCGGACAGGCCCTGCGTTTCATGTGCTCCCCTAAGGTTCGTCGATGCGCGGGTATTCTCCTGTCGAATAGTCCCATGGAGTCATTATTGATGGAGTTCTCGCACATATTCTCGAGAATCTCCCACACGGTGTCCTCATGTTGACCCATGATATTCCCTCCGCAAGTTGCATTGACGAATAGTCTAATATCCTCACAGAGTCCCTAGTAAAAAGACTGGCCTTGTTCCCATTTAGGAACTCCGTGATGGGGGCACTTCCTCATGAGATCCTGAAAACGATCCCATGCCTCATGAAGAGGTTCTCCCGTCTGTTGCATGAAGTGAGTAATCTGATGGCGCAAGGCATTGGTCCGACCAACGGGGAAGAACTTCTTCAGGAACTCGGACTGAAGTTCCTCCCAATTGTTGATCGGCCGGGTCTGTGTTTGATACCAATGGGCAACCTTGTCCATAAGGGAGAAAGAGAACATCTTCATAAGGATAATATCCCGATTTTGTGCATCTGACCTGAAAGTCTGGGCCAAATGTTTTTGTTGTTTAATGTGCTGGAAGGGGTCTTCAGAATTAAGCCCATGGAATTTAGGTATGGCATGAATCATGTTGGGCTTCAGTTCAGAATCAGGTCCTCTAGTCGGAATTCTGACTCGAGGCTCAATAGCCACTGCAGCGGGATTATAGTGATCTCGCATCATGGGACGCTGCGATGGGTGCATGAAGTTCTGGAAGAGGTCATTGAGTCGCTGGAGCTAGTGCTCCAGATTGTTCTCTTCCTCAATTGGCTGAGCCATTATGGAAGAAGAAGGTGAGTTGTGTTCAGAAAAGGAGGAGAGGTCTATGTGAAGTGTTCATTGCATAAACAAGGGCACTGAGGCTCGGCCTCGAGGAAAGTGAATTTCTATAGGAGGTTTCAAGGACCTCCTACCAAACATACACTGATGGAGAGGATGAGTTTAACAGGTGCTGGACCCAATCAAGACACCCAAAATGTTGGGTGACTATAGAGGTTCAGGGCAGATGGACCCCTTGATCAGAAGGTCGTCCACCTGAGAATTACCTGGGCAGCCAGAGAGGGTGAGTCCCGCGAAGACCCCTACACGGTAGAGCGCCCCCATGGGTTACAGGGTTTCCCCCACCCGACCTCTCTTGTCACTGAGAAGAATGGAGACCTTGACCTCTTAAGTCTACCACTTTTAGTTAGGATCAAGGTGCTTATGGTTTTCACTTGAACTTTAACCTTTTGAGTGCAAAGAGTGACCTAAGTTAAAGGTTGGTTGATCAAAGGGATCAACTTCACCTATTAGTTCCTTTGAGAGCTTATTAAGTCTTATCTTTTAGGGTTCAAGTGACTTAAGAGCCAAATTTCTTAGGGTTTCTCTTGATAGATGTTTTCAAGCAATGGCTTGGGCACACTTCTTTTGAGCATTTTCCATTCTTGCTTAGAAAAGTGTCTCTAAAACCCTAGCTTTGAACCTTATGTTGGCAATAATTGGTCAAGTTAGTTGCCTCTAGATTGGGTAATTAGGGCTCAAGCAAAAAGGTTTTAGCCCTAACTACCATTAATGGATGTATAGATAAAGTATGTTGAAATTTTAAAACAGGCAGCTTTGGTGTTTTACTACGTATGAAAGACAGGTTATTCCTAAATTGCTTTTGTCTTTTTCTTCCTCTTTAGAATTTAGGGGTTTAAACGAGAGGATAGAAAATTGTCTCTCCTAGGTGTGGTTGTTGTGCGGTTGCTTGTTTTCCTCTTGATTTCCTGTGCCTGCACAAAAGAGAAGAGATTAGTCAATAGGAAATCAAAAATTGTGAATCAATAGCGTCTAAAATAGCCGTTGCGTCCCGGCAACGGCACCAAAAACTGGTTCGCGCGTTCGTTGCTAGGGTTTCATCGTAGTATAATACAAAAACGGTCACTAGTTTAATACAATTTGTTACTCGACATAAAAGTTTCCCGAGGTCAAATTTAAGGAGCAAACTATGATTCCAGAAGCATATGGATTCACAATATATAGTGTTTTACAAAAATTAAGACAAAGGAGAGAGAGAGAGAGAGAGCAAAAATTCTCTTCTTGGCTTTTTCTTCTTCTCTCTTCTTCTCTTCAGCCAGCTTTCTTCTTCAGTCTGTCTTCTTCTTTCCTCTTCATCTCTTCTTCTCTGATTTTCTTCTTTCTTCTGCGTCTTCTTCTTCTTTGTAGCAGAGGCTTCTGCCTTCTCTTTTCTTCTTTCTTTTTTTCTGCTTTTCTCTGCCCTTCTCTTCTGCTTCACTCCTTCCTTTCTTTCCGACATCTGATTCAAAAATCAGACGTCTTAACTGCGCTGTTGCTACAGTGCCCTTCTCTTTTCTTTTCTTCAGCTTCTTTCCTTCCTTCCTTTTTCTTTCTTTCTTCCTGCGGCTAAGTCTCAGCCGCTACTCTTCTTCTTCTTCTTTCTTTCTTCCTTGCTTCTTCCTCCCTCACCTGTTCTCTGCACACACACACACAAGCTCAACGCAAAACCTACCCTACCCTCTCCCTGCATCTCTCTCTCTCTGAATCTCTCTTGGGTATGCTCTCCAGGAGCTAGGTTATCGGGTCGAATCGCGTGCCCGGGTCCAGGCGCACTGGCATGGGTGGTACGCGCGGAGTGCACAGGAGGGTGTCGAGTCGGGTCACGCCTGATCCGTGTGATGAGTTCACGGACGAGGGCAAAGTGATAGGTGAGGGACCTCACCCCAAGTGCTTTCGGAGGCGACCAGCTAATGTCACTTTTACAATTTATGTGTTGGCGTGCGCCCACACACTTCCGAGGTGGGACTAAAGTCCCACCTTTGCTCCATGAGCCCGCAGGCGAGAAGCTACTGACAATTGGGTAGCAGCGAAGGCATCGCACCCCCAATTGAAGGCCTGGGCACACTCGGGGAAGTACCCCGCGTTGCCTGGAGCCTTCACCTGGTGCTAAAGAGGCCTGGAGCTACTTGCCAAGCATCTCCTACTATCCGTCAATGGCGGCGAGGAGGTCGAGACCTGAAAGCACGAAGACGGCCTCACGGCCCCATCAGACAACTCAGGAAGCTTCGCCAGGGGACGGAGAAGGCGGTGCGAAGGTCGTCGTGGCAGGAAAGTGGCTGTGGCCGTGTGCCTAGGGCACACTGCAGAGGTGCAGGTGGGTATGTTCGAGGGGTGGTCTGAGGGTGAAGGGAGGTGAATGGAGTAGGGGAAACGCTTGAGTGGAGTGAGGGGGAGCTTCTGGGCTTGTCGGCGAGGGCTGGAATGGCCTGTGGAGGTGGAGCGATCTCGCCGGAGATGGTGGCTGGAGGTGGAGCAGATGGAGGTGGTAGTGTCGGTCGAGGGGTCTAAAGTGCCAATTTAAGAGGGGAAAAGTGAGAGGAGAGAAAGAGGAAGGTTCCTACCTACTTAATCGACGAAGAGGGAGAGGAAGACGCCCGGCTCGTGCCTGCCGGCCCAGAAGAAGAGTAACGGCGACGAGGAAGGGATCTGGAGACGCCAGCTAGTGCGGCCTGACGTGGGAAGATGAGGCAAAATGAGCTCTGTTGCAGGTATGGCAGTAGAGCGACGAAGAGGAGGAGGAAAGATCACCGGAAGCTTGAGCTGTCTGACCGGAGTGAGAGGAGACGAAGTAGGGGGGTTTTCTTCGGCCAAAGCCAGCTTGAAGGAGACGGCTGCCCCTGCCTCTCCTTATAAAGGCGCTGGCGAGGAAAGGGTCTCGAGGGAGTGACGTGGGGAGCTCGCCGGAGATGGCCGGAGATGGAGACCCATGCCTTTCGTGCATTCGCACGAGAGGCTTGGGCAGCCGCAGGTCACAGGGGAGGGTCCCTGCAACAGAGGATGACGTAGGGAACCCCCCATTCGTTCCTGAGAGCGGTTGCCATACCTTGCGCGGCGCCATCCTCCGCGCAAGGTCGCCGGAGGTATGGTGCCTGCGCAAGGTGGCAGGGAGGACCGTTCTGCAAAGAACGAAGGGGAAGATAGGGGGTTAAATGTAAGGTTTTGAAAAGATAAGGGTCAAAAAGTAATTCAAGAGGACCAATTTGTAAAGTCGATCAAGATGGTCTTCTCTTAGGCACAAATTTTTGTACCAGCCTAATTTGAACCTAAGGAATTTAATGGTGTAATTTGATTTTAGGTTTGACCACGTTTGCTCGATCAATTTGTGTAAAAACCCAAATTAGGTTAAAATTTGGGCATAGTTCTCAATTTAGGTCAAAATAGGTTGCAAAAGCCAAATTGAAGGTTCTAAACCCTAGGGAGTATTTTTCCATGAATTTTAGAGGGTTTAGTTGATTTTTACTCTGCCTAGAACCTCGTGAATTAAAGTGGATTTATTTTTAGGGTTACAGAATGTCATTTAATTCCTAGAAGTTGCTATAACCCTTTTCAGATCATATCATCCCACTTCCTTCCTTATTAAGCTCATTTAACCTGTGTTTAGACCCTTAGATACCTTGTTTGTGTACTGCATTGGTAAAATTACAATTTTACCCTTCATGACTTGTCAGATTCTTCACTTCAGAATTCTCTGAGTTAGGCTTTTCTTTAGGTTTTGTAGGAGCTTTTTCACACTTATTTAAATCAAATTGTGCTAGTTAGGGTTCATGATGAGGCTCTCATCAGTATGTCTTTGATTTCCTCTTCCGTGACACATTGTCGGATAATTTGATTAGCACCAATGTGGAATAGATATGGGTCTTCTCAAAGGTAATACTTGGCATCAGAATGCAATTTGTCCTTCTTGGTCTTCAGCCAATCGGACGGGATCTGATGTGATGCCAAGTAGTTCACTATGTCAGAAAATAATGGAAGCCCTGTATCGATAGTCAGGAGGTACTCATCAGGAAAATGTTCCGTGATGGGTCTGGAAGGGTCAATGATCTCAGAAGGAAGGCGAGACAAGTGATCAGCTACCACATTTTGTCTTCCCGCTTTGTCCCGAATCTCGAGGCCATTCTTGCAACAGCAAGATCCATCAGATTAATCGAGGTTTCGTGTCCTTCTTTGTAAGGAGATGCCTCACAACTATGTGATCCGAGTAGATGATAACATGGGAACCCAGGAGGTAGGATTGAATTTTTCTAGGGCGAATACTACGGCTAGCAGCTCTTTCTCAATAACCGTGTAGTTACGCTAAGCCTTGTCAAGTGTTTTGCTAGCGTAGTAAATGACCACGGGTTTCCCGTTAATTTTTTGCCCCAAAACCAATCCTACAGCGAAGTCAGATGCATCGCATATGATCTCAAAGGGTTGAGACCAATCAGGGGACTGTAGGATCAGGGCTTGGGTAACTCGATCACGAAGGATCTCAAATGCTTGAGTGCATTCCTTGAAGATTTCGAAATCAGGGGGCGCGCAATTTTCAAAAAATCAGGGATAAATTGATGGTAAAATCCAACATGTCCCAGAAAAGATCGGATGTCCTTGATCGAGCTAGGCATAGGGAGTTTGAAAATCAAGTTAACCTTGGCTCGATCGACTTGGATGCCTTTCTTCGAAATCAGAAGTCCCAGGACGATTCCCTCAGGCACCATGAAGTGGCTCGTTTCCCAGGAAAGAACTAGATTCACGTCAATGCATCGCCTGAGTATTTAGACCAAGTGCTGAAGGCAATCGTCAAATGATGCTCTAGATACTAAGAAGTCATCCATGAAGACTTTCAGATAATCACCTACCATATCTGAGAATATGGCAAGCATGCACCGCTGAAAAGTCGCCGGTGCATTGCAGAGACTGAATGGCATCCTTCGGAACGCGTACGTCCCAAAGGGGCAGGTGAACGTAGTCTTTTCTTGGTCCTCTGGATGGATTGCCACTTGGTTATAACCGTAGTACCCCTCAAGAAAGTAGAACCTATTTCCCGCTAGTTTCTCGAGGATCTGATCAATAAACGGTAGTGGCAAACAATCCTTCTTCGTGGAGGAATTGAGTCTTCTGTAATCAATGCAGACTCTCCACGAGTTAACTATACGGGTCGGTATGACCTTTCCGGTTTCAGTCGTGATAATGGTGAGTCTTGCCTTCTTAGGTATAACCTGGATTGGACTCACCCATCGACTGTCGGGGATCGGGTAGATGATCCCTGTATCTAACCACTTAATGATCTCCTTTTTCATGACCTCCTACAGATTAGGGTTCAAACGTCTCTACATTTCTCGCGAAGGTCGTGCGCCCTCTTCGAAGTAGATACGGTGTGTGCAATAAGAGGGGCTTATGCCAGTCAAGTCATCGAGAGTCCATCCAATGGCTCTACGATGTTGCTGGAAAACAGTAATCAGATAGAATTCCTGGTCAGATGTGAGTCTGGAGTTGAAAATCATAGGAAACGTCTGATTGGAACCCAAAAAGACGTATTTCAGATGATCGGGAAGGGGCTTGAGTTCTAGGACAGGACTATCAGCAGCAGCGGATGGTTCAAGAGAAGGAGTTATGGGTGTATCTAGATCAGGTTCAAACTCCTCTGTTTGCGGGTTTTGATCTTCTGGTGGTTGATCGGGGATAATCAGGTTGTCCTCGATATTCGGTTCATCAACCATGGCTTTGATATCACATATTTGTTCTATAACACCGCAATTAATCCTTTGTTGGGCCTTAAAGATGTTAATCTTTAGAGTTTGGTTCCCAAATTTTAATTCTATTTGACCCTCCTCACAGCTTATGTTGGCCCTAGCAGTGACCAGAAAAGGTCTCCCTAGTATAATCGGTGTATCCCTTGGGTTCTCAGGTGCATCTATATCTAGAACTATCAAATCCACCAGGAAGTAGAAATCCCGTACCCTAACAATGACATCCTCAAGTATTCCTTTAGGTGACTTGATGGATCAATCGGCTAACTGCAATGTGACCTCTGTCGATTTAAGCTCGGACTCTTCAAGGTGGTCAAGGAGGGATGTAGGTATTAGGTTTATGGAGGCACCTAGGTCTAACAAGGCTCTGTCAAATTGGGTTTCACCAATTTTACATGAAATTAGGGGAGTACCTTGGTCTTTAGCCTTGGGTGGGAGTTTACTCAAGATTACAGAGCTGGCTTGCTCTAACAGTATGATCAGACTCCCACTTTTGGTTCGCGGCTTATGCTTGGGTGTACACACGTCTTTCAGAAATCGTGCGTAAGCCGGTACGTGGCAGATTGCATCCATCAAAGGGATGTTTATCGGGACTTGTTCAAAGAGCTTGACCAGATCCTCCTCAGGAGCCACGGGTTTGGTTATCCTTTTTCCCTTGGTCAAGGCCTTAGGAGATGGAACCTTGGTTGGTTCCTCTAGAATAGGTCCAAGTTCTTGATCTGGGATAGGGGTATCCTGGATAACTATCCTAGGGCTTGGATTACTACCAGGCTTGGAGTGGTTTGGATAAGGTGAGTCTTGAGTTCTTTACCACTACGAGTTCTTACGGGGTTTAATCCTACCTGGTTTTGGTTTGGGGTCGGTAAAATGGGTGGCTACTATTGAAATCTGGTGTAAGATGTCGAAGCTTCCATCCTGTCAGGTGATGGAACAGAAGGGGCCTGATAAATCATATGTGTGTGGCCTGGATTGGGGTTCATAACGCGCCTCTGGGTCAACATGTTATTTGGGTTCGGCAGAGGTTGCGAAGGAAGTGTGCTAGGTTGGTGGGAATTCACCATCTGGGCGAGTTGATTGCGAACCTCTGTGATCTCGTCTTTGTGCTGTTTCTGCATTGCCGCATTCATCTTCTGAATGTCAGCCAGTGCTTGAAGGATAAGAGTCATTTGACCTTGGTTTGGCCCAGATTGATAGGTGGGGTTGGGCCGGAGGCTGAGGCGGCTAATATGGACAAGGAGCTTGTGGACGGGGTTGATAAGGTGGTCTTTGATTCTGAGAGTTTCCCGTCCATTGGAAATTGGGATGATTTCGCCATCCAGGGTTGTAGGTATTGGAGAATGGGTCATTCTAGATGGCATTGAGGTCCTCACAAGTCTGAGGAGCCTAAGGAAAGTCAAAGTATGAGGGTTCAGAGTTCCCCCTACTAAAATAGAGCGGATCGGAGGTCCCTCCAGTCCTAGAGTCAGATGGGGGTGGATACGGGTCCATCCCCTAAGAAGATCGACGATAGATGTTCTGCACAATTTCCCTCACAAGAGGTGGTTGTGCAAATGAGTTCTGCGCAAAGGTGGCTCGCTGCAGATGCCGAGTCAGCTCATCCACCTTCTTCTCTTTGATAGAGACCTTATCCAACCAACTGGCCATCAGTTCTAAGTCAACGGATGTGGACAGGCCCTGCGTCTCATGTGCTCCCCTAAGATTTGTCGATGCGCAGGTATTCGTCCGGTCGAATAAGCCCATGGAGTCATTATTGATGGAGTTCTCGCACATATTCTCGAGAATCTCCCACACCGTGTCCTCATGTTGACCCATGATGTTTCCTCCGCAGGTTGCATTGACGAATAATCGAATGTCTTCACAGAGTCCCTAGTAAAAAAACTGGACTTGTTCCTATTTAGGAACTCCGTGATGGGGGCACTTTCGCAAGAGATCCAAGAATCGATCCCATGCCTCATGAAAAGGTTCTCCCGATTGCTGAGTGAAATGAGTGATCTTGTGGCGCAAGCCATTTGTCTGGCCAACGGGGAAGAACTTTCTCAAAAATTCGGATTGGAGTTCGACCCATGTGTTGATCGGACGAGTCTAATTTTGATACCAATGAGCAGCCTTATCCATGAGGGAGAAAGAAAATATCTTCATGAGTAGAATATCCCGATTTTGTGCATCTGACCCGAAGGTTTGGGCCAGATGTTTGAGCTGCTTAATGTGCTGGAATGGATCCTCGAAGTTAAGCACATGGAATTTTGGTATGGCATGAATCATATTAGGCTTGAGTTCAGAATCAAGACCTCAAGCCGGGATTTAGACTCGAGGCTCAATTGCCACCGCAGCGGGATTATAGTGGTCTCGCATCATAGGACGCTACGGTGGGTTTACAAAGTTTTGGAAGAGATCATTTAGGCACTGAAGTTGGTGCTCAAGGTTGTTCTCTTCTTCAACGGGTTGTGCCATGATGGAAGGAGAACTTAGTTTTGAATCAGAAGAAAGATCTATGTGGTGGGGTTGCTGCATAAACAAGGGCATCGAGGCTTGGCCTCGGGGGGAGTGGATTTCTAAAGGAGGTCTTAAGGACCTCCTACTAAACATGCACTGAAGGATTTGATGAGATCAGAATGTGCTGGACCCAATCGAGACACCCAAAATATGTTGGGTGACTATAAAGGTTCGGGGCGGATGACACCCCTTAGTCAGAAAGGTTGTCCACCTGAGAAATACCTGGGCAGCTAGAGAGGGAGAGTCCTGCAAAGACCCCTACACGGTAGAGAGTCCCCACGAGTTACAGGGTTTCCCCCACCCGACCACTCTTGTCATTGAGATTCCAGGTAGATCAGAATGGGGACCTTGACCTCTTAAGTCTACCTTTTCTAATTAAGATCAAGGTGCTTAGGGTTCCACTTGAACTTTAGGTTTTTTTGAGTGCAAAAAGTGACCTAATTTTAAGCTTGGTTGACCCAAAGGGTCAACTTCACCTCTTTGTTCCTTTGAGAGCTTTTAAGGTCTTTCTTTTAGGGTTCAAATGGATTAAGAGCCTGATTTGCTTAGGGTTTCTCTTGGATAAATCTTTTCAAATAAGGCTTAGGCACACCTCCTTTTGAAATTTTTGATTCTTTGCTTAAAAGATGTGTCTCTAAAACCCTTGACTGAAATCCTTATGTTGGCTCTATTTGGTCCAATTTAGTTGCCTCAAAAATTGGTATCTAGGGCTTAACCAGGAAGGTTTTAGCCCTAGTTACCTTAATTGGATATGCAATTCAAAATGTGTTGAAAGAAAAATCAGGCAATTTTTGTGAATTACTAAATATGGAAGTAGGTAGCCCTAGATTGATTTTTCTTTATTTTCCTTTTCAGATTTTGAGGGGATTAAGAGAGAGGGCAATGAAGATTTACCTATTTTTGGTGTGGTTGTTGTGCGGCTGCTTTTCTTTTCTTTTCTTCCCTTGAAACAAACACAGCAAAAAAGAGAGATTAAGTCAGTACTAAATCAGAGGTTGTGATCAAAGTTTCTAAAATGCCCATTGCTCCCCAGCAACGGCGTCAAAATGTTAACGAGGTGAGATCGTGGTTTTTATAAAGATAAAGGATGTCGCGTCGTAGTATTGGTGAAATCGCCTCGAAAACAAATAAGAATTTATTACTCAAAAACCTAGGTATCCGAGGTCAAACACAGGGAGCAAATTGGTATTTTAAAAACTAGAATCACAACTTTCAATTTTATAAAATGCAATGACCAAACCAATCAAAGTTATGAAGTAAAAATGAGGTCAATGTATAAAAGCTCAAAAATATCAAAATGGACGTCTAATGTAAAAATTAGACGTCTTAAATCTTTGATGCTACAGTACAGAGCTTTCTCTATTCTAACTTTGGCTTCTTCTTTCTCTCTTCTTTCTCTTTCTCTGCGGCCACTCTTCTTTTGCCTTCTTCTTTCTCCTTTTTCTTCCTTTTCTTTCTCTGCTTGGCCGCACCTTCTCCTTTCTTTCTCTAACTTTCCTCTTAGCTCTCTTCCTTTCCTCTGCGGGCCTGCCTTGCCTTGCCTTCTCTGCCTTTCTTCTTCTTCTTCTACTCTTGATTCCTCCTACCTTCTTCTTCCTTGGCTTCTGCCTTGTCTTTCTTCTTCAGCTGCGCCTCTTCCTTCCTTCTTTCTTCAGCCTCTTCTTCTTCTGCACTTGGCTTTTGCCTTCAGGTCTTCCTTCCTTCTTCAACCTCTACTTCTGTGGCTACAGTGCTTTCTTCTCCTTCCTTCCTTAGCCTCTCCTGCCTTCAGCTTCTTCCTCTTCTTCAGCAGCTGCCTCCTCCTCCTCCTTTCCCTACACAACATCGAGCAAAACCTACCCCTACCCTCCCTCGCTTCGCTCTCTCTCTATTTTCTCTTCGCTCTCTCAGAGCCAGACAATTGGGTATACGGGTCGGGTTACACGTGCCCGGGTCCAGGCACACCGGCGTGGGTGGTGCGCGAGGAGTGCAAGGTAAACGGGTCGGAAGCCAGGTCCGCGTGGTTGTGGGCCGCGGATGAGGCAGGCGTGGGCAAGGGGACCTCACCCCATGACTTGAGGCACTAAGCAGGAAACACAAAATCAATTTAAGTAACTCACCGCACTCCTTGCTTTCCGAGGTGGGACTAAAAGTCCCACCCGCTTCGCTCGCACGCCCGCAAGAAGTTTGCCTTCAATTGCTGCAGCTGGGTGCTTCGCAAAGCCTGCTCTCTAACTGGATGCATTCGTGAACTCAACGTGCGTCACTTGGAGAGTAGCACCTGGGTGGATGCATCCTGGAGCACTACTTGCGAGCTCCTTCACGCCTTCGCTAATGGCGACAGAAGCTCACACCTGAAACACACGAACATGGCCTCGCGACCCTGTCAAATGCCTTGGGGAGCTT
Source organism: Thalassia testudinum (assembly GCA_037157565.1). NCBI lineage: Eukaryota > Viridiplantae > Streptophyta > Magnoliopsida > Alismatales > Hydrocharitaceae > Thalassia > Thalassia testudinum. Next base: position 24,929,654 of record JAZHRO010000059.1, read on the forward strand.
CGCCGTGCCACGGCGAAGGTAAGATGGGGGTTGGTTGGCCGCAGAACGGCCTAGGCATGCGTGCCTAGGTCAGACTGTGACCGTGGAAGTGCGTGTGTTCGGTGGGCACTTGGGGTGTGTGTGGCGATCAATGGAGTGGATGGTGATCAATGAGTGATGGAGAAGGTTCTGAGGTGGGTGGCGAGGCATGTGGATGGGTGGAGCGACGAATTCGCCTCGCCGATGGTCTGCCGGAGATGAGGGAGACGGAGGTGGTTAGCGGCTGTCGAGGGGAGTTTTCTAAAATTAATTGGGGGAAAATATAGAGTAGAGAGAGAGGAACTTACTGAGAGTAGTTGGACGAAGGGGGGAAGGTGGACGACGAGCTACGCATAGGTGCCGTCGTCGGAGAAGAAGGCCCTGAGGTGAGGATGACGGCGATGAGGAAAGGGTCGGAGAGGCGCGCGCGGGTACAGCGCGACACGGAGGAGCACGGCGAAGAAGACTCAGCCACTGGTTTGGTGGCAGAGTGATGAGAAGAGGGAGGAGGGATCGTCGGAGCTTGCGGGCAAATGGCCGGAGACGAGGGAGGACAAAATTCAAGGGGTATCCGCGACCAAGACAAGCTTGAAAGATGCGTCTAGGATCGGGGATCCTCTTATAGCTGCTGGCAGAGGTCCGTGTGCTCAGAGGCAAGCTTCCAGTGCAAGAACCTTGCCGAAAAATGCAGCGGACGCCATACCCTTTCGTTTGCATGTTCGCACGAGGGATATGGTGCGAACCAGATCATGGGATTGCGTTCAGGCGGTAGGGGATTCCTCAGAAGATCCCCCTACCAAACCTGAGAGTAGATCTCTTTGGGAAACGGGGAAAAATCCTCCTCGAAACCTCACCGGAGGTATGGCTCCTCTGCTGAAATGGCAGAGGGACCGAAATGTAGAAAGTGATGAGGAAGATGGGGGGTCTATGCAAGGGTTTTCAAAAGTTAGGGGCCATAATGTAATTGGGTGGACTATTTTGCAAGGTAGGTCAAGGTGACCTTCCCTTAGGCCTAAATTTTGATGCAAATCTAATTTTCACCTAAGAAATCCAATGGTGAAGTTGGATTTCAGTTTTGACCACGTTTGATTGGACATTTTGCACAAAAACCTAAATTATGTCAAATATTGAGCTAGGATCCCAATCTAGGTCAAAATAGGTTCCAAAGGCCAAATTGAATGTTCTAAACCCTAGGGTATATTTTTCAATGAATTTTAGAGGGTTTATTTGATTTTTATCCTGACCATAACCTTGTGAAATTAAGTGGGTTTATTTTAGGGTTACAGAATGCCATTTAATTCTTAAATCTCACAATAACCCTTTTCTGACTGAACCATCCCACTTTTCCTCTTATTAAGTCCAATTGACTTATGTTTAGCCCCTGATAAATCCCGTTGATGTAATGAAATGGAAAATTACAGTTTTACCCTCTAGTTCATGTTTTCTTCCTAGAACAATAATCCCTTGAATTAGGCCTTCCTTTAGGTTATGTAGGAGCTTTTGTTCACTTTCTTAGGTCAAAATGAGGTAGTTAGGGCACATGATAAGGTTTTCATCAACTAGCAATTTATCTTAATCACACATGCAAGTGAACCATACAGTACAAACAAGCTCATTCATTTCTATACCCTAAGGTTCATGCCACATCCTAGGGTTCAATTAGGCTATTTCCACAAGCACATTCTTATTTAAATATTATTAATGGAATTAAACCACTCTACCAAGAAACATGGGAGTAATGGGGGCTTGAACCGCAGACCTAGACGTCTCTGTGAGCCCCAAATGCACAGCAGACGAAACTCTATACCAGGGAATACATCACAAAAGTAGAGCTCAGAACGGTGTAAAATAGACTCTAGTACGTAGAGGAACTCAAGAGGAAAGTACAAGTATTTCATTTTCGTAAAACAGACCCCGATCGGACCCTAAACAAGTCAAAAACGTGCCTACTATTCAAAATCTGACGTTTGGGAATAATCTCAAACTTCTTAAAAGGCGTCAGATCTTACCTTATGTTCCTGCGATATCCTTAAACGTCCAGACCTTCTCTACGATCATCTGAAGGAAGTTCCAGACGTCGAACAATGCTTTCGGTCATCTGGACACACCTCCGGACGTCTGGTGATGTGATCAGACATCCAAAAATGCGTGGAAAAGAGTTTCGCGTGCCTTCCCAAGGGCCTTTACCTGTGTACGAAACCGCAGGTCCAAATCAGGCCTGACCAGCTTCTGCGGTAAGACCTGCATGGCCGTAACTGCGAAGAAAGAACGTACCTTCGATATAAGTGCTTTCAGACGTCTGGTCTCAGACCCGGACGTCCAGCTGCCGCCATGGTCGTCTGGCCGACTCTCCAAACGTCTGATCCTGGAAAAATCCCAGTATCAGAAACTCCTCGCAGCTCGCTCCGCTCGCTCGCCACGCGCCACTGCAGAGGGCTTGGAGGCTGCCTCCCCGAGCCCTCTCCTCCTGGCGCACATGCCCGTGTCCACCGTCGGCTGTGCGAGCTCCGTGGAGCTCCCGAAGGTCCTCCGACCTTCCACGCTCTCCTCCTTCCTCTCTTTCGTTCTCCCTCTCTCACCCCCTCTCGCCGCTCCCGCACAAGAAACTGAAGGTGGTGGTGGCTGTGGTGTGTGGAGTGGAGAGGAGAAAGGACTGGGGGGTATATATAAGAGGGTTTAGGGTTTTACAAGGTGAGGACGAAGGTGAGAGCGAGTCTCTACGCGTTACCCGCGCGCAGAGCGCAATGCACAGTATGAAAAATTTCACTTTCAGACGTCCGAGAATGTGTCCAGACATCTGACTGAAACTCCAGACGTCTTAAAAGGCTAAAAAGTAACAGATCCTTACAGCGGTGGGTTGTGTTCAGGGGGGCGGTTGGAGGTGTTGAACCGCTTAATAAGTTGAAGGGTTTTGCTCCTTAGAATGTGGTGATGCTTCGTGGGTGGTTGGCAAGGAGGGAGAATGGTCGTACCAACGTGGTGGAGATCGTCGAAGTTCGGCTAGACGCATGGCTGAATGCGAAGGAGATGATGTGGACAGAGGGTGTGCAGTGGATCATTCCTAGAACTAAAGGGGGAAACTATAGTATAGGAAGAGGGCAAGGCAAGAGAGCACTTAGCAATAGATGAGGAGGTGAGGAGTAGGAGTTGGTGATCGCCGAATTGACTGCTATCCACGAGGAAGATGAGGAGACAACGAGGATGATGTGGAGCGAAGAAGAGGTTGGAGAGCCATATTCATTGGTAGGAAGGTCGACGAAGAAGTGGCAAAGATAGTGATGATAATGTCATCATCTGCCATATTTAGCTTTAATTAGTCACAATCAATAGGTAAATGCTCCTACATAACTGCCGAAGAGCCATAATTCACTGTATATTCATTCTAAGAGAAATGCATTAAAATAGGGATAAAACTACAGTTTTAATAGTATAACTTAATTGCAGAACAATCACAGGGTTTCATAGGGGTTAATTAAAGGTCAAATGGTCATAAATGTCTAATAAGAGGGCCTGTGTAGACAGAAATGGGTTTCTATGCATTTTGAGAATTAATGGATATCTGAAACCCTAAAAATAGACCCGCTCAATTAACTGAGGTTATGATCAGGATAAAATTCATCTAAACCTTCTAAAAATCATATAAAAATATTTTCCAAGATTTGGTACCCTTGATTTGACCATTGGAACTCAATTTGACCTAAAATAGAGTCTCTGACAGATAGTTACCCTAATTTTGGGTTATGTGCAATTTACCCAGTCAAACTTGATCAAAACCTAAATCTGAATTCACAATCAGATTCCTTGGGTCCAAATTAGGTTTGTACCAAAATTTAAGCCCAATCAAAAATCATGTTGACCTAGTTTGCATTTTAATCCTTTTCAGACTCTTTCTCTTACAAAGAACCTTTCAACTTTCGAATTCTTTACAAGGACCCCCCCAACTTCTTCATCTTCTTCACAAAAAGGTCCCTGCCGTCATGGCCGTGTGAACCCACCAAGAGCTGATCTTCAATTAGAGAGACCTCCCTAATTTCACAAAGAAACCTTTCCAAAATTGGAAGGGAGACTCCTAAGGAGATCCTCTTCCATCTGAGCTCAGAAGAAAGCTTTGAAGAGCACTGTAGCAAGGCTTGGTTAAGTCATCTGATCCATATATCAGACGTCTGATCATTGTTCCTTTATTTGAGATATTTGAATAATTGATATACATTTACTTAAGCTAATAATTGGTGATCTAAATCATCATTTTTTTGTCTTAGTTATCTTTTTGGTCTCTTTAACTCTTGAAATACTTATATTGTTCATTGAATACTTAATGTGATAGATTAATATTCATTGAAATATCTTTATAGTACATTTATCATGCTTATTTATATTTTGATTAAAGATTAGCATGTGAATGCAATACTTGCTCCCTGTGTTTGACCTCGAACTTCATTTCTAGATTTTCGAGTTATAAATTGTATTTGTTGATTGAGCGATTTAGAGGGTACTACATCGAACGCATATTTAAATCTCCTCTCTCGCCCATCAACTTAGTCGTGTCCTTAGTTGGCAGCGAGCTGCGACGACAAAGGAGGACAAAGAGCTCCATGGGCGACGTTAATGGTGGCTTTCAAGGAAGGAGGAAAGGGTGTAGCGCACCAAAAACTCGATGAAATGAAATGGTGTGAGGTGGGAGAAATTTGTAACGTTGGCGTGCGAGGAGAGGGGCGACAGGTGCGCGAATGACCTCGCCGGAGTTGATGGCTGGAGGTTGCGGAGGTGGAAGGTGGAGGCAGTGCTAGAGGGGATGTGTTTGCAATAAAATTCAAAAGTTACAGGATCCTTTGCAAAGAAATCAGGATTTGAGGGCCAAATTGTAAAGTTGACCAAGATGAAGTCCAAATGAATCTAAATTTTTATAATAACATAATTTGAACATAAGGAAGTTGATGGTGACTTAAATTATGGGCTTTGATGTCGTTTGCATGGTTAATTTACATTTAGACCTAAAATGTACCAAATACCCACTTACATTTCTGTTTTAGGTCAGAACAGGTTTCGATTATCAAACTGACTGTTCTAAACCTTATAAAATATTTTTAATTGATTTTTATAAGATTTATATTACATTTATTTCCATCATATCTGTTTTAATTGAAGTGGGGTTGAAATTATGATTTTTTCTTACGAATTAACATTCAATTTGAATGTAAATCCTGAATTACTCAATATAAATACACTTTTAGGATATTTAAGTTTAATTGACCTTTAATTAACCATAAGCTTTCCCTCTAGCTATTCTGCATTGGTAACTATTCATGAAAATTACAGAATTGACCCATTTTTCCATTAATTCATCTTTCTTAAGCCCTGATTAAGTTATAACCTTTTAATGTGTTAATTAGGTGAAGTTAACATTAGAACTTAGCCAAATTAGGTTAGATACAGTAGATGATGGCGATGCCATCACAATGCTACTTATCAGCTCCGTAAGCAAGCTTCATACATCTCCATCACTCTCTCTTTCCCATTTCAAAACTTTTATTTTCATATTCTTCAAATAAGGTTCTACTAGTTTATAGCTCATTATGACTAGAATCATATTAGATTCTGCCTTTACGAGCTCATTTTGCTAGAGTTTTGCTTAAAAAATCAAATTTCTTCATTTGACAACCCTAACTAAGACACCAAAAATCTTTAGTAGCTTTGGGTAGGTGGTCTACCTTTGGGCTACCTGAGACCCTCTAAGAGCTCTGGATGCAAGAGATCACACATGGTTCACCTATTCAGGAAGTCATTATGACTATATGTAGCCAACTGTAAGCTATACATGGCTAGCTACACCATCCTTCAAATACATAATATAACTTATTTTAATCATAACTTCTTATGGGCCTAGTTATTCTACCTACATGCCCCTCTTTCCAAGTAAAACATTTCTAAAAAATTACTTCTATATTTTAATAATTGATACGTCACTGTAGTCCTTTCTCCCTCTCAAATCACTTGTGTTCACATTGTTAGGGAATGTCCTTCTGAAATTCATGTTTATAGATTCTTAATTACTACACTAATTCGCATTTAAATGTGACAAAAATTGCATGTTAGGCTATAGAGCAAACATTTGGACTTACCTATCAATGTATCATTTTCTTAAGGCCTAATTTACTTGGAGGGTTAATCCCTCAAAAGGGGGTTAACCGTTATTTACTTAACTACTTAACCCCCTATTTGGTAACCTAGGTTACACTAGTCATGTCTCTGACAACCCTTACATTTCATATTCTTAACACTACCAAGTAAACTCCATAAGAGTTAACACCACAACTTAACACAAATTCAAGTAAACACAAATTAGTGTTAATATCACTCTGCAAGTAAACACAATTATAGGTTAACACTAGTTCTACATTTGTTAACACCACTTTCCTAACCTCTCAAGTAAACTAACCCTAAGAGCTAGGTTACTTCATGGGTTAGGAAACTGGTGTTACGAAATGTGAAACTAGTGTTAACCTCCATTTCTGTTACTTACATGGTGGTATTAACACTAGTTTCTGTTTACTTAAACTAGTGTTAAGTGTAGTGTTAACACTTGCAGTATTTACTTGAACTAGTGTTAACACTAGTTTCTGGATAGTGGAGTTTATGTGTGAGGGACTTACGAAGTTAACGCCTGTTTTGCTAACACCCCTTAGAATTGGTGTTAGCAAAATAGGTGTTAAAATTATTAGGGTTAACCCCTCAAGTAAATAGGGGTTAACACTCCAAAATAAGGGCTAACCATTCAAGTAAGCTCCTAAAGGAATGGGAAAATAATGGATAAATAAGACAGGGAGAACAAGTAAAAAGTAAATAACCTTTTCTACTTGGATCAATAGGTGTCAAATAAAAAAAAAAAGTTTAAGATGGTAAGAGATAAAATGTAATTGTTGTTTTTTTAGAAATTTTTATATATATGTCCATATAATATTTGAATATTATGTCTATACTCTTCTATTCTTTGTTATTACAGAAATATCCCTCACATCCTCTCTCTGTTAACAAATATATCCTTTTGTTAGTCCATCGCTAGCAAATTAATCTGACGGCTGTTAACTCAAAGGCATGTTTGATAATAGAGAGATGATATAAGGGGTATTTCTATAATAACAAAGAATATAAGGATATATATGTAATATTTAAAGATTACATGGCATATATGTAAAAAGTCCTTTTTAACCATTTTGAGGATAAAATACCAACCCACTTATTATATTAGGAAATCCTCTATCAACAAGTTGAGAGAGAGATCAAAGCAATTGTATGAGATGGTAGAAATTAAATGTGATAAGTGAGTTAATATGTTGTATATAAACATTTGAGATGACATTTTGATACTATTCATTACAATGTTCATCCTATCTCTATCATTTTACTTAATCACCCTTTTTATCTCAACCAAGCAAAATTGTAAGCTCTTTTTGCCTCTTTTAGGAGGTAGTGGCACCATGTTATATATATATATGAAATTGTATGACAACTTATGCATACATATGCATGGAAATGAAGGGTATATAGTTGTATTAGTTATATTTTTATCCATTGAAAGATAGATTGTTAAGTGAGTCCACTTATATTTTTGTAGCTCTTGAGATAAACTATATAAATATTATTTGAAAATGATGAGGAATTTTTACACATATATATCCATGTAATCATTAAATATTACCTATATATTCTTATATTCTTTATTATTATAGAAATATCACTCACGTTCTCAAATAACATAGAATATAAAGATACCTACATAATATTCAAATATTACGTAGGTATATGTATTAAAAACCTCTTTTTTTATTATACTTTACCAAGAGAAAAGAAAGCTGCATTAACATCAAATTAAGAACCAAATAAGATGACAAAATTATATCCACCTACACGGTGGATTAATGACTTTATCACGGAACAGAGGTGCTCGTTCAATATTTAACTTCAACTCGAGATAAATTTTACCAAACGTGGGTTAAGTTGGATTATGTTTTAACCCAAATGGTCCCAAAAAAAGTTAAAAAATATATATATATATATATATATATATATATATATATATATATATATATATATATATATATATATTATAAAAAAAAAAGTGAAAGTATTCGTTACAAAAGGATGCACCTCGAAGAAAAAGGGAGAGGGAGAGAAAAGTCTAAATACCTTCGAAAGGGGAAGGTTACGACCCGTAAAAATTGAGAAAGCAAAAAATCAAAGAAATTACAGCCAAGAAATAAAGGAAAAAGAAAATGAAGTGTCCATGATTGAGAATTGGACGACCTCCTCGAGGAGAACAATCCCACGCTCATAGATACGGACGAGAAGTCGAATATGACCTGATGGTCGAATTTAACCACTGACTCACAACAGTAAACTTGGTCATAATAAATTTGGGGTCACACATGATCCCTAAATAAAATTGAAAACACACAAAAAAAGAAGATCAAAACTCTCCAAATATATGAGACATAACCCCAAAACAGCAACCAAGCCACCCCACGCTCATGGCCACTGAGAACGTCTACAAGCCCGTGCACCATCCGTGCATGAGAACACCCTGATCGGTGGCAAGCTGCAGTGGCCGTAGCTTCCGTGAGCCTAATTGACGAGAACTAACGGCCACACAAGTCGCTACTAGCCACCACACAAGCGATCAATGACCCATGACCTCAAATCTGCTCCTCTGTCGTCACAGCCAACCACATCACCACAGCAGCAAGCTACACCACCAACACGACCACCATGGCCATGCATGGTCACCACAAGCCACCAACAATCGTGCATGTGGACGATGATGCTTGCATATCGGAGAGAAGAAATTTGAGGGAAAGAAAAGGAAAATCCAGAGGCGGGGGGGCTCCAATCAGCCATGTACGACCGATCGGAGCCCCAGCTTCATCGTCTCTGTTTCGATCTCTCTGTCACCACGCTTGAGGGAACGAAACTTTGCTAATGAGTTAGGCTGAACAGATCGAGACACATTTTTTTCGTCTCAGGCCTCAAATAGCTAACGGTTCGGTCAATGGCCATGCCTGATAATGATCAACATATGTGTGTATGTGCACGTACGAGGTCGAGTGCACGCATGTGCATGCGTATGCTTTTTGAGAGGTGTACATGCACACGATAAATGTCTTAGATCCTATTTTGTGTGATTTTTTAAAGGAGGGATTATCTCATGTAATGGTTATAAGTGTTACCGGAAACAAATAACGTAAAAATTTTATTTTTTATTTATCATATTTACTAATTTTTCTCTTATGTATTCACTAATCCCTAATTAAGATTTTTTAAATTTTACCTAACCTTAAATTAATGATGAGGATGGAATTTGGACGGAAGGCAATCATTCAATCTATCAAATCGATCGGACCCACGGCAGAATTCGTTGCAACTACCCCTTCGTTGGCCATTCTCTAGCTAATTTGCAGAGACTTGAAGAAGCACGCAAAGAGAGAAGGAAGAACGAACATAGAGAAAGAAATGGGGACCAGATTTTTGTATCTTATCGTGACCGCGTGATGGCATTGAAAAAGATAAGACCTAAGTCTCTCTGCCTTGATGGCTGCTTCCTTCCTACATACAATACCGATTCCGACACACATGGCAAGTGGGAATCCACCATGGCCACTCACACACGCACACGCATCCATCATGCAAGTCCCAAGGTTGATCCACGATTGTACTCGTGCAAATTATTGGTGCGTGTGTGTGTGCGCGCACGCGCACGGTGCTGTTTGGTCAACGAATCAAGTAAATTTACATATGATTAAATATTTAACTTATAATTTAATTTACCTTTTAATTACATCAGCTTAAGTGAATTGATCGATGGATTAAGTGAATTTGCACATGATTGAATATTTAACTCATGATTTAATTTATCTTTTATTTACATCCACTTAAGTAAATTTAATTTAGGATAAAATTATTTTATCTTCTTTGTAAAATAATTTTACACTAAAAAGTAGGAAAACACATATTATAGTGTAGGATATTATTTCCGTACTTACAAATATTGAAAACGTTACTCCACATGATAATTGATATTTAATGTAAAGAAATAAAAGAATCTAAAACTTGTTACGTATAGTCCCCACCACACGACTCTAACTTAAAAAATATACAGGTGATAAAAAATTTTACATCGGTGATAAATTATTCCAACGATAGTTTCATCTATCCAAAGTGATTTTGACTTATGAGTTTAGGGTTTAGGGTTTAGGTCGATGGAAAGTGATTTCACATATAAAAAATGATTTTTGACTTGAAAGGTGATTTTTCACCTTAAGGTTTAAGGTCTAGGATTTAGGCTAAACACTAAAGACTAAACCATAAAACTCAGGGTAAAAAATCACCTTTCAAGTGTAAAATCACTTATCATACGTGAAGAAACACTTAGAATTTAATTTTGCATCCGTGCAAAGAAATATTACACCCGTGCAAAGTAGTTCAAAGTAAGGTACAATCTTACTTTGCAACAGTGTAAAAAAATATTACACCCGTGCAAAAAAATATTGTACCGGTGTAAAGTAGTTCAAAGTAAGATTGCACACCCGTGTAAAATTTTTTTGAAGGTACAAAATGATTTTACACAACTACTCACCCCTACAAAAGTGATTTATTATTGATTTCAACAGTAGTAGATCCCACCACATGTCAACATTTTTTTGACAAAATAAATGAGAGAAGGATTACATTTACAGTTACACATCAACTTTTACATTTTTCAATTCATATCCTAACTTTAATATATTAAAATATATATTTAAATTAATTCACTTATTCTCTATTCTTTTTACTTATTTCACTGACCGAAGGCACCATCTTACACAAGAAAAGATGCCTCCCTCCTTAGCTTCGCAGGGGGTCGCAGACTGAAGCGATATCAGAGCATCAGTCAAAGCACCTGCACCCACGGAGAGGCTACGCATGAGTTTAGCCTTGCAACACACAGCCGTGTGCATACGATGGTTCTTATTGGAGGGTCGTTGAAGTTCCACACCAGACTGGAGACTTTAACTTCAATTTGATAGTATTTGATTCTTAGGATATCTCAAAGGAAAAAAAAAAAAAGGTCCCAATTTGGTAGAGGGTAGTATGAACGAGGATAACGGAGAATATTTCGTAGCCATATGCTCGAAGCTTTGGACAAGAATAAAAGATATTTGCATTTCTCTCTCGTCCTGCCACGTAGTTATCCAACCAGACAAGAACTGATGTTATCCAGCTTTCAGGCCAGCTGTGACTAGGACGTGGATGGGATTTAATACTTTGGTTCAGACAAATATCTTGCACTTCACTCGGCCTTGTCTAGACTGAATAAAGTCACTTTAGTTAGCTTATTTAATCTGTTATCACTTTTATGAGGCTGTGAAATAATTTTTCTCAAAGGTTGTTCGATGATTTTGGAATGTTTAGGGATTTATGTATAATTTTAACTCCATAAGTTTTATCGTGGATATGTGAGGGACAAGAAAAACTTACAGGGTGCCCCTGCAATTTCTCTCACATCATTTCCTACCCCCACACCCCGAACACCATATAAGCCCCCCTCCTCTTCCATTTGTTCCCACACCGCAGACTGGCAGTAGGGAGCAAGAGGAGGAAAAAGCGGAGAGCTTAGGAGGCTGGAGGCCTGAAAGCAGAAGGCGATGGGGAGTTGCTACAGCTTCTGTGGGAGGGAGAGAGCTCAAAAATGGTTCTGCAGAATTATTTTTCCACAGAATCAGACGTGTAGAGAGATCACCAGACGTCTGTCCAAATGAGCAAAGATAGTACCAGACGTCTGATAGCGCATTTCTTTTCAATTATTTTTCTCCCTGCCGAATTCTGACTTCACGTGCATGTATCAGAGATTGGAGAGGCAATCGGTGCGAGGACCGATACAATTTCAGACATCCGGGAGCATCTCCAGACGTCTGAAGACAGCCTCAAGCATCTACACGAAGTTCCAGACTTCCGAAAGAAGGCACCTCGTGCAAGGTGAGCCCCTTAGTGCGTTTAAGATGTCTGGGACTCTTCCCAGACATCTGATTTTGGTCAGAGTGGTATTTTTGGGCCCGTCAAGAGCCCAAACAGAGTCGGATTTCCTCAAACGAAATGTCATTGGATTCCTTTCGAGTTCCTCTACGTAATAATATAGTGTCTATGCAGTTTTGAGATCTTTTGACCTGTCAATCCATATTGTAGGTCTCTAGTCCGTAGAATATACGAGACCTGCGAAAACATCGGGAGCTACCATACAAACCCCCATTCCACCCGATTAACTGGTAGAGTGGTTTTCTCTAATCCCTGAATTAATAATCAAATTGCATGCCTTAGAATTATTCGATTGAACCCTAGGTTGTGAGATGAACTCTCGGGCCGAAAGAGATGAATGCATGCTACTTTAGATATATCCGGTTGAACCCTAGGTTGTGAAATAAACAATAGGGCTGGAAGAATTGCATGTATAACTAATGAATGAATGAGTTACCATGATAAATCATGAGCTGCCTGTACTACCTATGATACATACCTGTACTGAATAATCGGTTGTGAAATCTTGAGCTTCTTGTTATGCATTTAATGAACCAGATATAGAAATGAGAAAGTTTATACACGAACCCTACGGGGAGTTTAGGAAGAAATCAAGAATACTATAGTACGGGAAACCTGATGGTTTTGGAATACGTTGCCTATGGGCAATTGTTCGGACTTAGTTAAGGGAGGTGAACTGGCTCTTGTGTACGTGGTACCGAGGAGAGCAACTATCCCTTTAGAGTAGAGGAGAGCTTACCGCCCCTTAGGTTGAGACCTAGGGTGGGTTTGGCCACTCTACGTTGACTCCTGTTTGGCCGTCACGTACGTGGTATTGAGGTGAGCTATTAGTGTAAGGGAGAGTTCGCCACCCCATGGAGCCCGGGGTTAGGTTTGGCCACCCTACACTGACTCTTGTTAGGTCCGTTGGGCAAACTGGGATAGTCAAACGAGGGTACGCAAACTGTGGAGGGATGAGATGTAAAAACTCGTTCTGTTCTGAGCCTTTTAAGACGTCTAGACTATTAATCAGACGTCTGATCAGACGTCTGGACCCCTTCCCAGACATCTGGAAATTGAAAATTTTGTATGCAACTTCGCGTCTGCACGCTGGCTGTGCACAGACAGTCTCCCTCTTTTCTCTCTCCCTCTTCCCTCCTCCACCCGAACCCTAACCCCACTCCCTATATAACCCCTCTCCCCCCTTCCTCTCTTCCCCACTCCACCACCGCCTCCTTCCTTCCTCTCCATTGCAGCGAGAGGGACGAGCGCAAGAGAGGGCGTGAGAGTGAGGGGCGAGGAGTAGAGGCGGCGTGAAGAGAGGAGGAGCTTGTGTTTGCGAGCTCATGGGAGCTCACCGGAGGACGCACCACCGAAGCGGTGCGTGCGGGAAGAGGAGCGCGTCGGGGGAGACGTCCCCGACACTTTGCTGCAGCCGGAGCTGCAGACGAGGAGAGGCCGCGGCTGTGTGCGGCGAGGGGAGCAGGAGGTTGGTCTGGTTCTGGGTTTTTCCCAGAATCAGACATCTAGCGTGTCATCCAGACAACGGGTTGGTCGTCTGGTGACGACACCGGACACTAAAAGTAGAGCTTCGTGAAGTATGTTCCTCTTGCAGTTTCGGCCATGCAGGTTGCATTGCAGCTTCGATCTGCGTGGCTAAGAGAGGAAGATATCGTCTGTCACATGCAGGGATAGCTTCGGGAAGGCACGGGGCATGCCCTCCCACGCGTTTCGGACGTCTGGACAGCTTACCAGACGACCAAAAGCACTTCCAGACGATTGGAGGGGAGGTCGGACGTCTGGAGTTAGGTTCAGATGGTCAAGTAGGGGTTCTGGACATCTGAAGTCGACACAGGAACCTGAGGTGAGACCCTGGTGACTTTTAATACATCTGGACCTTGTGTCAGACATCTGATTTAGGTCTACAGTTCTGTTTTTGACCCGTTTAGGGTTCGTTTGAGGTTCATTTTATGCAAACAAGATATCTGTGGTTTCCTTGTGAGTTCCTCTACATGTTAGAAAGCCTTTTATACTATTCTGAATATTCTGTTGTGTTATGTTCCTTGGTATAGGATTTCGATCTGTTGCATGTTCAGGGCCTGCAGAGGCACGTGAGCCTGCCGTTCGAGCCCCCAGTACTCCCGGATTGTCTGGTAGAGTGATTTCCCCCTGATTTAATTATAAGACATGAATGCATATGTGAAATTAGATAACTAGAAACCTAGGATGTGACATGAATCGTAGGACGAGAAGTACTTACAATATTTGTATGCGTGTTTGAGATTGCAGTTTTAAATGAATGAATAGAAATGTAAACAACTGCCTGTTAATAAATAAGAGCTGCCTATGAAATATGAAATGCCTGTGCTAGTTAAACAGTTACCTGTGACATTACTTGTTGTATATGTAAATTGTGAAAATTCGAGCTGCATGTGTATAATCTGATAATGGAATTGTGAATAATGAAACCTGGTATAGAACAACATGGGGAATACGAAAATGAACCCTTCGGGGAATTAAGAGTAGAGCTCCTGTGGATAAATGGAAGGGATCTGGAAATGTGAGTAGGAAGTGTGCTGGCCCTTGAGTATGTGGTACCAAGGAGAGCGACTATCCCCTGTTTAGTGTAGAGCGGAGCTAGCCGCCCTTGGGTTGAGACCCGAGGTTAGGATTGGCTACTCTACACCGACTTCTTTGGCCCTCGCGTATACTGTACCGAGGAGAGCTACTAATACAGGGAGAGAGCTAGCCACCCACGGGCCCGGGGTTCAGCTAGCCACCCTACACCGACTTGTTAGGCCCACTGGGCAATCCGGGATAGTCAGACGAGGGTGCACGGATTGTGGAGGGGCAAGACCCTTGTTTGGTTCTGAGGGGCTAAACCCCTGTTATTGGGAGGGTTAAGCCCTATACTGTTCTATGCTGTACTTTGGGCATAACCACTAGCGGAAATGACTGACCACGTGCCAGTGCAGGGTAGCTACCCGTGTGTTTATCGCATGTGCCGTAGTCACCGCTACGTTTGTCCGTGACCTCGGGGTGGTTGATTGGGTGTAGGATTACCACGGGAGACTCTCCCAGCCAGGAGAGCACCACGTGTGCCTTCTACTCTTCGTAAAAGACTGTAATCAAGATCGTTCCCACAAGGAACACATGAGATCAAGAAAGAGATCTGAAAGTAAACCAATGGGTGAAAAGAAATGACTGGCGAAATAAATTAATTGGAAAAGATAAAATTTCCTGTTATCCTTTATTGCTTTAGTTAGTTGGTTACCACTCTACTCAGCGTTCGCTGACTCTGTTTTACTCGTACCCCTTTACAGGTCCAGGAGTTAAGCAGCCCGAGTCACCGGCTGCAGAGGGTGCTGGGCCCAGTCGAGCCCAGCAATAGTTCATATTTTTGTTGTACTTCCTTTTTCTAGTGAGTTAGACTGTTGTTACCGTTTATGTTCTATACTTATTTTACTTCACTGTTGTGGTGGTGATATGTACTGTTAGTAGCTTTTATTTCCTTTACTGCTTGTACTCTTTTACTGTTAGTTACTTAGCATGGTGAATGTGGTTTACTTTCCTGCTTTTTGATTATTTCTTATTGGACGACTGGGTCTTGAGATTAGTCGAGTCAAGCTAGTCTCGTGTCCTGTACGGATTCGGGAACCGGGTCGTAACACGAGACCCCTGTTCTGAGAGGGCAAGGCCCTGTACTGTTCTGTGTTGTACATTTAGACGTACCCGCTAGTGAAAATGACTGACTGCGTCCCAGTGTGGGATAGCTACCTGTACGTTTATCGTCGTACCGTAGTCACCACTACGTTGCAACCGTGACCTCGAGATAATAGACCGAGTGTAGGACTACCACGAGAGACTCTCCCGGTCAGGATAGTGCCATGTGTACATTCTACATCACGGGAAAATTACAAGCAAGATAGTTCCCTTAGAGAACAAGAAGATTAAGCAATATCATGGAACTTGATTAGCGGCAACACATAAACCATAAAATTGGAAACGGATAAATAACCGACAATTAAATGTTTAACTGATTACTGTTTTAATTATGTTGCATGTAAATAACTTAACCACCACTCTACTCAGAGTCAACTAACTCCAGATTTTGTAACCATGTTAAGGTCAAGGATTCGAGTAGCCAAAACTACCGTCTACTGAAGGCGCTGAGCCCAATTGAGCCTAGCCGTAGTTTCCTTTCTTTAGTTCACTACAGGGAATTTTGTTGTAGTGAGTACCTATAACTTGTTATATTCAGTATGTTTCTACTACTTCTCTGTTATGATGGCTATATTTGTATTTGTACTTTTCCACTGTATGCCGTAAAAATCTAATGATTTGATGTTCTCTTTCCTTTATTGTCAGTTATATCTTTTCTGCTTATTTACATTACTTGTATGATTATAGAATAAATATGTATTTAGTTGTTTCTCGTTGGACGACTGGGTCTTGAGGTTCGTCAAAGCGAGCCGTTCTCGAGTCCTGTAGGGAGCTGGGAGTGGATCGTAATAGGCTGGATATTTGCAAACTTGTTTGTGAACTTGAAGTCAACTTCTTCATTATTTTAAGGTTAGTTTATTTGGAATGTTAACTTTTTTTTTTTTTTGGAGGTTAACCCCTTTTTCCTTGATGGGTTAATACTCATAATTTTAACATCTATTTTGGAAAGCTAACACTCGTTTTGTTAACATTAGTTTTAAAGGTTATTAGCAAAATCGATGTTAACTTTGCAACTCTTCCACACCTAAACTCCATTCTCTAAAAATTGTTATTAACACTAGTTCAAGTAAATACTACAAAAGTTAACATTATAACTTAACATTAATTTAAGTAAACAGACATTGATGTTAACACCTTCCTTCAAGTAAATAAAAATGAGGATAAATACTAATTTTACATTTATTAATATCAATTTTCTAATCCACGAAGTATGCTAGTTCTTAATGCTTTCACACCTCTTCATCGGTTACGGTTCCTACTAACTCTAGTAAATTGTTATCTGATTTAGACGTAATTTTGATTTTTTTATCTTTTTTGTTGCACCTGTTATGTGCATTATTTAAATTCAGCAGTCAATCCAAAGCTACTGGTTAATAAAGATTTTCATGTTAGATTGTACTTGTTTGGCTTCAAATCTAGTGTCATATTTATCTTTGTCATTTCTAAGAGTTTTCTTCTTTGATAAGCACAATCAGTCAAATGGTTGCTTTCTCTTTGGATTTGTCCGATAATATTGATTAGTTCCTCTAATATGGTTGCTTTCTCTTTGGGGTTGCCGGATACCCTTGATTAGTTGATATGTGCTTTTCTATGGAGGTGGAGAACAAACTCAATTTACCATTCTTATTGGTGTCCTGACACCATCACATTGGTTGCGATGGCTCGTTTGTTTGCCCTTATTGTACTTTGATTACTGTGGATGGAGAGTGGTTGCGGCTATTAATGATACGTCGAAGATGACTGAGATATAATAAGTTGATCGTAGATTAGTTCAATTTCCAAAGAATCATACCTTTGTATGATGTCCTGTACATATAGGACCTTGGGAAATACCTTGTCAGTTTTGTTTTCCCGCTTCCCAACCGTAGGATTAATTTACGATTGGGGATAGCGAATACAAGGTAATTTTTTTGCCTAATTTTTATTTAATTGATAATAGAAATTAATTCTGTTTATATCTACTCAATGAATGTTGAAAAATGAGGTCATCATGTGATTGTGACGAAAGGTGTGAATAAATTTAAGGGAATAAATTAAACTCTCCAACAAATACATGTTAGTTTATCACATGATAAGGATGTCATGAGGAATTAAGTTATCGCATAAAGTAAATAGGGGTTATACCTTAAAAAAAAAGAGGATAACCCCCTTCGTAAACTAACCTTTAAGGCCTAATTTATTGAGGGAGACAACCTCTATTTTTGGAGCCTATCCCATGTTTACAATGGGAAATAATCCAACCCTTATTTGCCTTTGTGTTATCCCAACTAGTGTTTGGGTAGAGGTTGGGGTAACTTACAAATTAACCCTCATTTTAACTCTTCTCCCATGTGCCTTCTTGCATGCGATTTTTCCCAACATATCCATCCATTCTAATGTAAACAAAAAAAAATACCAACTAACTTACCATCCTAAAGGCAAACATATCTTTTTCAACTTTATTCTCCATTCTAACCCTTATATCTAAGTAAACACATTTTTTTTTACATCACAGGTTAATCATCATT
Organism: Thalassia testudinum; assembly: GCA_037157565.1. Classification (NCBI taxonomy): domain Eukaryota; kingdom Viridiplantae; phylum Streptophyta; class Magnoliopsida; order Alismatales; family Hydrocharitaceae; genus Thalassia; species Thalassia testudinum. The sequence goes on from JAZHRO010000059.1 coordinate 24,947,944, forward strand.
CCTAACCCCTATTCAATAGACACAAACAAGAGTTAACCCCTATTCTCAAGTAAACATAAATAGAGACTATCCTCGTGTTACAAAGAAACTAACCTAAGTTAGTTAACCCTTACCGTAAGTTAACCCTAATAAAGTCATTTTAGCCTTCGTAGAGTTTATGTCGGGAAGTGTTAGGCATCGCTTACTGGTCTTCTTAAACTAGTTCTGAAAACAATGCATTGTTGTACACAAAACTCCCCTTGTTACTTATCTTGTTGAGTCCTTTGACTTAAGACATTGTAAGTTGATAATGGTTAATCTTGATTTGACACCTCATCTTAGTCATGGGCATGAAGAGAAATATCCGATTGATATTGAAGTTAGATAGAAACTCTTCAAAGTATGTTCTATCTAGGAAACTTGCATCTTGGAATTAGTTCATGCAATGCGATGTCTATCCTATTGAGCATGTTTAACTGTTAGTTCCTTGAATGTGTAAATTTGTTCTCTTTTACCGGATTATGCTGTTACAAGAGGCTTCTCTTTAGTGAATTATGATACAATTCGAGGTCTTATCTTGATTAAGTTTTGAAGACAATGGATCCTTATGATGGATGATGACTTAATGATCCCAAATCAAGCATCCTAGTATAAATTCAAATTCCTTACCTTAATAAGGAACTCAACCACACTTGTATGCATTATGTACTCCACCTACCAGTGTTGTTTATGAATCGTATGCAAACCTTGCTTGATTTGCTCATAGATTTGATTAGTACGAAAAATCTTAAAATCAAATTTTGGTGGTTGCTTTGAAGATCTTCTCATCATCATGAATTTAATAACATAGCCACATGGCAAAAGAAGATCCTTAGCCCCCTTTATGAAGGTTACATTTGCCATGGAAAATAAATGATACTAACGTACCACATAGACCTAATTATATGTATAATTAGAGATGTAAGTTTTGGTAAACCTAATCTTAACCTGACCCAAAAATAATGAGTAAAATTTGACCCGAATCCAACAAGATTCGGATATGGATTTTATCTAAAAAATCCAACTGGATATGGATATAAATCTACACCCAATTACCCGACCCGAGTACCTAAATAAAATCCTCATTTACCCAAGATATATAAGTCTTACCTTAAGTCCGTCATTCCCATTGTTTTAGAAAATTAGCCTCAAGGCGAGGTGAAAGAAAATCGCCCCAAGGCTATAGCCTCGAGGTTGTAGTGTAAGGTGTGCACCTCGATTTGTCAAGGCAGAACTGAGGCGGTGAGGTGGAACCAAGACTATAGTTTTAGTCAAAAGTTAACATTTAAAAATCATGTGAGTTACATATGACCTAATAAAGCAAATAAAATCTTTTTTAAAATCCTTCTACAAAGGGTACCCAATGGATAAATGGATACCTGATAGGTAGATAGATATGAGTATGAGTATGGATTTGAATTTTTGTATCTAACTGGTAAATTGATAGGATATGGATCTGAATTTTATAAATAAATATGGATATGGATTTACCCAAGTCTAACCCAAACTCAACCCATTTACATCCCTATGTATAATCCACCCTTTCACTCTATGAACTCACCACCACTCTCTCTTCCCTTTGTAAAGTGTCCGACAAGAGAAGGAAAGATAGAAATAAAGATAGAGAAGGAGAATGAAAGAAAGAGAGAAAAAGATGGAGGAAGGAACTGGCAAGAAAAAGAAAAAGAGGCAAGTGTTGGCTGCAGAATATGAATTGTTTTATGTAATTTGTATTCTTAAAATATGAATTAGCTCTTCTTTCCATTACACCCTTCTTAGATATTAACTAGTCGAAAAAGTTAATATGAAACCAAATGTGGCTTTAGGGATCATCATGTCACTAAGAATGCAATGTGAATTGTTTTATGCAATTGCATTTTTGTAATAACAAGTATATAGAACCAAGTATTGAAAGTGGCAAACATGTTCCTTGAGGGTGTTCAATTCTTTAGACTTCAAGTACAGGTAAATGAGTCAGATTCACAAGACAAGATTCAAGCAATGTCTAGAGAGACATTTGAGGTTACCTCCTAAAGATTTGACTAACCTTTTAAGAGTCAAATAGAGTTCTCAAGGGTTTAAGCAAATCTCTAAAGGACAAGCCCTATAAGAGGGTTACGCACCCTATTAAGGGGTTGGACACCCTCTTCAAGCTAAGGTCACTAACCATTAGACAAATTCTTCCACGGCATGAACTACTACCAAAGATGTTAATAAACATGTAAAATGCTAATGGAGTATTAAAAGGAACAATCTAACCTAGTAACACATGCTCAATTAATCCACATTTATCAACGAGGCTACCATTAAATCCCCCCAACAAACATAAACAATTTGGGGTGTAACGGGGAAGAATCTCCATGCACAAGCCACGTCTGCACATTTGAACGTAGAAAGCTCCACAAAGGATGGACCTTTAAATAGCTCTATGGAACAATTGCATTGGACCATAGGCCAATTAATCTCTATGAATGACTTCCTAGGACACTTCATAGTTATTTAACCCTTTAAGAAAGCATCATGTGAAATAAGATCACAAACCTGTATGATATGATTAACTTTTTGAAATACGATCTTTGTGCATTTCAGTAAGGGTCAAATTATAAAAGCCTAACTTATGACCAAGAACTTTATTGTAAAAGAGCATGTGACCACATAAAAAACCATGCATCTATTAAACTAATATGTTTGGTCATAAAGCAACTCCCTATGGCCAAATCTTATAAAACATCCATCCTAGCGCAAAGGGGGAAAGATGACAATCACCCCATACGTTGTGGTAAGTACCTTTCAATTTTGGTATTTTGTTGTCCTTCATTGTGTAAATCCTTGTAACAAATTTAGCCACGATTCTCATAATGACTCTTGTGGAAAGAATCAAGTTGTAGATTGAAAGTCCTCAAGGAATGTAATCCTTCAAGAATCCTAACAAGAGACCTTCCGCATATCTCGAAGCATAATCTTCCTCGATTCAAGGTGCAGAATCCTACTAGATAAACTGTGGAAGTCTACAAAATAGTGCAAAGAGATGGTGAAAAGATCCACCAATTCTTTCCCATTCTACTTCTTTTCTAAGCAATTGTATTGAGAAAGTTTGAGAGCACTCCTGTACTCAATTTGCCTCATCATGTAGTGGAAGTTGAGGGTTAAGTTCTTTCCTCATACGTACACCTTTACCAGTGGAACCAGGTCACTAATTTACGAGTCTTCTTGTAACTATCTTGTGCAATCCTTTGTGCTACAATCATCTACATGATCGAGTGCCACCTCCACATAGACTCAAAAGGAATCACAAGGTTCTCTAATCAATGTGATGATCCAAGCCCCACCAATTAACTAAACCAAGTGGGAACTCAAATCATATGATATAATTCAACAAGAAGATTTATTAAGTAATCTACCCTATAATCAGAGAACAATGAATAGCCAAATAAATGAAAGAGGAAAAAACAGGATGGAATGATGCAGCGCTAGGTGAGGAGGATGGAAGGGTGCAACATCGGATCAAGAGGAGGATGATGGAGGGAGCACTCAGTCAAGGAGAAAGGAAAGGTGGGCGTCGCTACCCAATAAGCCATTAGCTACCCAATAAGCCATTAGCAGGATCCAATGGCAAACACAATTTCCTTTCATCCTCTCACCAAATTTTGCCTCTCAGATGATCACTACTTGTCGATTGTTAAGAGACTATAGCTCTAATAGTAGCCTGTTGAGGTTGGAAAGGTGGCTACCAAAATCATTTTTGTAGTGCACCATGCATATCAAGACTCATGCCTACACTACAGTTTAGTCAAGAACAATGGACCTTGACAACTTATTGGATTTAGACCATATGGACCATCCAAAATATTTAAGTTAAAGTTATCAAGTCATGGTTCTCAACTCATAACCACCTCATTTTTTTAAAGTTTGTGATGTAATGTTATGTTTGAGGTGTGCAGTTGCTTTCGACATTAAAAGACTTGTAACAACCCATGCCTAAATCCATCCTTAATTAAAAAAAAAAAAAAATGGACATGTTCAATTTAGATCCAATCACCCAAATCAACCCTTTAAAAAGGATATATAAAAGTCAAAAATACATTCAGACACACAACTGGTGCTGTAGTTAGCAAACAAGAAGAATTCCTGTCAATACTCGATTCTCGTTGATGCCATGAACTCATATCTACCAACAAATCACATTGACAGGGTAAAAGAAAGAAGCCCAGAAAATTAGCTTGAATGCGGTAGCACTCCAAAGATACCCATCATATGATCATAATGACCAAGTTGGTCATGACAGTGTACGCCAACTTTGTGAAAGAAAACTTGAGACTTCAAATAAAGCTACCCTCACCCAATCAGCAAAGAGGTGAGACGGTCCATCATCCTTTTAAATCATCCAAACATGAGCACATCACTACCAGCAACATAGGAGGTGAAGAACAGATGTCTCCACTCCACGTAAGCAAGTGACCCAAACGAACCATGCAACTGGCTGAGTCCATGGCAGCCAAAGGTAGGCACAGAGAGAAAATTATTGAAGTGTCACCGGAAAAAGGCCATGCCAGTTGAATCCAGACATAACTAGCTGTCAAAGGCGGCCATACGACCAAATCTAACTACTGCCATCAAGTAGCCACACCCATAGCAGCAACATAGCAAGATTCTGTCCAAACAGGTTGAACCCACCCTCACCATCCCCGACAGAAAGGAGTTCCCATCATGGAGGCAATACTCACTGACAAGGAGGGCTGTGAGCCTCTATAGTGTGAAACCAAAAGCTTCACTGACAGGCACCAGCTGGTTTAGATCGAAGAAAAACACCTTAGCAACTCTTAGAAAGAGATTGGAGTCTCCCTCCTTGGAGACCCCCAAGAAATTGATGGCATCTTAAAGCCAACTCACTAGTGATAATTCTCAAGCCTTAGGTTTGCCCCTCACTTTTTGCCAAATTTATCCAGTTCTAGTTTTCTGGACGTAGACAAGACCAGTTCCCACATTTAGGATCGATTCACAACCCTAGATGCTATCTGTACTAACTCATGCCACAATATAAACCTGATTGAGAAAAATAATCTTAAACACTACTACGTTTGGGCAGAATGGTACCAACTCAACTCATCAAAATAAAGTTCAGATTACTAGATAGCATATCTCAGCCTTTATAGCTAATTTCTTTTTTTATCTTATACCATATAATTTGTGGGATGTTTACAATATCCCTTCACTCTTCAAGTAACATTATCACGCATGCATGCAACTCATTCAAATGGAGAACGATAGGGGAACTTCAATTTTGCACAAGTGGACAAGTTCCTCTCCTTTCACCAAGTCATCAGTAGGATCCGTCATGCTATTTCTATCTCCCACTAGAAATTTTAGTCAGCTAAACTAGACAATCTGGAAGATCCCAAAACCTTGTCATCCGTTACCAAGTAAAACCAACCATCAGAAGTCAATAACCGAGAAACAAAGTACAAAGATAAAAGCACACTACAAGAATCTGGCATTAGCAAAATTACCAGTTCTTGCACCATATATTAAATATCAAAATGGAAGCAAAACCACCACAATAAAACAACGAAAAATGGAGGGACTCCCTGAAAACATAATCTCAAGGGAAAACTAAAAACATCATGCCAAAATCGACATCCATCTTGTATAATTCTAATAGAAGAAACCCAATACTTTACCACCAACATTCTTTCTTCTAGCCTCCTCATGGTCCATGATGCCTGCAGATGTTGTCAGAACAATGTAGCCAAACTGCAGAATGTCCAGGTTGTGTGTTAGAGACGACATACAGGTTATAGCAAATTGATATAGCTTTCCTCACAGCAATGACAAGGAAATATGCTAGAAAAGGTCTATGGTGCTTTCCGAGAAAGTTCTTTACATTATGCATAATTATTTACTTTTTGTACAGCCATGTGCACACACCCTTGTAGCATATCTATCCTCTTGGCGGCAATCAACTGGAGGAGGTGGAGGGGTTGCCCAGGCCTCCATGTGCTTTTCACATCATGAAAAATCTTAGCTACCCCCCTAATCACAGGGACCAAAGGATGAACATGAATGTGAGAAACAGAACCCAAAGGAAACATGCATTCAGCATATCAAAATGCCACAAGAACGATATGGAAGATCCTATTTTGGAAGGTGAAGTGGAAAGCCAAGATCTGATGGAACTGAGTAATTATAATGAGCATTATCAACAATTGAAAAGGGGAAATCAAGCAGATGTAAAGATAAGGAAAGATTTAAATTTTAATGGATTTTCAAACAGAAATCAATGGTCAGTTGAAAATATTAATACCCGAACAGAATCTGAGTAAGATATGGCCAGAGGTGTCATCAATCTGAGTAACCAGAATGAAGAGAGCTACACCACCATTTCTACAATAGGGGTAGTTGATAGCACTGAGTGTTGCATAGGTGCTCAAAAACAATAGTGGGATCCACAGAAAGCGCAAAAGCAATTTCTACAACAATAATGACTAAGAAATAAGTGTATCCAGCCACCAACCTAGTACCAACAACACAAAAGAAATTCATTTTGACAGGAAAAAAAATGAGCACCAATAAAGAAAATGGAGGATAATTTCAATTCACTACTTGACATACACATTAGGACACATGGTGAGGAGACGAAGATTTTAAGGGAAGAGGAGAAAACAGAGCAGAATAGATAAGTAGATGACACAGGGAGGTGAAAGTTAAAACTTTTTGCTCCATTGCAAATATTGATGCCAAACTGCATAGAACAGTAGACAAAGTCCCCATGTCTAACCCTACCTCTAATACAAAAAGATCCCACAGCACCACTTACGGGATTTAACTTTATTTGCAATATCGACTCAGAGAGATAACTCTACTTTATAAATCAGCGGGGAAGGCAACAACTAAATTTAAGGTCAAAGACATCATAAAACCTCGATTGTTAGAACAGAATACATTTCCCCAGCCACAAAGTACTGGAGTCACAAAACAATTCCATCGTGAATCCATCATGAATCGATTCCATTGTGAATCATCTTTTCCATGACAGATCTGTCATCCTTTGATGCAGCTCCTGCCATATATCCAAACCCAAGTGGAATCACCAAAATTCTAATTCCCTTTTTGATTGCAGGATCCCCCAAAAGCAAATATGAGAAGGGGGAAAGCCTCACGATCTCATAATTTAATGACTTTATCGAATATTATGTTTCTGAAATAAATACTATTTTGGCTCATTCAAAAGCAAAGCAAACAGTAACAAGATTGCCCATCCTGACCCAGGAAAAGAGATTTTCAATGAAGAAAACATACAATTACCAATCAACACAATTTTTTGAGAAATTTGTTTCAAGCACAAAATTTGCACCTGACAAAAAGAGAGGAACACATGGAGAGAAGAGAGAAACGGTTGACCAAAAATTGAAAGTCCTTTTCCCCAAATACAGGACAGAGAAATATTGTAATGGTGATTAAGGGTTTGTTATCATGATTGTAGCCGTATGGGATTTTTTTTTGAGGTATCTTGAAGTACAACATCTTCAAAGATGGAACAAAATTCTTGTTTGGATACTACAAACAAGGAAAAAAGTTAAATGGTAAACCTGTATATAAAATTATAAATGAAGTTGCATCGTACTAATGCATTTCAGTGCTAGCTTTGTTTGCCCTTAGCAGCCGTTCCCAGATATGTTTTTTTCTTTTTAATAAAGCCTTTCCCAGATATGTGACAAGTTGCATTCATGATTTTTGATGACACATGTAAATGTAGTAATTGATTGATGTATTAATTGAATGGGCCCTTTAGTACATCAAAGTGGCATATTAGAGATAGGTTATGTATGCCCAGTGATGTAACCAAAGAATTAATAATTCAAAAGATTCGATCAAACATCTGAATGATTGAAAAGTCACTATAGTAACAATAGCTACTATAATTGGAGAATAGTTCTAATGAGAGAGAGAGAGGGAGGGAGGGAGGGAGAGAGAGAGAGAGAGAGAGGCTGGTCGAAGGAGAGTTAGAGGGAATATGATGTTAGAAGCTCTTGTTGTCTCTCGTCCACCTATTGGTGGAGATCTGTCACCTCAGTGGTCATGTGTAGGCAATGTGTGAGTCTTGGGTCATCATCTTCCTTCTTGTCCAATGGTGAAGTCGTCACCAAGGAGGGGGGAAGGGAGAGGGAGGCTTACACCAATGGAGATCCCAGTTGGTTTATTGATAAGCAGGCTTCTAGTCTTCATCTCTGCTCCTATTTGAAGGAGGTGGAAGGATCATCGATGCAACACCGGTGGATGAAGGGCCCTATGAAGGTATCCTTATCAGCAATGACGGAGATGCTAGCGACTTTTGTGAGGCTTCAAAGTGCACCATCTTGGAGGGACTCTAAGTAAAGGCCGACATCGCTGTGTTGGGAGTTTTTGCCCTTTCTGTCTCTCTTCATGTTGGCTTGCAATGCTTTCTTACAGGTGAAGGTCCTTATGCTTCATAATTTCCAACAATGGAGTGATCAATGGCAATTGTCTGGTACTGGCAAAGGAAGATGAGGGATAGGCTTCTTCATCGCAAACTATTACAATTCTCAAAAAGTTGAAGCTGAGAGGGATTAATGGGGTCTCCTTTGGAGGTGTGTGGGAAGTTTCATCTGTACGCCCTATGTTCACTAACCCTACAAGGACGCAAGCCTATTGTGGTTATCACACCCTTGTTACCGCCCAAAACATTTGATAATAAGCCCCAACTTTATTTTGAGTACCTCGGACTAGGATTTGCAGGTGTGGATCTTCTGTGTGTGTGTGTGTGTGTATGTGTATGTGTATGTTTGGGGCAGTGTGGGGGAGAGACTTTCTGTCTCTGTCTCTTGCTACATAAACTTTCAACTGGAAGGCTGATGTGGGTGTGGTCCCTCTATGTGAGACCAAGCTGGTGGATAATGTGCCAAACAAGGGAAATGGCAGCTCATTATTACAAGTCTTTTGGATGCCGTGGGGAGGTCAAGAGGAATGTTGCCGGCCTTCAAAGAGGATGTCTTTGTCTAGCCACACATAATAGGGATACATGGGTGGTAATTGGTGTGAAGTTTTGGGATGAGCTGTAATAAGCTTGTCCTTCATGGATAAGAGGCATTGGCTACTTTGAGGTTATTTCAATGCGACCATGGCCATTGATGATAGACCTAAGGGTGGAAGAGGTAAGGGCATGGAGACCTTTGCAAAGGTTGTCGTAGAGCTAAAGCTTTATGACATCCCTACCATTGGTGTAAGATTTATAGGAACTCCTTTGAGGCAAGGTTGAAGATTGACCAGTTTCTCTACCCTGTAGATGGGACAAGGTGCTTCCATTCAACAAATGTGACGGTTCCAGACAAGTCTTTTTCTGAGAACTCACCCTTGGTGTAAAGCTCAGATGGCGGGGGGGTTTGTCACCGATCATGATTGTTGGAGCCTACGCTTAGAAATCAAGTGCGGAAAGAAGTGGGCCGAGGTGCAACCTTGTTCCTTAACAACACATACCTTGGAAGCAAAATTACAAAAGCTAAGGCAGTTCTTGATTGCATCACAGGACAAGTCGAAGAACAGCAAGAGCACACATGGATGGATGCCCTATAGGCCATCTTAGATATTGACATGTTACAGGATGTCAATCTTGGACACCGGGTAAAAAAGAGAATAGGAGGCTACAAGTCATCAAATAGGAAGACCTAAAGAGAGAGATTGATTGGAGACAAAAGTCTAGACAATTATAACTACAGAAAGGAGATGTCAGCCCTTGCTTCTTCTATTTGGTGGCCAGCAATAGGAGAAGGATTAATTCATTGATCATCTTAGGGTTAGTGTGAACTGGTCTTGGATAGGTAGCTTGTAACTCAGGCATGCAGAGTGCACTTTCATGAATGATTTCACTAGGGGGCATAGTCCACGTGCCTAGGAATGGTGAGCTTTGGGATTTCCAATATTAGATGATATGGTGTGAGAAGGCTTGATTCCTAGTGTCACACGAGAAGAGATTTGGACTATGATTTAAGGCATGAAGTTTGAGGGCTCGCTAGGGCCTAATGGTTTCCCAATCCCTTTCTACAAGAAGTTTTGGGAGTTGTCGAAGAATGATTTTACGGCTATGATGCAAGAGCTATGGGTAATAACTATGGATTCTAAGGGCTAAACATGTTCTATATGTTTCTTATGCTTAAGATGCACGGTGCAAAAAGCATTAATGATTATCGTCGAAATGCACTATGCAATGTTGCATGGCCTATTGTGATAAAGGTCTTTGTGAATAAATTGAGAGTGATGCTCCTAAGGTTGATTAGGTTAGTTTACTTGATGTTTATTGAGGAAGGTCTTTGTGAGAATCTTTTATCATGGCAATGAGATTGTGAGAGCTTGGCAAAGGAAAAAGTTTCCTCTAGAAAGTAGGCATCTCTAAGACCTATGATTCAACAACTAGTCTTTCATCTACCAAGCCTCGAGAAGAAGATGATTTCCTAACTTGTGGATATCGTGAATGAAATGTTGCATTGCCACGATGTCTTTCTCAACGCAGGTGAATGGAACACCGGTGGAAGGTTGAATGCAGCCACAGAAAGGCATTAGGCGAGGATGTAATTTGGCCCCTCTATTGTTCCCATTGCAGCCTACACATTGGTGTCAGTTGCATTATAGGTTTGTGAGGGTAGTCTCTTTGCAGGGTTATCCTTGGAGGATGGCAATTCTTCCCTAACATCGATCTTACAATATGCTAATGATACCATCTTTTGTCAAGTGTGAAAATCATGAAATAGAGAACTTGGCTAGATCGGTCAAAATTTTTTGTGGCCATATCTAGCTTACAGATGAATCATGTAAGTCAACTTTTATTCCTACTGGAATGAGGAGGAAGTTGTTGCCATGTGACATGGAGGTCACTAGTTCAAGTCATGGAAACAACCTCCTATAAAAAAACAAGGTACAACTGCATACAATAGACCTAAAGTGGTCAACCGTTTCCTGAGCCCCATGCATAGCGGGAGCTTGGTGCATTGGGCTCCTCTTTTGGAGTGGGGGAGGCGATTGTGAGATGGTGAAATGCCTTATCTACGAGATCTAGGATTGCCTTTGATAAGGAAGCAAACAGCTATTAGGGGCCAATTCCCTTTAATTGCAAAGCTTAAGTAGGTTGGCTAAGTGGCAATGCAGGTTGCTTTCCAGGAATGATCATCCGATCCTTTTGATTAGGCTGTTTCAGCCATTCCAGTTCTTCACTTACCTATTTATATGTCACCAACAAAAGGTCCTAGAATATAGAATGTATCAGGAGATTATTTTGGGAAGTCCACAGCATGATGACCACTTCATGACTTTGGTGGCATGGAAAGATATTTGCAAACCCCTACAACAGGGTGGTCTTGGTGTCTGCTACTCAGTGATTTCAGTGATGCTCTTAAGACAAAGTGGGTGAAGCTTACAAAGAATGGTCACACACTACGGGACAGGATTTTGCAAGACTCTTGTGGCTCCTCTCAACTGGGCTAAAGTGGGATAAAAGGCCAAAGGTTACTCGATTTTCTAAAGGGATGTGTGACCAAGGTGGGCCTTGTCTCACATCTATTTAAGTTGGTGCTTAGTAATAGTAATAGAGTGATTTTTAAATTACAGTTGGATGACTAGATGGATGCAGGGAGGCGTATAGACTTGGTTCCTGGGTTGTTCTCTTTGGTATTTGATAAATCTTACCAGGTGGTGGATTATCGGAGGGACCGATGGAAAGGAAATCAGGTGTTTGGGTTCCTCAGGTTGGTGAAAGCCTGTTAGAGGGGAGACTCAAGGATTTACATGCTCTACTTTCAGATGTGGAGGAACCCTAACCGACAATTGATGTATCTAGCTCGCCATGTTGGAGCGCAGAAGCTTTTCTATTAAGAAAGCTTATCATATATCATATCTTTGGAAGCAAAGGACATACTACGAGCATTGGAACAGATTGCTTATCTTTACAGAACCTGGATGTCACTGAAGGTTAAAATTTTTGGGTGGAATTTTAAGAGGGAGAGATTGGTAATGAAGGTTAAAAGGAGAAGATCCGCTGGAAGATGAGCTACATATGCTGAGCTTTCATGTTCCTTGGGTAATGATGAGGAGGATATTTTGCACCTTCTCTGGGTGCAACTTTACGAAGGACTATGGTCCTAGATTTATGCACTGATGTTGGGGATGAACTCCCCAAATGATATCTGAACCACCCTTAGAAATGGGATGCAGACAAATTTTCTAGCCGAGGTGAAGGTTTTCACTACCTTCTGATCGTTCTGGCTAAAAAGGAATAGCGCCAAAAGGAACCAAACATGAGTAGAAAATGTTTTTAAGGGAGGCTATGAGCATGTTGACGTCTTGGTCACAATTTATGTAACTTTTTTGCTTTTGAAGTAATTAAGTGGATGGCTACTGACCTTCAATGGCCATTCCTTTCCAAAAAAAAAGCATCAATATGATTAAAGCAATCTTGATATTTGACCATAGTTTCTATCCACAGATGACAATCTTCTAGACAGACTATTGTCCAACTAATCTTAAGAGATCTTCTTGATAGACTCTCACTTAACTGATCTTAGATGTAGAGATTCAAAGTTGTCACACAAACCAGGCCAAAGTGTTGAGTAAATAAAATAGTGATGTGGTAGAGGCCTTCTCTAATCACCATCTCAAGGATAGCATATCCTCTGACTTAAGGTAATATCTATCTTTATATCTATGAGTACACATTTAGTGGACCGATAATTTATATCGTCGCCTAAGACTATGCTTTGGGAAACTAACATGTATCACCAATAGAATCACAAAAGCTCAATTCTTTCACTTGAAGACTAACCTTGCTCTAAGTACATTGGAAAGCAAGATTCTTGCTTGAGATGACAAATTCTTAATAAGGCCTTTTATACAACATGGAAAAAGACAATCCTTTTGCTAAACAAATCAGTTCTTGAATCTCCTCCCACTATATGAAGAAATTATATGAGCAAACAATCATTGTAGCATGATAGTTATGGAAATTAATCTCAAGCTTGCATAATCTTCCACCATGAAAGATTAATGAGTACCAAGTTAGCTAAGGGTAGTATGTCAAAAACTATTCCAAATACTAGATTTTTTTGGTATCAACATATTAGACCTTGTTGGGAATAAAGATGTGCCACGTGGCAATGTCACGTAGCAAGCAATAAAGGGCCCACAGGAGCCAACGATCTTATAGTCCAAGGGACCGAATTTAAATCTTTGCTTAATTGTTAAGTTTACTAATTTTAGTAAATAGGTTTTAGGAAACAATGTTTGGGATCTATTTTCTTATTTTGAGATAAGATCTTTCATTAAGTGATAAGATCTTTTGTTTTCAAATGTTGAGATATGTCCTCTCTATATAAAGAGAGTCTTCCCTTGTATTTTTTTTTTAGTAATAATAATATTTCCAACTCAAGGCTCCTCTCCTCTCTTTCTTCTTCAACTATAACAGCTGGTCACCCTCAGGGCCAGTCAACAGCCATCGTCAGCCACCCAACCAACTAGTTGGGCTCCTCCATGCTCCCTGTTCACACGTGTGGACAACCCTCTATTGGGGCTATTTTCCTATGCCAAGAAGAGCCTCCACACTCACATTGTGTCAATCTTGACAGACCTAATACCAATTCTAGTAATGTCACATTATTTTAGAGTAAATGATATTTAACAAGTTAAATAATAACTCAATCTAATTAATATTAAACCAAAGCACTTTAGTTGATCCAAAAAAGATTGGATGATCAATGTGAATTAATTGAGTTGGAGTCTAATGCTCAGGTTAACAAAAAAATAAATAAAGGTGCATACAAGTTGGGTCTAGCCAGCAACCCAACCCCACTCCACCCCATTAAAATATGGGTTGGATTGGATTAGACTTTCAACCCAACTCAACTTGCAACATGTATCATTTTTTTATATTTATTTTTCATACATATATGCAGATGTATATATATTACATTAAAGAGTTATGAGATTCCTTTGAGAGGAAAACTTTATCGTAAAAGCATGTCACCCCTTAGATCTAGATCATCCCTTCAGTCAAGATTTTTAGCCTCATGTCACATGAAGCCATAACCTTCCCAAGGTCCAAAGCATCCTCTTGTCTCCCCCCACAACCAGGCACCTAACGCACCTTATAGCTCCACTACCCTAGTCATCCTGCAACCTTCTCCAACTCCATCCAACAACCACAACCTCCTCCAACTTCTAACAGCCCCGACCTCTTCTCCCCTTCCCTTACCTCCCAATAGCCCAAACCTCCTTAACTTCACAAACTTTCTCCCTCAACGTCCTCCTTTTTCCCTAACCTCTTCCTCCCGGTAGCCATCTACCTCCTCCTCCCACCCATTACATTTTTCCAATTTAATGTTTCTTCTTCTTTTTGAAAGTGTGCTTCATTTTTATCTTTTATTATGAGTTTTAGATCATTTCTTTATTTTTCTTCGATTTTTTCATTTTTATTTGTTTTATTTGCTTAGTTATAACTTTATAGTATGACTTTAAAATTTTTTATTACTAAATAAGCAACATATAGAAAACAAGCACAAATTTGACTGGTCAATAACCCACCCTACCCAACCCAACCCAATTTTACGGGTTGGGTTGGATTGGGTTGGAAAAATCCCAACCCATAGACCTTGGCTTGGTCATGAGTTAGATTCCAACCCAACTCAACTCGACCCGCATGCAACCCTACCAAATACTATGGCTTAATGAAGTGCTAAATCTCAACCATTAAATGAAGACCAAACGTTGAATGCCATGTTAGGTTTTATTGGACCCCTTATATACATCTCCAAAATCCATCTTGAGAGCGAAACACCTCCACGATCCGTATCTATACCAAGTTACTAACCTAAGTGTTACCCCTTTGGCAATTCAATGCCCTAAACCACTCTCCTCTTTTTATCACTAGTCTCCTCCTTCACATAGGGCATGCCTGGGGTTTTCCAAGGTGTAAAGGAAATTTGCACATGCCATATGCTGTAGATTGCATGAAGGATCACAAAGGAATTCTCAATTTGTGGAGTTCTTGGGTTGTGCAAAAGATCACATAGAATAAAGTATCATGAATTCATGAGATTAGGGTTCTTTTGAATTCATGAGACTTGAGGCCAATTTACTTGGAAGATTAGGGAATCAAGGTTTTGCAAAGTGGAACACGTGTTAACCCCCATTATTGTTTACTTTACATATAGGGATTAGCGCTAGTTTTTATCTAGTTGAAACCAGTGTCAAAGGCATGTCAAAAGGCTATCAAACCCGTGTTTTTCTTAGCACCTCTCCCATCTGGCAGGTTTGGGTGGGCAAAACCTTGGTTTCCCACACCAGGGTTAATCCTTCAAGTAAACAAGTGTTAACCCTCCCAGTAAAGTAGCTCTATTGTCAGCATGGAGTGTCCTAGACTTACACGCAAAGGTATGCCGATATCATGGTTTGAATACAAAATGGCTGACTAGACTTTCTTTATATAGCTCCATGTAGACTGTTTATGCTTCTGTTCAACTTCTGGAACATTTTATGTAGATTTTTTTTTTTTTTGAAAAGGATGAAAAAAGTTTTTTAACAATCTATTTTCTGCATTTCCAAGAAGCAGACTCTAGTGCAACCTTATATCCAAAGGCAAGCTAAATGGAAAAACACTTTGATCGTCTTTCAAACTAAACACAGGGTAAGTAAAACAAATAGTCACACATAAGTTAAATTTTAGTAGGCAGTGAGACATGATATCTGATATTTGATGAATAGAGTTCACAGATTTAGCAAGAACAAAGTAAAGCTTTTGTTTTACACCAAAACCAAACTTTTAGATGTAAATGTGATATTCAGTTAAAGAGAACATTTCCATCATGTGCCAGTTGGCATAGCTCTTCCATACCATCCAATAACATCATCACTGCTGTCCAACAAACTGACCTGACGGGATGGAAGCAACCTTGCAGTCCATGGTTCAATCTCTTTGACACCAACATCAAAACGAGGGCTAATTACACCACACTTGTTTAGCCAGCCATTTAATTCAACAACTATCTTACCAGCTCGGTGATCATCGACATACTCAAACTCACCAATATAACCTGAGAGAAGAGCAATCCTCAGTTCATCACATGTGACTAAATAATAGACAAGAACAACAAAAATTACAAAATGTAAAAAAGTGTACCAACCATGCTTCTGCATGACTAATAGAAACTTGATAATAACTTTTGAGGAAGGTCGAATCATGACTTGCCGCTTCCCCCGCTTTTCTGCATTGTACATGCTCTTAAGAGCATCATTTAGCACACTAACTCTCACCATTATGGTTAGTTAAATGCCTGCAAGAGATGAAAAGCAGCAAGCTTCAGCTTAAATCATATCAGATTGGAGACTACTCAGACTAGCACCATCAAAAGATCTATAAGAACAACATATACATAGTGACTCATTTTATTCCACAAATGTAGAAGGCCAATTTCAAAGCTTCTGGCTGCTGTAAGTTTAAACTAAAATAAGTTACGTGAGCCTTTCACTTTACAAATGCAAGCCCCTAGTGATGCAATTTTCCTTGCAGCAAGAAAAGAAAAGAAACAACGACAATCATGTATTGGCCCCTTACAAGAAGCAAGTCATAATCTAACACCAAAATTTTTTCCTAGATCATTATCCAAAAAAACTGTATAAGAAACGCAATGGAGTAAACTCCACATCACTACGTAATAAATAGATTTTACAGACATAAGTCCACCATGCTTTTATATGGGAATGGGTTTTAACTTTATGAAAAGCAAGTATGGAAAAGCTAATATTTCGTATGAGAATTAATAAATTCTTGAGCAACTGTGATCCTTTCCCCTCAAGTATTATCCAAAAAAAATGAAGTTTATGTAATAAAGGAGTTCAATGATGCCGGTGCAACACGCCCATCAAAAGTGCCTGTATCTAAACGATATAAATCAGCGGGTATCAGAGAGGCATGTATCCAGATCCATAAAGATATCAAAAGGTACCCAACAACAAATGACAATGACACATTGAGTTTAAATTTTGTCCTTGACAATTTAAGAGCATTTGTGGAGAGAAGGCAGAAACCAGGAGAAACCAAAGCTAACCTCATTCCCACATTAAGTGAAGTCTGCCTCATGTTATCCTTTCACCACTTCCTCAAACTGCACTAACACCTCTTCTGCCAGACCCACCATTCAACTTCCCATTCCCTTGTGCAAGAGCATCATCAGGCATCACTGGTAAAAAGTTCATCGATGTCATACTGACTCTAGCCTGTGCAACCTTGTAACAGATCTAAAATTTCCTTCATTTGTGGACTTAACTTCTGCTGGCAAAATCGCTATTGACAGATTGAAATGCCAGGTTGACCAACATGTTAAAATGACTCCACAATTATACATCGTATGCATTAGAATGGATCTGAATGGACGCAAAAGAATATTGTAGCTTAACCCACTTCATGTGGGGAAAAAAAAAGGAAAAGTTTTGGGGCACCCCAACAAGCACCGCAAAGCTCACCCCCAATCCATAATGACCACATTCCATTCCCCTATGAATGACACGGATCCTATGTTTGTCATGTCCGCCCAACAACACCCCCCACCACACATCCAAAAGGTAAGCTCCCCTTGGGTGGGATCTCGAGTGCCTTTTGGCATGCCCCAACCAGCACTCAAAAAAAAAAGCTGTTTTTTGTCTTAATGTGAGCACAAATGATCTATTCAAGAGAGATTAAGGCCAGACGCTCGTCTGTGCAGATACATTTTCTCGAAATCGTAGTTCGATACCTAAAGTACGACTAAAAGGTCACGTATCAAGAAATTCTCGCGCGTTACCCTAAAAACTCGCGCTGGAAAAGAACTGCAAAGCCTCCCGCTCCTTTTCCCGTATATCCAAAACGGTCACGCGACTTGTAGGTTTGTTACAAAGTGGAAGTTTAGCTAAACTACGGACCACGAGCTATTCGTGTGAGGAGAACTAGAGGGACCGCTCCACAGATTCTTTAGAATCGCTGCTAACCACCGCAAGGATGGGATTATCTAAAGCGGGAACGGCGGAGGAGGAGTCCGGTGGGACCTCGAAGGATCGCATCGATGGGGAGATGGAGAACAGATCGAGACGATTCTGACGATGGAAGTGGAGAGTTCACCTTTGTGAGGTCGGATGAGGGTGAGGGGAGTCGCCGCGCGCCGCCGGGGGTGACGGCCCGTTCTCCCTCGCGGCAACGCTGCAAGAGAGAGAGAGGCACGAGGGGAGATGGCTTGTATTTTTAGATGGTAGAGATTTTTTTTTCAAAGAAAAGCGTTACGCTCAGTTTAACATGAAAAGTAAATTTCAAAATTATCTAGTATGGTTAAGATTGAACGAAATATTTACCAATGTTGGATATTGTCATTTTTTTTTTTATGTATATTGTAAATGTTGGGTGTTATCCGATTGCATTAGAGATGTTGTTTGGTTAAGGATCTTTTTTTTTTAGTAAAGAAGAGGTGTCGTTAAGGTCGTAAGAGAGAGTATTGGTTATCATTTTTTCTTAAGATTATTTTTAGCAGTAGAATAACTCCATCATGAAATAGAACAAGAAAGAGATGAATTAGAATTGATGTTTATTTGAAAAGATGGAGTGAGATAGAAATGACTGATGTAATAATGTGAGGTTAATGGATGATTTTTTAATATTATGATATAGGTACGAGTAAATTAATGTAATATAGTGAATGTATATTATGTTGAAGTGAGTAAATTTCAATGAGGAATGAGAGACCCACCTTTCATCCTACTACCAAAACCACGTGGCCTATCCATACCCTTCCTTACCCCACCTCCCCCATCAATTTTTCACAAAGAGATTTGTGCCATGTTTCTTGTAAGAGAGGAGGTGTGGATTGGGTAGTGGGATGAGGGGTGAGTTTTCTATTTTTCTATTTCAATATATATTAATATTGGAGTTGATGTGGTGTAATAAAATAATTTGAAAGTGATATACTTTAATAGGTGTTAATTCGATGAGGTCAGATAAATTAAATTCCTTTGACCTTAAGATTTATTCCTTGTGTATCCCTTTGACTTTGGGATAAGCCTTGAGTTATTCTGCTGCTAAATGTAACCTAAGTTTACGACTATAAAGGGATTGCAAATTAAAGGTTAATAACAAAAACTAAGGGATATCCTTGTCAATGTTTATTTGAAACCTATGAATATCCCCTTGTAGTGTGATTGAGGTCTTTAGAATAGGAACCTCAACTCAACAACAATCACAGAGAATATACACAAGAGATTTGATGACCCAGTTCCACCGAAAAATGGTGTATATCTGGGGGGAGGATGATACTCTCAAATTTCACTAGTAGTTAAGTGGATGGTACAAACTCTCTATATTTCTCTCTCCTCTCTGATTGTGTAACCCGTAAAAGCTAGTCCACCCTTAGTATTTATAAGGTGGACTTCCTCTATTGCAGGCTTCTTTTCTGTTCCTACAATCTCATGATTTGGCCATTAATAGCATATCATGAAGTAACCAACAGGTGATCACAAATTGATGCTGTACTGGTCGGGCTCGAATAGGTTGTGTTAATATGGTGATTTAATCGTTGAAATGAGTACAGTGGTTAACCTAAATCAAGCCTAACCATCTTTTTACAAAAATTTTAACCTGGCCTACTTGTTTTTATCTTGGTCACTTTTAGGCCCAAGGTCGAACTGAGGGAAGCGGGATTAGAGGTGAACAAGTTTCTACGCCTTTCCTACAATGAATCTCTTCCGTTCGTTTATTATGTTTTTAGTGTTTTTCTATTTAAGATTTTTTTTTCTGATAATTTTGTCCTTGAGGTACAACCTCAAAATCAGGTCCTTCGCTTAGAGCCAAATTATTCTTGGCTTTGAGGCAAATTAGGGTTCCAAAACTGGTCTTGCTATCCACAAGACCGAGTACCTACAAGATAAAGATTATATTTTCTCTTTTACTATTTTTTATATCTTTTTAATAGCAAGAAAGAGAAATAGAAATAAGATAAATATAATATATATATATATAGGGATGGGGGTGGAAGTGGAAATGGCATGTAGCACGGTGTCGAGTTGATCGTCATCTAGGAAGACGCAACCAATAGGACGAAGTGCCGCGTGGAGTGTAGGATGGATGGGTGGAAGGTGTGTGCGGAGATGCTTTCTGTACTCATGTATCGGAAAATATCAGCAACTGGTGCAAATATTCCCACGATACAACGTGTGGTAGGTGATATGAAAAAATATATATATGTGTATATATATAAATATATATTTATATGTATGTATATAGATATGGTTATAATTATATAGGTGTATATGTAATTATATATATATATACTTATACTTAGTTGCATAGGTAATAATATATGTATAGATATATGTATATATATATATATATGTAGGTATGTATATAAATATATATATAAAAATGTATATATATAAGTATATAGTCGTGTACAAGTGAGCGAGTGTGTGTACACATGAGTGTGTACAAGTGTGGTGTGTGTGTGAGTGAGGTGTGTGTCTGTGTGAGAGAGAGAGAGAGAGAGAGAGAGAGTCTGCTGGAGGAAGAGGGT
Source organism: Thalassia testudinum (assembly GCA_037157565.1). NCBI lineage: Eukaryota > Viridiplantae > Streptophyta > Magnoliopsida > Alismatales > Hydrocharitaceae > Thalassia > Thalassia testudinum. Next base: position 24,968,541 of record JAZHRO010000059.1, read on the forward strand.
GCGGGCGTTTAAGCTGTCTGGAGGCTGCGCCCGTCGTCTGATGGCCAACGCGCAGGTGCAGGTGTGCACAAGTGCAGGTGCGCGAAGATGCGCACGCGCGCTGGAGGGAGTGGGAGTGGGAGGAAGGTGTAGCACAGCGCTGCAGACCGCAGCGCACCGCGCTGCGCGCTGAGGTGAATGCGAGCGAAGAAGCGGGTGGGTGCATACGCGAGCGTAGGCGCTGGAGCAGGCGCAGGGAGAGACGCGGGCGCAGGCTGAGGCGGTTACGGCGCGAAGAGAGAGCGCGCGGTGATTAGATAAGTGAGAATCTTTCCGGTCACCGCACTGTAGCTACAATGTCGCGCTCTCTAGCGTGAACAGTAGCTACAGTGCGCGCTCAGCGCGGGCGACCGGCTGCGCCCGGTTCAGCGTGCGCGGGCACTACGGAGTGAGCCTGCGCGCACGAAAGGTGATGGCACCGGCTGCTGGCGTGCGCGCGGAGGCTTGCCGCTACGTGGGGCGGCCGGTGCCTTGCTACTGCTGCGGTTGAGCTTCAAAGCTTGACTCTGTGGCAATGGCGGAAAGGGCTGGAATGACGAAAACAGAGAGGTGAACCACCACGCCCACCGGCTCTTTGATGAGCTGGGCGGTTGTGAGCTGCTCCTGCCCACAGCGTAGCTCTTCAGGAGGAAGAGAGGCTACATATGGAGGGGAGAGGGGAGGAGATGGCCTGGAGGAAGGAAGGGTGCTGTGTGTTTTTTTTTGTGTTGGACCAGGCTCCCCGAGCAAGGAAGCGTGGAGTGCTTTTTAAAGAGGATGGAGGCAAGCACAGCCATGCCCTGAGCTGTGCATGGCTGTGCATGCGGCTGGCAGGGCATGCTATGCAGAGAGTGGTGCGAAGAAGAAGCAGACATGCCCTGCAGCCGCGGAGAAGAAGAAATTCAAAGCCAATAAAAAAAAGTGAAGATGGCGAATTTGCGAGGTAGCACTTGAAGAATACGTTAATTACAAGGCCAATTTATTCACTCTCCTCCCCTCTCAAATAAATGCATGCGTGCGTTTATTTTTACAAATGCGACTATGGCTACCTAATATACATTGGCAATGCTAGGAAATAGCACAAGATGGCACAATTGTTGGTGCATTTTTGCTGTGTAATCATACCCCCATGCCTATCTTTTGCTAGTCCCTAGCAAAATATTTTGTACTGTATTTAGAAATGATCTTAAGCTGAAGATCTTCTTCAGAGGCGACATAGGTGTGTTTATTTGTTGGATATTGTGAGAACCAATTGCAGAGAAGACTACCAGTACTTTAAGTCTTATGTGACATAGACCATCTCTCGACTAACCAGGACTCTTGATATTTAAACCTTAAGTACGATTTCCAGAACCCAGGAGGTTTTTGTTGTACTCGAGAGCTCAAAAGATTATGGCTTGTGCATAGTGAAAGATCAAGAATGACCAGATGAACATTAAGACTCAAGCCCAGGGTTTCACGAATTTTTAAGTGCAAGTTGGTCCCAGTTTCAGCTCATGTCTTCAGATTGACCCTTAAAAAGCTGACGGAAAACTCAACTCCCATTTTATAACATTTGTGGCTCAAAGAAAACAGGGTATTTGTAACTTGCCTTAAAGATTTTTTTGTGGGGAGAAGATTTTACAGACATTTGCGAAATATACTGACTTTTTTTTTTTAAAACACGTGTCAGTATATCTCTTACAACATTATTTGGAGGAGCACACTTTTCTTTTGGTGGGAGAGTTCCTTTTTGGTGGAAAGAGTCTCTCCTAAATACAAGACTAAAGCCTGGGATAAAAAGTCTACCTATGCGCACAGGTAAGGACTCCACCTTCCCTAATGAACGCTAGGGTTGGATCTTATGTTCACCTGGTCTTTCTTAATATGTGTAGTGTGAACCAAGATTACTTAGGCTCTCGAGTAGAAGCAAACCAACGAATCCTGTACTAGTGTCTCAGGTACAAGAATACATCCTAAGTTAGGAGAGATTCCGATCTATTTTGTCAATGCTCAAGTTAATTAAGTCGAGCCTGAGCGAATCAAGCTTCTGTGGCCTGGAAAGTCTTCAAAACAGTGGTTGAATATCCAAACACTTATTGTATTTTTGTTTCAGCCTTCAGATCATTACTAAACACAATTTTTTTTTCTTTTTTTTTTTTACATATTTATAGATAGACAGAGTTTGCATGATACCATAAAATACCCAGATCCTATGGATGCCTATCCACCCCCCCATGCCAAACGATGCTATGTCCTCATATGCATGCAGGGTAGGGTAGAGGAAGGAGCAAAGATTGGGTAACGAGAGCTGAGGTGCAGGGTATTCAGCAGGGTGGTAGGGTGGGTGGATGGTAAGTGGTGAAGTGAAAAGTGAAGTGAACGTGACAGTGGCGAAGTGTTGTTGAGGTGCCTCCCAACGAGCGCTGAATTTAACGTCCCAGCTGGACTCAGAATGAGGCACAACCTTAGTTACCCTCCAGCAGGGCAACAGTTTCTCCAACGTGGGCAGGTTCATGAGTAAGATAGGATTTCAAACGCTACCCATTGACCGTAAATTTATGCCCAAATTTGGGATCTTCAATCTCAACGGCCCCATTTGGAAATGGTCTCGAGACCAGGAAAGGACCAGTCCATTTGGACTTCAATTTCCTAGGAAAGAATTTGAGCCCGGCGTTGTAGAGCCAAACTTGCTGAGATTGCTCAAATTCCTTCCGCCGAATACAACTGTCGTGAAAAGCCTTAGTGCGTTGCTTGAAAGTTAAGGCAGAATCATAGGCTTCACAACGGAGCTCTTCCAGCTCCTGGAGTTGGAGTTTCCTTTCTCGAACACATAGGTCTGGGTCAAGGTTACATTGGCGAACCGCCAAATAAGCGCGGTGCTCCAGCTCCATGGGCAAATGACAAGGCTTCCCGTAAATGATTCTATAAGGAGACATACCAAGGGGAGCCTTGAAGGCAGTCCGATACGCCTAAAGTGCGTCAATCAGCTTGTCGAACCAATCCTTACGGTCAGGCCGAACCATTTTCTGGAGAATTTGCTTGATTTGCCGGTTCGACACCTCTGCCTGGCAGTTCGTCTGAGGATGATATGGGGATGCGATACGATGGTGGACTCCGTATTTCCTCAGAAGTGCCCGAAAAGAAGCATGGGTAAAGTGGCTTCCTCCATCCGAGATAATGGCTCAAGGGATCCCAAAGCGCGCAAAAATGTGATCTTTGACAAATCGAGTAGATATAACATGGTCAGCACAGCATGTGGGAATAGCCTCGATCCATTTCGAAACATAATCAACAGCCACGAGGATAAATTCGAAGCCATTGGAAGGAGGAAAGGGACCCATGAAATCAATTCCCCAAATGTCGAAGATTTTCGCAGCTAGGATGGGTTGTAAGGGCATCATGTCATGACGTGACATTGACCCTAACGACTGGCACCTAGTGCAATGTTTGGCATAATTGTGTGCATCCTGGTGAAGGGAGGGCCAAAAGAAACCGCACTACAACAACTTGGCTACAGTTTTCCTCCCAGAGAAATGGCCTCCGCAGGCCTGATCGTGGCAGAAGGATAGCACACTAGGGAATTCACTGTCAAGAATGTTGGTGCTAGAGTACCACGATCATTTGTTTTGATGATAACAAAACACGTGTCATTTAATATTTGCGCTTTGAGCCCTAGATTTCAGGTCAATCGCAAATGGATACGTGATTAGACGGAGTTCGAGCTCGCATCCAGGACGGATTGGAGGAGCTTGATGGAGAACAGAAGAGATTCGCGAGGAGCGATATATTAAAGATGGAAGGAAATGAAGAATAGGATAGATTTCCTTCTTTTATACTTGTTGTATTTTTCGTTTCTTTTGTTGCTCTTTATTTCCTTAAATAATTTATGTTAAAGAGCCTCAAAGTACCCTAACAGTAGTCCTAGGAACACCTGCACAACCCTAGGATACTTAGGTTTTCTGTAGAGAACTTAGAAAACCAATATAGGGTTTAAACAGCACTTCCAGACGTCTAATTCCTAAATCAGACGTCTAATAAAGTATTTTAAGACGTCTGACTGTTGTTTCAAACGTCTGATAACAATTAGGTTGGACTTAGTATTCTGTCTGATGAAATCAGACGTCCAGACCTTAGACCAGACGTCTTAGGAGACGTCTGATGACTTTGCCAGACGTCCAATTAGTGGACCGTTGGCTGGCTTAGCAAACACTCAAGATTATGACCGTTAGAGCCTTATCAGACGTCCATAGGACTTTCCAGACGTCTGATAATTGACCGTTTTGCCTCGGCTGACCCAAAATCTCTTCTCAGAGATTTTCTAGCCGTTGCAACGTTTGGAAATCCATTCCCACAGAAAAAGTAGGTTTCCAGACGTCCAGACATAGTTCCAGACGTCCTATATGTCGTCTGATGGACTTGCGCAAAAACCCTGTTTAGATCTGATCCAAGTCAGGAAGAGACCCTTTCAAAATTAGACGTCTAACCTTGAAATCAGACGTCTTAAAGTGAACTTCCAGACGTCTGATGCTAGAATTAGACGTCTGATAAGTCTGTCAGAACAATGATTGTTCCTGATTTCGGGCTGATTCTCTTGGGCTTTGTTCCCAACGGCTATGGAAGCTTTTCTAAGCCTTCCAAAGCCTTCCTAAGGCCTCTATAAATAGAGGGGAGCCTTTGACACACCAACAGACACCTAGAGACACCAAGATACACAAGAAATACTTTGTAATACACGTTCCACTCTCTTGTGTCCTAGATAGCTCTTGCTCTCCAAGCTCAAGTTCTACATCTTGAGAGCATCAAGCTGTTGTGCATCCGCTTTCCCGCCGTAGTTCACGAGAGCGAAGTTGCGCCGTCGCGTGGCTCACGCACCGCGTCATCAACTCGACGCACTCCTTGCAAAGGGGAGTTTCCTAATTCCTATAGAAGCTAGGTTTATAATTACTTTGTTGGCTCTATAGGACTTGTTGTTTATTTTATCTTTGTTATTTGGTTGGGTATTCGCTTTGCGAATTTCCGTCTCCTTCGCGAGACAAAATCCTTCTCGTGGAGAGAAGGGGTTGAGGTACGCTACCCTCGTTTAAGTAGCGTGGTTGTATTGAGGTTGAATCACCCTCGTTTAAAGTGATTCGGTTTAGTGGATTTTGATCAACTTGGTTGATCGGAAAATCCTAACTCGAGAGGGTTAGGTGGTGGTTTTCACCCGGTTTGGGTTTCCACCTATAAATTCTTGTGTACTTGTGTGATTAACTTTTTGTGAGTTTGTTTATTTTATTTCCGCAATTATTACGTCACCCCCTCCTGGTAGGGCCGAAGGAAAAACCGTCATTTGGTATCAGAGCAGGTTCTTGCGAGATCGGAGTAACAACCGGCAAGAGATCAAATGGAGGGAAGCACATCAGCGATCAAAATATCCGAGGGGCAGTCCACCGTCCAACCACCCTACTTTGACGGGAACAACTACAGCTACTGGAAGCTGAGGATGAGGATGTGGCTTCAAGCCACGGACTTCGCTCTATGGGGACGTTGCGAAGCCCCATACGAGATCCCGGAGCGACCGGACGCAGGATACTCGCTGCAGCAGATTCGGGAACTCTCGCTCAACACGAAAACAATGAACGCGTTGTATTGCGTGCTCAGCCCGGAGGAGTTCAACAGAATCTCGCAATGCGCCACCACATACGAGATTTGGCACACACTTGAGGTAACTCACGAAGGTACCTCTAAGGTAAAAACTTCTAAAATTAATTTACTTTCTCAAGAATTTGAATCTTTTTCTATGAAACCTAACGAGTCTTTAAGTGAGATGAATACTAGGTTCACTCTCATTGTAAATAATTTGAAAGCATTAGGGAAGACCTTCATCAAGGGGGAGCTTCAAGGGAAGCTTCTTCGTTCCCTTGGACCGGAATGGGAACAGAAAGTCACCGCCATCAAGGAGGCGAACGAAGTAGAGGAGCTCAACATGGAAGATCTCCTAGGCAATCTAATGGCCTACGAGACAAAGTTGAAGCAGAAGAAGAAGGATACACGGGATCCCAAACTGAAGAAGACTCTCTCCTTCAGAGCCGCGTCGGATAGCGAGGTAAGTTTCGACGACGAAGACTTTAGAATTTTACTTAAAAAATTTTCCAAGTTTTGTAGGGAATTAAAGAAAGAGAAAAAGGAGAAGAAGGAAAGCCCGAGACGTTGCTACCACTGCAACGAGAAAGGGCACCTACGACCAGAGTGCCCTCTTCTCAAAAAAGAGAAGAAGAAGGAAAAGGAAAAGAGATCTAAGAAGAAAGCGTTCCAAGCCACTTGGGACGATTCCAGCTCGGAAGAAGAAGAAGAAGAAAAAGAAGAAACCGCTTGCTTTGGTTTCATGGCCAGAGGAAGCAATAGCGAAAGCGGAAGCGACTCAGACAATGAGGTAAGTTATGATTTACAAGAAGCTTTTAATGAACTATTTGAGCTTAGTAAATCTCTAAAAATAGAAAACAAAAGCATGAAAAAGAATCTTAGCTTTCTTAAATCTGAAAATGATAGGTTAGAAATAAAACTTAAGGATCTAGAAGCTTGTCCTAAAAATGATAACCTATTATTAGAAAATCATAACCTCATCAATGAAAATAATAAATTGATTGAGGAAAATGTTAGTCTAAAAATAGAAATTTCTGATTTAAAGACTAAGATGGATATTATAGAAAAAGAAATCGCATGTCTTAGGGAAAACTCCAACAAATTAATCAATAAAGTAGATAATTTTTATAGCCCTAAGGTTGAGAAAGGATCTCCGTCAAGGAGACCCGCTAACAGATCCGGATCCAAGCTCACTTGGATACCGAAGGAAGATTTGGAATCTTGTTTTGTAGGGTTCAGGGATAATTACAACATAAAGGACTGGACCTACAAACTCAAAGCTGGTCAACTCAAGTTGAGAGAACCAAGGAGTAGACCAAGGAGGAGAACAAGAAGACCGACGAGACGGCAAACAAACGACGGACCCGCCGCACGTCGACCACCAGATTGGAGACCGGCGCCAATGCCCGGGCCTCCAAGCTACGGATGGGAGCCCCATCCGATGTGGCATCCACCACCACCATTCGGGCCATTTTATTGGCCATGGTAGGTGAGGTAAAAATCATTTACCCTATCTTTTTTATCATAAGCATTTAGATAGGGGGAGTTAAAATTTATGAGCTAATTGTCAATTTTTAAGGGGGAGATATAAGGTAGCTAAATTTCCTTTAGAAAGGGGGAGAAAAATAATAGCTATCTTGCTGTTATAAAAAAAAAGGGGAGGACATTACCTTTGTCAAAAGAAATTTATAGAAGAGCATGTCTTAAGGGGGAGTTATAGGAAATGTAAAATCAATTAAACCTTTTTGATAATGTCAAAAAGGGAGAGGATTTTTTGCATTATTATCTATGATTTTGTCATCATCAAAAAGGGGGAGATTGTTGGTGCTAGAGCACCACGATCATTTGTTTTGATGATAACAAAACACGTGTCATTTAATATTTGCGCTTTGAGTCCTAGATTTCAAGTCAATCGCAAATGGATACGTGATTAAATGGAGTTCGAGCTCGCATCCAGGACGGATTGGAGGAGCTTGATGGAGAACAGAAGAGATTCGCGAGGAGCGATATATTAAAGATGGAAGGAAATGAAGAATAGGATAGATTTCCTTCTTTTATACTTGTTGTATTTTTCGTTTCTTTTGTTGCTCTTTATTTCCTTAGATAATTTATGTTAAAGAGCCTCAAAGTACCCTAACAGTAGTCCTAGGAACACCTGCACAACCCTAGGATACTTAGGTTTTCTGTAGAGAACTTAGAAAACCAATATAGGGTTTAAACAGCACTTCCAGACGTCTAATTCCTAAATCAGACGTCTGATAAAGTATTTTAAGACGTCTGACTGTTGTTTCAGACGTCTGATAACAATTAGGCTGGACTTAGTATTCTGTCTGATGAAATCAGACGTCCAAACCTTAGACCAGACGTCTTAGGAGACGTCTGATGACTTTGCCAGACGTCCAATTAGTGGACCGTTGGCTGGCTTAGCAAACACTCAAGATTATGACCGTTAGAGCCTTATCAGACGTCCATAGGACTTTCCAGACGTCTGATAATTGACCGTTTTGCCTCGGCTGACCCAAAATCTCTTCTCAGAGATTTTCTAGCCGTTGCAACGTTTGGAAATCCATTCCCACAGAAAAAGTAGGTTTCCAGACGCCTGATTTTCCACTTTAAGACGTCTGACAAGTGTATCAGACGTCTAATTTCAAAGATTTCTGCCTTTATTTGTCTCCTCATAAACATCAGTCGAAGGACTTCACTTTCAGACATCAATAATCTTTAACAGACGTCTGATTGTTTACCCAGACGTCCTCATACTAACCGTTAGACTTTGTCTATGCAAAAAATAATTTCCAGACGTCTTGACACACTTACAGATGTCTGCCTTTGAACCGTTGGCCATGATTTTCTGTGCGTATCTCTTCACGGCCACAAAATCTTTTGGCAGAAGAAGTAGGGAACAGTATTTAGGTTTCCAGACGTCTGGTAGTGTTCTCAGACGTCCATAACAACGTCTGATCCTCTATACCTAGAACCCTGTTTGGATCTGATGACAACAGGAACGAATCCACCATTCATTAGACGTCCAATGAAATAATCAGACGTCTTATGAGATAATATCAGACGTCCTTCTTTTGATCCAATAGAGTCTGTTGAGATGTCCTGCAATATTAGACGACCAGAGTTAAAATCAGACGTCCTGTAAGATGTCTGATCCTATAATTAGACGTCTGATGTTGCTGTCAGACTCATCATTGCCCTGATTTTGTGTGGATTTCGTCCTAAACTCTTGGGATTTGTTTCCAACGGCTAGAACAGCTCTCCCAAGTGTTCTTGAAGGTTCCAAACTTGCCTATAAATAGACTACAACTCCTCTTAGGCAACACACACCTCTTGAGATACAAATCCATTAGAAAAATCTCTTGCTCACTACTTTAAGCTCCATTTTGCCCTTGTGCTATGCTAATACTCTGATCAAAGGGCAAATCCATACTCCCAGCTCACTCCGTTCTGCAAGTTATCAGGGAGTTCTTTTCATGCTTAGTAGATAAAAAAGCAACTAAATTATTGGGGTGCTCTATAGGTGTTATTTTACTTCATAATTTCTGTACTTTGGGTATCCGGTCTGTCGGGTCCCCGTATCTTCATTTTGAAGGGAGAAACCTCCGTTTAGGGATCGGAGGTGGGATTTGTAATTGAGGTACACTACCCTACACCTGCACAACCCTAGGATACTTAGGTTTTCTGTAGAATACTTAGAAAACCAAAATAGGGTTCAAACAGAGTTTCCAGATGTCTCATTCCCAAATCAGACGTCTGATAAAGTATTTTAAGACGTCTGACTGTTGTTTCAGACGCCTGATAACTATTAGGCTGGACATAGTAATTTCTGTCTGATGAAATCAGACGTCCAGACCTTAGACCAGACGTCTTAGGAGACGTCTGATGGATTTACCAGACGTCCAATTAGTGGACCGTTGGCTGGCTTAGCATACACTCAAGAATATGACCGTTAGAGCCTTATCAGACGTCCATAGGACTGTCCAGACGTCTGATAAATGACCGTTTTGCCTCGGCTGACCCAAAATCTCTTCTCAGAGATTTTCTAGCCGTTGCAACATTTGGAAAATCCATTCCCACAGTAAAAGTAGGTTTCCAGACGTCCAGACATAGTGCCATACGTCCTATGTGTCGTCTGATGGACTTGTGCAAAAACCCTGTTTAGATCTGATCCAAGTCAGGAAGAGACCCGCCCAAAATCAGACATCTGACCTTGAAATCAGACATCTTAAAGTGAAGTTCCAGACGTCTGATGCCAGAATTAGACGTCTGATAAGCCTGTCAGAACAATGATTGTTCTTGATTTCGGGCTGATTCTCTTGGGCTTTGTTCCCAACGGCTATAAAACCTTTCCTAAACCTTCCAAAGCCTTCCTAAGGCCTCTATAAATAGAGGGGAACCTTTGCAACACAAATACACACTAAGACACACCTAGAGACACCAAGATACACAAGAAACAATTTGTATTACACTTTCCACTCTCTTGTGTCCTAGCTAGCTCTTGCTCTCCAAGCTCAAGCTCCATTCTCTTGAGAGCATCAAGTTGTTGCGCACCCGCTCTCCCGCCGTAGTTCACAAGAGCGAAGTTGCGCCGTCGTGTGGCTCACGCACCGCGTCATCAACTCGACGCACTCCTTGCAAAGGGGAGTTTCCTAATTCCTATAGAAGCTAGGTTCATAATTACTTTATTGGCTCTATAGGATTACTTGTTTATTTTATCTTTGTTATTTGGTTGGGTATTCGCTTTGCGAATTCCCGTCTCCTTCGCGAGACAAAATCCTTCTCGTGGAGAGAAGGGGTTGAGGTACGCTACCCTCTTTTAAGTAGCGTGGTTGTATTGAGGTTGAATCACCCTCGTTTAAAGTGATTCAGTTTAGTGGATTTTGATCAACTTGGTTGATCGAAAAATCCTAACTCGAGAGGGTTAGGTGGTGGTTTTCACCCAGTTTGGGTTTCCACCTATAAATACTTGTGTACTTGTGTGATTGACTTTTTATGAGTTTGTTTATTTTATTTCCGCAATTATTACGTCACCCCCTCCTGGTAGGGCCCCGGAACCTACAAAGAATACAGCGACGGATGATTTGATCAGCACCTATTCGAAAAAGAAGTGGATTATCCCAGAAATAATACTTTGCTTCTGCCATGAGGCGCTCGCGCTGGTTTTTAGGCCAGCCACGTGGAAGGGATCCAGAAGCAAGGTAATTGGCAGTGTCGGCATACCAAGGTCCACTTGGCACATTAATTGCCAATAGGTGCTCATCAGGAAAAATCTCATTAATCGGTAGAATAAGTCCAATATGATCAGGGTCCAGTCTAGAAAGATGATCAGCCACAACATTCTGAGCTTCGGCCTTATCGCGGATCTCAATGTGAAATTCTTGGAGCAGAAGGATCCAACGAATCAGTCTAGGCTTAGCATCCTTCTTTTGCATGAGATGCCGAATGGCCGCATGATCAGTGAAAACAATAACGTGTGAGCCCAGAAGGTAAGAGCGGAATTCCTCCAGCCCAAAGACGACCGCCAGTAGTTCTTTCTCAGTGGTAGTATAATTACGCTGGGCCTCGTCCAACGTCTTACTGGCGTAGTACACCATGAAGGGGTTTCTATCGCGTCTTTGTCCTAGGATGGCTCTGACTGTAAGGTCGGAAGCGTCACACATGAGTTCAAAGTCGAGGAACCAAGCAGGTGGCTGGAGAATAGGGGCCTTGGTGACAGCATTACGCAGCTGCGTGAATGCTCGTATGCAGTCGGGGCCCATATCGAAGGGTACATCGGTCGATAGGAGATGAGTTAAAGGTCGAGAAATCTTGGAGAAATCTTTGATGAATCTCTTATAGAAACCGACGTGTCCCAGGAAGGAGCAAATTTGTTTGACAGAGCCAGGCACAGGTAAATCAGCAATTACATCAAGCTTAGCTCTATCAACCTCGATACCCCTATCGGAGATGATATGCCCGAGAACAATTCCCTCGTGTACCATAAAATGACTTTTTTCCCAGGAAAACACGAGGTTTACATCAATACATCTCCTAAGGATATGGGTTAGGTTGGCAAGACAGTCATCAAAAGAGGGTCCAAAGACCGAAAGGTTATCCATGAAGACCTCGAGAAAGTCACCCACCATGTCACGAAATATCACCAGCATACATCTCTGGAAAGTTGCTGGGGCGTTACAAAGTCCGAACGGCATCCTTCTAAATGCAAAGGTGCCGAAGGGGCAGGTAAAGGTGGTTTTCTCTTGGTCTCGGGGGTCAATTGCCACATGTTTATATCCTGAAAATCCATCCAGGAAACAGAAAAATTTATTTCCCGCTAACCGCTCCAGGATTTGGTCAATGATAGGTAGCGGAAAGTGATCTTTCTTAGTTGCAGCATTGAGTTTCCTATAATCTACACACACTCTCCAGGATGTAGGAGTGCGTGTAGGGATGGATTTGCCCCTGTCATTGACACGGATGGTGAGTCCCGCCTTTTTGGGCATGACGTGAATCAGACTCACCCAGGGGCTATCGCTGATCGGGTAGATTATACCCGCATCCAGCCACTTAATAATTTCCTTCTTAACGACCTCCCGCATGTTAGGGTTGAGACGTTGCTGCATCTCGCGGGAAGGTCGAGCCTCCTCCGTATATATACGGTGAGTGCAGTAGGAGGGGCTAATGCCAGTTAAGTCTGATAAAGACCATCCAATGGCTGCCTTGTGTTCCATAAGGACCTTCATTAGTTTGCACTCTTGCTTCCTGGTCAATTTTGAACTGATGATTACGGGGAGCGTTTCATTTGGTCCCAAGAAAACATACTTAAGTGTACTAGGCAGCTCTTTCAGCTCGGGAGTGGATGGTGAAAGATCTGGCATTTCTTGGGACGAGAGTGTCCCAGGCGGATCGGAAAACAAGTCAGGAGGAAGAAGTTGGCCCTCAGATTGGCCAAGAGGAGGGGCTTCTTGGATAGATGGATCCAAGAAGGAATAGCCCCAGTGAGTAGCATATGGGCTCAAGGTCCTAGTGTGGAGTTGGAACTTCGCCTGATTTGGCGGGAAAGAAAGGGTAATCCGGTCTTCAAGAGTGTGGACCGGCGGTGAGTAGCCCAGATATGACTCAGACCATGAGGTATGAGAAGCAGAGAAAACCTCATCAGAAGTCTGGTCAGGAGAAGGTACGGGAATAGGGAGGGATGGGGGAACGTCACAATATGTGTCGGTCAGGCAAGCGTTAGTGTTTAAAGGCAGTCCGCAGCAGTCAGAATAGGTCCCAATTAGTCCGATACACGCACTGACGACCATGTCCTCGTCAGACATGTCATCTTCGATGCAATCGCAATCAAAGTTCTTGGCTGCCTTGAAGATGTTAAGCTTGAGCTTCTCAGATCCAACGGCAATCTCAATACAGCCTGCCTCACAGTCGATATGGGCGCGGGTTGTGGCCAAGAAAGGTCGACCAAGGATGATCGGACAATCAGAAAGTGAGCTAGGAGCTTCCATATCTAAAACAAGAAAGTCAACAGGAAAATAGAGACTGTTGACCCTAACCACCATGTCTTCCACCACACCCTTTGGAATTTTGACAGAACGATCTTCCAATTGTAACATGACAGGGGTGGGTTTCGGATTTCCCAAGGAAAATTTTTCGAGCATGATGGTTGGTATAAGATTGATGGAAGATCCTAGATCAAGCAGGGCACGGTTAAAATTGCAGCCTTGGATGCTACAGGAAATAAGCGGTGTGCCTGGATCTTTTTACTTCGGTGGTAGATTTGATAGTATAGCACAACTCGCATGAGGCGAGAGAACCACCGGATTCTTAGTTTCCTTTGACTGTCGCTTGGGTGTTGTGTAGTCCTTGAAGAATCGGGCGACAGTAGGTATGTGGCCGATAGCCTCTAGCAGGGGTATCTTGATTTCAACATCCCTGAATAAATTACGCAGGTTATCAAAGGCCTGTGTATCCTTCTTCTTGCCTTTTGGCTCCCTCAGTAGAGCCTTAGGGAATGGCATTGACTCTGGCACCAATTTGGGTGTATCGTCCTCTCGCGAATGCGGTACGCATCCCAAATGAGAGGGCGATGAGGAAGACAGGCCAGGATTAGGTCGAGGTGGATCGACGGCCTGCTTACCGCTCCTCGTAGTGATCGCATTGGACGATGCGGGTCTAGTGGGATCATAAGGCGGAGGAGGGTTCGCAATAGGGACATAAGAGTGAGGTGCTGCAGCGGGATTAGCCTGAAATCTCGGTGGAATGCTCGGAGCCTGCAGAATCTGATGAACCTACCCCTGAGAAGGTCGTACCTATGGTTGAGGACCACGGGGTACGAAATTTCGAGGGTTGGGAATAGGTTGGGCTGAGAGAGTGCCCTGAGATCGAGTCGCCATGCATAGTTGACTGATCTCAGCATTCTGCTGCGCCAATTGGTGCTGAAGAGAGGTCATGTTCTCTTCATGGCGCTTTGACATTTCCGTCATCATTCGCATCAATTTATCAAGAGGACTTGATGCGTGTTCTGTTTGCGGTACGCAAGGACCCGATGGCGGATTCGCCATAGGATTAGACTGGGCCCTTGGGATGACTGGTGCAGACGGTCGCATTGGTCCATCCGCGGGGTTTTGGCGCTGCGGGTTGCTGGACAATGCGAAGTTTGGATGATTTCGCCACCCTGGGTTATAAGTGGCAGAAGATGCGTCCGCATGTAAATACACATCCGAGCACATGGAGGCTTGGTCCTCCGTGTCAAAGTACTGGCTTGCAGAAGCTAGATCCACATGACTTACCGAATCGCTCGGCGCGATACTCGATAAGAAAGGTCTTACGGGGTTTCTCGGGATAAGCCTTGTGTTGGAAGAATTGGGATTGTGACGAAGTGGTGAGGTGGGGGTGTTTGCCATAGAACGGGCGGGATTGGCCAGAAGCTCGTCCAGCTTCTTGTGCACGACGGATACTTCATCCAATTTCTGTGCGATAAGGCTGAGATCTGTGGATGAATGGAAGGGTCCCATGTCAACTTCGTGGACATTATGGGGCAGGTTGGTACGATTAAAGGCGACAATGGAGGTATTGTTCATTGAGTTTTCGCTCATATTTTCAAATAATTCGAATGCTCCATTCTCGTCTTTATTCATGAAATTTCCTCCGCAGGAAGCATCTGCAATCTGCTTCAAAGTCTCATTTAGCCCATAGTAGAAAATCTGGGCTATATGCCACTTAGGCAGACTGTGGTGCGGACACTTCCTAAGGAGGTCATTATATCTCTCCCATGCCTCATGAAACTATTCGCCGTTTTGTTGCATAAAGGAGGTGATAGCACGGCGAAGTGCATTGGTTCGCCCGATTGGGAAGAACTTCTTGAGAAACAATGTTCGCATCTCTTCCCAAGAGTGGATGGTTCTCCCAAGAGTGTGTAACCACTGCGACGCTTTATCCCACAATGAAAACGGGAACATTTTCATGAGAACTATTGGTAACCCGATATTTCTCGGTTTAACTTTTTCAGCCAATCGGGTTAGGTCTTCCAAGTGAAGAAAAGGATCTTCACTTGCAAGACCATGGAAGTGAAAATTTATTAAGCCAATTATGTTAGGTTTCAATTCAAAGTCATCCCCGCCCATGGAGACTCGAATTTATCCTATGGTCTCTGTAGCAGCGGGATTCTGATATGAGCTAAGAGACCTAGGCTCCTCCTGTTCGGGAGGGTTCTGCATTTCCTCCAATGTTTCCCTAATGACTTCAATTTGTTCATTATACATTTCCATTTGGGCTTGGAGGCGGGTTATGGGATCCAAGGCTCCACCACCTGGTGGGTTTTGAGGGCGGTTTCCTCCCTTGGGATTTGGGGGTGGGCGTGCAGCCATGTTTGTGGAGGAGGACGATTCGACTTCTTTCCTAAAATTATCAGATAATTCAAACAGTTCAGGGTTTTGTGACCTCCTCCTAAACATGCACTACCGCAGGAAGAATTGGGGGGGATACGAAGGGAAAAGGAGATGAGAGAAATGACGTCGCAAAGGTACACTTGATGACAAATCAATACAATCAAATTCCTAACCTCTACAGTGTACCCTTAGACCTAAAGTTCTAAGTTACCTACTATCACGAACTACGGAACTGAATGCGAGCACCGCGGAACCACCCGGCCAGATTGAAAGGTCGTTTACCCCAGTCTTAGACACCCGATAGCACGCGGGAATCCTCACCAGCATGTAGGTGTTACACGCAAGTAGTTAGACCTCCAATCCTTAATAAGGGTCAAGTTGCTACCAATTTTAGTTAGAGGCTTAGGATCAAGTGCTTCTGGAATGTGAAGGGCGTTATTTACGGGTAATGCCCAAGTGATCGATTTTATAAAGTGTGTAAACCAAGCATGCAACGGGAAAATCTCCCCGAATTGAAGTTTTAATTGGTGAATGATTTTTAGAGTTTCAGCCTTAAGTAGTATTGATTTTAGTATATCGCTGAATTACCAATTCAACCAATCTCTGGGTTTTGAGAGAATACAAGTTTTTTTTCTAAGCCCAACAAACCCTTCTTCAATGTCAGTTGGTTAATTCATGCTAAAATGCAATGGGCTTCCCTAGATAGAGATTTCTATGTGTGGATGCACGAGTCAATTTTAGATTTGTGTGAAAGGGAGCCAAAGCACTTCAATTCAAGTGCTCCCAATCACCAGAATGATGTTCCACACACAAGGCTCAACCACAAGATAAAGAAAATCAAATTGTTGAGGTTGAAGTATTCGGGATCAAATCTTAGGCACGTGAAAGGTCGTGGTGGGGTTGGAATCAACTCAATTCCAAGTCTCCCCACCAAAAATGTGATCCCGAATTGCAGATAAATGAGGCAAAGAGGAATAGCAATCGATCTTTTTATTTTTGCCTCAAAGAATACATCACACGACGAAAGATTCAAGAATGAAGATTTTTGGATCTTCGCTATGCGAAGTTTGGTGGGAAATCCCAGGGCGGTGGGAGTGATGGCAAATAATCAAACAAGTGATTTTTAATCCACTTACCCCAAGAGATCCCAAGAAGTGTTTTTAGTTTTTTTTTTATTATTATTAAGGTAACAAGTTGACCTAAGTTGCTAAGAAAGAGAGACCTACCTGTTCAGCAACGTAGGTGAAGTTCCAGTGCGGTGCCGGCGGCTTTACGCTCTCGTTCCCGCCTTGGATTTGCCCACGTCTCCGACTTCGTCTGCCTGCCTTCTCCTTGCAACTGCTTCACCTACACACCAATAAACAGAAACACCTGTGAAGAGAAGGGTGTGAGAAGAGAAAAATTAAAGGAATGGAGTAGAAACTTACCTGAATGCGTACTTCCCCGACAACGGCGCCAGAAAAAGTGTGGTCGGGCTCGGATAGTTTGTGTTAATATGGTGATTTAATCGTTGAAATGAGTATAGTGGTTAACCTAAATCGAGCCTAACCATCTTTTTACAAAATTTTTAACTTGGCCTACTTGTTTTTATCTTGGTCACTTTTAGGCCCAAGGTCGAACTCAGGGAAGCGGGATTAGAGGTGAACAAGTTTCTACGCCTTTCCTACAACGAATCTCTTCCGTTCGTTTATTATGTTTTTGGTGTTTTTCTATTTAAGATTTTTTTTCTGATAATTTTGTCCTTGAGGTACAACCTCAAAATCAGGTCTTTGGCTTAGAGCCAAATTGTTCTTGGCTTTGAGCCAAATTAGGGTTCCAAAACTGGTCTTGCTATCCGCAAGACCGAGTACCTGCAAGAAACAAGGATTATCTTTTCTCTTTTACTATTTTTTTATATCTTTTTAATAGCAAGAAAGAGAAATAGAAATAAGATAAATATAGTATATATATATAGATATATATATATATTATATATATATAGGGGTGGGGGTGGAGATGGCGTGTAGCACGGTGTTGAGTTGATCGTCATCTCGGAAGACGCAACCAATAGGACAAAGTGCCGCGTGGAGTGTAGGATGGATGGGTGGAAGGTGTGTGCGGAGACGCTTTCTGTACTCGTGTATCGGGAAATATCAGCAACTGGTGCAGATATTCCTACGATACAACGTGTGGTAGGTGATATGAAAAAATATATATATGTGTATATATATATAAATATATATTTATATGTATGTATATAGATATGGTTATAATTATATAGGTGTATATGTAGTTATATATGTATATATATATATATATATATATATATATATATATATATGTATATATGTATATAGATATATTAGTATAAGTATCTATGTATATAGATATATGTAGATATATATATATATATATGTATTTATAGCTATAGATATATATGTATATATGTATGTATATTTGTGTGTATATATATATATATACTTATACTTATTTGTATAGGTAATAATATATGTATAGATATATGTATATATGTATGTATATAAATATATATATATATAGTCGTGTACAAGTGATTGAGTGTGTGTACACGTGAGTGTGTACAAGTGTGGTGTGTGTGTGAGTGAGGTGTGTGTCTGTGAGAGAGAGAGAGAGAGAGAGAGCGTCTGCTGAAGGAAGAGGGCGCGGGCGTTTAAGCCGTCTGGAGGCTGCGCCCGTCGTCTGATGGCCAACGCGCAAGCACGCGAAGATGCACACAGGCGCTAGAGGGAGCTTGCGTGGGAGGAAGGTGTAGCGCAGCGTGCTGAGGTGAACGCGGGCGAAGAAGCGGGCGGGTGCAGACGCCAGCGCAGGCGCTGGAGCGGGCATGGGGAGAGACGCGGGCTCGGGCTAGAGGCGGTTACGGCACGGAGAGAGAGCGCGCAGTGACCGGATAAGTGAGAAACTTTCCGGTCACCGCACTGTAGCTACAGTGTCGCGCTCTCTAGCGTGAACAGTAGCTACAGTGCGTGCTCGGCGCGGGCGACCGGCTGCGCCCGGTTCAGCGTGCGCGGGCGCTGCGGAGTGAGCCTGTGCACACGAAAGGTGATGGCGCCGGCTGCTGGCCTGCGCGCGGAGGCTTGCGCGCTGCGTGGGGCGGCCGATGCCTTGCTGCTGCTGCGGTTGAGCTTCAAAGCTTGACTCTGTGGCAATGGCGGAAAGGGCTGGAAGGACGAAAACAGAGAGGTGAACCACCACACCCACCGGCTCTTTGATGAGCTGGGCGATGGTGGGACTCACAGTGGTGGTTGTGTACCACTGTGAGCTGCTCCTGCCTGCAGCATAGCTCTTCAGGAGGAAGAGAGGCTGCGTATGGAGGGGAGAGGGGAGGAGATGGCCTGGAGGAAGGAAGGGTGCTGTGTGTTTTTTTTTGTGTTGGACCAGGCTCCCCGTGCAAGGAAGCGCGGAGGGCTTTTTAAAGAGGATGGAGGCAAGCACAGCCATGCCCTGGGCTATGCATGGCTGTGCATGCGGCTGGCAGGGCATGTTGTGCAGAGAGTGGCGCGAAGAAGAAGCAGACATGCCCTGCAGCCGCGGAGAAGAAGAAATTCAAAGCCAATAAAAAAAGTGAAGATGGCAAATTTGCGAGGTAGCACTTGAAGAATACATTAATTACAAGGCCAATTTATTCACTCTCCTCCCCTCTCAAATAAATGCATGCATGCGTTTATTTTTACAAATGCGACTATGGCTACCAAATATACATTGGCAATGCTAGGAAATAGCATAAGATGGCACAATTGTTGGTGCATTTTTGCTGTGCAATCACATACTCACATGCTTTCTTTTTTATTACTGTGGCCAGCCTGTCGGTTGATTGTCATGCGGATCTGGAGCGACCCGCCACTCTACCAGGTACACGAACCCGGGTAA
Source organism: Thalassia testudinum (assembly GCA_037157565.1). Taxonomy (NCBI): domain Eukaryota; kingdom Viridiplantae; phylum Streptophyta; class Magnoliopsida; order Alismatales; family Hydrocharitaceae; genus Thalassia; species Thalassia testudinum. Next base: position 24,987,920 of record JAZHRO010000059.1, read on the forward strand.
ACGGATCCATCCTGAAGTGTCAGATTTCCACAACTTGCGGGGCAGCTGGATCTTCTGCGCGGCCCGAGTTGTGAGGTGATTTTTCTCCCCTCATCAATTGCTCCAACTCTCTTTATTCGAGTCAGTAGCGAGGAGAGTAGTATTATATATATATATGTATGTATGCATATTTTTTTCTTTTTTTTTTTACTCCATATGTACCATACCCCCAATGATGAGTTGGGTGGTTTCTCAACAGTCCCATCATTGAGAACCAATCACGAAGCCTATAATGTATGATAGCGGGTAAATAGTCACCAATCGCTTTTACAGATAGGTCAAGGCCTATTTATTAGTGGGTCATGTAGGCAGGTGAAATGCCACCTATATACCTAATAAGCAAGTATTCAGGCAAACAAGGAGCCACATTCTCAATTTATAGGCATATCATCACCTGTTTGTTCAAGAAAGTATAGTTGTGTTGCCACCTGGTTTTTCCATTGGCCTTAAGAAGTCATTTGCCCGGGCATTTAATTGTACGATGTAAGCACTGTCTTTCACAAGGAATGGCCAATCACTGCAGGCATAATTTGTTACTTTATGTGGACAAGTGTTAAGACCCCGGCATCAAACGTCTTTTAAGACGTCTGGGAGTTTGTCCAGACGTCTGGAAACCTTCCCAGATGTCTGGAAATTAATTTTTGCGGCATACGAATTCGCGTCTGCATGCATGCACGCGTAGACTGACCTACCGCCCTCTTTTCTTCTCTCTCTTCCCTCCCCATCCTGCAGGCGCATATTTTCTTCCTCTCTCTCTCCCCACGGCGCCTTCAAATACCTCCCCCCTCTCCTCTCCCTCACCATCACTCCACCGTCTCCTCCTTCTTCCTGTTAGTGTGAGAGTGAGAGGGCTAGGGCAGCAGCTACTGCCGGGTGTACGTGGGGAGGAGGAGGTGCAGCGAGAGGGAGAAGAGGTGGAGCGCGAGTGTGCGAGCTCACCGGAGCAGCCAGGGCCGGCCGGCGAGCACGCAGCGGGAGCGTGGCGCTAGGGAGGTGCTGCTGCAGCTCAGGCAACAAGCGAGCGTGGCGCGGCACGGCCGTGCGCAGCAGGCGGAGGCTGAGGAGGTCCTGATTCTGGAAAAATTTCGCAGAATCATACGTTTGGACCTGCGCCTAGATGACGCGGGAGACGTCTGGAGGAAGATTTAGATGTCTAAAAGGTACGATATTTCCATTTCTTCTTCCGTTCGCGTGTACGGCCATGCAGGCCGTTCCGCCGAAGGGCTTTGCCTCATTTTCGTGTTGAGGTCGGTTGCGTACGCGTGCAGGTTTCGTTCGGGAAGGCTCAAGGGCACGCCCTCCCACACAAGTCGGACGTCTGCGCACAGCACTAGACGGCGGAGAGGGTCTCTAGACGTCCGGAGTGACAGTCGGACGTCTAGAACTTAGTCTAGACGGTTCAGCGGGATTCTGGATGTCTGAAGAACCGCGCAGAAACAAGGTATGACCTGAACCATCGTTTAAGACGTCTGGAAGATGTTCCAGACGTCTGATATGGGGCAGACTTGTCATTTTTGACCCGTTTAGGGTCCGTTCGAAGTCCGTTTTCCACGTTTCAAGTTTCGTTCTTCTTAAAATTAGTTCCTCTACTTGTTTACAGTATTTGTATCCTGTTATGAGTAGTTCCTTGTGTTTGATCCTTGTGTTAGGACCCCATTCCGTTGCGGCTCTGGGGGTTGCCGAGGCATGCGAACCTGCCAATCATGCCCCCAGTACTCCCGGTTTTGCGGGTAGAGTGGCTCCTTTTAATTGTTTATCAAAAATTATGCACTTGTGAGATAATTGATAGATCCTAGGGTATGACATGAATCCTAGAACTGGAAAACTAGATTGAATGATAGATCCTAGGGTATGGCATGAATCTTAGGATTGGAAAACTAGATTGAATGATAGATCTTAGGGTGTGGCATGAATCCTAGGAACAGAAATACCAAAACGAATGTCGTGAATATATATAAATTGCAGTCTTGGAAAAGTAGAAAGAAAAATGAAAATTGCCTATAATTGGATAACAGTTGCTTGCTTATAAATGAATATTAGATGTTGAGAACATGGGCTATATGAAAATAAAGCTGAAATGATGAAACATAAATTAGCTTAGTTAAAGAAATATGAGCATGAACCCTATGGGGAAATTAGGAGTAGAGCTCCTGAGAAGTGAATGGAATAGAATTGGGGAAGTGAGCTGGCCCTTGAGTACAGAGTACCAAGGAGAGCGACTGTCCCCCTGTTTAGTGCAGAGCGGAGCTAGCCGCCCAAGGGACCCGGGGTTAGGTCTGGCCACTTTGTACCGACTTTTGGCCCTCGCGTACACAGTACCGGGGAGAGATACTAGTGTAGGGAGAGCACTAGCCACCCCACGGGCCCCGGGGTTCTGCTAGCCTTCCTACACCGACTTATTAGGTCCACTGGGCAAACCAGGGTAGTGAGGCGAGGGTGCGCGAACTGTAAAGGGGCAAGACCCCTGTTTGGTTATTGTGGAAGGGCTGGACCCCTGTTACTGAGAAGGGCTCTACCCTATACTGGTTCCGTGCTGTGCTTTGGGGCGCACCCGTTAACAGAAACGACTGACCGCGTGCCAGTACGGGGTAGCTACTCGTGCGTTTATCGCGCGTGCCGTAGTCACCGTTACGTCTGTCAGTGACCTTGGGGTGGTTGACTGAGGGTAGGACCACCACGGGGGACTCTCCCGGCCAGGAGAGCACCACGTGCTACTTCTACTTTTCGGAAAAGACTGCAATTAAGATCGTTCCCACGAGGAACATTTGAGATCAAGAGAAAGATCTGAGGAATAATTCAAGAATGAGTAAATGGAAGAATAAAGAAAGAGATTAAAAGTAACAGCTACTTGTCCACCTTACTGTTTTTCTTAGCTTTTGGTTGCCACTTTACTCAGTGTTTTGCTGATGTGTCACCTTTGCCACCTTTTTAGGACCAGGTGTTGGGCAGCCAGAGTCTGCGACTGCAGAGGGTGTTGGGCATAGTAGAGCCCAGTAGTTTTATTTGTGTTGTACCTATTGTACCGTTTCTTCTATTGTAGTAGGTATTTTCTATTACAATTGTACTCCTTTATTGTAAGCATCATGTTTATATACCTGTTTAATTCTCTACTGTTGTGGTGGTGTGTATTGTAGTAGTTCTTTCCTTTATTGCTGTACTTCTGTTACTGCTAGTTATATACATGGTGAATGTGGTTTATTTTACTACTCTTTTGGTTACTTTCTCGTTGGACGACTGGGTCTTGGGATCAGTCGAGTCGGTCCGATTCTCGTGTCTCGTAGAGATTTGGGAATCGGGTCGTAACAACAAGACACTCATTAATTGTCGTAATTATGACAAAAACACTTTCCGATATTCGGGACGGATTATGGGGTCTTCTCTTATCATCCGAATCACCCTTTAATGATTATGTGAGTATGGGCATTAATTACTCCCGGTAATTGTCAGAATTTAATAGCGCTAGAATTTATGCGTATCCTCATCTTATAAATAGGAGGAAAGTTGGACAGTAAATGTCCCTACCTCACATTTCCGTTATGAGAAAGAAAAAACCCTAAACACTACAGGTGCCACCATCCCCGAAGGAGTGAGCCCATTGCAGAAGAAGGGTTTTCCTTGTTAGAGTTCCTTATTCTCGAGAGGATGTTAGGCATCTTTGGAAAAGTTGAGTCGTCCTCCTCCGCCCATCATCTCTCTAACGAGACGTTTGGGTTGTATGCTTTCAAGTCGACCTTTGGTAGTAAACCCACTACTTAAGGGTTTTTTAGGGAACATGGACTCGGGGGTGTCCAGTTCCAGGTACCAAGGATGTTAACCCACCTGTGTTCCCCAGCTGGAGAGGAATTTTTTGTCATTTGTAAATATGCCATTGAAAATGGCCTCAGGGTTCCATTGGACCCCTGATAAACGATAGTTCATCATCATTCTTATGTATTAAAACAAACCTAGCTCTTAGGATTTTGCTCCGCAAATGGGTTTTCAGGTTGCATTTAAGTATCAATTAGGTTAGGCATGCATTTCATTTTTTATTGTATTTTTAATGTATTTTTGTGAGTGTTAGAGATAAACAGATTGACAGATCCCCAAAACCTTAACACTCAGGAAGGCAACTAGTGAAGGAGAAGCTCAAACCAGCCGGGACTCAGCTTGATCTAACTCACTATAGTTGGAATCCAGCTCACTTGAACTAGGGTTAGATCATCCTGGCTCCATTCAGCTCATCTCAACTGAATGGCAGCTCAAGAGAGCTCATCTCAACTCACCTTAGCTCAAGTCAGCTCAGATCCGGCTCAACTTAGCTGAGTCTAGCTAATCTCAACTCCCATTAGTTCACTGGGAGCTCTAGCTAGCTTAGTTGATTTGACTGGAGTTCACCTTAGCTCAGGACTAGCTACATCTAGCTCCACTCAACTCCAGCCAGTTGAAGATGACTTTATCTTAGCTTAGGAAGCTCAAGTCCAGCTCCCGGGGACTCAGCTTAGCTACCTCAACCAAATAGGCCCTCCCTGGGAGCATCAGACCCAGCTTACCTCAACTCCTTTTAGCAGAAGCCACCTTGCTTTAGCTTGGCTTAGCAGCTAGCAAAGAACTAGCAAGCTAAGCCAGCTAAAGTAGCTCCATGCCACCCTCTTCAGTAGCTGCCAGCTCCAGTTCAGCTCCAAACTTCTTCTGTCCAGCTCCTCCCCTTAAACCCTAGCTCCAATTGCCTCCTCCTCTACTATACTACTAGCTAAGCTAGCTAAGCTCCAACTCCCTTGGCCATCCACCACCCTAATACCCTACCAAACTAGCTCCACCAACTAAACCCTACCTAAGCCCACCTAAGCTAGCTCCACCCTACTCCTCTTGGCACCACCACCTAGCCACCTTTTCACCCCATCACCACCACCAAAAGGCACCAATTTTGGTGCCAAAAACTACCCTAACCACCCCTCCCTTTTGGCGCCAAAATACCCTCACATCATGGCCCTACACCTACCCCCTCCAAGCCACATCCACCATCCACATACCCCTCCTTCTAGAACCCTACCTTGGCGTCATCTAATCCCCCTTCTAGAAGGCCATTTTGGCACCAACTTCAAGGGACACAACCACCCATAACTACCACCTATGTGACCCTTGGGTTGGCGCCAATCATCCTTAGCCCTAGGATCTATTAACTACCCTAGAATCCTATCCTAGCCATCCATTCCAAAAGCCACCTATACCCCCCATCCTACTCTATAAAAAGACCCTTAACCACCACCATTTTTCCCATCCTCCATTTTAGTTTAGTCTACCATATACCCACTATAATTCAAGGCCAATGAAGAAGAAGAGAAGAAGATTAAGAGGGCATCCTACCCGCCCCCTTAGTGACTTCTTCCCCTTCTCTCTTCATCCTTGTGCCACGCCAAGGAGGAGCATTCTTCAACTTGGAGGACAGCCAAGCACAGGAGGAGAAGGGTCATTCATGCTCACCCTTGGAGGAGCATCTAGGGTGAATGTCCACCCTTGGAGAGCAAGTGCATGCCCACCTCTAGGGCTTGCCTTGGAAAGCCACACCTTGGAGGAAGAAAGTCAAGAAAAGGAGCCCTTTTTAACTACGGTAGCAGTCGTAGTTGGAGCAAGAGTTTCGTCTTCTTCACCGACATTTTTAGAGGATCATTATTTTTATTTTATTCATTTTTATTTCTAATAGTAGAAGCATTCCTCTACTAGGGTTTCTCGTATAAAATAATTCCTCTTTTCTATAAAAAATTGCCTTCTTCTTAAATATCTTTTGTAATATCTTTATTGTAATTGTTTTTACTTTATCTTTAGTGCACTTACACCCCTTTCTTCCTAATTACCCTAGGCCTTCACATGCCTAGAGTGAGTTTAGAAAGAAAGCAGTTTCTGTCACTTAGGTTTTAGCTATTAAGTGTAGTTCGCTTTCCACTTTCAAACTCGTGTTGCCGTTATTTCAAAACATAAAAATCATATATTCAAAAACAACAAAAAGAAAGTTTTTTTCCATTTTGAAGCAAGAGATTTGATTTCGCAAAAAGTTGCCTCCTTGGACGACCTTAGATACTTCCCTATCTAGGTTTATAAATTTAAAAGCGAAACGATTTTGTGCGTTACAACGATCTTAAAACCCCTAATTACAAACAGTGCAAAAACGCGAACAACCCCTTTTTTGACTTATTTCCTTTCATACTACTGCCTCGCACCTTCTCAACTTAGCCTCAATTGCTGGCCGATTTTGAACATCTGTACTGTTCTTTGCTTCCACTTAGGCATTCGCCCCTGAATGGGGCTTTCCGCCTCCTTTTTGGTTTGATGCCCCTGAAAGTAAAGAGGGACAAGTCACCCTTCAAGTCCTATACTTTATACAGTAGACGGACTAAGTATAAAATAACTGACCTGTTGGATAATTTAAAGGGACAGGACCATCAATTTTTCCTTTTCCACAATGTGGAGATGTTAGAAGTCCTCAACTCTTGGCAAAATCCATCTGAGAAAGACCTGCCTCCTGGACCCCATGAGCTTAACCCAGCAGCGGAGGCGAATGATGAGAGACTCATCATGGCTTCTAATTTACCCTAATTAGCTAGTTTCCTTAGCTAATTAATATATGAATAACATTAATACAGTATTAATTATATGATAAAGATAAAATAGCAAGAACCTTGAAAATAAGTTTAAATAACTTAATTAAGGTTTAATTAGTGTTAACTTAAGTTTAATTAGTTAATAGGGCTTAAATCAAGACCAAATAGTTAGATATAAAGCATTATATAAATACTTATATCTATAGTTAATAATTAACTTAATAATGTAAGCACTTAAACAAATATAGCTAAAATGGGAAAAAATGTAATTTCATGCTATAAACATGTTATTTACATTATTTATAATAATATATAAAAATTTGAAAAAGAAATAAATTAAAATAAGCTATTAAATCCATTATTTGCTTTTATGCCCTTGGCTTTCATATCAATCGAGTCCTTTTCCTTTTGATAAGGTCCTTTTCTATTTGCATTTAGGTCCTTCACCTTCTTCTTCCAAATCCTTCTTCCTCAACATTGGACAGTCCATGACTGCCAATATCTTCATCTTGTCAATCACCGCCCATCTGGCGATACACGACCACCGTCATTGCCACCATCCTTCTACTGACCGCCCCCTCCACATCCAATGGTCTAGATCCCCTTAAATCTAACAAACTTCGACGTGGTGAGTCCAACGTCGGTGGAGACAAAGACCTCCATTACGCATATCTAGATGCGATTGTGGCCAAATTCCTAACTCTAAACCTCCCTCTCTCCCTATAAATACCCCCTACCCCTCCGATGATCAAAGTCGATCCCCTAGCCCTCTTCCACAACCTAAGGTTGCCAATAGGCTATTCCTCCATCTCTGGCGACTCTTCTTCCTCTTCTAAGAGCTTCTCCGACAGAGAACTCGTCTCTCTCACCACTTCTCCCACTTCAGCAGTCATGATAGGACTAAGTAGCGCACCATCCCTTCTTCTTCTACACTTCGATAGTCGCCGAAGTCTTCTTCGATTATCATCGGAATTCTTCCTGTTCTCTCCTTGCCACAGGTGAGATCCCTCACCTCCCTCATCAAATAAGTAGCTTTAGATCTTTATATTAGTCTCTAGTTTAGTTTTATGTCTTTAATTCCTAGGAGTAGGCTGTAGGTAGTTCTGATTCCTTTCTTCTTCTCTGACTCTGGCAAACCAATTTAGGCTCACTGGACTCCCATTTGCCTTCCTAATCACATGATCATCTTCTTTACCACTTCATGAATCCATTCCACTTCTTCCTCTACTGATTTGATCACCTATATCACCTAATTCAATACACCTGCACCTAAGCTCCACCGCTACCCATGGTAGAGGCTCAGAAGCTATTTCACCTCCAATTAGGGCCCTCCACACTTCTACATATCACAAGGGCCACATTCCCTCTATTAATTAGACCAAACACCTATTAAATAGTAAACGCCTAATTTCACCTCAACTCCTGACCTCTACTATCTATAGTAAAGATCAGGAAAGTTCTTCATTAATTAATTCATTCCATACGATCGTAATCAACTCCTAACATTTCCCCTCACTCATATGAGTGAGATATATTTCCCTAAGTTCTTGCGAGCTCAACTTTGATTCTTCAAGCATTCCTTGATCAATCTTTATCCAAATGATCAATTAGATGAATTGATGCGATCCTGAGGTTCTAAAGAACCTTAGGAGTCTTTAGAACCTATTCTTGACGATTTTTATGGAGATTTGATCTCCAAATGTATAATTTAGCCTTCAGTGTAGCTCCGGTGAGCTTCGACGAGTTCTAATGAGAGCTATTGCCCTTGAACTTTCCTGTAGAGCTACAGATCATATAGTTACGATCTAAGGATCAAAATTTAGTGATTAGACTTGAGTTTCATTGATTAATTCATACTGTCAACCTTTGTCTTCCTCAGCTCCGGTAGAGCTGAGGAGACTTGTTTATTGAGTCTCAAACCTTGGCGATAGGTTAAAAAGAGTCTTCAAGACATGTAGAACCTAGATTAGCTTTCACTTAGGTTTGTAAACTTCTGAATTGTTCTGACGAACACATCACTTCTTGATCTCAAGGGGAAGTGCTTGAGAACACATCTAAAGAGGTTAAAACTCAAATGTAATGAGTTCAATTGATTCCTTGGGTCAATTTTAGTCTATTTAGGCAATTCCTTTGATTTGAATTACTTTAATTCATGAAGTCAAAGATCAAGCCATTTTGGTCAACTCAGGCTTGTTCATAGTTTTTCACACAACAAGACTTGTTTTCTAGGATGGAGTTGAGTTCCTATGGTTATCGCGAATCCTTTAGAACTAATTAGAGTGCGATTTAATGAGTTTTACAATGTTTTCATTCACTTTCACGGTTTAGGTTCAAACTGAACCTTAGACAAGTTCAGTACCATTTTGGCAAGATTTGAAGCCAATTTCCGCCCAAATCACTTCTAAGACCTTAATTAACTACCAAGTTGTTTGAATCTCCGAATCATTACTCTGAGCTTTCAATCCAAATCTCTGAAGCTTCCGAGTGTTCCTGAACTTCTTAGACCTCAAGATCTACTCCACTTCCTATGGAATACTTTGCAATTGCTACTAGGGCCTTTGATTTATAGATTTAATAGGTTCACATAGATTTATTAAGGACTTCACCTCTGCTAACTGCAACAGAACGTCCCTAGCTTCAGACCATGTTCAAGCTCTGATTTAGTAGATCAAATGATATCCTTTGATCTAATTAGCACTTGTAATCGAAAATAAGCACTTATAGCTTTTGATCGATCCTTTATTTGCTTGATTTGGTCCACAGAGCTAATAGCAATTGATTGATGAAGTCAGACTTGGAGCTGAGGTGCTGTGCAGAGGAGAGGGGGCTTTCTTAGTCCCACATTGGAAGTGAGTGAAGTGCTGCTGCCGTATGAGGTGAAACGTGCTCTTGGACCGCCCAATCGTTAGCACCGGGTGCACAAATGAACATGTGAGTGTGTGGGTCAAGAGCCTAGTTAGCTTTGTGGGCCTAAATGGGCCTAAAACTATGCACAAAAATAAACCTAAATAAAAACTATGGGCCTGCCTCTAGTAGTGGTCGATCCGACCCAATAGGCTGTTGATTCTGCGAAAAAATCGGGCCCGCCAATTACCAACTTTTTGTATAGTTGGGCCCCTGTTAAGCCCAAGTGTTGAGGCTTGTGGGGTGAAATTGGCTAAGTGTTGGCTTGAGATGAGAAGGCTGAGCTGAGAAGGGTTAAATAAAAGGACAACTGTGCTTAGTTCTAAATTAAATATGTTTTTAAGTTGTAAATTGAGTTTAATTGTAGTTGTTTCAAATTAACTCTTTTTGTCGTAATTTCTTTTGCTTTTAAATGCAAAATCATTTCTTTTTGTATATTCTTGCATATAGAATGATTGCCATGCCTTAATGTTCAATTTTATGTAATTATTCATGTTGATAACATATTACAGTAATTAATATGTAATTAAGTCTCTAATTATGCAGTTATTCTATTTAAGTAGTTATTGGCATAGCAATCTATATAGTAGAGTGATAGATAATATATTAGCTAAGTAGTATTATTAGTATAATATAAGTAGAATAAGTTAAGTAATTGATAATAAAGATTAACTTAAAATAAATGGTGATTGATTAAGCTAATTAAGCCTCCCTGAGAATGACCTGAACTCAACCAGTTAAAAGTGATTTTCTAAATGTTAGGTTATCTTGCACCCTATACTATAATTACAATGATAATTAATTAAGCAAGGTAACTTAAGTATCATTTTTAGCAGGATTAATTAAGATTAATAGCCTTAATTAACTATGTTGAGAAGGGAAAGGGAGGAGGCTTCGACCAACCCTGAGGAAGTGCCCCTTCAACGAAAGAGGAGACACACAAGGGCTATGCATATCTGCTGTGGTTTCGAGGGGGCGGGTGGTGAGGAAAGCGTCCCCTCCTCATCTTCTCTCCAGCCAACCTCAGCAGGGGTTAGGGTTGCAGAAGTCTCCACTGAATGGGATGCAAGGAGCTAGGTGGGATTCTAGCCAACTTCGTCCAGCACCCCCACAACATTTGCCCATGTGGCTGAGCAAGCGGCCATGGGGAGGAGTTTCGCGGTTGGCAGTGTGTTTAAGCCATCGCAACCCACTCGTGGAGCCCCTGGAGCTAGCGCCCCGGTTAGTTCTTAGGTGATTGTGCAGCAATCATAGGTCCTAATCAACCTAAATAATGTTTGAACCTAGCTTAATTTGTGAATATTGCACTCATATCATGTATTGCATCATTTTATATAGAATAAGATGAGATATCTTGCTATTTAATATTTTTTGTTGTTATTTGCAGGCAATAAAGTGATCCAAGATATGAGATGGAGTGGTCTAAAGTAATAAAGAGAGAAGAAAATTGATCCAGACATGAGGAGTGAGGAGGATAGACTTACCCCTACCCTTAGGAACCCTAGGACAGCCTTCTCAAATCCAAAACCACTTCCATTAGGACATCTTAGCCTTAGAACCCAAACATGGATAGCACTATCCATGTTCTTATCCACCTTATACCTCTCCTAAACACTTAAGAACCAAAACCTACCTTAGAAAACCCAAAACTCACTCTCCAGCACCTTTTAGGACATCCAGACATTAGGCTGGACGTCTGATTTTTGCAGAAAATCAATCCAGGAAGCCAAAACTCATACTGACACAGAATTAGATGCCTAACCTAACTTCTAGACATCCAATTTTGGAGTATAAGACGTCTAATCATTTTTCTGGACGTCTGGAAGTCATCTCTGGTTCCTGTTTTTGGTGCTAGAAGCACTAGCTTGCCCCTTTTGACCTAGAAACCCCACCAAAAATTTTAGGAAACCTAATTAAAGACCTCTTAAGCCTATCCCACTATCTATACCCTCACTTATCCTATCCCTAACTCAATTGAGCGACTTCATACCTAATTGAGTGCATCTACAGTTTATTGGGTGCATCTAAACCCAATTGGATCCACCCAGGATCTAATTGACTTGTACCTATTAGGACTACCTTAGTAAAACCACACACACACATCCAATTAGATTTAACCTAGACCCAATTAGGTTGACCCACCTAAGCCTATTTAGGTCCACACCCACCTAATCTAGATTGACCCAACCTATTTAGCACCTAATCCTACCAACACCCACAACATAGCTCTACGAAATTCAAACCACACACACACACACACCTTCCAAAGCCAACCTTCCTAATCTACCCTCCCTATTTTGGTCGTCAACACTAAGGCCACCAAAGGTGGCGATTTCCATTTCGGGAGCCACCAAAAGTGGCGACCAAAAGGAGGCCTTCTCATAAAAACCAAAAAGAGGTGTCGCACAACTCATTCTCTCCAACTCCACACTTGCGACCACCCTCCCTTCCACCCTCTCAAGGTCGTCCTCCTCCTCCAAGGCCCCCTTCATGGATGGATAGCAAGAAGCTTCTCCAAGTTTCAAGGCTAGCCACTAGAAGAGAAGAAGGATCCACGCCACCCTCTCTTCTTCTTCTCTCTTGGGAATGTCTTCTTCCTCCTTGGGAGCAGGCACATGTCCTCCTCTTTTCCTCTCTTCTTGGACAGCCATGAAGGCTCACCCATAGCCTCTTATGGTCTGCCATCTATTTTAGTAGGCATGTAGACGGGTTTGTATACTCAAGGTCTAGCCTACACCCTCACACATAGCCGATGGCCCTAGTGGCACTTTCCAGCGTGAGGGATTTCCTCTATTTTATGTGCTTTCTAGAATAGATGTTATGTGATATTCTTTTGATTATTCTATGCATAAATAATATTATGATGCTTCTGTGATTTCTCATCTTCATGCTTGTTTTCCCACACCCTACTTGGGCTTGTCACATTGTGCACGGCCACCATGGCCTCACCTAGATCCATATAGGTTTTAGGGTTTCATTTAGGTAATTTTCGCATTCAAGTTTGTTTTCCAAAAATAAAAAATCGAAAAAAATCACAAAAAAAAAAGACCAAAAAGATTAGGTTAGATTAGATATAGGGTAGAAAAAGTGCATTCAAATCCCAACTCGTTTACACACCTCCCAGAAACGAAAGACCGAGATTTAAAAGAATAAAATCAAGTGAGTTTCGTAAACAGCTAAATATTTTTTATTGAGGGTTTAAGGCAACTATACTACGAACTATGACATATTTCAAAACACGCACGAAGGCCGCCTTGCCATTAGGGTGTGGGTGGATCCATAGCTTCTGGGCAGAGGGTTGCAATCTCTGCCCAAACAACACATCAGGCGATGCCTCCTAGTCGGGATCTTGCCACCACTCTACAGGCCGCTATGTCCGGCGATCCCCCGCCTACTCCCGAGAGTTCTTCAGTGCATGATGTGCATATATCTGAATAGACAAAAATGTCTATTGATGCATGTTCTTAGTATCATATTAGCATCACGCATTGTAAATATTGCATAACATGCATCATCATGCATTTAGGTCAAATTTTACAAAATGTATAGTAATTTCTTCTTTTTGGTGGCCAGGGACAGGGCGACTTTTAATCGGGGCCTCGGATCAAAGATCCAACCATACGGATCTGATCAGGGTGACGATTGGAGTTCAACAACTCCAAGATCGCCCTGATCGGACTTCTATAGCATCAGATACAATTTGAGGAAGGTCAGAGATCAAGGGCCAAGATGGTGTCAATCCGCACTTCAGATGACAAATCCAACCACGCGGATGGGTTAGGATCGATGATCACAGCCTAACGGTGCGAAAATCGATCCAATCTGACATCTGTGGCACCTTTTACAAGACACAAAAGATGGACAGCCAAGATGGCACCACGTGGTGCCATCTCAGCCCAGCCAAATTAGTAAGGACAGGCGCGCCCTCTCTCTCTCCTCACCCATTCAATTGATCTCAGCCGTTGGATCTTAATCCAATGGCCATGGGCGTGCGCACTTAAAACGTAAGCGCGACAAAGTGGTATCCACAATGCAGCGTCGAGCGCTCCATACGCGAGCTGAGGGTGCGAGTTCGAAACTCACCGCGCTCCTCAATTCAGCGCAGCGCGAGCGCAGTCAATTTCGGCCATCGGATGAGGTGCGGACGGCGCGGATGTGGGCGACGTGGCACGATGGATGGGCGAGGAGCGAATACGTGCGTGATGACGCGCTTTTTGCACGCTCCATCGCACGCATGGGCACATGGTTACACTGAAGAAGAAGCAGGCGAGATTGTTTTTAAGCCATCCGATCGAATCGAAGAACGTGGATGAGTGTTGGGCGCAAGGAGGCAAGGAGGTGTGCACACTTCAGCCAGGACCAGGCTTTAATGATGAATAAATCCATCACTAATGAATCCTAATTTATTGTTTTGAACTTAAAATGACCTTTTTGCCCCCAACCTCTACACCTATAAAAAGGCCTATGCCCCCCACATCTCATCCATCCCTTCCTTCACCTCTCTCCCTCTCCAAAGCTTTAGAGAAGCTTGTCCCACACCCAGGATGCTCCTTTAGAGCCAAATCCAAAGTTTTCTCGCCCCTGTTCCGGAAGTGGATCCCGTAACGATGACGACGTTTTGCCTTGTTCCCGCTTCTTCCTGCTTCGTCCCCCTTCTTCCCACCCCATCCTTCGTCTTCCAAGTGTCGCTCCGTCCAGCTCATCCTCCAAGTAATCGTCAAGGAGGATAACATCTCTCGCCCTTCTTTTTATCGCTTTCTAGAATAGAATTTCCCGCTTTCTATCTATAAAAACATTATTCATAAATCAAGTGATTGTTATCTTTCTCTCTCTCCCCCCTTTAGTGTTAATATCAGTTCCATTATGATTATCTTGCTTTTAAACAAAAATACCAAAAAAATATAATCTCGGATTTTAGATCGACGTAGCCTCTCTATGTTCGACCTAAAATTTCTTTACGAAATTTCGGTTAATTTTTATCTGTTGATGGATTGCTTCGCAAATCTAACTATAACGACAGGTTTTCAAATCCAACTTCGATTGCATAGTTTTCTGCTTCAACATTTTGGCGCCATTGCTGGGGAGGCAATGATTCTTGATTTTCTTTCCACATTTCGCTCACTTTATTATTTTCTAACTTACTTTTATTTCTCTTCTATTGTTTTGTAGGTACCTCAACAGGGAGTCTTTAAGCAGTAGAAAGGAGTAAAGTGCAGTTGAAGACAACAGTAAGTGCTCCCCATTCTTCCCCGCTCCATAGATTTCATTCCACAATCTTAAATCAAACCCTAATTAACCTACGCGTTTGCATAAACCCTAGGATTAGTTTGGATGCTTTGATTTCCACTTCCACTCATCACACCTTCGTTAAAAATAAAAATAAAAATAAAACATACTTCTTGTGGGATAAATCAACATACACACTGCATACACCCACATTCAAGGCACATAACCTACTTGATTTTTATCTACTCAACTGGGATTCCGACTTGTGGAACCAGTACACGCAAATCAACACATAAGAGAGTAGAAATCTGTCTAGGTTAATCATCTTGTGTTCCTAACTCAGTGGTGCATTTCAGCCAATTGTTTGAGTTGTTTGGGCCGCACCACTTCATTTTAAAATCAACTCATCAAGTAGCTTCTCCTTAGGGTTTACAATTTAGGTCAATACCAGGCACTCCACTTCACTTTTTGATTTTAAAAGGAAAAGATCTTTACCTGTGTTTGAATATCTGGTTTGCCTCTGAAGCTTGATTGAACTCACCTAATTCTAAACCCTAAAAGCTACTTAAGCAAGATTTGAACCTTAAAATCTATCCATCCAAATAATCTTGCTTGAAAACCCTGGTTGTGCACGCACTTACACATTTTCAATCAATCATTAAGGGTACAACCCATCTTAAGGGCCCACCACATTCCATAAGCACTACAATCCTAAGCCTAAGTAAAATCAAGTAGACGTTGGCCTTAAGGACTGATTCGCTCTTCGGGGCCCAGACTGAGATTGTTTACGATTAACCTACTTGTACTAGTCAATCTGATGTCTAGCTAGGGGAGTAAAATCAAGCGATCGTGACTGGGGGGTACATCAGGAACCGGAGGCGCAAGTTGAAGGAAGAACCTTCTCCCCAACCCCTCCTTCTAACTGGTTAGATTGACTGGATACAAGCAGAGTAAATTGTCTATAATCTTAAGACAGATTCTGAGAGTCTGTAGATTCTTAGGCTACCCAATTTAAAGACAAGCTTGTTTTGTTGTGTTACAGGATCCTTATCCCCAGTCCTTCCAACCTCTTTCTAGTTTATACTTGGAAGGAGGTCATTGAATCCCCAATTGGAAGGACCATTAGATCATTCTAGGAGGTGTAGATTCAATTTTGGCCAAATTGATCCCATGGCTGATCAACAACCTCCTCTGCCTCAAAATCCACAGGAGATGTTTCAAAGGCAGCTGGAACAAATGCAGAGAATGCAGGGCGCTCAGCCCTTGAAGGATTTTTATGATCCTTCAAATTACAGGGAATGTCTCGGCATCCAGATTCCTGCCGGGGACATAGAAATCAAGCTCCAAGTGTTAACCCTGATCAAACATTTTCATGGGCTTAGCTCTGAAGACCTGTTTCAGCATTTGGAAGACTTGACCACTTTGGTTCAGATCACCAAAGCGCGAAACGTGAATGAAGAGTAGATGATCATGAGGCTCTTTCCCCACTCTCTTAGGGATAAAGCCGCTCATTGGTACAGGACCATAGGAAGGTCGATCAGGACATGGAATGATTTGAAATTGGCTTTCCTGAAGAAATTCTTCCCTGTCAGACGTACCAATGCTCTGAGATGAGAGATTACTACCTTCACCCAGTGGCCGAGGGAGCAGTTTCATGTTGCTTGGGAGCGATTCCAAGACTTATTGCAGAAGTTTCCACACCATGAGGTGCCGAAATGGCAGCTCATGCAGATTTTCTACCACGGGTTGACTGAGCAACTTAGAAGTGACGTGGACGCTTCTTGCGGAGGCAATTTCCTCAACAAAGACGCAGATAGCGCACATGATTTGTTTGAGGAAATGAGTGTTCAATCATTTCTCCATGAATACTTTTAACCGGTCCCAACAATCTAGATCAAATGTTAATGAGATCCACGACTCTCATTCATTCGATATGGAACTGATTTGTAATAAACTAGATAAAGTGGACTTGGTTACAAAAAGGATGGAGGAGTGGATGGCGGAAAACTCTGCAAACAATTCTCAATCTACTTAATCCTAGAATTTGGGATTCCATTCTTCGCGAGCTCCTTCTGGATGGGAGTTCATGAATCAACTAGATGCGGCTCAACCTGTGAGCCAGCATTGTTCAAAACCCCATGGGTTCCAAACTGGGGCCTTTGATCCCAGTTTCTCTGATCCCTCCCTTTCTTTCTCTTCATCCTCACCCTATGAGGATGTCTATGCTGTACAGGAGAATGTTAGGTCCAACCCTTACTCCAATGCTTATAATCCGAGTTGGAGGAACCACCCTAACTTCTCCTGGAAAAACTTGGGGCAGTAGACCCAATTCCGATCCAGCAACTATGCTCCGCAAAGACCAATGAGTTAGGGTCATGTTTACACTCAGTTGCCCCCAAATCAGGTCAATCAGCCAGCTTGGAATGCTCGTCAACCTGTAGGGCAAGTGATTTGAACTGTTAGATGATAGAGATGCAAGGATCTATGCTCCAGCTCATGTAGTAAATGAAAACCTCGTTGGACAACTTGCAAATCGAGTTCATTGCTAATTCCCATCAACACGGATCTCTACCATCTCAACCCGTACCCAACCCACGTAATATACAGAATTCAGGCAATCAAGCCCAAGGGTACGGGAATCAGAGGGACCCACACGCACATGCTCAGGTGGTTGAGTAGGGTCCTTCCTCTTCGGCTTCTTCATCAAATCCGAGGTTTCTAGCTAATGAAGCCCCTCCAATCTTTCCTAAACCTCCCTAAGACCAAAATCCTTATGCATCTGCTAACTCTGTTACCTTGAGGAGTGGAAGGCAAACCCAGGACCCAAAACTACCTTGTTCTGATCTACCAAATACTGGAGAACCTGAGGAGAAAAAGGAGAACTCTGAAGAAGAAATAAAGGCTCAGGAACCTGATTCCAAAGATCTAACTCATGTTCCTTTTCCTAAGGCCTTGATTAAACCTAGGAAGAAGAAGCCTGTTGATAGTGACGAGGAGCTCTTGAATATATTCAAGAATGTCGAAATCAATATCCCGTTCCTCGACGCTATCAACACATATCGGCTTACGCTAAATTTTTAAAGGATTTATGCACACAGAAGCGTAAGTCGAGGGAGTCAGTTTCAAGGAAGGTAATACTTTCTGAGCAGGCTAGTTTTGTTATCCCGCATCACCTTCCTCC
This sequence comes from Thalassia testudinum, assembly GCA_037157565.1. Classification (NCBI taxonomy): domain Eukaryota; kingdom Viridiplantae; phylum Streptophyta; class Magnoliopsida; order Alismatales; family Hydrocharitaceae; genus Thalassia; species Thalassia testudinum. The sequence continues at coordinate 25,005,845 of JAZHRO010000059.1, forward strand.
GAAAAAGAGAGATCCAGGTGCCCCGTTGATTTCTTGTGTCATCGGAGATTACACCTTTGATAGAGCACTTTTGGATCTAGGTGCATCCATTAACCAAATTCTGACTTCTCTTTACGAGAAGTTCGGATTAGGTGAACTTTGACTGACCTCAATAACGCTGCAGTTAGCGGACCATTCGATCACAAATCCGAGAGGCATTATTGAGGATGTTATTGTCAAGGTTAAGGACTTCTGTTTTCCTATAGATTTCCTTGTCCTTGACATGGATGTACCTGAGAATTTAAGGAACACACCCATCATTCTGGGGCGTCCATTCCTGGCTACCGCTAAGGCCAATATCAACTGTGAGAGTGGTAGCATGGAAATCGCCTTTGGGGATCAGAAATTGAACTTGGATATTTTTGAGGCGATTAACAAATTTGAGGATTGTGGATTTATAAAGGAACTTGAGGAAGATAACTTAAATATTGAAACTTGTATGGTGCTTTCTGCAATTGAAAGTTCCTCCTGTTGTGATGGATTTGACCCGCAACCCTCTGTAGCAAACCCGCCACATTTTGAAGAGCTTATTGATTTTATTCACTTTTAACGTCTTCCTCTTGATGAATCTTCATCAGCATCATCCTTACCTTCCATCCTAAACCCGCCCTAGCTCTAACAAAACCATTGCCTGAGAGTTTGAAATATTAGTTTTTGGGACCTCAAAAGACTCTCCCTTGATTATCAGTGCTAGATTAACTAAGGAGCGGGAGATTAAACTGATCAAGGTCCTAAAGGAACACAAGGAGGCAATTGGTTGGACCATTCATGACCTTAGGGGGATCGAACCATCTTATTGTAATCGCAGAATATTCTTGGAAGATGGATCTCGCCCTTCTCGCCAAATGCAGAGGAGATTAAACCCTACTATGCGAGAAGTGGCCAAGAAGGAAATAATTAAGTGGCTCGACACAGGAATTATTTATCTGATCTCAGATAGTCCTTGGGTAAGTCCCATGCAAATTGTTCCCAAGAAAGTTGGGATTACTGTTGTAACTAATGAGAAAGGAGAATCTGTCACAACTCATTCAGCTTCCTCTTGAAGGGTCTATATTGATTATAGGAAGCTGAACACATCCACGAAAAAAGATCATTTCCTTTTGCCCTTCATCGATCAAATCCTTGAAGACTAGCCGGGCAAAAGTACTTCTGTTTCCTAGACAGTTATTTGAGATACAATCAAGTCCCTATCCATCTCGAGGATCGGGAAAAAATGACTTTCACCTGTCCCTACGGAACCTTTACTTTTCGTAGAATGCCATTCGGCTTATGCAATGCACCTGAGACTTTTTAAAGGTGTATGCTAGCCATATTCTCTGACATGGTGGGAGAGTTTATGGAAGTCTTCATGGATGATTTCTCTATTTTTGGAGAATCATTTGATTCTTGCCTGGTTAATCTTGAAATGATCCTTAAAAGATGAATCAAAACAAGATTGGTCCTTAGCTGGGAAAAGAGTCATTTCATGACACAAGAAGGCATCGTCTTGGGTCATGTAATCTCTAAACGGGGAATTGAAGTTGACAAAGTTAAGGTTGATATTATCTCTAAACTTCCTCCTCCCACATCTGTCAAACAAATTCGATCATTTCTTGATCATGTGGGATTCTATAGGAGGTTCATCAAGGACTTCTCTAAGGTTGCTTGCCCTCTGAGCAACCTTCTCGCCAAAGATACGCCATTTGATTTTAACGAATCATGCCGTAAGGCATTTGATTTTCTTAAAACGGCAGTCACTTGTGCTCTAGTGTTGCAACCACCAGTTTAGACAACCCCATTTGAGATCGTGACCGACTTTTCTGATTATGCGGTCGGGGCTGTTTTGGGTCAAAAGATTGACAGGAAGCCCTCTGTCATTTACTACGCTAGAAAAACTCTAGACAAGGCCCAGAGGAATTACACTGTTACTAAGAAGGAATTGCTAGCTGTAGTATTTGCTTTAGAGAAATTCAAGGCTTATCTCTTATAATTTTCACCGACCACTCGGCTTTGAGACATCTCTTGGCCAAAAAGGATGCCAAACCCCGACTTATTCGATGGATTCTTCTGCTTCAAGAATTTAATCTTGAAATTAAAGATAAATTCGGGGCACAGAATGTGGTGGTGGATCATCTTTCGAGACTTCTAAGTGATTCTTCTCATCTGGATATTCTGATTGCTGATACTTTTCCGGATGAAACTATTCTTACAGTAGCAAGTGTCCAAACTCCATCGTTTACAGACTTTGTAAATTATTTGGCCGTTGGTTAAATCCCTCAGGATTGGACCAAGCAATAATGAGATAGAATCAAATCTGAGGCCAAATATTAATTCTAGGAGGACCTTGAATTGTACTACATCGGCTCTAATCAGATTATTCGCTGATGTGTTCCGGAGAATGAATTCCAAAGTATACTTGAGTTCTGCCATGCATCTACGTGTGGTGGACATTTCTCCGAGAAAAAGATGGAGCATTTGGACACCCGAGGTCATGCTCCGAGAAAAAGACGGAGCATGAATTCCAAAAATTTTACAATTTGAATTCTATTGGCCATCTTTATTCAAGGATTCCTAGGAATTCCTGAGGTCGTGTTCCCGTTGCCAGGCACTTGGGAGCATAGCTAAGAGAGATATGATGCCTCTAAACTCGATTCTTCCTGTCGAAATCTTTGACATTTGGGGCATCGACTTCATAGGACCCTTCCTCCCTTCATTTGGACACCAGTACATTCTTGTCATTGTTGATTACGTGTCCAAGTGGATTGAGGCTATTTCCCCCCAAACCAATGACCACAAGGTGGTTATCGATTTCATCAAGAAGAACATTTTCAGTCGGTTCGGGATTCCAAGGGCCATCATCAGCGATGGTGATACTCATTTCACTAATGCCTAGTTCTGTAGTTTACTGGCAAAATACGGGGTAAATCACAGAATCTCCACATCTTATCACCCTCAGAAGAATGGATAGGCCGAGATCTCCAATCAGGAGATCAAGAATATTCTGCAGAAAACGGTCAGACCTGATCGTAAAGATTGGACTCACAAGCTTGAGGACGCTCTTTGGGCCTGCGCTACGGCGTACAAAACACCTATCGGCATGTCACCGTTTCGTCTGGTGTACGGAAAGGCATGCCATTTACCTGTAGAGATTGAACATATGGCATTCTGAGTAATCAAGCAATGTAATTTGGATTTGAGTTTAGTCGAAAAGACCAGGAAACTCCAACTATCTGAGTTGGAGGAGCTTAAAAACGATGCATACGAGAATGCCAAGATCTACAAGGCTTGGACCAAATCTCTTCATGACCAATTGATATCCCGCAAGAGATTTGAGCTGAACCAGAAGGTTTGGCTCTTTGATTCTCGACTTAAGCTCTTTCCTGGAAAATTTAGGTCAAAATGGAACGACCCGTTCATCATTGATCAGATATTTGCAAACAAAGCTGTTCAGCTCTCTGACCCAAAGATGGGTAATTATTTTAAAGTCAACGGTCAACGTCTGAAGCCTTTTGTTGATCGTATTATTCGAAAACCCGTCCTAGACACGGTTGCTCTAATCACATCATAATTTCTTTGGCTGGACTTCGCCTAGCTGATGGGATTAAACTTAGCACATGTACAGTCTGACTCAGAGCTGACCCGAGCATCATATTCAGGTGATATCTTCTATACTCTACCCTTCCTTTCATGCCTTTTATTTTCAATGAGGACATTGCATCAGCTAGGCATGGGGGAGTGGATTCATTTCTGAATCATTTTGTCAGTTCTATGGAATTCTTGTAAATTCTACTTATTTTTATTCTCTTAAAAAAAAACTAATGAAAAAAAAAATTGAATTAGGAAAGAATAATAGCATTAGGATTTTTCAACCTTAGGAAATAATACAGTAGGATCTAAACACTTAGACCCTTCAGGTCTTTAGGCTTAATCAGTTTGGGTGTCCACTAAAATGTGGATTTGCTTATTGAGTTCTCGCCATTTTGAATTTACTTTAAATTGGTTAAATAAGTTGGGGTGATAAGTACACGACTTACCAACCGGCTCTCTAATTTGAAGGGATTTTAAGTATAAGCATCTACACACTATTTGCACTGACTCAATTTTCAGCAATTTTTACGAAAATTGGGTAGCTAATGAACCTTCTAGGGTGGTATGACTGGCAAGTTATCGTGGGTAATAGCCCATAGGTAGGTTGTCCAGAGCCCAGTCACACGATCATTCTTTTCCTGTTGCCTTTAGGTAAATCTTAGATCAGGAAAGCCACCTACTTTAAAAAAATCCAAAAAAAAAAAAATAGAAAAGGAGAAAAGAAAGGAAAAAGAAATAAGCTACACTTCACCGCACGAGTATGGCTGGCATATCGTGGGTAATAGCCCATAGGTAGGTTGTCCAGAACCTAGCTTAAGAAATGCACGTAAAATTCCAAAATACTTAGGAAGAAGCGAAGAAGTAAAATAAGCTGGGGAGATATACACTGGGTTTACCCTTGTGTTGACCCCATAAAAATAAAAGAGGGAGAAAGCTACCAGTCGAATAGATACACCTTTAGGTAGAATTTCTTTTTAAGGTCACCTAGGGGCGTAGAAACCCGAAGTTCGTTCTAATCGCCGATCAGTGAGTCTATCACATTTCACACAAAGATGCTTAGAACTTAGGGTTCTCTTCGAGTCTTGGGTGGGCTGAGTGGTCGTAGAAAGCTACTCCGAAACCCTAAACTAAAAAATCAAAAAAAATTAGAAAAGAAGAAAAAGATCCACCTTTGAATAAGGCGAGAGCTTGAGGTGGTCTGCATTTTAGCAGACACCCGGGCACTGTTGTGTCTTTATAGTTCAAGTTCTTAGTAAACATTTCATAGTGTTGAAGAATAACTTTTGCCTAAGAAATCTGACCTAATTCTTTTATAAATAGCATATAATTTTTGCTAAAGACTAGCAAAAGATAGGCATGGGGGTGTGATGTACATACATCTGAATAGCCAAAAATGTATATTGATGCATGTTTTCAGTATCATATTAGCATCATGCATTGTAAATATTGCATAACATGAATCATCATGCATTTAGGTCAAATTGTACAAATTGTATAGTAATTTCTTCTTTTTGGTGGCTAGGGACAGGCCGACTTTTAATCGGGGCCTCGGATCAAAGATCCAACCGTACGAATCTGATTAGGGCGACGATTGGAGTTCAACGACTCCAAGATCGCCCTGATCGGACTTCCGTAGCATCAGATATAATCCGAGTAAGTTCAAAGATCAAGGGCTAAGATGGTGTCAATCCGCACTTCAGATGACAAATCCGATCGTATGGATGGGTTCGGATCGATGATCGTAGCCTAACAGCGTGAAAATCGGTCCAATCCGACATCCGTGGCACCTTTTACAAGTCATAGAAGATGGGCGACCAAGATGGCGCCATCTCGGTTGCCCAAACAGGCCCAGCCAAATTAGTAAGGACCATCGTGCCCTCTTTCTTTTCACCCGCTCGATTGATCTCAACCGTTGGATTTTGATCCAATGGCCACAGGCATGCGTGCTTAAAACGTAAGCGAGACAAAGCAATAGCCACAGCGTAGCGGTTAAGTGCTCCATACGTGAGCTGAGGGCACGGGTTTGAAACTCATTGCGCTCCTCAATTCAATGTAGCGCGAGCGCAGTCAATTTCGACCATTGGATGCGGCGTGGAGGGCGCGGATGCGGGAGACGTGGCACGATGGATGGGCGAGGAGCACATACGCGCGTGATGACGCGCTTCTACACGCTCCATCGCACGCATGGGCGCGCAGTTACACTGAGGAAGAAGCAGGCAAGATCGTTTTTAAGCCGTCCGATCGCTGAGAAGCGAAGAATGTGGATGAGTGTTGGGCGCAAGGAGGCGAGGAGGCATGCACACTTCAGCCACGATCGGGTTTTAGTGACGAATAAATCCGTCACTAATGACCCCTAATTTATTGTTTTGAACTTAAAATGACCCTTTTGCCCCCAATCTCTACACCTATAAAAATGCCTACGCCCCCCACATTTCATTCATCCCTTCCTTCACCTCTCTCTCTCTCTCCAAAGCTCTAGAGAAGCTTGTCCCACACCCGGGATGCTCCTTTAGAGTAAAATCCAAAGTTTTCTCGCCCCCGTTCTGGAAGTGGATCCCACGACGACGACGTTCTGCCTCATTCCTGCTTCTTCCTGCTTCGTCCTCCTTCCCACCTCGTCCTCCGTCTTCCAGGCGTCGCTCCATCCGACTCGTCCTCCAAGCAATCGTCGAGGAGGATAACATCTCTCTCCCTTCTTTTTATGATTTTCTAGAATAGAATTTCCCGCTTTCTAGCTGTAATCGTTCCCTGCTTTTTAGTTGTAATCATTTCCCGCTTTTTAGCTATAAAAACATTATTCATAAATCAAGTGATTGTTCTCTCTCTCTCTCTCCCTTAGTGTTAATATCAGTTCCATTGTGATTATTTCACTTTTAAACAAAAAAATATAATCGCAGATTTTAGATTGGCGTAGCCTTCTTGTGTTTGACTCGGAATTTCTTTACGAATTTCGATTAAATTTGATCTGTTGATGGATTGCTTCGCAAATCAAACTACAACGACAGGTTTTCAAATCTAACTCCGATCGTGTAGTTTTCCGCTTCAACAGTGCCTCAGGACAGAAGGGTAGGGGGTTCCCCAGGCATTGACCCAGCCTTAGCTAACCTTGAAAGGCAGATGCTACGGCATCTACAAGATGCAGTGACCTAGGCTAGCCCTCTAAGCGGGAGGGTTAATATGAAGCATAGCCATTTTTACTATCTTCAGGTGGTAAGTTGCTCTTCAGAACATGTGCCCCCTACAGTACCCTTCCCAGTATATTACAACACTTCCTGCCTTGTTGTTGTGCAACTGGATACCGTAGGGCTAAAATTCATTCCAGGCTCTATTACGACTGAGTCCCTTTTTGAGCCCAGCTTCACCACCCCCAGCATGGCAATGGACATAGCAGCAAAATGGTCAATTACTGCCTAAGTGGAGCAGAATAATTTTACCCAACAGCTAGAGGAGGCCAACGCCGCCCCCCGGAAGGCGGAGAGGGAGGGAGAGGAGGCAAGGAAGAGGCTAAACTCTTTCGAGGATCTTCCTGCCTGCTTCAGCTGTGCCTGCAAGGAGGTGGAAGCCGCCAGACTTGGGCAGAGAGCGACTGACAAGATGGCCGCCAAGCTTGACGACTCCCTTGGAAAGATCCATGAAAAGGATCTTGTAAAGATAGGGGAGCTCGACGACAAGCTTGAAGGGGCCGTCACCAACCTGTTGTGGCTAAAGGAGGAGGTGCAAGTGTTCAAGACGTGCCACTCTTCCACCTGGGAGGAGTATGAAAGATCCCTTGAGGAAGAGCGCCTTTGCCTGAAAAGTGTTGTGGATGACCTTGCCAAGGCCAGGGAAGCGCAGGAGAAGGTGGAAGCAGAGGCTCAGGAGATGAGGTGGGAACTCATCTCGGGCCACCAACTTGCTGAGGAGGGGGCCAGAAAGATCCAGGGGCTAGAAAGTGCTCTTGTGCTTGAGAAGGATCCTAACGTCATGATGGAATTCTTTGTCGTTGATCCTTCCATGTAGACCAACCGAGACCTCGTCTCTACTGAGGCTGGAAAGTATACCTTGGTGGCAGCACAATCCCTTCTAGAGGGTGGGCATACCTCAGCATAGGAGCTTTGTGGATGGTTGATCAACCAATTGAACACCAAGTATGTCCACCAGAAGGAGGGCCTGGTAGAAAGACAAAGATCCCATCTCTCCTCCTAGGGACCAGGTTGATAATCTGGCTCCTAAGGAGGGGTTGGACAAGACTAGCCCTGCCATAACCCCACATGCTATCAGGGATGGCAACCAGCCTTCTGGCTACCATATCCCCTCCTACGTGGTCAATTCAACTCCACCAACTCCAAGGGTCAACCTTCCCGATGATATGCCATGAATCCTCAGCCAAATAGTGTAGCTGTTTTTTCCCCTTTTTTAAGTTTTTTGCTCTTTTTATGGGTCGTTTAATGGGAACAACCCTTGTAAACAGTGGTGCTAGTGTACTTGCTACTAAACATCAATGAAAAATGAAAGAAACTTTTCATGCATTAATGTTTATTTGCAATGCATCCTTAAGTTGTTGTGCATGCCATGTGTGAGAGACTGGCTACCATTAAATGTTTGCAACTTATAATAATCAGCATTGCTATCTTTACACGTTTTGTAAGGTCCTTCCCAATTGACATCCAGCTTGCCACCTGACTCTACCGGCTGGTTGAAGTCTTCTAACTTGTGCGATATCCCCATAGGACGTCCGGCAACTTGTCCACTCACTTTCCTTTTGCTGAATCCAACCGTCTTTTAAGTGTAGAGATGATTGTACGATTAGATACCTGTGCCTATCCGTTTGCTTGGGGGTGGGCAACGGATATGAAACACAAATGAATGCCCCAGCTTGCATAAAAATCTTCAAATTTTTTTGAGGAAAACTGGGTGCCATTACCAATAACAATGACTCTTGGGCATCCATAACGAGTGATAATGTTCTTTCGTACAAACGTTACGACCCTATCAACTATCAGGCTGGCCATGTCCTTGATAAACGTGACTTTATCATCATTCTTATGCATTAAAACAAACCTAGCTCTTAGGAATTTAACTCCGCAAATGGGTTTTTAAGCTGCATTAGTCATAAATTAGGTTAAGCATGCATTTTTTATTTTGTTGTATGTTTAATATGGTTTTGTGAGTGTTAGGGATAAGCAGATTGTTAGATCCCTAGAACCCTAGCACTCAGGAAAGCAACTGGTGAAGGAGAAGCTCAAACCATCTGGGACTTAGCTTGATCCAGCTCACCATAGCTGAATTACAACTCACTTGAACTAGGGTTAGCTCATTCTAGCTCCATTCAGCTCATCTCAGCTGAATGACAGCTCAAGAGGGCTCATCTTAGCTCACCTTAGCTCAAGTCAGCTCAGATCTAGCTTAACTTAGCTGAGTCTAGCTCATCTCAGCTTTCATTAGTTCATTGGGAGCTCTAGTTAGCTCAGTTGAGTTGACTAGAGTTCACCCCATCTCAGTTCTAGCTACATCCAACTCTACTCAACTCCAGCCAGCTGAAGATGACTTCATCTTAGCTCAGGAAGTTCAAGTCCAGCTCACGGGGATTCGGCTTAACTCAACTTAGTTGAGCTAAGCTACCTTAGCTACTCCAACTAGCTAGGTCATCTCCAGTAATATTAGACCCAGCTCACCTCAACATATTTCAGCAGAAGACAGCTTACTTTAGCTTGGCTTTGTAGCTAGCAAAGAACTACCAAGCTAAGCTAGCTAAAATAGCTCCATGCCACCTTCTTCAACAGCTATGAGCTCCAATTCAGCTCCAAACAACTTCCTCCAGCTCCTCTCCTCTAAACCCTAGCTCCAGATGCCTACTCCTCTACCCTACTACTAACTAAGCTAGCTTAGCTAAGCTCTAACTCCCTTAGTCATCCACCACCCTAAAACCCTACCTAACTAGCTCCACCACCTAAGCCCACCTAAGACCACCTAAGCTAGCTCCACCTCTACTCCATGCTGGTGCCAACCCTCACCACTCTTCACCCCTCAACCACCACCAAAAGGCACAAAGAAGTTGGCGCCAAAACCACCCTAACTATGCCCCTCTTTGGTGCCAACTTCACCTTCCATTTCCACCCTACACCTACCCCTTCCAAGCCACATCCACCTCACCCCCCTTCTAGAAGCCCTCAAGTTGGCACCAGCCCATGGCACCCTTCCATGGTTGGCGCCACTTTTAGGTACCCTTTGGCCACCCATAACCACTTCCTTAGCACCCCTTCGGTGGCGCCAACCATCCTTAGCCTTAGGATCACTAACCACCATCCCAAAATCCCATCCTAGCCATCCATTCCAAGAGCCACCTATACCCCCCATCCTACTCTATAAAAAGACCTATAACCACCACCATTTGATGATCCTCCCTTAGCATATTTTCCACCCTAATTCTACCTATAACCCACAGCCAAGAAGAAGAAGGGAGGAAGAAGATTAAGGAGACTATCCCTTGCCTCCTTGGTGCCTTCTTCCTTTCCACTCTTTTTGTTGTGCCACGCCAAGGAGGAGACTCTCTTCAATTTGGAGGACGGCCAAGCATTGGAGGAGAGAAGGGTGGTGCACGCCCACCCTTGGAGAAGATTTGAAGGTGGTAGCTTCCACCTTGGAGGAACATAGTGCACACCCCCTTTGTGGGCTTACCTTGGAGGACACCATCTTGAAGGAAGGAGTTGGAGAGCTCCTTTTCAAGCCCAAGAGCCACTGAGCTTGGAGCAAGAAGCCATCCTTCTTCACCATTTTATCTAGAGAATTTGTGTTTTTATTTCCTTGTATTTTCAAGTAGATTAGAAGCATTCCTCTCTATGTTTTGTGTAGAACAAATTTATTTCCAATCAAGTTGCCTTCATTTCAATTTTTGTCGCAATCGTTATCTTGTTCTAGCACTCTTCATTCCCTCTCCCTAATTACTCTAGGCCTCCATGTGCCTAGAGTGAGCTTAGGGAGAGGCCATACTTGTCACCTTAGGTTTAATTTTTAGGTGTTAGTTCTTCAATTTTTAAGTGCGATAGCTTGTTATTTCAAAACTATAAAAATTATATATTCAAAAATACCAAAAAGAAAGATGATTTCTATTTCCAAGCAAGAGACTCAATTTTGCAAACATATTGCCTCCTTGTATGACCCTAGATACTCTCCCTATCTAGGATTAGAAATTTAAAAGCGAAACGATTTTTGTGCCTTGCAACGATAAAACCCTAATTTTATAAACTACATGAAAAAGCCAATCACTTTTTGGCGCCCTTGCTGGGGAGGCTTGACTTTGCATTTTATTCATTCTCTTGCTTGAAGTGGATCTCATCCCATTCTCTCTTTTCTCTCGTGTGTGCAGGTATTGCGAGAAGAAAGCGGGATTCTGAGAAGATTGCTGTACCTTGTCTTCCTACAGAATTTCAGGTTGGTTCTTTCTCCTAGTCACACATAACCTTAAAAACTACCAAAAAAAATATTAAACTTGGCTTTTAGTACCCTAAATTTCTTAATTAAGTGGAGTGGTGCAATTTAAAACCTATTTGTTGCTTGTTGCACCACTTAATGCCACTCCACTTCAAGTGTTGGTGTTCTGATTTTCGGGTCCAGACTTCTATCCGAACTTCAAAAATCAATTCCTAACACCACAAACTTCCTAAAATATTTAAATTTCACCTAATGATTCCAAATTTAGTAAGGAACACTTTTTCCAAATTTCAGATCAATTGGATTTGTATAAGATTTTTTAAAATTAGTGGACTGCTGAGGGTTCATCTCCACTAATCTTCCTATTTTGTTACTGTCCGCAAATTTTAGGAATTTTTACACTCATCCAATTTTTGTGAAATTTAGCTTTCTAAAATCCTTGTGAAATTCTACACATCATATAAATTCATAAAAATTTTTTGAGGCCGGTAGTAGTACTAAAAAGTCCAAAATACACATGGGTATCATTTCTGGACTTTTAACCAGCAAAAAGAAAAATCCTTTAAAAATACCAAACAAATTCCTAAAATCTTAAAAAAATATTTTTTGGAATCCTTATTTAATTTTATATATAGTAGTGGTGTTTCTGGCATTGTTTGGATCACTACTTAAAAAGAAAGCCAAAAACAAACTCATTGATAGTTAAATTTCTGCTTAGGATTAAATTGATTAGGGTTTCTTTTTATTTCTAGAGACCAACAAATTAAAGGAAATTGATCTTCACCGACACAACCTGATTTCCTTTTGTTTGTGGAATTTCAAGCTTGTTTGAATACTTAAAGAGACAAACCCTAAAACACACTAAGCTAAAGTAAATCCTAAAAGCAGAAATACATTTAATTGTGTGACAACTTGTTTGATATTGAAATCACTTTCCAATTCCTGCACACACTATAAAAATTGAAATAACAGGGAAATACCCAAATCAACGCCCTCCACATTCCATGTGCACTCTAGTCTTCTAGACCTAACTAAAATTTATAGCAATTTGACACTTAAGGTTTCATTAACTTAGGCTTGCTATCTAGGTCTTAAGTTTTCTCTAGTTAATTCCAATTCTTTCATCTATATCTGGTGATAGGCTGAGGGGCCGTGTTAAACGACCAGACGCGGGTTTACACAAGCCCCTGGGGATTTTCTTCGGATATGCTTGAGCCCAACCCTCCCTTATTCAACTTGGCCAAATTTGTTGATAGAATGGATATTCACTATTGAATTCTTATTTCCTAAGTAAAACAAGTCTTCGGTTAATTTTTTAAGGAGTCACACCTAAGCTTGGTCTAAAAATTTTGATTGATTGATTGCACACTTTCTCTCATCTCCATCTCTTCTCCATCCCTCCCATTCTTCCCTTTTATGCATGGGCGACGGTCCCAAAATATATACCTGGAGGGATCATTTGATTTTACCCCCCCTGCCAAAAGATTACTTTTCCCGTCTTCTTCTTCTGAAAAAATGGAAAACCAACAAAATAGGTCCACTAACCCTTCCACCTCCACCTTTAATCCCACCTCTAACCCCACTCCTAATCCAAATTCCGACCCTTCCACCCAAAACAACCCCCCCACCTTTGACTTCTTGCACTTGGAGCTACCTTATGCTGATTTGCCTCAATCTCAACAACAAACCCCCTCGCCTGATCTCTACACTTTGATGGCTGAGCAGATTGCTCAACTTAAAGCCAATCAACAATTATTGACTAGATATATCCAGAACCTAGCCAACGAAAGGCCTAACCCACCACCCCGTCAGCAGCCTGTTGTTCCTCTAAAAGATTTTTATGATCCTTCTTACTTTGAGGAACTACCGAGGGTGGTCATACCTGAGGGGGACTTCGAGATCAAGCCGGCGGTTCTAAACCTGATTAAACATTTCCATGGCCTTCCTAAGGAAGACCTGTTTAGCCATCTTGAAGAGCTAACTCTTCTTGCACAAACAACACGTTCCTGAAATGTGCAAGAAGACTTATGTCTGATGCGGCTATTTCCATTATCTCTTAAAGATAAGGCTGCTTACTGGTTCAAGACCATAGGTTGACCCATTACCACGTAACCTCAGCTCAAGAGTGCCTTCCTCAAGAAATTCTTTCCTACAGGTCGTACAAATTCTTTACGAAGATCTACTACAACCTTCCAACAAAAATTTGGTGAGAGTTTTCATGATTCTTAGGAAAGATTCCAAGATCTCTTAAGAAGTCTGCACCACGAGATTCCTTTATGGCAGCTCGTGCAAATCTTCTCTCATGGTTTAGAAGATCAAATTCGACGTTTCGTCGATGTCTCGTGTGGTGGCAACTTCTTGAATAAGGATGTTGAAAGTGCCTACAACCTATTTGAAGAAATGAGTGAAAACTTATTTTATCAAGCTTCCATGAACACATTTTGCAAAACTTCAAACCCGCAGTTTGGTATTCATGAAGTAGGTACTCAATCTATTCTTGTAACCCAAGATGATCTTCAAATGATTGCACAAAAACTCGACCAGATGCAGATAAATCAAAAGAAAATTGAGGAAAGACTCACCACACCAACCCAAGCTCCACATAGTCCACATCTAACCTAGCCTAATATTCCATGAAGAGAAAATTTGCACAATCTCAACACTACCCCTACTGATTATTACCAATATTCTAAGGCTTTCTATGATTCACTAGGGAATGACAACTATCTAAACCCTAACCCCACTCAAAATATTTCTGCCCTCTAGGAGCAATTTAGAAATTCTTCCAACTGGAAGAATTATCCAAACCACTCCTGGAATAACCCGATTCCTCCCCAAACCTCAAATGAATTTAGCGGGTATAGGTCGAATCCGACCTTCCATCCTAGGCCATCTCAACAAGACATTAATGCCCAGATGATGAAAACCTTGCAGGATATGCAGAATAAGATGACAGAAGTAACCCACACCATCACAAATCTGAATAATCAGATTGGGCTTACTCCCACTCAAAGACCTGCAGGACATCTTCCATCCCAACCCATGTCCAACCCTAGGAATCAATATCCAGGCAGAAATCAAAACTTTCATAACCAGCCTCCCATAAATCCATTACCTCAGCAACCTCTCAGGTTTTCACAACAACAGGCCCCCCCACCTCCTCCAAATAATAATCCGACTGCACATGCAGTTACGTTGAGGAGTGGGAAAACCACCACTAATCCCGGGCCTTCACAACAATCTGGTGAAATCCACATTCCTGTGCAAATTGACTTTGAACTCCCACATCAAGAAGAAAATGAAACACAAAAATCTCAGAACACGACTCCTATCCCTTTTCCGCAAGCTCTCCACCCCACCACTAATCGAAAAAAGAAATCTGAGCCCACAACAGAACAACTCATGGATTTATTTGGGCAAGTTCAAATCAATATCCCTCTCCTAGATGCAATCAAGTATATACCTGCCTATGCCAAATTTTTAAAGGAGATCTATACTCCAAAAAGGCAGGCCAAAATTCTAGGATAGGTGCACCTTACGGAGACAGTAAGCTCTGTCATACAGAGCAAGCTACCTCCTAAGATGAAAGATCTGGGCGTGTCATTAATTTTAGTGATTATTGATGATACTACCTTTGATCACACCTTCCTTGATCTTGGTGCCTCAATTAACATCATTCCCACAATTTATTTGAAGAATTTCAGATCAGTGAATTAAAACCTGTTGAGGTTACCCTTCAATTAGCCGATCGATCTACAATCAAAACTCGTGGGATTTTCAAGGATGTCTTGGTCAAGGTCCAAAATTGTATCTTCCCTGCAGACTTTTTGGTCCTTGACATTGAGGTACCCGAATCTTTAATGAATGCCCCAATAATTCTTGGACGACCCTTTTTGGCCACCGTAAAGGAAAATATCAATTGCCACACAGGCAAAATGGATATCACCTACGTAGGCCAAACTATTGCTCTTGATATTTTTAAATCCTCCAAGAGATTTCATGATGATAAATTTTTTTAGGACTCAGATACAGTAATTTTGAATTTGGTGGAGGAGACAATGTTGGTAGATACCCTTCCCGACCACAAATTTTTTGAGGAACCTGACTCAGAATCAATGGTCGACGAAATCTTTGACTTGTAGACTTGTCTTTCACAACAATCTATTCCTGATGATCCCCCTAATTATTCCTCTAACCCACCACTTTTCTCTCAACTCACCCCTACACACTAACCCTACCTACTTCTTATCTCTTCTCTCCCACCACCTTTCACCTGGACCTACCACCAAACCTGCCCGAGTTTGGCATTCATCCTGAATTAAAACCCTGGCCAGACTCGGGTTACACCTACCATTTTCCATCAAATTTTGATCCCCATCTTTATACCACTCAACTTTCCAGGGATCCAGAAGAAGACCCTTTTTATGCGGGCATCCAGGTGTCCAACTATTTACATGATTGTTCGTCTTTCATGCATACCTTCACGCCCGGCTGAATGGTGTAAAAGATAGCACTGGATGGGAGGTAACCCATCATTTTGCCTGCTTTCTTCTTTTTTTTCCTTTCTTTTTCCAGGTTTTGACCATCCAAGACCCGATCGCCTTTCACTAAGGTGATCACTTCTCCCTCCTAATGCATGAGGACATTGCATATCATAAGCATGTGAGGGTTTTTTTTTATTTTTGACGATCGATTTATTATTTTCAAAACCTAAAAACATGCATTTTTCTTCAGTCATTTTGTTTTATTTACTTGCATGCATACCCCAAAAAAATAAATAAATAAAAATAAAAATGTTGAAAACCTTTTAAGGAAAATTTGAAATCGGGATTAAGGTTGAAAACTTACTTTTGGTACAATGAGATTTAATATTTAACAAACTAGGATAAGGATACGGATCTGATTATTAGAATTTCAGGATCTATCTTTAGGCTAGATCAAATATCCTTCTCTAAAATTCCACCTAAACTCATGATAGTTCAGGTGACTTGATCCTCTTTTGTAACATGGAAAGTATCTGGCTTAGTTTCTGATTCAAAAACTTGCATCTCGTGCAAAACTTCTTGTGTCATATTTCACACACAAGCCATCACCTAAAAATAACTAAAAGTTAGAAAAATCCCCTTTGTTTAGCCTTAGTAAAAGTCTGAAGCAGATCATTGGTTTGAGTTCCCACCGCCGAAAAGGACGAAAATGCCTCCTTTGAGGATGAGGTGTCAACATGTTATCGCCTTGACGATGCTCTATATTTATATTTCATATCTTTAGACGGAGCATTAAAGCACAATTTTGCAGCTCAAGTGTCTTGGACGGTGCTCTACCTGTAGTGTCGGAGCAAGAGCTTGAGTTTGCTTGGAGCGCCCCTTTGCACTGCATTATGTTTTGGGGTTGTGAGCACCTGGGTGGTGTCATGGATAGTGCTATCTCGAAGTACTAGTGCAGAGCCCCCTCAAGGATTGGTAACGGGAATGATGATCCTGACACATTTATTATAAGACTAAGCTTAAAATAAGCATGGGGGAGAGAAAAAAAATTTAAACAAAAAACATGCCCTTATTAATGTTGGCTTTTCACAAGCACAGATACAAGGTTTTAAAGGTTATTGCAAGTTGCGAATCAGATTCAAGAGCTAGAAAAATCCTAAATGCAAAAATTTCGAGTCGTCTGGATTAACAAGGGGTTAATTTGTGAATTTTTTTGATGATATATTGATCCCGATTTTTCTAATTTTTTGATCCAAAAATAAATCCTGATGTTTTCTTTAACAAATCCCATACCTCCCGTGTTTAGATCAACCAAGGTCCCGTAATCTCTTTCTCCTCAAAAGTCGAAAAAGGTTAGATTTCCCCAAAATTCCATTTTGTAAAAATTAAAGTTTTGCTAAGAGACTAGCAAAAGATAAGTATGTGGGTGAAATAAACGCCAATCTATCATCATTCTTATGCATTAAAACAAACCTAACTCTTAGGAATTTAACTCCGCAAATGGGTTTTTGGGCTACATTAGGCATAAATTAGGTTAGGTATGCATTTTTTATTTTGTTGCCTTTTTAATATGTTTTTGTGAGTGTTAGGGATAGGCAGATTGTCAGATCCCTAGAACCCTAGCACTTAGGAAGGCAACTGGTGAAGGAGAAGCTCAAATCAGCTGGGACTCAGCTTGATCCAGCTCACTTGAACTAGGGTTAGCTCATCCTAGCTCCATTCAGCTCATCTCAGCTGAATGACAGCTTAAGAGAGCTCATCTTAGCTCAAGTCAACTCAGATCTAGCTCAACTTAGCTAAGTCTAGCTCATCTCAACTCCCTCCGTTCTCCCTCTTCTGGTAGTCCAACCATCAAATTGGATGGCTCAACTTCTTCCTCTCTTCCTCGTGCACCTCTCCAGTCAAAGAGAGGACGTCTCTCTACCTCGTTCGTCGTCACCGCCTCATCGTCCCTTCCTCCTTCTTCTGCTCCTGTCAGCCACAATCAAAGCTCTTCGACCTCCTTCCTCTCCTCTAAGACCCCTTATTCCTTCTCCTCTACTCCCCTACATTACTTCCCCTTCACTTGCACTCCAAATCAACCACACTACCACCCGCTACACCATCGTCTTCCTCCGCTCTAGTGACGCTCCGATGAAGCCTTCCTACTGCTCCACCGCACGAAACTCATCGCCACCACCTCCATTAGCTCCGCCTCGACTTGCTTTACAAAAGCCTTCAACCAATTCCTCTTCACGACCACTCAACCACCCTACCAAACACCACCAGCTTCACGCTCACAGTACGCCTTCGCCAGCCCTCTCCAACCCCTCTCACAGCACGCCACCACCACCATCGCCCTCGCTGTGCTGCAGCGAAGCTACTGAGCATTTCTGACGTGGCCATCGAGCCATTTTTCTCCTTACAGGTGTTCGCAGTTTACACCATTAACGGGGCCTCTTCGAGCAACCCTTGGAGCCTAGTTCGTGCTGAGTTCCTCCTCGATTCCACGCCCAGGCTACGTGGACAACTCCCAGGTGTCTTCCTAGGCACTCAATTGTGGCATCCAACATCTTGAGCACCATCAATTCGAGGCCCTGCTCCTGCTGTTTCACGTGAAGAGAATAGTGGGACTTAGTCCCACATCATAGATTGAAGACGCAACTACAGCAAATAAGAAGATTTTGTGCCCTTACTTGATCGCCCAAGTACATGGGGGTGGGTCCCCTTCACTGCCTCTGCACACCTCGTCTGTGACCCATGCCACGCAAACCTCATCCCCTAGTCGGATCCGGTTACCCGATTAGTCGGGTTTAAGAAGAGAAAGAAGAAAAGAGAGAGGGGGGTTTTTGCCCTCTGTTGTGCCCTCTCAACACTTAGTCGAATAAAGGCCTTTGCCTCTGTGAGCATGAATTGTGTTGTGCTTGGGTTTGCTCTCAAAGAGGCCTGAAGAAGAAGAAAAGAGGCCTTTGCCTCTGCTGGTTAAGGTGTTTGAGCGCCTATTCTATCGTCTGTGGTTAAGCTTTCATATATTAAGTGCTTGTAAAACTTAAAGAGTAATTTGGTGATTCAGATCACCATTTTACTCTAATCTTTTTACACTTTCAGACTTGAGTTTTCTGATATATCATTTTTTATTATTCTTCTTGTTATAATTACTCATATTTGTGGTGATATTGTGATCTTTGAGATTAATTGCAATTGATTTCTCCCTGTGTTCAACCTCGGATGATCTTTTGAATTCAAGTTATAAATTGTATTTCTTCACGCACTATTTTGGCTATATTGCAACGAAGTGATTCTAAAACCCCAATTTAGCTCGTCAACATTTTGGCACCGTTGCTGGGAAGCAATGTGCAATTTGATCTCTCTAATTACAATTTCTGATCTAGTACTAACTTGATCTATCTCTTTTGCTGTGATTTGTGCATGGATTCATTCGAAGAGATCGGCCACACATCAAACACTTTAGGGGTAGGTAAATTTCATCTCCTTTTTCTTAAGCCCTTGATTCCAAGAAGAGCTAAAAAGAAGAAATCAATTAGGATAAACTTGCATTTTATACTTAGAATTAATCATCAAGTTGGCTGATTCTATTTAGAAAAATCCTAAGCTTGATTGCTACACCTATTAGGGATTTAAGACACCTAGGGCTACTCACCTTCTTGATTGAGCCCTAGCTGCCAAATTTGGACAAAACTGATTGGGCCAATTAGAGCCAAAGTTAGGGTTTCCACTCTAGGGTTGAGGATCACATTTGCTTAAAGAAGAATCTACTCTCCCAAATTGTGTGTGTCCTAAATTCTGATTGAAATTACATAATCAAGAAAACCCTAAAAGCAAGCTCTAAACATCCACTTGAATCATAAAATTGAGACCTAATATTCTCAAGACAAATTAGGTGAAGCTAACCTACCTTGTGGGGTCAACCAATCTTCAAATTAGGTCACCACTTATAAATGCATCTTGAAGTTCAAGTAGAATCCTAAGCACCTCATCTAAACTTAAAATTGGTAGACTTAAGAGGTCAAGTTATCCATTCTGGTCTACCTGGATCCGCGGTGACAAGGAAGGTTAGGTGGAGGAAATCCTATAACCCATGGAGACGCTCTATCGTGTAGGGGCCTTTTCGGGACTCTTGATGGGAACACCATCATGAGCCATAACTAGCTCATTTTGATCTAATTAAGTCATTAAATGCTCTTGCATAACCGCTAGAGGACTGTAATTCATTGCATAATCATTCTGAGAGAAAGATAAGAAACCAGGGTTAAAACTGTAAATTTACCATCATATCTTGAATGCTGAATAACCACGAGTTTTCTCAGGGGTTAATTAAGGGTCAAATGATCCTAAAAGGCTAACAAGTGGGTTAGAACATACAGAAAAAGGTTTACATGTGTTGTGAGAATTAAATGACTTCTGAAACCTTAAAAACAGACCCGCTTAATTAATTGAGGTTCTGGTCAGGATAAAATTTACCTAAATCCTCTAAAATTCATATAAAAATATTCTTTAGGGTTTGGTACCTTCAATTTGATCATCAGAACCCGTCTTGACCCAAAACAGAGTCTAAGGCAGACATTTGCCCTAATTTGGGTTTTTGCATAAATTACCCAGTCAAACTTAGTCAAAACCAAAATCCAACTTCACCATTGGATTTTTTAGGTCCAAAATATGTTTTTAACAAAATTTGGGCCCAATCTGAGATCATCTTTATTATGTTTGCATTTTGGTCCAGTCAGACTCTTTCTATCTCATTCAGACCCTTAACTTTTGAATTCTCTTACAAATAGCCCCCCAACTTCTTTGTCTTGTTCACAAGCAGGTCCCCATGTCATTTTTAGAAGGTTAAACCTTCACCATCGAGTTTCGAGCAAGGATTTCTCGCTCGATTCTCAATCAATCTCTCCAAAAATTGATACGGGGATTCCTTGGGAAGTTGCCTTCCATTTGAGCCTTTCCCTGGGCTCCAATTCTTTCCCAAAAGGTCATGTGAACCTCTTAAAGGTTCAGGTATAATATTTCACAAAAACCTTCCAAGTTTGGAAGATTCTTTCCAAGCTTGGAAGAGCTTCGTATGGCCTATAAAAGAAACACCATTGCATGGCCAAGCTTTCCAGCTAGGTTTGAGGCCTTAAAACCCACTCCCTCTTCTTCTCCAGCCAACAACAACCACAACTCCGGCTACCTCCTTGGATTCCCCTCCTTCGGTTGTCCAACCATCAAATTGGATAACTTAAGTTCTTCCTCTCTTCATCGCGACCCTCCCCAGCCAAAGGGAGGGAGTTCCTCCGTCTGAGTCATCGTCACCGCCTCGCTGCTTTTTCCTCCTTCTCCGGCTCCGGTTGACCAACACCGGAGCCCTTCGCCTCTCAACCGCATCCTTAAGTCATTCTATCGCTCTCTCCCTCATTCTATTTCACTCTTCCACCCTTATGACACACGCATGACCACCATTTCTCCCTCAACGCCATGATCTTCTCTGCCTCCGACGACGCCTACTGATTGTGTAGCAATCGTAGGTCTTAATTGACCTAAATTAGGCTAGGACTTAGCATAAGTTAGGGTAATTCATGCATGCATAAGCATTACTAGCACCTTTACTGCTTTCTTTTACCTATGCATAAAATAATGCTATAATGTACTGATTAGGTGCATTATGTCAATTGCAGGTAATAAGCTGATCAGAAGCTAGATCTAAAGCTGGATCCAAAGCTGGATTTGAAGAATAAAGAATAATTGGTGTTGCAGCAGAGTTGGAGCGGAAGACCTAAATTAGATGTAGTAGATAATAATGTAAGGGATTTAAGGTATGCTATTCTATTAAGTAGGAATAAAGCAATAAATTGTGAAGAACTTAGGTCCATCCTAACCCTAAGACAGCTTAGAAGCCTCCCTAAGCCTTAGCCACCCTTAGATTAGGTCATCACACCCTAGGAAACCTTTAAATCCTAATTCTAGCCTCTATCTGGACGTCTAGATGAGTTATAGGACATCCAGAACCCTTAGCCAACTCCTGCACACCTTAAACCCATTTCTGCAGTGTTATTGGACATCCAGACACTTGGTCAGACATCCAATTTCTACATAATAGCCAAGACAGAACCTAGAATCCCTCCTGACTTAGATTGGACGTCCAGACAATAAGTCTAGACTTCTGATTTTTCACTATAAGACGTCTGACACTATTATTAGACGTCTGGAACTGCTCTCTAGTTCCTGTTTTTGAATTCAAGCTTGAATCTTGAATTCCTAGGTCCCTAAACTCAATTCGAACCCCATAGGAACCTAAATTAAGGTACCCTAACCCTAGTACATCACCTCTAGACCTCCCTAAGGATCTAATTAGGTCCTCACTAAACCAAATTGGCTTGGATCATAGTCAATTTCATCAGCCTATTCAATTGGACTTATTGAGTCCAATTGAGCCCTGTTCTCAGCACATACTGTCCAATTGGACTCAGTGAGAGTCCAATTGACCTATACCTAACTTAATTGAGTTATTTTACTCTCAATTAGGTTTCCATACACCCAATTAAACTTGTATTAAGTTTAATTGCACTTTGCCTTAGTGAATTAGGGTTTGCAACCCTAATTTGAGACCTAACCAAGACCTAAACCCATTAGAACCTATCCTAACCCACCTAACCACTTAGGGCACAACCACACACACACACACACACACCCATTCACGCACTCCCACACCACCTAGAGTATTCTAGGACCTTGCAAAGGTGGCACCACCTTGGTTGCCAAAAATAGCACCCAAGAATGAGTCTTCTCTTAGATCCACTTTTGGTGGATCTAAGAACCACCCTCTCTCTCTCCTTGGATGGCCACACTTGGAGCTCTCTCTACAGAGTTCCACACTTCACTAGAGAGTCTCCCTTAGATCTATAAAAAGACCTAAGGGGTGGCACTTTGGACCCATTCACTCTTGGCTCCATTTTAGCGTAGCTTCATTCCACCTCCACTCCACCTTCACGAGTAGCTTCACCATGGCCACCACCATCTCCACGCCAATATGTTGGATCACCTCCTCAACCTCTCTCCAAGGGCTGACCTAAGCACCATTGGCCGCCCCTCCTTCTCCTCTCAACCAAGTCAAAGGCCATCGGAGTCGACCTCTGAATGCCCTTAGTTCTGATAGATTAGATTATAGTTCTTCATAGATTTTACTGCTTTATTTACTGCTTAATAGTGTAGCTCTATATTCTCCCCCAATGATGCATGCATAATCCCCCCTTAGATTCATGTATGTAATCGTTTTCTGCTAGCTAGATTTATGTTTTCAAGAATTCCTCTACAAGCTTTCCATGAGCTTTATGTTGCAAACACCATCATGTATCAATGAAAATCATTTTCTATATATATATATATATCTATTTGTGAAAATCACCATGAGCCTTGTTACAATATTTTTGTGTGATTGAAGTTGCATGTTTTAATTTCTGATACTCTGGCAACTAAGCATGTCGTGCATAAATCCGAACTTAGCATAAATCGACATGCGATTTTGAATAAGTAGAGCAAGAGATATCAATTTCAAATTTGCATTTCCATAAACGTCTCCAAGAGACGAACGACTATGACTCAAGTCTCGTTATTTTAGAAATCATTTTTGTTGATCGTATTTCGCAACTGTACTACGATGCATTTCTAATTAAATACACGCTCTACGATCTCGACAAATGGCGCTGTTGCCGGGGAGGCAACGCCATTTTTGATTTCAATCTCTAGAATTATCACTGATAAATCTTCCTCTGCTTGTCTTTTGATGTGTAGGAAAACAGGGAAAAATGGGATCTGCGCATACAACGAGCATGGGAAAAAAAAATCAGGTGCACATCATATATTTCTTAGTCTAGATTTGATTTGAACCTTAGGTTAGATTTCCTTCTAGCAATTTCATTTGAGAAAAAAAAGCCTATTTATTTTCGTGAAAAAAAATAAAAAAAGGTAGTTAGAATAGGTTTCCCTTTTTTAATCTTAGTATTAGTTAGTTTTGAAAAAAAAAGCAAGAAAAAAAAGTGAAAATTTGAAAATCTTTTGAAAAAAAAACTTTTTTTTTTAAAAAGATCATTTTGGTGGAAAGTTTGAATTTCAAATTCAAACACCTTTTGAAAAGATTCCCCACCATCCTCTGATTTTTGGTTAAGCTTCAAATTTCAATTTAAAAATTCAATTGTGAAAAAAGTAATGCATGAAAAATTCTGAAATTTGGACTAGACCTGCATTTTTAAACCACCTTTCAAATACCACCATTCATTTGAGAAAATTCTAAGTACAAAATTTTTAAAAATTTGCGAAGTGAAAGGGGGTTAAACTGACCCAAATTAGAAAATTTTCAAAATTCAAAAAGTAATTTCGAGCAATCTGCGAATTTGTTTTAACTAAAAATGGTGGAATTTGAAAGTTGATCTCATTGGCTTTAATTTCCATATTTTTCGCAAATTTTTGAAGGTTATTTGATATTATTTCAAAGAAAAAATCGACTAAGGGTCAAAATTCCAGATCTGATCCCCTGACATTTAAGATTCTCTAGAAATTCGGTTGAAATAGTAAAAATTATAAAAAAATATTATATGAAAATACAATTGAAAAATGAATCTACTTGCCAAATTTTAACTTTTTTGGGTTCCAATTTTTGTCAGAGAAGTATTTTTATTTCGTGGTCAGCTGAAAAATAAAAAAAAAACCTAGAATTGCATGAACCCTAGGTTATACCTTTAGGGTTACATTCTAGAGACCACATTTTGGCTAACCTAGACTTAGTCAAGTGTAGTGTTTAGCTTATGAGCTTGGTCACCTTGTAGACCACTCACCACAAACCCCAACTGAAGAAAAATGGGTTGAAATTAATTTTAAAACATGTAAGCAAACTCGAATTTGTTGTCGTACTACTGGGTGGCTTCAACCTTTCTTACCGAACCTGGTGACTAACTCTGCGGGGCAGTGTCAAACGACCATGGCTCGAGGGTAACGGAACCGGACGCGTGAGCCGAAGGAAGAACCTTCCCCTTAGTCCCCTCGTGTTTGGAGCGCTTGATCAAGTTTTAGAAAAGTCGGGTTATAGTACAGTCGAAAAAGTGTTCAAAACAAATACAATTTATTATTCGAATTTGAAAGTCCAAGGTCGAACACAGGGAGCAAATTAGGATTTAGAAATCAAGATCACAACTTGAGAATTTGAGAGAATATAATATGCAATAAAAATCAATGTTATAGTGCAAAACGATAGGAATAAATGTAAGGCACTAAAGGAACCAATGTATGAATAAAGCATAAAATTGGACGTCTGATTTGTGAATCAGACACCTTAAAATGTGGATGCTACAGTGCTTGACTCTTCTTCTTCTCCTTTTCTCAGTCTCTGGCAGCTGCTTTCAATCTTCTTCTTCTTTATCTTCTTCTGATTCCTTGCCTTAGCCTTTCTCTTCCTCTGCCTTCTTCTCTGTCTCGGCTGCATTCAGCTCCTTCTTCTGCCTTCGCCTTTTTCTTCTTCTCTCTGCTGCATCCCTTCTCCTTCCTTAGCTTCTGACTTCGGCCTCCTCCTTCTCCTTCCCTTGCAGAGCAAAACCTACCCCTACCTGCGCGAGCTCTCTTCTCTCCTTTCTCTCTTAGGTTCTCTCTCCCAGAGCCACTTTCTCGGGTAATCGAGTTGGATACGCACCTAGGACCAAGTCCACCGGCATGCGGGGGTAGGCGAGGTGTGAGGTCAAGTCGAGTAACCAGGTTCGCAGGGGGTGGTTGCGGACGAGGCGTCGAGTCGAGTGAGAGGGGACCTCACCCCATGAGTTGGAGGCAACCAGCCCAATACAGAAAATCAATTTATGTGGCTTTGGCGCTCCAGATGTTTCCGAGGTGGGACTATCTTTCCACCTCTTTCACGAGTGGCTGTAGCAGAGGGGCGTCGCTCAATTGCAGCCACGGGGATGGCTCTTGCCTTCAATTAGTCACCTGGAGAGGTTTGCGAGGGTACCCCGCGTGACCTGGACTGGATCCTGGAGCGGGCACGACCTGGAGAAGATTGCAAGCAAGCTTCCTGCCGTGCGTCAATGACGGCGAACCCCTAGACCTGAAATCACACAAATGGCCTCGTGGCCATGTTAGAAAGCTCAGGGAGCTTCGCCAAGGTGCAGCGAACGTGCAGAGGTGGTCGACGTGGCGTGGGCCGCCTGTGGGTGCGTGCCTAGGGCACACTGCGGCCGTGTATGTGGGCGTGTTCAGGGGTGCTTGTGGGTGAGTGGCAGAGTGTTGTTAGTGGGGGGTTATGTTCAGTGAGTCGTGGTGGAACTTATGGACCGGTCGGCGAGGAGGGAAGTGGTCTGTGGTGGTGGAGCGGCCTCGCTGGAGTGGTGGCCGGAGGTAAAGGGGATGATGGTGGTGGAGTGCGGCAGTGGTCGCTTGAGGGAAATAAAGAGGGAAAAATAGAGAAGAGGGTGAGAGGACTTATCTGAGAGTGAAGATACAAAGGGGGAGGCAGGGATGGCTGCCGTTTCGTATCGCCGACGCCGAAGACGAAAGTGCTCAGTGAGGGAGGTCAACGAGGACGAAGGGGAGGTAGGAGCGTCGGCGAGTGCGGCGCGACGCGGAAGAGCGAGAGGAAGAGGAACCTACCACCGGTATTGTGGCTAGGTGACGAGGGAGAGTAGGGGAAGTCGCCGAAGCTTGATGAGTAGTTTGGCTGGAGGAGGAGAGATGAAATTGAGGGGTTTCTCCTGCTAAATTCAAGCTTAGGAGATGCAGAATGAGTTGGGGATTCTTAAATAGGTCCTGGGGGTCGGGTTTGTGCTTGGAAGCCAAGCTTCCAAGCATGGCAAGTTCACTGGCAGAGGAAACTTGAGAGAGACCCAAATCTCTCATGCGTTCGCATGAGAGATTGGGTACCAAATAGGGCTTCTAATTGGGTTCACATTGGAGGAGATTTCTCACAGAATCTCCCTTTCAATTTTGAAGGGGATTCTCTGAGAGATTAAGGAGAAATCACCCTTTCAAGCTCACAGGAGTAGGATTTCCTCCACTATAATGGAAGAGGGACCTAATTGCAAAGAATGAAGAAGAAGATAGGAGGTCAATTGTAAGGGTTTTGAAATCTAGGGTTAGAAATGTAATTGGGCTGGACCTATTTGCAAACTAGGTCAAGATGAATTCCCCTTAAGCCCAAATTTTGGTAAAAACCTAATTTAGACCTAAGGAAACCAATGGTGAGGTTGGATTTTGGGTTTGACCACGTTTGACTGGGTAATTTACGTAAAAACCTAATTTAGGGCAAACATTTGTCTGAGACTCCATTTTAGGTCAAAATAGGTTTTGATGGCCAAATTGAAGGTTCTAAACCTTAGAGAATATTTTTCTATGATTTTTAGAGGATTTAGGTGAATTTTATCTTGACCAAAACCTTGTTAAATCAAGTAGATCTATTTTAGGGTTACAAGAAGTCATTTAATTCCCAGCATTCACACGAACCCTTTTCAGTTTGAACCAACCCACTTTTTATCCTGTTAAGATCATTTGACCTATGTTTATCCCTTGAGAAAATCCGTTGTTTCACTGCAATGGTAAAATTACAGTTTTACCCCTTGTTTCTTGCTTTTCTCTCGAAATGGTTATTCAGTGAATTAGGACCTCCAGTTGGTTATGTAGAAGCTTTTGTTCTCTTTTATGGGTCAAAATGAGCTAGTTAGGGCTCATGATGGTGTTATCATCATACCCCCATGCCTAGCTTTTGCTAATCCCTTAGCAAAATTTTAAGGTTTTAACTTTGCTTCTAGACCATGAGTTCTTTGATGTTAAAAAACTATGATGAGTGCTTTTCTTCTTTCGATTAGGTTAGAATGCTGATAATAAGCCTAGAGGTACTCAAGTACCAACCAAGATTCGGACCTGACCAGCTCTAGCCTCAGTCCGCCTCGAAGGTTTTTAAGGCTCACAAGAACTATCCTAAGGTTAGTTGGACTCCGCGGTTAAGGCACCCGTGCTTGTAACATATTTTAGCCTTGGTTCAGTTTGCAGAGAGTTTTTTGTGAGAGATAGAGGAGTTTCTTTGTTTGGAGAGTTTTCTCTCTCTTTTCTTTTTATTTCTAGCTTCTGAATGGCTTCTCAACACGGTCTATATCGGATTCCTAGTCCCAGTCATCAATCCTCGAAGGGTCCCTAGCAATCGATGCTTCATGATAGCACCGCCCATGGCAACCCCTAGAACCCTGACTTTCGAGATTTCGAGATAATCCCGCCCATGGTGTTCTGTAGCTAAATCCAGACCCTGGCAATCGACATTTCCTGATAATGCCGCCCATGGCATCTGAACCAGCATAGGGTGCTTACATGCCCCTAGTAGGATATGTAAATATCCTAGGAGACAAGCACCGAGGAGATGATATGTTATTGCGCATCTTGGAGGGGAATTTCCCACCTCTCTATGTCGGGAACCCATCCAAATCAACTTGTGTTGATCGGCCGCTCCTAATCTAGGCGACTTTTTCAGAACAACTTAAATGCATTTGCATGATTTTGATACTTATGCGCACTGGACCAGGCTGTGTGTGGATTGGGGTGCTTAGGTTACTGAGTCCCACAAATCAGAGGTCAGTTAACAAGGCTGAATACTCCTTAAGCCTTAGACCTAATACTTTAAGCTTAGCATTTTCCCCAACCTCTTGAGGACTATCCAGATCTTAGCGAATACTTGAATTTTTAAGCCTAGGAGTTTAGCCCAAGAGGCTTAAGATTAGCATTCCTACTGATCTCTTTTGTGTCTCATTAGCACTTTTTTTCCTTTCATTTTCTTTTTCTTGCTATGGTTTAGAACTTAGTTAATCCCTTAATTTCTTACTAATGACTATTTTTTCTTTTTCTTTTCATTTTGTGCTCCTTTTTTTTCTATTTTTGACATTTTTCACTTTTTCCCTTTTTCTCCTCATGATTTGTATGGCCTCAAATTTTTCTCTCCTTTCAGAATTTTTTTGTTCTTTTTCAAGAATTTTTTCATTTTTTTGGGTGTTTTTGGGATATGTGATTTTCTTGTTGAAACCTTTTCTTGTGAGATGAGTTTTCATGGCATTTTGCACTTTCATACCCCCTCATACCTATGATTTGCAATATCCCCATTGTAAATTAGGTGAGTTCGAGTTCAGCTTAGATCATTCATTAGAACAGGTTTTTGGGTAGGCAAACGGGTCGAGGTGACTGTTGCGAACGATTTCAACACTCGGGTACGGGTTCCTGAGGTGGGGTCAGCTGTTCTAATGGATGAACCCTAAAGTGCAATATGAATTCAACGTAGGAATGTCAAGAAAGGTTTCGAGTTTTTCAAAGATGACAGGTTGCCTCCTTTAAGCACTGAGTTTTACGTCATCGGCTGGGCGCGATGAGCTCAGGGAGAATGGAGGGTAAAGGATATCCTAGCCAAATTTGTATCGGTCAGGTCAATGAACGGTTTGAGTCTCTGACCGTTCACGACGAAAGGTTCTGAATCATGGTTGAGTGGACTGATCTCGATGGCTCCATTTCCAAAGATTTGTCGGACGAGGTAAGGTCCGATCCATTTTGATTGTAGTTTACCTGGGAACAGTTTAAGATTGGCATCAAATAGTAGGACTTTTTGACCAGGATGGAAGATCTTTCGGGATATATGCTTGTCGTGAAAGGCTTTAACCAGCTCTTTGTAGGCGTAATTCATCGATCTCGCTCATTTGAAGCTTTCTGTGGGTTCCTGCCTTAGAAAGATCTAGGTTGCAGTTCCGTACTGTCCAATAGGTTTTGTGCTCCAATTTGATGGGGAGGTGACATGCCTTCCCGTACACCAATCTGAAGGGAGGCATGCCTAATTGGGTTTTGAGACCATTAGTTTGTGGGTGGTAAGGAGTAGAGATTCGGTGTAAAACCCCATATTTGGTCATCAGTGATCTAAACTGAGCATTAGTGAAATGGGTCCCTCCATCAGAGATTATAGCACTTGGAATCCTGAACCGCGAAAAGATGTTCTGATGAATGAATTTGATAACCACCTTATGATCATTGGTTCAGTCGGAATGGCTTCGATCCATTTGGACACGTAGTCAACATCAAGTAGAATGTACTCGAAGCTGTCCAAAACAGGAAAGGGTCCCATAAAATCAATCCCCCAAACATCGAAGATTTCGCATACGAGAATCGGTTGTAAGAGAATCATATCACGATGGCTTATGTTGCCTAAGGTCTGGCAACGAGTGCATGCCCTACAGTGATTGTATGCATCTTTGAAAATCGTGGGCCAATAGAAGCCGCACTGGTGGACTTTTGCTACGATTTTATGACCTGAGAAATGTCCACCGCATGTCTGGTCATGGCAGAAGGACAAGATGTCCTGAATTTCCGCTTCCGGGACACATCGTCGAATGATTTAATCATCACCGATGTGGAAAAGATACGGTTCTTCCCAAAAGTAATACTTGGCATCGGAAAGCAATTTGTCCTTCTTGGCCTTCGGCCAATCGGACGGGATCTAATGTGATGCCAGGTAGTTTACTATATCAGCAAACCATGGAAGCCCTGTACTGATAGTTAGGAGGTGCTCATCAGGAAAATGTTCCGTAATGGGTCCAGAAGGGTCGATGATCTCAGAAGGAAGGTGGGACAAGTGATCAGCTACCACATTCTGTTTTCCCGCTTTATCGTGAATCTCGAGATCAAACTGTTGCAATAGCAAGATCCAGTGGATTAATCGAGGTTTTGCGTCCTTCTTCGCAAGGAGATGCCTCACAGTTGTGTGATCCGAGTAAATGATAACACAGGAACCCAGGAGATATGATCTGAACCTTTCCAAGGCAAATACTACAGTTAGCAGCTCTTTCTTAGTAATTGTGTAGTTACGTTGAGCCTCGTCAAGTGTTTTGCTAACGTAGTAGATGACCACAGTGAAAGTTCCGGCCCTACCAGGAGGGGGTGACGTAATAATTGCGGAATTGAAATATAATCTTACAAATAAGCAATCACACAAAGTACACAAGAATTTATAGGTGGAAACCCAAACCGGGTGAAAACCACCACCTAACCCTCTCGAGTTAGGATTTTCCGATCAACCAAGTTGATCAAAATCCACTAAACCGAATCACTTTAAACGAGGGTGATTCAACCTCAATACAACCACACTACTTACACGAGGGTAGCGTACCTCAACCCCTTCTCTCCATGAGAAGGATTTTGTCTCGCGAAGGAGACGGGAATTCGCAAAGCGAATACCCAACCAAATAACAAAGATAAAATAAACAAGTAATCCTATAGAGCCAACAAAGTAATTATGAACCTAGCTTCTATAGGAATTAGGAAATTCCCCTTTGCAAGGAGTGCGTCGAGTTGATGACGCGGTGCGTGAGCCACGCGACGGCACAACTTCGCTCTCGTGAACTACGGCGGGAGAGCGGGTGCGCGAAGCTTGATGCTCTCAAGAGAATGGAGCTTGAGGTTGGAGAGAAAGAGCTAGCTAGGACACAAGAGAGTGGAACTATGTTGCTTGGGTGTCTCTAGGTGTGTCTTCTAGTTGTTTTTGTGTTGCAAAGGATCCCCTCTATTTATAGAGGCCTTAGGAAGGCTTTGGAAGGCTTAGGAAAGGTTCTATAGCCGTTGGAAACAAAGCCCAAGAGAATCAGGCCGAAATCAGGACAATGATTGCGCTTGATAGGGTAATCTCACGTCTAACTCTGGCATCAGACGTCTGGAAGGCCACTTGAAGACATCTGATTTCAAGGTCAGACGTTTGATTTTGGGCGGGTCTCTTCCTGACTTGGATCAGATCTAAACAGGGTTTTTGTGCAAGTCCATCAGACAACATACAGGACGTCTGGCACTATGTATGGACGTCTGGAAACCTACTTTTACTGTGGGAATTGATTCCCAAACGTTGCAACGACTAGAAATCTCTGAGAAGAGATTTTGGGTCAGCCGAGGTAAAACGGTCATTTATCAGACGTCTGGAAATGCCTAAGGACGTCTGATAAGGCTCTAACGGTCATATTCTGCAGTGCCTGCTAAGCTAACCAACGGTCCACTATCTGGACGTCTGGCAAGTCCATCAGACGTCTCCTGAGATGTCTGGTCTAAGGTCTGGACGTCTGATTTCATCAGACAGAACTACCTATGTCCAGCCTAACAGATAACAGACGTCTGAAACAACAGTCAGACGTCTTAAAATACTTTATCAGACGTCTGATTTGGGAATTAGACGTCTGGAAGTGCTGTTTGAACCCTATATTGGTTTTCTAAGTGTTCTACAGAAAACCTAAGTATCCTAGGGTTGTGCAGGTGTTCCTAGGACTATTGTTAGGGTACTTTGAGGCTCTTTAACATAATATTCTAAGGAAAATAAAAAGAGCAAGAAAATAAAGACAAGAGATACAAGAAAGGATTAAAAAGAATCTATCCTATTCTTCTTATCTTCTATCTTCAATCTGTCGCTCCACGCGAACCTCCTCTGTTTTCCGTCAAGCTCCTCCAATCCGTCCTGGATGCGAGCTCGAACTCCGTTTAATCACGTATCCATTTGCGATTGACCTGAAATATAGGACTCAAAGGGCAAATATTAAATGACACGTGTTTTGTTATCATCAAAACAAATGATCGTGGTGCTCTAGCACCAACACACAGGTTTCCCATCAATTTTCTGCCCAAGTACCACTCTTACAGCGAAATCGGATGCATCGCACATGATCTCAAAGTGTTGAGACCAATCAAGGGACTGTAGGATCGGAGCTTGGGTAACTCGATCATGGAGGATTTCAAATGCTTGAGTTCATTCCTTGGAGATTTCAAAAAGAGCATCCTTAGATAGTAGAGTGGTCAGGGGGTGCACGATCTTTGAGAAATCAAGAATGAATCGACGGTAAAAATCGACGTGTCCCAGAAAAGATCGGATGTCCTTAATCGATCTAGGCATAGGGAGTTTAGAAATCAAGTTCACCTTGGCTCGATCGACCTGGATGCCCTTTTCTGATATGAGATGTCCCAGGATAATTTCTTCAGGCACCATGAAATGGCTCTTTTCCCAGGAAAGAAACAGATTCACGTCAATGCACCGCCTGAGGATTTAGACCAAGTGCAGGAGGCAATCGTCAAATGATTCTCCGAATATTGAAAAATCATCCATGAAGACTTCTAGATAATCACCTACTATATCTGAGAATATGGCAAGTGTGTATCGCTTAAGAGTAGCGGGTGCATTGCAAAGACCGAACGGCATCCTTCGGAATGCCTACGTCCCGAAGGGGCAGGTGAAAGTGGTCTTTTCTTGGTCCTCGGGATGGATTGCAACCTGGTTATAACCAGAGTAACCATCCAAAAAGCAAAAGAACCTATTTCCCGCTAGTTTCTCGAGGATCTGATCAATAAACGGTAGTGGGAAATGATCCTTCTTTGTGGAGGAATTGAGTCTTCTATATTCTATGCAGACTTTACACGAATTCGCCACACGGGTCGGTATGATTTCTCTGGTTTCAGTCGTGATCATGGTGAGTCTTGCCTTTTTAGGCACAACCTGGATTGGACTCACCCACCGACTGTCAGAGATCGGGTAGATGATCCCTGCATCTAACCACTTGATGATCTCCTTTTTCACGACCTCCTGAAGATTAGGATTCAGACGTCTCTGCATTTCACGGGAAGGTCGTGTGCCCTCTTTGGTGTAGATACGGTGTGTGCAGTAAGAGGGGCTGATACCAGTCAAATCATCAAGAGTCCATCCAATGGCTCTACGATGTTGTTGGAGAACAGTAATCAGATAGGATTCCTGATCAAATGTGAGTCTAGAGTTCATAATTATAGGATATGTCTGACTAGAACCCAAAAAGACGTACTTAAGATGGTCGAGAAGAGGCTTGAGTTCTAGAACAGGGTTATCAGCAGCAGCGGGCGGTTCGGGGTGTGTGTCAGGAACAAGGGAAGGAGTTATGGGTGTATCTAGGTCAGGTTCAGACTCCTTTGATTGCGAGTTTTGATCCTCTTCTAATTGATCGGAAGTAGTCAGGTTGTCCTCAATATACGGATCGTCAACCACAGCCTTGATATCACATATTTGTTCTATAACACCGTAATTAATCCCTTGTTGGGCCTTAAAGATGTCAATTTTCAGTGTTTGGTTCCCGAATTTTAGTTCAATTTGGCCCTCCTCAAAGTTTATATTGGCCCTAGCAGTGGCTAGAAAGGGTCTCCCTAGTATAATTGGTATATCCCTTGGGTTTTCAGGTGCATCCATGTCCAAGACTATAAAATCCACCGGGAAATAAAAATCCCGTACCCTAACGATGACATCCTCGAGTACTCCTTTAGGTGACTTAATGGATCGATTAGCTAGCTGCAATGTCACCTCTGTCGGTTTAAGCTCAGATTCTTCAAGGTGGTTAAGGAGGGATGTAGGTATTAGGTTTATGGAGGCACCTAAATCTAATAAGGCTCTGTCGAATTGGGTATTACCAACGGTACATGAAATCAGGGGAGTACCTGGGTCTTTAGCCTTAGGTGGGAGTTTGCTCAAAATTACAGAGCTGTCTTGCTTTGACAGTATGATCGGACTCCCACTTTTGGTTCATGACTTACGCTTAGGTGTACATACGTCCTTTAGAAATCGTGCGTAAGTTGGTATGTGGTGGATTGCATCCATCAAGGGGATGTTTATATGGACCTATTCAAAGAGCTTGACCAGATCCTCTTCAGGAGCCACGAGTTTGTTTATCCTCTTTCCCTTGGTTAAGGCCTCGGGAAATGGAACCTTGGTTGGTTCCTCTAGAATAGGTCCAGGTTCTTGATCTGGGATAGGGGTGTCCTAGATAACTATCCTAGGGCTTGGGTTATGATGAGAGCCTCATCATGAACCCTAACTAGCACATTTTGATCTAAATAAGTGTGAAAAAGCTCTTACAAAACCTAAAGAGAAGCTTAACTCAAAAAATTCTGAGTTGAAGAGAAAAATAAATCATAAGAGGTAAAACTGTAATTTTACCAATGAAGTACACAAACATGGTATTTAAGGGTCTAAACACAGGTCAAATAAGCTTAATGAGGAAGGAAGTGGGATGATCTGATTTGAAAAGGATTATAGCAACTTCTACGAATTAAATGACATTCTGTAACCCTAAAATAAATCCGCTTTAATTCACGAGGTTCGAGGTAGGATAAAAATCAATTAAATCCTCTAAAATTCATGGAAAAATATTCCCTAGGGTTTAGAACCTTCAATTTGGCCTTTGCAACCTATTTTGACCTAAATTGAGAACCATGCCTAATTTATGACCTAATTTGGGTTTTTACGCAAATTGATCGGTCAAACGTGGTCAAACATAAAATCAAATTACACCATTAAAATCCTTAGGTTCAAATTAGGCGGGTATAAAAATTTGAGCCTAAGAGAAGACCATCTTGATCGACTTTAGAAATTGGTCCTCTTAAATTACTTTTTGACCCTTATCTTTTGAAACCCTTGCAATTTGCCCCCTATCTTCTCCTTCATTCTTTACAAAATGGTCCCTCCTGCCACCCCACGCAGGCGCCATACCTCCGGCGACCTTGCGCGGAGGATGGTGCCGTGCAGGGTGAGGGGGCCGCTCTCAGGAACGAACGGGGGGGTTCCGTGCATCGTCCTCTTTCGCAGGAACCCCCTGCCTTGCCCTGCAACCGCCCATGCCTTTCGTGCGAACGCACAAAAGGAATGGGTCGGCTTTCCGGCCATGCTCCAGCGAGCCCTCCACGCCGCTATCTTGAGACTCTCCCCTCGCCAATACCTTTATAAGGAGCGGCAGGGGCTGCCGTCCTTTTTAAGCTACTTCTGGCCAAGAAAACCCCCCTCTTTCGTCTCCTCTCTCTCCGATCAGATTGCCTTAGCTTCCGGCGAACTCTCCTCCTCTTCCTCGTCGCTCTGCTGCCATACCTGCAGCAGAGCCCACGCTGCCTCGTTGTCCCATGCCAGGCCGCACCAGCTGGCGTCCTCAGATCTCTTCCTCGTCGCCGTCACTCCTCCCCTAGGCACCTTCGTCCTCAGCTCCGGCAGGCACGCGCTAGGCAGTCTCCCTCTCCCCCTTCGTCAACTAAGTAGGTAGAAATTTTCTCCTTACTCTGCTCTCACTTTTCCCCTCTTGAATTAATATGTTAAACCCCTCGACTGCCACGACCACCTTCACCTGCTCCGCCTCCGGCCACCATCTCCGGCGAGATCGCCTCACTTCCACAGACCTTTCCACCCCTCGCTGACAAGCTCAGAAGCTTCCCCTCAATCCACTCTAGCGATTCCCCTACTCTATCCATCACCCTGCACACTCTGTACACCCCCCGAACACACCCACTTCCGCGCACGCAGTTTGCCCTAGGTACATGCCTATAGGCACTCTCACCACACGCCGCCCATCGTACCGCCTTCGCCACACTCTAGCGAAGCCCCCTGTGTTGTCTGACATGGCCGGGAGGCCGTCTTCGTGATTTTAGGGTTCACCCTCCTCGCTGCCATTGACGAGCTGCTGGAGCTTCTTCACAGGCAGCTCCAGGTCTCTTCGACGCCAGGCGAGAGCTCCAGGCAACGCGGGGCAAATTTCCGAAGGCACCCAGGTTCTCAATTGGGAGCGCGAAGCCTTCGCTGCTGCCCAATTGACAGCTGCTTCTCGCCTGCGGGCGAGCAGAGCGGAGGTGGAAATTTAGTCCCACATCGTAAGCGTAGGAGCGAGCGCCACCACTTAAATTGAAAAAGTGGTATAGGCTCTTCGCCTCCAAATCCACATGGGGTGAGGTCCCTCACCTATCACCGCCCTCGTCCGTGAGCTCACCACACGAATCAGGCGCGATCCGACTCGACACTCCTGCACACTCCTTGTGCACCACCCACGCCGGTGAGCCTGGACCCGGGCATGCAACCTGACCCGATTACCCGGCTCTGGGAGAGCTTCCTAAAGAGAGATCCAGAGAGAGAGAGACGCGGGGAAGAGGTAGGGTAGGTTTGCGCTGATGTTTGCATGTGTGCGCAGGAAGGAAGAAAGAAGAAGAGAATCAGCAGGCAGGACTTAGCCACAGGGGAAAGGGAAGAAGAAGAAGCAGGCGAAAGAAGAAGAAAGGAAGGAAAGAAGTTGAAAAAAAAGAGGAGGAGCTGCACTGTAGCAACCAAGCAGTTAAGTCATCTGAGCGCTGAATCAGACGTCGGCGAGAAAGGAGAGTCAGTAGCAAGAGAGGAAAGAAGAAGAAGAAGAAGAAGAAAGAGGGACCGCAGCTGCTGAAGAAGAAGAAAGAAGAAAAAGACAGGAGAGAGAATCAGAGAAGGAGAAAAGAAAGAAAAGAGAAGAAGACACTTAGCTGTCGCAGAGAAGAAGGAAAGAAGCTAAAGAAAAAGAGGAGCTGCACTGTAGCAACCGAGCAGTTAAGTCGTCTGAGCACTGAATTAGACGTTGACGAGAAAGAAGGAGAGTCAGCAGCAAGAGAGGAAAGAAGAGGAAGAAGAAGAAGAAAGAGGGACCGCAGCTGCTGAAGAAGAAGAAAGAAGAAGACAGAAGAGAGAATCAGAGAAGGAGAAAAGAAAGAAAAGAGAAGAAGAAAACACTTAGCTGCCGCAGAGAAGAAGAAAGAAGCTGAAGAAAGAAAGAAGAAGGCAGGCTGAAGAAGAAGAAAGAAGAAGCAGAGAAAAAGAAAAGAAAAAGAGGAACCGCAGAAGCAGAGAAGAAGAAGAAGAAGAAGAAAGAAGAACAAGGAAGAGAGTCGGCTGAAGAAAGAGAAGGAGAAAAAGCCAATCACCCCTTCTTTTTCTCCCTCTCTCTTAATTTTTTGTAAAACCTTATATATATATTGTGAATTTATATGCTTCTAGAATTATAGTTTGCTTCCTGAGTTCGACCTCGGGAAACTTTCTATTCCGAGTTATAAATCATATTAGACTGGTAACTGTTTTTGTCATGTACTACAATGACTGTAATAACTATAACTATAAAAGCAGTGCAACCAGGTTACTACCAGGCTGAAAGTGGCTTGGATAAGGTGGGTATTGTGTTGCTTTGCCACTACGGGTTGTAACAGAATTCAATCCTGCCTGGTTTTGGTTTGGAGTTGGTAAAATGGGTGGCTACTGCTGAAATCCCGCATACGATGTCAAAGCTTCCATCTCGTCGGGTGATGGAATAGAAGGGGCCTGATAAATCATGTAGGCTTGGCCTAGATTTGGGTTCATAATGCGCCTCTGGTTCGGCACGTTATTCAGATTCGGCAAAGGTTGCGAAGGGAGTGTGCCAAGTTGGCAGGAATTCGCCATCTGGGTGAGTTGATTGTGAACCTCTGTGATCTCGTCCTTGTGTTGCTTTTGCATAGCCGCATTCATCTTCTGAATGTCAGCCAGAGTCTGAAGGATAAGAGTCATTTGATTTGTTTGAGTTGGCCTAGATTGATAGGTAGGGTTGGGCCGAGGCTAAGGTGGCTGATATGGATGAGGAGCTTGTGGACGGGGTTGATATGGTGGTCTTTGATTCTGATTATTTCCCACCCACAAGAAGTTGGGATGATTCTGCCATCCAGGGTTATAGGTATTAGAGAATGGGTCATTCTGGATGGCGTTGAGGTACCCGCAGGTTTGAGGAACCTCAGGAAAGTCAGAGTACGAGGGTTTAGAGTTCCCCCAACTAGAGTAGGTTGGATCGGAGTTTCCTCCGATCCTAGAGTCAAGCGGGGGTGGATACGGGTCCATCCCCTGAGAAGATCGTTGATAGATGTTATGCACAGCTTCCCTCCCAGATGGCAGCTGTGCAAACGGGTTTTGCGCAGAGGTGGCTCGCTACAGATGTTGAGTCAGCTCGTCCACCTTCTTCTCAATGATAGAGACCTTGTCCAACTGACTGGCCATCAATTCCAAGTCAACGGATGCTGACAGGCCCTGCGTCTCATATGCCCCCCTTGGATTCGTCGATGCGCAGGCATTCATCCAATCGAATAAGCCCATGGAGTCATTATTGATGGAGTTCTTGCACATATTCTCGAGAATCTCCCATACAATGTCTTCGTGTTGACCCATGATATTTCCTCCACATGTTGCATTGACGAATAGGCGGATATCTTCATGGAGTCCCTGGTAAAAAGACTATACTTGTTCCCATTTAGGAACTCCGTGATGGGGGCACTTTCGCATGAGATCCAAGAAATGGTCCCATGCCTCATGAAGAGGTTCTCCAGATTGTTGAGTGAAGTGTGTGATCTGGTGGCGCAAGGCATTCGTCCGACTAACTAGGAAGAACTTTTTCAAAAATTCAGACTGCAGTTCAATCCACGTGTTGATTGGACATGTCTGAGTCTGATACCAATGAGCTGCCTTGTTCATGAGAGAGAAGGAAAACATCTTCATAAGAAGAATATCTCGATTTTGTACATTTGACCCGAAGGTCTAGGCCAGATGTTTGAGTTGTTTGATGTGCTGGAAGGAATCCTCGAAGTTAAGCCCATGAAATTTTGGAATAACACGAATCATGTTGGGCTTGAGTTCAGAATCAAGGCCTCCAGCTAGGATTTGGACTCGAGGTTCAATTGCCACCGCAGTGGGATTATAGTGATCTTGCATCATAGGACGCTGCGGCGGGTTTACAAAGTTTTGAAATAGATCATTCAAGTGCTGGAGTTGGTGTTCAAGATTGTTCTCTTCTTCAACGGGTTGTGCCATGATGATAGAAGAAGGAGAATTTGGTTCTGATGAATCAGAGGAGAGATCTATGTGGTGGGGTTGCTGCACAAACACGACATCGAGGCTTGGCCTCGACGGGAGTGGATTGCTAAAGGCGGTCTTAAGGATGGTCTCAAGGACCTCCTGCCAAACATGCACTGATGGTTTAGACGAGATTAGAATGTGTTGGACCCAATCAAGACACCCAAAAATTTGGATGACTATAGAGGTTTGGGGTAGATGATTACCCTTAGTTAGAAAAGCCGTCCACCTGAGAAATACCTAGGCAGCCAGAGAGGGAGAGTCCCGCAAAGACCCCTACATGGTAGAGCGTCCCCACGAGTTACAGGGTTTCCCCCACCCGACCTCTCTTGTCACTGAGATTACAAGTAGACCAGAATGGGGACCTTGACTTCTTAAGTCTACCACTTTTATTTAAGATCCAAGGTGCTTAGAGTTCCACTTGAACTTTAGATGTTTTGAGTGCAAAAGTGACCTAATTTCAAGGTTGGTTGACCCGACAAGAGGTCAATTTCACCTACTTGTCCTTTGAGAGCTTTAGGTCCTTTCTTTTAGGGTTCAAGTAAAATTAAGAGCTTGACTTTTAGGGTTTCTCTTGAATAAGTCTGTTCAATCAAGGCTTAGGCACACCTCTTTTTGGAAAATTGATTCTTGCTTAGAAAGATGTGTCTCTAAAACCCTAAATTGGAATCCTTAATTTGGCTCTAATTGTGGTCCAATTTAGTTGCCACAAATATGGTATCTAGGGCTCAAACAAGAAAGTGGTAGCCCTAAGTACCTTAAATGGATGCACAATTCAATATTTGTTGAAATCAAAATCAGGCAACTTTGATGAATTAGCTAAATATGGAAAGCAGGTAGCCCTAAATTGATTTTTACCTTGTTTTTCCTTTTTAGAATGAGAGGATTAAGAGAAAGGGCAAATCAAAGATTACCTACCCTAGGTGTGGTTGTTGTGTGGGTGTCTTCTTTTGAATCTTCTCCCCTAAAACAGTCACAACAAAAGAGATAGATCAAGTTAGTATCGAATCAGAAATTGTGATCAAGATTTCTAAATCGCCCGTTGCTCCCTAGCAACGACGCCAAAATGTTTAGTTGAGTCGAGATCAATGTAAAAATAATGCATCATAGTATAGTTGAAATCGCTCGAAAATAAATGAATTTTATTACTCGAAGTTTTAAATCTAATGTTGAACACAGGGAGCAAATTGGGGTCTAAAAATCAAGAACACAACTTTCAAATTTGATATAATATGCAATGAAAAATCAGAGTTATAATGCAAGAAATGTAAAAAGATCCACAAGATATTAATGTATATAGAAGCACAAAAAATATGGACGTCTGATTTTCACAAAAAATATGGATGTCTAATTTTGAAAATCAGACGTCTTAAATATCAGATTGCTACAGTGCTTCTTTTGTGATCCCTATCTCTGTCTCTGATTTCCTTCTTCTTCATTCTTTTCTTTCTTCTACTCTCGGCCCTTGTCTTCCTCTTGGCTTCTTCTTCTTTTTCTTTCATTTTGTCTCTGACTTCAGCTCCTCTTCAGCCTTGCTCCTCTTTAGCCGTGCCTTCTCCTTCCTTAGCTTCTCTGGTTGCCTCTTCTTCTTCCTTGGCTCCCTCTTCTTCTTTCTTTGGCTTCCTCTTCTTTAGCTTTGCCTTCACCTTAGCTTCTCTGGCTGCCTCTTCTTCTTCCTTGGCACCCTCTTCTTCTTCTGAGAGCAAAACATACCCCTACCCTCCCCGCGATCTCTCTTCTTCCTTCTCTCTTAGGCTTGCTCTCCCAGAGCCTTCTCGGGTTATCGGGTCGGGTACGCGCGCTTGGGACCAAGCCCACCGGCATGCGTGGTGGGCGAGGAGTGCACAGGCTAATCGGGTATACGGGTCAAGGCCAGGTCCGCAGGCAGTGGGGTTACGGACGAGGCGATAAGCGAGTGGGACCTCACCCCATGGTCAGGAGGAGATAAGCCCCTGACACTTTTTCACTTTATATCACTGCTTCCGCTCACTATCTTTCGAGGTGGGACTAAATGTCCCACCTTCCTGTTGCGCACACTTGCAGCAGATGGTGTCCAATTGCAACTGCTGCTGTGTCTTTCGATGCCAAATGCTTGACTGAAGTTGTGCGCGCGGAGAGTCCGCACGACCTGGGACCTGGGGCCTGGAGTCCTGGATGAAGCTCTCAAGCTTGCTTCGTGCTCCATCAATGGTGGCGAAGACTTGAACCCTGTCAACAAGCAAAAGGTCTCGTAGCCTCATCCGAACACGCAGGGAGCTTCACTTGAACACGGCGAAGGTGGTACGGTGGTCGGCGTAGCGTGGGGTGGCCTGAGCGTGCGTGCCTAGGTCACCCTGTGGGTGAGAAGGTGGGTGTGTTCGGGGGGCATTCTGGGGGAGTGTCGCGGTGAGTGGAGTGAGGGGTTTGTGTCAGTGAGGTGTGGCGATGCTCGTGAG
This sequence comes from Thalassia testudinum, assembly GCA_037157565.1. Classification (NCBI taxonomy): domain Eukaryota; kingdom Viridiplantae; phylum Streptophyta; class Magnoliopsida; order Alismatales; family Hydrocharitaceae; genus Thalassia; species Thalassia testudinum. The sequence goes on from JAZHRO010000059.1 coordinate 25,047,442, forward strand.
GTAGTTGGTGAGGTGGGTGGAGGCGTGGAGTGGCGGGGACACCTCACCAGAGGTGGAGAAGGTGGTGGTGGTTTGCGAACGTCGAGGCATAATAGCAAAAATAAATGATAGAAAAAGGGTAAGAAGAGAGAGAGGACTTAACTGAGGGGGAATAGACGAAGGGGGATGCAGAGGAGGCGGCTGGCTCATACTTTCGTCACCGGAGACGAAAGACCCAGTGGGAGGAGAGCGGCGACGACGAGGAGGTTGTAGAGATGTCGACTGGTGCGGCGTGACGCGTACGAAGGAGATAAAGGGAACTCTGCCACTGGTATTATGGCAGAGCGACGAGATAGAGGGAGGGGGGTCATCGAAGCTTGCTGGGTGGTTTACCGGAGGGGAAGAGAGGAATTGGGGGTTATCTCAGGCCAATTCAAGCTTTGGAGTTGCGGAATGATCTGGGCACCCTTTTATAGCCCTTGGCAGAAGGTCTTGTGCTTGGAAGCCAAGCTTCCAAGCACGAGCATGTCTCCGGAGATGGAAGGTCAGAAAGACCCAAATCTCTCATGCGTTCGCATGAGAGATTGGGTAGGAATTAGAGCTTGATAATGGGTTCACATGAGAGGAGATTTCTCAGAGAATCTCCCTTTCAAATTTGAAAGGGATTCTCTGAGAAATCAGGGAGTTCTTTCCCTCGATTCCTCGCCGGAGTAGGATTCCCTCCGTTGTAATGGTGGAGGGACCTAATTGTAAAGAACGACGAGGAAGTTAGGGGGCTTCTATAAAGGTTTTCAAAAGTTAGGCGTAAAAATGTAATTGGACTGGACCTGTTTGTAAAGTTGGTCATGGTGAATTTCCCTTAGGTCCAAATTTTGGTATAAATCTAATTTGGACCTAAGAAATCCAATGGTGAAGTTGAATTTTTGTTTTGACCACGTTTGATTGGGCAATTTTCACAAAAACCCAATTTAGGGCAAACATTTGACTCGGACCCCAATTTAGGTCAAAATAAATTCTAAAGGCCAAATTGAAGGTTCTAAACCCTAAAGAATATTTTTTCATGATTTTTAGAGGGTTTAGGTGAATTTTATCCTTACCAGAACCTTGTTAAATTAAGCGGATCTGTTTTAGGGTTACAAGAAGTCATTTAATTCCCATATTTCACAGGAACCCTTTTCTGTTTGAACCAACCCACTTTTTATCTTGTTAAGATCATTTGACCTATGTTTAGCCCATGAGAAATCCCGTTGTTGCACTGTAATGGTAAAATTACAGTTTTACCCCTTATTTCTTGCTTTTCTTTCAGAAGGGTTATTCATTGAGTTAGGACCTCCATTTGGTTATGTAGGAGCTTTTGTTCTCTTTTCTGGGTCAAAATGAGCTAGTTAGGGCTCATGATGGTGTTCCCATCATTATGCAATTATTTATAATGTATGATGCAACTATAATACTAAGAACATGCATAAATAAACATTTTAGGTTATTCAGATGTATACGCATCACACCCCCATACCTATCTTTTGCTATTCCCTAGCAAAAACTACATGCTATTATAAAAGAATTAGGGTTGGATTACTCGGGCAAAAGTCATTTTCAACATTAAGAAATTTTTTCTTATGACCTAAACTTTCAAAGACACAACAGCGCTCGGGTATCTGCCAAAATGCAGACCACCTCAAGCCCTCGCCTTATTCAAAGAAAGATCACTTTTTCTCCTTTTTCTTTCTTTTTTTTTTGGATTTTTGAGTTTAGGATTACAAAGTAGATTTCTACAGCCACTCAACCCACCCAAGACTTGATGAGAACCCTAGGTTCTAAGCATCTTTTTGTGAAAGTGATAGACTCGTTGATTGGCAATCAGAACGGACTTCGGGTTTCTATGCCCCTAGTGACCTTAAAAAGAATTCTACCCAAAGGTGTATCTATACGACCAGTAGCTTTCTCCCTACTTTTCTTTTTATGGGGTCAACATAAGGGTGAATCTAGTGTATATCTCCACGACTTATTCTACTTCTCCGCGTCTTCCTAAGTGTTTTAGGAATTTGACGTGCATTTCTTGAGCTGGGTTCTGGATAACCTACCAATGGGCTGTTACCCACGATAACTTGCCAGCTATACTCGTGCGGTGAAGTGTGTCTTATTTCTTTTATTTTCTTTTTCTCCTTTTCTTTTTTTTTCTTTTCTCTTTTTTTTTTTTAAGTAGGTGGCTTCCTTGGTCTAAGATTTACCTAAAAGCAGCAGGAAAAGAATGGTCCAATGGCTGGACTCTGGACAACCTACCTATGGGCTGTTACCCACGATAACTTGCCAGCCATACCACCCTAGAAGGTTCATTAGCTACACAATTTCCGTTAAAATCGCTGAACGAGTCACTGACGAATAGTGTGTAGATGCTTTAGACTTAAAGTTCCCTCAAATCAGAGGAAGGGTTAACAAGTCATATACTTATCATCCAAACTTATTTAATAAAATTGAAATAGAATTCAAGATGGCGAGGACTTGATAAACAAATCCACATTTTAGTGGATACCTGGGCTGATTAAGACCAAAGACCTGAAGGGTCTTAGTGTTCAGATCTTACTGTAATATTTCCTAAAATTGAAAAGTCCTAATGCCCAAGTATTCTTTCCTAAATTTTTTTTTAAATAAATCAAAAGCAAACAAAAAGAATCTATGGAGCTGACAACATAATTCAGTGATGAATATCCACCCCCCTATGCCTATCTAATGCAATGTCCTCATTGTATTAAAAAGACATGAAACAGAGTGGAGTAGAAAGCACCTGAATTATGTGAATAATGGGTTCACTCCGAGATGAAAAGAACCTATATATGTGCTGAAGTTAGTGCCTTCAGCTAGGCACCCTATACAAATAAAGAAGAAACAAAGTATTCACAAGTGCAGGTCAAAATCAAAATAAAAAGATTCACCTTAAGGCTTACCAGCAGATGTCCACAGATGTGGACTAGATTGTGTTGCAGATCCATACCCCATGGTCGAGTATATCTAAGGTTCTGGATGAAAATTACCTAGAACCTAAGATCAGTATGCAAGTGGGATCGAGCCTGCGATTTGTGAGGATGCAGCCCAAGACCAAAAGGTCGGATAACAGAGAGATCAAACTCAAAAGGATAATCAATGAATGTTGGCTTGGGTTGAACATCCTCTGAGAAGATGTCATAAGGGTCTTGGTAGAAAGGTGGTTCCAAATAAATTGGAACCCTTAGACTTGATCTTTCTCTTCCTCCGGAATTGACTTCCTATATCAACATCTTCCACTTTCTATCCTCTGTAATCAGGATTTCAAATTCCAGGACCTCCTGCATATTAATTACCCCGTCTGAATTTTTCAAGTCTAAAAGATGTGACTGAATCAGAATGGACTTGGGTTTAGTGATTTCAAAGTCAAAATCGTCAATAAACTCTATGGGGTGTGATTGAGGATCAGGGCTATGAATTGAATCCTTCAAAACAGGATTTGAATCTACCATGTGAGTCCCAGCAGGATCAAATTCCTCAATTTTAGGGCCATCAAATGATTTATCGAATTCCTCTAGCCTAATTGTCTCATTAAAATCGTGTTCTGTAAACTCATGTAAGACTTCGCATAATGATTCTTCACCTTCAGAATCAAAGAAATCTGAATCCATATTAATGTATGTCTCAAAATTATCCATCACTTTCTGATCCATAAAGACATACGTTTCCTCGTACCCCGGCTCAGGAATCTCTGGTGAAGAAATCAAATCTTCCTTATTTGATTGCTCTAGAATAACTTGGTTAAACCTGGTCTCGTAACACGTGTCCCCCCAACAGGTGCCTGAGCGGGTTCTGACATTAGCTCTCTTGAAGGGGGTTCCTCCTGGGAATCATCCCAAGATTGAACTGAAGCAAGCACAAATCTCATCCTCAATTTCAATAATTTCCCAAGTAAAAACTCACCCGGGCCCTTATCCTTAATATCTTGAAGCCAATCCAACAGATACTTGTTCAGATCATCAATCATTTCAATCAGGGGCTCCAATTCTTCAATACAAGGTGTTGGCTGAGCTTCTAAAGATTGTATGGTGTTCCTCAAGTTAGCCAACACCTTTTCTTGGACCTGGTTAACCTGAACCACATGATTTGGTTCAGGGTGGGGTGGGTTTGGGTTCAGTGCAGGGGAGTTAATGAATTGAGGATCTTGATACCTTCCCTGATAATAGGTCATTTCAGGTTGCTCATAAGGTGGTGTGACCTAAAGGCAGTGTATTCAGGGTAAGAATCAGTGTATCCCTCAGGTTCCTAGTATACCCTCTAGCCACGATCATTTGATTCTGTTCCCCTAGCTAGACATCATATTGAACAGTAGAAATAGACTAATCGAAAATAATCTTGGTCTGGGCTCCGAAGAGTAAGTCTAATCCTTAAGGTCAACGTCTACTCTGTTTTAGTTAAGGTTAGGTTTGAATGTACTTTGAAATGTGATGGACTCTTTATCTAGGTTGTGCCCTTAATGATTGATTGATATGTGTGTGCGTGCATAACTAGTGCTTTTCAAGCAAGATTATTTTTGGATGTGGTGAATTTTAGGGTTCAAATCTTGCTTAGTAGCTTTTAAGATTCAACTTTAGGTATATTCAATCAAGTTTAGTTGGCACACCAGGTTTTAAAAGCACAGGTGAAGATATTTTCCTTTGAAACTTAAAAGAATGTGGAGTGCCTGGTAAATCCCTAAAAGTTGACCCTATGTGGCAGCTACTTGATGAGTTGATTTTAGTTGAAGTGGTGCGGCCTAAACAACTCAAACAATTGGCCTAAATTGCACCACTGAGTTAGGCACACAAAATGGTTAACCTAGACTGATTTCTACTTTTTTATATGTTGATTTGCGTGTATCGGTTCCACAGATCAGAATCTGGTTGAGTAGATGAAAATCAATTAAGTTAAGTGCCTTAAATGTGGGTGTATGTAGTGTATGTTAATTTACCCCACAAGAAATATCTTTTTGTTGATTTTTTATATGCGGGTGAGATGAATGTGAGTGAAAATCCAAAAAACCAAACTAACCCTAGTATTTATGCAAACACCTAGGTTAATTGTAGTTTGAATTAATGTGGTGAAATGGAATCTATGGAGAGGGAAGAATGGGGAGCACTTACAGTTGTCTTCAACTGCACTTTAGTCTAATGTACCACTTGAAGATTCCCTGTCAAGGTACCTGCAAAATAATAGACAAGAAATAAAGTAAGTTAGAAAATAATAAAGTGCGTGAAATACAGAAAGAAAATCGAAAACCGTTGCCTACCTGGAAACAACGCTAAAATGTTGAACGTGGAAAACTACACGATCGAAGTTGGTCTGCAAAAACCCGTCGTAGTTCGATTTACGAAGAAATCCGTCAACAAATAAATTTATACCAAAATTCTAAGAATTTCAAGTCGAACACAGGAAGGCATACGTTCGATTTAAAATCGCGTTTAATTAATTGTCACGAAGCAGATTAGGTAGTCGAATTGAATCTAAACTAACTATTTACTTAAAGAATAATGAATAGAAGACAGAGAGAGAATATTACAAATAAAGATAAAAGAGAGATAGAATAAACATGGAATTCATTATCACAAGTTGATGTTTATTACAATTACAACTATCCACTACACTAGAAAGCAGGAAATCTACACTAGAAAGCGGGAAATTTATTCCATAAAGTAGCAAAAGAGAAGATAGAGAGAAGTTATCCTCCTCGACGACTGCTTGGAGGACGAGTCGGACGAGACGACTCCTGGAAGACGGGGGACAGAGCGGGAAGGAGGACAAAGCAGGAAGAAGAGGGAACGAGACAGCACGTCGTCGTCGTAGGATCCACTTCCGAAATCGGGATGAGAAAATTGGATTTTGGCTCTAGAATAGCATCCCGGTGTGGGATAAGCTTTTCTTGAGCTTTGGAGAGGGAGAGAAGTGAAGGAAGGGATGAAGAAAATGTGGTGGTTGTAGGGCTATATATAGGTGTAGTTTGGAGGGGGCAAAAAGGTCTTCTATCATAAAAACATTAATGTTAGGTCTTTAGTGACAGATTTATCCTTCATTAAAGACTTGAACGTGGGCTAAAGATCTGTGCGCACGCCCACCTCCTCACCTTCGGCTACCTCAATACATATCCATGTTCTTTTCATATCAACCGTCCGATCGCACGATCGGACGGCTTTAAGTAAATCTGTGCCGCTGGGCACGCCTGCGGGCAATCGCTTCATCCGTCACGCCACGTGGCGCACCTACTGCTACACAATCGAAATCCAAAGGTAGAATTTCGCCCACACCCACAAGCTTAATCCTTGATTTGAAGGCACAGCGGGGATCGACCTCACGACCTCACGCTCTGAACGGTTTTATCCACCACGCTACGGGCGTGGATAGGCAAGGAGAGCATTCGTGTGTTATTTGATGTCAACCGTTGGATCTTGATTCAATGGTTGAAATCAAAAGTGTAGTTCTTCTCACATGAGGTTTGGCTTGTGTTAGTTCAACCACTCGTATATAATATTTTGATGATTTTACAAAATGAAGAAAATGAAATAAAAAATAAAGCGTAGCATATTATTTTCTCTCTATAATAACATATTTGCAGGATTTCAAAAAGTTTTCCAAGATGGGAGATTAAAAGCGTGAAGACAAGTAGCATAAGTATTAGGTCTTAGGCTTTTTCATGTAAACTTTCAAAGGTTGTAATTTCATTTTATTTGAGTCTAGAAATGCTGTAAAGAGCCCCCAAACATAACCTATAAATAGCTAACTTAGGCTCTCTACACTTAGGATAAATTAGAACCAAAAACCCAACACTTATACTTTTATCGGACGTCCAGAACAATGGTCAGACGTTTGATTTTCCACTTTAAGACTTCTGACAAGTATCTCAGACGTCTAATTTCCAAGAGTTCTACCTTTGGTTTGTCTCCTCATAAACAGCAGTCGAAGCACTTCACTTTCAGACATCGATAACCTTACACAGACGTCTGATTCTCTACCCAGACGTCCTCAGACTAACCGTTAGACAAAGCTTAGGCAAAAATGAATTTCCAGACACACATCCAGACATCTACCTTTGAACCGTTGGCCATGATTTTCTGTGCGTATCTCATTACGACCACATAATCTTTTGGCAGAAGAAGTAGGGAAGAGCTTTTTGGTTTTCAGACGTCTGGTGACTTCCTCAGACGTCTATAATGACGTCTGATCCTTTAAACCTAGAACCCTGTTTGGATCTTATGGAAACAGGAACGAATCCACCCTTCATTAGACGTCCAATCACATAATCAGACGTCTTATGTGAAAATATCAGACGTCCTTCTTTTGATCCAATGGAGTCTGTTTTGGATGGCCTACAGTATTAGACGACCAGAAGCATAATCAGACGTCCTATAAGACGTCTGATCCTAAAATTAGACGTCTGATATTGCTGTCAGACTCATCATTGCCCTGATTTGGTGTGGATTTCGTCCTAAACTCTTGGGATTTGTCTCCAATGGCTAGAAGAGCTCTCCCAAGTGTTCTTGAAGGTTCCAAACTTGCCTATAAATAGACTACAACTCCTCTTAGGCAATACACACCTCTTGAGATACAATTCCATTCGAAAAATCTCTTGCTCACTACTCTAAGCTCCATCTTGCCCTTGTGCTATGCTAATACTCTGATCAAAGGGCAAATCCATACTCCCGGCTCACTCCGTTCTGCAAATCCCCAGGGAGTTCTTTTCATGCTTAGTAGATAAGAAAACAGATAAATTATTGGGGTGCTCTATAGGTGTTGTTTTACTTCTTAATTTTTGTACTTTGGGTATCCGGCCTGTCGGGTCCCCGTCTCTTCATTTTGAAGGGAGAAACCTCCATTTAGGGATCGGAGGTGGGATCTGTAATTGAGGTACACTACCCTCGTTCAAGTAGTGTGGTTAGTGGATTGATCACCTTGTGATCGAAAATCCTAAGTCAAGAGATTGGCTTAGGTGGTGGTTTTCACCCATCTTGGGTTTCCACCTAAAAATAATTGTGTACATTGTGTGATTGAATTTTTTTTATTACAATATTCTATAATTTCACTATTCACCCCCTCTCTAGTGCAATTGCAGCTTGAGGGTGCCAACCTGATCAAGTCTCAGCCGTTGGATGAGAAGGCAGGGCAGTGAGCGATTTGAAGGGTCTAGATGGCGCCACATGGCATCATCTGGACAGTCTATCTTCATTGAGTTGTAGATGGTGCCACGGATGTCGGATTGGACCAAGTTTTGTGCCGTTGGGCTGCAATCGTCTATCCGAACCCATCCGTGCGGTTGGATTTATTACCTGAAGTGCGGATTGACAACATCTTGGCCCTTGATCTCTGACCTTCCTCGGATTATATTTGATGCTACGGAAGTCCGATCGGGTCGATCTTGGAGTCGTTGAACTCCAATCGTCACACTGATAAGATCTGTACGGTTGGATCTTTGATCTGAGGCCCCGATTAAAAGTCGCTCTGTTACCTGACCATAAAAAGGAAAAATTAACCTAAAATTTACACAACCTAACCTAAATGCAAGATGATGCATGTTATGCAATTATTTATAATCTATGATGCAACTATAATACTAAGAACATGCATAAATAGACATTTTAGGCTATTCAGATTTATACGCATCACCTGCGAACGACCTCGGACACACTTGTGTTTTCGAGTTTATAAATTTAAATGTTGTATAGATTTTCGTCACAATACTACAATGTGTTTTCCCAAATACGATGATTTTCAATGCAACACTTTGGTGCCGTTGCCAAGGAGCAACGCACATTTCATTCGCTGATTACAATTCTGATTTGGTACAACTTGCTTTATCTAATTTGTTATGATTTTGCAAGGTGAATCACGAGATCGGCCGCACACCAACCACTCCTGGGGCAGGTAATTTCATTCCCTTCTTCTTAAGCCCCTCATCTTTCAAAGAATTAAAAAGAAAAGCAATTAGGATCAACTCGCTTATTTTCATAGTAATTAATCATCTGAGTTGCCTGATTCGATATAATTTGATTAGAGATCCCCTTCCTAATACTTACACCTATTAGGGACTTGAGGTACCAGGGGCTATTCACCTTCTTGATTGAACCCTAGTGATGAGAACCTCATCATGAGCCATAACTAGCTCATTTTGACCTAATACAAAGGATAAAAGGTCCTACATATCTCAAGGAAAGGCTTAACTCAGAGAATCCTGAGTTTGAGAAGAAAACAAGTCATAAGGGGTAAAAATGCAATTTTACCAGTATAATCTGCATACAGGGTAATTCAGGGCCCAAACATAGGTCAAAGCAGCTTAATAAGAATAAGAGTGGGATGAAATGATCTAGCAAGGGCTACAGCAATTCCAAGAAACTAAATGATAATCTGTAACCCTAAAACAACCCACTTCAATTCACAAGGTTCGAGGCAAAGTAAAAATAGAATAAACCCTCTAAAATTCATAGAAAAATAATCTCTAGGGTTTAGAACCTTCAATTTGGCCTTCAGAACCCATTTTGACCTACATTGAGAACCATGCCCAATTAATAACTTAATTTGGGTTTTTGCGTAAATTGATCGGTCAAACAAGGTTTAATATAGAAATGAAATTCACCATCAGATTCCTTAGGTCCTAATTAGTCATGTATAAAAACTTGAGCTTAAGAAGAAACCTCCTTGACCGACTTTACACTTTGGTCCTCATATATTTACTCTTTGGCCCTCAACTTTTGAACCCTCGCATTTTGACCCCTAACTCTCCTTCGTTCTTTGCGATCAGGTCCCCTTGCAAAACCTGCCAGCACCATGCTCCGGCGACCTTGCGCGGAGCATGGCGCCGCGCAGGGTGAGGTGGGGGACCTGGCAAGTAAACCGGGGGTGCCCTGCGTCGTCAGCCGTCGCAGGGACACCCCCATGGTCGTTGTAACCCACCATACCGGCCGTGCGAACGCACGGACGGTATGGGTTCTTGTTTCCGGCCATCCTCCGGCGAGGGAGACACGTCGTCTCCCTCCGCCTTCCTCCCTGTTTGATCCCTATAAATACCCCCCGTTGCTCCACCGACCGGGGCAGCCTGGATCTGACGGAGAAAATCCCCAACTTTCCTCTCTTCTTCCTCCGGCAGACGCTCACCAGCTCCGGCGGTTTCCTCCCCCTCCACCTCTTCGCTCTGCCGCAATACCAGCAGCAGAGACTTCCTCCCCTGCTCTTCCCGCGCCACACCGCACCCAGCTGGCGCCTCTCCGGCTCTCTGCTCGCCGCCGCCCCTTTCCCTGAGCATCGTCTTCTCCGGCGACAGTCGATACGACTGTCGCCCTGTTCCTCCCCCTTCGTCCCTGCAAGTAAGCTAGAGCTACTCCCCTTCTTCTCCTCTTTCTTTCCCCGCTTTCAATTTATTCAATTAAGCCCTCGACCGACCCTGACCATCGTCACCCCCTTCGTCTCCGACCACCCTCCGGCGAGCCGCTCCCATCACCTCAGCGACCCACACGGCTCGCCGACCACCGCAGGACCTCCGCCTCCTCACCCTGATCAACCCCCGCCCTGCCACTTCCCCCACATCACCCTCTACAACCCCACCGAACAGACCCATCCTCCGACCCACAGTCCGACCTAGGGCAGCCCTCGCACGCCGCCCCGCGCCTCGCCACCACCCACACGAGCTTCGCCGCACCCTGGCGAAGCTCCTGGCACTTTCTGATTAGGCCGAGAGGCCGTTTTCTTGTGAACAGACCACCCGACCTCCGCCGCCATTGCCGCGCAGGAGGAACTGCTTCCGCCTGCAGCTACAGGCGCGCCACGCTCAGCGCCACGCCCAGATTCAACTCCCAGGCCTTGCGAGGCGTTTTGGCAAAACACCAGGCTCGCAGCTAAGGCAGAAAGCTTCGCGTGACGCCGCAATCTCCCGCTGATTTCCCCGCTGCGGGCGCGCAAAAATGTCCCACCTCGGAAAAGCCTGAAGAGTCGCAGCGACATAAGATGCAAAAGTGCTGGAGGCTTACTGCCTCAGCACACGGGGTGAGGTCCCCTTCACCCGCCCGGTTACCCGGTCTCGTCCGCGCTCACGCCCCGCGGACCTGACCTGACCCGACCCGACTTAAGACTGACCTGCACTCCTCGCCCACCACGCACGCCGGTGGGCCTGGACCCGGGCCTGACCCGAACCCGGTTACCCGGTAGCTCTGGGAGAGCTTTCCCAAGAGTGGTTTCAGAGAGAGAGAGAGACGCGGGGGGGGGAGGGTAGAGTAGGTTTTGCCTCTGACGAAAAACTCTGAAGTGTGCAGGCACAGGCGAAGAAGAAGACCCGCGGAAGAAGAAGGAAGCTGACTGTAGCAACAGGTAGTTAAGTCGTCTGATTTGGAAATCAGACGACGGCCTGAAGGGAAAAGAAGAAAGGAGGGGTGACGTCCCTGGCTGAAAAAGAAAAGAAGAAGCTGACACTTAGCCGCAGGGAGGAGAAACAAGAAGAAACCTTCACAGAAGAGACTGCAAAAAAAGAAGAAGAGAGACCAAGACAGAAACCAAGGAAGAAGAAGAAGGAGATCTGAAGAAAGAAAGAGGAGCATCACCTCTGCAGAACAAAGAAGAAGTAGGAGATCTGAAGAAAGAAAGAAAGAAGAACATCACGAGGAGAAAACAAAGAGAACAACAAATTCTTTCCCTCTCTCTTTCTTTATTTTGTAAAAGAAACATGTATATCTCTAGAATACAACTTGCTCCCTGAGTTCGACCTCGGGAACTCTTTTATTTTCTGAGTAAAAAATTTATATATTTGAAATGTTGGTAATAACTGGCTATACTACAACGTTATAACAATAAAACCCGGTTGTCCCGAACCAAGCATTTCATTTTGGCACCGCTGCCGGGGAGCAACGGCTATTCTAGAGGTAAACATTCCTGTTTCTTTTAATTTCTGATAATCTCCTCTCTTTTGTGCAGCTACAGGAACTCAAGAAGACAAGCAACCACACGACAACCACTCCGAAGACAGGTAAATTTTTCCTCTCACTATTAACCCCTAAACTCTAAAGAGGAAGAAAAGAAAAGAACAAGCAATATAGGGCTAACCTGTCTTCCATACTTAGTAACCATAAAGAGTTGCATGTTTTCAACTCATCACTCCTGCACACTATTAAGGGTATTTAAGGGCTAACACATTCTTGCTTGAGCCCTAATTGCCCAACAAAGAGTTAAATGGACCAAGTAGAGCCAACATAAGGTCAAACATTAGGATTTCAGTAGAGACACACCCCTTAATCAAGAATTGAGGAAATCCAAAAGAGGTGTGCCCAAGCCATTGATTGAAAATAATTAACAAGAAAAATCCTAAACAATTGGCTCTCTCTAAACACTTGAACCCTAAAAGAAAGGACCCAAAAAGCTCTCAAAGAAAACAAGAGGTAAAGTTGACCCCTTTGGGTTAACCAACCTTAAATTAGGTCACTCTTTGCACTTAAAAAGACTAAAGTTCAAGTGAAACCTTAAGCACCCTGATCTTAAAATTGGTAGACTTAAGAGGTCAAGATCCCCATTCTGGTCTACCTGGAACCGCAGTGACAAGAGAGGTCGGGTGGGGGAAACCCTGTAACCCGTGGGGACACTCTACCGTGTAGGGGTCTTCGCGGGACTCTCCCTCTCTGGCTGCCCAGGTAATTCTCAGGTGGACGATCTTTCTGATCAAGGGGTCCATCTGCCCCGCACCTCTATAGTCACCCAACAAATTTTTGGGTGTCTTGATTGGGTCCAGCACCTGCTTATCTCATCCAGTTCTTCAGTATTTTTCAGGAGGTCCTTGAAACCTCCTATAGAAATTCACTCTCCCCGAGGCTAAGCCTCGGCTCCTTTGTTTTTCAAAAAATCATTCACACAGCCCTTCTTTCCTCTGATTCTGAACAAAATCCCCTTCTTCCATCTTGATTCAAACCTTGATTCTATATCTTGATTCCACCACCTGATCCAATTATGCAGCCTAATTACCTAGCAATACTACCATTCAAAAAACATGAATATATGAGATCCATGAAAGATAAGATGATTGAGGATGCCCTTGAAATCTATGAAATCAAACCCTCAACACCAGCAGAAAACATTCAGGTTGATGTCCCAACAACCACAGCTTTCATCATGAACTGTGCCCAAATCCTATTGACTGAAATTTCAAAAGGATCAACCCGAGATATGCTCATGACAGGATACATTGAGATAGACAAATTACACAAATCTGAATACCTTCAATGCTTGACAAATCCTGTACTTTGGGAACAAAACCAAGATGCTCTTGAAAAACGGGTAGAGATGATGAGACTTTTAGAAAAAACTATCAACCAAAAATACCCGTATACACCAGAAATAGAGGATGAGTCATCTTGGAACAGTACTAAAAATCAATCCAGTTTCCCAGACCTCGGGACTGAGGCACAAGGTGGTTGTCGACTCCCAACCCAAATAGAAGATAGCATTAAAATAGGTTGGGAAGTTGCAGGAGAACACAATGCTGAGCCAACCTTAGGCCATAAATCACCAAGCTTAGAACTCCAAGACTCCTGCAATAACAAGACTAGAATTGAACCTCCGGAGGGTATAAATTCCACCCCTTGTTTTGATAAGGTAACCCTCGAAGGTTATTCGGACTTAGGTTCTAATAATTCTACCCACATCCTAAGCCTAGAACCTAGATCTGAAACTTATTGGGAAGATTATGAGGCCCCTTATGAGAAAGATCAAATTTTTACAGAATATGATTCCGGGCCTCTATTTGATGAATATCCCTCTCCAACATCCTCAGGAAATCTGATCGATTTTTCAGAAAACATGCCAATTTATGATACAGAAACTGAGGAGTTGGATGAGCAAGGTTTTAATGGGGTCTATCCTACCAGCTTAGAGCTTGAACAGAACATCTTTTTGAGCCCAGAAGTGACATATAGGCTAGAACCCAGTCAGGCTGCTGACTCCACATCTGATGATTTTTGCTGTGGTGGAATTCATGATCATTTTCGCCAACTCTCCGACAATTTCAGATCTGACTATAATTGCGGAGAGATTCCCCTTCCTGAACACGCCAGGCCTATCTACGACCTCAGTTCACATGACTCAGACTCTGACTCTGAGGTCCTGATTCCCGAGATCACTGATAACACAGAATCATTCCTTTTCGATCCTCAGGAACCAAAAACAGAAAATGCCAAGAGTGATTGTAACCCAGAATCTAAATTTTTTCTCGAATCCGATTCCTTTCATTCTACAGACACTCTTCCGGCATTTGATAGTTACCCAGAGGACTCTCTACAGAAAACCACCTATCATCTGTTTCTAGAAGAGCCCTCGTACACAATGGCCACCTCATCTGCACACACAGAACGGAACAAAACCTCTCCCAAACCCCGACCCGCAACCGGACTCAATTTCTATTCAGATTCACCTCTCACCGAGCCGATTGCATTTCCACATCGGGTTTCGAACATTGATCAGACTACATACCATGCTCTATCATTCTCTGATCACCCCTGTAGGGTTCCTGCATCAACCACTGATTATTCTACGAGTCCCTACTTTGACCAGGCTGATTCGACTCAGCCAAACCCTGCGTTTACACTTCCTCATCCATCTGAGCTTCATAGTATATGGTGGGTTCCACACCTTTTTATCCACATTTATCAACCCACCAGATTGATTGGGTTTGGGCTACATCATCAGCCTGTCGATCTGAACAAGCACCTGGTTGGACCAACCAGGCTCTTAATCAAGGTGCTTGTCCTACAAAACTCCGCTGATTTCACCATCCCCTCTCCATCGCATTTCTCGCTTGGCTGAAGGCATCAAATTTAGCGCTTAACGGGAGGCAACCCGTCATTTTCCTAAAAATCCAAAACTTTTTCTGACACCTTTTTGCACTTAAGGTTCACCTTTATAGACAGCCGACCCCAACTCAGATGTTTGCATCAGGGATTTGAAATCGTCCGCAAAAATTCAACCCGACCCATCCACTCATCCAAATTTCTGTCTTAAGGAATGAACTAAGACCCCCTAGGTTACAATGAGGACATTGCAAATCTTAGGCATGGGGGGGTATGAAAGTGCAAAACTTGTAAGAAAAGGTTTCAAACAAAAAAATTCACATATGCCAAAAACACCATAAAAATTAAAAAAAAAAAAAAAATTTTCGAAAAAGAATAAGAGGAAAAGAGGAGAAGGAAATTTTGTGAAGGAGAAAAGAAACAAAATGAAAAAGGAGCACAAAATTATGAGAAAAAGTGATAGTCATTAGTAAGGAACTAAGGAATTAACTTAAGTTCTAGACCTCATTCAAGAAAAGTGCACAATGAGATTAGTAAAGAATGCAAACCTTAGGCATTCTTGAATAGACTCTTAGTACCCATTAAGATCTGGACACTCCTCAAGAGGTTGAGGAAAATGAAAAGCTGAAGTATTAGGTCTAAGGCTTAGGGAGTATTCGGCCTCGTTAACTAATTTTTGGTTTACGGGACTCAGTAACCTAAGCACCCTAACCTCACACACAGCCTGGTTCAGTAAGCGTAAAAATCAGAATCACGCAGAAGCGTCGCAAAAATCTGAAAAGATCACCTAGAATAGGAGCGGCCGATCAACACAAGATTGATTTGGACGAGTTCCCAGCGCGGAGAGGCGGGAAATCCCCTCGAAGATGCGTAACAAAATATCATCTCCTCGGTGCTTGTCTCTTAGGATATTTACATATCCTACTGGGGGCATGTAAGAACTCTGCTGGTTCAGATTCCATGGATGGCATTATCTCGAAGTGTCAATTGCCAGGGTCTGGATTCGGCCACGGAATACCATGGATGGGATTATCTTGAAATCTCAATAGCCAGGGTTCCGGGGGTTGCCATGGGCGGTGCTATCTCGAAGCATCGATCGCCAGGAACCCTTGAGGATTGATGATGGGAGCAAGGAATCTGATACAGACCGTGTTGAAAAGCCAATCCTAGGCTAGAACTAAAAAGAAAAAGAGAGAGAAAACTCTCCAAACAGAAAAACTTTCTATCTCTCTCTTACAAAACGCACTGCGAACTGAGCCAGGGCTAAAAATCATTTCAAGCACGGGTGCTTTAACCACGAAGTCCAATAAACCTTAGGTTAGTTCTTGTGGGCCTTAAAAACCTTTGCTAAAAGACTGAGGCTAAGGCTAGACAAATTTGGATCTTGATTGGTACTAGAGTACCTTTTTGGCCTATGGTCAGCATTCTAACCTAATCTATGCTCAAATAAAAAAGGCACTTATCTAAAACTATTAAAAACTTCATGGTCTAGAACAAGGGTTGAAACCGTAAGTTTTTGCTAAGGGACTAGCAAAAGCTAGGCATGGGGGTATGATGAGAACCTCATCATGAGCCATAACTAGCTCATTTTGACCTAATACAAAGGATAAAAGCTCCTACATATCTCAAGGAAAGGCTTAACTCAGAGAATCCTGAGTTTGAGAAGAAAACAAGTCATAAGGGGTAAAAATGCAATTTTACCAGTATAATCTGCATACAGGGTAATTCAGGGCCCAAACATAGGTCAAAGCAGCTTAATAAGAATAAGAGTGGGATGAAATGATCTAGCAAGGGCTACAGCAATTCCAAGAAACTAAATGATAATCTGTAACCCTAAAACAACCCACTTCAATTCACAAGGTTCGAGGCAAAGTAAAAATAGAATAAACCCTCTAAAATTCATAGAAAAATAATCTCTAGGGTTTAGAACCTTCAATTTGGCCTTCAGAACCCATTTTGACCTACATTGAGAACCATGCCCAATTAATAACTTAATTTGGGTTTTTGCGTAAATTGACCGGTCAAACAAGGTTTAATATAGAAATGAAATTCACCATCAGATTCCTTAGGTCCTAATTAGTCATGTATAAAAACTTGAGCCTAAGAAGAAACCTCCTTGACCGACTTTACACTTTGGTCCTCATATATTTACTCTTTGGCCCTCAACTTTTGAACCCTCGCATTTTGACCCCTAACTCTCCTTCGTTCTTTGCGATCAGGTCCCCCCTGCAAAACCTGCCAGCACCATGCTCCGGCGACCTTGCGCGGAGCATGGCGCCGCGCAGGGTGAGGTGGGGGACCTGGCAAGTAAACCGGGGGTGCCCTGCGTCGTCAGCCGTCGCAGGGACACCCCCATGGTCGTTGTAACCCACCATACCGGCCGTGCGAACGCACGGACGGTATGGGTTCTTGTTTCCGGCCATCCTCCGGCGAGGGAGACACGTCGTCTCCCTCCGCCTTCCTCCCTGTTTGATCCCTATAAATACCCCCCGTTGCTCCACCGACCGGGGCAGCCTGGATCTGACGGAGAAAATCCCCAACTTTCCTCTCTTCTTCCTCCGGCAGACGCTCACCAGCTCCGGCGGTTTCCTCCCCCTCCACCTCTTCGCTCTGCCGCAATACCAGCAGCAGAGACTTCCTCCCCTGCTCTTCCCGCGCCACGCCGCACCCAGCTGGCGCCTCTCCGGCTCTCTGCTCGCCGCCGCCCCTTTCCCTGAGCATCGTCTTCTCCGGCGACAGTCGATACGACTGTCGCCCTGTTCCTCCCCCTTCGTCCCTGCAAGTAAGCTAGAGCTACTCCCCTTCTTCTCCTCTTTCTTTCCCCGCTTTCAATTTATTCAATTAAGCCCTCGACCGACCCTGACCATCGTCACCCCCTTCGTCTCCGACCACCCTCCGGCGAGCCGCTCCCATCACCTCAGCGACCCACACGGCTCGCCGACCACCGCAGGACCTCCGCCTCCTCACCCTGATCAACCCCCGCCCTGCCACTTCCCCCACATCACCCTCTACAACCCCACCGAACAGACCCATCCTCCGACCCACAGTCCGACCTAGGGCAGCCCTCGCACGCCGCCCCGCGCCTCGCCACCACCCACACGAGCTTCGCCGCACCCTGGCGAAGCTCCTGGCACTTTCTGATTAGGCCGAGAGGCCGTTTTCTTGTGAACAGACCACCCGACCTCCGCCGCCATTGCCGCGCAGGAGGAACTGCTTCCGCCTGCAGCTACAGGCGCGCCACGCTCAGCGCCACGCCCAGATTCAACTCCCAGGCCTTGCGAGGCGTTTTGGCAAAACACCAGGCTCGCAGCTAAGGCAGAAAGCTTCGCGTGACGCCGCAATCTCCCGCTGATTTCCCCGCTGCGGGCGCGCAAAAATGTCCCACCTCGGAAAAGCCTGAAGAGTCGCAGCGACATAAGATGCAAAAGTGCTGGAGGCTTACTGCCTCAGCACACGGGGTGAGGTCCCCTTCACCCGCCCGGTTACCCGGTCTCGTCCGCGCTCACGCCCCGCGGACCTGACCTGACCCGACCCGACTTAAGACTGACCTGCACTCCTCGCCCACCACGCACGCCGGTGGGCCTGGACCCGGGCCTGACCCGAACCCGGTTACCCGGTAGCTCTGGGAGAGCTTTCCCAAGAGTGGTTTCAGAGAGAGAGAGAGACGCGGGGGGGGGAGGGTAGAGTAGGTTTTGCCTCTGACGAAAAACTCTGAAGTGTGCAGGCACAGGCGAAGAAGAAGACCCGCGGAAGAAGAAGGAAGCTGACTGTAGCAACAGGTAGTTAAGTCGTCTGATTTGGAAATCAGACGACGGCCTGAAGGGAAAAGAAGAAAGGAGGGGTGACGTCCCTGGCTGAAAAAGAAAAGAAGAAGCTGACACTTAGCCGCAGGGAGGAGAAACAAGAAGAAACCTTCACAGAAGAGACTGCAGAAAAAGAAGAAGAGAGACCAAGACAGAAACCAAGGAAGAAGAAGAAGGAGATCTGAAGAAAGAAAGAGGAGCATCACCTCTGCAGAACAAAGAAGAAGTAGGAGATCTGAAGAAAGAAAGAAAGAAGAACATCACGAGGAGAAAACAAAGAGAACAACAAATTCTTTCCCTCTCTCTTTCTTTATTTTGTAAAAGAAACATGTATATCTCTAGAATACAACTTGCTCCCTGAGTTCGACCTCGGGAACTCTTTTATTTTCCGAGTAAAAAATTTATATATTTGAAATGTTGGTAATAACTGGCTATACTACAACGTTATAACAATAAAACCCGGTTGTCCCGAACCAAGCATTTCATTTTTTTGGAAAGAACTGGACTTGGAAAATAGAGCCAAATTAGGGTTTCCACATTAGGGTTTCCGGAAAACACACCTGCCTGATTTAAAGAGAATAGATTTCCCACATAGTATGTTACCTAAGCCTTGGTTGAATTGACCTAATCAAGTGAATCCTAAAAGCATGCTTTAACAATCACTTGAATCACTCAAACTTGGGATCTAATAACCTGTTTACAAACCACTCAGGGTGATTTTGGGTTCGTTACCCAACTCATCCTAAACTTTTTGGCAGGTTAGGTGAAGTTGACCCACCTAGTGGGTTAATCAACCTCCAAATTAGGTCACAAATCAAAATCAACTTTAAAGTTCAAGTGAAATTCAAGGCACATACTCAGGATTAAAATTGGTAGACTTAGGAGTCAAGCTTGCCCATTCTGGTCTACTTGGATTCTCAGTGACAGGGAAGGTCAAGTGGGGGAAACCCTGTAACTCATGGGGATGCTTTATCGTGTAGGGGTCTTTGCGAGACTCTCCCTTCCTGGCTGCCCAAGTAATTCTTGGGTGAGTGAGTTTCTAATCCAAGGGTATCATCCGCCTTGAACCTCCTTAGTCATCCAAAGATTTTTGGGTGCCTCGATTGGGTTCAGCACATATTATGTCCCTCATCTGGTTCTATAGTTCATGTTTGGGAGGAGATCCTTAAGATAACCCTTAAGGCCTCCACTAGCAGTTCATTCTCGTCGAGGCCAAGCCTTGACCCATTTGTTTGTGCTACCACCCAACCTGATTGACATCTCTTCCGACTCTTCCACTTCTGAGCATAGATCTCCATCATCTACATCCATGGAGAACCAAGAAGAACCCAATCTTTAGAATCAATTATAGTGCCCCAACGATTTATTCCAGCCATTCATGAATCCACCGCAGCATTCTCAGATGCGAGACCATTACAATCCCACTGTGGTAGCAATCGAACCCAGAGTGCAGATCTCAACTGAAGGGCTTGATACTAAACTTAAGACAAATCTAATCAACGCTATCCCCAAATTTCATGCCTTAAACTCCGAAGATCCCTTCCAGCACATCAAGCAGCTGAAACATCTGGCCTAGACCTTTGGGCCACCTGTTCAGAATCGAGACATCCTACTCATGAAGATGTTCTCCTTCTCGCTTATGGATAAGGCTGCCCATTAGTATCAGACTTTGACTTGTCCAATCAACACATGGGAGGCACTTCAATTTGAATTCCTGAAGAAATTCTTCCCAGTTGGTCGCACGAATGCATTGAGGCACCAAATTACGCATTTCACTCAAAATGCAGGAGCACCACTTCATGAGGCATGTGACTGCTTTTTGGATCTCATGTGGAAATGACCCCATCACGAAGTTCCTAAATGGGAACAGGTCCAATCTTTTTACCAGGGACTCCGTGAGGAAATCAGACTCTTTGTCAATGCAACCTGTGGTGGAAACATCAAGGGTCAGCATGAAGATCCATTTGGGAGATTCTTGAGAACATGTGCAAGAACGCCATAAACAATGAATCTATGGGTGTGTTCGACCAAACGACCACCCGTGCATTGACAAACACGCGAGGGGCACACGAGACTCAAGGCCTATCCGCATCCATTGATTTGGAGTTGGTGGCCAGTCACATGGATAAGTCTCTATCATTGAGAAAAAGGTGGACAAGTTGACTCGACATCTATATAGAGCCACGCCACACAGTAGAACACGTATGTGCAACCACCCTCAGGTAGGGAGGTTGTGCATAGCATTCACCACCACTCCTACCAGGGGATGGACCCATACCTAGCTTCGTTTGATCTCAATTTCAGAGGAAACTTTGGACTTGTCTACTTTACTTGGGGGAACTTTGAACCCTCGTACTCTGACTTCTGTAGAGGTCCTTAGACCTACAAGGATCTCCACTCCATCTAGAATGATCAATTCTCTAATACCTACAACCTTGGATGGCATAAGCACCCCAACTATGCGTGGTTAGGAAATAATTAGAACACGGGAACTCAATTCCAACCCCGACCATAGGCTTCGCACCCATATCAGCCTGCTCAGCCTAGGCTCAATCCGAATTACCAGTCCGGGTCGTCAAGGGAAGATCAAATGAATCCAATTCTATAAACCCTGGCTGGCATCCAAAAGACCAATGCGTCTATGCAAAAACAGCACAAAGACGAGATCATAGAGGTTCGAAATTAGCTTGCGCAGATGGTTGGGTCTCGCCAGCTTGGTGCGCTCCCATCTCAACCTTTGCCTAATCCAAATAACGTGCCAAATCAAAGGCTCATTATGGACCCGAATCAAGGCCAAGCTCACTATGTTTATCAGGCCCCTTCTGTTCCATCACCTGACGGGATGGAGGCTTCAACATCATATTCGGGACATCAGCAGCAACCACCTCTTTTACCGACTCCAAACCAAAACCAGGCAAGCCTTAATGTTGTTACCACCCGTAATGGCAAATCGACTCAAGATCCACCTTATCCTAGCCACTCTAAACCTAGTAGTTTAGAGCCTAACCCTAGGATGGTTATCCAGGAGACCCTTGTCCTAGATCCAGAGCCTGAACAGATCCTAAAGGAACCTACAGAGGTTCCATTTCCTGAGGCCTTGACCAAAGGAAAAAGGAAATCCAAACCCGTGGCACTTAAGGAAGATTTGATCAAGAATTTTGAGCAAGTCCAGATAAACATCCCCTTGATGGATGCGATCCACCATGTACCATCCTACGCGTAATTTCTAAAGGACTTATGTACACTAAAGCATAAGCCCCAAAACAAAGACGAGAGTCTGATTGTATTATCTAAGCAAGCTAGCTCAATCATCCTAAGCAAACTCCTGCAGAAAGTAAAAGATCTTGGCACCCCTTCTATCTCCTGTAAGATCGGAGACCTACAATTTGATTGAGCTTTATTGGCTTTAGGAGTCTCCATAAACTTGATCCCTACATCCCTACTAGATCATTTTGAGGAAACTGAGCTAAAATTGACTGAGGTGACCTTGCAATTAGTAGACAGATCAATCAAGTCACCTAGAGGAGTTCTCGAGGATGTTTTAGTTAGGATTCGAGATTTCTACTTCCCGGTAGACTTCATCGTATTAGATATGGATGCTCCTAAAAACCTAAGAAACACACCGATCATCTTAGATAGACCATTCCTAGCCACAGCTAGGGCAAATATCAATTGTGAAGAGGGCCAGATAGAGTTGAAATCTGGGAACAAGACTCTGAGGATTGATATCTTTAAGGCCCAGAAAGGAATAAACTGTGGGGTGGTCGAAGAAGTATGCGACATTAGTTCTTTGGTTGAGGACCTGATTACAGAGGAAAACCTTATAATCCCTGATCCTCAGCCACAAGAAGATCTTGACCCACAGAGAAAGAAGCCTAGAGTTGATCCAAACCTACCAATAGCTTCCGCCCTATCTTCTGAGGCCCTTCCCAAACCCCCACCCACTACTGATAACTCGGTACTGGAATTGAAGCCCCTCCCAGATCATCTAAAATACGTCTTCTTGGGTTCCAATCAAACATTTCCTGTGATTATCAATTCCCGACTCACACCCGATCAGGAAACAAAGTTGATTTTTGTTCTTTAGCAACATCAAAGAGCCATCGGACGGACTCTAGATGACTTGATTGGGATAAGTCTCTCATATTGCACACATCGTATCTACATTGAAGAGGGATCACAACCATCTCAAGAAATGCAGAGACGACTGAATCTGAATCTTCAAGAGGTCATGAAGAAAGAGATCATCAAGTGGCTAGACACTGGAATCATCTACCCGATCTCTAACAGCTGCTGGGTGAGCCCCATCCAGGTTGTGTTTAAGAAGGCAGGGCTCACCATGATTACGACTTAATTTGGAGAGACCATCCCAACTTGTATTGCGAATTCGTGGAAAATCTGCAAAAACTATCGGAAATTGAATGCCTCCACAAAGAAAGATCATTTCCTGCTACCGTTCATTGATCAGATTATAGAGAAACTGGTGGGAAATCGGTTTTTCTATTTCTTGGATGGGTACTCTGGATATAATTAGGTGGCAATTCATCCCGAAGATCAGGAAAAGACCACATTTACTTGCCCCTACGGTATGTACACATTCCGTAGGATGCCATGTGAGCTATGCAACGCACTCGCCACCTTTCAATGGTGCATGCTAGCCATATTTTTCGATATGGTAGGCAAATACCTTAAGGTGTTCATGGATGACTTCTCGGCATTTGGTGAATCTTTTGATGACTGCCTCCTGCATTTGGTCTAGATCCTTCAGAGATGCATCGCAGTGAACCTGGTTCTCTCCTGGGAAAAGAGCCACTTCATGGTTCCCGAGGGCATTGTACTTGGACACCTTGTCTCTGAGAGAGGTATCCAAGTAGACCAAGCTAAGGTAAACCTGGTTTCCAAATTACCTGTGCCTACCTCGGTCAAAGACATCAGATCATTCCTGGGGCACATCGGATTTTATCGTCGATTCATATCTAATTTTTTCAAGATCGCGCTCCCCTTGACGAATCTCCTCTCGAAGGACACGCCTTTTGAGATGACGAGTGAGTGCATTCACGTGTTTGAGATCCTATGTGGCTGAGTCACCCAAGCACCAATCCTGCAATTTCCCGATTGGTCTCAACCCTTCGAGATCATGTGCGATGCGTCTAACTATGCAGTAGGAGCAGTGCTAGTTCAGAAAATCGATGGGAAACTAGTGGTTATATATTACACCAACAAGACACTAGATGAGGCTCAATGTAATTACACGATTATGGAGAAAGAGCTGCTAGCCGTAATATTTGGTCTGGAGAAATTCAAATCAAACCTTCTGGGATCCCACATCATCATTTACTCGGATCACACTGTAACGAGGCACTTACTTATGAAGGATGCAAGATCATTTGTTCTTGCAAGAATTAATTCGCTGGATCTTGCTATTGCAAGAATTCGTTCTTGAAATTCGCGACAAGGCGAGAAAGTAGAATGTGGTAGCTGATCATTTGTCTCGCCTTCCTTCTTCAATCATTGACCCGTCCAGACCTATCACTTAGCACTTTCCAGATGACCATCTCTTAGCCATTAATAGACTTCCCTGGTTTGCTGATATCGTGAACTATTTGGTTACGAGGAAAGTCTCTCTAGATTAGGCAACTTCCCGGCGGAACAAGCTGATTTCTGATGCCAAGTACTATGTCTGGGAAGATCCGTATACTCTCTATGTCAGTAATGACCAAGTGATCTGGAGATGCATTCTCGACGACGAGGTCAATAATGTCCTCTCATTCTGTCATGACTAAGCCTACGGTGGCCATTACTTTCGGCATAAAACCGCAACGAAGATCCTCTAGTGTGGGTTCTTTTAATCCACAATGTTCAAAGATGCACAATCCTATTGTAGGGCATGTGCCCGTTGTCAAACCCTCGGCAACATGGGCCCACGCGATATGAAGCCCTTGAATTTGATCATTGTGTGCGAAATCTTTGACATTTAGGGAATTAATTTCATGGGACCCTTTCTAGGATTTAACGGCTTTGAGTACGTCTTACTTGCGGGTGATTATATCTCAAAGTGGATCGAAGCTGTCCCCACTAGGACAAAGGATCATAAAGTTGTTCTTCAGTTCATTCAGGAGAACATCTTTTCCAAATTTGGGGTTCCAAAGGCCATCATCAGCGATGGTGGGTTTCATTTCGCGAATGTGCACTTTAGTCCCTAATGAAAAAGTACAAGATGTCGCATCGTATTTTGACTCCTTATCACCCCTAGACCAATGAATTGGCTGAACTATCTAACTGGGAGATCAAGAAAATCCTCCAGGTCACTGTTCGACCTGACAAGAAAGATTGGTCTGCCTGTCTTCTAGAAGCCTTGTGGGCCTATAGGACCACCCATAAGATCCAATTAGGAATGTCTCTCTTCAAACTTGTGTACAGGAAGGCATGTCACTTCCCTGTAGAAATGGAGCACAAAGCCTAAGCAGTACGGAAGTGCAACCTAGATCTCTTGAAGGCTAGAATCCACCGCCAGTTGCAAATGAGCGAGATCGAGGAACTACACAATGATGAGCACGAGAACTCACGAATCTACAAAGAGCGGACCAAAGCCTTCCATGACAGGCACATTTCGCAAAAATCTTTCCATCCTGGTTAGAAAGTGTTACTCTTTGATGCCAAACTCAAGGTCTTCCTAGGAAAACTCAGATCAAAGTGAATTGGACCATTCCTCATGAGATGAGTCTTTGGAAATGGAGATGTCAAAATCAGTGAACTTAGCCATGACTCGGAACCATTTGTCGTGAATGGTCAAAGACTCAAACCATTCCTTGAACTCACCGATTCAAATATGGCTACAGTATCTTTTAATCTTCATTCTCCCTGAGCTACATTGCATCCAGCTATTGATGTTAAACTTAGCACTTAATAGGTGGCAACCTGTCATTTTGAAAAAACCCGAGACCCTTTTGACCTATTTTTTCACTAAAATCATATTGCACTTTAAGCCTAGTTTACTTGCCCGTTTACTTGGCTACTTAACCCCTCATTTGTTAACCCAGGTTTAGTAACTTTAACATGGGTTTGTCTAACACCAATTTCAACTGGTGTTAGCCAAACCCATGTTAAAATTCTACACCACTTATGTCTCTGACATCTCTCATGATTTATATACCTAACACCACTACCAAGTAAACACCATAAGGGTTAACATCACAACTTAACACCAATTCAAGTAAACATAAACTGTTGTTAACACCAGTTTCACATTTCCTAACATTGCTTTCCTAACCCCTCAAGTAAACTAGCCCTTAGGGTTTGTCCGTTAGAACAACCGACTCCACCTTTGATATTTGTATCAGAGCTTGCATTTGTCCGCAACAGTCACCTTGATCCATTCGCCACCCACCAAACTTGTTCTAATGTATGATCTAAGATGAACTCGAACCCACCTAATTTACAATGGGGACATTGTAAATCTTAGTCATGGGGGTGTATTAAAATTCAAAATGTTATGAAATTCAATTCATGGAGGGGTTTCATACAAGAAATGGAGAAAGGAGAAAGGAAAGGTCAATTTGAGCTGAATTGAAAATTGAGGAGGAGAAAAGGAAAAGAAAAGAAAGGAGCAATCAAAGAGAAAGACAATGAGATAGTCCCTTGTGATTGAGTATGGAACTCACCTAACCTTTGATTGGATCGGATGATGAATTAAGACCTGGAAGGCTAAACCTTAGGAGATTAGTGACGAGTACCGACCCTAGGCCTCTTTAGCCTGTTATAGGGCTTAAACACTCACATATTCATTAAGATTCGGATTAGTCCTCAAGAGGTTGAGGAAAGTGCGAAGCTGATGTATTAAGCCTAAGGCTTAATGATTATTTTTCCCCGTTGCCTGGCCTTTGGTTTGCGGGACTTGGTAACCTAAGCAAAATCCACACACCAGTTTGGTCTAATGCACTTAATGAAGAAATCATGCCAAAAGTAAGATGTTATGAAAAAGTTATCCCAAAGATCTAGCTTAGGAGTGACTCGAAAACACAAGTTGATTAGACTAGTTCCCGATGCGGAGAGGTGGAATGAAAAATACTTCCCTCGAAGATGAGTAATAACATATCGTCTCCTTGGTGCTTGTCTCCTAGGATATCTAAATATCCTATCAGGGGCATGTAAGCACCTTGTGCTGATGCAAGTGCCATGAGAGGGATTATCCCGAAATGTTGATTGTTAGGACCTGAATTTAACTACAGAACACCATGGGCAGCACTATCCCTAAGTGTTGAAAGCCAGGGTTCTAGAGGTTTCCATTGGCGGTGCTATCTTGAAGCATCGAAAGCCAGGGACCCTTCGAGGATTGATAGTAGGGACAAGGAATTCGATACAGACTGTGTTTAAGGCTAATTCGATGCTGGATTTAGGGGAATATAAAAAGAAAAGAGAGAAAACTCTCAAAATGAAAAATCCCTCTCCATCTCTCTCTTATCAAAATGCACTGGCAAATTGAACTTGGACTCGATACTCCTACGCATAGGTGCTTTAACTATTGAGGCCAATAAACCTCTGGGCAGTTCTTGTGGGCCTTAGAAACCTTCGCGGCAGACCCAAGGCTGAAGATGGTCAGGTGATAAACGCCAATTTATCATCATTCTTATGCCCTAAAACAAACCTAGCTCTTAGGATTTTAACTTCGCAAACAGGTTTTGGGTTGCATTTAGGCATCAATTAGGTTAGGCATGCATTGCATTTTTTGTTGTATTTTTAATACATTTGTTTGAGTGTTAGGGACAAACAAATAGATAGATCCCTAAAACCCTAGCACTCATGAAGGCAACTGGTGAAGAAGAACCTCATTCCAGCTGGGACTCAGCCAAGTCCAACTCATCATAGCTAGACACCAACTCACTTGAGTTAGGGCTAGCTCCATTAAGCTCCATTCAGCTCATCTTAGCTGAATGGTAGCTCAGGGCAGCTCATCTCAGCTCACCCTAGCTCAAGTTAGCTCATATCCTGCTCAACATAGTTGAGTTTAGCTCACCTTAGCTCGAATCAGTTCACTGGGAGCTCTAGCTAGCTCAGCTAAGTTGACTGGAGTCCACCTCAGCTCAGATCCAGCTACTTCTAGCTTCACTCAACTCAAGTCAGCTAAAGATGACTTCATACAGCTCAGGCCAACGCAATCCAGCTCTCAGGGACTCCACTTAGCTCAACCGGTTGAGCTAAGCTACCTTAGCTACTCCAGCTAGCTAGGTCCTCCCTAGGAAAATCAGGCCCAGCTCACCTCAGCATATTTCAATAGAAGCCAGCTTACTTTAGCTTGGCTTAGCAATTAGCAAAGAACTAGCAAGCTAAGCCAACTAAAGTAGCTCCCTACAACTCCCTTCAGCAGCTTGATGAGTTGCGACTCATCATAGCTAAATTGCCTAAGTTAAGCAAGAAACTAGGTTAAACACTATCAAATTAACACATAAATGGGCTAAGTGTGGAAAATAGAGAAAAAGACCTAAAACATCAATTTTGTGTTAAAAATGCATAATTAGGTCATTAAATGAGATATTCTATTAATAAATGTTAAATGGTGATTGATACGAAATACGCGTGATTTGTAAAAACAGGTTTTTAATGTCGTTGTAACACGCGAATTCTCAAACGCTTTTAAATTTATATCCTAGATAGGGGAGTATATAGGGTCGTCCAAGGAGGCAAAAATTGCAATTCAATTCTCTTACTAAAAATACATCTCAACTTTCTTTTTGGTATTTTAAATATGTAAATTTTTTTTGTGTTTTGAAATAATACGGGCAAAGTGCGAATTGTGACGAAAAAGTGCTAACACCTAAAATGCTAAGTTGAAACTTAAGAGATTAAAAAGTCCACTACCTAAGCTCACTCTAGGCAAGTGGAGGCCTAGAGTAATCAGGGAGTGGAAGTAGAATAAGTGCTAGAACAACAGTAACAATTGCAACAGAGAATTAAAAAGAAGGCAATTTGATTAACTAGAATTTGTGTTCTTTTTCCAAGACAAGTAGAGGAATGCTTCTACTAGAAATGAAAAAATCTAAAAGCAATAAAAGAAACACAAATCCTCTTGCAAAAATTGGTGAAGAAGGGAGTCTTCTTGCTCCAAGCCTAGCTGCTCCTTGGCTTGAAAAGAGAGCCTCCTTCTTCTCCTTCCTTGAGAGCTCCTCCAAGGTGGGTGCTACCACCTTCAATGCTCTCCTCCAAGGGGTGGGTGTGCACCACCTTCAAAAGCTCCTCCAAGGTGGTGTGGACCACCTTCAATTCTCCTCCTCCAAGTGTGGACGTCCACCCTAGGTTCTTCTCCTTTGCCTGGCCATCCTCCTTGAAGTGGAAAGCTCCTCCTCCTTGGCGTGGCCCAAGTTGAAGAGAGTGGGGAGAAGAAGGCACCAAAGGGGCTGGTGATGTACCCCTTTAATCTTCTTCTCTACTCCTTCTTCTTGGTCGTAGGTGTAGGTGGATGTAGGTGGAAGTAAACACTAATGGAGGATGGGAATTATTTGGTGGTAGGGTAGGG
Source organism: Thalassia testudinum (assembly GCA_037157565.1). Lineage (NCBI taxonomy): Eukaryota > Viridiplantae > Streptophyta > Magnoliopsida > Alismatales > Hydrocharitaceae > Thalassia > Thalassia testudinum. The sequence goes on from JAZHRO010000059.1 coordinate 25,076,535, forward strand.
TATTTATAGGGTGGGAAGGGGGGTGGTTATGGTGTTCTTTTTTGGAGGGAAATGAAGGGGTGCTTGGATATTTTTGGAGGGAAAAATGGGAGGGAAATGAAGAGGTGCCTTGGTTTTCCCTCCAAAAATACCTTCTAGAAGGCAATTTTGGAGGGAAAAAATGGAGGGTGGAGATGGGTTTTGATGGAAGGGATAGTTGGCACCAAAATAAAGTAGGAGTAGGTGGTCTTTTTGCTGGAGCTTAGGTAGTAGGGTAGTATGGTAGTAGGTTTTGGTGCCATGGCGGTGGACTAGCTAAGTTAAGCAGCTTAGCTAGTAGGGAGTAGAGTTGGAGGCATTTGGAGCTAGGGTTTTCAGGGAGAAGAGCTGGAGGTAGTCATCTTGAGCTACACTAGAGCTGGTGGCTGCTAAAGAGAGCTGCAAGGAGCTACCTTAGCTGGCTTGGCTTTCTAGTTCTTTGCTAGCTACTAAGCCAAGCTAAAGCAAGCTGGCTTCTGCTGAAAGGAGCTAAGGTGAGCTGGGTCTAATGCTCCCAGGGAGGATCAAGCTGGGTAAGGCAGCTAAGGTAGCTTAGCTCAACTGAGTTGAGCTAAGTTGAGTCCTCGGGAGCTGGACTTGAGCTTCCTAAGCTGGAATGAAGTCATCTTCAGCTGGCCAGAGTTGAGTGGAGCTGGATGTAGCTGGACCTGAGCTGGGGTGAACTCTAATCAACTCAGCTGATCTAGCTAGAGCTCCCTGTGGACTAATGGGAGCTGAGATGAGCTAGACTCAGCTAAGTTGAGCTATATCTGAGCTGACCTGAGCTAGGGTGAGCTAAGATAAGCTCTCTTGAGCTGCCATTTAGCTGAGATGAGCTAGATGGAGCTAAGATGAGCTGACCCTAGTTCAAGTGAGCTAGATCAAGCTGAGTTCCAGTTAGTCCTTCTTCTTCACCAATTGCCTTCCTGAGTGCTAGGGTTTTGGAGTTCTGACAATCTGCATATCCCTAACACCCACAAAAACACATTAAAAAGACAATAAAAAGTGCAATACATGCCTAACCTAATTAATGCCTAAATGCAGCCCAAAAACCCGTTTGCGAAGCAAAATTCTAAGAGCTAAGTTTGTTTTAATGCATAAAAATGATAATAAACTGGCATTTATCACACCCCCATGCTTATCTTTTGCTAGTCTCTTAGCAAAACTTAAATTTTTACAAAATGGAATTTTTGGGAAATCTAATTTTTTTCTAGTTTTGAGGAGAAATAGATTAAGGGACCTTAGTTGATCTAAACACAAGAGGTACAGGATTTGTTAAAGATAAACATCGAGATTTGTTTTGGATCTAACCATTAGATGAAACGAGATCAATATATCCTCCAGAAACTTCACAAATTAACCCCTTGTTAATTCAGATGACTTGAAATTTTTGTTTTTAGGATTTTTCTGGCTCATGAATCTGATTCGTAACTTGCAAAATCCTTTAAAACCTTGTGTCCGTGCCTGTGAAAAGCCAACATTTATAAGGGCGTATTAATTAATTATTTTATTTTATTTCTCCCCCATGCTTATTTTTAGCTTAGTCTTACAACAGATATATCGGGATCATCATTCCTGTTACCAATCCTCGAGGGGGCTCTAGCACCGGTACTTCGGGATAGCACTGTCCATGACACCACCCAGGAGCTTACAACCCCAAAATACAATGCAGTGTAAAGGGGCACTCCAATCAAACTCAAGCTCTTGCTCCGACACTATAAGTAGAGCACCGTCCAAGACACTTGAGCTGCTAAAATGCACTTTAATGCTCCATCTAAAGATATGAAATATAGATATGGAGCAGCGCCGAGGCGGTAACATGTTGACATCGCGTCCTCAAAGGAGGTATTTTCCTCCTTCTCGGTGGTGGGAACTCAAACCAATGATCTGCTTCAGACTTTTACTAAGTCCAAACAATGGAGTTTTTCTAATTTTTAGTTGTTTTTAAGTGTTGGCTTGTGTGTGAAAATTGACACAAGAAGTTCCTCAAGAAATGCAAGTTTTTGAAGCAGAGACTAAGTCAAATACTTTCCACATTACAAAATAGGATCAAGTCACCTGAACTATCATGAGTTTAGGTGAAATTTTAGATAAGGATATCTGATCTAGTTTAAAAATAGACCATGAAATTCTAATGATTAGATCCACATCCTCATCCCTAGTTTGTTAAATATTAAATCCCATTGTACCAAAAGTGAAATTTTCGACCTTAGTCATGATTTCAAAATTTTTCCTCAAAAAATTTTCAACATTTTTATTTTTTTCGGTATGCAAGCAGGAAAATAAAATAATTAAAGAAAAATGTATGTTTTTAGGTTTTGAAATCCTAAATCCATCGTCAAATTTTAAGAACACCCCCCATGCTTAAGATATGCAATGTCCTCATGCATTAGGAGGGAAAATGGATCACCTTAGTGAAGAACAGTCGGGTTTAGGATGATCAAAACCTGGAAAAAGAAGAAAAAAGGAAAGAAGGAAAAAATAATGGGTTACCTCCCATCCAGTGCTATCTTTTACGCCATTCAGCCGGGCGTGAAGGTATGCACGGAAGATGGAAAATCATGTAAAAAGTTGGACACTTGAATGTCTTTAATAAAAGTGTCTTCCTCAAGATCCCTAAAAAGATGAGTGGTAAAGATAAAGGGATCAAAATAAAATAGAGAAATGGAAAAATGACCCAGATCTGGCCATGGTTTAAGTGCTTGTAAAATGCCAGACTCTGGTGGGTCCGGTGATAGGTCCAATGGAAAGGGATGGGGAATGGAGTCAATGAGATGTAGGGTGGGTGAAGTTAGTGTGGATGTTTTTGGTGAAAAATCAGGAAGATGAAAAGGGGGAAAGTCAAACCCTAGTTGATCTGGAAAGTCTTGGACCACATAATTATCCTTAGAATAAGAATCAATAAAATCTAGATCAATAGTGGTCAAAGGTGAATGAGATTTGATCAACATAGACTTCTCAAATACTGCTTCCATTTTATTATCAGTGTCCTCAAAAATTTTGTGACCAATGGACCTCTTGGAAGCTTGAAATAATCTAATGAGAAGGTCTAATTACTGCAACGTATATTCATTTTCCCAGAATGAGAATTGATATTAGCTGTTGCCATAATCAGAAAAGGTCTTCCAAGGATGGCATTAATGAGAACCTTAGGTACCTCTATGTCAAGGACCAGAAAATTTACCGGAAATAGACAATTTTGGACCTTGATGATACTATCCTCAACAACTCCCCACGGTTGAATGGTAGATCGGTCTTCTAATTGAAATTGAACCTTAGTAGGTTTTAAATCACTGAATCGAAATTCCTCAAATAAGACCGAGGGGATGAGATTACTAGAGGTACCTAAGTCGAGAGGGGCACGAAAAAAAATGGTGTCAGTTATGACAACTGAGATGAGTGATGTGCCCGGGTCCTTTTTTGTGAAAGGCAGCGTGCTCTGAAAAACTAAGCTGGCTGTCTTTGAAAGGACCAACCTTTCTAGATTCTGATCATGCCCTTTTGAAGTAAATTTTTTAGAGGCATGGGAAGAATCTAGGAAGGGAATATTCCTCTCGACTTGCTCAAATAAGTCCAAAGGATTGTGATCAGAGGACTCTGGTTTTGGATTGTTGGATTGCAAGTTTTGAGAGTGGGAAATAGGGTTTGAATCAGGTGTCTTTGGGATTTCTTTTTCTTCTTCCTTATTGAAGTTAGGGGAGTCAATCTGCATTGGTTGAGAATCAGTTTCATCATTTGAATGTGAAGGCCTTAAATCCATGGTGGTTTCCTTACTTCTCAAAGTCTCTGCATACGCAGCTTGGTGATCACTGGGAGGTGGGGGGGCCTGCTTTTGATAGAAACTGGGTTGGTGCTGCGATATTGGGTTAATAGGAAGCTGAACCATGTGGTTCTGATGTTGGTATCCACCCGGGTGTTGGTTCCTGGGATTAATAAAGTTTGGTGTAGGTTGGGATGGTGAGTGTCCTGCAGGTCTTTGAGTCGAAATATCCCCAATTTGATCATTGAGATTGTTAATAAGATGGGTTGTTTCCTTTGTTTTTCTTTGTAACTCCTGCAGGGTTTTCATCATCTGGGCATTAATGTCTTCTTGAGATTGCCCAGATTGATAAGTCTGATTTGAACCATACCCTCCAAACGGGTTCTGTTGTTGGTGTGGAACTGGATTGGTCCAGGAGTGAGCCGGATAATTCCCCCCATTAGAGGAAATTTTCAATTTCTCTTGGAAAGTAGGGACATTTTGGGTGGGGTGATGATTGGGATAATCAAAATTCCCTGTTGAACCATAGAAAGCCTCAGAATAATAATTATACTCAGCACGAGATTTATGCAGATTTTCTCTCTTGCGGGTGTTAAAAGGGGTGAGATGTGGAATGTGTGGAGCTTGGGCAGGTGTGGCAGGACTCCCTTGGTTGGCTAGGTTTGTTAAATCCTTATGCAACTGTTGTTGCTTAACTTGTAGCTTAGCCATGATAGAGTAGAGATTAGGTGGAGGGGCTTGATTAAGTAGCTCCTGGGTAGAAAAATGGGGAAAGAAAAATTAGCATGCGGGTTAGAGGACCAATTTTGATTTTCCATTTTTAAAGAAGAGGAAGAATGCAGAAAAAGTCCTTTTTTGGGGAGGCAAAATCAAGTGGTCTCTCCAAGTGTGGAGTTTTGGACCGCCGCGTGTGCAAAATGGAAGAAATGGTCGGGGAGGAGAAGAGATGGGGATGAGAGAAGTGTGCACACAAGCAATCAAATTCTAGACCTAACTTAATTGTGACTCCCTAGAATTTAACCTAAGACTTGGTCTACCTAGGAAATAAGTAATCAACAGTGAATACCCGTTCTGTCAACAAATCTAGCCAAGTTGCTTAAGGGGAGGTTTGGGCCCAAGCGTTTCCCAGGAAAATCCCCAGGTGCTTGTACAAACCCGCGCCTGATCGTTTGACACGGCCCCTCAGCCTGAACACCAGATATAGATGACAGAATTGGTATTAACTAGAGAAAACTTAAGTCATATATAGCAAGCCTAAATTGATGAAACCTCAGGGGTCAAACTGCTACAAATTTTAGTTAGGGCTAGGATATTATAGTACACATAGAATGTGGAGGGCATTAATTGGGTTGTTGCCCTGTTATTTCAATTTTTTTAGTGTGTGTGCAGGAATTGGAAAGTGGTTCCAATGAAAAGCAAGTTGTCACACAATTATTGTATTTCTGTCTTTTATGATTGGATTTAACTTAGTGTATTTTTAGGGTTTTCTTCTTAAGTTTTTAAAACAAGTTTGAGATTCCAGAAACAAGAGGAAATCAAGTTGTATGGGTGAAGATATGTTTCCTTTTGTTGTTTGTTTCTAAAAATGAAAAAAAGAAACCCTAATCAAATTGGTCCTAGGACAGAAATTTACTACCAATGAGTTATTTTTAGGCTTTTTGTATTACTTAGTGGTCCAAACAATTCAAACAACACCACTACCTTGAAGATAATCAAACAAGGATTCCAGAAAAGATTTTTGTAAGATTTTAGTAATTTGTTTGATAATTTTTTTGAATTTTTCCTTGTACTGGTGTCATAGTCCAGAAATGGTACCTATGGATATTTTGGACTTTTAAGTATTATCACCGACCTCAGAAAATTTTGGTAATTTTATATGATGTGTAAATTCCACAAGGATTTCAGAAAGGTAAATTTCACAAAAATTGGATGAGTATAAAAATTCTAAAAATTCACGGACAATAGCAAAACAGGAAGATTAGAGGGTGTGACCCCTCTGCAGTCCAAGAATTTTTAAAAATTAAATACAAAGCCAATTGATCTAAAATTTGGAACAGATATTCCTAACTCAATTTGGAATCACTATATGAAATTTAATGATTTTAGGAGGCCTGTGGTGTTAGAAATTAATTTTTCAAATACAGAGAGAAATCTGGACCCGAAAAATAGACACCAATACTTGCAATGGAGTGGTGTTAATGAAACATTCAAGCAAACAATGAATTTTTATGGGCACCACTCCACTTAATTAAAGTGTTTAGGGTACTGAAAGCCAAGTTTAATATTTTTTTGGTAGTCTTTTAGCCTAAATGTGACAAGAAAGGGGAACCAACCTGAATTTCACGGGAAGAAAAGGATCTTTGAGTTCTGCTTCCAGATTCCCGCTTTCTTCCTGCAATAGTTTCTGCACACACAAAAGAAAAGAAAGAGAAGGGGATGAGATCCACTTCAAGCAAGAGAAAATTGACTAATGCAACGCCGTGCCTCCCCGGCAACGGCGCCAAAAAGTGATACAAAATACGCGTGATTTGTAAAAGCGAGTTTTTAACGTCATTGTAACATGTGAATTTGCATACACTTTTAAATTTATATCCTAGATAGGGGAGTATCTAGGGTCGTCCAAGGAGGAAAAAATTGCAATTCAATTCTCTTACTAAAAATACATCTCAACTTTCTTTTTGGTATTTTAAATATGTAAATTTTTTTGTGTTTTGAAATAATACGGGCAAAGTGCGAATTATGACGAAAAAGTGCTAACACCTAAAATGCTAAGTTGAAACTTAAGAGATTAAAAAGTCCACTACCTAAGCTCACTCAAGGCAAGTGGAGGCCTAGAGTAATCAGGGAGTGGAAGTAGAATAAGTGTTAGAACAACAGTAACAATTGCAACAGAAAATTAAAAAGAAGGCAATTTGATTAACTAGAATTTGTGTTCTTTTTCCAAGACAAATAGAGGAATGCTTCTACTAGAAATGAAAAAATCTAAAAGCAATAAAAGAAACACAAATCCTCTTGCAAAAATTGGTGAAGAAGGGAGTCTTCTTGCTCCAAGCCTAGCTGCTCCTTGGCTTGAAAAGAGAGCCTCCTTCTTCTCCTTCCTTGAGAGCTCCTCCAAGGTGGGTGCTACCACCTTCAATGCTCTCCTCCAAGGGGTGGGCGTGCACCACCCTCAAAAGCTCCTCCAAGGTGGCGTGGACCACCTTCAATTCTCCTCCTCCAAGTGTGGACATCCACCCTAGGTTCTTCTCCTTTGCCTGGCTGTCCTCCTTGAAGTGGAAAGCTCCTCCTCCTTGGTGTGGCCCAAGTTGAAAAGAGTGGGGAGAAGAAGGCACCAAAGGGGCTGGTGATGTACCCCTTTAATCTTCTTCTCTACTCCTTCTTGGCCGTAGGTGTAGGTGGATGTAGGTGGAAGTAAACACTAATGGAGGATGGGAATTATGTGGTGGTAGGGTAGGGTATTTATAGGATGGGAAGGGGGGTGGTATGGTGTTTTTTTTTGGAGGGAAATGAAGAGGTGCCTTGGTTTTCCCTCCAAAAATACCTTCTAGAAGGCAATTTTGGAGGGAAAAAATGGAGGGTGGAGATGGGTTTTGATGGAAGGGATAGTTGACACCAAAATAAAGTAGGAGTAGGTGGTCTTTTTGCTGGAGCTTAGGTAGTAGGGTAGTAGGTTTTGGTGCCATGGAGGTGGACTAGCTAAGTTAAGCAACTTAGCTAGCTTAGCTAGTAAGGAGTAGACTTGGAGGCATTTGGAGCTAGGGTTTTCAAGGAGAAGAGTTGGAGGTAGTCATCTTGAGCTGCATTAGCGCTGGTGGTTGCTAAAGTCAAGTGCAAATTGAACACACAAATGAGTTTAAAAGTACAAATCAAAAGTATAATTAACTTCTTAAATGTTCAATTAAGCTTCTATAAAAATTTTGGTGAATTTGGACATCACTAGGGCCTTGCAATTAAAGATTTACATTTAGGTCCTTCATACATCATATTTTGTTCACTAGAAAACCTTCAAGGACCCATTTGATACCCACAGGGACCTATTTGCAACATTCTAAGGATTGCTTTGAAACATTTCTTCACCACTTATGGGTTTCTGCGTAATTTTTCTACCCATTCGCTGAGGGGTGTTCCTTGCAAAAACACCATTAGAACAGCGCTCACCTGCAGCCGCTCGCGTGTACTGTTCACGCGAAGAACACGCACCATTCCCACCGTTCATTCTCTCGATCGCTTGATCTGTGGGTCAATTTGAATCGAACCTTCACATGATTCAGTGCGTGTGGTCACCTATTCACTCAGATCCCATCCTACGGCCACTTTTTGATATTATCTCATGCGCGCTCCTCTCCTCAAATAGAGATCGCCCATGCCCTTAGCGCCTAATTTCACCCACGAGGTGACTTGATTCACTCTCTCACTCTACTTAAGCACCTCCACTGATCGCATGCGCGCCATCTACTCCCTCCCCTTGAGCCAATCCCTTCGTCCACCTGCAGCTTCCCCTCAACCCAATTTTCTCCGCCAGCTGTGATAGAGTTGGCACTTCCCTCCCCAATTTCACTCGCTACCAACCAACCGGGTGGCAGACCTTGGACATCTTCGTCAGCTGCTGGTCTCCTCTCTCCATTCGTCATCATCAGCCGACCGTCGGGTGACTTGAGACATCTTCCTCCACTTAGATAGATTTACTGCTTTCCTAGTGTACTTGCTTTCTAGGAGTAGGAGCAATTAGAGCCGATCTGATGACTGTTAGTGTAGTTTAGGAGTAGTTGTAGCATGGAAATGCCCAATTTCACCTCCTCTGATCACTTTATATCAGAGGGGACAAATTCACCCACACACTAATCATGTTTTTCTCCCTCTACATGTATCTATTTTCACTTCTGATTTCCTCGCAATTTTATTCGCAATCCACCCATTCATTTGAAGTCAAATCCCCATCTCTTTGCTTTCAAGCTTTGAGATGAGGATTTGCACTCAAATCCATTTTAGGGGTCTCCCACTCACTTCATTTTGTTCACAAAGGCCCTTGATTTGAGTTTAAAATTGAATCAGTTTGTTTGATCTACTATGAATTAAGGTTTCACACAAGATCGCAAGATTTTGTATTAATTGAGTTTTGAATTACTTTGATCGAGCAAACTGAGGCATTTTTGTGTAGTTCACTGGATGGCTGTGAATATGAGATGATCCTGATGTCAAATTCATCTCAAATGAGCAATGATCAGATCTGCTCTTTATGAGGTTTTCATGTTTTTAATGCTTTGTAGAGCTAAGGAAGATCAATTATGTTGATTGGAGGTTCTATTAAGGATTTTATCCATGGATTTATTTTTTGTGAATCTGATTTTGACCTAAGGGATTTTCAGTATCCCTTAAGGTTTGTAGCACAATGGGATTCAAGCTAAACTTATTGGGTTGAATCTAACACTTTCTACATGCTGTCTATAGCATTAGAAAGTGTTAGATCAGTTAATTTTCTGATCTGATTTAAAGTGAAAACATTGACAAGGGATTTTGATTTAAAATTGAACACCTGAGAATGATTTTTATGCTATTTTTTAGCCCTTGTCAGACTTTGTTTTAGAAATTTCTATGTTTGTGAATCCCAGCTAGACATAGTAAATTGCAGCATGATGCAGCTACATTTAAATTCAAGTCAGAAAATTATTTCCTGATCAAGTTAGTTTGTATCTCCAATCAGGCTTTCTCAAGTCTAATTTGAGATATAGATGGCAGTATCAGAAGATAATTTACTTATTTGGAGTTCCTGACTTGTTGCAGATCTATTTTCTCTGATTTTTTTGAACACTGCAGCAAGTGTAGATTCTTCCCTACCAGGAGGGGTGACGTAATAAATTGTGGAATAGAATATAAACAATCTCACAAAAAATTCAATCACACGAGTACACAATAATTTTTAGGTGAAAATCCAAACCGGGTGAAAACCACCACCTAACCCTCTTGAGTTAGGATTTTCCGATCAACCAAGTTGATCAAATCCACTAAACAAATCACTTTAAATGAGGGTGATTCAACCTCAATTACAACCACGCTACAAGTGCGAGGGTAGCGTTCCTCAACCCTTCTCTTCACGAGAAGGATTTTGTCCCACGAAGGAGACGGGAATTCGCAAAGCGAATACCCAACCAAATAACAAAGATAAAATAACAAATAATCCTATAGAGCCAACAAAGTAATTTTAAACCTAAGCTTCTATAGGAATTAAGAAACTCCCCTTTGCAAGGAGTGCGTCGAGTCGATGACGCGGTGCGTGAGCCACGTGATGGCGCAACGTTGCTCTCGTGAACTATGGCGGGAGAGCGGGTGCGCAAAACAGCTTGATGCTCTCTAGATGTAGAACTAGAGCTTAGAGAGCAAGAGAGACACAAAATGGTTTGAAAGTGTATTGCAAGGTGTGTGTCTTGTGTATCTAGGTGTGTAAAGGCTCCCCTCTATTTATAGAGGCCTTAGGAAGGCTTTGGAAGGCTTGGAAAAGCTTCCATAGCCGTTGGATGCAAAGCCCAAGTGAATCAGCTCGAAATCAGGAACAATCATTACACTGACAGGGTAATCAGACGTCTAATTCTGGCATCAGACGTCTGGAAGACCACTTTAAGACGTCTGAAAATAAGGTCAGACGTCTGATTTTGGGCGGGTCTCTTCCTGACTTGAATCAGATCTAAACAGGGTTCTAGCGGAAGTCCATCAGACGACATATAGGACGTCTGGCACTATGTCTGGACGTCTGGAAACCTACTTTTTCGTGGGAATGGATTTCCAAGAGAGTGCAACGGCTAGAAAATCTCTGAGAAGAGATTTTGGGTCAGCCGAGGCAAAACGGTCATTTATCAGACGTCTGGAAAGGCTTAAGGACGTCTGATAAGGCTCTAACGGTCATATCTTGAGTGTATGCTAAGACAGCCAACGGTCCACTAATTGGACGTCTGGCAAAATCATCAGACGTCTCATAAGACGTCTGGTCTAAGGTCTGGATGTCTGATTTCATCAGACAGAACTAACTATGTCCAGCCTAAATGTTATCAGACGTCTGAATCAATAGTCAGACGTCTTAAAACACATTATCAGACGTCTGATTTTGGAATTAGATGTCTGGAAATGCTATTTTAACCCTATATTGGTTTTCTAAGTTCTTTACAGAAAACCTAAGTATCCTAGGGTTGTGCCGGTGTTCCTAGGACTACTGTTAGGGTATTTTGAGGCTCTTTAACATGAATCTAAGTAACAAAAATAAAGAGCAACAAAAGAAACGAAAAATACAGCGAGTACACGAGAAGGAAATCTATCCTATTCTTCATCTCCTTCCTTCTTCAATATATCTCTCCTCGAGAATCTCTTCTGTTCTCCATCAAGCTCTTCCAATCTGTCCTGGATGCGAGCTCGAACTCCGTCTAATCACGTCTCCATTTGCAATTGACCTGAAATCTAAGACTCCAAGTGCAAATGTTAAATAACACGTGTTTTGTTATCATCAAAACAAATGATCGTAGTGCTCTAGCACCAACAGTAAGGTCCTGATGAGTTAAGATGTCTAGGCTTTGCCTAGACTGTCTGGAATTGTTATGTAGTTGCTACTGCAATTGCTGTCTACTGCTGCTGCAACTAATGGTGGCTGTTGCTACAGCTGGTTAGTCTATTTCAGCAGCTGGATTATTTGGACTGTTGGGGCTGTAGATGAAGCTTTAAGTCTGTTTAAAATGGCTGATCTATTTTTAGTGTTGTACATATTATATGCAATCTTTCATGTATAGTTAGATGTCTTTAAATATTATTTAGATTGCTTGTATCTTGTTTAGAATTCCATTGTCGGCTATAAAAAAAATTCTGCCTAACTATCCATATTCAAACATGTAATGAAATTAAGTGCAACATCATGTTTAATCATTTAAGCATCTTATATGTTGATTATTGAATGTGTTTGACTGTATACAACTCTTTCCAGACTTTAAGGTTCCATTCTAGGCCTTAGGTTCACTTAGAAAATCCTATTTAGGCCTTGAATGTGCTTCACTTGCACAATAATAAAAACTTGATAAAAAATACAAAAGAAAACTAAAATAAACCTGTCTCGGTGAAGATCAGGTATATTTTTAAGTATATACTAAGTTTTATGGTATTCTGAATCCCTGACTTGGTAGAACATACCAACCGATGGTTCAGTATACCATGAAATTTAATAAAAGAACTCAACTATCAAAACACCAAAAACATCTCCATTCTTCTCATCCCTCTCTTTCTTTCTCATCCCCTATCTCCACAAAATATACAACACACCTAAAAAGTGAAAAAACCCTTAAAAATACCTAAAAACCCATTGTATACTATGTAAATACTTGTAGATATAAAGTATATAGTAAGTTATATGTGTAAATATTGTAAAATAGAAATATATAGGGTATAAATAACTTAAGAATATACTATATAATGTAACTTAAGTATTTAAGTTAACTCAAACTATACATAGCTTATTTATATAACTTTTTATTAATTATACTAATTTATATGTACTATAAGCTATATAAATTAATAAAACCCTGTAAATAAACATATTTACTACTAATATTGTACATACGTATTTATGTATATATAATGTACATAATAAACCATGTACCATAATTTAATTATATATATAGAATAAAAAATTAATTTATTAAGTTACTAGCTAAGTTATTAAATTAAATTAAAATAAATTAGTAATTTAAGTTATAACAGAACTAACTTATACTGTATATTTGTACTAATATATTTTAAGTAAATTAAGCTAATTTAACTATATTTATACTGTATTATATTAGTTATATCTAATTTATATATAAAACAACCCAAAATAAGCTATTTAAATGTAAATAAAATTGAAATAAATGTTGTAAAATTGAGTAAAAATATTTATTAAATACCTTAATATGTATATTAATACTGTATATGGTCAATTAGACCATACATTAACTAATTCATATGTAATTAAGAAACAAAACCCAAAATATAGTATGTATAAACTGGGAACTTTGCCTATTTATTTATACATTAAATATAATTAAATTTCTAAATTAATTATACAATTATGTAGTACCATGTAAATACTTTATTATCATATAATTTAATTTTTAATTTTAATAATTTATGGCCCTCAAATCGAGGGCCAAAAACCTCACATCTGCACAGCTGCGCTAGAATTCTAGCATTGGGCGTGGCGAAGATAGTGCCACATCGTGTAGCACGAAACGTTCGGAGCGCTTTATTACTAATTTGTTACACCGACTATTCAGTCGTCATGCGCTGGGTGCACAACATAACCCTTATCCTCTGAGCATGTATTGTGATGATATGTGCTGGTGTGTGGTGTGTGGCTGGGAGCCATGCACTGTGCAAGGGTTTGATTAAGCCCATTTCTGAGCATAAACCACGATTAAGAGGCCTAATTAACAAATTAGGGCGGCTCTTAGTAGAGGTCTGGTCTCACTCATACGGGTACTGTGTATCCCTCGAAAAGGTCGCCCGCCAACTAATAAAACTAATTTTTAAACTAAGGCCTAATAAGGTGGTTAAGTTAACTAAGAGAGAGTGTAGCGGCTAAGTTAAGAAGAGAGAATAGAGAAGAAGAGAGAACAAGAAGAACCTGATGAAGAAGAAGAGAAAGAAGAGTTAATGTATAGTATACAAGTATATATAACATATATAGAGTATACTGTAAATAATAAGTATATGTAGTATAACAAATGTTTGAGCTATATATGTATATAAATAACAGTATATCTTTACTAACAGAATTATCCGTCACTGTAGATAGAATAAGTGTCACTATAGGCCTCAGTTTTTACCTTAGATTCTGTAAATAGTTTTGCTGGGGTTTTGCGACATTTTTATCTGTCACTGTACATAATATATATGTTACTGTATATGTTAATATACTAAGTTAAGTTAGTATAGTATATATTATTACTTATTATCGTATATATATGTAAGTATTAGTAATATAAGTTATAAATATATAGTATATAGTATATAAGTATAGTGTTTGATGCTTGCTTGTAATTGGTGTTTGAAAGCATTTTAGTTAATTCTTTTGTACATAATTAAGTTATTATTTCATTCATTGATTATTCATTAATTCATTCATTTATATAAAATTGATCTTTTTGGAATTAAAGAATAATGTTGGACTTAGAGAGCGATGTATATCAATAATTCCCTCTCAGTGAACGACCTAGAATAAACCAGCAAAAATTATGTAATTAAATAAAATTGACGCGATAACGGTTTGTATTTGTGATATATTCTACAACAATAATGACGATTTTTATACGAATCGTAGACGATCGCATCACATTTTTGGCGCCGTTGTCGGGGATAAAAATCCGACAACAACGTTTTATTTTGAAGTGATTGATTAACATGTCGCAGAAAGTCGATTACAGCTGCCAACTCCAGACATTCCTTCCTCAGCACCTCTTCCCTAAACCCTAGCTCCATCCCACCTCCTCCTCTACTCAACTACTAGCTAAGCTAGCTTAGCTTAGCTACACCTTAGCTATTAATGGCCATTCACCACCTACAACCTAACTCCACCTCACCACCTAACTAATCCACTAAGTAGACCTAAGCCTAGTCCACGTTAGCTCCTACTTTTGGTGCCAACTTTAAACACCTCTTGGCCCCTCAACCACCACCAAGAGCCACCTTGTTTTGGCGCCAAAACACCCTTCTAGAAGCCCTTTGTTTTGGCGCCAAAACATACCCACATCGTGGCCCTACACTTCATCACCCAAACCATCTCTACCCTCCATTAAGTGGCGCCAACCCATACCCTTCTAGAACCCCCTTTTTGTCACCAACTCAAGAGGCACGAAGTGTGGTAATCACAACCTTTGAGTTGGTGCCAACCTATAGTAGCCCTAGGATCAACTAACTACCCTAAAAACCCATCCTAACCATCCATCCCAAAAGCCACCCGCAACCCCCATCCTACTCTATAAAAAGACCCATAACCCCCACCATTTCCATCATACTTTGGCTTCATAATTCTCCACTTTCATCCCACCATACTCATGGCCAGGAGAAGAAGGAGAAGAAGAAGATTAAGGGGGACACTCTGTCCCCTTGGTGCCTTCCCCTCTTCCCTTCTCTCTTGTGCCACCACCAGCCAGAGGAGCAGCCAGGCAAGGAAGACCTTAGGAGGAGGTCTTGAGGGTGGTGCACTCCACCTTAGGAGGAGTTTTGTGGGTGGAAATCATCCACCCTTGGAGGAGCAAAGGCACGCCCCCCTAGGGCTTGCCAAGGAAGACACCATTTTGGAGGAGCTATTCAAGGAAGGAGAAGAAGGAGAACTTATTTTAAAGCCCAAGAGCAGCTGAGCTTGGAGCAAGAAGCCTCTTTCTCTTCTTCACCAACATCATCACAGGAGGATTTTTGTTTTCTTTTATTTTCATTTGTTAGAGTACAAGCATTCCTCTACTTTTCCTTTTGTAAAACAATTTTCTCCTTAAGTAAAGTTGCCTTCTTTTAAATTCTTATTGCATCTTTTTGCATATTATTGTTGTTACCATAGTGCACTCACACACTCTCTGTAATTACCCTAGGTCTTCATGTACTTAGGGTGAGTTTAGAGAGTAGAATTGCTTGTCAATTTGCGAGTTAGGTGTAGTCTTCTTCTCACTTCATTTGCGTAATCGCCTGTTATTTAAAAAACTCAAAAAAAAATCTCATATCTAAAAACCTAAAAAGAAAGTTGATTTCTATTTTGTCAAGAAAGATTCTTAAAAAGTGCATTCCTACCTCCTTGGACGACCCTATTACCACCACTATCTAGGTTTACAAATTTTAAAGTGATTGCAAATTAGCATGTTACAACGATTTAAAACCCTAATTACAAATCACACTTTTCTTCGCATCATCAGGTTTGGATGTTGGCTGGTGACGGTGGCGGAGATCGCGTGTTTGAAAATACGACTGTTGTTATTTGTAGTATAGTCGGGAAATCCACTCGTAAAAAATAATTTCTAAAATAACGAGGCTTGGAGTCCCAATCGTTCGTCTCTGGCAGGCATTTAGGAAATGCAAAATGAATTCGATCGCTTTTCCTCTCTACTTGCTTAAAATCGCACGCCAGTTTCTAATCTTCAAATCAATGTTTTGCCACTTGCATTATTAACCCTTATTACGTGCGCATGTGTTAAGTAGATGACAAACGTGAAAGTGTGAGTTTCAGTAAGCACAATTCTAGTTATGTGGTGGTTGTTTATGAAAAATTCGTTAATAGTTAGATCCTCAACATCCTCAGGTACTGACATGCTAGTTGCAACAGATAGTAATTAAAAGCATGCAACTTTAATCACACAGAAATATTACAGCAAGGCTCATGGTGATTTTCACACATAGATATTTATATATATAAAAAGATTTTCATTGATTGCATCAAAGTTACGGAGCACAGCTAGTGGAAGGCTTGTAGAGGAATGCTTGAAAACATAAACTACTCGCTAGCAGAAAACCACTGCATACATGAATCTATGGGGGAATTATGCATGCATCATTGGGGGAGAATATGGAGATACATTATTAAGCAGTAATAAAGCAGTAAATCTACGAAGAGCTATCACTTAGCTAGCAGAAATAAGGGCATTCGGAGGTGGGCTTCGATGGCCTTTGAGTGGATGAGAAGAGAAAGAGGGCCGGCCAATGGGGGTTAGGCTGGCCCTTGGAGATGTGGAGGAAGAGTGCTCTAACCTTGGCGTAGAGGTGGTGGAACCATGGTGGGAGCTCATGGAGTGGAGGTGGAATGAGGGTGGAGATATGCTAAAACTAGATGGAAGGCTAGATAGGTGCAAATGGCCACCCAAGGGTCCTTTAAGTAGACCCAAGGGAGCCTCTCTAAGGAAGTGTGGAAATCTCTAGAGAGAGATCCAAGTGTGGCTGTCCAAGGGAGAGAGAAGGTGGTTCTTAGATCCACTATTTGTGGATTTACAATTTGAATGTCTCTTAGTTGCTAATTTTAGCAACCAAGAGTGGCGCCACCTTGAAGAGAGTTCTAGAGAACTCTAGGTGGGTGTGTGTGCGTGAATGGTTGTGTGTGTGTGTGTATGTGGTTGTGCCCTAGTTCACTAAGTGAGCTAGGTTAGGTCCTACAAGGTTTGGGTTAGGGTAGGTCTCAAATTAGGGTTGCAAACCCTAATTTGCTAAGGAGAAACTGCAATTAAACTTAACACAAGTTTAATTGAATGAGTATGAACCTAATTGAGGGTAAAATAGCTCAATTAAGTTGGGCTTAGATCAATTGGACTCTCACTGAGTCCAATTAGACTTGTGTGGGTCAAGCTCTGAGCTCAATTGGACTCTATGAGTCCAATTGACTAGGTTAATGAGAACCTAAGTAAGTTCTTAGGAAGGTCTAGAGGAGGTGTACTAGGGTTAGGGTACCTTAATTTAGGTCCCTAAGGGGTTGGAATTAGGTTTAGGGACCTAGGAACTCAAGATCCAAACTTGAATTCCAAAATAGGAACTGGAGAGCAGTTCCAGATGTCTAATAAAGGTATTAGACGACTTATACTTAAAAATCAAAAGTCCAGACTTGTTGTCTGAACGTCTAATCAGAGTCAGGAGGGATTCAAGGTTCTGTCTTGGGTATTCTATAGAAATTGGACGTCTGACCAAGTGTCTGGACGTCCAATAAAACTGCAGACTTGGGTTTGTGGTGTGCAGGTTGTGGCTAAGGGTCCTGGACGTCCAATAACTTATCTGGACGTCTAGGTAAGGGCTGGAACTAGGGTTTTGAGGCTTCCTAGGCTATGGTGACCTAATCTAAGTGTGGCTAAGTTTTGGGAAGTGTTACAGCCCGATCCCAGATCCCTACAGGACCTAAGACCGGCTCGCCTCGACTAATCCCAAGACCCAGTCATCCAACGAGAAATAACCAAAAGCAAAAAATATTCCGCAACCACACATGTAATGTAATTAGGTAGAAAATAAAACAGAGACAGTAAAGGAAACAGAACGAAAAGTCTTACAATATTACATGCCATCACAACTACAACAACGGAAAGAAAAAAAAATGTAACAGAAATAGTATTACAGGTATCAAGACTCACTACAACAAAAGAAGCTCTGAAACGAATAGGAAACACAGTTAAGGCTAGGCTCGACTGGGCCCAGCTCCCTCTACAGCCGGTGGTGCTGGCTGCTCAACTCCCTGACCTAAACAAGGTTATAAAATCCATAGTTAGCTAACGCTGAGTAGGGTGGTGGTTGAGCCATTTATATGCAATTAATATAAGACAAGCAACTAATTAATTATTCACTTCCATTTAGATCAACTACGTAGTTCTAATCTATCTATTCTCTTTAGAATCTGGTCATTTCTTGATCTTGACTGTCCCTCAAGGAGACGATCTTGATTGCAGTCTTTCCTATGATGTAGGATGTACACGTGGTGCTCTCCTAGCTGGGAGAGTCCGCCGTGGTAGTCCTACACCCAGTCAACCACCTCGAGGTCATGGTCGGGACGTAGCGGTGACTATGGCACGTGTGATAAGCGCACGGGTAGTGTTTACATAGCGAAATTGGTGTTTAAAAGATAAATGATGTTGCGTTGCAGTATAAGTGAAATCGCCTTGTAAACAAATAATAATTTTTATTACTCAAATTGTTAAGTCCGAGGTCGAACACAGGGAGCAAATGAAATTTATTCACTAATCTCAATCAATGTAATTTGAACACTTAAAGTTACTTAAAATCTAATTCAAAGTATAATGCAGGAGTTTATGAATACTAAAATATAGCAATAAAAGAGAAATTGAGAGGAATGGAATAAAAAGGTTGATTCTTCTTCTCTTGGCTCTCTCTCTTTAGCTTTCTTTTCTTCCTTGGTTCTTTCTGCCTTCTCCTTCTTGGCTTCTCTTTTGTCTTCTTTTTTTCTTTGACTTTCTCTGCCTTTAGCTTCTTGTGCTTCCTTCTTCTTCCTTCTCTTCTTTCCTTAGCTTTTCCTCTTTCTTCTTTTTCTTCCTTTCTTCTGCGTGCTTGCCTTAGCTTCTCTTTCTTTTCCTCTCTGACTTTGGCCTTCTTCTTTTCTGACTTCTCTTCTTCCTTAATTTCTCCTTCCTTCTTTCTTTTTCTTCTTCAGTCGTACCTTTGTTTTTCCTTTAGCTGCACCCTCTCTGCTATAGTGCCTTTTCTTTTCTTCCTTAGCTTCCTCAGCTTCAGCCCTTTGCTTTTCCTCCTTAGCTCCTCTGCGGCTGTAGCTTCCTCTCCCTTCTTCCTTTCCCTGCATACACGAGTGCAAAACCTACCCCTACCCTCCCCCACGTACACTCTCTCTCTTTTCTCTCTTAGGTTCGCTTTCCCAGAGCCAATCGGGTATTCGAGTCGGGTCACGCGCACCCGGGTCCAGGCGCATCGACGTGGATGGTGTGCAAGGAGTGCTGGGTAAATGGGTCAGGCAGGCTAGGTCCGCATAGCGTGGGTCGCGGACGAGGGGAACTCACCCCGTGATCTCAGGCGATAAGCGTAAAACACAAAAACAATATAAACCACTTGCCCGTGCTAAAAACTACCGAGGTGGGACTAAAGTCCCACCCACTTCTTCACGCTGATAACACTACACAAGGGGGTGATAATTATGTTGAATATGGCCCATCTTTAGAATAAAAGGCACAACATAAGTAGAATAGGAGCATTGCATGCATCATGTACCAAGATTGCTCATAAACTGTATTAATGGCCATTTGTGTAAGCATTTGTCAAAGCAAGCCTCAGATGAGCAATTAGACCGCACGGATGGATTCAGAACGACAAATGGAGTCCAACGGACTCAAGATCGGCCAAATCCGACATCCGGAGCTCCTACAATGGGCCCAAGAAGTTTTAAAGGTTGATCTGGAGATCAACGGCCCATATTGCGCCATGTCAGCCTCACCCCACCGCGCGCCGTGCCTTCAGCCAACCGAGATCAAATCTCGGCCGTCGATCTTCGATCGAATGGTCGAGACTCGCGCGCCCGTCCGCGGTCGCCGCGACAAAGCGCGGGCGTGGCGCAACGGTTAGCGCACACGCCCGCACGCACGCGACGCGGGTTCGAGCCGCGCGGAGGAGAAATTGAAGATGGGAGATGGGTGCGGAGAAATAGATCTTGCCACGCGGCGCGATCGCAGCTCACGGGCGTCCATGCGCGCGTGCACGCCGGGCGATGACGCGCGCACATGCGCGCCCGAGGCGCGATCCCAGCGCAGCCGAGGAGGACTCTCAGCCGTCCGATCTTTGATCGGACGGCTCTTGTTCAGCGGCCGCGGATCGCATGAAGAGAAGAAAAGAGGCGAGCGGCTGAAGGGCTTCACCGACGTTTTTAGGAGTGGTTTTAGCATCGCTCTGGATGTCGCTAAAGCCCCTTCTTCTTTTAGGAAGCCCTTAACTCTATTTAGACCCCCTCCAACCACCATTCAAGGCATTCACTCCCCCTTGCAACTACTCCACCCCTCTCTTAGCTAGCTTTAGGCCCTCTTGTAATCGCCGGAGACGACGAGCCATCGATGGAGCCTCCTTCACCACCGTGGCTGCCTCGTCGCTCTCCACACACACACTCTCTCTCTTTTAAGCTTTTTATTACTTTTGTTGAAGCATGTATTTAATGCTGTAAGTTATGAACTACAAGTGCATGTTTAATGAAGTTATTTTCCGTTCAATTGCCATTTTAATTTCTGTTCAAGTTGCATGATCAAAACAAAGAGCTTTCTAACCCTAAACCTTCTCTCTCTCTCTATCTCTCTCTCTCGCTTTTCAAAACCGCATCTTTCGCAAGCAAAACTTCGCACTTTCTGTGACAACAAGTGATAAGCAAAAATCTGATTTTCATGCCTCCCTGAGACCGACACTCGGATTCACCTCCGTTTACTTATTTTAAAACCGACGTTGCAAGTGCGACTATAACGACACTCCTTAACACACACGCACTAAGCCACGTCACACGCACGCGTAGGGAGGATGCTTGTGCAATTGCTGCAACTGCGGTCGATGTAGCCTTCAATTGCTACATGTGCAAGGGACGTCAAATGTTTTCGTGCACCTGGGACTCTTTTGCTTGGAGCAACGCAACCTGGAGCGAGCTTGTGATCAAGCTTTGCTCGTGCTTCAATGGCGACAGGGGGTTGGACCTGCAACTCACAAATACGGCCGCGCGACCCTGTTAAAGCACTTGGGTAGCTTCGCCGTGTCATGGCAAAGGTGAAGCAGTGGGTGGTGTGGCGCAGAACGGCCTAGGCGTGCGTGCCTAGGTCGGACTGTGACAGTGAAGGTGCGTGTGTTCAGTGAGAGTGTAGGGTGCGTGTGGTGGTCAGTGAAGGGGCAGAAAGTCGTCAGTGGATGATGGCGGAGGTTTTGAGGGGTTTGGCGAGGTGGATGGATCAGTGGAGGTGATGGAGACACCTCGCCGGTGGTCTGCCGGAGGTGGAGAAGACAGTGGTGGTCTGCGGTGTCGAGGGGTCGAAAGTAAAAATAAAGAAAGGGGAAATAAAGAGAGGAGAGAGGGGAAGAGTTCTAACCTAATTGAATGGATGAAGGGGGACAGGAGGGCGGCTGGCGCATACCTGTCGCCGCCGGAGAAGAAAGTTCCAGTGGAGGGAGAATGGCGACAACGAAGAGGCTTTTGGCGTGTGCGCAGGTACGACGCGACGCGGAGGAAGGAGGTGAAGACAGTTCTGCCACTGGTATTGTGGCAAAGCGACGAGAAGGAGGAGGAGAAGTCACCGGAGCTTGCTGGACGCTTTGGCTGGAGGAGAAGAGAAGAAATTGGAGGGTTTTCTCTGGCCAAGCCAGGCTAAATCTGAGTGGCAGGGACAGGGGGGCCTTTTATAGCATTTGGCAGAGGCTCTTGTGCTTGGAAGGCAAGCTTCCAAGCGTAAGAATCCTCATCGGAGTTGGACTGTGCGAGAGACCCAAATCTCTCGAGCATTCGCACAAGAGATTGGGTGTGAATCAAGGCTTGGGATTGTGTTCAGATGATAGGGAATTCCTCAGAGAATCTCCCTTTCAAATTTGAGAGGGGATCTCTGAGGAATCGAGGAGAAATCCTCCTCAAATCCACGCCAGAGTAGGACTCCTTCACTGTAATGGTCGAGGGACCTAATTGCAAAAAGTGGTGGGAAGATAGGGTGTTACAAACGCGCGGCTTCAGACGTCTGAGAGGTGACCCAGACGTTGGACCAGACGTCTGGAACCCCTTCCAGACGTCTGGGATTCGATTTTTTCGACACGAGCGGTTTCGTCTGCGCGCCTAAGGGCGCAGACCTGCGAGCGCATCTCTCTCTCTCTCTCTTTTTCCCTCTCTCCTGCGGCCGCAGGTTGCGCCCTCTGTCCGCTCTCTCTCCTCCCCGTGCGGCTTTAAAACGCCACGCCCTCTCCCTCACTCTCATCACCTCCGCCCCCTTCCTCTTCTCCTTCCAGCCGGTGCGCGAGAGTGAGCGTGAGTGAGCGGCGGCAGCGACAGCCGCGGTGAGTGTGGGAGGAGGTGCTACGCGAGGGAGGAGGCGCTCGGCCGGAGGGCGAGCTTGCCGGGGCTTCTAGGGCCGACCGGCGAGGGGGAGCAGCAGACGCGGGGTGACACCGGAGGCCTGCTGCAGCTCGAGCAGCAGGCGGACGAGTCGCGGCACGGCCGAGCGTTGCGAGCGGAGGGCGAGTCGCGCCCTAATTCAGGAATTTTCTTCAGAATCAGACGTCTGGGCTTCCAACCAGACGACTGGGAGGACGTCTGGAGGACTGTCTAGACATCTGAAAGGTGAGTTATTTCTGTCTTTCTTCCTCTTCTTCGACTGACCGTACTAAGAGAGAGAGGAAATGGGTACGCGCAGGTTCGGATTCGCCATCCAGCGCGAATCAGACGTCTGTCTGTAGTGCCAGACGACGGGAGCGACTTCCAGACGTCCGGGGTAACCATCGGACGTCTGGGAACTAGGCCAGATGCCCCCGCAGGCTTCTGGACGTCTGAGAGACCACGCAGAGCAAAGGTAACCTCTGATCCACTTTTTAAGACGTCTGGAAGAGGTTCCAGACGTCTGATTTTGCACTGTTTCGTCATTTTCGACTCGTTTAGGGCCCGTTCGGAGTCTGTTTTCCACGTTTCAAGTTGCGTGCTTTTCGGAATTAAATCCTCTACCCGTCTACAGTAGCTATATACTGTTTTGAGAAACTCCTTGTGTTTGATCCTTGTGATAGGACCCCGTTCCGTTGCAGTCTCGGGGTTGTGGAGGCACGCGGGATTCCCGACCATGCCCCTAGTACTCCTATTGTAACCGGTAGAGTGGCTTTTAAGTTTATTGGTATAATCTGTTAAATTATGGAACCATAAATAGCACCTAGGACATTGCATGAATCCTAGGAATGAGAAACTAGAATGAATGGTAGATCCTAGGGTGTTGCATGAATCCTAGGGCTGGAAAACTAGATTATATGATAGATCCTAGGGTATGGCATGAATCCTAGGATGGGAAGAACTAGTGGAATATATGAATACTGCAGTCTTGGAAAATGTGGAAAGGAAATAATAGCTGCCTGTGAATTGAATTAACAGCTGCCTGCTATAAATAAATAAACGTGATTGAGAACATGGGTTGTAAGAACGTGAAACTGGAAAGTGAAACCTAGATGTTCTGAGTTAAAAGAGCTAGAACCCTACGGGGAATTAGGAGTGGAACTCCTGGAAGGAGAAAGGAATGGAACTGAGAAAGAAAGACGTGGTAGTGTGCTATCTCTTGGGTACGTAGTACCAAGGGAAGTACCTGTACCTGTTTAGTGCAGAGCGGAGCTAGCCGCCCCAGGGACCCAGGGTTAGGACTGGCCACTTTGTACCGACTTGCTGGCCCTCACGTACGTAGTACCGAGGAGAGCTACTAGTGTAGGGAGGGAACTAGCTACCCCACGGGCCCCGGGGTTCTGCTAGCCTCCTACACCGACTTGTTAGGCCCACTGGGCAAACCAGGGTAGTCAGGCGAGGGTGCGCGGACTGTGGAGGGGCAAGGCCCCTGTTTGGTTACTGTGGAGGGGTTGGACCCCTGTTACTGAGAGGGCTCTGCCCTGTACTGGTTTCGTGCTATGCTTTGGGCACACCCGTTAACGGAAACAACTGACCGCGTGCCAGTGCGGGTTAGCTACCTGTGCGTTTATCGCGTGTGCCGTAGCCACCGTTACCTCTGTCCGTGACCCTGGGGTGGTTGACTGAGAGTAGGATCACCACGGGGGACTCTCCCGGCCAGGAGAGCACCACATGCTACTTCTATTGTTCGGAAAAGACTGCAATCAAGATCGTTCCCACGAGGAACATTTGAGATCAAGTGAAGGATCTGAGAAATAGATAAATTGTGAGACAATAGAAAGACGTAATTAAAGAAAGTAACAGAATATAATAGCTACTGTACACTCTACTGTTTCTTTTGTTTTAGTTGCCACTCTACTCAGCGTTTTGCTGACGTGTTACACTCGTTACCTTTCAGGACCAGGTGTTGAGCAGCCAGGGCGGCGGCTGCAGAGGACGCTGGGTCGAGTAGGGTCCAGTAGAGTTACCACTGTTCTCTTGTACCTCTTTTTGTTCCACTGTAGTGAGTAGTTCTTGTTACCGCTGTACTTTTCTTTACCTGCAGTTCATATTATGTTATAAATGTTGTTCTACTGTTGTGGTGATATATACTGTAGTGGCTTCTTTCCTTACTGCTGTATTTCCTTACTGTTAGTTATATTCATGCTGAATGTGGTTTATTTTACTGCTCTTTTGGTTACTTCCTCGTTGGACGACTAGGTCTTGGGATTAGTCGAGTCGGTCCGATTCTCGTGTCTTGTAGGGACTCGGGAATCGGGTCGTTACATAGGGGGTCTGTGCAATGGTTCTCAAAAGCTAGGGGTCAAAATGTAATTGGGTGGAATTTTTTGCAAAGTAGGTTAATGTGACCTCCTCTTAGGTCCAAATTTTGGTACAAACCTAATTTGGACCTAAGGAATCCAATGGTGAAGTTGGATTTTAGGTTTGACCACGTTTGACTAAACATTTTACACAAAAACCTAAATTAGGTCAAATAATTAGCTAGGACCCTTATTTAGGTCAAAATAGGTTTCAAAGGCCAAATTGAAGGTTATAAACCCTAGGGGATATTTTTCCATGAATTTTGGAGGGTTTAGTTGATTTTTATCCTGACCAGAACCTTGTTGAATTAAGCAGGTCTGTTTTAGGGTTACAAGAAGTCATTTAATTCTTAGATTGCACATGAACCCTTTTCTGACTAAACCAACCCACTTTTTATCTTGTTAAGACCATTTGACCTATGTTTAGCCCCTGAGAAATCCCGTTGATGTACTGCAATGGTAAAATTACAGTTTTATCCTTTGTTTCATGTTTTCCTCTTAGAATAGTTATTCCTTCAATTAGGCCATTTTCTAGGTTATGTAGGAGCTTTTGTTCTCTTTTCTAGGTCAAAATGAGCTAGTTAGGGCTCATGATGGTGTTCCCATCAGGTAGCTACCCCGCACTGGCACGCGGTTAGTCATTTCCGCTAGCGGGTACACCTAAAAGGATAGCACGGAACAGCACAGGGCCTTGTCCTCTCAGAACAGGGGTCTCGCCCCTCAGAACAGAACAAGGGTCTCGCCCCTCCACAGTCTGCGTACCCTCGTCTGACTATCCCGATTTTCCTAGTCGGCCTAACAAGAGTCGGTGTAGGGTGGCTAGTCCTAACCTCAGGCCCCATGGGCGGCTGGCTCCCTCCTTACACTAAGTAGCTCACCTCGGTACCACGTATGCGAGGCCAAGCAAGAGTCGACGTAAAGTGGCCAAACCCACCCCGGGTCTCAACCTAAGGGGCGGCAAGCTCCCCTCTACTCTAAAGGGACAGTTGCTCTCCTTGGTACTATGTACACAAGGGCCAGCTCACTTCCCGTCTACATACAACGTTCATTCCGTATACAAGAGTTCTTCTCCTAATTCCCCGTAGGGTTCATGCTTGTATTCCTTTCATTCCATTTCTCAACATTCAGAACTCACTGTTGACATCCCGGGTTTCATTTTTATAAAAGGTAGCTCGTGTTTTAATAACTGAGAAAGCATCCCATCAAGTACTTAATACTCTTGCTAGCAATTAGTGTTTAACATAAATCTCAAGGTAAACATTGTAGCTTAAGAAATATTCATTTGCTTCTGCCCTAGGGTTCATTTCACATCTTAGGATTCAATCTAGTTATTCCAAACATGTACTTTATTTATTTAAATCTTAATATTAAAGTAAACCACTCTACCGGGAAACACAGGAGGAATGGGGGCTAGAATAGTGGGTTCTATCATCTTCGCGGGCCCCGAACATGCTATAGGCTAGAGACCTATATCAGTGACTAAGTCACATCAGACAAGTTTAAAGTAGTATATGATTGACACTAACATGTAGAGAAACTTGAGCAGAAAACAACAGTACTTCGTTTGCATAAATCTGACTTCGTTTGGGTCCCGAACGACCCAAAATGTGCACACTGTCTAAAATCAGACGTCTGGGATTATACCCAGACGTCTTAAATAATCTCAGAACCTCATCTTGCTTCCTTGTGTTGCTGGCGGATGTCTGGAACCCTTTTAGAGTCGTCTTGGGTATTTCCAGACATTTGTCGGTGCGCCCGAACGTCGGACACGTCTATCAGACGTTTGTGGAGACATCTAGACGTCCTAAAGCACCTCGAAGAGCGTGCTTGCACGCCTTTCCAAGACTTGTACCTAGACACACGTTCTCAGGTTTAAAACCATGACAACGCAATGTTACGTACGTAACGTACGTGCATGCATGCGCGTTCATGACGCTTACCTCGGCACTTCGCCAGTTTTAGACGTTCGGCTTCAGCTCCGGACATCCGATACTGCTCTAGATGTCTGGCAGATGTTCCAGACGTCTGATACTGGAAAAATCTAGTATGCAGAAACTCTTCGCGACGCTCGTCTTCTCGCGAACCTCCGCCCGCAATGCCTGCAGCAGCTGCTCCAACAGCTGCAGGAGGTCTAGAAGCTCTCCTCTGGTGTCCTCCTCTCTTCCATGAGCTCCTCCTTGAGCTCATGCAAGCTCTCTCATCTCTCCACGCCCTCACTCTTCTGTGCACACACTCTCTCCCTCCCTCCTTCTCCTCCTCACGCGAGCTCCTATCCCCCACGCACGGCTGCAAGCGGAGAAGGGGAGGCCGTTGGTGGCTCGCTGGCAGACCAGGGAAGGAGGTGGAGGTGGTGGTGGTGGTGTGGAGATGGAGATGGTGGTGGATTTAAATAGAAGTGGGTTAGGGTTTGGAGTAGGGAGGATGGAGTGGGTGTGTGCGTGGGTTAGTGTGTGTGGAGAGAGAGAGAGAGAGGGTTGGGAAAAATTATGTGACACCCCCACGCATTTCCCTCCTTTCCCGTAAAGGCCACAAACTAAACCCAAGGGGTCAAAATTTACGTTCACATCCTTAACTTTCCGGAAAAACTCCGAATGGTCCTTGGAAAAGATCATTTCAGGAAGGCTTCTAAGGCTATCCTAGGGCTAGGATTGAACCTAAGTTCCTCATAATTTAATTGCTTTACTTCTACTTAATAGAATAGCATACCTCAACCCTTTACATTATTTCTTTACTACATTTTATTCTAATCTTCCGCTCCAGCTCTGGTATAGCACTAGCTTCAGGTCCAAGTTCAGATCCAGCTCCTAAGCTTCTTATTACCTGCAATTTATATAATGCACTTAATTAGTATCTTATATCATTATTTCACGCGTAACTAAAGGAAAGCACTAAAGATGCAAATATTGCTTATGCATGCATGAATTACACTAGCTTATGCTAAGTTCTAGCCTAATTTAGGTTAATTAAGACCTATGATTGTTGCGCAATCAGTTGGTACTTGAGTACCCCTAGGCCTATTGTTGGCATTTTGCTATGATTTCTAGAGATGCGGCTTAGTTGGGCATCTTAACGGTTACGTTCGGCTTAGAGATTTGGTTTGATCCATAGGATTTTGCTAGGGACTAGCAAAAGCTAGGCATGGGGGTATGATCGTAACACCATCATGAGCCCTAACTAGCCACATTTAGTCAGCTTCGATTGATAAAATCTCCCACCTAATCACCTAAGGGCCACAACTCCGCATCATTCTAATCTAAAGAGAGAATTGGGAATCACAGTTAATTCTATAATTTTAAGAGCATAGCATAAATACAGATTAACCATGGGGTCATTTAAGGGTTAATTGAAGGTCAAATGAGCTCAAAAGTCCAGAAAATGGGTCAACATTGATAGAAAAGTGGTTTTACGCATTTTGAGGGCGAAAACAATACACAAAACTCTAAGTATTAACCCACTTAAATCAAAAAGGTTATGGTCAAGATAAAATTCATCTAAACCTCCTAAAATTCATATAAAAATATTCTAAGAGGTTTGTTACCTTTGGTTTGACCATGTGAACCTATTTTGACCTAGAATAGAGTTTTAGACATAAATTTGTCCTGATTTGGGCTTCTATGCAAATTACCCAATCAAACGTGGTCAAAACTCAAATTCAAGTTCATCATTAGATTTCTTGGATCCAAATTAGGTTAATTCCAAAATTTGGGCCAAATAAGAGTTCATCTTGACCTAGTTTGCATTTTAGGCCTTTAAAACTTTATTTCTTACATTTAGCCCCTCAGGTTTCAAGTTTATCGCATTTGGGTCCCTAATTTCTCATCATTTTCTTCACTTAGGTCCCTGTCTCCATGACTCGTGTGAACAACATCCCCCTGAACTTCAATCAAAGATTCCTTCCTCAATCTGAGGAAGAATCGCTCCAAATTTGGAGAGAATAATCGTCATATGATCCCCTCTCGTTTGAACATGATCTTAAGCTCTGATTTGAAGACATGAGCTCAGGCTAGCTCGAAGAATCCACGAGAAAATACCAAACCAAATCACAAGAAATATGCGACGAATTTCCTAATAGAGCTTGATTCTGAGCTCTATAAGAGCTCCCCTAGGTTCCAGGCTTCTCAGTCGATTCTAGGCCGAAAAACTCCTTCGTCCCTCCTCTCCAACCTTGAACTCCACCGACTACGGTAGCCTTCTCTCTCTTCCTCTTCCGTGCATCCAACAACCGAATTGGACTCACCATCATCTTCCTCGTCTTCTTCCGACAGCTGCAGGACAAAGCGTCGTCCTCGTCAACCCTCTCTTCGCTGCCATTTCCCTCACCGGAGATACCTTCATCCTCAGCACCAACCAATCACAGCCGACACCAATCTCTACTCCCTAGCCCAGCTAAGTACCTCCCTTTACTCCTCTCTCTCTCTACTTTGACTCTGCATCCTCAGCCTCTCCATACGACCACAATACCACCCTCACGATTATCTGATCTACTGCTTTTGATTATTGTGATTAGTGATTGAATTACTTATAATTGCTTCCTGCAAACGACCTCAGACTCACTTGTGTTTTTGAGTTTATAAATTTAAATGCTGTATCGATTTTTGTCACTATACTATGACGCATTTTCCTAAATACGACAAATTTCGACGTAACAATACTGCCCAAAGAAAGATCAAAAATGCAAAATGCACCCCCTCATGCCTAAATCTTACAATGTCCTCATTGAAAAATTAAAATAGGGGGAGAAAGGAAGGTGATGAGAGCCTCATCATGAGCCATAACTAGCTCATTTTGACCTAGTAAAGAGAATAAAAGCTCCTACATAACTTAGAAGAGGGTTTAATTGGAGGAATAAGTGTTCTGAGAAGAAATCATGAAATAAAGGGTAAAACTGTAATTTTACCATTGCAGTACATAAACGGGATTTCTCAAAGACAAAACATAGGTCAAATGGTCTAAATAAGATAAAAAGTGGGTTGATTCAATCAAAAATGGGTTCACGTGCAATCCAGGAATTAAATGACATCGATAACCTTAAAATAGACCCACTTAATTCAACAAGGTTCCAGTCAGGATAAAAATTAAGTAAACCCTCTAAAAATCATGGAAAAATATCTCTTAAGGTTTAGAACATTCAATTTGGCCTTTGGAACCTAGTTTGACCTAGATTAGGGTCCTAGCTCATCAATTGACCTAATTTGGGTTTTTACGCAAAATATCCGGTCAAATGTGGTCAAACCTAAAATCCAACTTCACCATTAGATTCCTTAAGTTCAAATTAGGTTTTTACCAAAATTTGGACCTAAGGGGAGGTCATCTTGACCTACATTGCAATTTAGTACGCCCAATCACATTTTGGTCCCTATCTTTTGAAAGCCATTGCATACACCCCCCTAACTTCCTCACCACTCTTACAAGCAGGTCCCTCCGCCATTATTGGGGAGAGATCCTACTCCAGCAAGGAATAGAGAGGGAATACTCTCTGATTCCTCAGAGATCTCCTCCCAGATTTGGAAGGGAGATTCTCTGAGGAATTTCCTTCCATCTGAACTCAATCGTGATCCCTGATTTGCACCCAATCTCTCGTGCGAATGCATGAGAGATTTGGGTCCCTTAATTGTTTCCATCTCCGACGAGGATTCCCGCGCTTGGAAGCTTGGCTTCGAAGCACAGGAGTCCCTACCTGTGCCTATAAATTAACCCCCAACTCCGGCCGCACCTCCTGACCTCAACTTGGCCGGAATTCTACCTCAATTTCCTCTTTTTCTCCTCCGGCCAAGGGGTCCAGCGAGCTCCGGCGAGCCCCCTACTCTTCCTCGTCGCTCTGCCACAAAACCAGTGGCAGAGCCGTCCTCCTCATCCTCCTACGTGTCGCGCAACACCCGCGCGAGCCGCCTTAGCCCGTCGTCGCCACCGTCTTCCTCCATTAGACGCTTTCTTCTCCGACGACAGCAGGTACTGTCAGCTTCCTTCTCGCCCCCTTCATCCCCTTAGTTAGGTTAGAACTGCTCTTCTCTATCCCCTCTCTCATTTCCCTCATCTTATTTCACCAAACGCTCCTCGACCGCCACTGTTCACCACCATCTTCTTCATCTCCGGCCACCCTCCGGTGAGATGCTCCCATCACTCCGCAGCCCCACACGTCTCGCCGACCACCGCATAACCTCCGCCTCACCTCACTGAACATCCTCCACTCGTCCACAGACCCTCTACACCACCACAACTGTCCCCTGACCAAACCCATCCGTCCAGTCACAGGGCAACCTAAACATGCACGCCTAGGCCGCCCCACGGCCTGCCACCTAGTGCCTCACCTTCGCGCGTGACACGACGAAGGTGCTCCTGTGGTCTGATTAAGCCGCAAGGCTCTTTTTGTGTCAGGCAGGTTTCACGCTCCAGTCGCCATTAATAGTGACTCGAGGAAGCTGTATGCTTGCTCCAGGTTGCAATACTTCAGGATCCCAGGTCCAGCTAACTCGGGGAGGTCTCGCGAAGTCATTTGTCCCAGCAAGTGGCGCCGCGAAGCTTGCAGTGCTACAATTGGAGAACGCTCTTCTGAGCACTCCTCGCGCACCACACCCACGCCAGTGCGCCTAGACCCGAGTGCACAACCCGACCCATTTACCCGGCTCTGGGAGAGCGTGCTGAAGAGTGATATACAGAGAGAGAGAAAGACGCGGGTGTGGGTAGAGGGATAGGTTTTGCTCCTCT
Organism: Thalassia testudinum; assembly: GCA_037157565.1. Lineage (NCBI taxonomy): Eukaryota > Viridiplantae > Streptophyta > Magnoliopsida > Alismatales > Hydrocharitaceae > Thalassia > Thalassia testudinum. The sequence continues at coordinate 25,107,904 of JAZHRO010000059.1, forward strand.
TTGGTTTGTGCAGGGAAGGCAGAAGGGAGAAGCGAAGCTGACACTTAGCTGCTGCTAGCAAAGGAAGGAAGCCATTGCAGAGGAAAAAGAGAAAGGCAAGGCAGAGGGAAGAGGCGAAGAAAAAAAGAGAATAGGAACTGAAGAAGGAAGAAGAAATAAAGAAATGGAAAGACAAGCAGAATAAGAAGAGAAGCTGAAGGCAAGGGAAACAGAACCAAGGAAGGAAGAAGAAGAGAAAGCAGAGCCAAAGAGAAGAAGACCCGCAGAGAAAAGAAGGAGAAAGATACTGCAGAAGAAGAAAGAAGCAAGGCAGAAGATAAAGGAAAATAAGAAGAAAGAAGCAAGGCAACTGCAGAGAAGAAAAAAGCACAAAGAAGAAAGGAAGAAAATCAGAAGAAGAAGAATAAGGGAAACATCTTTTAAGACGTCTGATCCTATGATCAGACGTCCAAATTCCTTCTTTTTGCTACAATTCACTTTTAAACTCATGCATTTATATATTTTGAATTAAGTTTTGAGTAATTAAGTGTTCAATTACATTCTTGAGATTAGTAATAAATTCCAATTGCTCCCTGTGTTCGACCTCGAATACTTAGGTTTTCAAGTAATAAATTTTTATTTATTGACAACGCTTGATCACCTATACTACGACGTAACTAACTATTAAAACACGATCAAGACAGCGTCAACAGAAGGAAATCACCTGATGAAGGCATTATTCTAGACATTGGGTTGCCTCCCAACAAGCGCTGCATTAAGTCAGCAGCTAGACGGGTGGAACTTGCAAATCAGGTTGTATATAGAGGTGAATAGGCCTTACAAATACGCGTAACAAGGTGGGCCTAAAAAACATGTAGTCGCAGATGTTGGTGAGCTGATGATGTAGAGTTATCCCAAATGCTCGCCAGAAGATGTGATAATAGGAAACCTCATAGGCTACTTGGAGAGGTCTAGGAAAAAGAGGAGCATGAGAAGGAACCTCTCGAAATAGGAGTGGAGGATAGCAAGGGTCCCCCAAAGCAAGAAGGTTTTTAAAGGTTATATTCACAATTATATCATATCCTTGAATAGCGAGACTAAAAATATAAGCATCAATCCAAACTCTCCATTCCAGTTGGGGATATACTGGTCTGATATTCTCCCTAGAAAGTATGTATGTAAGTAGAAACCTGAGCCAAGAATTAGGTAGGAAGTCTAAAGTTTGCTTGAGTGGCTGGGAGGTAGTGATTAAGTCCAATGAGGGCTTAGTTCATGTCGAGTCTAGTTCCAACCACAATTCATATTCTGTATTATTCTCCCTAACAGTTTTTGTGGAGGAATGTAATTCACCCTGCCTATTATTAATGATTTCCTCAAAAATGGGAGTCACATTTTCACCTTCGGGTATATGGGAATTAATGGTGGACTCCAAGTCACATACATTTGATGATAGAGTCGAAGCAACAAAATCAATATCATTAATTTCATCCCCATGTTCTTTTTGTTCACTTAATTTTTCGTTGGGGTTCTTGGCTTTCAGATGGCGACCTCAGCTTTAGGCCTGGCTCTCTATCCTTCCTCAGGGGCTGAATACACTTGGATGTTGGGGTGTATATGTGATTTCTTCAGTAAGGGCAAGAGATGCTTCATAATCCTCTATTTGAGGAAGATTATTCTCAATGTTATATGAATGGAGAAAGCATATACCTCTCAATTCTTTGATCTCCTCGGGGCATAAATCTTCAAATGATACATATTGTCCCTAAGAGTTGCTCCCTATTTTTAAAGTAGGCCCCTCACTCTTATATTCATCCTCCTCCAACTTAGACTCCATATCTTCTCGATTTTGGGGAGGATAATTTTCAAAATCATAAGTAGGAAGGAATTCGGATTTCACAAGCTCATTCATATCCTCAGGGGGTAAGTCCTCGAATAACACATAAGCCCCTCGAGATTCACTCCAAACTGTAAGTCTGGTTCCTCCAGTGGGTCATCCTCCTCTAAAATACTCTTTGTGTCCCCGAGACCAAAATTGATCCAATTCATCCAAAGCTTGGTCTATTCCCTTAGGGTCACCTATGTTGGACACTTATAAATCTTCAGAATGTTGTATGAAAGATGTTGGTTCCTTAAGTGGAGAGCCAGGATTGGGCTCACTAAGGGTAAAATGGGTTCCACCACATGATCAATCGAGGAAGTGGCATGAACAACCTGACCTTGACCTTGGTCATCAAAGGTGAACAATATGCTATTATCGATGTCGAGGTCCTCCAGTGGTACCATCTTCCCTTTCTTCTAACTCCAATAAAGCTCAGGTGGATAATCAATGGGATCGTCCTCCTCTAGTGGTCACATCTCATGGGAGGAGTCTAAGTGATAACTACTCCTCAAAACAAGATCCCTATTGTCACTTGTTTCCTCAAAATTGTCTTGGTGATCGAGAGTATCAAGGTAGGGATCAGAATCAACTGTAGGAGGGTCATTAAGCTGGCTAATTTCTTCAGTTAATCTTTGACTATTCCTCAATATCTCTCCCATAGACTCCATCGTTTCTTTCTATTATTTCTGCATTTCTATCATAAAAGAGGAGAGACTACTGTTAGATTGGGGAGGATAGTCAATCTCAGGCTTAGGTTACTTAGGCTAATTGGTTCAACCTCGATACAGAAAATCATGAAGGGTGGGAGAGCTGGGTGTTTTCATACTAGTGGAGACTCTTGGGGTGGGAAATCCTACTCCTAAGCTCTTCTCAAAAGTGGAAGTTATCGAGCTAGTACTCCCAGGGTGAGAATAGGAATGACACCATAAATTGTCATTGTACCCCTTAACAGAGGGATACGCTCAGGTTATGGGACCACGGTTTAAATGATAGGAGTAAGGGTAGTCCATTTCTTTTCAGTCAAATGGTTTTACTCTCTTAGGACTTAGGTGAATTCCGTTAAAAGCAGAAACTTCCTAGAGAGCTCTACCACGCACAAACTACTGCCAAAACAAATACAAAGGGATTCTATTTTTAGCTGCTTACAGATCTCATTCCTACTCCACAGGTTAGTCAAAAAAGTCAAGTCCTTGCTCCTCTGTTCTTACTTAAGTGGTATAAGAGGTTAGGTGCACCTTGAGATCTCTAACCAAAACTGCCTAAGGAAGGTTGATGTCAATAGCATTACAATAGGTGGCCAAACAAGGTTTACAAGAATTACACTTCCTAGGCCGACCTTCGTTGGTGCTTACAACCTATTTGCAAGGGATGGAAGCCTTAAATCGAGCCCACGCACGAGAAACCAAAGTAACTTGGTGGATAGGCTTGTTGATTTCTGGCTAACTTCCCTTGTGGTGCAAAGAGGAGAGGTAGAAAGTTCCTAGTGACCTTTTGTGTGATGTGTACAGTGTCTCAAGTGTGCAACACACACACACGTTTTTTATTTAGAAATCTCGCAAACAAGTCCTTTCGCACGGAATTTAAAGCCACTAATTTTAAGGTCCAACCTCTTAGCAGTCCTAATTTCTTTTAAGGTGACCATTGAATTAATTGGATTCAAATACTTTAATGGTCTTGGATTTAAGTCCAATGCAGATGCATGACAAGTATTTGATGCTAAAGAGAGGACATACCTTACTCCAACAATTCTTCGTGCAAGAATGCCCGCAATGCAAAAAAGGTAAACTAGATGCTGCTCAAACAATCCTAGATGGTCGCCTTATGGATATGTAGCTTCTAGTAGGTTGCTGGATTTTTTTCTTTTTGTTTCCTTTTTTTTTGTTTAACTATTCAATCAAAACTGAAACAAACTTCTAGCTATCCTAGTCTAACATCAATCACAATCCCCCAAATAAATGATCCTAATCAACTGCAGAAATGGGAACAGGCTCCCGAAAATACCCCCAAAACAAAGGGTCTACTAAAAACTTGGGGGACAAACCCCAAAAATAAGCCCCAATGAACAAGGGCGAGAAAACTAAAACAAGAATGAAAGGCTAGGTTCTCTAATCTACTATCTATACTAAAGATGATAGGGGGATCTTCCTCCTTGCTTCTCGCTCTCAGGCTTCTCCAAGCCCAAAGGTGTGCTCCTCCTACTTGGGGTGTAATCAAAGCCCACCAAGATAACGACAATGCAATCTTGTTCTTCCAAATGTTGTACCTCGCACCACAAAATAAATATGCATGAATAATAAGTCACTAAAAATCATATGTGAATAAAGATATGTTTGTGAGTCTATTAAGCCCATTGCCTCCTCGGAAACGGTGTCATTTGATAGGTCGATTTTCGCTTTTGATAAAATCTCAAACATGAAATGTCGTGTCATTGCAATTTTTGTGTGGTGGAAAATTGATGAGATGTGGCTCATCATAGTTAAAATACCTAAGTTAAGTTAGAAACTAGGTTAAACACTACATTATTAACATAATAAAAGGGTTAAGTGTGGAGATTAGCAGAAATCACCTAAAACATCCAATTCGTGTTAAAAACGCACAATTAGGTTACTAAATGAGATATTCTATTAACAAATACAAAATGATGATCCAATTACAATGTTAACACATGTTTGAATTCAAAAGTACAAATCAAAGGTTAAATTAATTTCTAAAATGTTCAATTAAGCTTCAATAAAAATTTCGTGGCATTTGGACATCAATAGGACCCCTCATTCATTAGATTACATTTAGGTCCTTATGCATTAACATCTTATTCACTTCAAAAACCCGCAGGGACCTAGTTGTAAGATTGTAAGGACAGCTCTACCATCATTCTCTTCACTTATGGGTTTCTATGCAAAATTTACATTGTTTCACCATTTGGGCCTATGTACAATTTTTCCAATACAACCTAATACTGTTTACGCCCGCGGTGCATTATTCACTAAAGAACACGGCACTCAACAACCATTGATCTCTTATGCCATCCATCCAATGGTCAATTGTGATCTATCCTTCACGCGCCTTTGCGCGGAGGATCATTACCTCACTTAGATCTAATCTTGCAGCTGGATCTTATCTAAATTCTTCCTGCGTACTCATCTTTCTCATCCCACCGTTTGTCCTAATCTTGGCTAATCACACCTAATGGTGCTCAGATCACCTCGCACAACTATTTAATCACTTCATTGGGCTTGTGCGACGGCTATCACCTCCCTACTACATTTCTTGAGGCGATCCTTTCTTCCTCTAGTTTCCTCTCTTCATTAGCCTTTGTTCCTCTGCCTGAGCAGTGGAATTCCACCTCCTCCGACTCTTCCTCACCGTTAACGATCTCGTAACTCCCCAAGGTGACCTCGAGCTCTACTAGAGATCTTTCCTTCCGTCGGAGCTCCTCCCATCATTCCTCCCTGTAGCCGCCAGCTACAGTTTCTCCCTGGGACCCATTCTTCTGTTAGATTAGGTTTTCCTGCTTTCCAGATTAGTTGTAGTACCTGTTAGTCTAGTGTTGATTAGTTAGGTGTAGTTTAGATGTTGAATTTAATGATTGATTAGCTTAGATTAGAGTTAGATTAGATTAGATTGATCTCGCCCTTTCTGATCAATTCATATCAGAGAGGTGTTTTTCCACCTCCATTATGATCCATTAATCTCCCTAATCATCTCATAACTTACATTCTCTGATTTCTTCGACGATTTACTTCATCGTTCACCCATCCATCAGGCTAGTAGCAGATCTAGAGCTTTCTAGTTCATAAACCTGTTACATGCGCCCATTCCAGATGGGGGGTCTTCCACTCACCCCAGAAATTCACAAAGACCCCCCGGTCTAATTTCAATTGAATTGATTCACTTAATTCTTTCAGATTTGGTTTTCACACCCAATCTCGCAATTTGGGATTTAATTTGGTGAGAAATGATTTTTATCGAGTGAATTGGGTTTTTATGAGTTTAATTGATTTGAATGTGATGGGCTTGAGTTGTTTGAACTTGATTCTTATCACTGAATGTGTTCTTGCCCAATTTGAAACTTAATCTCTGATTTTTTTTGGCACTTTGGTAGCTCAAGCCAATGAGAATCAGATGTACTGATTCAAAGCTTTAACAATGATCTAATGAGTTTAAATGGATCACCTATAGATCCTATACACCAATCAATGGTGTGCAGGAACTCTAGATGATCATATCATCATAGTGATTCTAAATCAAATGCCCATATGGGTGACAGCTTGGATTTATTGGAAATCAACTCAAGCTGATGTTTAATGATTTGATCAAGTTTGGAATGTTTTAAGGAAGATTTGAGATTATTTTCAGTGGGTTTCACGATCTGATTTGATCTTCTCTCTTCATGTTGTCTATGGCATGAGAGAGAGAGATTAGATCAGAGTCTCTCTTACTTCTTTTAGTTCTGATCTTGATTTGGATGAATTTTTTGATCTGCTACAAAGGTTTTGCAACAAATGAGAGCGAAGTTTTCATGTTTTGAAAGCTTAATTTTATCTTCATCTTCCCACCATCTTTAGTGTGAAGTGAAGATCAAATTAGGTCTTCTAATATTGAGGAGATTTTAATCAGAGATTGAAATGCAGGTTTGATGACATAGTAGCTTGTGTAACATCTAAAGTAGATGATTCAATGGTTTAATTGCTTGATTTGAGTTGTTTTCTCCACTGTTTATAGTGGAAGGAGGCAGGCAGTCAAATTCATTGAGATAAAATGAAAGTGATGATTCAGCTGGAAACATTTCCAGACATTTCATAAGGTCTGATTCAGGCACATTAGGCCTGAGACAATGGTAGCTACAATAGCAATGTGCAGCTGAAACAAGTGTAGCAACTCTTAGTTGCTAAATTTTAGCAACAGTTGTTGCCATTTTGATAGCAACAGCAATAATAGCTATTGTGTACTGTCTTGAGATGATTTAGAGCTGGGAATTTGAGTTGTAATGGGAAGTTGACTTGTGTATATTGTAAGAGTTTTATGTCACAAGCATTCATGTACTTGGATTGAATTTAATTTGCTTGTCAATCTTGTCTAAGCCCATTGTCAGCTACATATTCAAGGTCCAAACTGTCCACAATGTAGACTTGAATGAAATGGAATTGAAAATTGTGTTTAAACGTTTGAACACCTTTTATATGAAGTGCTGAATGTCTTTGAGTGTTTGAACTGGAATTCTAGCACTTAGAACTCATTTTAGAGCCTCAGGTTCTTTGTTGAAAATCCTTTCAAGGCCTAATTTGGGTTAGGTTTGCACATAAATAAAATGATAAAAAAATCACAAAAAACTAAAATAAACTTGTCTTGAGTAAGATCAAGTATTTTTCTAAGTGTAAGCAAAGTTGCAAATTGTTCCGACCCCTTGACTTGGTAAAACATATTAGTTAACGGTTCAATATACTTTTAAACTTAAAAAAAGAACCAACACTAAAAACACCAAAAGAGTTCCTATGTCTCTCATCTTACTCTTTACCTCTCATCTACTCCCTCTATAGAATATATAAATATCATAAAAATCAGAAAAAGCTCAAAAATGCCATGTATATTGTATTTGTACTTGTAAATATAATTTAACAATAAGCTATATGTAAATATTGTAATATATGTAAATAATGTACATAAATAACTTATAAATGTATTATATATATCTAAACAAGTATTTAGGATAATTTATTATATATATAACCATATTATATAATTATATATTAATTTATATTAGATTAAATGTATATAACACTAAGTAATTATAAATAACTATGTACATACCTAGAACCATATCTATTACTGTATATACATGCTTAACTAATTATTATATACTGTACCATACTTGTATATTAATTTATTTATGTATTGTAGGTAATTAAGTTAGTAAGTTAATAAGGTAAATTATTAAGTCAAAATAAAATAAATTAGTAAATTAAGTTGATGTTGAAGTAATCCATAGTGTATATTTGTATAGTATTATTTTAAGTACTTCGTACATATTTATATTGTATTTGTATTATATTATAGTATTTATACATTCAATGCGTATATATCTATCTAAAACGTGTATTTAATTGAATATAAATTAAAATAAATGTTCTAAAATAAATTTAAAATATATAATAAATACCCTAAGATATAAATTAACTATTTATAAGGTCAATTACATGATTAATTTATCAATTTGTATATTAATTAAGAAATTAAACCTTAATTTAACGTGATAAATTCTCACTTTAACTAAATTTAATATATATTTAAATAAATTATTTTTGTAAATTAATTTTACATTTAAGTAGCCCTATATAAGGGCTTCATAACCATATAATTTATTTGAAATTTGAAATTAAATATGGCTCTCAATTCGAGGCCTAAAAACACAAAATCACCATGCGAGGCAGTGTTGTTCAGCGCTCTCATTTACGCTAACAAAGTCCCACATCGGTTACGCATGATTGCTTGACACCATATAAATTGTTTTAGTGGCGTGGCCTTCCCAGTCGTCACAGCGCATGGTGCTTATTGACCATACCCTTTCTTTCCTCTATCGAGCATATATTGAGTATATTTCTAAATAGTGTTAGGACTGGGAGTCGTGCACTGTACTGGGCCTCTATTGGGCCTAACGTTGGGCCTATTGCTGGCTTGTGAAATGAACTAAAATGCACATTAAAGAATCTATGGGTCAACTTAATAGTGGTCTAGTCTCACCTTATTGGGGTGATGTGTATCTTACAAAAGGCTGGTTCGTCCGTTAAAAAAAAAAATCAAAATTTTGGTTAAGTGAATAGTAACTTAAGCACTTGTGAGAGAGCTTCAATCCTAAAAAAAACCTAAGTGTTGGTGAGAGGAGAGGCTGAGCGTCTAACTAAAAAAAAGAAAACTAGGTGTTTGTAAAGGAGAGAACTAAAAAAAAAAAAAAACTAGGTGTTTGTAAAGGAGAGGAGAACCTAAAATTTGTAGAGTGTTGAGCCTAGAGTGTGAGTGGCTAAATGTGAAGCCTTGAGAGGCGCTGTGTGCGTATGTGTAAGACCTGAATGTATAGTATGTATATAAGTATATAATATAATATATATATATGTATATGTCTAATAAATAAAATATGTATATATAATGTATATTGAGTCTGATATATACAAATAAACTTTAGGCTTTAGTGACGTATGTATCCGTTGTTGTAGATATGTACAAACATTAATCAATATAGTCTTTTGCCTTATGTGTTGTATATATTTTTACTAAGGTTATAGCGACACATATATATGTTGTTGTATATATAATATATGTTATTAGAGTTAATATTATATGTTAGTAAATATAGTTTAGTGTATATTAGTAGTTATTTTTGTACCTATACTTAAGTATTATTTAGGATAGTTGTACATAACTAATATAGTGTAATCATACATAGTTTTTTATGCATGTTTAGTTGTAAATATGTTTAAGGCATTGTAGTTAGAGTATTAATTGATTTTTTTGTACATAATTGATCAATTCATTTATTAATTGATTCATTGATTTATTTTGTAAATATGATTGACATTTTTTGAATAAAAGAACTTTTTTGGAATATAGAGAGTGATGTATATCAATAACTGTCTCCCAATGAACGACCTGGAATAAACTAGTAAAAATTAAGTAAAATAAAATAACGCAACATCTGTTTGCATTGTGATGATTATACTACGATAACACAACATTAAAATGCGATTTTTATTGCAACACTATGTCGAACGATAAAAAATCAACTATCAAAACTTTAAATAAGTGAAATCTAATCACGAATTGGTTAAGTTGTCTCTACATGAAGGCACGAACTCAATAAAATCACAAATATTTATCATTCACGACCACAATTACAAGGTAAGTATTGTTGCAAAAATATTCTACCAAAATCTAGTGCAGACCTGAGAGAAATGAAGAGGTTAAGAGAAAAAGAGGAATGCGAGGGCCACATGAGCAAAGTCAACTCAATAAAATATCTTAAACGTTAACTCAAATCCACCAATGGCATGAAATGTAATAACTAATGCATGAGTTACGGTAGAAAAATAGGGGATGTGGCTAGGAGGAGCCACGCGCGTGGAGGAGGGCACGACCAGCTACGTGATCACGCATGGGAGTTGAGTTGAAGGAGACCTTCGCGTTGATGGTGACGACGCAGTGCAAGATGGCCCTTAGTGGTCAAACAAGTGGTCTGATGCTTACCGACGATGGGTGCTTGGCACGGTGCTGAGTCGTTAGGCGTTGGTGGTTGGCGGTGGAGGGTGTCTCTTTGTTGATGGTGTGGTCAGCTGGGGTGTGGGAGTTGCATTGATGAGGTGGTGCGTCGGTGGTGGAGATCATTCTTAGGCGGTGGTGATGGGTTCTTGTTGTTGGTGCTAGAGCACCACGATCATTTGTTTTGATGATAACAAAACACGTGTTATTTAACATTTGCAATTTGAGTCCTAGATTTCAGGTCAATTGCAAATGTGGACGTGTTTAGACGGAGTTCGAGCTCGCATCCAGGACGGATTGGAGGAGCTTGACGGAAAACAGAGGAGGTTCGCGTGGAGCGACAGATTGAAGATAGAAGACAAGAAGAATAGAATAGATTCTTTTTAATCCTTTCTTGTATCTCTTGTCTTTATTTTCTTGCTCTTTTTATTTTCCTTAGAATATTATGTTAAAGAGCCTCAAAGTACCCTAACAGTAGTCCTAGGAACACCGGCACAACCCTAGGATACTTAGGTTTTCTGTAGAACACTTAGAAAACCAATATAGGGTTCAAACAGCACTTCCAGACGTCTAATTCCCAAATCAGACGTCTGACTGTTGTTTCAGACGTCTGATAACTATTAGGCTGGACATAGTTAGTTCTGTCTGATGAAATCAGACGTCCAGACCTTAGACCAGACGTCTTAGGAGACGTCTGATGACTTTGCCAGACGTCCAATTAGTGGACCGTTGGCTGGCTTAGCAAACACTCCAGATATGACCGTTAGAGCCTTATCAGACGTCCATAGGACTGTCCAGACGTCTGATAAATGACCGTTTTGCCTCGGCTGACCCAAAATCTCTTCTCAGAGATTTTCTAGCCATTGCAACGTTTGGAAATCAATTCCCACAGTAAAAGTAGGTTTCCAGACGTCCAGACATAGTGCCAGACGTCCTGTATGTCGTCTGATGGACTTGCGTAAAAATCCTGTTTAGATCTGATCCAAGTCAGGGAGAGACCCGCCCAAAATCAGACGTCTTATAGTGAACTTCCAGACGTCTGATGCTAGAATTAGACGTCTGATAAGCCTGTCAGAACAATGATTGTTCCTGATTTCGGGCTGATTCACTTGGGCTTTATTCCCAACGGCTATAGAACCTTTCTTAAGCCTTCCAAAGCCTTCCTAAGGCCTCTATAAATAGAGGGGAGCCTTTGCAACACAAAAACACACAAGATACACACCTAGAGAGACCAAGATACACAAGAAACAATTTGTATTACACTTTCCACTCTCTTGTGTCCTAGCTAGCTCTTGCTCTCCAAGCTCAAGCACCATTCTCTTGAGAGCATCAAGCTGTTGCGCACCCGCTCTCCCGCCGTAGTTCACGAGAGCGAAGTTGCGCCGTCGCGTGGCTCACGCACCGCGTCATCGTCGACGCACTCCTTGCAAAGGGGAGTTTCCTAAATCCTATAGAAGCTTAGGTTTATTACTTTGTTGGCTCTATAGGTTTGTTGTTTATTTTACCTTTGTCTTTTGGTTGGGTATTCGCTTTGCGAATTCCCGTCTCCTTCGTGGGACAAAATCCTTCTCGTGGAGAGAAGGGGTTGAGGAACACTACCCTCGTACTTGTAGCGTGGTTGTACTGAGGTTGAATCACCCTCGTTTTAAAGTGATTCGGTTAGTGGATTTGATCAACTAGGTTGATCGGAAAATCCTAACTCGAGAGGGTTAGGTGATGGTTTTCACCCGGTTTGGGTTTCCACCTAAAAACTTTTTGTGTACATTGTGTGATTGTCTTTTTGAGATTGCTTTATATTTCATTTACGCATTTTTTACGTCACACTAATCTCACCCCTCCAAGTAGGGAAAATTACATTTGGTATCAGAGCAGGTCTTGCTGTTTCGGCGTAACAACCAAGCAAGAAGATCGATGGAGGGAAGCAGTTCCGCGTGTAGGATTTCTGAGGGGCAGTCCACAACCTGTCCGCCCTACTTTGACGGGAACAACTACAGGTACTGGAAACTGAGGATGAAGACGTGGCTCCAAGCCACTGAATTCGAGGTATGGGGATGTTGCGAAACCCCATACGAGATCCCGAAGCGACCCCAAGGAGGCTACTCGCAGCTGCAGATTCAAGATCTTTCACTCAACGCAAAGGCAATGAATGCCCTGTATTGCGCATTGAGTCCGAAAGAGTTCGAGAAAATCAAAGAGTGCACCACCGCCCACGAGATATGGAGGAGGTTGGAAGGCACTCATGAGGAGACAAGCTCGGAGGAAGAAGAAGAAGAAGAAGAAGAAGAAGAAGAAACCGCTTGCTTTGGTTTCATGGCCAGAGGAACCAACAGCGACAGCGAAAGTGGAAGCGACGACAGCGACAACGAGGTAAATTTCGATTTACAAGAAGCTTTTAATGAATTATTTGAGATTAGTAAATCACTAAAAATAGAAAACAAAAGCATGAAGAAGAACCTTAGTTTTCTTAAAAATGAAAATGATAGGTTAGAAATAAAACTTAAGGATCTAGAAACTTGTCCTAAAAATGATAACCTATTATTAGAAAATCATAACCTCATCAATGAAAACAATAAGTTGATTGAGGAAAATGATAGTCTAAAGTTAGAAATCTATGATTTAAAGACTAAGATGCAAACTATAGAAAAAGAAATTGCATGTCTTAGGGAAAATTCTAACAAATTAATCAACAAAGTTGATAATTTTTATAGCCCTAAGGTTGAGAAAGGATCTCCATCAAGGAGATCTTCTAACAAATCCGGATCCAAGCCCACTTGGATACCGAAAAAAGAATTAGAATCTTGTTTTGTAGGGTTCAGGGATAATTACAACATAAGGGACTGGACCTACAAGCTCAAGGCTGGTCAACTCAAGTTAGGGGAACCAAGGAGTAGACCAAGGAGGAGAACAAGAAGACCGACGAGACGGCGAACAAACGACGGACCCGCTGCACGTCGACCACCAGATTGGAGACCGGCGCCGATGCCCGGGCCTTCAAGCTACGGATGGGAGCCCCATCCGATGTGGCATCCACCACCACCATTCGGGCCACTTTATTGGCCATGGTAAGTGAGGTAAAATTCTTAACCCTATCTTTTTATAAGCATTTAGATAGGGGGAGTTAAAAAATGAAAAATGATGAGCTAATTGTCAATTTTTAAGGGGGAGATATAAGGTAGCTAAATTTCCTTTAGAAAGGGGGAGAAAAATAATAGCTATCTTGTTGTTACAAAAAGGGGGAGAATATCACCTTTGTTAAAATAAACTCATAGAAGAGCATGTTTTAAGGGGGAGTTATAGGAATTTTAAACCAATCAAACCTTTTTTATAATGTCAAAAAGGGGGAGGATTTTTATGTATTATTATTTACGGTTTTGTCATCATCAAAAAGGGGGAGATTGTTGGTGCTAGAGCACCACGATCATTTGTTTTGATGATAACAAAACACGTGTTATTTAACATTTGCAATTTGAGTCCTAGATTTCAGGTCAATTGCAAATGTGGACGTGTTTAGACGGAGTTCGAGCTCGCATCCAGGATGGATTGGAGGAGCTTGACGGAAAACAGAGGAGGTTCGCGTGGAGCGAAAGATTGAAGATGGAAGGAAATGAAGAATAGGATAGATTTCCTTCTTTTGTACTTGTTGTATTTTTCGTTTCTTTTGTTGCTCTTTATTTCCTTAGATATTTCATGTTAAAGAGCCTCAAAGAACCCTGACAGTAGTCCTAGGAACACCGGCACAACCCTAGGATACTTAGGTTTTCTGTAGAATACTTAGAAAACCAATATAGGGTTCAAACAGACTTTCCAGACGTCTAATTCCCAAATCAGACGTCTGATAATGTATTTTAAGACGTCTGACTGTTGTTTCAGACGTCTGATAACTGTTAGGCTGGACATAGTTAGTTCTGTCTGATGAAATCAGACGTCCAGACCTTAGACCAGACGTCTTAGGAGACGTCTGATGACTTTGACAGACGTCCAATTAGTGGACCGTTGGCTGGCTTCGCAAACACTCCAGATATGACCGTTAGAGCCTTATCAGACGTCCATAGGACTGTCCAGACGTCTGATAAATGACCGTTTTGCCTCAGCTGACCCAAAATCTCTTCTCAGAGATTTTCTAGCCATTGCAACGTTTGGAAATCAATTCCCACAGTAAAAGTAGGTTTCCAGACGTCCATACATAGTGCCAGACGTCCTGTATGTCGTCTGATGGACTTGCGTAAAAACCCTGTTTAGATCTGATCCAAGTCAGGGAGAGACCCACCCAAAATCAGACGTCTGACCTTTGAATCAGACGTCTTATAGTGAACTTCCAGACGTCTGATGCTAGAATTAGACGTCTGATAAGCCTGTCAGAACAATGATTGTTCCTGATTTCGGGCTGATTCACTTGGGCTTTGTTCCCAACGGCTATAGAACCTTTCTTAAGCCTTCCAAAGCCTTCCTAAGGCCTCTATAAATAGAGGGGAGCCTTTGCAACACAAAAACACACAAGATACACACCTAGAGAGACCAAGATACACAAGAAACAATTTGTATTACACTTTCCACTCTCTTGTGTCCTAGCTAGCTCTTGCTCTCCAAGCTCAAGCACCATTCTCTTGAGAGCATCAAGCTGTTGCGCACCCGCTCTCCCGCCGTAGTTCACGAGAGCGAAGTTGCGCCATCGCGTGGCTCACGCACCGCGTCATCGTCGACGCACTCCTTGCAAAGGGGAGTTTCCTAAATCCTATAGAAGCTTAGGTTTATTACTTTGTTGGCTCTATAGGTTTGTTGTTTATTTTACCTTTGTCTTTTGGTTGGGTATTCGCTTTGCGAATTCCCGTCTCCTTCGTGGGACAAAATCCTTCTCGTGGAGAGAAGGGGTTGAGGAACGCTACCCTCGTACTTGTAGCGTGGTTATACTGAGGTTGAATCACCCTCGTTTTAAAGTGATTCGGTTAGTGGATTTGATCAACTAGGTTGATCGGAAAATCCTAACTCGAGAGGGTTAGGTGGTGGTTTTCACCCGGTTTGGGTTTCCACCTAAAAACTTTTTGTGTACATTGTGTGATTGTCTTTTTGAGATTGCTTTATATTTCATTTACGCATTTTTTACGTCACACTGATCTCACCCCTCCAAGTAGGGAAAATTACACTTGTGTGTAATAGGAGATGAAAAAGGAGAAGAAAAGGAGGAGGAAACCGAAGGAGGTGAATACGAGAGAGAGAGAGAGAGATGGAGAGACTTGCAATGGTGGTTGGTGATGAGGGTGTTACGACCCGATCCCAGATCCTTACAGGATCCGAGACCGGCCCGCCTCGATTAGTCCCAAGACCTAGTCGTCCAACAAGAAATAACCAAAAGCAGAAAATAATTCACATCCACACATGCAAAGTAACTAAGCAGAAATAAACAAGTGATAGTAAAAGAAACAGGGCAAAATGGTCTATCAAAGTTACAGGTCATCACAACTATGACAGAAAAAAGTACAGCTGAAAGTACTGAAACAGTATTACATAGAACATAAATACTCACTACAACAACAGGAACTAAGGAAAAATAGTAAGAACATAACTAAGGCTGGGCTCGACTGGGCCCAGCTCCCTCTGTAGCCGGTGGTGCTAGCTACTCAATTCCCTGACCTAAATAAGGTTATAAAATTTTCGGAGTCAGCAAACGCAGAGTAGAGTGGTAATTTAGTCATTTACATGTAATTAAAATAAGTAATTAATTTATGCAATTAAACAACTATCCATTTTCATTTAGTTCAACCAAGTACTTCTAATTTGTTGTTCCCTTATTCACTTAGATCATTTCTTGATCTGGCCTGCTCCTCACGGGAACGATCTTGATTGCAGTCTTTTCCTTGATGTAGGAGGTACACGTGGTGCTCTCCTGGCCGGGAGAGTCTCCCGTGAAAATCCTACACCCAGTCAACCACCCCAAGGTCACGGTCGCGACGTAGCGGTGACTACGGCACGGATGATAAATGCACGAGTAACTATCCCGCATTGGCACGCGGTTAGTCGTTTCCACTAGTGGGTATGCCTAAAGGTACAGCATGGAATAGTATAGGGCCTTACCCTCTCAGAACAGGGGTCTTGCCCCTCAGAACATAATAGGGGTCTCGCCCCTCCATAGTCCGCGTACCCTGGCCCGACTATCCCGGTTTGCCCAGTGGGCCTAACAAGAGTCTGTGTAGGGTGACTAGTCCTAACCCCGAGCCTCGTGGGGCAGCTAGCTCCCTCCCTACACTAAGTAGCACACCCCGGTACCACGTACGCAAGGGCCGAACAGGAGTCGGTGTAGAGTATCTAGGCCTGACCCCGGGGCTCATCCCAACGGGTAGCTGGTACCCCTCTACACTAAAGGGACAGTAGCTCTCCTTGGTACCGTGTATACAAGGGCCAGCTCACTTCTCTTCTACAGGAGCTCTCCTCCTAATTCCTTATAGGGTTCATGCTGATATTCCTTTCGTTTCATATTCCAGTCTTCCCGATTTCTCTATTTACATTACCAGTTCGGTTCTTAAAACATGTAGCTCATGATTTTCTACTGACAAGACATCCTACTAAGTAACCAGTACATTTGCTAGCATTTAAAATTTTTACAGGCATCTCAAGTAACCAGTATAGCTCGAACCACCTGTTTCTGCCCTAGGGTTCATTCTCATCCTAGGGTTCTACATGTTTCTCAAGTATACAGTACAGCTCAACCATCTGTTTCTACCCTAGGGTTCATTCTCATCCTAGGGTTCTACAGGTTTCTCAAGTATACAGTATAGCTCAACCATCTGTTTCTGCCAAAGGGTTCATTCTCATCCTAGGATTCATTCAAGTTATTCTAAACATGTAGTTCATTTATTTAAATCATAATATTAATGTAAACCACTCTACCGGCAAACACGAGAGGAATGGGGGCTCGGATCGCAGATCCCGTCACCTCCGAGGCTTTCGTGTACTCGACTGGCTGGAGACCTATACAATTGACCATCCACATCAAACGAGTCCAAAGCCATTTACAAGTGACATTAACTTGTAGAGAAACTCAAGCGAAAAGCAACAGTACTTCGTTTGCGGAAATTCGATTTCGTTTGGGCCTTAAACGGGCTAAAAACACTCACACTATTCAAAATCAGACGTCTAGGTCTGGGTCTAGTCCCAGACGTCTTAAAAGACATCAATACTCATCCTGGGTTTCCTGTGGTTACCTCGGACATCCGGACCCTTCTGTGATCGTCTGAGGTGAGTTCCAGATGTCAAACCCTCCTTCCGGTCGTCTAGAGGTACAGTCAGACGTCTAACGACGTGTCCAGAGGTCTAAAAGCACCTCGATGGGCGCACCCTGCACCTTTCCAATGCCATGCTCCCTGTGTACGTCCGTGCAGGCCATCAGAAAAGGCGGACAAACCCTGCGGTGAGGCCTGCATGGCCGTAACGCACAAAAGCACATACCTTAGCACTACGCGTGCTTTTAGACATCTGGCTTCAGCTCTGGACATCCTTCTGCTACTCTAGATGTCTGGAAGATGATCCAGATGTCTGATACTGGAAAATATCTAGTACGCAGAACCTTCGTGAGCTTCTCCTCCACGTGAAACCCTCTACTCCGCCCGTAGGAGCTACAGTAGTGCCTTCAGCAGCTGCAGAAGGCCAAGGCTCCTGCTAATAAGCTCCTCCTCGCCCATGCCTTCAACTCCTCCCGCACGAGCTCCTCCGAGCTCCCGCAGCTCCCTCACGAGCTCCTCCTCCTCCTGAGCTCTCCTCTCCTCCTCTACATCCTATCTCTCTCTCTCTTTCTCTCAACTCCCTTTCCTCTTGCCGCGCTGGAAGGAAGGGAGGAAGGAAGGACGGAGGTGGATGAAGGTGGCGGTGGCTAGTGGAGAGTGGCGTGGGTGAGGGGGGGTTTAAATAGAATAGGTTTAGGGTTTGGGGTGAGGGGAGAGAGGTGAGTGCACGTGCAGCGCGCGTGGAAAAGAACAGCAGGTTCGGTTCTTCTACTTGCAGACGTCTAACCCTCCATCCAGATGTCTAGACAGACGTCTGATGGCTCATCCAGATGTCTTAAACGACCCAAAAGGGCCACGAGTCATTTCAGAGGGAGAGAAGTGCGATGCAAGGCCGATGAAGGTGGTGAAGCGTCGAAGTCGTGGTCTGGGGGATGTAATGCGAAGTCACGCGTTGTCTCCGTGTGGCTGAGAAAGGTGGTGAGTGCTATGGAATACACCATATGCCACAGTGTTTACGGGAGAACATGGTGCAAGCCGAAGGACCATGGTGGTGATGGCCGAGAGTGGAGAAGATGAAGAGAATGGCGTGGGTAGTGGTGGGGGTGCTCTCTATCACCAAGCACCCTTGCGTTGAGGGCGAGTAATGGAGATGGCGGAGCTCGTGAAGTTTCACAGTGCACGATGGTTCCACGGTGTATGCTCCGGCCACAATGCCGATGGTGGAATAGGAGGAAGATCTCCCGGATGAGGAGGCCAACCCTCTCTTTAAACACTCACGCCACCCCCTTCATCTTTCTTCAAATCCACTTCATCCGTTGTGAGACTCGGGCTGCACTCAAGATCAAGGGGCAGATGGTGATGGCGGTGATGAGTTGAGTTTTGGAACATTTGTAAGTATACACCTGCATATAATATAAAAATATGTGAGAAAACATATCTATCAATTAAGATAAATTTACACTTATTTTTGAATAATTAAAATCTAAGAAGATGTGTATAAAATATACTTAGGTTAATTAAATGTCCAATAAATTGGACTTATCAGCTGCGGCTACCTGCCATTGCTCGGCCGACTTATGTCGTCGAGCTTGCTTGATTGCTTGAGAACCTGGCTGTATATTGAGCCAGTGCTCAATTAGAGATGGGTCTACTCCTGGTAGGTCATTGGCTGACCATGCAAAAATGTCTGCATTGGCCCTTAGGAAGAGCAGCTCATGGACTTTGAATGCTGAAAACTCGGCTCCTATGTGGACTAGTTTATCAGTTGCATCGAGGTACAACTAAATGGCCATGGTTGAGGAACCAGGCTTCATTTCCTGTGTAGGCGGCTGAGCAGGGGGTCTATCCTCCCGTAGGGTGTGGATCAAACTTCTTTTCTTCACCCATTTGTGAGGTTTAGGGGGTGTTCTTTCCATCAAGCGCTTAAGCTCAATGCTCAACAGTTCCCAGTTGGTGGACTGGTCTCCATGGATAATCTCGATCCTACGTGAAGAGTGGAAGAGTATGAACTGGAATACGAGGAGGGGGATTGCTCAGAAAGCATGAGTTGTGGGGCAGCTTATAATATTGTCAAAAGTTGCCATCAGTCCCGCCACTATGAATGTGACCATCCTGTTAAGGTGTTTATCTCCATCACATATCGACATCGGCAGGTTGATTTCTCCTTTGGGTATTACTTTATGGTTTCCGAACCCTACTACCGACAGAGTTGGTGGGGACAAATGTTCCTCGTTGAGGCCCAATTGTTTGATCATCTTAAGGGAAAGGACATCCATGGCACTACCCTCATCTACAAGGAGATGGGGTTGTTGCCGCTCATCTAGGAGAAGGGTTATTATCAAGGGATTCGCATGATTTGCTGGATCTGGCAAGGAGGAGAGGAGCCTCGAGGCTACTAGCTTGATGAAACTCCTATCTCCCCATTGCAAGGTAGGATACGCCTCCCGGATGGCTCCCATAGGTGTAGGGGCGGCCCCTGACCCAGCAGTCGCATTGATGCCACAAATTACATCTATCTGTTCTTTAGCCAAGTACTGAGGAGATAGAGCCGACTAAAGTGACGATGCCCCAGCCACGTGATCTCCTAAATGTCCCACCGTTAATGCCGCCATAGCCTAGTAGTAATACTCCTCAGGCAGGAGTTCCACCAAAATCTCTCGTTGGGCTAGAAGGGCCCTAGTCTCCACCACCCTCTGCTCCGAAAGAGATAATATGTGGACTCCTCGGAGCTACTGGAGCTTCTCTCAACGATAGTCTTCGGGACCCTCCACGAGGCTCTTCCCCTTATCTTAGCCTTCCATTCACTTAACGAAATGAGCTAAATTATTGTGTTGAATTTAGGACTCGATTTGGTTGTGCAAATCCAAGCACTCCTTCGTGGAATGCCCCTGGGCTTGATGGTATTGGCAAAAAGGCCCATTCTTTAACTTCTTCTTTAAAGGCATTAGAGGGGAAGCAAGTCTTTATCTATAGACCATACCTTTGCCAGCATATTCGCCTGATTCACGGCTAAGGGATTATACTCTTCGTAGGGGTCTTGCCTAGGTTGGCGGGGACCATTGGGCTGATTATTGTTGAGTCAGTCCCTCAAATCTAGGAAATTCCCTTTCTACTTATTGAGGTGATGGTCGTTTATGGCCGATATTGGTGCTGCCTTGGATGGGATCCTCCTTGCCTCGGGGGAGGTGCAATCCACGTAGTGTCCATCCGCTAGATGACTACGAGAGCGAAAGGAGTCATCTTGTTTGGCAAACTTGGTGCCACGATCCCACAGCTCTACCATGTCCCTTGGAGGAAAATCGTCAATGTTAAACCAAAACCTCTGAGTTAGTAAGCCTAACTAGAAGTACTGGATAACTATATCATCATGTCACCGCTTACATTTGAAATATTGAGTCTTGAACCAATCTAGATAGGACCATAAAGACTCTTGCTTCCTTTGCCGGATTTTTGATAGCCTTTCAAGATTATCCTTGATCTGTTGTTGGCTGATAAAATATTGACAAAATTTATCAGCCAATTCTTGGAAGCAAGTTATTTGGCCTACCGGCAATTCATTGAACCACTCATAGGCCATCCCTGATAAGCACGACGGGAATACCTGGCAGAGAACTCCATTCAGGAATCCGTGGACCAACAACATCTGCCTGTAACTCCCTACAAAGTTGTTAGGGTCCAACGTTTCGTCATATTGAGCTAGGACATGTATCTTGAATTTTTCAGGGAGCAAGGTGGTCATCACCTCCTCAGTGAAGGGGTATGTGGTCACGTATGCCCGGGGCCTCATGCCTCTCATGGCCCGGGTGATTTGGTGAACGATCTCGGGAATCGAGCCTTTACCACTAGTCAGTAGAGAATAAGCCCCTGACTGCTCATTTGACTCCTGCGGAGGCAAGAGGGGGGCCTTTAGCGAGCCAGAAGGAACCTCACCCTATTGGCTACTAAGCTCACACTTCATTTTTTCAAGCTGTTCACGCAAGCGAGCGTTTTCCTCTTCCACCACGCGACGCCACTTTAGTTGGTCGTCGGTGGGTCTGGAACTTTGGGACTCTTCTTGCCGGATTTTATCTCGGTCTTTCATTAGCCAGATCTCCTACAATTGCTCCACCACCAACTGCTGCTTGACCATAAGGGCTGCCAACTTAGCCTCATATTCGTCTTCCTTCTCTTACATATCGAGGAGAGCATCCTTTTGAGGGCTCTCCTGATGGGGAGGCTCCTGAGGCAAACTCGGTGGCTGCACCTCCTTGCGCTTCCTTGGCCCGGAGGGCTGCCGACACTTCCTTGACATAGAAACACTAGATTTTGCAGGGCCAGGTGATATAGAGAGATTTCACTTAATTATAAATATAACAATAAAATGATGTGTCGCTGTGTTTTTATGTGGTGGAAAACCTCTCAATCAAAACATATAGAGAGATTTCTATGTGTTTCTATGCGGGGTCTGTCGGAGTGAGGGCTTCGCATTGATGATCTCAACGTGGGCTGAGATGGCTGCTGGTGGCTGGTCAGAAGAGGAAAACAGCTGGCCGGAATGGGTTCTACCGATGGTGGCGGAGCGTGCTGCTGGTGATTGTTGACGTCTAGGAAGGGTTGATGGCGCTACGGGGAGATTGCCGGTATTGATGACGTTGAGAACGAGGACCGGAGGTGATCGTTTTGAGGAGGTCATGGAGGCAGGGTGTTGGGTTCTTTACGCGTGATAGGGGAAGGGGTTGGGTGACGGAGAAAAGGAAAAACAAAGGAGAAGATGAGATGAGGAAGTGTTGGCAGGGGGTGAGGGCGAGGGGTCTATGGTGAGGGGGAAAGGCTGTGGGTTTGGGTGAGGGCGGTCAAAAGGTGGTGTCTATGGGGTTGGAGCGTGCGCGGTGTTGGGTTTTTTTTTTGGAGGATGATGAACAGTGCGATTGTGGGGAAAAGATGAAGGAGGTGTAGGAGGTATGGCTATGGGAGATGACTGGTGGTGGTGGTGGTGCTCTCTGTCATCGAGCACCATTGGGGCGTAGGCAACGTTGAAGGTGAAGGTGGAGCACGCTAAGGCCACCGTGTTCATTGAGGTCCACATGGTAGGCTCTGTTTCACGGTGGATGCGATGGATCGCCCCCATGCAATTGGTTTCTTCTCCTTTTAAAATCCTTAGTTTGTTTTCTTTCGCCGAGATCTTCTCCAACCACTCGACGAAGATCGCAACCAGTTGGTATGCGTGGAGGAATAAGGCACGGTTGGCAATGAACATGGTGGTGGTGCATACCGTCAATGTCATCAGACGTCCAGACTAAGCTCTAGACATCTTAAAAGTGAAACTTGGCTACGCTTAAATTCTTGCAAACAAATAAATGCATATAATTATTTATAACACCAGATATACTATGCAAATCTAAATTATAATGCATACATTTATTTTATAGTCAAATGCTAATATTAGTACACTCTAAAATTGAGGAACTAAACAAAATAGACTAAAAATTAGTCCACTAATGTGAACTCATCACCAGGCTTCTTCGGATTAGCATGAGAAGAGTGACGTGTAGAGGGAGCCATAGTAGGAGGGATGAAGTTGAGAAACGTAGTGCTGCACATTTCCCATAGACGACACCAATTGATAGTGGCCCTTAGAATAGGAATCTTAACTCAACAAACAATCATAGAGAATATACGCAAGAGGTTTGATAACCCAGATCCACCGAAGAAGGGTGTATGTTTGTGGGAAGGATGATACTCCCAAATTTCACTAGTAGTTATGTGATACAAACTCTTTGTATTTCTCTCTCCTCTTTGATTGCGTAACTCCTAAAAGTTAGTCCACCCCCAGTATTTATAGGGTGGACTTCCCCCTGTTATGGGCTTCTTTCCTGTTCCACAATCTCGGGATTTAGCTATTATAGCATATCATGAAGTAATTGACAGGCGATCATAAGTTAGTGTCGTACTCACATGATTCCTTTTTATTACTATGGTCAGACTGTTGGTTGGTTGTCATGCGGATCTGGAGCGACCCGCCACTCTACCAAGTACACGGACCTGGGTAAACGGATCCGTCTTGAAGTGTCAGATTTCCACAACTTGCCGGGCAGCCAGATCTTCCGTGTGACCCAATTTGTGAGGTAATTTTCCTCCCCTCATCACAGTGTTTACCAAAAGAAGGAATGAGTTGAGAGTTATCCTTTGATTTAGTAGGTTGGAAGAAAGGTAAAGGGGGGAATAAGCTATCCTCTCTTTGAACTCAAAATTAGCCAAACCTAGGTTATAGGCCAAAGACGAGTTTAGATGTCCCTTGCTGTAAACAAAGGATTTCTCCTCTTGGTTTGAGGAGATATCCCTCCATGTAAATTGGTAGTACCTGAACCTCCACCCTAGTAAAAACTTAGATCGATTTCCCAACATTCATCCAAAATCTTAGCCACTCAACATATAAACACAAAACATAATACATGCACAACGAATAACGTCATACATAAAGCATAAATAAGATGAAAGAAACTGGAACTAAAATAAATGTCTAAAGGTTCACAAACAATCAGCCATAACCATTAATGAAAATGAAGAGTACATGCCTGAAGAAAATAGTACTAAAATAAATGACTAGTAATGAAAGAAATAAACTAAACTAGACTAATTAGATAATGTTCACACATCAATCATGGTGTTGAACTTAGAGGTGCACCATCTCCTCCTACAACTACATGCCATGATTATTGCTTACTAAAACTTGACTATAGAGTCCAAATGTAAAGCGTAAGCAATTCTTTAGTAGAGTAGCAAAATGATAAAGTGTAAACACTTAGAGAGTGTAAAGAAGTAAGAGACATGCAGTTTTAATGGCATAATTATCTTCATTTAACAAATTGTTATTATTCCATCACTTAAGTGTATGTACCTCCTCATGTTTGATATTTCGGTAATTATTAACTCATAACCAATTCCTCAGGATGTGCGAGAAGATATCGTTGTGATATCCTAGGCAGCAGGATCGACATGAGACACTTTCTTGGAAAAGCAAGTGGCCCACACCTATCCTACAGCTCGTTGATTGATCAAGGTCTCAACCTAAGTGAAGTAGTAACTATGATATAAGGTATTACATTATTGCGACCCGACACCTAACGGTAGCAGGTCACGAATTCCAAATTCGAACTACCCAGTGTTCAACACATGAACATGAGAAACACATGCAGTATCAAATGAATTACTAACCAAACATAAAATGCGGACATTAAATATAACATGTCACTACCACTTCGTGCCCCCGGTTGGCTACCCTATGCCAATCGAGGATCCCTTCCTTAACTTTGTTTCCGAGGTATCATCCCATTCGTTACCTCCATGGTAGGCTTTTCTTGCCTGCCTCGATCTAGATTGTAGATCCCTCGCCTCACACCCCCCATCCCTGAATGCATCATCTTGTATCAACCTTGGCTCCTCCCATTCTCCTTGAACAAGCAAAGTTGCATGAAATACATTAGATCTGAAACTTTGCAAGCTTAATGTTTTTTCCTCTTCTCATGCATCCCATGGAGAACAAGATCTGCGATAGGGGATGGTGGTTAGGGCTTGGGAGAGAATTTTACCCTCTTCTTGACAACACTCCTATTTCTCGTGATTATCAGATGTGGGTGGTATTAGCCAAGGGGAGGGCTTGGGTCGACTTCCTTGTTTAGATTTATGATATGACCTTCATGTTCCATCTATTTTGGGCTGATTACAAACGATTAATCTACTTGAAGGTAGTTTGGATTTGTAAAGACTCGTTCCGCTTTTAGCCTTTTAAGATGTCTGAAATGTCAGTCAGACGTCTGGCCAAACGTCTGGACCCCTTCCCGGACGTATGGAAATAAAAAATCTGTATGCACTCTATGTTCTGCGCATAGGTGGCGCGCAGACTCTCCTTCTCTCTCCTTCCTTCTTCCTTTTCCCCCCTGCCAAACCCTAACCCCTCAGCTATAAAGAGCCAACCCCCCTTCCTCTCCTCTCCACTCCACCACTACCACCACACCCGACTTCCACTGCCGGAGCGGCGGGAGGAGGTGAACGAGAGAGAGAGCGTGAGAGCGAGGAGGAGGAGAGTGCGTGAGAAGGAGGAGGAGGCCGAGAGCTTCGTGGAAGCTCGTTGGAGGTCTCACGGCTACCGTAGCACGTGCGGGAGGAGGGCATCAGAGTGTCATCCTCGACCACCTGCAGCAGCTGGACCTGCGGCGGAGCGAGGGGAGACGCGGAGGAGAGCTGGGAGCGTGGTCTGATACTGAAATTTTTCCAGTATCAGACGTCTAGAGTGCGGTCTAGACGACCAGCTGCGCGTCTGAACGTCTGGTGTCAACACCATATGTTTGAAGGCATCTGTATCGCAGAGGTATGTCCTCTTCGTGGTTACGGCCATGAAAGCCGCACTGCAGACGATCTGGTTTGGCTAAAACTAGGGCGGTTGCTCTGTCGTATGCAAAAGCAACCTTGGGAAGGCGCACAGAATGCCTTTCCATGCACTTTCGGACGTCTGAACAGCTCATTAGACGACCGGAGGCGTTTCCAGACAACCGGAGGACTGGTCAGATGTCTGGAACTATTTTTAGACGGCCGCGGGGGAGTCCTGGACGTCTGAGGTCACTGTAGGAGCTTGAGGTGAGTCTCTGTGACTTTTAAGACATCTGGACTTATTTTCAGACGTCTGATTTTGGTCTGCAGACACATTTTTGACCTGTTTAGGGACTGATCGGCATCCGTTTTACGCAAACGAAGTATCTGTGGTTTCCTTGTGAGTTTCTCTATGTATTAGAAACCTTTATACACTATTCTGAATCTTCCTTGTGATGTATACCTTGGTATAGGACTTCGACCTGCTGCATGTCTGGGGCTCGCAGAGGTGCCTGGGTCTGCGATTCGAGCTCCTAGTACTCCCGGATTGTCTGGTAAAGTGGTCTAACCCTGTTAATTACATTAATATAAGAATATATCTGTGGAATTAGCCAACTAGAAACCTAGGTTGTGGCATGAACCCTAGGACAAAGAAATGAATAAACCAATTGTACTGCTTGATTGAATTTGTATACATGAATAAGTTAAATTGTTAGCCATTGCTTGAAAATACGCATGAGCTGCATGTTAGAATATGATCTTCCTGAGATAATTGAACAGTTGCCTGTGAAATCGTGAGTTGCATGTATTAAATTGTGGTAATACGAGCTGCTTGTATATAAACGAGAATTGAAATGTGAATGATGGAAATCTGGATCGGAATAATGTGGTGAACATGAGCATGAACCCTACGGGGAGTTAGGAGTAGAGCTCCTGTGGTTAGATGGAAAATATGGAATGTGGACGGGAAGTGTGCTGGCCCTTGAGTACGTGGTACTAAGGAGAGCGACTGTCTCCTTTTGTGTAAAGCGGAGCTAGCCGCCCTTGGGTTGGGACCTGGGGTTAAGATTGGTCACTCTACACCGACTTCTATTGGCCCTCGTGTACACGGTTACGAGGTGAGCTACTAGTGTAGGGAGGGAGCTAGCCACCCCATAGGGCCTGGGGTTCAGCTAGCCACCCTACACCGATTTGTTAGGCCCTTTGGGCAAACCGAGATAGTCAGACGAGGGTGAGCGGACTGTGGAGGGGCGAGATCCCTGTTTGGTTCTGAGGGGCTAGACCCCTGTTTCTAAGAGAGCTAGGCCCTATACTGTTCCGTGCTGTACTTTGAGCGTACCCTCTAGCGGAAACGATTGACCGCGTGTCAGTGCGGGGTAGCTACCCATGTGCTTATCGCATGTGCCGTAGTCACCGCTACATTTGATAGTGACCTCGGGGTGGTTGACTGGGTGTAGGACTACCATAGAGGACTCTTCCGGCTAGGAGAGAACCACGTGTACCTTCTACTCTTCGGAAAAGACTGCAATCAAGATCGTTCTCACGAGGAACATGCAAGATCAATCAAAATATGAAAGATGACAAAAAGGGGTGAAAAAGGAATTACCTGTTAAATAAAATAACTAGAAAAGATAATTATACTTGCTGCTTTTACTGCTTTAGATAGTATGGTTACAATTCTACTTAGCGTTTGTTGACTCCATTTTTTTCATAACCCTGTTCAGGTCTAGGAGTTGAGCAGCTCGAGCTTCAGGCTGCGGAGGGTGCTGGGCCCAGTTAAGCCCAGCCATAGTTTTCAGCACTTTTCATTGTACTCTCTTTACTGTTGTAGTGAGTTTCAAACATTTTAGTTTCTGTTGTTGTTACTGTTGCTTTCTTTTCAGTTGTTCCTGTTGTGGTGGTGGTATGTACTGAAATAGCAGTTTTTACTTTCCTTTACTGCTTGTACGTTTTTATTTCTTAGTTACATTGCATATGTGAATGTGATTTATTTTCCTACTTTTTAGTTATTTCTTGTTGGACGATTGGGTCTTGGGATTAGTCGAGGCGAGCCGGTGTCGGATCTTGTAGGGATTCGGAAACTGGGTCGTAACAAGATTGAACTTGAGGTTGTGCCAATACTCTTCCCTTTGACGTGAAGGTCTATGTCAAGTTCGCAGTTTAATGTTAAAGTTATTTGAGTGAATCGGGCTACAAGGGTTTGTTTCTACTCTAGCTTCACTCGTTGCACCATCGTGGCTAACTTCTTATTGTCCCCATTTGGAGATGTTTGGGGCTTATCTCGATGCAACATCAAACTTTGCATGTATTTTTGATGATCCCCTCATCCATTCCCACATGCGGTTTGAAACAATGGCGATGTCGCTAAGCCTCGATATTGGGCCATGGGCCAAGACTAAATTTGTTTGAAAAATAACTTTTTCTCTACTTTATTTTTTATTCTTTTATGTTTCTCCATCGAGAGGGTTTTGTCCCACAACTCCTTGAGGTTGTGGTTGAGTCTTGTGTCCCATGAGGTTGCGATTTGTCCTCTTAATCTTTTAGGTCTCTTTCTTCTCCTCCTGAATGGTGTTTTATATGTAAGGACTTTCGCTCAAGTTATATTTCCTCTTCAAAAATGAAATTGCCTTTTAAAAATAAAAAAAAGGACACTAGTAGGGAAAGGTATTTTGCAACACATAAGTAGATACTACACTATGCATCTTCCTTATGTGTGTACTCTCTCCACTCGAGTGAGACTCGCAAGTGGAATGCACCGGTGCATTCAATATCATTGGTGATATTTGTCATTGGCACGTGAAAGGTCATGTGCCTCTTATAATGCACATGGTGGGGTCCACTATTGATCAAATATTAAGAAATTATTAGTGATTGTCACCTATAACTGAAAATCATCAGTGATATTTCAAATGTTGTTAGTGATGTTTTGTTTAAAACTAAAAATCATCAATGATATTTGATTCAAATGTAAAAATCATTAATGATATTCGGTTAAAATGTAAAAATCATTGCTAATATTTTAAAAATTATTAGTGATATTTAGTTCAAATAAAAAAATCATCAATAATATTTGATTTAAATAAAAAATCTCCATTATTTACGTCTAGAGGAGGTGGGTGGTGGTGTAGGGACCACGAAGCTTGTGATTTAGAGAGTGTGGGAGGTCATGTGTCCTTTTTGTAATAAACATTGCAAAAAGAGTTTCTTTTACATTTTCTCAAAACATAAAGTTGTGTGATAGGCTATCCTTTGGCATATTTTGGATCTTCCATGGTGCCTGGTTTCTCTTTGTTTGCGGTTTTTTACTCTTCTTTGATGTTTTCTTTCTCTTTCTTTTGGGGGAGATGTTGTCTTTATACTTAGTGTATTCTCAATTTCTTCGTCATTTGATGGAATAACCCATGGATCTTCTTTTGCATTAAAAAAAAGTACAATTTGAGAAAGAAAGTTTAAGTTCGATACATGACTCAAATCCATCTCTCATATTAATATGATTGTAACCTTCGCTACCACAAAAGGATATGATTTTGGATCCAGATTAAATTAAACCTTGATATAATAGCCTAGGGTTAGTTTACTTGGGGTTAAGGAACTGCTATTAAGAAATACGAAATTAATGTTAACTAACATTCTTGTTTACTTGCAGAATGATGTTAATACTAATTTCTATTCACTTAAACTGATGTTAAACTATAGTGTTAACTCTCATACCATGTGATGTTAAAAATATGAAAATGATTCCATTACTCTTAAGGATAGTTAATCTTGTTACGATAATATTTTTAAATATAAAGATGATTGTGGTAGTTATATTTACTAGTTTGTATTATATATTGGTGATTAGTTATGTAAGTAATGCTACGATGGAGTATGCTAAATATATAATTATTCGTAAGTAGTTGAAATAATGTATTATTAAATACATTTGGGTACATATTATTTTTAAGAAGGAAACATCGTTGTAATTATGGCATTTGTATGTGAATTACCAATATTTTTTTCTTTCACTAAGTTGTTTAAACTACAAGTTGAGATGCTCACTGACATCGGTGGGTATTTCGACACAATGTCATAGGATGTAAGAATATTGGCCAATTTCAAGATATAAGCACCAAATTTGCATAACTATTGGTGCATATAGGGATCTACATTACCTATGAAATGTGAATTCACTAGTGATAAAAATGTGAAACTTGTGACAAACATTCAGGTTTGTTGTACATGTGAGGAAAAAATAGTATACAAAAAATATGCAAAGTTATAAAAACAAAATTAATTTCCAAGTTCAATATCAAAATGGCAGCATAAAGTTGATGAGTGGAAGAAACATCACATTCAAAGAAAAATAAAATTTGATGAGTGAAAGAACATATTTTTGTATGCTTGGAAAATAATTCAATATACTAAGTGCAATAGGTTTACATTGGGAGCAAAGAGAAAGGAACCAATTTGAGAGAAGAAAAATGAAAGAAAAATCATATCCTTAGAACTAATTTCAACCACATGCATAGAGTAGTAGCTTAAGGAACGATTGCATATATATAGAGCTCAAGAGAGGAAGAAGAGTAAAAGTAATAGACTATTCAACAATACATAATAAAGATCATCATGTGAACAACAGATTCAAAGTCATCAAGAAGGCACATTACATACGGGATAGAGAGCAGCTTCGCAGAATAGTAGTGGAGGATAAAGAACCTTTGCAGAGAAGTAATGAAGGATAGAGAGAGAACCTACATAGAATAGCTACTGTCATGATGAGTGTGAGGAAGGGAGTGGTAAGGGTGTGAGATTAAGGGCATCGCAAGGAAGTATGTGATTGGGTGCGATAGTAGGGTATCAAACGGATTTGGGATACAGAGAAAATACAAGTTTGGTTAACACAAGAGGGAATTGATGTTAACAAAATCGTTATCAAGGATGCCCAAACATCGATTTGGATGTAGGAGGGTAACCTAACAAATAAACAAGAGTGAGCCTTTCATTCAAGGGATTGAAATTAGCACTTCTAGGTTATACCAATATACCTCGATGATTTCTGAGGCTCTATTTGATGATGATATTTAAAGGATTATTTTTCTCATCGCATAATTTTTATAGAAAATTTTTTAATCATTTTAATACAAACTCTTATAAAAATTACTTTTTATAATTTTATCTTTGCGGTATTTTATCCCGAATGCTAACGAGCCCCTGAAAAGAAAAAAACAAAGACCCACCCATTAACGGATGAAGGGCAAGACAGTCGGGGGCAGTCCAAATCGAGTGCGAGTGCGCCCGCACATCCAAATCCACACGAAACAGCTTGCCCATCGCACGAAGCAAGAAAAAAGGTACCCCCATCTACAGTGGCACCAGTCCTTTCTTGGTTTCTTCGGCTTTAGAACCCGTCGACATCAACCCACCGTGAGAGTACGTACCATCAGGTCTTCGTACCCTCCTCACCATCCACCATTCCAGTAAGGGGGGAAAAATTTAATAAAAGGAAAAAACAACAATAGACGGACCCTCCCCGATTAGTCGTGTGCGCTGCTGCAGCGCCCACAGACGAGAGGTCCCTTTCTTAATGCCTGCACGCGCTCCCTCTGCCCAAGGCACCATCTCGGCGTCGTCTTCTACTCGAGCAGCGGCAGGAGGGCCTTGTGGTCATCGGAGTGCTTAGCGGGGCGATGGGGGACGGGAGGAAGAAGAAGAAGAGGAGGAGGAGGGGGAGGAAGAAGGGGCTGACGTCGGAGCAACTCCAGGCGATGATTGCGGTGCGGGAGTGGGCGTTCCCCGAGGCGCAGCCGACGGCGGTGGGGGAGGAGTTGAAGGAGGAGAGGTTGCTGTTCGAGTTGCACTCCCACTCGATTCGCAGCGACGGGTTCCTCGCGCCCGCCGCCCTCGTCGAGAGGGCGCACCGCAGAGGGGTGAGTCGTCGTGGAGTCCGGAGGATCCTGATATCATTAGTCTGTTCTCTTTCATCGAGGAATTGTCATATGCTTTTTTTGTTCTTTTTTAGCCGAGTCGTTTCTTTGTTTTGTTTACCGATTCGCATAACATCGAACAACGTGTAGACGTGAGCTAAAAAAGGAGCACTTCACCGCGAGGCACACGATGGCTATGAGTGAGAAAAATGTGCAAAACGGGTCTACGATGAAAAGGGAGTAGGAAGATCCAGAGGTGCTTGTAGGGAGAATTGATGAAGGGGGATGTCTGGAGCAGATACCTTCATATCCGCCGAATTCTTGTCTATTTGATATCTAAATCCTTCAATGTACGGCTTATTATCCAAGGATTAGGAAGTTCGACGTTCAAATCCATGTGTGCATGGTGAAGTGGTAATGGATTGGTAGGAGAGGGGTTGGATGAAGATGAAGATGGGGATTCTTTCCCCCCTCGAAAAGGGAAAGATGGAGACAATAGGATCCAATATCAAGATAAGACTCGAAAAAGAATTTTTTTCAAGAATAGACTCAAAAAAGATACATTGTGATTTTCTCTGATCTTTTTATTATGTTTTTTAAATAAGAAAGAGTGGAAAATATGATCCAAATTTGACTAGCATGATCCGTAGTGAGCATAAACATTAGGAGTTGATGAATGCGGATGTGAATTTGGATTTGGATCCCTTTTGTCTATCTTAGAAAGCTTGACTGCTTCAGTACGATTTCTGGGCCAGTGGGCCCACATGTGATTTGTTTTTTTCTTTTATATGCCTCCCATTCTACGACTTGTACACCATCAAACTTAGCTCTATTAATCTTGTGATAATCACACTATCAATTTGTATGTTATTAGTGTTAAAATTCATGTTATTTATTTTCTTGATCATTAAAGGTTATCCATGGCTTTATTTATTGAGTTACGTTTTATTGTGTGAGGAGTTATTTGGTAATTTTATTTTTCTGGTTGAACTTATGTTATTTTTCCCTCATCTCTCTTTATATATAGAGGTGTAGGGACGACTTGGTAAATAAGAAAAAACTCTTTTATTTAACTTGGTATCAGAGTACCAGGTTGGGGACACCACCAAAGAAACCTTAACCCTACCTCAAGCCTTACTGCTGGATGCCATTGCCACCACTGTCAACGGTAGTGTCGGCGTTGCCTCACTGCTACAACAATAGCAACACCACCGTCCGCCGTCGCTATTGCAACAGCTCGTTGCCGTGTCGTTTACAACATATCGTCACCCCTCCACAGACTGCTGCAGTGCGCTGCCCACGCACAGGGTGTTGCTCCTTGGCCTGACTCTATTATAGCGTGCCACCACGCCTTGGTGCGTGTGCTACAGTAGTACGCCTCGTCGCTGCAATGCCCAGCCACCGTCTCCTCCTCTCCTTGCCGCTGTCCAAGTCGCTAGAGAGGGAGGTCCTTGCCTCCAAGAACTTCATAGGAAAGTTCTTGAATATTGTGGGATGAAATTTTGAATTAAGAACCTTCCTACATGTGGTATGATTTTCTTTGATCTTGTGGTCTGATTTGGGGTGTGTATTCCCTTTTGTTAATGATTTTTTGGGGTGTGTATTCCCCTGATTGCTTGATTATTGGGGTATGTATTCCCTAATGAAGTTTTTGGAGATATTGCTTATGGACTACAGGGTGTGTATTCCCTTGATTTTTGGTGTTTGATTTAGAATTTCAGATTTGCTGTCTGTGTTTGTATTTGTGTCTAGAGTTAGCATGGCCTCATCAGGTGCTTCTGAGGTGTCTTCAGGACAGAGTATAGAAAGTAGGGTGTGCAATAGCCCATTCTTCGCTCCGATTACAAAATTGGATGGGATCAATACCTCCGTTGGTCTCAAACCTTTCTTGTTACTGTGGAAAGTCATGAGAAGAAGCATGTACTTATGGAAGCACCACCAGAGTAGAAAACAAGAAAATACACAACTGGGAATCGGGATGATGCTATGGTGAGAGCCTGGATCTTGAATAGTGTTATTCTCCGGATTGCAGATGAAATTATGTATTACACCTCTGCCAAAGAGATGTGGATGGCTTGAAGACTGCCTATTAACATGTGTTGAATTCAACTCAAGTATTTCAGGTTCATTATGATCTATGTCATCTCAAGCAGGAGGAGATGAGTCTGTCGCAGTATACTCCACTATGAAGGGACTATTAGAGAAATATAATGCATGTAGGCAGATGTATACTTTTGCTACATGCAGGGATTACAAGGAGATTGCAACCCACATGTTCTTTGCAAGGTTGAGTGATCACTATTTTGCTGCTCGCTCTTAGATTCTGCCTCTCTCTGAGTTTCCTCCAATTGGGGAAGTTTACGGGAGACTGAGTGGGTTGCAGATTCAACCTACTCATGATGCAGTTATCACCAACACATTTTCGGTGCATGCAGCTGTTAGCACTTGTGGTGGTCGAGGTGGCTTCTTTCGTGGCAAAGGCAAGAGGCGAACTGATGGTGGTCGTGGCATGCCTACTTGTACTTACTATGGTAGACTTGGCCATATTGAAGCCAGGTGTTGGAATAAACTTGGCTGGCCTAGTGTTGCCAATCAAGTTTCAGTTACGACATCTCTAGTTGTGACCACTGAGGCAGTGTCACTTGCAGAGGCAGACTATGATGCAGTTGTGCATTGGCTAGCACAGTTGACTCACGAGCAGCCTTAGTCCTCCAACATTGCAGCCTATGCATCCGCATCAGGTATGAATGGGTTATGGTTGATTGATTCAGGTGCATTAGATCATTTGACAGGAAATTCTTAGTGCTTTAGGAAATTGTAGAAGACACCACAGGATCATTCAGTATAGCTGGCAGATGGTAGACATACCCCCATCTATGGTAAGAGAGGGGTATCTGTTACACCTTCCATGCATCTTACTGATGTATATTATGTGCCTAACATGACAATGTAAATGCTATCTGTTAGTTTTATTACTAAGCAGTTGAATTGTCATGCTATTTTTAATGCTGTTGGATGCACGTTTCAGGACTGCATGATGGTGAGAACGATTAGTAGTGGCCATGAGGAGGGGGTGTGTACCAGTTAGTTCAGAGTTCAATTGTTGCGGCTTGTTAGACTACTGCGAGGAGTGCTTTGCAGTGGCACAGATGACTGTCACCCTTCACTGGACAAGCTACGCCGTATCATCTTTTACTTGTCTCCTGCCATGAAGATTCAGTGTGATGCTTGTCAGCTGGGAAAGTATCACCGTGCC
This sequence comes from Thalassia testudinum, assembly GCA_037157565.1. Taxonomy (NCBI): domain Eukaryota; kingdom Viridiplantae; phylum Streptophyta; class Magnoliopsida; order Alismatales; family Hydrocharitaceae; genus Thalassia; species Thalassia testudinum. The sequence goes on from JAZHRO010000059.1 coordinate 25,142,731, forward strand.
AGCTTTCTAGCATCTATCCAGTTTACCAATTCTGCCTGTTTTGATTTACTGCATTGTGATGTTTGGGGTCTGAGCCGTGTGGCAGACCACCAGAATTTTACATATTATCTGTTATTTGTGGATGATTTTTCACGCTTATCATGGTCCTTTTTGATGAGGAATAAATCTGAAGTTGATTCTCTGATTCAGCAATTTGTAATGTTTGTGAAAAATTAATTTGGTGTGTGCATTAAGAAAATCGGAGCAGATAATGCATTGGAATTTTATACAAAGAAATTAGTTTTGTATGGATCACTAGGTATTATGTAGTAGACATCATGTCCTCACATGTTGCAGCAGAATGGGATTGTTGAGAGGAAACACTGCCATATTCTTGATACAGCTAGAGTTTTACTTATTCAGAACAGTGTTCCGCATGGCTACTGGGGAGATGTGGTTCTTACTGCCTGTTATCTTATTAACAGGCTTCTTTCTTCTGTGTTACATGAGCAAATCGCATGGAGTATATTATATCTTGATGCAGACTTGTTTCTTGTGCAGCTAAAGACTTTTGGCTGTGTGGCATTTGTACACCTCTTTGGGCATGGTCGTGATAAATTGGCTCTAATGAATATTAAGTGTGTATTTTTGGGGTACTCGCGCATGCAGAAGGGATACAAGTGTTTTGATCCCATATACCAGAGGCATTATGTGAGTGTAGATGTGACTTTTCATGAGTCTATCTCTTATTTTTCTACCTCAGGTCATTAGTTAAGAGAGGTAGAGGTGGCTGCTCCTATCCCTGTACCTCCTGTAGTCATAGAGGATTTTTTTCAAAGTAGTAGTGTATCTACTATAGATCAGACTGTGAGCACATTTAAACCTATGCCACCCGATGAGAAGACATTTAAGGGCGCTACATATCAGCTTCCAGTCACTTACAGAGAGAAGATAATCCCCTTCCCTTTCAATCCCTACTGAGCCACCATCGTCCTCCATTTAGGTATGTGTTGAGGGTACTAACGATTCTTCTGCTAATATGTCTTCAGAGTCTCGTTCTATGCCCACAGATGAGGACATTCCCATTACTGTCAAGAGGGCTCTACGGTCTTGTGCACAACATTGTGTTGCTGGTAGTGTTATTTTTGTGGGTTCTCTGGGATTAGAGTTTCATGCATTCACAGCTGCAGTCTCCAGTGCTAAGATCCTTGCCTCCTACCAACAGACTCTACTACACTCACACTGGAAGACGGGTATGGAAAAGGAGATGTCTGCTCTTACTGATAGAGGCACTTGAGAGCTGTCTTCTCTACCTTGTAATGTGCACGTGGTTGGGGCCAGATGTGTCTTTGCCCTGAAATACAACCCTGATGAGTCTATTTCTCGGTATAAGACTCGCCTTTTGGCCAAAGGATTCATCTAGACTTATGGGGTGGATTTCTTTGACACTTTCTCTCCAGTGGCATGGCTCTCCACGTTCCGCATACTTGTCTCTGTTGCAGCTCATTATGGATGACATCTACACCAGGTGGATGTCAAAAATGCCTTCCTATATGGAGACTTGGAGTGGGAGATCTACATGTAGCAGCCACCTGATTTTGAGGTTTAGGGGGAGTGTGTGCATGCTTCGTAAGATCATTTATAGCCTTAAGTAGAGCCCCCGAGCTTGGTTTCAGCATCTGTGTGAGGCACTATCTGTTATTGGGATTCAAAGATTTTCTTCTGATCATTTCCTGTTTGTCAGGAAGACCAGTACTGGCATCGTGACTTTATTGGTATATGTTGATGACCTTATCTTTACAGGTGATGAGCAGATGGCATTACTCAGGTGAATGATTATTTGACACGCCAATTTGTCATCAAGTACCTTGGGAAGCTGAAACATTTTATGGGCATTGAGATTGCCACGAGCAAGCAAGGTATAGTGATGTCTCAGAGGAAGTATGCACCTGATATTCTTCAGGAGACAAGCATGCTAGGATCTAAGGGAGCCAATATTCCTATGGACCCTAAAGTTTATCTATTTGATGATACAATGAAGCTGAAGGACAAAAATGCCTATCCACGCTGGTTGGGAAGCTATTGTATCTGACCATCACTAGGCCAGACATCAGTTTTGCAGTGGGTAAGCTAAGTCAGTTCTTAGACAAGTCCACTGATGTTCATTGACATGCTACTATGCAGGTGTTGAGGTACATCAAGGGATGTCCAGACAGAGGCATTCTATTTCAGAAGAACAAGGCTCTTATGTTTGTAGTTGCCTACTTTAATGCAGGTTATGTAGGAGATGTTCAAGATAGGCAACCTACCACTGGTTTTTGTACATTTGTTGCTAGGAACTTGGTGACTTGGAGGAGCAAGAAACAGAGTGTTTCTTCACGCTCTAATGCTGAGTCAGAGTACAAGGCCATGGCACACTACAGATGAGATGATATGGATCAGATCTCTGCTACGAGATCTTCATGTTGATATTTGGGAGCCTATGGAGATGTACTGTAACAACCGAGCTGTGACTTATATTGCTAACAATCCCATATTTTATGAGAGGACGAAATATGTGGAAGTGGATTGCTACTATATCAGGAGCTTGATTCAGCAGGGTCTACTTCGTACTACGTGCCTTGCCTCCACTGACCAGATTGCTGATATGTTTACCAAGCCGTTGCCTCGCTAGATGACGAGTCCCTTTCCACTATTCCTGCTTAGTCCTTTGCTGATCCTGTGGATTTGATTGGCGATCCAGAACCTCTAGCACTTGAGGTAATAGATGTGGACCTTCCTATTGCTCAGAGGAAATCACAAAGATCTTGCGCTAAATATTCTGTTTCACATTATATTGTACTTGATCATTTGCTTACAACAAGAAAACTTTTATCCCTTGCAGTAGACAACCACCACGTTCCCAAGGACCATACGGAGGCATTTCAGGATCCTTCCTGGACCATAGCTATGGAGGAGATGGTAGCTCTCCAATCCGGAGGGACCTAAGAGCTTGCTGACCTATACCCTAATGCTACGGTTGTGGGGTAGGTAGGTGTTTACCCTCAAGTGCTGTCTAGACAGTTCTATTGAATGGTTTAAAGCTTGATTGGTTGTTAAAGGCTACACCCAGACCTTTGGTGTTGATTATTTTGAGACGTTATTTCTTGTAGCTCCTTTCAATTCAGTTCAGATTCTCCTCTCCTTGGCAGTGAATAGTTGTTGGTTTGTTTTTCAGGTGGACATTAAGAATGCATTCCTTTATGGTGATATTGAGGAAGAGGTTTATATGCAGCAACCTCTTGGGTTTGTAACTCGGGGGGTGTCTGAAGGTATGCAAATTGAAGAAGGCCATTTATGGTCTGAAGCAGAGTCTGTGGGTCTGGTTTGAGAAATTTAATAAGCTTGTTCAGTAGTACGACTTTACTAGATCCATGAATGACCACTTAGTCTTTACTATGCACAGGACTTCTGGATCTGTGTTTCTTATTGCGTATGTGGATGATATTTTGCTTACAGGGAGTGATAAAGAGGGCATAGAGACAACCAAGGTGTTCCTACACTCAGTTTGTGATTAAAGATTTGGAACTGATAAATTATTTTCTGGCATTAAGGTGTAGCACATTGGTGGTGGTCTTATCTTGTCATAGAGGAATCATATGCTTGACATGTTGAAAGAGGCAGGAATGCTTGGCTGCAAACCTACCAGTGTCCCGATGGATTCATCCATGTCATTTGTTGATTTTGAGAGCCTGCTGCTTAAGGATGTGACTAGATACTGTGCAATGGTGGGAAAGCTTATGTACTTGGCAGTGACGAGGTTAGATATTGCATTTGCAGTGGGAGACTCAACCAATTTATGCAGTCTTCTAGAGAGGTACACTCGGATGGTGTGTGTCAGATGTTGAGGTACCTTAAGTGGGCTCCTGGGAAGGGATTCTCTTTCTAGGGATATGGTCATCTTGATATATGCGGTTACTTTGATGCTGATTATGCTGGTATGCATAAGGATATGATGTCTACTACAGGTTATTGCACTTATGTAGGTGGCAATTTTGTCACTTGGAGTAAGAAATAGAATGTAGTCTCTGGAATGAGTATGGAATCTAAGTATAGGGCAATGGCACATATCACCTGTAAGTTGTTGTGGGTGAGATTCATCTTGCTGGATCTAGGTGTTTCTATCTTAGGTCCTACTCCCATGTACTGCAATAACAAGGCTGCTACATTCATTGCAAACAACTCAGCTTTCCATGAGTGGACGAAACATATATAATTAAATTGTCACTTCATCAGAGATGCCATTCTAACAGGGAAAATTTCGACACTTTTTATTGCCATCGAGGAATAGATTGTAGACATTTTTACCAAATCACTTTCAAAGAAGCATCTTGAGTTAGTGTTCCAAGCTTAGTATGTTTGATGCGTATGCTCCAACTTGAGGGACAGTGTCCAGTTACGTGGCATATATTCTTTTTATTTTATTTATCTTATGTAAGGGTGTACTTGTATTTTTTCATTTGTGCCTCTTTATACATAAAGATACATAGGGCTCCGTGAAATAATCATCCACTCATTTGTCTCAATAATGTACTTTTTGACTCATTGTCCATGAATACCTTCTATTCAACTGCCTATGAAGAAGACAGATTTAGATATATATTTTTGAGTTGAAGACTCTGTGGCTACATTATGGAGTTACAATCATAGCTGGTGGTTGTATTAGTTATATAAGGAGACAGATCGTTAACTTGTGTATTGTGATGGTAGGTCTATTTATTTGAAATCTGGGGATACATCAGATGAAGTTAAAAGATTTCAATTATCTTTATTTGTTATTGAGGGATATAATTAATGATGTTGGAAAGGAATATGTTTAGATTTTTACGGATAATGGCAGTAATTTCAAGAAGGTGGGGGAAAACTTAATGAAATTAAGTAAATATGTAATCTTTTAGACAGTGTGTGCTACAAATTGCCCAGCAACTTTAAGAAGGTAGAGGAAAAGTTAATGAAATTAAGTAAATATGAAATCTTTTAGACCGTGTGTGCTACAAATTGCATTTATTTGATTTTGAAAGGCTTTGGAATGAGAGTTTTATTTATTGTGGATAAGGCGTGAACAATTACATCATTTATTTTTAAATATAGGTATGTTTTGATTTGTCTTGAGATCACACGATCCGCTATAGACTACATTGTCTTACAAAGTACCTTAGACAATAAAGTTGGGCTGAGGTCGATGGTAAATTCTAAGTGGTTTGACATTGCATAAAGTAGGATACAAAGTAGGAAGGTGGACTTAGTAAATAGTATGTGATTTTGGGATGATTGCAACCACATTACTCATATTATGGAGCTTATTGTATTAGTTTTGAGGATGGTGGATGGAGATAAAGTCAACAATGGGATATATATACGAGGCAATGGAAATTATGTATGAAAAGGTTGCAAAAGCAGTGAGAATGTCTAAGGAGCCTTTCTTAAAGATAGCAAGAGAAAGAAGGGAAAGCATATTATCGCATCTGTTTTACTTTGTTGGTAAGTATATTTTTTACTAGTCATAAATTTGTTAAATTCTTGTAATTTTGTGTTCCTATAATAAGTATTTATCTTTTATTATAGGCTATTACTTTAACAAAAAATATAACTATAAACATCACCTTGGCATGTGCAGGGATTTCATTCGAGCTGTGCAAAAGGTTGTTGAGAAGCTCTCTGCCACCACTATGCAAATAGCCTGCATGAATTAGTTGTGCAAATTTAGCTTGAAACATTTGTAGAGATTTACGCAATCCAGAGCGTTGAGGCTCCCGTGTGCGTGGGAAAATAGCCCCAACAGTGGGTTGTCCATGTGTGTGGATAGGGAGAGAAGCACAACTGATAGCCTTGGGTGATCGTTAGTGGGGCCAGCTGCTCTTGGTTGTGGCCGGTGGTGGTGATGTGGAGAAGAGAGAGAGGAGAGGGGACTTGAGTAGGAAATATTATTAATGCTCAAAAAAAATTATAAGGGAAGACTCTTTTATATAGAAAATATATCTCAACAATTTGGAAATAAATCACATCTCTAAAATTTAGAGATAAGAAAGATCTTATCTCTAAAACAAACCAAATCCCAAATTATTTTTCCGAAGACATTTATTAAAAATATGAAACTTGACATCTAAACCAAGGCCTAAAATAGATCCCTTTGAACCGTCTGGACGTCGACCTTGTGGGTTCCTGACAGCCTGCTACGTAGCATCTTTTATTCCCAATAATCCCCTTCAAGTTCAGGCCAGGAGGACGATGATTTGCTGGAGTTGATATTGCTACATCATTCTTTTTTTGAAGCATTGAGGATGGTCTTCGTGTCTCTTCTACGCTCGGGAGTTGAGCTTTTTATCTCGACGTTCCTCGATGTGTTAGAGGGTTTCATGTGCCTTCTTGAAAAATATGGCGCCTTACTCGTGAATAGGAAAAAACTCTCAGCTTTTCTTCGAGCCAGGGTCACCAAGAGAAAGTGAAGTCGATGCAGTCATGGTGCACTTCGAAAGGCTACATTGTGCCTCTTCTTGAGTCGGAGTCGATGCGATCGTCGTGGTGTTTGTTCTTCTTTCATTTGATTTTTTTGAAGTGTTTGGTACCATTTGTTTCAATAAAACCTCCTCTTTCGAAGAGTAAAAAATCGAATACAAAGGCATCATATGAACTAAAATATCTTTTGATAAATCTCCTTTTCAAGCTTTTTTTCCTTGGTTGCATGAACAACCATCTTGCCTTCTTTTCTTGACAACGTGGCGCCACCAACCATCGTGGAGGCTTCCACCATCTTTTATGGTCTTTTTTCTCTGTGTAAGGCATTAGATTTGTCGAGGAAGACTTTTTGGATGCGTGGACCACCAATGTGCGATCAATAACCCACATGCACAAAGTGAAATTTCCTACGAGAGGGAGTGAGATATGCGTGACGTATAAAATACGGAATCAAAATGATAACAATCTCACAAATGAAGCAATCACACAATGCACAAGTAATTTTTAGGTGGAAATCCAAACTGGGTAAAAACTGCCACCTAACCCTTTCGAGTTAGGATTTCCCGATCGACAAAGTCGATCAAATCCACTTAACGAACTACTTAAAACGAGGGTAGTTTAACCTTAATACAACCACGCTACTTAATACTCGATGGTAACGTACCTCAAAACCATCCCTCTTCACGAGGAGTATTTTGTCCTTTGATGGAGACGGGAATTCGCAAAGTGAATACCCAACCCAAAGAACAATAAAGAGTACAACAATCCTATAGAGTCACAAATATTAAAGCTCAGCTTCTGTAGGAGTTAGGAAACTTTCATTTGGTGGAAGTGCGTTGATGTGACGACGTGGATGCGTGAACCACGTGGCGGCACAACAGCTCTCTCGTGACGCGGAAGGAGAGCGGGTGCACGATGGCAATGCTCTCTTGATGTGGAACTAGCCTTTGAGAGCTAGAGCTTCTTCTAGAGTGAATTGACACAATATGAGTGGAAATATTCTTGCAAGGTGTGTATTCACAAGACAAGGGTCCTCTATTTATAGAAGGCATAGGAAGGCTTTGGAAGGCCTTAGAAGGCTTCCATAGCCGTTAGGGTTGAACCTAAGGTAAAACAGGTCGTAATCAGAATCAATTATGATTCTGATAAGGTCATCAGACGTCTGTTCCAAGTATTAGACGTCTGGAAAATAGGTTTAAGGTGTTTGGGAACTAAGTTAGATGTCTAATTCTAGGCAGGTTTCCTTCCTAAGTTGGTTCAGACCTAAACAGGGTTCTAGTGTAAGGCCATCATATGACATACAGGACGTCGGGCACTAGGTCTAGACGTCTGAGAACTTATTGTACTGCGGGAATATATTTCCAAGATAGGTTAACGGTCAGAAAATCTTGCAAAGGTGATTTTGGGTCAGTCGGGGCAGAACGGTCACATATCAGATGTCTGGGGTCCTCTACGGACGTCTGATAGAAACCTAACGGTTATATTCCTCAATGTTTACTTTATTGGCCAACGTTTCACTAGTTGGATGTCTGGCACAACCATTAGACATCTTCTAAGACGTTTGGACTAAGGTCTGATCGTCTGATTTTATCAGACAGAACTGACTAAGTCCATCTTAAATTATTAGACAGCTGAGTCAACAGTCAAACGCCTTAAAAGTCACTATCAGACATTTGATTTTTAGATTAGACGTCTGATTAGACTGTTAGAACCTTATTTTGGTTTTCTAAGTACACTATAGAAAATCTAAGTATCCTAGGATTATGCAAGTGTTTCTAGGACTACTTTAAGGGTTCTTTGAGGCTCTTTAACATAAGATCTAAGAAAGATAAAAAGCAAAAAATAAAGTACAAAATACAATGAAGGAAATCTATCATATTTTTCATCTCCTTCAAGCTTTTGCTCATCGCGAAGCTCCTCCTCTATCAAGCTCTTTCAATTCGCCATGGATGCGAGCTCAAACTCTGTCTAAACACGTCTCCATTTGCAAATATCTTGAAATTTAAGACTTCAAATGCAAATGTTAAATAACACGTGTTTTGTTGTCATCAAAATAAATGATTGTGGTGCTCTAGCACCAACAATCTCCCCCTTTTTGATGATGACAAAATCATAAATAATAATACATAAAATTCTCTTTCTTTTTGACATTATCAAAAGGGTGCTATAATTTTTAATTATCCTAAAGTCCCCTTAAAACATGCTCTTCTAATTTCATCTTTTATTAAACAAGATAGCTATGTTATTACCTCTCCCTTTCTAAAGGCAATATAACTATGTTATTTTTTAAAACTCCCCCTTAAAGATTGACAATTAGATTTATCAAATTTTGACTCCCCCTATCTAGATGCTATAAATTAAAAGATAGGGTAAAGAATTTACCTTACCTACCATGGCTAATAGAATGGCCCAAATGGAGGTGGATGCTAAACCAAATGGGGTTCCATCCGTAGGTTGGAGGTTCGGGCATTGGCGCCGGTCTCCAATCGGGCAGTCGACGTGCGGCGATTCGATCATTTGTTCATCATGTTGGTCTTCTCGTCTTCTTACTTGGTCTACCCTTTGGTCCTCCCAACTCGAGTTGACCATTTTTGAGCTTGTAGGTCCAGTCCTTTGTGTTGTAATCTTTATGACCTACAAAACAAGATTCTAGTTTTTTTCTCGGTATCCATATTAATTTGGATCTGGTTCTGTTAGCGGGTCTCCTTGACGGAGATCTTTTTTTAACCTTAGAGTTAAGACTAACTTTATCATTAGAAAAGTTATCTAATTTTTTTCATTAATTTGTTAGGTTCTTCCCTAAGGCATGTAATTTCTTTTTCTATAATATGTATCTTAGTTTTTAAACTAAAAATTTCTAATTTTAAATGAGTGTTTTCCTTAATCAATTTGCTATTTTTAATGATTTGGTTGTGATTTTCTAATGACAAATCATCTTTAGGACTAGAACTACTTTCTAGGTCCTTAAGTTTTATTTCTAATCTATCATTTTCAGATTTAAGGAAACTAGGATTCTTTTTCATGTCTTTGTTTTCTACCTTTAATGATTTACTAATTTCATAGAGTTCATCAAAGGCATCTTAGAGTTCAGAATTTACCTCATTGTTGTTGTCGCTGTCGCTTTCTGCGATTGTTATGAAACCCATCCAGGCGGTTTCATTCTTCTTCTCGGGATTTTCTTCTTCCAAGCTCGAGTCGTCCCAATTTTCTTGGAACGCCTTCTTCTTATACTTCTTGTCATTCTTCTTCTCCGTCTTGAGAAGATGGCACTCAGGTTGAAGATGACTCTTTTCGTTGTAGTGGTAGCAACGTTTCAGGCTTTTCTTTTCCTTCTTTTATTTCTTTGATATCCTACAAAACTTGGAAAACTTTTTAAGTAAAAATTTAAAATCTTCATCATCAGAACTTATCTCACTGCCCGACGTGGCTCTGAATGCGAGGGTCTTCGGTTTTGGCTCCGGTGTATCCTTCTTTTGCGTTAGCTTTGTCTCGTAGGCCATTAGATTGCCTAGGAGATCTTCCATGTTGAGCTCCTCCACCTCGCTCACCTCTTCGATAGCGGTAACCTTCTACTCCCAATTCGGTTCAAGGGAAAGAAGAAGCTTCCCTTGAAGCTCCTCCTTTATGGTCTTTCCTAAAGCTTTCAAATTATTTGCTATGAGAGTGAACCTAGTGTTTATCTCACTCAAAGTTTTGTTAGTCTTCATAGAAAAGGATTCAAATTCTTAAGAAAGTAAGTTGAGTTTAGAAGACTTTACCTTAGAGGTACCCTTGTGAGTTACTTCGAGTGTGTGCCAGATCTCGTATGCGGTGGCGCATTGCGAGATTCTGTTGAACTCCTCTGGGCTGAGCACGTAGTAGAGGGCATTCAGGGTCTTCGCATTCAGAGACAGCTCCCGAATTTGCTGCTGCAAGTATCCTGCGGCGGCTCTCTCCAGGATGTCGAAGGGGGTCTCGCATCATGCCCAGATTGTGAAGTCGTTGGCTTGAAGCCACGTCTTCATCCGCAGCTTCCAGTATGGGTAGTTCCTGTCAAAGAATGGCGGTCTAGTGGTAGACTGCCCCTCCAGAATCTTCATCGTGGAACTGCTCTCCTCCATGATCTTCTTGCCTGGTTGTTACGCCAAAAAGTAAGAACCTACTCTAATATCAATTGAAATTCCCTACGAGAGGGGGTGAGATATGCGTGATGTATAAAATGCGGAATCAAAAGGATAACAATCTTATAAATGAAGCAATCACACAAGGCACAAGTAATTTTTAGGTGGAAGTCCAAATCGGGTAAAAACCACTACCTAACCCTTTTGAGTTAGGATGTTCTGATCGACAAAGTCGATCAAATCTACTAAACGAACTACTTAAAGCGAGGGTAGTTCAACCTCAGTACAACCACGCTACTTAATACCTGAGGGTAGCGTACCTCAAAACCACCCCTCTTCACGAGGAGTATTTTGTCCATTGATGGAGATCGGAATTCGCAAAGCGAATACCCAACTCAAAGAATAATAAAGAGTACAACAATCCTGTAGAGCTACAAATATTAAAACCTAGCTTCTATAGGAGTTAGGAAACTTCCCTTTTGTGGAAGTGCGTCGATGTGACGATGCGGATGCGTGAACCATGCTACGGCAAAACTGCTTTCTTGTGACGTGGAGGGAGAGTGGGTGCACGATGGCGATGCTCTCTTGATGCAGAACTAGACTTTGAGAGCTAGAGCTTCTTCTAGAGTGAATTGACACAATATGAGTGCAAATATTCTTGCAAGGTGTGTATTCACAAGGCAAAGGTCCTCATCTATTTATAGAGGGCCTAGGAAGGCTTTAGAAGGCCTTCGAAGGCTTCCATAGCCGTTAGGGTTGAACCCAAGGCAAAATAGGCTGTAATCAGAATCAATTATGATTCTGACAAGGTCATCAGACATCTGCTCCAGGTATCAGACGTCTGGAAAACTGGTTTAAGACGTTTGGGAACTAAGTTAGACGTCTGATTCTAGGCGGGTTTCCTTCCTGACTTGGTTCAGACCTAAACAGGGTTCTAGTGTAAGGCCACCAGACGACGTACAGGACGTCTGACACTAGGCCTGGATGTCTGGAAACCTATTGTATTGTGGGAATGGATTCCTAAGATAGGTTAACGGTTAGAAAATCTCACAAAGGTGATTTTGGATCAGTCGACGCAGAACGGTCACATATCAAATGTCTGAGGTTCTCTACGGATGTCTGATAGAAGCCTAACGGTTATATTCCTCAATGTTTACTTTGTTGGTCAACGTTCCACTAGTTGAACATCTGGCACAACCATCAGACGTCTGAACTAAAGTCTGGTTATCTAATTTTATCAGACGGAACCGACTAAGTCCAGCCTAAATTATTGGACGTTTGAGTCAACAGTTAGACGTCTGAAAAGTCACTATAAGACATCTGATTTTCAGATTAGACGTCTGATTAGGCTGTCAGAATCCTATTTTGGTTTTCTAAGTTCTCTACAGAAAATCTAAGTATCCTAGAGTTGTGCAAGTGTTCCTAGGACTACTTTAAGGGTTCTTTGAGGCTCTTTAACATAAGATCTAAGAAAGATAAAAAGCAAAAAATAAAGTACAAAATACAATGAAAGAAATCTATCATATTCTTCATCTCCTTCAAACTTTCGCTCACCGCGAAGCTCCTTCTCTGTCAAGCTCTTCCAATCCGCCATGGTGCGAGCTCAAACTCCGTCTAAACACGTCTCCATTTGCAAATATTATGAAATCTGAGACTTCAAATGCAAATGTTAAATAATACGTGATTTGTTATCATCAAAATAAATGATCGTGGTGCTGTAGCACCAGCACAAAGAACCTGGAACGAAGGCTCTGATACCATGTAGAGATTTTCACAATTCTGGAGTGTGGAGCTCCTGTGTGTGTGGGATAACAACCCCAATAGTGGGCTGTCCACGTGTGTGGGCAGGAGAGAGGAGAAGCACAGTTGGCAGCCTTGGGTAGTTGGTAGTGGGGTCGACTGCTCTTGGTTGTGGTCGGCGGTGGTGATGTGGAGAAGAGAGAGAGATGAGAGCCTTGAGTAGGAAATATTATTATTGCTCAAATAAAATTACAAGGGAAGACTCTTTTATAAAGAGAACATATCTCAACAATTTGGAAATAAATCACATCTCGAAAATAAGAAAGATCTTACCTCTAAAATAAATAAAATCCCAAACTATTTTTCCTAAAACATATTTACTAAAAATAGGAAACTTGACATTTAAACCAAGATCCAAAATAGGTCCCTTTAGACCTTCTCGATGTCGGCCCTGTGGGCCCCTGATAGCCTGCCACGTGGTGTTTTTTATTCCCAACCGTATGTTCATTGATGAATAAGATATTTGACTTGTTCATGTTGTAACTTAAGTTTTTAGAGAGGATGACATCTTTCAGGAGTCATATGGCACAACAGACTATTAATAGCACTCATCTTGGTAATATTCGACATCTAGTACTATTGATTTTGTGCATACTTATATCCATTTTATGACTTCAATAATTTTTTCCATAATTGAATGGTGGAATTTGTATGTAACAGAAGCTCCAAATTTCTGGTAGGTAGTTGCTAGTGTTATCATAGAAAGCATTTGCTGGTAGATGTGAAAAAAATTGAAGTATATTTAGTCTCATTCCTTTGAAAAGAAGAAACAAGCTTGGAATCGAAAAGCTTAATGACCTTGTGTACATCCACTACAATTCAATGTTACATATGAGGTACATCAAGGAAGGTTGTGATAAGAAGGAAATGATTGGTTTAATTGATTTGTCATACATCTTTTGAAGGGGAGATAATGTATTAGAAAGTTGGATAGATGACATTGCAGGAGATCCAATAATGGATGTTAGGGGAAGATTAGATCCAAGAGTTATCAAAGAAAATTGGTGTTGATGTTGAAGGACATATGATAAGATCTGGTCGTCATACATTTCCTATTAGAGTATTGGATGAAGAGGATAAATGACACTCATCAATAATCTACTTCAAAGAATGGCTCAGTTGATGGCGATGATGCAGAGGAGGATTTGAAGTAGAATGGTTATTTGACAAAGGAAGATGCGATGGTCAATTGCAGATTATTAGAAATTATGACGAACAACTCACCAATGTCCATAACGAACGAATTCCAAGACCAACACCTATGGATTACGAGGAATATAAAAGTCATGTTGCCTACATAGAAGATTTAAGCTCTTCAATTTCTTCTAGGAGCACAGGTGATCATTTTTTTGGTTCAACACCTACATATGACATGGGATAAGACATAGGAGATGAGACATCTTCATACAATTGACCTTCGTATCTGTAGTCCTTTGCATTACCATCGCTTTCGTACCTATTGTGTACATCACAAACTAGGTCAAAAAAATGTTGACACTTCTGGTAGTGAATATTTTTACTCATGATACTTCTAGTGGGTATGATATCTTTCCAGATTATTTTACTTCTTAAACCCAACCTCAAGCTCCTTAAATGCCAAGATTACCATCACCACAAGGTGCTTTGAGAACATAATCCTTCCGAACATGTGCAACTCGTTGTGCTCGTGACAGATGACCATACACAGCAAATATCCCTATCTTTGGACTTTGGTTAGTGTGAATGAACATGAGCATAGACAACATATCATGGATTATCGAATGGTGTATTCATATATTCTATGGGAAGATTATTGTGAATACATTCAAGCTATAGATTGTCACAATGGACATCAATGATGGCATCAACCAAATGTCAAAAGTGGTGATGGAAGCAACATGGATATGAATCCAACAAGAGACTCTTGGTTCTTTTGACGTCTTATGTATCAATTAGTTTGGTATTCGAATTTTAACATTTAAATTTTTACTTTATATTTGAATCTTTTATATTTGCATGTTTTAATTTAATTCGGATAGTAATTATTTAATATTTAATTCTTAAATTTGAATACAGCAGGTTACACGTTGCATATAAATATTAAGATATAGTACTCTTATTTTTACATAAATTTGTTTAAATTTGTAATTTTTTTTGACATTCTACTCATTTTAACTATGATATCAAAGTAGGGACATTTCCATTATGTGCTTTCAAAATGTGTACTTAAAAATTTATCGAAATTACGTTGAAATTAACTTTTAAAACTTTGCACCTTATTTACCTGATGTTGTTCTAAAGGCTAAAGCTGAGCCTGATCGATATTTTTTCTTGAGCTTGAGAAGTGTGGAGATACCAAACCACTTTGTCATTTTTATTTTGTAGTTTGCTATTTCTTGTTGGACCAGTAATTTTGCTTCACTTCTTTCCCATTCTCTTTCCTATATGGAGAGTTCGTGCTAAAATTTGAAATCAAGTCATTTCTTTTTTTACAAAATAAGAGTGGACTTGGCAGTAGTGGTGAGAGGGCCTATGCCTAAAGTTTTAAGCCTTTCACTTTAGCTGAGTTATATTTTCGTCACCTTGAGGCACATGAGCCTTAATTCGATACCTTAAATTTTCTAGTTGAGACACTATTAAGATTCCTACATCATATTCTACAATGTAGAATCTGTGTGGATTATGCAAATATACTTAAAATAAGTAGCTTTTGCATCTAGTACTTCATGTTAAAAAATAAAAAAGTTCAAGTTGTTGGTGTAGAACCAAATTAATTATTTCGCTGAAGGGAATGTGAAGCTTAGATGCACATAAATTAAGTTAAGCTTACTTAATATTCTTCACAACGAGTAATGTTTCGAAGTTAAAGTTTGAGGATTGAGATCACTCCATATAAGTATGTTCTGCATACAATTTCAAGCCATGCCAGCATTCCTACCTCTTACATTGAAGGGGGGATCAATTTCATTGTCGTAAGTGTCACAAAATTCTTGCTTGATGAAGGTATTGTGTTGTTCGATTTCGATGAAATTTGGTGTACATCATGTTTTATTAGATGATTTCAATTTGCTAATTTTAACTTTGAAATATTAATTGTGTACAAAGATATCAATTAAGTTGACCTCAAGTAGCTACCTTTTTTTTTTCTTTTTAAAAAGATATCAATTAAGTTGTACGTGCAGCAATGCTGCATACTCCTTGTCCTTTAATTATGTTTGTTAAAATGTGAGTTGAGCTAAATACTTGATGAGGAAGGTCCATAAGATTTTTTTTTCGAGTAAAAAAGGGAGGGTACCTTGAAGGCACCCACCCAAATATATTCATATATACTAAGAGAGGTACCGGGGTGCTATAAAAGATTACATCATGTTATCATGAGGAGTTCCAAAACATCAATTGGGAGGAGATGGATGAAATAACATTCAACACATAGGGGGTGTATCCCTTAAAGAGCACTCCACTTCTCTCTAGCTAGATGCCCCACAAGATTGCCAGAACCTTGGCTCTCTCCTTCCCAGATTTGAAGGTGCTGCATCTTGCTTGAGTTGTTCTAGCATGGTAGGAAGCCCAAAAGGTCTCCATGGAAGTAGGGCCAATCCAATTGGGGCCCAGACTCTGCCACACCCTTATGGCAAAAGAGTAGCAGAAGAAGAGATGGTTACTACTTTCTTCCACTTGTCTGCAGAACGAGCAAGAGGTGTCTTCCGAGAGCGCCCATTTAGCTCCTCTCCTTCATGAGCACCCTATCTCGCCTCAGGAGCCAAGCAAAGAAACAAATTTTTAGCGGACAGTTAACCGACCAGAGAAGCCTACAGTCTCTCAGGAAATTAGTGTCCATTGGGTGAGAGGTGTAAGTCTACGGTAGACCTCCCTTACGGAGAAGGTGCCTTCATCCCAGCTCAGTGTGTCTTTTCTGCTTTCGGTTACCAACCTTTTAGGGCCCTCAACAACTCTTGTAGGTCTTCACATCTCGAATCTAAGAGGGCTCCCTGGATGGTCGAATACCAGGCACCCTCCCAGCAGCTCTGGACTGACAGTTCTTTGTTTGCTACTTGAGAGAACAACCGTGGGAATTGGTTACTAAAAGAGCCATCACCTTGCCAGTCCATCCAAAACCTGAAATATGTGGTCGCCAAGCATGGGGGTGAATTGACCTCGGATTTTTGGCACCATCGTGGCTAGCCCCTTTATGAAGGTAGAGGCACCAGTCCTCAGGCTGGTGAGCATCTCCCAAGAAAGCAAGGTGCCGTAGCAATCACGCATGACCTCCCCTAAGATGCTCCACTTGCCTCGAACCAGCTTGGAGATCCACTTGGTAAGAAGGCTCATGTTGGCACCATCCACGCTCCGACTCCAAGGCCTCCTTCCTGAATGGGCCTGCAGGCGTCCTTCCAAACGACTAATCTTGTACCTCGTCCTACGTTGCTAAAGCTGGACCAGAGGAAGTCACGCATGAGAGCAGTGATCCTCTTCTCAACCTGTCGGGGAGCTCTGAATACGGAGAGGTGGTACATCGGCATAGAGGAGAGGGTCGCCCTAAGAAGCGTTAGTCTACCTCCTCTGGAGAGTCATCTGGATGCCCAACTAGCCTGCCTCTTCTCCATCCGCTCTACCAGAGGGAGCCAGTCCTGCAGCCTGAGTCTCCTATTGGTGAGAGGCAGCCCAAGATATGGGAGAGGCAGCTCTTCCACTGTCGTATCAAGGGCGGCCTTACAATCTTGCTGCTCCTGCATGGAGAGGTTAAGGGGGATGAAGGTGAATTTTGCATAGTTGATTTGTAGGCCCAACACCTCCCCGAACATGTGCATGACCAAGCAGACCCTTCTTGCTTCCAACTCTGCACCTTCTACAAGTAGCAGTGTGTCATCGGCATACTGCAAGATCGGGACTTCATAATCACTGCCTGCTTGAAAGCCTCTGAACAGTCCTTGCGCACAGGACCTTGCCATGGCTTTAGCTAGAGTGTCCACCGCCAGGACAAAGAGCATGGGGGCCAATGGGCAACCTTGCCTGACCCCTTTGTGTGGTTGCACCTAGCCCCCTATCGGGTTGCCATTGATTAGCACGGAGGTCATGGTGACGCAGCGTTTTATCCAGTCTATCCATCTGGTCTGGAAGCCCCTCTTGGCCAACGATGACCAGAGGAAGGACCATTGCATCGTGTCAAAGGCCTTGGTGAAGTCCACCTTCCAAAGAAAGGCCCTCCTCTTCTGCCTTCTCCAGCAGGCCAAGGTTTTAGAGGTGACGACAAAACTGTCAAAGATTCCCCTTATAGGGACAAAGGCCGTCTGTGTCTGAAAAATAAGGTCAGGGAGGAGACCTTTCAGTCTATTTGCTATGGCCTTGGCGACAATGAGGTAAGCAGCATTAGAGAGTGTAATTGGTCTAAAGTCTTTGATCGCCTCACCCCCTTCTTCGGCAATAATAAGAGGGACTTGTTTAACTTGTCAAAATCAACATTCCCTACCTCAAATTCTACTACTATCTGCATCACGTCCTCCTTAAACAAGGGCCAGAACTCTTTGTAGAAGTGAACAGGGGAACCGTTTGGCCTTGAACATCCATTTGCATTAAGGCCCCAAATCGCTGCTTGATGAGGGGCAAAAAGCACCCTCGGATTCAAAACCTCGTAGGAAGCCCAAGAAGGGATCCGGCTATCTGGATACGGATTTAACGGGTGGATCTAGCGTTGCTCGACCCGCCTACACTAAGGTGGATTCGGATCCACCCACATTTAGACGAGTTTGGACAAACCCGACCCAGCAGAAGATCCGAGTTGGTTGAAGTCAGAAAGGCGGTGAGAAAGTCCATGACGCCCACGTCGATGGTAACGATGCCATTAATAACCTGACAATAAATATGCCCTGACAACAGATACATCTTGATAGAAGATCTTAAGGCAAGATCCTCTTTCGGTACTATAAATAGCAAAGAGAGGCCCTCGAGGCTTCTCTTGATTCAATCTTTGAGAAAGAGAGATTGCAGTACTACTGTTTACTAGTGAATATTCAGAAGCATTGCCCTCCCCTCATACGTACACCCCCTACGGTGGAATTGAGTCACCAATCTTGTTTTCTTTGTGATTGGTTGCTTGAGATTCGTTGAGTCGGACCATTCGATTATTTAGGAGGTTCGATCAATTGGCGTCGTCTGTGGGAACGATTATCATTCGATAATGTTTTCGTTGAGCCTTTTTGATGGCCCCTACAACTCGCAACTCTTTTCGCGCTAATCTTGAAAAAGCGTTAGCATAGGCGAGGTCCAGCGTCTCAGTGTCTACGGGAGACTCTTAGCACGACGGTCCCAGTAAAGAGAAGTCGGCTTGACCTCTTCGTCTGGTTGAAGCCCCTGGATAGGATCCCCTTGAGATGCAGGCGAGGGAGGAGAATGAGGCCAAGTTGGCAGCTCTGAAGACGGAGCATCAATCCATTGCCAATAAACTCCACGAGATCAGACAAATCAGGGAGTTTGGTAAGTTCTAGCTGGAGGAGCTCCAAAGTTCGAGCCCCGAAGACGGGCAACTAAAGTAGCGTTTTGTGGTGGAAGAAAACGTCCGTCTGCGTAAATAGCTCAAGAAACTAAAACGCGAGCTTTGTAGCCAGAAGGGGGAAGCTCTTCCTAGCCTACTAAAAGCTCCACGCCCGCCTTCATTGGGGGAGCAGTCAAGGGCTCACCCCTTGTACACCAATGACAGAGGATCTATACCAGAGATTGTTTGCCAGGTCACTCGGGCAATGAGGGGTATACGCCCGTATGCGTACGTCATCACTTACCTGTTCACGAAGGAGGTGATGACAACCCCTGCCATAAAAGTTCATGCAGTTCGTCATGGCTCAATATGACAGGACGACGGACCCCAATAGTTTCGTTGGGAGTTATTCCCAGATGATGCTGGTGCATGGCTACCCAGACGAAGTACTCTGCCAGGTATTCCCTTCATATCTGTCCGGCATAACCCATGAGTGGTTCAACGAACTGCCAGCCAGACAGATTACTTGCTTCTAGGAATTGGCAGATAAGTTCTGCAAGTATTTTACCGGGTAGCAAAGGGTTCGAGACAACCCAGAAAGGCTGTCGGAAGTCAGGTAGCAGAAGATAGTCTTTCTGATCCCCGATCCTATTTGGATTGGTTCAAGGCCCAGTACTTCAAGTGCAAAAGGCTTCATGATGCCTTAGCCATCCAGTACTTCAAGTCGAGTCTCTTGACCCAGAGGTTCTGGTATGATAGAGCTACATGGTTCGCGGAGCAGGATGATTCTTTCCGTTCCCATAGCTGGTTGGCGGAAGGATACGACGGCGCCAATCCCAGAGAGGAAAGGAGGATCCCAAGAGAACCTACTCCTGTATTTGTTCGCGGAAGTGGTCGCTTCGGCAAGCGAAAGGCTGCCTTTCATGACTAAAGGAGCGACTGGCCCACCAAGGGTCGAAACAATGGATCCCGCCAACCTAGGAGGGAGTTCTTCGAAGAGTACACAGCCTTGGCCATGAACTAGGCAGACGTGTTGGCGGAGGTCTGATCCACAGATAAGGACTTGTTACCCTCGTTAAAACCCCATGAGAAGGTTGCATTTGGGCCCTGCTACAAGTGCCACAGGGTTCGAGGTCATGCCACTGAAGACTGCCGGGATCTCTGTGACCAGATTGAGTTCCAGATCCGACATGGAAACTTGGCCCATTTCGTCAAGCAAAATGAGGGCCAAGATAAAGGGAAGCGATCCATGGAGGGTTATGAGGATTACCACAAAGAAAAGCTCCAGCAGCTCCGGGGGATCAACATGATCTTCGTGATAGACCGGGAGCTTGGTAGGTCCATGGCCTATCAGGACGAACAGGTGGTGCCACCATGGCTCTCCCCGGCAGAGTACCATTGCCAGGTATTGGTAGCGATGCTGACATTACCATAGAATGCTCACCTCTCGCCGCCTGAACTCACAGGCGTAGAGGTCAAGGTAATCTTTGTGGTCAACGTTGCCCCAAGCCAACAAGTCACTTCCTCCGGGTAGGTGGCCACTTGTGCTTTCCCTACTCTTCAATGGGGTGAGAGGAGTACGGTTAAGCAGGGTGCCTCTAGGCTGTTTGCCTCTCTGCCTAATCCAGTAGAGCATGCGGACCCTCTCTTGGTGACATTCCTACTGGCGGGGGCAATTGCAGCCCAGGCTCTTAGTGGATGAAGGCAGCGTTGTCTATGTTCTATTTTTAAAGACATTGCACAAGTTGGGCTTCATAGAGGAACACCTCTCCCCCTCGACTCACCCGGTCGTAGGGTTTGGCAATCATAAAGTGATGCCAAAAGAAGAGATCAACCTTCCCCTGTCTGTCTGTGACAGGGACAGACACCTCAATAGGACGGCTACATTTATAATGAATGTGGCCGGGTTGACGTCCTTTGACGACATCATCGACCACCCGACAACCCACGCCTTTCGCCTGATTCCTTCCTTATTCTTCCAATTCGTGCTTTTTTGATCCCCTTACGGGGTGGGAATAGTGCAAGGGGATCAAACGGCTGGGCCCGAGCTCCTAAGGATTGAGCTAGAATGATCCATGGAACCAAGATCCCCCAAGCCACCGAAATTAGGGAAGAAAAGAAACAAGTCCAGGCGATCCAACAAAGAGTAAATCCAGTTGATTCGCTAGTAACTTCGGGACTCTTGCTAGGCTTTTCAGCCATGGCTATGCAAGTCTACCCCGACGATGCTAGTAAGCTTGTCCAGGTTGGAGCGAACTTTGATCCCTCTGAAGTTCAGGAGTTGTTACTCCTGTTGAGGACCAACGTGGACATTTTTGCTTGGTCTGCCAACAACTTGCAAGGGGTAGACCCGTCCTTGATTCAACACCGCCTCAATGTTCAAGCGGGTGCCTGAGTAGTCAAATAAGTGTGCTGGCACAAGTTAGCCAAGCAATGGCAAGCGGCGAAGGCCGAAGTCTAGAAGCTCCTCGAGGCCGACTTTATTGAAGAGTCATACCCAGCTTGGCTCTCGAATGTGGTGATGAAGGCTTCCCGAAGGACGAGTTCCCCTTACCAAAGGTGGATGCTCTGGTGGAATCCTGCAGCGGACAATTTCGTGTCCTTCCTAGACACCTACAGCGGGTACTAGTAGATCAGCCTTGCTCCAGCCGATAGACCTCATACCTCGATCTGTTTCAGTACAGGGTCATGTCTTTTGGATTGAAAAATGCTGGAGCAACTTACGAGCGCTCTGTAAACATGATTTTTTCTAATATAATAAGAAAATCATTTGAGGTGTATATAAACGATATGTGGGTAAAGGGATCAAACTTCCCTCAACAGTTAGAATATCTGATAGAGGTGTTCCAAGTTTTGAGGAGCGTTCGCCTCTGCCTGAATCCTGAGAAGTGTATATTTGGGGTGTCAGTCGGGAAATTCTTGGGGTTTTTGGTCTCTGGCAGAGGGTCGAGGCCAACCTTGGTATGATCCAGGCGATCATGGACTTGCAGTTGCCAAGTATCCTGAAAGGGATGCAGTCGTTAATCGGCAAAATCGCTTCTGTAGACCGATTCTTGTTTTGGTCTTCTGACAAATGCTTTCCCTTCTTTGAGTGTATCAAAAAGGACAAGGGCTACATTGCTGCCTATTGGACTTATTGCCAGAAGGCTTTAGAGGAGGTCAAGGTAGCACTCCGAAGTCTCCCTATCCTGATGCTCCTAAGCTTCGGGAGGTTCTTTCCTTGTACCTGGCGACGTTTATATTCGCTGTTAGCGTGGTCTTAGTCGGCGAACAAGGAGTGCAACGGTCGGTATACTTTATCAACAAAACCTACCAAGGAGCAGAAGTTAAGTATACGGTAATTAAGAAGTTCGAGCTAGCCTTAGTGACTGCCGCCAGGAAGCTACACCAGTACTTCCAAGCCCACATTATAATGGTCCTGTCCGACTACCCTCTATGGTGAATGTTACATAAGCCCATGGGGTCAGCACGACAAATAAAATGGGCCTATGAAATTGCAAAATTTGATGTCCAGTACCAGCCGAGGAGATCAATCAAGGGGCAAGTCTTGGCAGACTTTATGTCGGAATTCACAGACATGGATGCTTCCCTCGCTCTGCCATGGAAGCTGTATGGTGATGGCTCGTGTATGACAGCCGGGTCTGGGGTTGGCATAGCTTTGACCGCCCCAGACGACGTTACTCATAAGTACGCCATTAAACTGATTTTCCTGGCATCCAATAATCAGGCGGAATATGAAGCGATGCTAGCCGGCATCCGAGTGGCTAAATTGAAAGGCATCTCATCGCTGGAGGTCTACATGGATTCCCAGTTGGTCGCCAATCAAGTTAATGGTGAGTGCCAAGGTAGGGACCAAAACATGATCTTGTAGGCCGACAAGGTCAAGGAGGAGCTCTTGGACTTTAGGACCGTCTCGATCAGGTGGGTTCCTTGATCCTGCAATCCCCTTGCCAGGAGGAGGATTTGTCTCCAAACTTTGAAAGAGCCAACGGTGCTTGCTCCTAAGATGTTCATGATAGAGCAATCCTCATCATGTATGGCAAATATCATTACCTACCTGAACACTGGTAAGCTACCCCCCAGGGAACCACGGCCCAAGGCCTTCCGCCAGAAAGCCTCTAGGTACACTTTGATAGATGAGAAATTGTACAGGCGGGGGTTTTCCACCCCCTTGTTGCGTTGCTTTACAAAAGAGGAGGCATTACAAGCCCTCCAACAAGCCCATGGTGGCATTTGTGGGAACCATGAAGGGTATAAGGCCCTCTTGGCCCAGTTATTCTAGGCAGGGTATTTTTGGCCCTAGATGAAGCAACAGTGTAAAGAGTTTGTGCGCAAGTCTGATAAGTTCTAGTGGTTTGCTACCCTACTCCACTTGCCACCTGGAAAGTTAGTGCCTATCATGTCACTCATTCTTTTTGCAAAGTGGGGCATGGACTTCATAGGCCCTTTTTCGCCAGCTCTAGCTCAGAAAAGGTTCATACTAATGGTCGTGGACTACTTCTCTAAGTGGGTCGAGGCTGAAGCCATTGCTAGCCCAACAGCTGACAGTGTCGTCTCCTTTGTCTGGAAAAACATCATAGCTCGGTATGGGATACCTCAACACATTGTCTCAAGCAACGGCACCCAATTCGCTTGTAAAAAGTTTGAAAAATTTTGCAACAGTTGGAATATCTGCTTACGTTTCACGTTCGTGAGTCATTCCCAAGCAAACAGACAGGCGGAGGTAATCAACCGTATCATCATCTTAGCGCTGAAGCACCGCCTAGATTCAGTCAAAGGGAGATGGGTGGACGAGCTGCCGGATGCATTATAGGTCTATAGAATGTGCCAAAGGACTTCCACAGGTTACCATTTAGCCTGGTGTACAGCATGGAAGCCCAGCTACCTATAGAGACGATCCTCCCGACTTACTGGACACAACTCTATAATCCCGCTTCCAATGACGACCAAGTCCACCTTGCCCTGGACCTTGTAGATTAATTGAGGAAGCTTCTGAAGCGACGCTAAGGTACAAAGCAGTCACTGCGACTGCTTACAATAAGTGGGCATGCAAATGGAAGTTCTCAAAAGGAGACTTAGTCTTGCGCAAAAGTGAAGTTTCCATGCCAAGTCATTCGAGCGGGAACCTAGACGTTGTGTGGGAGGAACCGTACAAAATTTGTAAGAATAGTCCAAGCGACTTTTACGAATTACAAACCCTAGGTGGCAAAGCAGTCCCTTGTACTTGGTATGCAAGTAATTTATGCTTGTATCATGTATAGAAAGAAAAGACAATGAAAATAAAAACTTTTCTTTTTATTTCATTCAAAGTGTTGTCTGTTACATTCCCCTAGACCATCACTCTCGACTGGTCCCCAAAAAAGAAAAAGGGAGGGATGACAAAGGGAACACAAAAACAACAGCAATGCTATCTTTGAAGACTCGGCGACTTCATTCCCAGTCTTCAAAGATGTCTGCTCCAGGCGTTGAAGGTGGTGACGAGACGGCGCGAGGGGGGCTGATCAGTCAAGCAGGCGGTTCCGCAGCTCCTGATGGACCCAGCTTGGGTGCCTCCTCTTCAAGAGCTAGCCTTCTTGGGTAATCCACATGACCTGACTGGTTCGCAGGCGACTCTATAGGAGCCTCGTCTGCAATGCAATCGTCAGCTTTCTGACGGTAAAACTCAAACATGAACTGGTTCATAGACTAGTTGCATAGCTCCTCCACCGAAGTGTGCTTGCCCTTAAGAAGCGATTGCATTGCTGCTAGGGTGTGCTTTCTGATCTCCCTCAAGATTGCCTCCTGGTTCTCCTCTATAGATGGGTCATAGGCAAAGAACGCCATCATCGTCTCAGGATCAAGCTCCAGTTGGGCAGCACGCTCCAGCTTGAGCACCTTATCCTTGTCGTCCGCGAGCTCCCGGACCTTGTCAAGCTCGACTCTCAGGGCCTCCACAACTGCCTCTGCCCTTGACTTGCCGACATGTTGGCAAGCTTGTCGATGGCCATGCCCAGGCGAAGGTGCTCTTCGTGGAGAGCCGCTTTGTTCCCTTTCATGGCTGAGTGTTAGGCCCTTAGCACTTGCACTTCCTCTAGTGAAAGAACGTTGGTGCAGGGGGTCTGCATGTGCTTGGACAAGTCTTGCAGAGCCACGACTTTAGTCTTGTGCGCTCTGACGAGACTTTCCTCCATTTTCCCACCAAGGTACATGGTCTTCCTCAAACCTTGGTTGGCCTTGCTTAGTTCCTCCTATAGTCAGGCCACTTGACTGGCCGCCTGCTGTTACGAGTGGAGCTTACGGCTGGCTTCCTCTTCCACCTTCTCCGCCTTCTCCCGAGTGACAGTGGCCTCTCCAATAAGGCGGATGAAATTCCTTGCTCTGCCTTGGCCATCACAGCCCATTTGACGACCATCTCAATCGCCTCGGTGGAATTACTGTGCTCGGTGATGTTCGATGGAGCATCGTCGAGTGGGACAAAGGCAGTCCCAAGAGCCTCAATTTGTCAGAGACCACAGAAAAAGGTGTGAAGCAAAAGTTTCTCGCTAAAAGCGAAGGAAAAGGCAAGCAAGAGAAACTTACCGCACGGAGGCAATAAAAGTGCACGTGGTTGAAATTCATACCTCCCAGCTGGAAGGTAGCCCTAGAACACAGCTTCAGCACCTGCCTTTCCAAGTTGTGGGCGCTGCTCGAAGCACCTACCTGAGCCGGTGTCGCCCGGTTAGGAACGGGGCCTTCAGGAGCCCCCTCCAGAACAGATCCCCGGACAGATCTGACTGTTCGACCGATCATCCCGAGACCTCCCCAGCTGAAAGGGTCCACTAGCACTCTCGCCCTTGTCGAGCTTCGCGAGCTGTATAGCGTGCAAATACGTTGTCACTCAGAAAATCATTGGTGATAGCCACCTCCTACATTAGCTTGGAGAAGGCGCCAATAGAGCCGGACGGGGCAGTGGTGACATTGGTGATCGCCACTTGAGCCACCTTTGTCGGAGCCTGTGGAGGGGAGTCGACGAGGATAAACCCTTTCGGCGGTCTAGGAGGGCCATAAGGGGCAATCGATTCCATCGGGGCCTCCTCCACTTCAACCCCATTCGGGCTTGGAGGAGCAGTCGTTGCCGACTCCCCCGGAAGAAGCCCAGCGGTGGACCCCTTCTTAAGGCGCTTCATAGGGACCTCCACTTTCTCTTCGCTCTTCTCCTTCCTCTGCAGCTCTTTAGAGTGGGAGGATTGGCTCCCTTCGCCCTACTCCACAGGCCTCTCCTCCCCCATAATGAGACTCGTGGTGGGAGGAACCGCTGCCTCGCTGCTTAGGGTTATCCGGCCGAGCGAACAGACCAAAGGTTGCAACGAAAAAGCCAGGTGATTAAGTAATGGGCAGGGATAGATGCGCTTTAAAGCTATTGCCTCCCTCCCACTCACATGGCGTGGGATAAGAATCTGTGACCTACGACAGAGCCTCGCGGATGTCCTCCCGCTTGAATTTCGAGTGGGCAATCGACCCAAAATTTATAATTTTGTCTGCGTCCAGTTGCGCAGACGGATCAAGTTCCTCGGGTTTAGGCGGCAGGTCCTTATCAGGCAGACCTTGCCAACTATAAGGGACTCTGTGGTCCTCAATATTAGAAAGAAAGAAAAAATGGTGATCTTGCCCCTTCAAACTGTCGGGTAGATCAACAATTCGGTATTTGGTATGCCGGTTGTACAAGGTATAGGTGCCTGATGGGAGCTTGCCTTGTACTTTAAGGGGCATGAGCCTAAAAAGCAGGCGGAATAGACCTAGATGGGGAACAATCCTCAGATGGAAACAAATGGCGGTGAAGGCATTCAAAACTAGTTAACAATTGAGGCTAAGTTGCGAGGGGGCCAGGAGGTAGAAACAAAGGAAGTCAGAAAAGGGTTCAAAGGTACCCATAGGTCGTATTTTATGGTGTATTTACAAATAAGAAATGAATCCTTAGATGCGTCATAGCATAGATGGGTCTGGTATCCATAAGGATGAAACATAACTCCATCGAGTTCGTACTCATCTAGGAATGCCTTAATGGCGGACCAACTATGAAAATATGAAGAAAAACTGTATAAGTTCCTTGTCTTAGGCGAGATGTCAGACAATTATGAAGCAGACTTACCATTGCTTGCAAGCCCAGAGATATGATAACGCCTCGGACACTCGTCTAAAAAGGAGGCTCCGACGACGACACCTTCTTATGGTTAGTCGGGGAAGAAGGCTTGCAGATTAATCACAATTCGCTCCACGGCAATAAAGGGGTAGGTGGGGCATTAACTGTGCCCCACACCCCTTATTTATAACCCCTTGGCTACGAGCGATTACACCCTTGTGGGGTATGGATTTTGAAATAAGGAAATCTCACTGGATACGGTGTGGATTTCAAAAGATTCTGCCAAAACATAAAGATACCATGGTAAGCATTACCGGTATTAAATGCACGTGCTCACACATCTTACGCAACAGTGATAGCGGTCACATCGCTGGCAAGCGTGATATTTGAAGCTCTTACGCCTTATCTTGATGGCAATTAATGCCAGTCTTGTCATGCAACAAGACAAAAATCAATCTCGCAGTGATTGACCATCACTCGCGGAAGGTGGCACACACGTCATATTTGCACTCGGGAAGCCGCCTCTTAAGGCTGGCAAGATTCTAGGCGGACGTGCCTAAAAGTTGCTTCTTAAGGTTGGCAGGAACTAAGGTAGACGCGCTTACGTTCCCCTAAAAAACAACAGCTACCTCCTAACGGCTGGTAGGAACATAGGCATACCCTGCCCACGTTCCCCTAATACAACAGCCGCCTCCTAAAGGTCGTTAGGAACTCAGGCGTACTTGCCCACGTTCCCTTAATACAAAGCTGCCTCCTAAAGGCCGACAGGATTCTAGGCAGATGTGCCAAAAAGTCACCTTTTAAGGTTGGCAGGAACTCAGGCGGATGCACCTATGTTCCCCTCAAAAGCAACAGTTGCCTCCTAAAGGCCGGCAGGAACTTAAGCATACCTGACCTACGTTCTCTTAATACAAAGCCGCCTCCTAAAGGTCGACAGGAACTCAGGCGTACATGCACACATTCCGTTTATTACAAAGTCGCTCATCTAAGGTCGGCAAGAACTCAGGCATACCCACCTACATTCCTTTCACCTACTCATAAACTCCTAAGGCCAATAGAAACTCAGGCGGGCTATGCCTATGGTCGACGCATGCTTCAATGGATATGCATCACATGACTGAAGGTGCCTTGGCCACTTAAAGTTACAACCTTCGCTCCATGACAAATGCTCGTCCTGCTTTAATGGAAAAAGCTAGGAAATCATTTGGGTGTATCGTCTATTGTGGAGTTTTAAATACTTTAACTACTTTGTTAGCAGCATTCACTAGCTAGAGAGTGAGGGGCATATGATGAGGGGCAAAAAACGCCCTCGGATTCAAAACTCCGCAGGAAGCTCGAGTAGGGATCCGGCTACCCGGATACAGAGTAAATAGGCGGATCCAGCCCTGCCTAACCTGCCTACATTCAAGCTAATCTGGATCCTTCCCATTTAGGTGAGTTCGGAAAAACCTGACCCGCTAGAAGATTCAGGTTGGCTAAGGTCAGAAAGGCGGTGAGAAAGTCCACACGCTCACGTTGACGGTAACGATGGTGTTACCACCGCCATTAAAAACTTGACAACAAACATGCTCTGACAACGAACACATCTTGACAGAAGATCCTACGGCAAGATCCTCTTTCAGCATTATAAATGGAAAAGAGAGGCCTTCAAGGCTTCTCTTCATGCAATCTTTGAGAAAGAGCGATTGTATTACCACTTTTTACCGGTGAATATTCGGGAGCATTGCCCTCCCTCCAGATGTACACCCCTTGCGATAGAAGTGAGTCACCAATCTCCTCGTTTTCTTTGTGGTTGCTTGCTTGAGATTCGTTGAGTCAGACCATCCAATTACTTAGGAGGTCCGATCACCGCATTAATTTTGTCCTTCGAGAAACTCCCCCCAAGGGCCTCCGCCTGTGGCCTGGAGATGCACTTGGCATCTTCACTCGTCCACCACCAGCCGCTAGCACCATGCCTACTGGAGAAATCTCTGTAGTAGTCGGTGGTTGCTCTCCCAACATCTTCCCTCCTCTGGTATCGCACGCCGTCCACCATTAAATTGTTGATCCAGTTGATCCGCCACCTGGCTAAGGCCATTTGGTGGAAGAACTTGGTGCTATGGTCGCCCTCCTTCAGCCATTTCTGGTCGGATATGGCTTTCCAATCCACTTCCACTTTCCTATCTTCCTTTTGGACCACATTCATCTTGGTACTCCTGAGCGCCTTGTCCTCCTCTGACAGCCAGTCCTCATCTTCCTACCTGTCCAGTTTGCGGATTTCGTCTAGCACGTCTGATTTTCTCTTTTCACGTCTCTGCTTTAGCGCCCTTTGGTATTCTCTAAGGTGGTTCCTTAGAGAGGTTAGTTTTACGACAAGGCGGTTGGTCGCCGTCCCCTCTACCTCCAGAGATCTCCATTTGCATTCAATCCTCTCCTTGAAACCGTCTTCCATCAACCAGGACCTTTCAAACTTGAAGTAGGTGCCAACCATCTGGCTCTCATTTGTCTGCCAGACGAGGGGAGTGTGATCTGAGAAAGGCCTTTCCATCGACACGACAGCTGCCAATGGGTAGGCCTCCAGGAGCTCCATGTTGGAGAGGAATCTGTTGATGCGAGAATGCTGGCCACTGCTGTTCCTCCATGTGTAGAAGTAGGTGGCAGGGGCAAGGTCCACCAAGTCGAAAGTTGCCACAAGCTCTACAAACTCCTCAGAGCCCGAGTCCTGACGTCCACGACCATTGGGCCTATCTTTGAGTTGCAATGTGGTGTTGAAGTCACCACCCAACAGCCAGAGGCAGCAATGGGTGGTAGCCCCAATCGATGCGAGTTCCTCCCAAAGTTCCGCTCGAGTGCGGAAGGTTCATAAGGTGTAAAAATGATGATTCATTTAACGAGGAAGATTCATAAACTATTTTTGATGTGCTAGATAAAAGAAAGTGTTTACACATAGAAATTTTTGCGGTTAACAATCTCTTCATTTCAAATTGTTGGAGATTTAGGGGGATTGAAAATATTATTATGAACCTCAAGAAATAAATAATGGAAGTTGGTTCCTTTATAGAGAGGGTCACTCGTAGTTCAAATCCTAATATAATTTTCTAGAATAGGAAAGAAATAAATATCTAACAAATCAAAGCTAATCATATCCTTCAAAATAGAAAGTGATAAATCAAAAATAGATTTTTCTAATTTTTTAATTCTATAATCTCATACACAAATAGCATAGGGAACATGGAAATTGGCAATTTCATTAAAAGTTTCTTTTTCCCAGTCTAGATGGTCACATTTTTTTAAGTGCATGATTATTGGGGAGGCATGTTGGGAGGTATGTCTAAGAATTGGTCGTAAATCAACATTGCTATTTTGAAAATTTCAATAGTGAAAAATGAAGGCTTAAGGCACAATGATTAAACTCTAAAATATAAGAAATTTGCTAAAAAAGAGAACTTGATATGTCTGCAGCCATGACAGTAACTGCTCATACTAAGAATTAGTATTTACTGATTAATGTCAAAGTAATTAGTAGTTATCATAATGCCAAGTATTTACTTAATTGGTAATTCCATGCTTCATAGTGTTTAATTAATACTAGTAGTTAATACTTGTAATAATGATTGAAATATGGACAACGATAACATACAATGACACAATTCACAATACTTCTACTTTGTTCCTATCATCGAATCACTCATATTTATCAACTAAACTGAGCTAAGATCAAAAGAAAATTGACCTAAGATACCTTAATTTTAGTTAAATAAAACCTCTTAACCTTTCCTATGCCCTGTTGTGCTCAATGATTGTTTGATGGAATAAGGCACCTTCAGCCCTTTCATAAGAAAAATTACAAAAACATTCACAAGATGACAATTTAATGTTGACATATGTCAACATTTAGGTCCATATCGGCGAACTTTTTTCTGTATCTCTTGATCTTGATGATTTGAAATTATATTGATAGAATTTTGCCATTATGCAATTGATTTCCTGTTGATTTCTATGTGCCGGTATGTAGCTTGTTTGAAATTGTTGGAGGCACGCTGTAGGCATGTCCATGTAACTAATGAGACAAGTGATAGAGGTCTTGGAAGTTAAGGGCTCTCAACCAACTAGGAAAAAGAGTGTATATGAATTCTGGAATGCAAGCTTAATAATGAAAGGTGATAGAGATGAGGTAGTAGAGATTAGTATCGGAGCAAATTTCATTCTAAAGAAAGGTTCTTTTAAATTATTAGGTTTGACTTTTCAGCAAGATGAAGTGATGGAGACATTTTATATAGATTTAATGCAGTTTGTTTGAAGTGGAGAACTTTTGGTATTGTGTGGTACAATAAGATTATTTGAAAGTTAGGGGAGTATCATATAGTAGCTATGAGCTTTCTATGCTATATACATTTGATGTGTTGGGCTGTCAATTGTAGGCATGTGCAAAAGTAGAAATGATAATGCCGAGGTGGACATGCAATCATATAAGAAATAGATTTACAATGAGATTATTAGGGAAAAGGTAACTGAGTGCAACTTGTTTAAGGTGGTTTGGGTACTTTTAGAATATGCAAATTGATGCTCCAGTCAGAAGATGTCAAAAGTTGGTTAAGTCTTCTAAAAGGGTCGACGGTGATGGGTGAATTGCTGGAACAAAACCATCATGTATGATTTTGCTTTCTTGGGTTTAAGCTTTAGAATGACTCAGGATAAGTGTGATTAGAGGCCAAGAATCCATGTTGTTGGCTGGACTCAATATAGGAAAAGCCTTAATTGTTGATGACGAATGTATGGTTAGTTTGTATTGGTTAATTTATGCACAATATTTGGAAAAAGAAAGTGATTTACTATCTAGATGGATCTCAACCTGAACATGAAAGATCTACTCTGCAATGAGTCAGAAAGAGCATACACCATGAAGAAACCATTGAACAGTTTGATCTTACATGCTCAAACATAGAATTCACATACGTACCATTGTACATATAAATCAAGAATGCAACTTCCAGCAGACAAGATTTTACAAGCTGTGCGGTAAATCTGCTTTATGTTCTGTATTTAGAACTTGGCTTCAATGCTGTCAAGGCTATCGTCTCAGGCTACTGGATTAGGCAGGAAAGCCAGTGGTTGCCTTAGAGCTGCCCCAGGTGAGAGGCTTCATCCGGGCTATCACATGGTCGCCTTCTTCGTTGCCTAGGTTGCCTTACACCTTGTTACCCTACTGATTCATGTTAGAGAAGACTGTAGGACTCTTCTTTATTATTAAGTTATATATATTATCTATATGTTAGTGTTATATATTGGTGTATATGCATACATGCATAAATATATGTATGTGTATTATGGGTAGCTTTGATATATACTCAGGTCTGCCTTTTACTTTGTTATATCTTACTAACTTAATTATTGTTTGTTTGATATGACATATATATATAAGTTATGCACATATGTAATTGAAAATTTGTAATGATAATTATCATGTATTGTTAGTTTAATTGTATATATTTACTTTTATCTGAAAGTATTTAATGATATAACAATATATGTATAAGTTATGATATTAAGTCGTGCATAAAGTATATATAGTATGTCACTTTCTTGTTTCAGGAAATGCATAGAAAATATGTTATGGTTATTGTTTTTCCTTGTAATTATACATATAATATATTTGTGTGCACATTATATGGTAATATAAATATATATATGCATTATTTTTTTTGAAAAAAATGCATTATTGTTACTTAAATATAATAGGGCCATTGTTTTTCTTTTATTTAAATAGTGTTAACAACATGTTATGCTACCATATGATTTATTTAGGCATATTTAATATTTAAAAAAAAAACTTGTCGCCTCTTGCCTCGGGCAATAAAGGGGCTGGTCATCTTGCATCTTATCTGAGGAAGGATGGTTCTACTAGTGGAAATGGTCCAGAAGATTGGAGTTATATGTTCTCGAATTTGTTTCTTATTGATGAAAACATGAAATAATAATTAGAGCCCATACAGAGGAATTATCAACTGGTATAAAATTCTTCTCTCAGGTCTGTCATCTTTATCGCTAGACAACATATATTCCCAGAGGCTAGATCGGGGATCCTGAAGGAAAATATCTGCAAAATGCTAGGTTGAGTTTGTTTCACTTTTTTCGTGGCCAATTTGAAATTCGGACATGAAACTTGGAGGAAACAGTTGATCTTTTGAGTTCAAAAAAAGACTTGCCTTTGCTATTACTCATTCTTAACCGAGTAGCCATGTCCACAGAAAAGGGTATCCTTCTCTAGAAGGGAGACAAGGGGCCCTTTTTGGGAGAAGAGGGTTATTTCACTACCCAGATTGTATTATTCAGGTCTAAATATTTTGCACCAGTCTGCATATTCATCCTAGGAAATCTTGTAGAGGAGATTGGAGAGGGACCAATTAAAACTTTGCCTGCTAATTGTGTGATGACATTCTTTTTGTCTACTTCTGGAAGGATTTTGGAAATTTAGTACTGTTGAAACAAATGAATTGCATTATTTTAAAAGAAAGCCTTAGCTCTCTTTTATATAAAAGAAGATCGGGCTAATTACATAAGTATCTCTCAAGATAAATAAAATTACTAAATACCTCTACAACTCAACAGTCCTCCTCAAGTTGGGTGTATGTCAACGAGCCCGAACTTGCTGTTCAAGAAATTATGACATTTCTTCTTAAAGGTCCTGGTAAAAATGTTAGCAACCTGTAGTTCAGATGAAATATAAGAGGTACTTATCTTGCCTTCCAGGACAGCATCTCATATGAAATGACAATCAACCTCTATATGCTTCGTCCTTTTATGAAAAATAGGATTAGATGCAATATACGCTGCTGATTTATTATCATAGTAGAGTGTAACTGGGGTATCAACTACTATTCCTAGATCCTGCAAGAAACCAATCATCCACATAATCTCACATACAACCTGTGCCATAGACCTGTACTCGACCTTTGCATTGGAGCGAGTAACAACATTTTGTTTTTTATTCCTCCATGAAATCAGATTTCCTCCTAAGTAGACAGCAAAGCTAGATGTAGATCTCCTATCCTCTACTGATCCTGCATAGTTTGTATCAGAATAAGTCACAAGATCTAGAGTGTCACTCACACTATAATATAAACCTTGTCTTGAGGTGTCCTTTAGATATCTCAAAATGAGATATCATGCCAATGACTGTATCTAGGACTCTGTATAAACTGATTAGCATGACTGATTGCAAAGCTAATAACTGGACTTGTAATAGTCAGATATAACAAACAACCAATAGTACTACGATACTTTGTAACATCCTCAAACAAATGATCTGTCTCATCTGAACTGTGAGTAGTAGATGTTCTACTGGTATCCCTGCTGGTTTGGACCTAAGAAGTCCACTCTCCTCCTGAATCTATAAGATATATTGGCTCTATGATAGGGATAAACCTCCCTCCTGACAAATAACCTCTATCCCGATAAAGTATCAAAGATCACCTAAATCTTTGGTGGCAAAAGTGGATTGAAGAAAGGCTTTCGTCTCGGCGATCCCATTGGTATCATCCCCTATCATGATCATATCATTAATGTAGACGGGCAAAATAACTATTTTCCATATCCCACCATTCTTTGGCCATCTAATAAAATATAGAATGGTCAGTAGCAGGCCTCTAAAACTCCAGTTTCTTGATTTCAAGGTTGAGCCTCTCAAACCAAGCTCGTGGACTCTGCTTCAGGCCATACATGGTGTTCTATAAGCAGCAAACAAGCTCCCCCTGATTGTCATAACGTGGTGGTTGTCTTATATATACCTCCTCTAGTATATCACCATACAAGAATGTATTCTTTATATCAAGTTGATGTAGTGGTCACTCCCTAATTACTGCCAAAGATAGGATAATCCTGATAGATGTAATGCGAGCAACATAAGAAAAGGTCTCAAGGTAATCCATCCCATAAGTCTAGGTGAATCCCTTGGCAACAAGTTTGGCTTTATATCTCTCCACTATCCCATCGGACGTGTAGTTGATGGTATACACCCATCTACAACCAACCATTGTAGCACTCTCAGGACATGGAACAAGATCCCATGTTTCTCTAGTCTGAAGAGCCTGCATCTCCTCATCCATGGCTACCTTCCATTTTGGATCATGAAGTGCCTGGACAAAATCTCTGAGAATATCTGCTATGGTAATGGCAGATGCAAACTGTAGTGTAACGAGAAATAGGATGAAGGGTAGTATCAAATCTCCTCTGCGCAGTCTCCTCCCTATCTGACTCATCTCTATCTGAAGAAATAAGAAGCTGAGCTGGCTTGTCACAAGCAGAGTTCTGTGGATGTGATCTCCTGTGATATATCTGTCTCCTCTATGGCAGCCTCTATGAATGATCCTTCTTATGAGAAATAGAGAATCTTCTCAAAGGTCACATCTGTAGTAACAAGATATCTCCTACGAGCTGAATCATAAGACCTATAGCTTTTTTGGGTCCTGGAGTAAACAAGAAAGACACTTTGTGGTATGATGAGCAAATTTATCTTGGATCCCATAGTTCTGAACAAAACAGACACATCCAAACACTCAAGGTAGCATAGGAAAAATTCTACTACAGTCATGATGGATAATTTGATATGGAATCTGACCTTGAAGCATAGGAAATGGCTGCTGATTAACTGAATATGCTGCTGAGAGTATGGCATCACTCCAAAATTGCTTAGGAACCTTTATATGTGACATCAAGGTTCTAGCAATATCAAGCAAATGTTGCAACTGGCGCTTTGCAACTCCATTCTACTGGGACATATGAGCATAAGAAATTTGATGGATGATCCCCTTGGCATGGAAAGCCTCCTGCAAATCACCATGCATAAACTCTTAACACATTGTCATTGCGAAAAATCTGAACAGTAGTACCATATTGAGTCTGCACCTCAAATAGAAAATGCTGAACAATAGTGGGAATCTCACTAGGAGCCTTCATCAGGAATACCCAGGTGAGTCTGCTACTATCATCAACCATAGCTGCAAAATACCTGTGTCTGGCAATAGAAGCAACTCTGAATGGTCCCTAAACATCACAATGTATGAGGCAAAAAGGACTAGAACTAACACCGGTACCTCTCTCAGGATAGCTACTCCTATGATGTTTTCCTAGTTGGCAATCTTCACAATCTAAGACCAAAGAATCTGGTAACTCTAGATACATTTGGTGCATCTTCCTTACAGACGAATGCCTAAGTTTTCGGTGCCAAAGTAAAGGATTATGAGAGATAGACATCGCCCCAGTAAACAACATGGCATGTCTAAATAGTACATGCCATCTCTCTCTATGCCACTGCCAATGATTTACCCTGTGTTTTGATCTTGAAAATAACGCTTCTCATAAAAAATAACACGGCATTCCAGATCTCTGTAAATCCTGCTCATTAACAAAAGATTTATAGGAAATTCAGGGGCGTAGTATACCTCCTCTATCTTCATCTTAGGTGTAGCATCTACACTCCCAATTGCAGTCACATGAGAGGTCTTTTCATTAGCCACCTACCCTTCTCGCATTCCTTGTGGGATCATGGAATTCTTCAGACAATGTCGGTCTCCAGTGAGATATACAGAAGCTCTAGAATTTATCGCCCATGCACTTCTGTATCCCTTTCTTTTCTTTTCAACCTCTTGGACTGCAACGTAAGCCCTTCTATATCTGAGTTTGATTTTTCTAACATATCAAACTCATCTTCTTGGCATGAGAGAAGACTTATCATGCTTGAAAGGGATATCTTCGTTGGTGGTGAGAGGACTCATCACCACCTTTTTAATGTGTGAGATAGGCTCAAACACATACAAGATAACATCTATCTACATTGATCTTGCCCCCAATGGGCTGCACCACCACCCAGCAATCGCAGTGCACCCATTGGATGGACGACAACCCCCAACCACAGCCACAGTAGGGGCGATGGAGGCATCTATGTAGAATGGCAACGTCGCTGTAGCGACTGTCGAGGCTGCTGTATCATCGGCAACGCCCC
The DNA here is from genome assembly GCA_037157565.1 of Thalassia testudinum. Lineage (NCBI taxonomy): Eukaryota > Viridiplantae > Streptophyta > Magnoliopsida > Alismatales > Hydrocharitaceae > Thalassia > Thalassia testudinum. The sequence goes on from JAZHRO010000059.1 coordinate 25,179,630, forward strand.
CTGCAGCAATCGCAGGATCGGTGCTGACTAGTGGCGGCATGGGCTTGGCACTGACCAGCGTGGAAACCATCATTGGGTCAGCGTTGGGAGAGATCTTTGTGATCTCCCATGAAATCACCTCCACTTGGTTGATCAAATCATATTTTGGTAGATTTTCGGTTGGATATTGAAGTACCAGCCTAAGATCGTTGCTCTGATACCATGTTGAAACAAATGAATTGCATTACTTTCAAAAGAAAATCCTAACCCTCTTTAATATAAAAGAAGACCAAACTAATTACTTAAGTACCCTTGATGATAAATAAAATTATCAAATAACCTACAACTCAACAGTTATAAATGTATAGAACTTTACGTCAATTTCTTTTCTTTTCTTTGTTGTTAACATCTCCTATTTCTATGTGATTTTCTATGATGTCCTTGCATTGAAGCCAATACCATCTCAAGTTGCCTTTTTTTTTTTTTATATATAGAAAATCTCAAAGTTGACTCGTGTTATTCAGATATCTCAGTGGTCCAAAGATACCAGTTCTTTCATAGCTCGACAACTTTTGTTAGAGCTCTTGGTTGCCGACCAAATCTTCATGTCTTTTGATTCTGGCCTTATCTACAATGAGGAATAGACCTTCACCAGTCGTAGATATGAATGTTCTGCTGTTCCAGTATTTATACAGCTGGATGTTGCGTCTTTGCTTTCCTCTGAACAAGGTCTGATGAGATGTGCCAAATGACTTTACTCATCCTTTGGACCCAAAAATTTGCTAGAAAAGATATATTCTTGATCTTTTGTGGTTATGACGATGTTGAAATTATTTTGGCCTCTACATGGTGGTTGTAAATTGGTTAGGTCAGATTAGAGATTTTTTTTGATTTGATCTGATCTCTCTTCCTATTTCAGCTGGCGACTTTTATGAATATTTTTAGTCCTTCTGTGGGTCAGCTGATCTCTATCACATTTTTTTCCCATGGTATTATAATTCATAAGGATTTGAAGGAGAGCATGGTTGAGGTTAAGAGATTGGGTGATCGAATTATTTTGATAAAATTAATCTTAGAAGAAGAGATCTTAAATGTCATTTCAGTTTATGCACCTCAAATTGATCTAGAGGAAAGAATAAAGAACAAATTTTGGGGAGAGCTTGATATGATAATTCAAGGAATCCCACAGACAGAAATGATTTGCTTGGGTGGAGATTTAAATGGGCATGTGGGAAAAGATGCTTTAGAGTATGCAGGAGTGTATGGAAATCATGGTTTTGGTGTTAGGAATGAAGAAGAGAAGACGTTCCTTGATTTTGCTATGGCTTATGATCTTTTCATAGCAAATACTTTCTTCAAAAAATGGGAAGAGCATTTGATTACCTATAAAAGTGGCTTAACAAGAATGCAGATCGATTACTTTGCTTTAAGAAGAAGGGATCGTTTATCTTGTAAGGATTGCAAGATTATTTTAGGGGAGAGTTTAACTGCTCAACATCGTCTTTTGGTGTTGGATGTTTATTTGAAGAAGGCAAAGAAGAGAAAATTAGTGTCTAAGAATTTGAGAATTAAATGGTGGAATCTTAAGAAAGAGCAAGTGAGATTTAAAGAGAAGATGCAACAAAAGGCTTGGGATCTTGATGGTAGTGCTGATGAAATGTGGTTAAATATGGCAAACTGTATTAGGAAGGTGGCAAAGGAGGTGTTAGGCGTGTCTAAAGGAGGTGTTCCAGGATAAAAGGAGGCTTGGTGGTGGAGTGAGGAAGTGCAAGAGAAGGTTAAAATTAAAAGAACCTGTTTTAAAGCCTTATATCGAGATAAGACCGATGAAAATATGGAAAACTACAAAAGAGCAAAGAAAGAAGCAAAGAAAATTGTTAGTGAAGCAAAAGCAAAAGCTTGGGAGCATTTTTATAAGAAACTTGATTCTAAAGAAGGTGAAAAAGATATTTTCAAGTTAGCTAAAGCAAGAGAGCGGAAAGCAAAGGACCTTACGCACGTAAGATGCATCAAGGATGAAGAAGGAAGGGTGCTTATAGCTAGTGAGGATATAAAGACAAGATGGAAAAGATATTTTCATAAGTTATTTAATGAAAAACAAAAGAATGATATCATCTTAGGGGAGTTAGTTAACTCAGAAGAGTATGTGAATCGATCATGTTATCGAAGGATACAAAAGAAAGAAGTAGAGGAGGCTCTGAAGATGATAAAAAGTGGGAGGGTTGTTTGGCCTGATGATATTCCTATAGACGTCTGGAGAATGACGGGAGAACGGGGTATAACTTGGCTCACAAATTTATTTAATACTGTGTGGAGAGGCAAGAAGATGCCAAAGGAATGGAGGAAAAGTTTTGTGGTACCTTTATACAAGAATAAGGGTGATATACAAGATTGTTCCAACTATAGAGGTATTAAGTTGATGAGTCATACGATGAAACTTTGGGAAAGAATAATTGAAAGAAGGGTGAGGCAAGTCTCTATGGTAACTGAAAATCAATTTGGCTTTATGCCAGACAGGTCTACTATTGAGGCAATACACCTCTTGAGACGTATGATGGAGACATACAAAGTGAAGAAAAAGGATTTATATATGATTTTTATTGATTTGGAGAAGGCCTATGATTCTGTCCCAAGAGATATCTTGTGGAGAATTTTGGAGAAGAGACAAGTGCCAATTATATATATCAACCTTATAAAGGATATGTACTATGGAGCTGCAGCTTGTGTAAAGACTAAGGATGATTTGACAGACTACTTTGATATCACCATTCGTCTGCATTGAGGTTCGACTTTAAGCCCTTATCTTTTTGCCTTGGTTATGGATGAGTTGACGAGGCATATCCAAGTTGAGGTGCCTTGGTGTATGCTTTTTGCTGATGACATTGTGTTGGTTGATGAGACAAGAGATGGAGTGAACAGAAAACTTGAGCTTTGGAGAGAAGCCCTGGAAGATAAACGATTACGCATAAGTAGGACGAAGAATGAGTATATAGAATGCAAGTTTAGTAGTAGAGGGAACAACGAAGGGATTGATGTAAAAATTGGAGAAGAGTGCATTCCAATGAAAGATATTTTTAAGTACTTGGGATCCATTTTCCAACATGATGGTGGAATTGATGGAGATGTTACACATAGAATTAATGCAGGGTGGTTGAAATGGAGGGGTGCTTCTGGTGTTCTCTGTGATAAGAGGGTTCCTTTAAAAGTCAAAGGAAAATACTATCGAGCTGTGGTAAGACCAGCCATGTTGTACGGTTCTGAATGCTGGGCTATAAACTATAGGCATGTACAGAAGATGTCTGTGGCAGAAATGAAGATGTTAAGATGGATGTGTGGTCATACAAGAAAGGACCGTATTTCAAATGAATTTATTAGAAACAGGGTTAGGGTGGCACCGATAGAGGATAAAATAAGAGAGGCCCGTCTAAGATGGTTTGAACATTTACAAAGAACGCCACTAGATGCTCCAGTTAGGAGATGTGAGAAGTTGGAGGCTGAACCTGCTAAGAGAGGGCGAGGAAGACCAAACAAGTATTGGAAGGAAACTATTAAGTATGATCTCAATTACTTTAATTTAAGTCCTAAAATGATTGAAAATCGATCTGTGTGGAGGCAAAGAATCCATATAGCCGACCCCACTTAGTGTGGAAAAATACTTGGTTGTTGTTGTTGTATGCAGTGTTCCTGCATGCTTAATCTATGATTTACATAGGTTCAAGCATTTTGAATTGTAAGCTAAATACCTAAGCACCCCCAACCCCCCAGCATAAAAAAAACCCTAACAAGGAAAAAAAAATCATAAATTAAGTTTCTGTTTTCTTTTCCTTTTTCTCCCTCATTGCTGAGTGCTATTCTAATTTTGGTCTGAAATGTAAGCAATGCTTACTTTGTGTAGGACATTTCTCTTGATTGTCTCAAGTCTTGGATTTATTTTTATGCAGTTCAAAGAGTACAATCTTAAGCAATCTAAGAAAGCAAGCTTGAGTAACATTTTTATCAGTTTGTCACCCTAGATGGTGCTTACTGATGACATCAGCAGCTTGCAATCATTCAATGTGATAATCAGTAGAGTTCAGTGATATGCTGTTGGCAATTTTTCTTGGTTGTTCTGGAGCTTCATCTCTAGTTTTGTTTTACTTTTTTTTTTGTACTTATTACTTGCCTAAAAGACATGTTCTTGTATATGATAATTAATTACTCTATTTCAGAGCAGGTGAAGGTTCTGGCCTTAACAGACCATGATTCTATGGCTGGCATACAAGAAGCTGTTGAAGCGGGTCATAAATTTGGCCTCAGGATAATTCCAGGGGTAGAAATAAGTACAGTATTCTGTCCAAGGTACTTTTACTTTTTTGCCCTTATTAGTTTTTCATTTGAAATACTAGGCAGTAATTGTTATTCGTGGCCTCAGAGTGTTGACTGCATGCTATTAGAGAACTCTGTTCCTTGATTTTTCGCTCCCTTCTGATTTCAGCAGTGTTAAACATAAGATAAAGATCTATGCTATTCTCAACTAATAACTGACAGTTGCCATGACATGATGGATATTTGGAAGGGAAGGATCAGAGACCGAGGAGCCTGTTCATCTTTTAGCATACTATAGTAGCTGTGGACCCTCAAGTTATGAGGAGCTTGATAGTTGCTTGTCAAGCATCAGAGAAGGGCGTTATGAACGGGCAAAAAATATGGTGCTCAAGTTAAACAAACTAAAAATGCCACTCAAGTGGGAAAATGTCACCAAGATTGCAGGGAATGACGTAGCTCCTGGCAGGTTGCATGTTGCTCGTGCAATGGTTGAAGCAGGTTATGTAGACAACTTGAGGCTAGCATTTAATCGTTACCTTTACGATGGTGGACCTGCATATGCTATGTAAGTTTGAAAAATTTTCTCATACTGGTAATTCTTGCTTCCAGCATGATTTATTTTTTTGATGATGAGTACCTTATTCAGGGGCAACGAGCCACTTGCAGAGGAGGCAGTAAAGTTGATTTGCCGAACTGGGGGTGTAGCTGCTTTGGCTCATCCCTGGGCACTAAAAAACCCTATTCCTGTTATCAAAGCCTTGAAGGCTGAAGGACTTCATGCTGTTGAAGTATACCGCAGCGATGGAAAGCTACAAGGTATCATACTTGATATAGTTTCGGTATTAGCCTTCGGGTTCGTACGAGGGAATTCCTTCTTAATTCCCTTAACGAGCAATAGTCCCTTTTGCATCCCAGTTTAAAGAATATATGCATCTTTCCTGGACAGGGTTCAGTGATTTGTGTGATACTTACGGTCTTTTGAAGATTGGAGGTGCTGATTATCATGGAAGAGGTGGGAATGATGAATCTGACCTTGGTAGCGTTAACCTTCCAGTTGTTGCAGTTCATGAGTTCCTGAAGGTTGCTCGCCCTATATGGTGCAATGCCATCAAGGACTGTCTTGCTTCCTTTACTGAAAATCCTTCTGCTACCAATCTGGAGAGGCTAATTAGGTTTGGAAAGGTGAAGGATATCAAGAAAAATGCATCTGTGCTATGCGACCAAGAACTGATAGGCTCATGGTTTTCTTCATGGTTAACTGTTGAAGAGCAGAGATCAGTGGAGTTTGAGGTGCTGTTACAAAAGCTCAAAAATGTTGATATCAGTTGACACTTTCAGAGGTCTGTAAGATTACATTACTTCTGATTCTTTCTTTCTTTTCTAGCTATGCAGGTTAAAATATTTTAATTACGATTTGCCTTCCCATAGATGTGAAACTTGTAGCCTGCGACTCAATGCGAAGGTTTAAATTCAATTCGATTTTTGTGCATGGCCGGATAATCAATAATAGTTATTTATTTAAGTAGATGGACAATAAAACATTTATCTTCTTGAATGCAAGGGGAGTTTCATCCATTTTATCAGTTTCTTAATGTGGCTTTTGCCATTTCGGTGTTTCTGATGCCATGACTTTCCATTTAATAGGATCCACTTTCCATGGTACTAGAAGGGAGCTTGTTGGATCTGGTAGCTTATACCTTTACTGTCCCAAGATGGAAGGAAGAAAATGGATTAAGCTGTGTTGATTGTTGGTCAAATTCAGGTTGGTTAATCGGGTAATTGGTTCATGGGTGATTTTGTTTTTGTCGGTTTTCCTATTTATACCTTACTGCTGGTTATGATGCAAAACAACTAGCCAACTTTTAAAATGCATGTGTGCTGTCCACCTGGGCAATGGAAGGTTGGTGACCGGTGAATATTGGGGCATGATCACCGTCAGATTTTCAATCTCCTTGTTTAATTCATCTACCTTTTTTTCTGTGTTTTGCCTTGGGTTGCATGATAAGTTTTCTTGTTTATTCTATTTCGAGCAAATTTTCTGTGAAAAATCCATTGACTTCCATGACACCCTGAATCTTATTCTACTCTGATGTTGGTCGTGGCGATGCAATGGCCGTTGGGCACCTTGGTTATCAAGAACTATAGGTTTGATGCGGAGTGCCTCTTTTCTAATTCGTTTAGTTCGTTCTAACTGACTTAAAAGTCCAAGTATTATGTTCCTTCAAAACTAGCTTGCTAGAGGGACCATATAGCCATTTAGCCCATGGAAGTCCTACTTTCAAAAGTAAAAAGAGGTTATGTTAAGTTACTTGTGGAAGATTATACTTTAGATGACAAACTATCGAGGTTATTTGTGCCCTTGGTCTTGTTATCAAAGGATAGATCAAGGGAATAATTGTTCTTTGAAGGTTGCAATATGCTTCATTATATAGGGAAGTGACGAAAATATTAGTGCCTTTCCCTTGTTTGTATCCACCTGAAGCTGAAGAAGTACAACTCAAAATAATGAAGAAATATTGTGAATCTCTTCATGCTCCTTTCAAACCTCTAGTGTCATTTCTTCAACGGTATTGTTGGAGTACATTTTATGTAAAAACCCATCTTATTTGATATCGTGTAAGATCAGGGTTTAATTGGATTTGATCCAATTCTCAATGGTTTTAAAATTTTTTCCGATCCAATTATCCAAATATCTCAATGGTTTAATATTCAGAGGCAAAATATTCCATCCATTTATCTGATCCACGTGCACCCGTGAGCTGTCCTAGGGTACTAAATGAATATTACATGTGATTCCGTATCCAAGTTAAGAGTGGATCTAGTCAAATTAGACTCAAGAATGGCTTTTTTGAACCTAGCTATTGAAGGTCATATTTGGTTGGCCCTGTAGAGAAGTCATGTAAGTACTCGACGCGCATCTATGGTGATTTCAAAGGAAATTCATTTTCCTAGTAGGCCGAAGTTTTCTACTTTGAGAAAGGCGACATTATAACTAATTCTCGTAATTTAAAGTATATTTCCAATCATTTGACGATGAAGTCATAAGCTCCATTCTAACACCATCACCCGTCGGTCATTTGGCCCAATGATGCGGTGCTGTAGGAAGGCCTGGTGTGTAACCGAAGTACTGATATCTTGTGCAGTGACGAAGGTTATAGAATGATGATGACGGCAACAGTGATGAAACGAAGGCAACATAATCTATTAGGAAACATCTGGGGCATGGTAGGCAGCATCCGGCACTTTTTAGGATCTCGAAATCAAGGAATCACATGATTTAGGTCATTGGGATCAGGTGCCAAGGATAAGCTTCAAGATTATTTCTATTCTAAGTCATCTTGGACCAGAGATGTTGCCTAGGACGCACCTATTCTATGATCTCTACCAAGGTGCCCTGTGGAAGAATACCATACATGTTTTAGTGACACGTCGCCCATAGATTTAGCTGCCACGCACCCTGTTTTAAAACTCCGCTTACTTGCTCTAGATCTCGTTAGTCCATTTGAATGGATATGTAAAGTGAAAAAAAATGGTCCTAAGAAGTGTGCCTACGTGCGTCGTTAGTGTAGGTGACATATCATTGGCTAACACACCTAAATCATCAAGTAGGTGATTAGTTATCAAAAAGAACTCAGATTGAAATCTTATCTTTATAGAAAAAGGAATGACAAGAAGAAGATGGTACATTGAAAGCACGCTTAAGAGCAGTCTCTCGTTGAATTGTTATTCACAATACGTAATCTTGTAAATGATCTAGCAAATTTTTGTTGGATATAAAGGTGTTTTCCTTGAGTTTTGATTGCCCAAATAAACATTCTCAAACGCAAATGGTTTCCAAGATGAATACTAACACAAGTCCATTCGAACAGATTAGCTCGTTATACATCATACAAGCAACATTCCACTTATATTAAAGCACTTTGGAATGCATGCCAACATTATTTTCTAGTTGATATTTAAAGTATTCTCCTATCATTTATCCTTGAGCATCCACACGTACAATTGCTTCATCGTGTTTAGTAACAGACTGATTCTACGATCTACATTCGAAAATAATATCATGCCGCTCGACATACCATTGGTTACGGTAACTAGTGGGTTCTGATTCTAACTTCAGTAATCGGTTCCATGCAAGTAATCGAAAATGAAACCTTGCCCTACCAATTCTAAGGTTCGGATGACTCCGACCATCAACACACATGCCCAATCGCGGATAGCAAAATTGGGAGGAAGCATTACTCTAGTTCCTGAAAGTCCATTCATTGCCACCACTTAGAGCACTTCCTCTTCTATCGTATGATTCGCCACTTTGTATTTCAAGGATGATAGAGGTATGCGTCAAATGAAATTTTAAATATAACCACGAGAATATAGAAAAAACCCACAGACGCTATGTAGTGCCTAACAATATTAACCGTACAAATAGATAGTCGATGATGAATGCCGAGACGGCGAGAAAAACAGCAGCCGAAAACCATCGGCTTCCACCTAATACAGCCTTAAATTACCGCCAAACAGCGGCATTCCACGCGGACCCATCATTAATAATTCCCATCATTAATCCATCACGCTCCCCCACTGAGGTGTATGCTGCTTGGCATATGCTTCGGTTTGGTAGCAGCGCGAGATCCCAAAAGCATGCCATGTCTTCCCTTTCCTTGGGACCCTTATCCTCATAAGGTGCACAGCACCCAAAATAATACTTTATTATTATTATTATTGTCGTCGTTGTTTCGTCGTCGTCTTCTTCTTCTTCTCGTATTCTTAATTTCACGATGATTCTCGTGACGTTAATCTTTCGACGGACCCAACCAATGGCGGCTCCTAGTGTCATTCAGTTAAGGTTAATTTTGATAGATGGATAGATTTTTTAGGATATATTTTTTTTCATAAATGAGTTATCTTTTATATTTATTTGGAAGTTATAAAAATTATTGTGATGGATTAATATATGATTATTTAAAAGATTTTTAAGTTAACGTACGAAAATATATGAAATAATTGAAATAAATAAATTATTTTACATTAATCCTATAATAATTTATCTTAAGTTAAATTCTTTTAATTTAAGTTTAAATATCCTTTTGATCGAATAAGATTAACTTTTATTCCGATGAATTACCCCTCTTATTAAATTAGACTAACTCGTTGGCCTAGAATTGTCTGAGAGCAAATTATCTGACAGCTGGAGAAGAGTGTCGACATCACCAAGACAAAAATATTAATCAAACGTCCATCCGGAAAGGGTCGAGGAGTTATTCCTCCCTGCATGCACCCTTCTTAAAAGGTAACATCTTGTTGAAGTGCGGCTTAAAAATTGGGCTTTTTTTATAACTGTTGTGGGAAAGTCGAAGGAGGATTTTTTCAAAGGAAGTATATAAAACTGTATCATGTGTTTTTTATAATGTATAGTGTGTGCATCGGTGTAAAATGATGGTAAAGTTTCTCGTGACTTTTCATCAGTGTAAAAAAAAAAATGTAAATAAGAAAATATATGTTATAATATATTTTATAATATGTATTCTCTACTTATGTTTTTACTTTACATATTATTTGAAAAAAAAAGATATTAATTGAAAATAAAAAAATATAGGTTGAAAAATTAAAATGGATGGATCGAAAATCAAATACATCAGTTAGAAATTAAAAAATATATATGTTGAAAATTAAAATAAATTAGTTGTAAATCAAAATACATTAATCAAAAATAAAAATATACTGATATATTTTTATTTTGAACTACTATATTTTTATTTTATTTTACTTTTTCATAAGTAAAAAATTATTTTTCATTTAAAAAGTGACATTTTTACTTATGGGAAGTGACTTTCACTGGTGGTAAAAACTAAATCACAACAGCTCAAATCACAACGTATAATGGTCCACCACATTCTCTAGCTTCACGTATTGTAAAACACATTAAAATGTGTATTTTTTTACCTTTTAACAACGCAAAATGATTTTGGGTGAACTTAAAGCACTCTTACATGATAAAATACATTAATTTTTATATTTTTATACCCGTGTCCATATCTTTTTAGGGTTCGTAACACGCTTTACCTGCAGGCCAAGAAAGAATTGTCACGAGGACATGGTTGAAGAGTAATGGAGACTATGGGACATAGAGAAAAATGACATTTCTCACGAGGAATGATAAGATGTGAACTTAATAAATGAGATGGACGCCGTGCAATCATGCACTGGTCGAACAATGTTAATAAATGATGTTTTTTTTTTTCTTCAAAGGAGTGCACCAAAAAGAAACCAATACCCTAAACAGAGGAGGGAAGGAAACCTGACACCCCTACAAGTGGGGGAACTGAGATGTCCTTGATAAGGGGGAACTCACACAACCAAAATAGGACACGGAAGAAGAAACCAAACAAAAAAAAAAAAAACACAGAAAAAACACAAGAAAGAAGAAAAGAATGCATCCACGAAGCTCAATTCCAGGCAGAAACTAGATCCCTGCCAATTGCACCATCCTCCTGAGTTACAACTGTAGCACCAAAAGCAACTCTTGAAGATCTACACGACTCGTTTAAATAAGAGACAGGCAAAAGCCAGGCACTGTAACTAGTCAGGCAAATTCTCTATTGTGTGTGAGTACGTTGTCTCGTAGGGTCCCCAAGATCAAAAATAGATATGAAGGTAGACTGTGGTTGCGGTGGGTGTAGCTCAAGTGTCTTGGTCCGGGAACTTCAATCCTTGCTTCATGGGAGATGCAAAGGAGAAGAATTGGATGGAGGCGTCAAGATGTGTGGAAACCATCGTCAATGACAAGGGTGGAAGCTCCCTTCTCGCAGTTGAGATGGATCTATACCACTAGAGCAGAGTCTTGACGAGTAAAAGGGCAAGATGCCTCCGAGAGAGTTAAAGGAAACTTCAGAATGAGATAAATCGCCAAGCACCTGCAGACACCACAAGCAACTTGAGGTGCTGCATGGAGCATCACCCATCATCCCGGATCCGAGAGTCTTTGACCATGCAGCCACCAACCAAGATCCGACTTTGGATGTAGCAATCGCAGAATTGAAGTCCATGGCCGCGGATTAGATGCTAACGACCAAGGATTTGGCTCTCGCGATTACGTAGCAAGACCTGTAACTACAGAGCAAAAAATCACGATTTCTACAATGCCATAGAATTGAGCCTACAATTGTGCAAGCTCTCACAACACGAGAGCTCCTATATTTATGACGGTGTTGTCGTGAAGCTTCGTTGAGGATGACCAATCATCCTAGCGAATGGTAACCAGGTGTCGTGCATTAAGGAGGCGGAGGAATGGCACTATACGAATGAGAGGAGCTTCGCAAAGGAGATATCAACCCAAAGAAGGAAGATGGAACATGTGGGAGGGGTGAATCGAGAGGAAAGGGGTCCTCGATTGGTGATGGGGCCCAAAAATAGTTTCAGATTGTGTGGGGGGAGGGGGGGATGTGGTGTGTGCGGGGTGGTGGGGGTTGTGGAGGGGGGTGCTCTAGGGTTTGGTGGGAAGGGGGGAGTGGCGAGAAGTTGAGAGTTCCTTTTTAGTTATTTCTTTTGATTTAACAATGTCAATAATGATATTAAAGCCTTTTTGTACAATAAATGGGCATGGGTACATGAATTTGTTAAATCCAAAAAATCTATTTCATACCTTACTGTAATCTTCCTCTAACACTTCTTCGATCTTTCCGGGTCTCTTCTTGCTAGGCTCCACGTCTTCTTTCATGCACCTGTAATTTTATGCATCCAAAGGCCTTATTCTCCCCAGATGCCATAATCACGTTATACGTTCATGTATAGATGGAAGATAAGGACTTTTGTCAATAAGTTAAGGAGATGAAATTCGTGTTTCACACCAATCTTTTTATTAATAGCCTCATTTTAGATCTAATCTTTTCCTGTTTGCAAGCAATGCATCCCATCTTAACATTTTTATTTCTATTAGAAACGGCCTTCTCACACGCCAAGAGACCTAGATCCATAATGTATGGCGAATCTCATCGCTACTTTGCACTATTTTGTTCTCAAACTTTCATATGATTATCTTGTCACATAAAGCGCTTGAAACTCCTAATCCGCTTCGATCAACTTGTTTTTGGTTCTTTGTGTGACATCCCCACCGATTCTTCCATCTTGTTGGGAGTCTACAAATTAAAGTAGTACACCATGCGCATTTTAACTAATTTGACAGAACTATATATTTTATAAGGTTATATATCCGTGCAAGTAAGCTTCTGAAAGGTACATATTAAGGAAAATTATTTCTGCCAACATCCGAGCGACCAAGTTATCATGCAATGCATGGGACAGGTCTTTCTGGTTGTTTGTGACCTTTACATGGAATGGGTGTCGAGTTGGAGGTGATTAGGACTATTGTTTGCATTCTCATCCAGCAATAATTGGGCGAAGCATTGTCGTTTGTTTATCTGAGATTGGTTACCAATGATGGGTTGAAAGCATTGGGTGGTCCCTTTCCACATGGGAAAAGGGGAGAGGTCTAATTAGGGTGCCATGCATCGACGGGCTGAGCCAAATTACGAAGTGGAGTCCAACACCTCTACTCCACTTTTTTTTTTCTGCCAAATGGACTCCTGTCCCAATTGAGTGACACGTCGAAGGGAAAAGGCTCGACCAATAATCAAATGCGCGCTGTCGTTAGCTTGGACTATGTGTGATGGATGATTGCCACTAGCTAGATGTATTCCTCCTTCCTATGGGAGACAGTACTGCCACTAGAACAGTAGTACGTAGAAGGAAGATTTTTAGCAAAGGAAGAGCCGCCCGCCGCCTTCCTTGATCTCATTCGGTGGTTATGATGCGATGTCTCTGTCAATTTCAGTCTCTCTCTCTATACGTATATGTTGGATTAATGAACCATATGCGTGACGACAGGTTTTTCACTTTCAACGACAGCTATGAACCGTCGCAAATAACGATTTCTCCTGTAGTAATATTCTAATATTGACTTGTGGTGAAACCCAACCCACAATTGAAGCCTCCTGTGAGTTCAAAGATCGCGTGTGGTTTATATATATATATATATATATATATATTTGGCCGACCTTACTCGAAAAATCACTCAATTCTGAGATCCAGAACTTTAGAGAGAGTTTATTCCATCTTAAAGCATGGATTTTTTGCTTATTCCATCAATATATATATCCTCCCAAAGTCATCATATATAGGGAAGACCTTGACGTCGAGTGGCACGATGGAATATATGGCAGAAATTAATTTTGCCGCGATGAAGATGCCCGATCAGGAGAATGCAATTAGTTTAACATTGAGGTAATAGTTAATTAATTAGCATGTTGCTCGATACGTGGCACGTTGAAGATCTTCGATTTGCATGGGATAGAGGCTACCGAAAATCTACGTAGTGACAAATGGGCAAGATGCGAGTCCGTTGGTTTTGCCAAATAATAATATATAGATGGTCGCCACTTGTTGTGTTCCGGCAAAGTTATGCACATGGAACATTTCTCCATGATCCTCCAATTACATTAAAGTAGCAGATGATGCTAACTATGCTATAGACTATAGGCAAAGTGTCTCGAAAGAGAAAATGGTGTCCCTGCGGATCGATGCATGGAATGGGGATTAGAGTATTCTGGCCGAGAGAATAATCGCACGTAAATATATTTGTTTTCTGAGCTATCATGCATATAATTGGAACGGTCTTGTCTAGTGCATTCATTCTAATGCAAGGTTTAATTAGGAAACAATGATTTTTCACTATTTATCCTAATACATGTTACGTCGGTTACTTTAATTAAGACGACGTAACTGTCGAATGACCAAATTTTGAGACGGAAGTAATGCATACTCTATAACATCAAATTAAGGTTCAGGTTGATGTAGCTTTCACAATGTCTGCATCGACATTTATTTTCAATGGCACGAGCCAGTACCGTCAGGGTAGGCATAGTACCAACGATATTTCAATGTACACCGACGGTAAATGTAGGCATCATTTTTAATCCTTAATGTTCCTTAGTTAAAATTAATCATTCTTAATTATAATTATCATTCTCTAATTTGGGTAGAATTACCATTAGACAAGGGTATGATACTGCATCTCTCACTTTAGAAGATAACATCCCTGATCTCATGAATTCTTGGATCTTAGTCAATCCTTTGGTAGTGTGTAGCCCATTTTTTTTGTGTAAATAAGATATCGTGTTTATTTGTGGGTGCTATTCGTTATATTACTTTTAATCATGATTATTGATCTATAATTGTGATTATTCTTAAATAAAAGTTTGCGCACCCTGAATATAATTGTCATTCCGTAGCTGTGATTAGTTACGTGCACTCAAACTACACTTAAAGTAAGGTCAGAAAAGGCACGGCCTTTTATATGGAAAAGACTGCACCTATATATCTGACACGTACTCGTTAATCATATATTTAGTTAGCAGAGTGCTTTATGTCTACCGCGTGCTGTTCCAAGGTCAGACCAAAGCTTAATTCTTTAAACTCGAAGGGAAACCCTTTTACGTTCCATTAATTTTTGTTCCCCAAGAAATCATATATAATTTATCCTTCGATCATTTGTACTTGAGAAGAGTGTAAAAAGCTTGTTAAAGTGCATGCCTAACATATATGCCACGAAATTATACATGCTATTCCTGGAGCAAGATTGAACAACCATTGTTCAGCTCACGTTTTCGACTATGACAGTCCGTAGCTGGCTATGGTTGTCAAGTTTGTTTATTGGTAGTCAACTTTTCTCCCCAAATTTTATGCAATTAACATCATAATCCATAGAATCATAAAATGAGCCAAGCATTTATACTTGAACTCCCCTTGATTGGTTAGAATTATAGATTAAAAAAAACATAATCGAATCACAGGAGAATGTAGGATTACATTGGAATTTGCACTTTGTGACGATCTGAGTTCCACTAAGCGATGAAACTTGGGATGTTGTGTGCTAACCACTATCACAAAATGCCCACAAGATCATAGTCACCTAGCGTATAATCATAAAATATAAATATAGCTAACAAACAATTCATATTGTATAAATTAAATGAACATAAATTGGATACTAACAGAGGATTTACTGTAGAATATAAGTACATATAAGTTTAAGGAGATCCACAACCAAATTCACCTTACGAACTGCCAAGTATACCTGAATTCGGAACCCAAAATAAATCAGTAAAAATTCAATAGAGTAAAAATAACAACAGAGTGTAACAATAACTGAGAATAAGAGAAAATAGGTACAATAGTTTGAATTAATCAACTTACTAAGTATCTCATTATCTGGTTTCTTTTCGTATATTGGAAGCCTAATTTATTACAGTTCGCAATCTGTCAATCGACATTTCAGGGTACGGGATGACTTCGTGTAACTTCTTGCAGTGCAAGATCGATATAAGCCACCCTTCTGGCCGAGAAGATAGCTTATACCTATCAAGTCATCACTCTCCGTCACCCTTGGGTCATTACAGAAAGGGGTGGTAGCTATGTCATGTAGCGTGAACATGTATGAGTGCTACTGTTACGACCCGGTTCCCGAATCTCTACAGGACACGAGACCGAACCGACTCGACTGATCCCAAGACCCAGTCGTCCAACGAGGAAGTAACCAAAAAGAAGTAAAATAAACCACATTCACCATGCAAGTAACTAACAGTAACAAAAGTACAGCAGTAAAGAAGTAACTACTACAGTACACACCATCACAACAGTAGAAAAATTTAAATAGGTACAGGAATATAAAGTTTACAATAAACGAGTACAGGAGTGTAACAACTACTTACTACAACACAAATGGAGTATAACAGAAAACTACCACTACTGGGCTCTATTGGACCCAGCACCCTCTGCAGCCGTAGGCTCTGGCTGCTCAACACCTAGACTTGAAAAAGGTTATGAGTACAAAACGTCAGCGAATGCTGAGTAGAGTGGCAACCAGCTAACTAAACAGTAAAGGTGGACAGATAGCTGTTGTTTTTTTTTCAATTTCTTTCTTTCTTTCTTTAACTAATTATTCTTTCTTTCATCACTTGGTTTATTTATCAGGTCTCTTTCTTGATCTCAAATGTTACTCATGGGAACGATCTTGATTGCAGTCTTTTCCAAAGAGTAGAAGTAGCACGTGGTGCTCTCCTGGCTGGGAGAGTCCCCCGTGGTGGTCCTACACTCAGTCAACCACCCCAAGGTCACTGATAGACGTAACGGTGATTACGACACGCACGATAAATGCACAGGTAGTTACCTCGCATTGGTACGTGGTCAGTCGTTTCTGTAAACGGGTGTGCCCAAAGCACAGTATGGAACTCGTATAGGGCATAGCTCTCTCAGTAACAAGGGTCTAGCCCCTAAGAACCAAATAGGGGTCTCGCCCCTCCACAGTCCGCGCACTCTCGCCTGACTACCCTGATTTGCCTAGCGGGCCTAACGAGTCGGTATAGGGCGGCTAGCTGAACCTCGGGTCCCGTGGGATGTCTAACTCTCTCCCTACACTAGTAGCTCTCCCCGGTACTGTGTACGCGAGGGTCAGAAAGTCGGTACAAAGTGGCCAATCCTAACTCTGGGTCCTAACCCTAGGGCGGCTAACTCTGCTCTGCACTAAGTAGGGGGACAGTCGCTCTCCTTGTTACTCCGTACTCAAGGACCAGCTCACTTTCTCATTCACATTTCCAGTTCCATTCCATTTATTTCAAGGAGCTCTACTCCTAATTCCCTGTAGGGTTCATGCTCATGTTTCTCCAGGCCAAGACATACTAGATTTCATCATTTCTATTTCCATTTCATAGGTTCTACACATGTAGCATGCAACTTTACTATTCACATTCCAAGTTTATTCACAGGTAGCTCGTGTTTAATTGTAAACAACAGGAATTTACATGCAACAGTTGCTAACAACAGTACTTTACATTTCACAGGTAGCTGTTATCCATTTACAGGCAATTGTTATTATTCCATTTACTCATCCAAGATGGCAATTCATACATTCCATACAACTATTCCAGTGTTTCTAGTCTTAGGATTCATGCCATACCCTAGGATCTAACATTCATTCCAAATATGCATTCATGTTGGTAATTAAACTAGGGGAAGCCACTCTACCAATAAACTCAGGAGTAATGGGGGCTTGATTGACAGGTCTACGTGCCTCAGCAAACCCCAAATCCGCAATGGAACGAGCTCCTCTCACAAGGACCAATCACAAGAGGCCACTTAGAACAGGATAAAAATTATTCCAACAAGTAGAGGAACTTATACGGAGAACAACGGAATCTTAATTGCGGAAATTGGACCTCAAACGGACCCTAAAAGGGTCAAAACAGAAATTCTGATTCATATTAGACGTCTGGAACACCTTCCAAATGTCTTAAAAAAAGTCCAGAACCATACCTCGACTTTGTGCTACTCCTCAGATGTCCAGGGACTCTGCTGAACCGTCTGGACCTAGTTCCAGACGTCCGACCACCTCTTTGGATGCTTGGAGACGCTTCCCGCCGTCTGGTGCCTCACCCAGATGTCTGAACTGTGTGGGAGGGCATGCCCTGTGCCTTCCCGAAGCGAATCCTGCACGCGTGACGCAAATCTCCTTAATATGGCAAGGAACGGTGCCTCGACGGAACGGCTTTCATGGCTGTATCCGCAAAGGGAGGTGTACGTCGTGGGATTTACCTCTCAGTCATTTGGAGCCTCCTCTAGACGTCGTCTACATCGTCTGGATGTAGATCTAGGCATCTGATTCTGGGAAAATCCCAGAACCAGGGACTGCCTTCGCCTTCTTGCGTCGCCCGCGGCCGCGTCGCGCCCGGTCGACCGCTGCTCTGGTTGCAGCAGTGTCGGGGAGGACCTCCCCGATGTGCCTCTCCACCTTGCGCACGCATGACCGACCATGAGCTCTCTGGTGAACTCCCTCACGAGCTCGCGTGCTCTCCTGTCTTCCCCTCGCTGCTCCTCTCCTCCCACGCCGCTCACGCTTGCTGCTCGCTGCCTGTTGCTCTCGCTGGAGGAAGGAGAAGGGTGGATGGAAGTGGGGTGGTGTGAGGGAGAGGAGGGGGGTTTATAAGGGTGAGGTTTTAGGGTTTTCGCTGGGAGCTGAAGAGAGAGAGAAGACGGATGAAAACGAGGGGTACTGTCTGTGCGCAGCATGCACGTAGATGCGAGTTCGTACCCAAGATTTTCGATTTTCAGACATCTGGGATTGAGTCCAGACGTCTTACAAGACGTTTGACCCTCAGTCCAGACGTCTTACCAGACATCTAACCTAAAGTCCGGACGTCTTAAAAAGGCTTAACAGCACGGGTCTTAACAACATAACAAACTCAAAGGAAGTTTCATCCCCGAAACTTGAGCTAGCTAGGATGCGGAAAAAGAGCAACATACACATAACAAACTCAAAGAGGACCGAAGCCGATCCGAAAAGACGTACCCTCAAAGAGCTCCGGGTACCGCTCTCGCATCGCCTCCTCAACCTCTCAAGTAGCCTCCTCGTATTGCTGGCTCCTCCACAAGACCTTCACCAGGGGTACCTGCTTCCGTCTTAGACTCTGCACGGCTCTATCTAGTATCTGCACTGGCCGCTCAGGGTAGGTCAGGTCGTCACCCACCTCGATGCTCTCGTGGCTCAGAACGTGACTGGGATCGACGATGTACTTCCTGAGGTTGGACACGTGGAACATGTCGTGCACACCGGAAAGCTGGGGAGGAAGGGTAAGCCTGTAAGCAACGGGTCCAACCTGCTCTAGGACCTCAAAGGGTCTCACAAACCTCGGCGCGAGCTTCCCTTTCACCCCAAAATGCTGTAGACCCTTCATGGGCGAAACGCAAAGGAAGACGTGATCCCCAACCTCAAACTGCACCTCTCTGCGTTTCCGATCTGCATAGCTCTTCTGCCTACTCTTAACAGTGCGGAGTCGCCTGTGAATCTGCTCGATCACCTCCTGACTCTGCCGGATCAGCCTGGGGCCAACCTCCCACTTGGTCCCCACCTCAACCCAACTTAAGGGTGCAGTACACCTCCGTCCGTACAAAGCCTTGTAGGGTGCCATGCCGATGCTCGAGTGATAACTGTTATTATATGCAAACTCCGCCAGGGGCAAGTGCTCCTCTCAAGAGCCCCTCTAGTCAGTACATAGGCATGCAAAAGGTCCTTAAGAGTGTGTATCGTGCACTCTGACTGTCCGTCCGTCTAGGTGTGGTATGCTGTACTGAACCTCAACCGTATCCCTAAGGCCTACTGAAACTCAGCCCAAAACTGGGACGTGAAGCAGGTATCCTGATCAGATACAATCTCCCACGGAACTCCGTGCAGACGTACCACGTCGCGAATATACCTCTCTGCCAACTGGGCTAGTCCCAAAGTGACTCGGATTGACAAGAAACGCGCCGTCTTCGTCAATCTGTCTACAATCACCTAGACTGCGTCGTGCCCTCGCTGGGTAACGGGCAAGCCCACCACCAAGTCCATGGTGATGCTCTCCCACTTCCACTCTGGCACTGGAAGTGGCTACAATGGCCCTGTAGGCCTCTGATGCTCGGCCTTCACCTGCTGACACAGTAAACATTGCTGTACGAATTCACCTACATCCTGCTTCATTCCCCTCCACAAAAAGTCGCATCTCATATCCTGATACATCTTTGTGTTCCTGGGATGTATGGTGAACCTGAAACCGTATGCCTCAGTCAGGAGCTCTCTCAACAGCTCCTCGTCCTTGGGAACACACAAACGCCTCCTCATGCGCAGCACCTCATCTGTAAAGGAGTAGTCTCCAAGGTCCCCCGACAGTACTCTGTCATGTAACGACTGCAAGTACGGATCGGCCATCTGTCCTGTGATGATGCGGTCTATCAGCTTTGGCCTCGTCTATCGTGTCACAGTCACTGCCCCACAGTGCCCCAGTAACTTTAGGGGTCGCCAACTGCCCATCTCCTCCATGAGTCTCCAACTCTGTGCCTGTAAACTAGCCAAGTGGGCGGGCACCTTCCGGTTCAAGGCATCAGCCACCATGTTGGCCTTCCCTGGATGGTATGAAATGCTGCAGTCATTGTCCTTCAGAAGCTCTAACCAACGTCTCTGTCTCATGTTGAGCTCCTTCTGATCAAACAAGTATCTGAGGCTCTTATGATTTGTGAAAATCTCAAAAGTCTCACCGTACAAGTGGTGCCTCTAAGTCTTCAGCGCGAAGATGACAATTGCCAGCTCCAGGTCGTGGGTAGGGTAGCTATGCTCATGTGGCTTCAGTTGCCGCGAAGCGTAAGTAACAACGTGACCCCTGTACATGAGCACACCCCCTAACCCCTGCAAAGAGGCGTCCGTGTACACAACGAACTCGCCACTGCTATCTAGGATGGTGAGCATGGAAGTTGAAGTCAGCCTCTCCTTCAGCTCTTGAAAGCACGCCTCACAAACGTCTGTCCAAGAAAAGGGCACGTCCTTCCAGGTCAGCTGTGTCATCGGACGTGCAATATGTGAGAAACCTCTGATAAACCGCCTGTAGTAGCTTACTAGTCCCAAGAAATTGTGGATCTCTATCACTATACGCGGTCTCTCCCACCTGAGCATTGCCTTAACCTTGGTTGGGTCCACAACCAAGCCATCCCCGGAGATCACGTGCCCCAAGAAGGTCACCTTCCTCAACCAGAACTCGCACTTGTTGTATTTGGCGTACAGCCTACGTCGTCTTAATGTGTCCAAAACCATCCGCAAGTGCTGTTCGTGCTGCGCCTGATCTCGCGAGTAGATGAGCACATCATCGATAAATACCACCACGAACTAATCCAGATATGGTCTGAACACCCGATTCAACAAATCCATGAAGGCAGCGGGGGTGTTGGTCAGCCCAGACGGTATGACCAAAAACTCATAGTGTTCATACCGGGTGCGGAAAGCTGTCTTAGAGACGTCTGTCTCCTTGATCCTCAACTGGTGGTAACCAGACCTCAAGTCTATCTTGGAGAATACCGTGGGACCTCGCAACTGGTCAAACAAGTCGTCAATTCTCGGCAGCGGGTACTTGTTCTTGATGGTGACTCTATTCAGCTATCTGTAGTCCACACAAAGGCGTAAGATACCATCCTTCTTCTTCACAAACAATGCCGGGGCTCCCCATGGAGACGCACTGGGCCTCATAAAGCCCTTCGCCAGAAGGTCCTGCAACTGGAACTTGAGCTCTTGCAGCTCAAGTGGTGCCATCCAGTAAGGCGCTGTAGAAATGGGGCTGGTCATCGGTACCAGTAAGATTTCAAACTCGATCTCATGCTCGGGCGATAGTCCTGACAACTCATCTGGGAACACGTCGGGGCACTCTCTGACCACTGGGATACTCTGAAAGTCTATCACATGGCTGGGCTCCACCACCACACAAGCCAGGAAGCCTCACACCCCTGGCCCAAAAGTCTTGCCTCCCGAAGTGCAGAAATGCACCTGAAGCCTCCGTCCACTGGCTATCCGTGAAACTTGAAAGAAGGCAACTCCGGTATGGAGAAGATGATCTTCCTCTCAAAATAGTCCACCAAGTTGTGGTAAGCGGACAACCAGTCCATCCCCAGAATTACGCCAAAGTCCTCCATCGGTATCACAATCAGATCAGCAGGGAGGCTGTGTCCCCCAACACCGACCTCACAACCTGTGTAAACCTCCTCAGCTACAAATAGCTAACCACCCGGGCCTCTGATCACAAACGGATCCTCTAACAACACACAGTCCTTCCCCAAACTGACAGCAAAACTAGCAGCGACAAACAAGTGCATGGTGCCGGAATCAAAAAGTGTGTAAACAAGTCTGCCGGAAACTGTAACCATACTTGCCAGCACTTATCCTGAAGCTCTGGCGTCACTGTGTGTCAGGGCGTTGATATGCTCCTTAGCCCTAGGTGTGGACGAAGCAGCCACACTTTGCATCGAACGGGTAGCCACTGGCCTGTACCCTCCCCGCGACTGCTGTCCTCCCCCACGCGCCTGGGAACCTCAGCCTCCTGCTCATCCTCCAGTGCTTGGCGCGGGGAGCATCTACTGACCTCCAACCCTAGACGGGCAGTCCCTCCTGATGTGGCCCGGCTGGCTACATTGGTAGCAAAGGGGAACTCGACTCCCGCCCTCAGTAGGTCCCTACTGACGATTGGGCGAGGGTTCGGTGTTGGCTGCTGGCCCCTGTTGGGGGCCCTCAAAGGCCACTGACGGCCCCGCAAAGCATGACGGCTCTCCTGCGGGCGCCACGCGCCTCCTCTCTCGCTGGCCCTGTGAGTAGTCTGGTTGGTCTCCTCATATGTCATAGCTGCCTCCACCACCCTCGAGAATGTAGGCAGCTTTAGGGGTTTGACATACCCCTGAATAGCAGGCTGGAGCCCTTCGATGAACCTCCAAAGGTGCTCCTCCTTGGTAGCCACAGCAGTCGCAGCGAAACGGGACAGCTCCAGGAAACGCGTGCGATACGCGCTCACGGTCATCGTCCCCTAGCTGAGAGTGTGGAACTCCCACCTCCTCTAGTCCTGCCACATCTGGGGAAAGTATTGCTTGCAGAAGAGGGTGACAAACTGATCCCTGACTGCCTTACACCACCTGTGTGCTGCGCTCTCCTGCTGGTACGTGGAAAAGGCCACGCAGCACTCCGTAGGGGGGCGAAGGGTGTCAAACACCTTCTCGATCTACTCGAGCCAGTCCTCCGCCTCGGTTGGGTCCTCATCCCCCCTGAAGGAGGGGGGCTTCAGCTTTTGGAACTGTTCGAAAAGCTTGTAATGGCGCTGAAGTGGGGAAACTGGTACGCCTCCAGGCAAGGAGGGCTCGTGCTCGGAAGTGTCAGAGGAAGGTGGGAGCGGTTGAGGGCCACCCCCTCCCCCACATCCAGCACTGTGCCTGTCTCGCGGTCCCACAGAGGACTCCCCCTCCGCAGCCCCAGGAAGAGGCGCTAGTGGAGGCGGGTGGAGCTCCTCTCGTACGATCTCTCGTATCAGCTGGGCGAGGTCCTGGGCCTGAACGCCCGGAAGTAGTGGCTGGTCCACTGAGACGTCGGGCTCAATGCGCCCGCCCCTCCAACTTCGTCCTCGGCCGTGTCTGAGGCCCGCCTCGCTGACCCCACGTCGAGGCATCTCCTGGAAGGAGACGCGAACACAGAACAGAAAAGACGTCAATTCTGTAGACATTCAACGAAGGACACTCAGGACGGTGTCAAAAGGTACGTTGTGGTGATTACTCTAGGCACAAGCACGTGAATTAGTTATTTTTCAGCTAGCTGGTTCACTTCTCGAGACGACCTTGCTCTGATACCATCTTGTTACGACCCGGTTCCCGAATCCCTACAGGACATGAGACCGGTCCGACTTGATTGATCCCAAGATCCAGTTGACCAACGAGGAAGTAACCAAAAAGCAGTAAAATAAACTACATTCACCCTGCAAGCAACTAACAGTAACAAAAGTACAACAGTAAAGAAATAACACTACAGTACACACCATCACAACAGTAGAAAAATTTAAATAGGTACAAGAATATAAAGTTTACAATAAACGAGTACTGGAGTGTAACAACTACTTACTACAACAAGAACGGAGTACAACAGAAAACTACCACTACTGGGCTCTACTGGGCTCAGCACCCTCTGCAGCCGTAGGCTCTGGCTGCTCAACACTTAGACCTGAAAATTGTTATTAGTACAAAACGTCAGCGAATGCTGAGTAAAATGGGAACCAGCTAACTAAACACTAAAGGTGGACAGGTAGCTGTTATTTTTTTTTTCAATTTCTTTCTTTCTTTAATTAATTATTCTTTCTTTCATCACTTGGTTTATTTATCAGGTCTCTTTCTTGATCTCAAATGTTCCTCATGGGAACGATCTTGATTGCAGTCTTTTCCAAAGAGTAGAAGTAGCACGTGGTGCTCTCCTGGCCGGGAGAGTCCCCCGTAGTGGTCCTACACTCAGTCAACCACCCTAAGGTCATTGACAGACGTAACGGTGACTACGGCACACGCGATAAATGCACGGGTAGCTACCCTGCACTGGCACTCGGTTAGTCGTTTCCATTAACGGGTGCACCTAAAGCACAGCACGGAACTAGTATAGGGCATAACCCTCTCAGTAACAGGGGTCTCGCCCCTCCACAGTCCGCGCAACCTCGCTTGACTACCCTGGTTTGCCTAGTGGGCCTAACAAGTCGGTGTAGGGCGGCTAGCTGAACCCCGAGCCCCGTGGGGTGGATAACTCTCTCCCTACACTTGTAGCTCTCCCTAGTACTGTGTACGCGAGGGCCAGAAAGTTGGTACAAGGTGGCCAATCCTAACCCTAGGTCCCAACCCTAGGGCAGTTAGCTCCTCTCTGCACTAAGAATGGGGACGGTTACTCTCCTTGGTACTCTGTATTTAAGGGCCAGCTCACTTCCCCATTCACATTTCCATTTCCATTTCATTTATTTCCAGGAGCTCTACTCCTAATTCCCTGTAGGGTTCATGCTCATGTTTCTCAGGCCAAGCCATACTAGATTTCATCATTTCTATTTCCATTTCTCAGGTTCTACACATGTAGCATGCAACTTTACTATTCACATTCTAGGTTTATTCGCAGGTAGCTCATGTTTAATTGTAAACAACAGGAATTTACATGCAACAGTTGCTAACAACAGTACTTTACATTTCATAGGCAGCTGCTATTATCCATTTACAGGCAATTGTTATTATTCCATTTACTCATCGAAGACTGCAATTCGTACATTCCATACAGCTATTCCAATGTTTCTAGTCCTATGATTCATGCCATACCGTAGGATCTAACATTCATTCCAAATATGCATTCATGTTGGTAATTAAACTAGGGGAAGCCACTTTACCAATAAACCCAGGAGTAATGGGGGCTTGATCGGCAGGTCCACGTGCCTCAGCAAACCCCAAATTCGCAACGGAACGAGCTCCTATCACAAGGATCAATCACAAGAAACCACTCAGAACAGGATAAAAAGTATTCCAACAAGTAGAGGAACTTATATGGAGAACAACAGAATCTTAATTGCGGAAATCGGACCTCAAACGGATCCTAAACGGGTCAAAACAGAAATTTTGATTCATATAAGACGTCTGGAACACCTTCCAGACGTCTTAAGAAAAGCCCAAAACCATACCTCAACTCTGTGCTACTCCTCAGACGTCCAGGGACTCTGCTGAACCGTTTGGACCTAGTTCCAAACGTCCGGCCACCTCTCCGAATGTCTGGAGATGCTTCTAGCCGTCTGGTGCCTCGCCTAGACGTCTGATCAGCATGGGAGGGCATGTCCCGCGCCTTCCCGAAGCGATTCCTGCACACACAATGCAAATCTCCTCAATATGGCAGGGAACAGTACCTCGGCGGAACGGCCTGCATGGCCATATTCGCAAAGGGAGGTGTACGTCGCGGGATTCACCTCTTAGTCATCTGGAGCCTCCTCCAGATGTCGTCTACGTCGTCTGGATGTAGATCCAGACGTCTGATTCTAGGAAAATCCCAGAACCAGGGACTGCCTTCGCCTTCTTGCGCCACGCAAGGCCGCGCCACGCCCGCTCGACCGCTGCTCTAGCTATAGCAGTGTCGGGGAGGACCTCCCCGATGCGCCTCTCCGCCTTGCGCACGCCCGACTGGCCGTGAGCTCTCCGGCGAGCTCCCTCACGAGCTTGCGTGCTCTCCTCTCTTCCCCTCGCTACTCCTCTCCTCCCGTGCCGCTCACGCTCGCTGCTCGTTGCCTGCTGCTCTCGCTGGAGGAAGGAGAAGGGTGGATGGAAGTGGGGTGGTGTGAGGGAGAGGGGGGGTTTATAAGGGTGAGGTTTTAGGGTTTTCGCTGGGAGCTGAAGAGAGAGGGAAGACGGATGAAAACGAGGGGTACTGTCTACGCGCAGCACGCGCGCAGACGCGAGTTTGTACCCAAGATTTTTGATTTTCAGATGTCTGAGATTTAGTCCAGACGTCTTGCAAGATGTCTGACCCTCAGTCTAGACATCTTACCAGACGTCTGACCTAAAGTCCTGACGTCTTAAGAAGGCTTAATAGCACGGGTCTTAACAACTACGTATGTTGAACCATATATAGCCAATGACCTACCCTTCAGTCGAGAAAGGACTAAACCTCGAGTCACGCATCCCGCTATCCTGGTTGGTTGCTAAGCCTAACCAAATAGTCATCGGGAGGCCAGTAACTTCCTAAATCAGCCCTTAAAACTAGTTAGAAAGATTAAAGTTACAACCAAAATCTGACGAGTAGCGGGGCTAAAACTAGTTACTAATTCTTTTAATTCCCGACAAATTCACCATATTAATTATATAATCATTTCCAGATAACCGTATCAATAGTACCCATTAATTAAGTCATAACTCTCATCATTTTAAACCATTGATGTAAACTTATGCAAAGAGCTCAGATCACATCACTTCAAGATTAACTGTTAATCGGCCTAGTTTCCAATTTTTGATCATGGTTCCAATCAAATTATTATTTAACCATCTTGATGATGCCATTTTTACTAAAAGTATAATTTATTTCGTACACGCGATGATAAGACCACATCCAATATTCTAAGTGCTTCATAATTTATTTAATTCATGAAAATTGTCTAATAAATTATTATTAATCCTTTTTAATGTAGCAGTTAACTGTATCAAAATGATTATTCACATTCCAAGTCAACAATTTGATTTACATCATTTATATTTAATATTCAAGCACCCAAGATAGCAAGAAACATGAAAATAGGTCTAATATTAGCAAGAGACAAGAATGCATACTAAATGATATAACATATGAAGAAAAGCACAACATAGAAAACCTACATTGAAAAGAGAGGGACTAATCTACCTAACATCGTTGGGGGGTCACAACGACTCCATGAAAACAGGTTGGAGACTCCCAACACCACACATCTCTTAAAACTGTGCCTCAGAAATTGAAGCGAAATCTGCTTAATCCAACCATTCGGATGTGTCCAGCACGTTCGAGAACCCCAACATCGACTGCACCTAATTCCAATCTCGGAGACCCTCAATTTAGGCAAAATAGATCGGATTGTCAAATGTTAAATAACAAACAATCCATTCAAAGGGACCAAAAGGAAATATTAAAACGTTATTTTAAAATACAATTTATCTAACCCTTCAATCCTTCTTTGTCCCCTTCGTTCTTTTTTCCCATGCACTGTTCATGTGGAAGCCATGCACTCATGAAGAAGCTTCTCCTCACCAACGACTCTATTGCCACCGCCCACCTCTGGCCTCAACGGCCCATCACCAGCCTTCGACAACAACTGTCCAGCCTCTTCGACCTTCTTCCTTCAGTCCTCTCTCTTCTTTGCTCGTAGTCGTTCGTCTCTACTTTGACGGCGACTGAAATGACCCGTGACCCTTTTGGGTTGTTTAGGACGTTTGGATGAGCCATTAGACGTCTATCCAGATGTCTGGATAGAGGGTCAGACGTCTAAAAGTAGAAGACCGGACCTGCTACCTTTTTTCCACTCGCACAGACGCACGTAGACCCCCCTATCCTCACCCCAAACCCTAAACCTCTATCTATTTAAACCCCCCTCTCCCACGCCACTCCATCCATCTTCACCAGTGACCACCTCCATCCTTCCTTCCTGCTTTCCTTCCAGCTCTTCAAGAGGAGAGGAAGCTGAGAGAGAGAGACGAGACGTGGAGGAGGAGGAGAGGAGAGCACGAGAGGAGGAGCTTGCAAGGGAGCCACGAGAGGGTGGGAGGAGCTCGTGCTCGAGGAGGAACTCGCGGAGGTGGGCTCGCAGCCTCCTGAAGCTGCAGGAGTAGTAGCTATGGGCGGCGCGGAGGGGTTCCGCGTGGAGAAGAAGGCTCGCGGAGGTTTTACGTACTGGATATTTTCGAGTATCAGATGTCTGGAGCACATCCCAGATGTTTGGAATGGCCGAGGGACGTCCGGGGCCGAAGCTGGACGTCTGAAAGCACGCTCAGTGCTAAGGTACTTGCTTTTGTGCGATTACGGCCATGCAGGCCTCACCGTAGTGATCTTGTCCAGCCTTTCTTTAGCTCTGCACGTGTGTACGCAGGAGTAGAGCATTGGAAAGGCGCGGGGTGCGCCCATTGAGGTGCTTTTGGACGTCTGGTCACATTACCAGACGTTTGACCGTACCTCCAAACGACCGGAAGGAGGGTCCGACGTCTGGAACTCACCTCAGAGGATCGCGGAAGGGTCCGAACGTCCAAGGTAGTCGCAGGAAACCCAGGGTGAGTTTTGACGTCTTTTAAGATGTCTGGGGCTAGACCCAGACGTCTGATTTTGGACGGTGTGAGTGTTTTGGCCCGTTTAAGACCCAAACGGAATCTGATTTCTATAAACGAAGTACCGTTGTTTTTTGCTTTAGTTTCTCTACGAGTTAGTGTCACTTGTATACGGTTTTGGACTCATTTGATGTGGATGGTCAATTGTATAGGTCTCCGGCCAATCGAGTACGCGAGAGCCTCGAAGGCGATGAAATCTACAATTTGAGCCCCCATTCCTCTTGTATTTGCTGGTAGAGTGGTTTACATAAATATTATGATTTAAATAAATGAACTGCATATTTAGAATAACTTGACTGAACCCTAGAATGAGAATGAACCCTAGGGCAGAAACACATGAGTCTGGTTTGAGCTATACCGTATACTTGAGAAACATGTAGAACCCTAAGAAGAGAATGAACCCTAGGGTAGGAACACATGACTATGGTTGAGCTGCATTGGTTACTTGAGATGCCTGTAAAACTTTAAGTGCTAGCAAATGTATTGGCTATTTATGTGATGCCTTGTCAATTGGAAAATCACGAGCTGCTTGTTTTAAGAATGGAACCAGAAATGTGAAAAGAGGAATCTAAAAGTCTGGAATATGAAATGAAAGAAATATCAGCATGAACCCTACGGGGAATTAGGAGGACGACTCCTGTAGACGGGAAGTGAGCTGGCCCTTGTGTACGTAGTGCCAAGGAGAGCCATTGTCCCTTTAATGTAGAGGGGTACTAGCCGTCCGCTGGGATGAGCCCCGCGGTCAGGCCTAAACACTCTACACTAACTCTGTTTGGCCTTCGTGTACGTGGTATCGAGATGAGCTACTTAGTGTAGGGAGGGAGATAGCCATCCAAGGGAGCTGGGGGCTAGGACTAGCTGCCCTACACCAACTCTTGTTAGGCCCATCGGGCAAACCGAATAGTCGGACGAGGGTATGCGGACTGTGGAGGGGTGAGACCCCTGTTCTATTCTTTTCTGAGAGGGCAAGGCCCTGTACTGTTCCGTGCTGTACCTTTAGGCATACCCGCTAGCAGAAACGACCGACCGCTTGCCAGTGCGGGATAACTACCCGCGCATTTATCACGCGTGACGTAGTCACAGCTACGTCGCGACTGTGACCTCGGGGTGGTTGACTGGGTGTAGGATTACCACGGGGGACTCTCCCGGCCAGAAGAGCACCACGTGTACCTCTTACATCATGGAAAAGAATACAATCAAGATAGTTCCCGTGAAGAATAGGCTAGATCAAGAAATGATCTAAGTGAATAAAGGAAGAACAAATTTGAAGTACTTGGTTGAACTAAATGAAAATGGATAGTTATTTAATTGCATAAATTAATTGCTTGTTTTAATTACATGTAAATGACTAAATTACCACTCTACTCAGCGTTTGCTGACTTCGAAAATTTTATAACCTTATTCAGGTCAGAGAGTTGAGCAGCCAGCACCACCGACTATAGAGGGAGCTGGCCTCAGTCGAGCCCAGCCTTAGCTGCGTTTCTTACTGTTTTCCATAGCTCCTGTTGTAGCAGTGAGTATGTTTTTTGGTTCTATGTAATACTATTACAGTATTTTTTTCTTTTCGTTGTACTTTTCTCTGTTGTAGTTGTGATGGCTTGTAACTTTGATAGACCATTTCGCTCTGTTTCTTTTACTGTCTCTTGTTTCTTTCTGCCTAGTTACATTGCATGTGTGGATGTGAATTATTTCCTGCTTTTGGTTATTTCTCGTTGGTCAACTAGGTCTTGGGATTAGTCGAGGCGGGCCGGTCTCGGGTCTTGTAGGGATCTAGGATCGGGTCGTAACAAGATAGTATCAGAGTAAGGTCGTCTCGAGAAATGAACCAATTGGTTTGAGAACTGGTCACTCACATGCATGTAACTAGGATAGTTATCACAATGTATCGCTTTGATCTTCGCTTCGAGTCTTATCTCTTGATGTAATCTATTATCATTGATAGTTCATGCTACTTTTTCCTGTGTCTCCTTGTAGGAGATGCCTCGTCAGGGGGTTCCTGAGGCCGGCCGCGAACGTGGCCATGGGTGGGGTCGAAGGGGCGGACGTGCCGGACCTAAGGCACCAGCTGAACCACCTCTCCTTCTGGGCATTCATGCCCAGGATCTCGCCCAAATGATCCGAGATAATGTATGGGAGGAGCTCCAGCTGCCTCCTCGGCCACCCCTTCCTGAGGATGTGGAGGGAGAGTCCTCCATGGGGCAGGGGAACCGTCGCAGTGCCGTACGAGCTGGAGGGGGAGGGGGTGATCCTCCACCACCCTCACCACCCTCAGACACTTCTGAGGCCGTGCCCTCATTGCCGGGAGGCATACCTGTTCCCCCATTGTAGCTCCGCCACAAGCTTTGCGGCCAGTTCTGAAAGATGAAGCCCCCCTCCTTTAAGGGGAATGAGAGCCCGTTTGAGGCAGAGGACTAGCTGGAGCAGATAGAAAAGGTGTTCGACACCCTCCGCCCTCCTGCAGAGTGCTGTGTGGCCTTTGCCATGTACCAGCTGGTGAGCGTAGCCCACATGTGGCAGAGGGCAGTCAGAGGCCAGGAGGGGAGAGAGCCGACGTGAGACTAGTTCGTGTCTCTCTTTTGTGAGTAGTACTTCCCGCAGACCTGGTAGGACCAGAGGAGGCGGGAGTTTCACACTCGCCATCAGGGGGCGATGATAGCTAGCGCATACCACACGCGTTTCTTGGAGCTATCATGCTTCGCCCCAATAGCTGCATCTAATGAGGAGGAGTGCCTGTGGTGGTTTACTGAGGGGCTTCGACCTGCGATTCGGGGGTATGTGAAATCCCTTAAGTTACCCATTTTCTCTCGTGTGGTTGAGACGGCCATGACTTATGAGGAGACCAACCTGGCCGCGCCAGACACTGACGACGGACGGAAGAGGCCATACCAGCTAGAGTACTTACAGGGCCGTTGGGAGAGGAGGCACACGGTGGTCACAGAAGAGCAGTCTCATTCTGTGGGGCCACCAGTGGCCTTTGGGAGCCCCAGACAGGGACCAGTTGCTAGCATCAGACCCCCGCCCAGTGATGGTCGGCCTGGATAGGTTGTTAATATGATATTTTTATCGTTGAAATGTGTATAGTGGTTAACCTAATTCAGACCTAACCATCTCTTTACAAAATTTTTAACCTGGCCTAATTGATTTTATCTTGTCACTTTTAAGCCCAGGGTCGAACTCAGGGAAGTGGGGTTAAAGTCGAGTTTCTACGTTTTCCTTAAAACGCGTCTCTTCCGTTCGTTTATTCTGTTTTTTTGGTATTTTTCTTATTTAGGTTTTTTTCTGGTAATCCTTGTTCTTGAGGCACACCCTCAAAATTGTGTCCTTGGCTTTTAGCCAAAACAGAGTTTCAGAACACGTCTTGCTACTTGCAAGACGGGGGTACCTGCAAATCAAAGATTATCTTTTTACTTTTATACCTTTTTTTTTTTTATCTTTTTACTAAGGAAGCTATCAGATAGAAAGTAAATATAGTAGCTATAGATATATATACATATAAAGGGGTGGGGGTGGAGGTGACGATGGAGTGTAGCACTATGTCGAGTCAGCCGACGTCTAGAGAGACGCAACCAACACGACTAGGTGCCGCGTGGAGTGTGGATGGAGGATGGATGATGTATGGGACCACGCTTTTTGTACACGCTGTATCGCAGAATATCAGCAACTGGTGCAAATATTCCCGCGATACAGCGTATAGTAAATAACGTGAAAATATATGTACATATGTATGTATATAAATGTATAAGTATATATGTATAGATATATATAGATAGATATATATATATATATATATATAGGTGTATATATATATATATATATATATATATATATATGTATATATGTATATAGCTATGTATATATGTACATAAGTATATATATATAATACTATATAGATATATATATATATATATGTATATAGGTATATATGTATCTAGATATATATGTATATATATATATGTGTATATGTATAAGTATATAGATATGTATATATATATATATGTATATGAGTATGTGTATATATATATATATATTATATATGTATATGTATATATATATTATATTATATGTATGTATACATAACTATATAGATATACTATGTATATATAAGTATATATATATATAGATATATGTATATGTATATATATACATATATATATATATGTATGTATATAAGTTACTATTAGTGTGTGAGTGTGTGTGAAAGTGTGAGTGTAGATGTCTGTGTGCGTCGGTGTAGTGTGTGAGAAAGTGTTGTGAGAGAGAGTGAGAGAGAGAGAGAGAGAGAATGGGAGAGAGAGAGAGCAGGAGAGAGCTGGCAGGAGAGGAGAGAACGGAGGCAGCTGCACTGCAGGAGGCGAGGGAGCACGTTTTAAGTCGTCTGCAGTCGAAGGCCGTCGTCTGATGGTCGTGGGCGCGTATTCGCGCAGGAGGAGACCTGCGTCTGCCAGTTGCGTGCACCAAGAACTCGCGACAGAGCGCGCGAGGCTGGAGGGAGAGGGCACCTGCAGGCACGAGTGGAGCTTGCAGGTGCCGCAGGGGGGCGGGGAGACGCTTGGCCGGCCGCTGCAGAGGCACGCAGCGGCCTGTCGCGGGTGGAATTGCAGAGGCGACAGAGCAGAGGCGGAGACGGGGAAGTGCCCTGCAGGCGCGCGCGGAGAGCTGAGCGCCTGCGGGGAAGGTCGCGGAGGTGCGAGGGGAGGTTCTGCAGTGGTCGCGGAGGGTCGCGGGGGTCGGCGCGAGGAGGCCTGGCCGGCCGCTGCAGTGCGCGCAGCGGCCTGCTGCGGCTGCAACTGCGGCGTGGACAGAACGGAGACGGAGGCGGGGAACGGGCCTGCAGGCGCGCGCGGAGGGTTGCGCGCCTGCGGGGAAGGTCGCGGAGGAGGCGGGGGTGCTGCTGCTGCTGCTGTCGACGCTGGGCTGCTGCTGCTGCTGCTGCTTCAAGCTTCGGACCTTGAAGCGGCAGCAATGGCGTGGAGATGCAAACGAAGAGAAAAGAACACACCACGCCCACCGGCTCGTTGAAGAGCTGGGCGGTGGTGCTCCCACTGTGGTGGTGTGCACCACAGTGGGTTCTCCTGCTCGTCGGGTGCCTCCTCGACGGAGGGCCGACGTATGGGAGGGGAGAACGGTGGAGAGGAAGGTGGTGGACTGCAGGGTGGCGTTTTGCAGCAGCTCGCCGCAGCTGCGTATTGCAGCAATGTTCCCCCCTCCCTTCGTCGCGAGGAAGAGCTGCGGCTTTATAGAGGAGGAGAGCATGGCGGGGAGGCATGGCAGCAGCAGGGAGAGGCGTTGGAGAGTGGCTGCTGCAGGGAGAGGCGGGAGTGCTGCATGCGGCTGCGGGAAGGCGCATGGCGTGGACGAAATTCAGCCGCGGGAAGAAGAAAAAATCGTGGGAAGAAGAAAGAAAGATGAAAATAAAATATGGAGAGGGGACTTTTGCAAAGAGACACTTGAAGAAAAATGTAAAAATGCAAGCCATTTATTCCATTCTCTTCTCCTCTCAATTAAATGCATGCATGCAAGCGTTTTTACAAATGCAACTACAGGATTATAATATACATAGTTAATGCTAGAAAATAGCATAAGAAGGCATTTTTATAGGCGTGTTTTGAGGTGCAAACATATACCCCCATGCCTATCTTTTGCTAGTCCCTAGCAAAACCGTATTTAGAAATGATCTTAAGCTGACGATTTTCTTCTGAGATGATATCGGTGTGTTTATTATCGGATATTGTGAGAACCAATTGTAGAGAAGATTACCAGTACTTTAAGTCTTACATGACAAAGATCATCTCTCAACTAACCCGGACTCTTGATATTTAAACCTTAAGTACGATTTCCAGGACCCAGGAGGTTTTGCCGTACTCGAGAGCTCAAGAGGTTATGGTTTGTGCATAGTGATGGATCAAGACTGACCAGATGAACCTTAAGACTCACTCCCAGGGTTTCACGAATTTTTAAGTACAGGTTGGTCCCAATTTCAGCTCGTGTTTTCGGATTGACCCTTAAGATGATTACGGAAAACTCAACTCCCATTTTCGAAAAACAAATTATACCGACATTTATGAGATATACTGACTCTTTTGCAACATCTTTCTTTTTTTTTTTTTTTTTTTTGAAACATGTGTCAGTATATCTCTTACAACACATTTTGAAAGAGCACACATTTTTTTTTTTTTTTTCTGGTGGGAGAGTTTCTTTTTGTTGGAAAGAGCCACTCCTAAACACAAGACTAAAGCTTGGGATAAAAAGTCTACCTGCACGCACAGGTAAGGACTCCACCTTTCCTAATGAACACTAGGGTTGGATCTTATGTTCACCTGATCTTTCCTGATATGTGTAGTGTGAACCAAGTTTACTTAAGCTCTCAAGAAAAAACAAACCAACGAATCCTGTACTGGTGTCTCAGGTACAAGAAACGTTCTTAGTTAGGAGAGATTTTGATCTATTTCGTCAATGCTTTAAGTGAATTAAGCCGAGCCTGAGCGAATCAAGCTTCTGTGGCCTGGAAATTCTTCAAAACAGAGGTTGAATATCCATAAACACTTATTGTATTTTTGTTTCAGCTTTTAGATCATTACTAAACACCATTTATTACTAATATATATATATATATATATATTTTTTTTTTCTTTTCTTTTTTCTTTTTCTTGCATATTTATAAATAGGTGGTAATTGTCTGATACCATAAAATACCCGGATCCTATGGATGCCTATCCACCCCCCCATGCCAAACAATGCTATGTCCTCATATGCATGCAAGGAAAGGCAGAGAACGGACGACAGATCGGGTAACAGGAGCTGAGGTTTAGGGTATAAATCAGGGTGGAAGGGTGGGTGGATGGTGGGTGGTGAAGAGAAAAGCGAAGTAATCGCGATAGAGGCGTGAAAAGTAATGGTGGATGGTGAGAGATTTGGCGTTTTCTGGGACGAGAATGTCCCAGGCGGATCAGAAAACAGATCAGGAAGAGGAAGTTGGCCCTTAGATTGGCCAAAAAGGGGGGATTTTTGGATAGATGGATCCAAAAGGGAATAGCCCCGATGAGTAAGCTGTGGGCTCAAGGTCCCAGTGTGGATTTGCAAATCCGCCTGATTTAGCGGGAAAGAAAGGGCAATCCGGTCTTCCATAGTGTGGACCGGCGGTGAGCAGCCCGGCAATGACTCAGACCACGAGGTATGGGAAGCGGAGAAAACCTCGTCAGAAGTCTGGTCAGGAGAAGGTACAGGAATAGGGAGGGATTGGGGAACGTCACAGTTTGTGTTGGTCAGGCAGTCGTCAGGTAATTTGCAGCAGTCTGAATCGGCTCCAATTAGTTCGATACACGTACTGACAGTCACGTCCTCGTCAGACGTGTCATCCTTGATGTGATCACTATCATCATAAGAGTGCGGTGCTGCAGCGGGATTAACCTGAAATCCCGAAGGAATACTCGGAGCTTGCAGAATTTGATGAACCTGTTCCTGAGAAGGTTGTACCTGTGGTTGCGGACCACAGGGTACAAAGTTTTGCGGGTTTGGAACAGGTTGGGCGGGAAAAGTGCCCTGAGATCGAGTCACCATGCTTAGTTGACTGATCTCAGCATTCTGCTGCGCCAAATGCTGAAGAGAGGTCATGTTTTCTTTATGGCGCTTTGACATTTCCGTCATCATTCGCATCAATTTATCAAGAGGTTTTGATGCGTGTTTGGTTTTCTGTACACAAGGGCCTGATGGCAGAGTTGCCATAGGATTAGACTGGGCCCTTGGGATGACGGGTGCGGACGATCGCATTGGTCCACCAGCGGGGTTTCGACGCTGCGGGTTGTTGGACCATGCAAAATTGGGATGATTGTGCCACCCTGGGTTATACGTGGCAGAAAATGGGTTATTCCCCAGGGCGCAAGCATCTTCTATGCCAGAAGACGTGTCCGCATATGTGTCCGAGTACACGGAGGCTTGGTCCTCCATGTTGAAATACTGGCTCGCAGAAGCCAGTTCCACATGACTTACCGAGTCGCTTGGCGCGACACTCGATAAGGAAGGTCTTGCAGGGTTTCCAGGGATAAGCCTGGTGTTGAAAGAATTGAAATTATGACGAAGTGGTGAGGCGGGGGTGTGTGCCATGTTTGTGGAGGAGGAGGATGATTCGGCTCTTTTTCTAGATTTATCAGTCAATACAAGCAATTCAGGGTTTTGTGACCTCCTCCCAAACATGCACTACCGCAGGAAGAATTGGGGAGATGAGAAGGGAAAAGGGATGAGAGAAATGACGCCGCAAAGGTACACTTGATTACAAATCAATACAGTCAAGTTCCTAACCTCTACAGTGTGCCCTTAGACCTAAAGATCTAAGTTACCTA
The DNA here is from genome assembly GCA_037157565.1 of Thalassia testudinum. Taxonomy (NCBI): domain Eukaryota; kingdom Viridiplantae; phylum Streptophyta; class Magnoliopsida; order Alismatales; family Hydrocharitaceae; genus Thalassia; species Thalassia testudinum. The sequence continues at coordinate 25,216,466 of JAZHRO010000059.1, forward strand.
CTATCACGAACTACGGAACCGAATGCGAGCACCGCGGAACCACCGGGCCAGATTGAAAGGCCGTTTGCCCCAGTCTTAGACACCCGATAGCACGCGGGAACTCTCACCAGCACGTAGCCGCTACACATAGGTAGTTAGACCTCCAATCCTTAAAAGGGTCAAGTTACTACCAGTTTTAATTAGAGGCTTAGGGTCAAGTGCTTTTGGACTGTAAAGGGCGTTGTTTACGGGTAATGCCCAAGTGATTGATTTTAAGAGTGTGTAAGAACAAGCATGCAACGGGGAAATCTCCCCGAATTGAAGTTTTTATTGGCGAATGGTTTTTAGAGTTCAGCCTTAAGTAGTATGAATTTTAGGGTTTTGCTGAATTACCAATTCAACCAATCTCCGGGTTTTATGCAAAAATACAGGTTTTCCTTCTAAAACCCAAGAAACCCTTCTTCAATTATCAGTTAGTTAATGCATGCTAAAATGCAATGGGCTACCCTAAATGAAGATTTCTATGTGTGGATGCGCGAATCAATTTTATACCAATGTGAAAGGGAGCCAAAGCACTTCAATTCAAGTGCTCCCAATCACCAGAAAAGATATCTACACACAAGGCTTCAACCAACAGATAAAGAAACTAAAACTGTTGGGGTTGAAGTATTCAGGATCGAATCACAGGCAAGTTTGAAAAGTCGTGGTGGGGTTGGAATCAACTCAATTCCAAATCTCCCCACCAAAAATGTGATCCTGAATTAAAGATAATTGAGGCAAAAGAGGGATACAAGCAATCTTTTTCTTTGCCTCAAAGAATACTTCCCATGGCGAAAAATCTAAGAATCAAGATTCTAGAATTTTCGCTATGCGAAGTAAGGCGGGAAATCCCGGGGCAGTGGGAGTGAAGACAACCAATCAATCAAGTGAATTTTAATCCACTTGCCCTCAAGAAATCCCAAGAAGTTTTTCTAATTTTTAGTTTTTAAATTTTTTTTTATTTTTGTGGTGGCAAGTTAACACTAATTTGATGAGAAAAGAAAACCTACTTGTTCGGCAACGTGTGCGAAGCTCCAATGCGATGTCGGCGTCTTCACGCTCTCGTTCCCGCCTTGGATCTGCTCACGTCCTCGACTTCGTTAGCCTTCTTCTCCTTCCACCAGGTTCACCTGCACACCAAAAACAATAATACCCGTGAAGAGAGAAGAGACAAATTTAAAGGAATTGGATAGAAACTTACTCGAAAGCGCACCTCCCCGGCAACGGCGCCAGAAAAGCTATGATGGTCGGCCTGGATAGGTTGTTAATATGATATTTTTATCGTTGAAATGTGTATAATGGTTAACCTAATTCAGACCTAACCATCTCTTTACAAAATTTTTAACCTGGCCTAATTGATTTTATCTTGTCACTTTTAAGCCCAGGGTCGAACTCAGGGAAGTGGGGTTAAAGTCGAGTTTCTACGTTTTCCTTAAAACGCGTCTCTTCCGTTCGTTTATTCTGTTTTTTTGGTATTTTTCTTATTTAGGTTTTTTTCTGGTAATCCTTGTTCTTGAGGCACACCCTCAAAATTGTGTCCTTGGCTTTTAGCCAAAACAGAGTTTCAAAACACGTCTTGCTACTTGCAAGACGGGGTACCTGCAAATCAAAGATTATCTTTTTACTTTTATACCTTTTTTTTTTTTATCTTTTTACTAAGGAAGCTATCAGATAGAAAGTAAATATAGTAGCTATAGATATATATACATATAAAGGGGTGGGGGTGGAGGTGACGATGGAGTGTAGCACTATGTCGAGTCAGCCGACGTCTAGAGAGACGCAACCAACACGACTAGGTGCCGCGTGGAGTGTGGATGGAGGATGGATGATGTATGGGACCACGCTTTTTGTACACGCTGTATCGCAGAATATCAGCAACTGGTGCAAATATTCCCGCGATACAGCGTATAGTAAATAACGTGAAAATATATGTACATATGTATGTATATAAATGTATAAGTATATATGTATAGATATATATAGATAGATATATATATATATATAGGTGTATATATATATATATATATATATATATATATATATATATATATATATATATATATATATATATGTATATATGTATATAGCTATGTATATATGTACATAAGTATATATATATAATACTATATAGATATATATATATATATGTATATAGGTATATATGTATCTAGATATATATGTATATATATATATGTGTATATGTATAAGTATATAGATATGTATATATATATATATGTATATGAGTATGTGTATATATATATATATATATTATATATGTATATGTATATATATATTATATTATATGTATGTATACATAACTATATAGATATACTATGTATATATAAGTATATATATATATAGATATATGTATATGTATATATATACATATATATATATATGTATGTATATAAGTTACTATTAGTGTGTGAGTGTGTGTGAAAGTGTGAGTGTAGATGTCTGTGTGCGTCGGTGTAGTGTGTGAGAAAGTGTTGTGAGAGAGAGTGAGAGAGAGAGAGAGAGAGAATGGGAGAGAGAGAGAGCAGGAGAGAGCTGGCAGGAGAGGAGAGAACGGAGGCAGCTGCACTGCAGGAGGCGAGGGAGCACGTTTTAAGTCGTCTGCAGTCGAAGGCCGTCGTCTGATGGTCGTGGGCGCGTATTCGCGCAGGAGGAGACCTGCGTCTGCCAGTTGCGTGCACCAAGAACTCGCGACAGAGCGCGCGAGGCTGGAGGGCGAGGGCACCTGCAGGCACGAGTGGAGCTTGCAGGTGCCGCAGGGGGGCGGGGAGACGCTTGGCCGGCCGCTGCAGAGGCACGCAGCGGCCTGTCGCGGGTGGAATTGCAGAGGCGACAGAGCAGAGGCGGAGACGGGGAAGTGCCCTGCAGGCGCGCGCGGAGAGCTGAGCGCCTGCGGGGAAGGTCGCGGAGGTGCGAGGGGAGGTTCTGCAGTGGTCGCGGAGGGTCGCGGGGGTCGGCGCGAGGAGGCCTGGCCGGCCGCTGCAGTGCGCGCAGCGGCCTGCTGCGGCTGCAACTGCGGCGTGGACAGAACGGAGACGGAGGCGGGGAACGGGCCTGCAGGCGCGCGCGGAGGGTTGCGCGCCTGCGGGGAAGGTCGCGGAGGAGGCGGGGGTGCTGCTGCTGCTGCTGTCGACGCTGGGCTGCTGCTGCTGCTGCTGCTTCAAGCTTCGGACCTTGAAGCGGCAGCAATGGCGTGGAGATGCAAACGAAGAGAAAAGAACACACCACGCCCACCGGCTCGTTGAAGAGCTGGGCGGTGGTGCTCCCACTGTGGTGGTGTGCACCACAGTGGGTTCTCCTGCTCGTCGGGTGCCTCCTCGACGGAGGGCCGACGTATGGGAGGGGAGAACGGTGGAGAGGAAGGTGGTGGACTGCAGGGTGGCGTTTTGCAGCAGCTCGCCGCAGCTGCGTATTGCAGCAATGTTCCCCCCTCCCTTCGTCGCGAGGAAGAGCTGCGGCTTTATAGAGGAGGAGAGCATGGCGGGGAGGCATGGCAGCAGCAGGGAGAGGCGTTGGAGAGTGGCTGCTGCAGGGAGAGGCGGGAGTGCTGCATGCGGCTGCGGGAAGGCGCATGGCGTGGACGAAATTCAGCCGCGGGAAGAAGAAAAAACCGTGGGAAGAAGAAAGAAAGATGAAAATAAAATATGGAGAGGGGACTTTTGCAAAGAGACACTTGAAGAAAAATGTAAAAATGCAAGCCATTTATTCCATTCTCTTCTCCTCTCAATTAAATGCATGCATGCAAGCGTTTTTACAAATGCAACTACAGGATTATAATATACATAGTTAATGCTAGAAAATAGCATAAGAAGGCGTTTTTATAGGCGTGTTTTGAGGTGCAAACACCCAGCCACCAGAAGAGACCTACTGAGGGAGGAGGCCATGTTCCTCTCTTCTACCAGTGTGGCCAGCTGGGCCACATCAGGAGGGATTGCCCATCTAGGGCCGGAGTACAGCAGATGCTCCTCGCACCGAGTGCTAGTGGCCGAGCTGGCGGCCGCGGTCACTAAGCACGTGGAGGAGGACAGCAGTCACGAGGAGGGTACCGGCCAGTTGCTGCCCGCCCGACCCAGAGCGTGGCCGCTTTGTCTGCACCTAGGACTGAGGGGCACAATAATGCCCTAACTCATAGAGATGCCAGGGCTTCTGGTTCTGTGGTGGCAGGTATGGTTACTATTTCTGGCAGATTAGTCTATGTTCTTTTTGATTCTGGTGCCACACATTCCTTTGTCTCCTCGAGTTTTGCAGTAAGTTTGGGACTAGCCAGTGTACTATTAGAGGTTCCGTTCTTGATTAGTGGGCCAGGTGACCAGTTGTTCGTAGCATAAGAGGTCTTTGCAGACTGCGAGGTCGCTATAGGGGGACACAGTCTTCCCGCTGACCTGATTGTGATCCCGATGGAGGACTTTGGAATGATTCTAGGGATGGACTGGCTGTCTGCCTATCACACCTTGGTGGACTATTTTGGGAGGAAGATCCTCTTCTCCATACCAGAGTTGCCTCCCTCTGAGTTTCACGTCCAGCTAATGGACGGAGGCTTTAGGTGCATCTTCGCTTTTCGGGCAACGAAGCTTTTGGGCTAGGGGTGTGAGGGCTTCTTGGCTTGTGTCGTAGCAGAGCCTAGCCCCGTGGCTGATTTTCAGAGTATCCCGATGGTCTGCAGGTACCCCGACATTTTCCCAGAGGAGTTGCCAAGACTACCGCCTGAGCGTGAGATAGAGTTTGAGATCTTACTGGTACTGGGGACCAACCCCATTTCTACTGCACCATACAGGATGGGACCGCTTGAGCTGCAAGAGCTCAAGTCATAGTTACAGGACCTGTTGGAGAAGGACTTTGTGAGGCCTAGTGCATCCCCATGGGGAGCCCCTGTGTTGTTTGTGAAGAAGGATGGTACCTTGTGACTTTGTGTTAACTACCGACAGCTGAATCGGGTCACCGTCAAGAACAAGTACCCTCTGCCTCGTATCGATGACCTCTTTGACCAGTTGAGAAACGCCACAGTGTTCTCTAAGATAGATCTGAGGTCAGGTTACCACCAGTTGAGGATTAAGGAGACTGACGTCTCCAAGATAGCTTTCCGTACATGGTACGGGCACTACGAGTTTTTGGTCATGCCGCCCCCGCTACTTTCATGGACTTCATGAACTGTGTTTTCAGACCGTACTTAGACCAGTTTGTGGTGGTGTTCATTGACGACGTCCTAGTCTACTCACGGGATCCGGCGCATCATGGACAACATTTACGCATGGTCCTAGATACCTTGAGACGATGCAGGCTATATGCCAAGTACAACAAGTGTGAGTTTTGGTTGATACAGGTGACTTTCTTGGGCCACGTGATATCGGGAGACGGATTGGCTGTGGATCCAGCCAAGGTTGAGGCCGTGCTCAGGTGGGAGAGACCACGCACAGTGACAGAGGTACGCAGTTTTCTGGGATTAGCAGGCTACTATCGGTGGTTTATCAGAGAGTTCTCTCAGATCGTGCATGCTATGACTCAGCAGACCTGGAAGGACTTGCCCTTTTCCTGGATCAATGAGTGCGAGGCGTGTTTTCAGGAGTTGAAGGAGAGACTGACTTCAGTTCCTGTACTTACCATTCCAGATAGTAGTGGTGGGTTCGTGGTTTACACCGACGCATCATTGCAAGGGTTGGGTGGTGTGCTCATGCAGTGGGGTTATGTTGTCGCTTACGCTTCATGGCAATTGAAGCCCCATGAGCAGAATTACCCCACTCATGACTTAGAGCTGGCAGCTGTTGTTTTTGCGCTGAAGACATGGAGGCACTACCTGTATGGTGAGACATTTGAGATTTTCACGGATCACAAGAGCCTCAGGTACCTATTTGACCAGAAGGAGCTGAACTTGAGACAGAGGCGTTGGTTAGAGCTCCTAAAGGACTACGATTGTAGCATCTCCTACCACTCAGGGAAGGCCAATGTGGCGGCCGACGCCTTGAGCCGGAAGGCGCCCGCCCATTTGGCCAGCTTGCAGGCACAAAGTTGGAGACTCATGGAGGAGGTGGGCAGTTGGCGACCCCAAGAGTCACAGGGGTACAGCGGGGTAGTGATAATGACGCGATAAGCACGATCAGAGCTGATAGACCGCATCATTGTAGGACAGATAGTTGATTCGTACTTACAGACACTGCGAGACAGGGTGTTGATTGGGGACCCAGGAAACTTTTCCTTCTCAGATGAGGTACTGCGCATGAGGGGATGCCTATGCGTTCCTAGAGACGAGGAGCTGTTGAGAGAGCTCCTGACCGAGGCGCATGGGTCCCGGTTCACCATACATCCCTGAAATACAAAGATGTACCATGATTTGCGACACGACTTCTGGTGGAGAGGGATGAAGCGGGATGTTGGTGAGTTTGTCCAGTAGTGCTTGGTATGCCAGCAGGTGAAGGCCGAGCACCAAAGGCCTACAGGGCCGTTACAGCCACTTCCTATGCTAGAGTGGAAGTGGGAGAGCATTACCATGGACATAGTGGTGGGTCTACCAGTCACCTAGTGGGGACACGATGCAGTCAGGGTGATAGTAGACCGGTTGACGAAGACGGCACAGTTCCTGCCGATTTGAGTCACTTTTGGGCCAGCACAGGTAGCAGAGAGATACGTCAGAGATGTGGTGCATCTGCACGGAGTCCCTCGCGAGATCATATCCGATAGGGATACTCATTTCACTTCCCAGTTTTGGGCAGAGTTTCAGCAGGCATTAGGGCCCATTTGAGGTTCAGTACCGCCTACCACCCCCAGACCGACGGGCAGTCAGAGCGCACTATATAGACACTCGAGGACCTTCTACGTGCTTGTGTACTAGACTGGAAAGGCTCCTGGGAGGAGCATTTTCCCCTGGCAGAGTTTACGTACAATAACAACTATCATTCGAGCATCGGCATGGCGCCTTATGAGGCTCTGTACAGATGGAGGTGTATCACATCCTTGAGTTGGGTCGAGGTGGGGACCAAGTGGGAGATTGGCCCTAGGCTGATCCGGGAGAGTCAGGAGGTGATAGAGTAGATTCATAGGTGACTTTGTACTGTCAGGAGCAGGCAGAAGAGCCACGCTGACAGGAAGCGTAGGGAGGTACAGTTCGAGGTTGGGGATCACGTCTTTCTCCGTGTTTCACCCATGAAGGGCTCGCGGCATTTTGGGGTAAAAGGGAAACTTGCGTCGAGGTTTGTGGGACCCTTTGAGGTTTTGGAGTGGGTTGGACCCGTTGCTTACTGGCTTGCCCTTCCTCCCCAGCTCTCTGGAGTGCACGACGTGTTCCACGTGCCCAACCTCAAGAAGTACGTCGTCGATCCCAGCCACGTTCTGAGTCAAGAGAGCGTCGAAGTGGGAGACGACCTGACCTATCCCAAGAGGCCAATACAGATATTAGACAGAGCCATTCGGAGTCTGAGACGGAAGTAGGTATCACTGGTGAAAGTCTTATGGAGAAGCCAGCGATACGAGGGGGCCACTTGGGAGCCTGAGGCGGCAATGTGAGAACAATACCCGGAGCTTTTCGAGGGTACGTCTTTTCAGATCTACTTTGATCCTCTTTAAGTTTGTTATGCGCTTTTACGCTACTTTTCCGCACCCAACTTGGCTCAAGTTTCGGGGAAGAAACTTCCTTTAAGTTTGTTATGTTGAAATGACCCGTGGTCCTTTTGGGTTGTTTAAGACGTCTGGATGAGCTGTCAGACGTCCATCCAAACATCTGGATGGAGGGTCAGATGTCTGAAAGTAGAAGAACAGGACCTGCTGTCCTTTTTCCGTGTGCACAGATGCACGTAGACCCCCCTCTCCTCATCCCAAACCCTAACCCTCTATCTATTTAAACCCCCCTCTCCCATGCCACTCCATCCATCTTCACTAGCCACCACCTTCGTCCTTCCTTCCTCCTTTCCTTCCAGCACGGTGAGAGGAGAGGAAGCTGAGAGAGAGAGAGACGAGACGTGGAGGAGGAGGAGAGGAGAGCTCGAGAGGAGGAGCTCGCAAGGGAGCCGCGAGAGGGTAGGAGGAGCTTGGAGGAGCTCGTGCTTGAGGAGGAGGAGCTCGTGGAGGTGGGCTCGTGGCCTCCTAAAGCTGTAGGCATAGTAGCTGCAGGCGGTGCGGAGGGGTTCCGCGCGGAGAAGAAGGCTCCCAATGGTTCTGCGTACTGGATATTTTCCAGTATCAGACGTCTGGAGCACATCCCAGACGTCTAGAATAGCCGAAGGATGTCCAGGGCTGAAGTCGGACATTTGAAAGCATGCTCAGTGCTAAGGTACGTGCTTTTGTGCGATTATGGCCATGCAGGCCTCACTGCAGTGATCTTGTCTGTAATGACCCGATTCCCGAGTCCCTACAAGACACGAGAACCGGACCGACTCGACTAATCCCAAGACCTGGTCGTCCAACGAGGAAGTAACCAAAAGAGCAGTAAAATAAATCACATTCAGCATGAATATAACTAACAGTAAGAAAATACAGCAGTAAGGAAAGAAACCACTACAGTATATACCACCACAACAGTAGAACAACATTCATAACATAATACGAACTGCAGGTAAAGAAAAGTACAGTGGTAACGAGAACTACTCACTACAGTGGAACCAAAAAGAGGTACAAGAGAACAGTGGTAACTCTACTGGACCCTACTCGGCCCAGCGTCCTCTGCAGCCGCTGACCCTGGCTGCTCAACACCTGGTCCTGAAAGGTAATGAGTGTAACACGTCAGCAAAACGTTGAGTAGAGTGGCAGCTAAACTAAAGAAACAGTAAAGTGTACAGTAGCTGTTTTAATTTTCTTTCTTCCTTTATTTACGTCTTTCTATTGTTTCAAAATTTATCTATTTCTCAGATCCTTCACTTGATCTCGAATGTTCCTCGTGGGAACGATCTTGATTGCAATCTTTCCCAAAAAGTAGAAGTAGCACGTGGTGCTCTCCGTGGTGATCCTACTCTCAGTCAACCACCCCAAGGTCACGGACAGGTGTAACGGTGACTACGGCACGTGCAATAAACGCATAGGTAGCTAACCCGTACTGGCACGCGGTCAGTCGTTTCCGTTAACGGGTGCGCCCAAAGCACAGCATGGAACCAGCACAGGGCAGAGCCCTCTCAGTAACAGGGGTCGAACCCCTCCACAATAACCAAACAGGGGCCTTGCCCCTCCAAAGTCCGCGCACCCTCGCCTGACTACACTGGTTTGCCCAGTGGGCCTAACAAGTCGGTGTAGGTGATGAGAACCTCATCATGAGCCATAACTAGCTCATTTTGACCTAATACAGAGAATAAAAGCTCCTACATAACCTTAGAAAGGCTTGGCTCAGAGAGATTCTGAGTTTGCAAAGAAAACATAAACTAAGGGGTAAAAATGCAATTTCACCAATCCGATTTGAAAATAGGGTAACTCAGGGTCCAAATATAGGTCAAAACAACCTAATAAGAAGAAAAGTGGGATGAGATGACTCAATAAGGGCTACAGTAACTCCAAGGAATTAAATGACAGCTTGTAACCCTAAAAATAAATCCACTTCAATTCACGTGGTTCAAGGCAAGGTAAAAATCAACTAAATCCTCTAAAATTCATAGAAAAATGATCTCTAGGGTTTAGGACTTTCAATTTGGCCTTAGGAACCCATTTTGACCTACATTGAGAACCATGACCAATTAATAACTTAATTTGGGTTTTTGCGTAAATTGATCGGTCAAACAAGGTTTAATCTAGAAATAAAATTCACCATCCGAATCCTTAGGTCCTAATTAGTCATGTATAAAAACTTGGGCCTAAGAAGAAACCTTCTTGACCAACTTTACACTTTGGTCCTAATATATTTATTTTTTGGCCCTCAACTTTTGAACCCTCATATTTTGGCTCCTAGCTCTCCTTCGTTCTTTGCGTTTAGGTCCCTCCTGCAAAACCTGAGCAGCGCCATGCTCCGGCGACCTTGCGCGGAGCATGGTGCCGCGCATGGTAAGGGAGGGGCCCTGGCAAGTCAATGGGGGTACCCTGCATCGTCAGCCACCGCAGGGACACCCCCCTGAGTGCTGCGACCGCCCATACCGCCAGTGCGAACGCACGGACGGTATGGGTCTCCACTTTCGGAGTCCTCTGGCGAGGGAGACACGTCGTCTCCCTCCGCCCTCCTCTCTGATTCTGCCCCTATAAATACCCCCGTCACTCCGCCGTTCTTCCTAGCTCAGATCTGACGGAGACACCCCCTCAATTCCTCCCTTCCCACTCCGACAGACGCCCCCTTGCTCCGGCGGTCTCTCCTCCTCCTCCTCGTCGCCCTGCCGCACTACCAGCAGCAGGGTTACCTTCCCTCGATCTTCCCCCGCTGCGCCGCACCCAGCGGGCGCCTCTCCGGCCCTCTCCTCACCGCCGCCCCTTCCTCTGGGCAATTTCTTCTCCTGCGACAGTCGATACGACTGTTGCCTGCGCCGACCCCTCTTCATCCAGCTTAGTAGGTAAACTTCTCCTCTTCCTCCCCTCTTTCTTTTCCATACTAAAAGCCCTTACTGTCGCCACCGATTTCCCACCGATCACCCTTACCTTCTCCACCTCCGGCCAAACTCCGGCGAACTGCTCCCATCGCTCCAGCACCCCACACGGCTTGCCGACCTATGCATAACCTCTGCCTCCTCACCCTGATCCTCTTCCGCCCCTCCACTTCCCTCCAAACGCCCTCTGCAGATCCACCGAACACACCCACTTCTATGCACGCAGTTTGACCTAGGGCGACCCTTTTTGCTCCACCACGCCCACTGCAGACCCTCCGACCACCTTCGCCGTGCCACGGCGAAGGTTCTCCGCATATCTGATTAGGCCGAGAGGCCGTGCTTCTGTGAACAGGTGTTGCGCCCGCCATCGCCATTGCTGAGCAGCGAAGCTCCTTCGACCTGCTGCTCCAGGCAACACCACGCCCAGGTCAGACTCCCAAGCTTCGCGGGGTAGCTTCGCGAAGTGTCAGGCTGCAGTTCGGGCGAAGCCCTCGCGCGAAGTTCGGCTCCCGCTGCTTCTTCTGCGCAGGCGCTCAAATTGGGGTGGGACATTTAGTCCCACCTCGGAAGGCTTCGAAGAGGAGCGCCGATATAAGTTGAAAAAGTGATGTAGGCTTATCGCCTCAGCACACGGGGTGAGGTCCCTCTCACACCGCTTCACCCAGCCCGTCCGCGAGCTCATCACGCGGATCCGGCCGACCCGACCCGACTTGACTGGCACTCCTCACCCACCACCGCACGCCTGTGGGCCTGGACTCGGGCGCGACTCGTATCCGATTACCCGGTTGCTCTGGGAGAGCCTTCCGAAGAGTGAATACTGAGAGAGAGAGACGCGCGGGGGGGGGGGGGGGTAGAGTAGGTTTTGCCCTCTGACTCTGAACTCTTGAGCGTGCAGGCACAGGTGAAGAAGAAGGAAGCTAAGGGAGACACTGTAGTAACAAGCGGTTTAAGTCGTCTGATTTTCCAATCAGATGACGTCCTGAAGACGAAGAAGAAGAAGGAAGGCGAGGCAGAGGAAAGAGAGGAACACAGAGAGGCCAAGTGAAGACTCTGCAGAGATCAGAAGACAAAGAAGAAGAAGAGCACGGGAGGAAGATCTGAAGCAAGAAAAGAAGAAACAAAGAAAATAAAAAGAAGAAAAAGACAGGATCGTCCAACCAAGAAATAGAGGAAGAACAGGAAGAACAAAAGACAAAGAGGAAGAAAGAAGAGAAGAAGAAGAAGCCAAACTTTCATCTCTCTCTCTCTCTCTCTTTATTTTTGTAATAAGAATTTGTACCCTTAGAATACGACTTGCTCCCTGAGTTCGACCTCGGGAGAAATTTATTTTTCGAGTAACAAATATTAGTAAACGATGGCAATAACTATCTGTACTACAACGACTTAACAAAAGCTAGTTGTCGCCGCCGTTTGCCAGTAGGTGAGCTAGCAGAACCCCAGGGCCCGTGGGGTAGCTAGTACTCGCCCTACACTAGTAGCTCTCCTCGGTACTGCGTATACGAGGGTCAGCAAGTCGGTACAAAGTGGCCAGACCTAACCCCGGGTCCCTGGGGCGGCTGGCTCCGCTCTGCACTATACAGGGGGACAGTCGCTCTCCTTGGTACTCTGTACTCAAGGGCCAACTCACTTCCCCAATTCTATTCCATTCACCTTCCAGGAGTTCTACTCCTAATTCCTCGTAGGGTTCCAACTCTTTTAACTCTGCACATTCAGGTTTCACCTTTCCAGTTTCACGTTCATACATCCCATATTCTCAGACATGCTCATTTATTCATAACAAGCAGCTGTTAAACAAATTTACAGGTAGCTATTATTTCCTTTCCACATTTTCCAAGACTGCAGTACTCATATATTCCACTAGTTCTTCCCATCCTAGGATTCATACCATACCCTAGGATCTGTCATACAATCTAGTTTTCCAGCCCTAGGATTCATGCAACACCCTAGGATCTACCATTCATTCTAGTTTCTCATTTCTAGGATTCATGCAATGTCCTAGGTTCTATTTATGGTTCCATAATTTAACAGATTATACTAATAAACTTAAAAGCCACTCTACCAGTTACAACAGGCGTACTGGGGGCGTGGTCGGGAATCCCGTGTACCTCCGCAACCCCCGAGACTGCAACGGAACGGGGTCCTATCACAAGGATCAAACACAAGGAGTTTCTCAAAATAGTATGCAACTACTGTAGATGGGTATAGGATTTAATTTCGAAAAGCACGCAACTCTAAACGCGGAAAACGGACTCCGAACGGGCCCTAAACGACGAAACAGTGCAAAATCAGACGTCTAGAACTTCTTCCAGATGTCTTAAAAAATGGGATCAGATGGTACCTTATCCTGTGTGGTCTCTCAGATATCCAGAAGCCTGCGGGGGCGTCTGGCCTAGTTCCCAGACGTCCGATGGTCACCCCGGACGTCTGGAAGTCCCTCCAGTCGTCTGGCACCACTGCCAGACGTCTGATTCGCGTTGGATGCGAATCTCAGAACCTGCGCATACCCATTCCTCGTGCTCAGTACGGACGGTCGAAGAAAAGGAAGAAGGTACGAAAATAACTTACCTTTCAGATGTCTGGACAGTTCTCCAGACGTCTTCCCCGTCGTCTGGTTGGAAACCCAGATGTCTGATTCTGGAAAAACTTCCAGAATCAGAGCACGACTCGCCCTCCGCTCGCGACGCACGGCCGCGCCGCGCCTCGTCCGCCTGCTGTTCGAGATGTAGAAGGCCACCTGCATCACCCCGCGTCTGCTGCTCCCCCGCCGGCCGGCTCTAGCAGCCCCGGCAAGCTCGCCCTCACGGCCGAGCGCCTCCTCTTCTCACGCAGCACCTCCTCCCGCACTCACCGCGGCTGCCACCGCCGCCGCTCGCTCACTCTCGCACTGGCTGGAAGGAGAAGAGGAAGGGGCAGAGGCGATGAGAGTGAGGGAGAGGGCGAGGCTTTTTAAAGCCGCGCGGGGAGAGAAAGAGAGCGAGACAGAGGGCAGCCTGCGCCCGCAGGAGAGAGGGAAAAAGTGACCGCAGGTCTGCGCGTGCAGGTGCGCAGACGCAACCGCACGTGCCGCCGAAACTGAATCCCAGACGTCTAGAAGTGGTTCCAGACGTCTGGTCCGACGTCTGAGCCACCTCCCAGATGTCTTAAAAGACGTCTGAAGCCGTGCGTTCGTAACATTGTCCAACCTTTTTTTAGCTCTGCACGTGTGTACGCAGAAGCAGAGCATTGGAAAGGCGCGGGGTGAGCCAACCGGCCACATGCATCCGCTGAAGCACCTCGCACCAATGCTTATTTGCCGTTGGATCAGGATCCAATGGCTGCGAGGTGCCTGCGCTTAAGTTAAGCGCTCGACACAAACGTGCCCACAGCGCATTGGTCGAGCGCCTTAACGTAAAGCTGAGGTGCGGGTTTGAGCCGCAGAGTGCCTCAATTGGAGCGGGCGTGCGAGTGCGATCGACCACCCGATGAAGATCGAACGGCTGTGCGCGCCCGATAGCGTCCACGCGCAATTACACGCCCCCGCGTGACGTGGGATCTCACGTGTTGAGGAGCGGCGAGATGCGTTCTCTCGCCCCCGAGATTTATAGAACGTGAACGTGCGTTGAGGTGAGGGGAGATGAGCGGGAGCGCGTGCGCCGCCCACTACAGCCACGTTCAGGCCTTTAGTGACGGATTTATCCATCACTAAAGGTCTTGAATTAATGATTTTCAACATAGAAGGACCAAATAGCCTTCACTCCTTGCAACTATAAAAGGAGACCCCCTCCATATGAAATTCTCATCCCTTCCTTCTCTTGTCTCCCTCTCCAAAGCTCAAAAGAAGCTTGTCCCACATCTCTGATGCTTCCTAAGAGATAAAGTTAAATTTTCGCCCCCATTTGGAAGCGGATCCCACGATGACGAGGACGTGCTGCTTCATTCCCATTCTTCTCGTTCCGTCCTCCTTCTTCCGCTCCATTCCCCTTTTTCCAAGCGTCATCCCATCCGGCTCATCCTCCAAGCGATCGTCGAGGAAGATATCTCTCTCTCCATTCTTTTTACTGCTTTCTAGAGTAGATTTACTACTTTCTAGTGTAATCATTTCCCACTTTCTGATCGTAATGAGTAGTGTAATGAACAACTTTTTGATAATGAAATTCATGTTTATTCTACATCACTTTTACTTTTATTTGTAATATTCTCTCTCTCTCTTCTATTTATTATTTGTTAAATAGTTTTCAGCCAGTTATTCTATTTCGTGAAAAATAAAACAAACGCGTATTTTTAATCAAACGTCCGCCTCCCTGAGTTCGACCCGGGATTTCTATTCAGGTATAAATTTTATTTGTTGAACACGAGTTCTTCGCTTTCAAACTACAACATGTCTTCAAAACCAAATTCAATAGCGTAGTAACCCGTAGCTTCAACATTTTGGAGCCGTTGCTGGGGAGGCGACACTCTTTGATTTTTTTTTTTGCATTTTCCAACTTATGAATCATTTATCTCACATCTCTCCTTTCTTATTGTGATTGCAGGTACTCTTTTGAGATGAGCAAAAGCGGTAGATTGGAGCAAAGTGCTGTTGAAGGTTCTGTAAGTTTTCCCCCACCTCTCACCCATTAGATTTCATTCCACCACGTAATAACACAAACATAAATCAACCTAGGTGTTCTTATAAACTCTAAGGTTAGTTTTGTTTGTTTGTTTGACACCTACACTAGTCTCAACCTCCACATTTAAAAAGAAAAAAAAATTTCTCACAGAGGTACACAACTTCATCTGATTTTCAAACTCAACCGGTAAACTGATCTTTGGAACCGGTACACACATCCAAACATATAATTGAGTAAAAATCAGAATAGGTAATCACTTGTGTGCCTAATTAAGTGGTGCAACAAGCCAATTGTTTGAGTTGATTGGGCCATACCACTTCAATTAAAATCAACTCATCAAGTAGCTGCCGCATAGGTTTAACTCTTAGGGATTTACCAGGCACTCCACATTATTTTAAGTTTCAAAGGAAAAGATCTTCACTTGTGGTTTCAAAACTTGGTGTGCCAACAAAACTTGTTTGAAAATACCTAAAGATGAATCCTAAAAGCTACTAAGCAAGATTTGAACCCTAAAATTCACCGCATCAAAAATAATCTTGCTTGAAAACCACTGGTTGTGCACGCACACACACATCAATCAATCATTAAGGGCACAACCCAGATAAAGGGCCCATCATATTTCAAAGCACATTCAAACCTAGCCCTAAATAAAACAGAGTAGACGTTGGCCCTAAGGATTCGACTCGCTCTTTGAAGCCTAGAACGAGATTATTTTCGATTAGTCTGTTTCTACCTTTTAATCTGATGTCTAGCTAGGGGAGCAGAATCAAACGATCGCGACTGGGGGGTACACTAGGAACCAGAGGCACAAGCTAAAGGAAGAACCTTCTCGCCAGTCCCTTCTTCTAACTGGTTGGATTGAACAGACAGAATTAGATCAAATCGTTTCTTTATCTCAACATGGGTTCTGGGAGTCTGTAGGTCTTTAGGCAGCCCACTTAAGGATAGGTTTGATTGTTTGTATTGCAGGGCGCCTTTCTTCCTCCCATCTATCATGAATCTTTCCACATTTTATACGCATTCCCACTCTTTCCCTCTTGTTATGAGTTATCCTCAACATGACGATTATCCCGACTCGTACTGTAATCAACCATCAGCTAGTCGGGATAACTCAAATTGGGGATACAGTTCTGGACCGCGGTGTTTAGGGTCTAACCCTGAACACCATAATTATGATTTTTATCCTTCTCAGAGACACATCGATTATAGATCATCACCCTTTCATGGACAACCTAATATGATCTACAATCAAGGAGGACACACTGATCTTTACCCATCCTCTGATTACATTGCCTTTAGGTCATCACCACCTTTTGAACAATCCGAAATGACCTATTATTAGGAAGGGTATAATGAATCTCAATTCGTTAACTCCTCTACTCTGATCCAAAACTCGCCAAACCTGAAACAAGTCATTTGGTTCAAGTTAACTAGGTTCAAGATAAGGTTTTAGCTAACATGAGGAATACCATACAATCTTTAGAAGTTCAGCCAATACCTTGAATTGAAAAATTGGAGCCCATGATTGAAATGATTGATAATTTGAACAAGTATTTGTTGGATTGGCTTCAGGATGTTAAGGATAAGAACCCGGGTGAGTTTTTACTTTGGAAGTTAGTGAAATTGAGAATGAGATTTGTGGTTGCTTTAGTTCAATCGTGGAATGATTCCCAAGATGAACCCCCTTCAGGAGAGCCAATGTCAGAACCCGCTCAGGCACCTGTTGGGGGGGACACGTGTTACGAGACTGACCAGATTGAATTAGAGCAACCAATTAAGGATGATTTGATTTCTTCACCTGAAATCCTTGAGCCGGGGTACGAGGAAATGTATGTCTCCATGGATCAGAAAGTGACGGATGATTTTGGGACGTACATCAATACAGATTTAGATTTCTTTGAGTCTGAGGGTGAAGAATCAAGTTGCGAAGTCTCACGTGAGTTTACAGAATATGATTTTTGTGAGACAATTAGGCTTGAGGAATCCAATAGATCGTATGATGGCCCAATAAATGAGGAAACTAATCTTATTGGGGCTCACATAACGGATTTAGAATCACATTTTCTGGAGGATTCAATCCAATGCCCTGATTATCAGTTACACTCCATTGAGCTTACTGACGATTCTATTTTTGAGATTATTAGACCCAAGTCAATTCTCATTCAGTCACATCTTTTAGACTTGGACAGGGTGATTAATATGCAGGAGGTCCTAGAATTTGACATTCTGAATAAGGAGAATCGTAGTTGGGAAATTCTGATTTGGGAAGCAAACTCTGGAGGAAGTAGAAGATTGAGTTTAAGGGTTCCAATTAAGCTGAAACCATCAAACCAGGACCCTTACAACATTTGTTCTGAGGATGTCCAACCCAAGCACAGATTCGTTGATTATCCTTTGGAGCTTGATTTCTTTGTAACTTGACTTTTTGGTCTTGGGTTGCATCCTTATAAATCGCAGGCCCGACCCCGCTTGCATACTGATTTTAGGTTTTCGGTAATTTTTATCCAAAACCTGAGATATTCTCGATCATGGGGTATGGATCTGCACCACAATATGGTCCAAATTTGTGGACATCTGCTAGTAGGTCAGAGGTTTCATCTTTTTATTTTGATTCTGACCTGCACTTCTCGATTCTTTACTTCTCTTCTTTGTATAGTGTGCCTAGCTGAAGGCACTAAATTTAGCACGTATACAGTTTTTGTTTATCTCGGAGCGAACCTGTCATTCACGTAATTCAAGTACTTTCTACTCTATTCCACTTTGTTTTATTTCTTTTTAATACAACGAGGACATTGCATTAGATAGGCATGGAGGGGTGGATATTCATCTCTGAATTATTTCGTCAACTCCTTAGATTCGTTTTAATTTCTTTTATTTATTTAAAAGAAAATGAATTAAGAAGAAATACTTGGACATTATGACTTTTCAATCTTAGGAAATATTACATTAGAATTCGAATACAAAGATCCTTCAGGTCTTTGGGCTTAATTAGTCCAGGTATCTACTAAAATGTTGATTCATTTTTCAAGTCCTTGCCAACATGAATTCTATTTTAATTTGAGTAAATAAGTTTAGGTGATAAGTGCACGACTTATCAACCCACCCTCTGATTTGAGAAAACTTTGGGTCTAAAGCATCTATATACTTTCTTTTCACTGACTTGTTGATCGGCGATTTTAACGGAAATTGGGTAGCTAATGAATCTTTTAGGGTGATATGGTTGGCAGGTTATCGTAAGTAACAGCTCATAGATAGGTTGTCCAGAGCCCAGTCACTGGTCCATTCTCTTCTTTCTGCCTTTAGGTAAATCTTAGACCAGGGAAGCCACCTATTTAAAAAAAAGAAAAAAGAGAAAGTCAAAACGAAAAGAAAAAGAAAAGGAGAAAAGAGAAGAAAGAAAAATAAAATAAAAGAAATAAGCCATACTTCGTCACACGAGTATGGCTGGTAAGTTGTTGGTGGTAATAGCTCAGCGACCGGTTGTCTAAAGCCCAGCTTATAAAATGCACTGAAAATTCCCAAAACACTTAGGAAGAAGTAGAGAAGTAGAATAAACCGGGGAGATATACACTGGATTCACCATTGTGTTGAAACAATAAAAATAAAAGTAAGGAGAAAGCTACCGGTCGTAAAGATACACCTTTAGGCAGAACTCTCTTTTTAAGGTCATTTAGAGGCGTAGAAACCTGAAGTCAGTTCTAATTGCCAATCAACGAGTCTATCACATTCACAATAAGATCATTAGAACTTAGGGTTCTCATCAATTGTTGGGTGAGTTGAATGGCTGTAGAAAGTCATTCTTTAACCCTAAACTCAAAAATCCAAAAAAAAAAATTAGAAAAGAAGAAAAAGAGAAAAAGAAATTTTTCTTTGAATAAGGAGAGGGCTTGAGGCGGTCTGCATTTTGGCAGATACCCGAGCGCTATTGTGTCTTTGAAAGTTCAGATCCTAAGTAAAAATTTTCTTAATGTTGAAAATAACTTATGCTCATGTAATTCAGCCTAATTTTTTTATAAATAGCATGTAGTTTTTGCTAGGGACAAGCAAAAGATAGGCATGGGGGTGTGATGTAAACATGTTTATATTACATAAAATGTCTACTTATGCATGTTCTTAAGCATATAATTGCATTACATACTATAAATATTGCATAGCATGCATCATCTTGCATTTAGATTAGTCTAGATAAAATGGAGGTTAATTGTCTCCTTTTATGGTCAGGGACAGGACGATTGTTTATCGGGGCCTCGGATCGAAGATCCAATTTTACGGATCGGATCAGGGAGACGATTTGAGTTCAACGACTCCCAGATTGTCCTAGTCGGATATCCGTAGCATTAGATAGAGACTGAGGAACCCTAGAAGATCAAGGGCCAAGATGGTGTTAATCTGCACTTCAGACGACAAATCCAACCATACGGATGGATTCGGATTAACGATCGCAGCCTAACGGCGCGAAAATTGACTCAATCCAACACCCGTGGCACCATCTACATCACCTAGAAGATGGACGACCAAGATGGCGCCATGTGGTGCCATCTCGACCGCCCAATCGGCTGCATGCATCTGCTGAAGCACCTCGCGCCAACGTTTCACCACCGTTGGATCAAGATCCAATGGCTGTGAGGCCCCCGCGCTTAAGTTAGGCGCTCGACACAAACGCACCCACAGTGCATTGGTCGAGCACCTTAACGCGAAGCTGAGGCGCGGGTTCGAGTTGCGAATCGCCTCAATTGGAGCGGGCGCGCGGACGCGATCGACTGCCCGATGAAGATCGAACGGTTGTATGCGCCTGATAGCGTCCGCGCGCCATCGCACGCCCCTGTGTGACGCGGGATCTTACTCGTTGAGGCACGCGGATGAGGCACGGCGAGATGCATTCTCAGTCGTTCGATATCACGATAGAATGGCTGAGATTTAAAGAATGTGAATGCACGTTGAGGTGAGGGGAGACGAGCGGGCACGTGCACGCCTCCCACTACGGCCACGTTCAGGCCTTTAGTGATGGATTTATCCGTCACTAAAGGTCCTGAATTAATGATTTTCAACATAAAGTGACCAAATTATCCTCACTCCTTGCAACTATAAAAGGAGACCGTCTCCATACAAAATTCTCATCCCTCCTTCTCTTCTCTCCCTCTTCAAAGCTCAAGAGAAGCTTGTCCCACACTCGGGATGCTTCTCAAGAGATGAAGTTAAATTTTCGCCCCCATTTCGGAAGCGGGTTCCGCGATGACGACGATGTGCTGCTTCATTCCTGTTCTTCCCGCTTCGTCCTCCTTCTTCCGCTCTGTTCCCCTTTTTCCAGGCGTTGCCCTATCCAGCTCGTCCTCCAAGCGATCGTCGAGGAGGATATCTCTCTCTCCATTCTTTTTACTGCATTCTAGTGTAATCATTTCCAACTTTCTAGTCATAATGAGTAGTGTAACGAACAAATTTTTGATAATGAAATTCATATTTATTCTACGTCCCTTTTACTTTTATTTGTAATATTCTCTCTCTCTCTCTCTTCTATTTATTATTTGTTAAATAGTTTTCAACTAGTTATTTTGTTTCGTGATAAATAAAACAAATGCGTATTTTTAATCAAATGTCCGCCTACCTGAGTTCGACTCGGGATTTCTATTCCGATATAAATTTTATTTGTTGAACACGAGTTCTCCGCTTTCAAACTACAATGAAAGGTCTTTAAAACCAAATTCGATAGCATAATAACCCATAGCTTCAACAGTCCCTTTTGTGTAGAGGGGTACTAGCTGCCCGTTGGGATGAGCCTCGGGGTCGGCCTAGACACTCTACACCGACTCTGTTTGGCCCTCGTGTACGTGGTATCGAGGTGAGAAACTTAGTGTAGGGAGGGAGCTAGTTGCCCTAGGGGGCTCGGAGTTAGGACTAGCTGCCCTACACTGACTCTTGTTAGGTCCACTGGACAAACCGAGATAGTCAGACGAGGGTACGCGGACTGTGGGGGGGCGAGACCCCTGTTTTGTTCTGTTCTGAGAGGGCAAGGCCCTGTACTGTTTTGTGCTGTACCTTTAGGCATACCCGTTAGTGGAAACAGCTGACCGCTTGCCAATGTGGGATAGCTACCCGTGCATTTATCACGCATGCCGTAGTCACCGCTACGTCTCGACTGTGACCTCGGGGTGGTTGATTGGGTGCAGGATTACCACGGGAGACTCTCCCGGCCAGGAGAGCACCACGTGTATCTCCTACATCATGGAAAAGAGTTCATTCAAGATCGTTCTTGTGAGGAGCAAGCCAGATCAAGAAATGATCTAAGTGAATAAAGGAACAACAAATTAGAAGTACTTGGTTGAACTAAATGAAAATGGATAGTTGTTTAATTACATAAATTAATTGATTGTCTTAATTACATATAAATGGCTAAATTACCACTCTACTCAGCGTTCGCTGACTCCGAAAATTTTATAACCTTGTTTAGGTCAGGGAGCTGGGCTTAGTTGAGCTCATCCTTAGTTGCATTTCTTATTGTTTTCCATAGCTCCTGTTGTAGTGGTGAGTATTTTTTTTGGTTCTATGTAATACTATTATAATTTTTTTTCTTTCCGTTGTACTTTTCTCTGTTGTAATTGTGATGGTCTGTAACTTTAATAGACCATTTCGCTCTATTTCTTTTATTGTCTCTTGTTTCTTTCTGCCTAGTTACGTTGCATGTGTGGATGTGAGTTATTTCCTACTTTTGGTTATTTCTCGTTGGACGACTAGGTCTTGGGATTAGTCGAGGCGGGCCGGTCTTGGGTCCTGTAGGGATCTGGGATTAGGTCGTAACACCGGCCACGTTCGTCGACCTAGCTGATGGCCCACTGGTTGCAGGAGGCCCTCCTTCGACCTCCTCCTCCCTCGTTTATTCTTCCTCGTCTTTTGTCTTCCTCTAGTGGACTCTTCACGCAATGCACTATTCACGTGAGGAACCCAAGCATGCATGCACGCCGACCTCCTCCCCTGTCGGTGTTCCGATCATGGCCTGGCATGCTGGCTATCACTAGTGCTCCATTGCCTCACCAGCAGTTGCTGTGACGTTTCCATCTTCCCTCCCTTTGTCGCTTCCTCTCTTTCTCTCTCCGTCTCTCTCTTTCTTATGGTTTCCCTCTTTCTTTCATTGTGGGTGTGGGAAACTGGGGGGTAGGGGGGGAGGGGTTTTATGAAGAAATGGAGAGGAGGGAGAGGCGGTGGGGGTTTAGGATTAGGAAAAGTACATATATGCATTAAATTCTTCAACCATGAATATTCTTAAAACTACGTTAAACGAACCTTGATTCCCGTGAAACACGTATCGTCGGAATCGTTATGAGACGAGGAATCTAACAAAATACAAATTTCTAAAAGGATGTTATTTAAACAAAATGATTTCTACAACGGGTCGCATGTGGGTTTACTCGTGGTTAGCATGGGGTTTTCACATTCGAGGTCCAATCGCCACATAGAACATACCGTAGAAATTCTTACGACATCAGAAAGCTAACAGTATTTTCAAATCATCGATCTGAGATCCAGATAACAAAAACGAAAGACAAGTGGGTTTCCAGTCTAGTTAAGCTTTTTAAATTTGTGCGATCTCCAATTGACACGTGAAAAGCGTCGGTGGGTTTGTCTTAACCTGCTTATGTCTGAAATGACTTGGAAATCCAGGTTTGGACATTTACACACTTGTTGGCTATATAATCAACATTTCATGCAAATTTACGCCAGTTGCGATCAAAGTAACCACAATTGAGCCCACATCTAGCTACAGGTTGGGGAACATCTTCTATAAATAGGCTAAGGCCATGGGTTGGTGAAATCACACTTAAAAGCTAGACATGATTTCGTTGAATGAGTGTGGAGGATAGAACACGTATCTAGGGTGAAGAATTGGAGCATTCTTTGCATATGAGAGGTAATTAAATGGTGTGATGTTGGAGTTAAAGGTTAGGAAATGAACCTTTCATTTGAATACTTTGTCAGTGGGTAGTGAACCTTTATATGGACCATTTCCATGTTCAATCTTTTTATGTTGGAATTTGGGCATGTTTTATTGTATGATTTTGGGGCTAAATAGTTTCCTTAGGTGATATTGTAACTTTGCTTGTTCTTTGCTATGTTCCATTTATATGGAGCTTTAGGTGCTTTCCCTTTACATAGCAATTATGTGGCCAATGGAAGATACCATTTTCATTTACAACTTGTCCATGGAGATTTTTGTTGAGGTTAATTGCTTCCTCAATTGCCATGGCTTTTAATTGCCACTTCTTAGAATGGGATAAAGGAATTTGCTTAGCAACGCTTTCTTCTTATATGTCTTGCAATGACCTTGCAATGACCTTTGAGATCATTAGGTATGTTCATAAAATGAGAATAGTGATCTCTTATTAACTTTCTGGGTTCATCCTAAAGAACTCTAATTCTTAGGTTGAATGTTGATCTTATTCTCATTGATCGAGCTAATTCCCTTACAGGTCACCTTCGACCATTTCAAAGTTTCTTGGGCCACGTTCATTTTTAACATCCAATGTAATTCCTCCATGGACAGAGCAATATATATAAGATTCTCCTAGCACAATTATATATAAGCGTGGCTTTTCTTCTAATAATCAATATGGTTGCCCTTATCGACTAGTTTTTGGGAGCCCAAACTTACAATATTTTATCATCTTATTTAAGGAGAGATGATTCTCTACCACTTGAGGGTACACGAGCATCTTGTGCTTCTGATTCACATTTATAATGCTGTCGAGGTATGGAGGGTGGCATGCATATAAATTACCCTTTGATCCATAATTGATTAAGGTGCTACATAAATCGAATAATCCTCTCCTACACCAAAATGAAAAAGGAAGTGCATCCTTGGAATTGAAAACTATATATAATTATAAAACAATTGAATCCCAAAGTGGAAATTTCATAATAGGTAAAACATTACTCAAGTTACCTTGGCTTAAGATTTTTGTGATCAATACATGTGGTTGAATCCCTTAACCAAAAATTGAGATAGGCTTGCATACTATCTTAACCCAATAAAAACTAAGTCATGTTCATGGGCAATCTTATATAGTCCAATACAATCAACAAGCATACGTAAGATAATGAAATAAATTCTTCAAGAAGATCCTCTTCCTCCTTGAGAGTTTAATTAATATAAGAGTTGAAACATGGGCATAGAATCAAATCGGCTCCTACTTGAGAACGGAAGTGAACCAAGAAAACAAAAGCTAAGAATCAACTTTTTCTTGAGAGCCTTTTCATTCTAGTCGCCGTTAGTTGTGTTACAAATTAAGGTACCCTTAGGGTTTACATAGATTCTAAATCAATAAATGTAAGAATATTCCAGACATTAGAGACCGATTAATGTTAATCACATGATTAAAGCTCCAATATAGGAAAATCAAGATTTAGCAAACGGTATAATATGCTCTAATAAAACTAAATAGATTAATGCAGATGCACCAGTTGGATAGGATTGTAATCGTGTACGTTTGCGACAATTTTTGAAGAGGCCCTCACTTGCACTCATGCATGATCAGTTGGACTATTATAACCAAGTTATACCAATGCAAGGCTAACAGATTGGTGCACCCTTAATTTAATCTATTGTACGCTAAGTGTACTGTTGTATTTCTTTCAAAGAAAAAAAAGTGTACTGATGTACCTTCTATGGGATTGTTCTAGATTCCGGGCAATTGAATCAAAGTGCAATCATTATGGTAAGCCACTAATTTCACAATGGCCATATTTTTAAAATGTTCTACATACATGGATTTGACCTTTTGAACTGGACAAGTGATTGTTCACCATATTCAATTCATTGGCACCGGTGCATGATCAGTAGCATATCTTTGTTTAAGTATTGAAAGCTTACTCTGTTGACTACTACTTCTCTATGTTGATCATAGACTATTCCATTGTTTATTACCTTGGAGGCTAACCAAAGGTCTCTATGATATAGAAATATTGAATTTCACTTTCTTGCATAGCTTTGCTTGTTTATCCATATGATCCACTTGATCCTTCTTTTTTATGCCACTTGATTCACTCGATCCTTTCATCGTTATCTTTCATCGTCATCTTTTTACTTCTTTACATGCATATGTATGTTATCTCATGAACCAACATACATGTTATTTATGTTTTTTAAATGCTAAAATTAGTGATTGTAATAAGATAGGGATGAGGAGGGGTGTAGGGGGTTAGACAATAGGTAGAGAAAGGGTTGGATATGGTGGAGAAGGGGAGGGTTGAAGCTAGGAGTACTGGTGACTAGGACTTTATTTTATCATCAAGTCAATCACTATTAATGCTCTTCTTCTTCTCTTTATCAATGGATAGATCTCTTTACTTGTACATCTCAAGTGATAATAATAAGGAGGTAATTAGCCTGTATGTTAGATTGACTAGTCATGGAGGATGTTGGTTTGTGATGAATGATGCTTTGGAGAGGAAAAATACCTTAATGGAGAGGGAGAATGTGGATTGAATGGGGAAAGGAAGAAAGATGAGGCTTTAATTGTGTTAGAAAATAGGGCTACCTAACTTAAGTGCTGTAGACAAATGGTTCAAATATAGAATGTGAGTTCAATAGAAGCATCTCAAAAGTGGTGACATGATTGATCACAAAAGTACATCTAAATTCTCCTTGACAATCCTAATTCAAAACATCCAAAAACCCTTGCATATCTCTTATTTTGATGTCTATCTCTAACATTCTTTTCGTCAATTGTTATTCTAATTGTATTCTGCATTCTATTGCTTAAGTTTGTAAACAAAAAGATGTTTTTGGGTTTTGGTAGAATGAATCTATTCTACATGATATTGTGTATGTACTTTATAGACCTTCTTAAGCAATGAAAATTTGTTTTCTTGTTAAAAAAAAAAGATGCCAATTTCTAACATTCTTTTTTGCCTACTGTATTATTGGTTGATTATGGGATAATTGAATGCAATACCAAACAAGCATGTACATGAAAGATGTCACATTATATACATGAAAGATGCCACGTTATATACAAGGCAATGTTGGTTTTCTTCTTTCCTTTGGTCAAGGCCTCGGGAAATGGAATCTCAAATAATTCCTTTAGAATTGGCTCAGGCTCTTTATTAAGGATGGGCATGTCCTAGATAACCAATCTAGGGTTAGGGTTGATTAGCTCATATTTTTAGGCTATTTAAGTATTTAAATGCCTAGACATTAAGTTAATTTTAACATTTAAAAAATATACATTATGATGTAAATAAATTAATTCATATTTTTAGCTTAAGTGCATAGTTTATATGTGGCATCCATATCTAAATGCATTTAGAATTAACCTAGAATTGCATGCATTTGATTAGTTAATTAATTAGGTGCATTACCTATATTATTTTAATTAACATAGAAGCTAAGGAGTTATGTATAAATAATCCTAATTATTTTTTATTATTCACTTCCTTCTGCAGGAATGGTTCTGCCTCTCCTCCTCCAGCCATACCTCCTTAATGGTCGTGAGAAGTGGATCTGCTCCCACCTTTCCATTTCAAACCCATGTGCATGGCTATAAAGGGAGGAGGAGACGACCATGCAACGTGAGACACCACCCCACTCCACCACCATGTACTCCACTCCACCACCCGACCTCTAAGGTAGAGCTCCATCACATCGTGGGCCGACGAGGTGACAGCTCACCGCGCCAATCCGGTGAGCTTGGCCATCACTGTGCAACTACCAGATCTCCCTCCCTGTCCACGCATCACCAAAACCATCTTCTTTTTCTTCTTCTTCTTCTTCCTCTGTTTTCAAAACAAAACCATCCCTGCATCCTCCTTGCTGCACCTCTGCGCCACACTTGCAGCAGCACGCAACCTCCTGTGCGTGCTCCCTCTCCATCCCCACAAGACAGACCTCCACTCTCCAACCCCTAGCGCATGCCCGCACACGCAGAGCACGCGCTTCAGCAGCCACCACGCCCGCACTCCTTGTAGTGCACCGTCGTTGCTTGCAGCAGCAGCAGTCGCACGTCCTCCAGCCCACCGGCCCTCGCCCGCGTGTGCAGAGCATGCGCTACAACTACCGCTCTGCCTACGCGTAGAGCACACTGCACCTCCGCTCGCACGCCCTCCAGCAGCTCTAGAACGCAGGGACGTCCGTTCGCTGCGCCTCCAGCAAGCAGCACCTCCAGCGGCCTCTCGCATCGCACGCACATCCCCTTACACTCCTCCTTACCTCCGGCCGTGCGCTGAGCTGCTTCACAGTAGCAGCAACTGACCCATCGCCGCCGCCCCTCTCCACCTGTGAGCGTCCACTGCCAGCCACCTCTTGCCATACCTCCTATGCCATCGCTGTTAAGACCCAAGACATTAAACACTTTTTAAGACGTCTGGGAGTTGGTCCAGCGTCTGGTTAGACGACTGGACGCCTTCCCAGACGTCTAGAAATAGATTTTTGCTTGTGTACGATTGCGAGTCTGCGCGCGTGCGCACGCAGACTGAGCCCACCGACTTGCAGGCGCTTTTTCTCCTACCCCACGCCTTCAAATACCCCTTCCATCTCCCTCACCCACCACCCCACCATCTCCTCCTTCTTCCATCTTGAGCACGAGAGAGAGAGCGTGGGTAGCAGCTGCTGCCAGGTGCGTGGGAGAGGAAGAGGTGCAGCGAGAAGGGAAAAGAGGGAGAGTGAGCGAGCTCGCTAGAGCAGCTCGGGGCCGGCCGACGGGCGCGCTGCGGGAGCGTGGTGCTGGGGAGGTTACCCCGGTGCTGCTGCAGCTCAGGCGGCAGGCAGGCGAGCGCGGTGCAGCCATGCGCAGCAGGAAGAAGGCGAGGAGGTTTTGATCCTGGGAAATTTTCCCAGAATCAGAAGTCTGGACCTACATCCAGACGACGCGGGCGACGTCTGAGAGGTACGTATTTCTTCCTCCGCTTCCTTTTGAGGATACAGCCATGCAGGCCATTCCGCCGAAAGTTCTGTCTCATGCCGTGTTGAGAGTGTGTTTGCGTACGCGTGCAGGTTTCGCTTTGGGAAGGCACAGGGCACGCCCTCCCTCGCGATTCAGACGTCTGGGCAAAGCACCAGACGATGGAGAGAGTCTCCAGACATCCGGAGTAATAGTCGGACGTCTGGAACTAGGTCCAGACGGTTCAGCGGGAT
Organism: Thalassia testudinum; assembly: GCA_037157565.1. Lineage (NCBI taxonomy): Eukaryota > Viridiplantae > Streptophyta > Magnoliopsida > Alismatales > Hydrocharitaceae > Thalassia > Thalassia testudinum. Next base: position 25,244,686 of record JAZHRO010000059.1, read on the forward strand.
CCTGGACGTCTGAGGAACAGCTCAGAGTGAGGTATGACCTGGACCACCTTTTAAGATGTCTAGAAGGTGTTCTAGACATTTGATTTGAGTCAGAGTTGTTATTTTTGACCCGTTTAGGGTCCGTTCGAGATCTGATTTTCGCGTTTAAAATTTCATTCTTCTCAGAATTAGTTCCTCTACTTGTTTAAAATACTTGTATCCTGTTCTAAGTGGCTCCTTGTGATTGATCCTTGTGTTAGGACCTCGTTCCGTTGCGGCTCTGGGGGTTGCGGAGGCACGCGGACCTGCCGATCACGCCAACATTACTCCCGATTTTGCGGGTAGAGTGGCTCCCCTTAGTTATTTACCAATATTAATGCATCTCTGAGATGAATGATAGATCCTAGGTATGGCATGAATCCTAAGATCTGAAAACTAGATTGAATGATAGATCCTAGGGTATGGCATGAATCGTAGGACTTGAAAACTAGATTGAATGATAGATCCTAGGGTGTGGAATGAATCCTAGGAATAGAAACACTGAAATGAATGTCTTGAATACCTGAATTGCAGTCTTGGATAAGTAGATAGAATAATGATAATTGCCTGTAATTGGATAACAGCTGCCTGTGAAATGTAGAGTACTGTTGCTAGTAACTTCTACGTGTAATTCCTGTTGTTGGAAACTAAATTTGAGCTGCTTGTATATAAACTAATATTAAATGTTGGAAACACGGGCTATATGCGAATGAAACTGAAATGATGAAACCTAGTATGGCTTGGCCTGAGAAATATGAGTATGAACCCTATGGGGAATTAGGAGTAGAGCTCCTGGAAAATAAATAGAATGGAACTGGGAAAGTGGATGGGGAAGTGAGCTGGCCCTTGAGTACGAAGTACCAAGGAGAGCGACTATCCCCCTATTTAGTGCAGAGCGGAGCTAGCCGCCTCAGGGACCTGGGGTTAGGTCTGGCCACTTTGTACCGACTTCTGGCCCTCGCGTACACAGTACCGAGGAGAGCTACTAGTGTAGGGAGAGAGCTAGCCACCCCACGGGCCCCGGGGTTCAGCTAGCCATCCTACACGGACTTGTTAGGCCCACTGGGCAAACCAGGGTAGTCAGGAGAGGGTGTGCGGACTGTGGAGGGGCAAGACCCCTGTTTGGTTACTGTGGAGGGGCTGGACCCCTGTTACTGAGAGGGCTCTGCCCTATACTGGTTCCGTGTTGTGCTTTGGGGCTCACCCGTTAACGGAAACGACTAACCGCGTGCTAGTGCGGGGTAGCTACCCATGCGTTTATTGCGCGTGCTGTAGTCACCGTTATGTCTCTCAGTGACCTTGGGGTGGTTGACTGAGGGTAGGACCACCACGGGGGACTCTCCCGGCCAGGAGAGCACCACGTGTTACTTCTACTTTTCGGAAAAGACTGCAATCAAGATCGTTCCCACGAGGAACATTCAAGATCAAGAGAAAGATCTGAGAAAGATCAAGAGTAAATAGAGGAATAAAAAAGAAATTAAAAACAACAGCTACTTGTCCACCTTTACTGTCTTCTTAGCTAGCTGATTGCCACTCTACTTAGCGTTTCACTGACGTGTCACTTTTGTCATCTTTTCAGGACCAGGTGTTGAGTAGCCAGAGCCTGCGGCTGCGGAGGGTGCTGGGCCTAGTAGAGCCCAGTAGTTGTACTTTGTTGTACCATTTTTCTGTAGTAGTGAGTATTTCTGTTTCACTTGTACTCTTTCATTGAAATCTTCATATTTCTGTACCTGTTTTAATTCTATACTGTTGTGGTGGTATGTACTGTAGTAGTTCTTTTCTTTACTGCTGTACTTTTGTTACTGTTAGTTACATGCATGATGAATGTGGTTTATTTTACTGCTTTTTTTTTGTTACTTTCTCGTTGGACAACTGGGTCTCGGGATCAGTCGAGTCGGTCCGATTCTCGTGTCCTGTAGGGAGTCGGGAACCGGGTCGTAACAATAGCGAAGGCCTCGCTCTGGCCGACCTTTTCCTAGAGTTACTCCTTGAATGAACCTCTCTCCCATGCGCGAGGAGAGTGGTAGAATCCCCTGTTTTAGTTTGCATTTCTATTTACGGAAATTACCATTGTCAAGAATCATTTTTTGATTTCTTAGATTAATTAAATTGTGGTGAAATTATAGCTTTATGCTTATTCTTCTAGATAATTTTTAAGCCTTTATGATTCATCTCGATATGCATTACATTTAATTTTGAATTACATTTTAGTATGCATGCAAGTGAAAAGTACATGACATACCCTTGCACATGGATAATTTTCTTATGTGAAAATTACGTCAACAACCCTTGAGTTCTCCATAAATTTAAGGTTTACATTCAGAGCGACATATGCATTGTTTGATTTGACAAATATTTCAGTGAACTCGATCTCTACCTAATTGTGATTTTAATAGGCCTGTGCTTCCCTGTGGATATGACCCGCTCTTTTGAGTGGTTAATTTTTATTTGTTTTGATTAGCCGATTTTTCCACCACTTAGAAATACGACAAATCATCTTAATCATTATTTTCGAAAGAAAAAAAATGACTCGTCAAATGGCGCCGTTGCTAGGGAGGCAACGAGCCTGTTAAACTTGCATTCATTTATTGGTTCACACATTATTTTTGAGGCATATTTAACTTCGATCTTTTTGGTGCGAGGTACTCATATCTGCTTGATGAGTTGTTTCACCAGCCTCAGCTACATCGAGGTGGACCTTGTTTCCACTTCTCGAAGGACACTGGGAGCTCCATTTCTGAAGGTAGGAGCTCGACGCACTGTGGTGGGCCTTATCTCCACCACCGAAGGAGGACATCTATAGTGATCATCTTCATCTCCGTAGATTTTTTTCAATAGATAGAATTTAGGTTTTAGAACTTAATTTTCATTGCACATTTAGTTTAAGACCCCTGTTCTGGGGTACATTTTAGGGGTTTGTTCCCCGACCTTCTTTTAGGCCCGTGTTGGGTAACTTTTCAGGAGCCTGTTCCCTTTTCTTTAGATGTAGGTTTTCTTTTGTGGATTGATTTTATTTTTCTTGCTTGTGCATAAGTTGCTAAAAAAAAAAAAAACACGAGCTGCCTGTCTTAGGATGACCATTTAGGTGTGAATGAGCAGCCTCTAGATTTATTTCGCTTGCATTTACGTGCATCTTGCATTGTTGATTGCTAGAGGAAAGGTACATCTTATTTCTTTGCATTCTATATTATTCACGCATGTGCATTTGGATTTAATTGCAAGACCACTTAATTTAATTGAAAAGATCTAACAAGTGGTCACATATTTTCTTGAAAAAGGACTTTAAGTTAAGGAGGAATACTAAAACCAAGGACTTGAATTGAGACATTGTGCTGCGGTTCAAAATTCAAAACTCACAATTTTTACGGTGTATGCACATTTGTAACTCTTGCACCACAGCACGCATTTAAACACTCCTAGGTCTTGGAATTACTAGGACATGAGCCATCCTACTGTCAGATTTTGAAGTGTTCGGAACTTGAGATCAAAGGTTTTGTAAATCCAAAGAAGGGGATACCCTGTCACAGATTTTTTGGGGGTAGTTAAGAAGCACCGTGAAAGCGTAGCTTCAAAGGAAGGCTTAGGCCTACTTACATCCCTTGATCTTCCATCTTTGGAGTTGCTCTACCATTTGAGATTTAGGGAAGAACACCTAAGCTCCAACTAGGTCCTTTTAGGCATTTCGATGGTCGAAAATATGCGCTTAATTGATTGGACAACTTGCTTTGTCTCCTACAATTTGAATTAAAGTCAAAAGCCTAAATTTGTAAAGACCTAACAAGTCCTTTTGAATTGTGTTTGTAGTGCATGCTTAGTAGGCGATCTCTTAGGAGACAACTTGTGTTTGATCCTGAACTTGAAAGAGTCCTAAGAAGGAACCTCTCGTGGGAAGAAATGGCTGGTCACAGGAGCCTTAAGGAATATTTCATTCCAACCAATCAAGCTTGCCCTGCACTACGTAGACTTGGAGGGGACAATCCTTATAAGATCAAATGTAGTACCATATCCTTGCTGCCCTCCTTTTATGGTACTACTAGGGAAGATCCTTATAGGCATATAGAGGAATTCACCGAGGTTTGTTCCATGGTGAAGCTGCAGGACGTTACTGATGACGCTTAAATACGGACCCTCTTTCCTTTCTCCCTCACGGACAAAGCCAAGTATTGGTATCATACCCTTGATGATATTAACACTTGGGATGCCCCGAAGGAGTTTTTGAAGTACTTCCCCATGAGCAAAACAAATCACTTTAGGAGGGAAATTATGAGTTTTGTTCAAATGGATGGGGAAGCTTTTCATGATGCGTGGGAGCACTTTAATGACCTGTTGAGACTTTGCCCAAATCATCAGGTGCTGAAGTGGCAACTGGTTGAAAGGTTCTACACCAGACTTAATGATTCGCACAGGCAGACTGTGGATGGTGCCTGTGCAGGAACCTTTCTATCTAAGACTGAGGATGAAGCTTGGAACCTTTTTGATACTTTGAGTGAGAATTCTATTCACTTGAATTCTGCCTACATGGATAGAAAACCCACTCTCATGCAAAGAAAGTTGGAGGCGAATGAAGCAAGGGACACCCATAATTTAGCCTATTAGATTCAATTGTTGAATCAAAACATGGAAAGGCTTATGTCGAGCCCAGGCCAATTCGTATCTAACACCTCCACATCCCAAGCTTTCGAATGCTCCATTTGTTAAGGCAATACACAGGCCACTGTGGATTGCCACTTGGCCTCCCAATTCCCTGAGCTTGTACAGGCGAATTTGAATGCTGCTCAAAGGTTTCGTCCTAGACCTTGTAATGACCCTTTTTCCAACACTTATAATGAGGGATGGAGGAATCACCCAAACTTTTCCTGGAGACAAGGGAATGTTTCAAATTCAGGGAATTATAAACCACAACCCTTTCAAAATCAACAAATGAACCAACCTTAAACCTTTGCCCAACCTAAGACCTCTGAGATGTATGAATTAAAGGCAATGTTGAGAACTATGCAAGAAAGTCAAAGTGCCATCATTCAATCTCATGACAAGGCTATGCATGAAATGAAATCGCAGATAGGGCACCTTGTTGAGGCCATTAGACAGAGGGAAAATGGGAAGCTTCCTAGTGCTGCTGAGGAGAATCCTAAAGGAAAAGGGATTGCCTTTAGGGAGCATGCTCAGGCGGTGACTATTCTGAGGAGTGAAAAAGAAATTTCCAAACCCGATGCTCCTATAGTCCCACTCTCTGAAGAACCATCCACCCTGACTTTCACCCCCACCGGAGAAGACCTACCCAAATCTCCTCCGCTTGAATCACCTCACCGGAAGAAGTTGCCCCCGTTCCACCCCTTACTCGACAGTTCAGAGATCTCTTCTTTGTGTTTCTTTTGCATATCAACCAAGGTATGGAGAATCAAAGATGTCTGATCAACCTTATGTGGTCCAGTTTGGAAATTTTGATTGGGCCTTGGTTGAGTAGGTTGAGATGGTCGTGGGTTTTGTGGTCGGGGTTGGAATTGGGATCTCGGATTAGGGTTATTTCCCGACCATGAAAAGTTAGGATGATTACGCTATCCAAGGTTGTAGGTGTTGGAGAAAGGATTATTCTAGACGATGTGGAGATCCTCGCAGGTCTGAGGAGCTTCGAGATAAACAGGGTACGGGGGTTCAAAGTTCCCTCAACTATGGTAGGCTGACCCAGAGTTGACTCCGAAGCTATAATCAAATGAGGGTGGATAAGCATCCATCCCTGAGGAGTGGTAGATGTTGTGCTTGCCTCCCTTCCCATGGGTGGGTGCGCATATGTTCTTTGAGGAGCAGAGGTGGATTTGTGTAGATGACAAGTGATGTCGTCCACCTTCTTTTCGATGATGGAGACTTTATCCAATTGACTGACTACCAGCTCCAGATCAACGGATGCAAAAAGGCCTCGGGATTCGTGTACCCCCTGATTGTTTGTCAATGCGCGGGTGGACGTCCAGTCGTATGCACCCAGTGACTCATTGTTTAGGGAGTTCTCGCACATGTTTTCAACAGTCTCCCAGATCGTGTCCTCATGTTGACCCATGATGCTACCACCACAGGTTGCTTTGTCAAATAGCTTAATGTCATTACGGAGTCTGTGGTAAATGGATTGGACTTGTTCCTACTTTGGAACTTCGTGATGGGGGTACTTACGCAAGAGATTCAGAAAGCGATCCCATTTCTCGTGTAGAGATTCTCCCGCTCCTTGGGAGAAGTGCGTGATTTGGTGCCACATAGTGTTTGTACGACCAATGGGGTAGAATTTTTGCAGGAAGGCAGTTTGAAATTCTCCCCATGTGTTGATCATGAGTGGTTGAGTCTGAAATCAGTGGGCAGCTTTGTCAGCTAGAGAGAAGGAAAAGAGTTTTAAGAGTAGTCTGTCACGATTCTGCACATCTGCCCCAAAAGTGTGGGCCAGATGCTTCAGTTCTTGATATGCTAGAAAGGATCCTCGGAGTTCAAGCCATAAAACTTTGGAGTCATGTGAAGCATACTAGGCTTGAGCTCCACCTCGAGTCCTCCTGCAAGAATGTTGATTCGGGGTTCGATTTCCACCACCGTGGGATTATAGTGATCTCGCATTTGAGAACGCGGTGGTGGGTTGATGATGGCATTGATCTGATCTTTGAAATCAAAGAATTGTTGTGGTTCCGAGTGAAGTTGTTCTGGATGATCCATGGTTGATGGGGGAGAGGTAGGCTCAGAATCAGAGGAGATGTCAATTTGATTGGGTTGTTGCACAAACACGGAGGTCGAGGCTTGGCCTTGACGGGAGTGAATGATTAATGGAGGCCTCAAGGATGGTCTTAAGGACCTCCTCTCAAACATGCACCGATGGAGAAGATGAGAGATAGAATATCAGATGGACTAATTGAGGCACCCAAAGATTTTTGGATGACTATAGAGCTTCAGGGTGAATGATACCGCTGGATCAGAAAGTCATCTACCTGCACATTACCTGGGCAGCCAGGAAGGGAGAGTCCGGCAAAGACCCCTACACGGTAAAGCGTCCCCACGGGTTACAGGGTTTCCCCCACTCGACCTTCCTTGTCACTGAGAGTCTAGGTAGACCAGAATGGCGACTTGACCTCTTAGGTCTACAAATTTTAAGTTAAAAGCAAGGAGCTTATGAGTCCACTTGAACTTTAAGATACTTTTGTGCAAGGTGACATAATTTGAAGATTGGTTGACCCTACAAGGTGGGTCAACTTGACCTGATTGTCCTTTGAGAATATTAGGTCCTGCTTTTAGGATTCAAGTGAGATTTAGAGCCTGATTTTAGTGTTTGCTTGTTTAGGTAGATTCGATCAAGGCTTAGGCACACATTGTTTTGAGAGGTTGATTTTCCTTTTTAAGAAAATGTGTCTCTAAAACCCTGAGATGGAAACCCTAATTGGCTCTAATTGATCCAATCAAATGATTCCAAATCTGCCACCTAGGGCTCAATCAAGAAGGTGATAGCCCTAGATACTTAAATCCTAACTAGGTGTAGAAATTAGGGTTAGGGTTTGTTCACAAAAGAATGAGATTAGGCAACTTGTGAGAATTGATTCTAAGAATGAAAAGCAAGTTTCCCTAATTGATTTTCTTCCTTTTTTATCTCTTCTCAAAATTAGGGGATTTTAAGGAAAAAGGGAATGGAATTTACCTGCCTCTGAAGTGTTTGGTGCGTGGATGACTCTCCTCAATTGGATTCTTGAACAAATCACAACAAAAGACATAGAGCAAGTTAGTATCAAATCAGAAATCACAATCAAGAGTTCAAAATGCGTGTTGCTCCTTGGCAACAACGCCAAAATGTTGTCATGATAAACCGGTGTTTAAAAAGTCATTGCACTGTAGCATAGCCAATAAATCGTGAAAACAGATACAATTTATACTTAAGAGAAATCCAAGGTCGAACGCAGGGAGCAAGTTTTGCAATTAATCTCAAGATCACAATTTGAATCAAATATATGAGTAATTTTAACCAAAACTTAATTCAGAATTATTTGAGAATGATGTATCAAGAATTCAAGTACCAATGTGCAAAAATAATAGGGTAAAATGGTGATTCGAATCACCAATTACCCTTATACAATAATAGCAAATATCCAAATAATATTAATTAAGCAAACCAAGTGCACAGTGCACTATCAGAACTCCTTATCAGATGGCTTAAGTGCTCAGAAGCTACAGTGCAAAGGCATTGTACTTCTCTTTAGATGCTTCCTGTTCTTCTTCTTCCCTTCTTTCTCTGCTTTTCTTTGGTTCTATCTCCTTTCTTCTTCTCGCGACTAAGTGTCACACAAGTGTCTGCAAGAGCAAAACCCCCCTAACACCATGCTCTCTCTCTCTCTTCCCCTTCTCTTTCTCAATGTCCGGTCCAATGCTCAGGTAATCAGGTATTTGGGGATCTGCGTACCCAGGATCAGGGCTACAGGCATGGGTTGTAGCCGAGTTGTGAGAGCAGAGGTAGGTAGGTGAGTGAGGGTGTAGAACGTCACCCCGTGTTCTGAGGTTATAAGCCCAGAACACCTTTTCAATTTATATCGCTGCGGGGCTCCTGCCACATTCGAGGTGGGACTAAAGATAGCACCCTTCTTCATGCAGTTGGTAGTAGCAGCTTCGTTCGTCAATTGGTGGCGAAGGCACGGTCAACAGGTCCAATTGACGGTCCAAGAGCCGTGATGAGAACCTCATCATGAGCCCTAAACTAGCACCATTTAACCCTGATTTGCAGGAAAAAGCTCCTACATAACCTTAGAAAGGCTTGGCTCAGAGAGATTCTGAGTTTGCAAAGAAAACAGAAACTGAGGGGTAAAAATGTAATTTCCCAATCCAATCTGAAAACAGGGTAACTCAGGGTCCAAACATAGGTCAAAACAACCTAATAAGAAGGAGAGTGGGATGTTCTGATCCAATAAGGGCTACAGCAATTCCAAGGAATTAAATGACAACCTGTAACCTTAAAAACAAACCCACTTCAATTCACGTGGTTCGAGGCAAAGTAAAAATCAACTAAATCCTCTAAAATTCAAAGAAAAATAATCTCTAGGGTTTAGGACTTTCAATTTGGCCTTGGGAACCCATTTTGACCTACATTGAGAACCATGCCCAATTAACAACTTAATTTGGGTTTCTGCATAAATTAACCGGTCAAACAAGGTTTAATCTAGAAATAAAATTCACCATCAGAATCCTTAGGTCCTAATTAGTCATGTATAAAAACTTGGGCCTAAGAAGAAACCTTCTTGACCAACTTTACACTTTGGTCCTCATATATTTACTTTTTGGCCCTCAACTTTTGAACCCTCACATTTAGACCCCTAACTCTCCTTCGTTCTTTGCATTTAGGTCCCTCCTGCAAAACCTGCGCAGCGCCATGCTTCGGTGACCTTGCGCGGAGCATGGCGCCATGCAGGGTGAGGGAGGGGCCCTGGCAAGTCAATGGGGGGTACCCTGCGTAGTCAGCCACCGCAGGGACACCCCCCTGAGCACTGCGACCGCCCATACCGCCCGTGCGAATGCACGGACAGTATGGGTCTCCTTCCTCCGGCGTCCTCCGGCGAGGGAGACACGTCGTCTCCCTCCGCCCTCCTCTCTGATTCCACCCCTATAAATACCCCCGTCGCTCCACCGTTCTTCCCAGCTCGGATCTGACGGAGACACCCCCCTAAATTCCTCCCTTCCCACTCCGACAGACGCCCCCTTGCTCCGGCGGCCTCTCCTCCTCCTCCTCATCGCCTTGCCGCACTACCAGCAGCAGGGTTACCTTCCCTCGATCTTTCCGCGTCACGCCGCACCCAGCTGATGCCTCTCCGGCCCTCTCCTCGCCGCCGCCCCTTCCTCTGGGCAATTTCTTCTCCGACGACAGTCGATACGACTGTCGCCTGCGCCAACCCCGCCTCGTCCAGCTTAGCAGGTAGAACTTCTCCTCTTCCTCCCCTCTTTCTTTTCTATACTGAAAACCCTTACTGTCGCCACCTATTTCCCACCGATCACCCTCAGCTTCTCCACCTCCGGCCAAACTCCGGTGAACCACTCCCATCGCTCCAGCACCCCACACGGCTCGCCGACCTGTGCATAACCTCTGCCTCCTCACCCTGATCCTCCTCCGCCCTTCCACTGCCCACCAAACGCCCTCTGCAGACCCACCGAACACACCCACTTCTTCGCTAGCAGTTTGACCTAGGGCGACCTGTTTGCTCCACCATGCCCCCTGCAGACCCTCTGACCACCTTCGCCGTGCCACTGCGAAGGTCCCCCGCCTATCTGATTTGGCCGAGAGGCCGTTCTTCTGTGACCAGGTGACTCGCCCGCCGTCGCCATTACTGAGCAGGAAGAGCTCCTTCACCTGCAGGTGCAGGCACACCTTCGCCCAGGTTCGACTCCCAGGTTGCGCGGGGCATCTCCGTGAAGCGTCCCAGGCTCGCAGTTGGGGCGAAGGACTCGCGTGAAGCCACGATTGCCCGCTGCTCCCTCCGCTGCGGGCTCTCAATTGGGGTGGGACATTTAGTCCCACCTCGGAACTTTTCAGAGGCGCGCGGGAGCATAAAGGCAAAAAGTGCCCTATGCTGTTTGCCTCCTGACCACGGGGTGAGATCCCTCTCACCCGACCCGGCCTCATCCGTGATCATGCTCCGCGGACCTGGCCCGACCCGATAAACCCGACCTGCACTCCTCGCCCACCACCGCACGCCGGTGGGCCTGGACTCGGGTTTGACTCGTACCCGATTACCCGGTTGCTCTGGGAGAGCTGTCCTAAGAGCGAACTCAGAGAGAAAGCGACGCGCGGGGGAGGGGGGTAGAGTAGGTTTTGCCCTCTGACTATGAACTCTTGAGTGTCCAGGCACAGGTGAAGAAGAAGGAAGCTAAGGGAGACACTGTAGCAACAAGCAGTTTAAGTCGCCTGATTGAGAAATCAGACGACGTCTTGAAGACAGGTGAAGGCAAAGAAGAAGAAGGGAGGCAAGGCAGAGGAAAGAGAGGAACACAGAGCAGCCAAGTGAAGAAACAAGAGGAAGAAGAAGAAGACAAAGAAGAAGAAAAGAAGAAGAGCACGGGAGGAAGATCTGAAGCAAGAACAGAAGAAACAAAGAAAATAAAAAGAAGAAAAAGACAAGATCGTCCAACCAAGAAATAGAGGAAGAACACGAAGAACAAAAGCCAAAGAAAGAGAAGACAAAGAGGAAGAAAGAAGAGAAGAAGAAGCCAAACTTTCATCTCTCTCTCTCTCTCTTTATTTTTGTAATAGAACATGTATATCTCTAGAATACGACTTGCTCCCTGAGTTCGACCTCGGGAGAACTGTATTTTCCAAGCAACAAATATTAGCAAATGATGGCAATAACTATCTGTACTACAACGACTTAAGAAAAGCTAGTTGCTGCCACCGTTCTGCCAAGTCGTCCTGGGATGATTTCGTAGCAACTGGAGTTGAGACCTGGGGCTGGCAAGACCTGATGCAAGCTTCAAGCAAGCTTGAACTTGCTCGTTAATGGTGGAGAGGACCTGAAGACCTAAAATAAACAAAATGGCCTCTCGACCCTATTAAACAAGTTAAGGAATTTTGTATGAAGATGGCGAATGTGTTGGTGAATGTGGCAGTGCGTGCGAGTGAGTGAAAAAGTCGTATGACCTTGGTCTGTTGGTGCCGAAGGCATAGTGTTGGGTGGAGGGTTTGGAGGGGCAATCAACCTAACTAAGTTAGGGCTTTTGCTCCTGGGATCGAGGCGGAGGTGTAGGGTTAAGTGGCGGCCAATTTGGTGGAGCGTGGTGGCTGTACGAACTCGTTGGGGTACGTCGGTGAGGTGGAAGATTGAGGGTGTGCGAGCAAGTCGACGGTCGAAACGGAGTGGTGATGATGTGTGTGTGATGTAGAGGAATTAGGGAACTAATTTAGGTAGATAGCAGACGACGGGGAGTGAGAACGACGCCGGTTGTGGCGTGGTCGTCGCTGGGGACGAAGGTGGGTTCGGTGAGTAGGAAACCGCAAGGATGATGGAGGGAGAGGTGTCGGCTGGTTGGGCACAACGCGGAAGAGAGAGGGAAGGATAAATCCGTTGCCAATATTGCGAACAGATGAAGAATGGAGTCGGGGGAGATCGTCGGACCTCGAGGAGCTATTCGGCCGGAGTGGAGGGAGGAAATGAGGGTGGTTCCGATCGAATTCGAGAGTGGAAGGATCTGTGTGCCATGGGGATCCTTATATATGCCTCAGGGAGTTGGTTTAAGCTTGGAAATCAAGTTTTGTGAGCAAGGCTTGCCGAAGTTGGAAACCCAAATCTTTCATGCGTTCGCTTGAGAGATTGGGAAAGAGTTGAAGCTCAAGAATCGGTCTAATTGGAAGAGGATTTCAAGAGGGATCTCTGATGCAAATTTGAGGAAGTTTCATCAATCAATTAAGGAGAAATCTTGATTGATTGTCGTTGGAGCTTCAGGAATAGGAGTTCTTTGCGGTGGGGACCTTTTTGAAGAATAAGATGATAAAGTTGGGGGGTTTTGTGTAAGAAATTCGAAAGCTGAGGGGCCATTTGAGATAAAGAAAATCAGACTTGGACCAAAATACAAACTAGGTCGAAATAATCTCAGATTAAGCCCAAGTTTTGTTACAAAACTAATTTGGATTTGAGGAATCCAATGGTGAAGTTGGATTTTGGTTTCGACCTAGGTTGACTGGGTAATTTATACAAAAATCCAAAATAGGGTAATAGTATGTTTATGGCTCTGTTTTGGGTTAAGACATGTTCTGATGGTCAAATTGAAGGTACTAAACCCTAGATAACATTTTTCTATGAATTTTAGAGGATTTGGATAAATTTTATCCTGACCAGAATCTCAATAGATTAAGCGGGTCTGTTTTTTGGGTTTCAAATGTCACTTAATTCCTGAAATGTGTGAAAACTCATTCCTATCTGCCTGGACCCCCTTATTAACCATTAATGACTATATGACCCTTAATGAAACCCTGAAATACCCCATGGTTATTCTATATTTATGAATTAATGATAAAATTGCAGAATCAACCCAGTCTTCTTTTCTTCTCAAAATAATTCAACCTGCCCAAAAGACCTTCTGACTGATATGTAGGAGCTTTTATTGACTTTATTAGATCAAATTGAGCTAGTTATGACTTATAATGTTGTTACCATGACCCACCTCTTGCGTGGTTGAGGTAATCATGACCTACGAGGAAACCAACCCGGCCGTGCGAGACACTAACGGCAGAGGATGGAAGAGGCCCTACTAACCCGAGTACTCATAGGGTCGTTGGGAGAGGAGGCATACGGTGCCTGCAAGGGAGTTGTCTGGCTCTGTGGGGCCACCAATGGCCTTTGAGGGCCCTAGATAGGGGCCAGTTGACACCACCGGACCCCCAACTAGTCACCAGCAAGGATTGACCAAGGGAGGAGGTCGTGCCTGTTTAACGGGTGAGATCAATATTTTAAAATCGATGCGTCATAGTATAGTTGAAATCACTCAAAAATAATAAATTTTATTACTCAAAGTTTTAAATCCGAGGTCGAACACATGGAGCAAATTGGGGTTTAAAAATGAAGAGCACAACTTTAAAATTGAATATAATAGGCAATGAAAATCAGAGTTATAGTACAAAAATGTAAATGTGAACACTGGATATCAATGTATATGAAGAGCACAACAAATGGACGGTTGATTTTTGTGAATCAGACGTCTTAAACTTGTGATTGCTACAGTGCTATTTCTCTTCTCTTTTTCTCTGATCTCTGTCTTTCTCTTGTAGTTGCCTTCTTCTTCTTAATTCTTTCTTTTTTTCTACTCTCGGACCTGTGCCTTAGTTTCTTTTCCTTTTCTTTTGCCTTTGGCTCCTTCTCTTTCTTCTTCTTCTTTCCTTCTTTTCTTCTGCTCTCGTGCCTGTGCCCTTGCCTCTCTCTGGCGACTCCTTCTTCTGTCTTCAGTTCCTTCTCCTTCTGAGGTGGGACTAAACGTCCCACCTTCTTTTGTGTGTGCCCATGGTGGGAGACCTCCTTTGATTGTAGCAGCTACGGGGTCTTCGAAGCCAATCGCGCGTCTGGAGTTGTGCGTGAAGGGCTTCCGCACACTTGAGGTGATTCACCTGGAGTGGAGGGACCTGGAGGAGGCTTGCAAGCAAGCTCCTTGCATTCGTCAATGGCGGTGGAGACTCCTACACCTGTCAGTAAGAAAACGGCCTTGCGGCCTTGTCAGAACGCTCAGGGAGCTTCGCCGAGACACGACAAAGGTAGGGTGGGGGTCGGTATGGCGTGGGCTGGACGGTGTGTGTGTGCCTGTGGCACCTTGCGTGCGCGAAAGTGGGTGTGTTCGGGGGGAGTTTTGAGGGCTTAGTGTGGTGAGTGGAGAGAGGGTTTATGGTTAGTGGAGTGTGGCGATGATTATGGGGTAGTTGGCGAGGCGGATGGAGGCGTGGAGCGGCAGGGACACTTCGCCGGAGGTCTGGCCGGAGACGAGGAAGGTTTTGGCTGATACCCGGGCACTGTTGTGTCTTTGAAAGTGCAGTTCTTAAGTAGACAATTTCTTAGTGATTGAAAATAACTCAGGTCCAAATAATCTAACCTAATTCTTTTATAAATAGCATATACCTTTTGCTAGGGACTAGCAAAAGATAGGCATGGGGGTATGATGTAAACACATTTACACTACTTAAAATGTCTATTTATGCATGTTCTTAAGCATAGGATTGCATTTCATAATATAAATATTGCATAACATGCATCATCTTGCATTTAGAGTAGTTTGAATAAAATGGAGGTTAATTATCTCCTTTTATGTGCTTGGACAGGGCAAATATTTTATCGGGGCCTCGGATCAAAGATCCAACCGTATAGATATGACCAGGGCGACGATTGGAGTTCAACGACTCCAAGATCGCCCTAATCAGGCATCCGTAGCATCAGATAGAGACCGGGGAACCCTAGAAGATCAAGGGCCAGGATGGTGTAAATCCGCACTTCAGATGGCAAATCCGACCACATGGATGAATTCGGATCGACGATCGCAGCCCAAGGACACAAAAATCGAGTCAATCCGACATCCGTGGCACCATCTACAACTTCCAGAAGATGGACGGCCAAGATGGCGCCACGTGGCGCCATCTCAGCCGCCCAATCGGCCGCATGCATCTTGTGAAGACCGCGCACCGTCTCCTCTCCGCCGTTGGATCTCGATCCAACGGCTGCGGTCGCTCGCGCTTAAAAGCGTCCGCGCGACCATTTCGCCCGCGTAGCGCAGCGGCGACGCAGCTGCGGGCGAAGCGGAGGTTGCGGGTTCGAGCCGCGGTGAGGGGTGGAAGGCGCGGGTGAGCGGGCGCGGACGAGCGTCAGATGAAGATCCAACGGCTGCGCGCGCTCAATCAGGACGACGCGCGATTGGACGCCGGGCGTAACGCGCGATCACACGCGGGCGGTGCGCTACGCAGCGGGCGCTGAAAATCAAGCGACGTGCGTTGGCGTTACGCGCGCGGGCAGCCGAGCGAGCGCGCGTGGGCGCGGCGACGACGGCGACATCGGGGCTTTAGCGACGGTTTTATCCGTCACTAAAGACCCCTGATTTATTATTTTGAAGATGTAATGTCCATTTTGCCCCCACTCCTTGCAACTATAAAAGGAGACCCCCTCCATACGAAATTTTCATCCCTTCCTTCTCCTCTCTACCTCTCCAAAGCTCAAGAGAAGCTTGTCCCACACCCGGGATGCTTCTTGCGAGATAAAGTCCAAATTTTCGTTCCCCTTCGGAAGTGGATCCCGCGACGACGACGGCGTGCTGCTCCGTTCCCGCTCTTCTGCTTCGTCCTCCCTCGTCCTTCTCTGTTCTCGTTCGTCCAGACGTCGTCTCGTTCGGCTCATCCTCCAAGCGACCGTCAAGGAGGATAACTTCTCTCTCCCATTCTTATTTACAGCTTTTCTAGTGTAGAATTTTCCTGCTTTATAGTGTAATTGATTTCCCGCTTTCTAGTGTAACTTTCATTTCGTTTGGTTGTATAAACAATTGAAATATTGAATGCATGTTCTCTTTCCCTCTCTCTCTCTCTCTCTCTCTCTCAGTTTGATAGCTCCATTGTAATTATTTCGCCTTGTTTATCAAAAATCCTAAAAAAAACATAATTGCGAATATAGATCAACGTAGCCTCCCTGAGTTCGACCCGGAATTCTTATTTCGGTATAAAATTTATTTGTTGAACTCGAATCCTTCGCTTTCGAACTACAATGACGGGTTTTCCAAAACCAAACACGTTAGCGTAGGTTCGTAAATCGTTCAACATTTTGGCGCCGTTGCCGGGGAGGCAACGATTTCCGATCTTTTCTTCGCATTTCTTGTACTTTATTTATTTTCTAACTAAGCTTTCTCTTGTGTCTATTGTTCTACAGAGTCCTCTATCAAGGAATCAACAAGCGGTAGACTGGAGTAAAGTGCAGTTGAAGACAACTGTAAGTGCTCCCCCATTCTTTCCCCTTCCATAGATTTCATTCGGCACATTAAATCCAAATTTCAATTAACCTAGGTGTTTGCATAAATCCTAGGTATAGTTTGGTTGTTTGGATTTCTACTCACACTCATTTCACCCTCATTCATAAAAAAGAAATATTAACAAAAAGATAATTTTGTGGGGTAACTTTCAACAAACACACAACACACACCCACATTCAAGGCACTTGATTAACTTGATTTGTTTTCTACTCAACCGGGTTCTGATCTGTGGAATCGGTACACACAGAGCAACACATAACAGAGTAGAAATCATTCTAGGTTAACCATCTTTGAGTGCCTAACTTAGTGGTGCAATTGTGGCCAATTGTTTGAGTTGTTTGGGCCGCACCACTTTATTTAAAACCAACTTATCAAGTAGCTCCTCCTTAGGGTTTTCAATCTAGGTATATTCTAGGCACTCCGCTTTCTTTCTGATTTTAAAGGAAAACTATCTTCACCCGTGTTTTACAACTTGGTTTGCCTAGAAATTTGATTGCAATTCACCTAATTTGAAACCCTAAAAGCTACTTAAGCAGGATTTGAACATTAAAATTCACACATTATAAATAATCTTGCTTGAAAACCCTGGTTGTGCACGCACTTACACAAATTTCAATCAATCATTAAGGGCACAACCCATTGTAAGGGCCCATCACATTCCATAAGCACCACAATCCCAGGCCGTAATAAAATTGAGTAGACGTTGGCCCTAAGGTTTGATTCACTCTTCAAGGCCTAGTCTGAGATTGTTTTTGATTAACCTACTTGTACTGATTAATCTGATGTCTAGCTAGGGGAGTAGCGTCAAACGACCGCGGCTGGGGGGTACACTAGGAACCGGAGGCGAAAGCCAAAGGAAGAACCTTCTCCCCAGTCCCTCCTTCTAACTGGTTGGATTATACAGACGCAAGTAGAGTAAATCAGTTACAGTCTTAAGGCTGGTGTTGGGAGTCAGTAGATCCTTAGGCTACCTCACTTAAGGACAGCCTTGTTTTGTTGTACTGCAGGGTCCTTATCCCCGGTCCTTCCGACCTACTCCTAGTTTATGCTGGGAAGACGGTCATTGAATCCCCGATTGGAAGGACCATTAGAACATTCTAGGAGGCGCAAGTTAGATTTTGGTCAATTTGATCCCATGGCCGAACAACAGCCTCTTCTGCCTGGAAATCCACAGGAAGAATTTCGAAGGCAGCTGGAACAAATGCAGAGAATGCAAGAATGGTTCCAGAGAATGCAGGGCGCTCAGCCCTTGAAGGATTTTTATGATCCTTCAAATTACGGGGAACGTCTCGGCGTCCAGATTCCAGCCGGTGACGTAGAAATCAAGCCCCAGGTGTTAAGCCTGATTAAACATTATCATGGGCTTGGCTCCGAAGATCCGTTTCAACACTTGGAGGACTTGACCACTTTGGTCCAGACCACCAAGTCTCGAAACGTAAACGAGGAGCAAATGATCATGAGGCTCTTCCCCCACTCTCTTAGGGATAAGGCCGCACATTGGTATAGGACAATAGGAAGACCAATTACAACTTGGAATGAGTTGAAATCGGCCTTTCTGAAGAAATTTTTCCCAGTCGGTCGTAACAATGCTTTGAGACGGGCAATCACTACTTTTACCCAGCGGCCGGGGGAGCAGTTTCATGTGGCCTGGGAGCGATTCCAGGACTTATTGCAGAGGTGTCCACACCACGAGGTGCCGAAATGGCAACTCGTGCAGATTTTTTATCATGGGTTGACTGAGCAACTCAGAAACCATGTGGATGCTTCTTGCGGAGGCAATTTCCTTAATAAAGATGCAGATAGTGCACATGATTTATTTGAGGAAATGAGTGAGAATTCAATTAATCATGCCTCCATGGATACTTTTAACCGGTCCCAACAACCCAGATCAAATGTCAATGAAGTCCATGACTCTCATTCATTTGATATGGAATTGATTTGTAATAAACTTGACAAAGTGGACTTGGTTGCTAAAAGAATGGAAGAGTGGATGGCTGGCAATTCTATGAACAACTCTCAATCCACTCAATCCCAAAATTCAGGATTCCATTCTTCACGAGCTCTTTCTGGACGGGAGTTCGTGAATCAACTCGATGCGACTCAACCTATGAGTCAGCATTTTTCGGAACCCCATGGGTTCCCAACTGGGGCCTTTGATCCAAGTTTTTCTAATCCTTCCTTTTCTTTCTCTCCATCCTCACTTTATGAGGATGTCTGTGCTGTACAAGAGAATGTTAGATCCAACCCCTACTCGAATGCCTATAATCCAGGTTGGAGAAACCACCCTAACTTCTCTTGGAAAAATCCGGGGCAACAGACCCAATTCCGACCGAGCAATTATGCTCCGCAACGACCAATGGGTCAGGGTCAAGTATATACTCAGTTGCCTCCGAATCAGGTCAATCAGCCAGTTTGGAATGCCCGTCAACCCGCAGGGCAGGCTGATTTGAACCATCAAATAGTAGAGATGCAAGGATCTATGCTCCAGCTCATGCAGCAAATGAAAAACTCACTGGACAACTTGCAATCCGGGCTCATTGCTAACTCTCGTCAACCCGGATCTCTACCATCCCAACCCGTACCCAACCCACGAAACATTACGAATTCGGGCAATCAAGCCCAAGGGTACGGAAATCAGAGGGACCCACACGCGCATGCTCAGGTGGTTGAGCAGGGTTCCTCGTCTTCTTCTTCTGTAAATCAACAATTCATGGTCAATCAAGCCCCTCCAATCTTTCCTAACCCTCCCCAAGACCCAAATTCTTACGCTTCTGCAAATTCTGTCACTTTGAGAAGTGGTAAGAAGACTCAGGATCCACAACCACATTATTCTAATCTTTTGAATCCTGAAGAATCTGAGGAGAGAGAAGAGAATTCTAAAGGAGAAATCAAGGCTCAGGAATCCGATTCCAAAGATCTGACTCGTGTTCCTTTTCCTGAAGCCTTAACCAAAGCAAAGAAGAAGAAGTCTGTTGATAGCAATGAGGAGTTTCTGAATTTATTTAAGAATGTTGAGATCAATATCCCGCTCCTTGATGCTATCAAGCACATACCGACTTACGCAAGATTTTTAAAGGAATTATGTACACAAAAGCGTAAGTCGAGAGAATCTGTTCCGAGGAAGGTGGTACTCTCCGAGCAGGCTAGTTCTGTTATCCTGCACTACCTCCCTCAGAAAAAGAGAGATCGTGGTGCTCCTTTGATTTCTTGCGTTATCGGAGATTACACGTTTGATAGAGCACTTTTGGATCTCGGTGCATCCATCAACCTAATTCCGACTTCTCTTTACGAGAAGTTTGGGTTAGGCGAACTTCGGCCAACTTCAGTAACGCTACAGTTAGCGGATCGTTCGGTCACAAACCCGCAAGGCGTTATTGAAGATGTTATAGTTAAGGTCAAGGATTTCTATTTTCCTGTAGATTTCCTTGTCCTTGACATGGATGTACCAGATAATCTAAGGAACACGCCCATCATTCTGGGGCGTCCGTTCCTGGCTACCGCAAAGGCCAACATTAATTGTGAAAGCGGTAGCATGGAAATCGCCTTTGGGGACCAACGTATGAAATTAGATATTTTTAAGGCGATCAATAAATTTGAGGATTGTGGAGTTATTGAGGAACTTGATGAGGATAATGTTAATATTGAAACTTGTTTGACAGTTTCTTCAATTGAAAGTTCCTCTTTGGTTGATGAATTTGACCCGCAACCCTCTGACTTAACATCTTCGGAAGAGGTTACTGATTTTGTCCACTCACAACCTCTCCCTCTTGTTGAATCTTCAGCATCTACCCGACCATCAATCATCACCCCACCCCAGCTCGAATTGAAACCATTGCCCGAGAATTTGAAATATCAATTTTTAGGACCTCAGAATACGCTCCCTGTGATTATCAGTGCTAAATTGACAAAGGAGCAAGAGATTAAATTGATTAAGGTCCTAAAGGAACATAAGGAGGCAATTGGTTGGACCATTCATGACCTTAGGGGGATCGAGCCATCTTACTGCAATCATAGAATATTCTTGGAAGATGGATCCCGCCCTTCTCGCCAGATGCAGAGGAGATTGAATCCAAATATGCGAGAAGTGGTCAAAAAGGAAATCATCAAGTGGCTCGATGCAGGAATTATTTATCCAATCTCTGACAGTCCCTGGGTAAGTCCCGTTCAGATTGTTCCAAAGAAAGCCGGGATTACTGTTGTGACTAATGAGAAAGGAGAATCTATCACAACTCGTTCAGCTTTTTCTTGGAGAGTTTGTATTGATTACAGGAAGCTGAACACTGCCACTAAAAAGGATCATTTTCCCCTGCCCTTCATTGATCAAATCCTGGCAAAATTAGCCGGGCAGAAGTACTTCTGTTTTCTTGATGGCTACTCGGGATACAACCAAGTTCCTATCCATCCCGAGGATCAGGAAAAAACTACTTTCACCTGTCCCTACGGAACCTTTGCTTTTCGTAGGATGCCTTTCGGGTTATGCAATGCACCTGCGACTTTTCAAAGGTGTATGCTAGCCATATTTTCCGACATGGTGGGAGAGTTTATGGAAGTCTTCATGGATGATTTCTCCATTTTCGGAGAATCATTTGACTCTTGTTTGGTTAATTTGGAAATGATTCTTAAGCGATGTATCAAGACACGATTGGTCCTTAGCTGGGAAAAGAGTCATTTCATGACCCAAGAGGGCATCGTTTTGGGTCATGTAATCTCTCAACGGGGAATTGAAGTGGACAAAGCTAAGGTTGATGCTATCGCTAAACTTCCTCCTCCTACATCAGTTAAACAAATCAGATCATTTCTTGGCCATGTGGGATTTTATCGAAGATTCATCAAGGACTTCTCGAAGGTTGCCCGCCCTTTGAGCAATCTTCTTGCCAAAGAAACGCCGTTTGTTTTTGACGAATCATGCCAAAAGGCATTTGATTTCCTAAAAACGGCAGTCACCTGTGCTCCAATTTTGCAACCACCTATTTGGACAACCTCATTTGAGATCATGACCGATGCTTCTGATTACGCGGTCGGGGCTGTCCTGGGTCAGAAAATTGACCGAAAGCCCTTTGTCATTTACTACGCTAGTAAAACTTTGGATGAAGCCCAGAGGAATTACACTGTTACTGAAAAGGAATTACTAGCTGTAGTATTTGCATTGGAAAAATTCAGGGCTTATCTCTTGGGGTCTCATGTTATTGTTTATACCGACCACTCGGCCTTGAGACATCTCTTGGCTAAAAAGGATGCTAAACCCCGGCTTATTCGTTGGATTCTTCTTCTTCAAGAATTTGATCTTGAAATCAAGGATAAAACTGGGGTACAAAATGTGGTGGCGGATCATTTTTCGAGACTCCTAGGTGATTCTTCTTGTCCGGACATTCCGATTGCTGACACTTTTCCGGACGAAACCATTCTTACAGTTTTAGGTGTCCACACCCCATGGTTTGCTGACATTGTTAACTATTTGGCCGTTGGTCAAATCCCCCAGGATTGGACCAAGCAACAACGGGATAGACTCAAATCTGAGGCCAAATACTACTTTTGGGAGGACCCTGAACTGTATCGCATCGGCTCTGATCAGATTATTCGCCGATGCATACCAGAGAATGAATTCAACAGTATACTTGAGTTCTGCCATGCATCTGGGTGTGGTGGACATTTCTCCGGGAAAAAGACGGCTGCAAAAATTTTGCAATCTGGCTTCTATTGGCCGTCTTTATTCAAGGATGCCCAGGATTTCTCACGGTCATGCCCTCGATGCCAGGCACTCGGGAGCATAACTAAGAGAGACATGATGCCCTTAAACCCTATTCTTCCTGTCGAAATTTTCGATGTTTGGGGCATTGATTTCATGGGACCCTTTATCCCTTCATTTGGACATCAGTACATTCTTGTCGCTGTTGATTATGTGTCTAAATGGATTGAGGCAATTCCCACCCGAACCAATGACCACAAGGTGGTCATCAACTTTGTCAAGAAAAATATCTTCAGTAGATTCGGGATTCCGAGGGCTATCATCAGTGATGGTGGCACTCATTTTACTAATGCCCAATTTCGGAGTTTATTGGCCAAATACGGGATTAATCATCGAATTTCCACACCTTACCATCCCCAAACGAATGGACAAGCCGAGATCTCTAATCGAGAGATCAAGAACATTCTGCAAAAAACGGTTAGGCCCGATCGCAAGGATTGGACTCAAAAGCTTGAGGACGCTCTTTGGGCCTATCGTACGGCGTATAAAACACCTATCGGCATGTTTCCATTCCGTCTGGTGTATGGAAAGGCGTGTCATCTACCCGTAGAGATTGAACACAGGGCATTCTAGGCAATCAAACAATGCAATCTAGATCTAAATCTAGCTGGGAAGACCAGGAAACTCCAACTATCTGAGTTGGAGGAGCTTAGAAATGATGCTTATGAGAATGCCAAGATCTACAAGGCTCGGACCAAAGCTCTACATGATCAAATGATTTCCCGCAAGAGCTTTGAGCCAAACCAGAAGGTCTGGTTATTCGATTCTAAACTTAAGCTCTTTCCTGGTAAACTTAGATCTAAATGGAGTGGCCCATTCATAATTGATCAGATTTTTCTAAATGGTGCCGTTCAGATTTCTGACCCAAAGACGGGTAACACCTTTAAAGTCAATGGTCAACGTCTGAAGCCTGTTGTTGACCATAATCTTCCAGAACCCGTTTCAGACTCTGTTGCTCTAGCCATTCTGTGACTTCTTTGGCTGGACTTCGCCTAGCTGACGGCATTAAACTCAGCAGTTGTACATATAACACAAGGCTGATACGAGCTTCATATCCAGGTGACATCTTTCATATTCTACCCTTTCTTTCATGTCTCTTTTTTAATGAGGACATTGCATCAGCTAGGCATGGGGGGGTGGATTCATTTTTGAATTAGTTGGTCAGCTTTGTGAAATCCATATAAATTGCTCTCTTTCTAAAAAAAAAAAAAAAAAAAAAGAAAATTAGGAAGGATTAGTTGGACATTAGGAGTTTTCAATCCTAAGAAATTTTACATTAGGATCTGAACACAAAGACCCCTCAGGTCTTTGGACTTAATTAGCCTGTGTATCTACTAAAATGTGGATTTGTCTTTGAGTTCTCGCCATCTTAATTATATTATAATTGGAATAAATAAGTTTGGGTGATAAGTACACGACTTGTCAACCCACCCTCTGATTTAAGGGAATTTTGAGTTTTAAGCATCTACACACTTTCTTTGCACTGACTCGTTGCTCGGCGATTTTAATGGAAATTGGGTAGCTAATGAACCTTCTAGGGTGATATGGCTGGCAAGTTATCGTGGGTAACAGCCCATAGGTAGGTTGTCCAGAGCCCAGTCACTGGACCTTTCTCTTTGCTGCCTTTAGGTAAATCTTAGACCAGGGAAGCCACCTACTTAAAAAAAAAAAATCAAAAAGGAGAAAAGAACAAAAAGAAATAAGCCACACTTCGCCGCACGAGTATGGCTGGCAAGTTGTCGGTGGTAACAGCTCATCGACCGATTGTCCAGAACCCAGCTCAGAAAATGCACTAAAAATTCCCAAAACACTTAGGAAGAAGCGGAGAAGTAGAATAAACCGGGGAGATATACACTGGATTCACCCTTGTGTTGACCCCGTTAAAAAAAAAAAAAAAAAAAAGTAGGGAGAAAGCTACCGGTTGTAAAGATACACCTTTAAACAGAATTCTTTTTGAGGTCACCTAGAGGCGTAGAAATCCGAAGTCCGTTCTAATTGCCGGTCAACGAGTCTATCACAATCACAATAAGATGCTTAAAACTTAGGGTTCTCATCAAATCTTGGGTGAGTTGAATGGCCGTAGAAAGCCACTTTTAAACCCTAAAATTTGAAAATCCAAAAAAAAAAAAAAAAAAAACAGAAAAAGAAAATTTTCTTTGAATAAGGCGAGGCTTGAGGCGGTCTGCATTTTGGCTGATACCCGGGCACTGTTGTGTCTTTGAAAGTGCAGTTCTTAAGTAGACAATTTCTTAGTGATTGAAAATAACTCAGGTCCAAATAATCTAACCTAATTCTTTTATAAATAGCATATACTTTTTGCTAGGGACTAGCAAAAGATAGGCATGGGGGTATGATGTAAACACATTTACACTACTTAAAATGTCTATTTATGCATGTTCTTAAGCATAGGATTGCATTTCATAATATAAATATTGCATAACATGCATCATCTTGCATTTAGAGTAGTTTGAATAAAATGGAGGTTAATTGTCTCCTTTTATGTGCTTGGACAGGGCAAATATTTTATCGGGGCCTCGGATCAAAGATCCAACCGTATGGATATGACCAGGGCGACGATTGGAGTTCAACGACTCCAAGATCGCCCTAATCAGGCATCCGTAGCATCAGATAGAGACCGGGGAATCCTAGAAGATCAAGGGCCAAGATGGTGTAAATCCGCACTTCAGATGGCAAATCCGACCACACGGATGAATTCGGATCGACGATCGCAGCCCAAGGACACAAAAATCGAGTCAATCCGACATCCGTGGCACCATCTACAACTTCCAGAAGATGGACGGCCAAGATAGCGCCACGTGGCACCATCTCAGCCGCCCAATCGACCGCATGCATCTTGTGAAGACCGCGCACCGTCTCCTCTCCGCCGTTGGATCTCGATCCAACGGCTGCGGTCGCTCGCGCTTAAAAGCGTCCGCGCGACCATTTCGCCCGCGTAGCGCAGCGGCGACGCAGCTGCGGGCGAAGCGGAGGTCGCGGGTTCGAGCCGCGGTGAGGGGGTGGAAGGCGCGGGCGAGCGGGCGCGGACGAGCGTCAGATGAAGATCCAACGGCTGCGCGCGCTCAATCAGGACGACGCGCGATTGGACGCCGGGCGTAACGCGCGATCACACGCGGGCGGTGCGCTACGCAGCGGGCGCGGACGCGATCTAAGCCGTCCGATCTCGCGATCGGACGGCTGAAAATCAAGCGACGTGCGTAGGCGTTACGCGCGCGGGCAGCCGAGCGGGCGCGCGTGGGCGCGGCGACGACGGCGACGTCGGGGCTTTAGCGACGGTTTTATCCGTCACTAAAGACCCCTTATTTATTATTTTGAAGATGTAATGTCCATTTTGCCCCCACTCCTTGCAACTATAAAAGGAGACCCCCTCCATACGAAATTTTCATCCCTTCCTTCTCCTCTCTACCTCTCCAAAGCTCAAGAGAAGCTTGTCCCACACCCGGGATGCTTCTTGCGAGATAAAGTCCAAATTTTCGTCCCCCTTCGGAAGTGGATCCCGCGACGACGACGGCGTGCTGCTCCGTTCCCGCTCTTCTGCTTCGTCCTCCCTCGTCCTTCTCCGTTCTCGTTCGTCCAGACATCGTCTCATTCGGCTCATCCTCCAAGCGACCGTCAAGGAGGATAACTTCTCTCTCCCATTCTTATTTACAGCTTTTCTAGTGTAGAATTTTCCTGCTTTATAGTGTAATTGATTTCCCGCTTTCTAGTGTAACTTTCATTTCGTTTGCTTGTATAAACAATTGAAATATTGAATGCATGTTCTCTTTCCCTCTCTCTCTCTCTCTCTCTCAGTTTGATAGCTCCATTGTAATTATTTCGCCTTGTTTATCAAAAATCCTAAAAAAAACATAATTGCGAATATAGATCAACGTAGCCTCCCTGAGTTCGACCCGGAATTCTTATTTCGGTATAAATTTTATTTGTTGAACTCGAATCCTTCGCTTTCGAACTACAACGACGGGTTTTCCAAAACCAAACACGTTAGCGTAGGTTCGTAAATCGTTCAACAGTGAGGGTGATAGCGTGCGTTGAGGCATGTTTTGAAGAAATAAAGATAGATGAATGATGAGAGAGGCGAGAGAACTTAGCTGAGCGTGGATAGACGAAGGGGGATGCAGAGAAGGTGGCCGGCTCGTATTGTCGTCGCCAAAGACGAAATACTTAGTGGAGGAGGATGGCGACGATGAAGGGGCTACAGGGGTGTCAGCTGGTGCGACGCGACGCGGATGAAGAGGATGAAGAGAACCCTGCCACTGGTATTGTGGCAGAGCGACGAGAAAGAGAGAGAGGGGGGTCGCTGGAGCTTGCTGAGTTACTGACTGATGGGGAAGAGACGAAATGGAGGGTTTCTTAGGCCAATTTCAAGCTTGAAGGATGAGGAGAGGTTTGGGTATGCTTTTATAGGCCCTGGAGGAGGGTTTTGTGCTTGGACGCCAAGCTTCCAAGCACGGCAGGCTCACCAGAGATGGAAGGTCGAAGGAAACCCGAATCTCTCATGCATTCGCATGAGAGATTGGATGCCAAATAGGGCCTCTAATTGTGTTCAAACTGGAGGAGATTTCTCAAAGAATCTCCCTTTCAATTTTGAAGGGGATTCTCTGAGAAATCAGAGAGATCTTGCCTTCGATTCCTTGCCGGAGTAGGATTCCCTCCGCTATAATGGTGAGGGGACCTAATTACAAAGAATGAAGATAAAGATAGGGGGGTTTCTGCAGAAGTTTTCAAAAGTTAGGGGTAGAAATGTAATTGGGCTAGACCTGTTTGCGAAGTAGGTCAAGGGGAATTCCCCATGGGTCTAATTTTTGGTGAAAACCAAATTTGGACCTAAGGAATCCAATGGTGAAGTTGGATTTTAGGTTTGACCACGTTTGACTAGGAAATTTACTCAAAAATCCAATTTAGGGCAAACATTTGACTAAGACCCCAATTTAGGTCAAAATAGGTTTTAAGGGCCAAATTGAAGGTTCTAAACCCTAGAGAATATCTTTCTATGAATTTTAGAGGGTTTAGGTGAATTTTATCCTGACTAGAACCTTATTAAATCAAGTGGGTTTGTATTAGGGTTACAAGAAGTCATTTAATTCCCAGCATTCACATGAACCCTTTTCTGTTTGAACCAACCCACTTTTTATCTTGTTAAGATAATTTGACATGTGCTTAGCTCATGAGAAATTCCGTTGTTGTACTGCAATGGTAAAATTATAGTTTTACCCCTTGTTTCTTATTTTTCTCTCAGAATGGTTATTCATTGAGTTAAGACCTCCAGTTAGTTATGTAGGAGCTTTTGTTCTCTTTTCTGGGTCAAAATGAGCTAGTTATGGCCCATGATGGTGTTTCCATCAGTGCCCCTCTCTGTTACCAATGTGGCTAGTTGGGGCACTTAAGGAAGAACTGCCTATCTAAGGTCAGAGCAAAGCAGATGCTCCCACCACCGAGCACTGGAGGCCAATCTGGCAGCCGTGGTTACCAGGCACGAAGAAGAGGATAGCAGTCACGAGAGGGTACCGGCCATATGTTGAACACCGGACCTAGAGCGTGACCGCTTCTTCTGCACCCAGGGCTGAAAATGCCCAGACTCACAGAGACGCTAGAGCTTCAGGCTCCATGGTGGCAGGTATGATTCCAGTTTCTAGCAGACCTGTTTACGTACTTTTTGATTCTGGTGGCACACATTCCTTTTTCGCCATGAGTTTTGCCATCAGTTTGGGTCTGACTAGTGTACTGTAAAAGGTTCTATTCCTGATTAGAGGCCCAGGTGGATAGTTGTTTGTCACAGAGGAGGTATTCACAGACTACGAGATCGCTATAAGGGGACATAGTTTTCCCGCTGATCTGATCGTGATTCCAATGGAGGACTTTGGCGTGATCCTAAGGATCGACTGGCTGTCTGCCTATCACGCCTTGGTGGACTCTTTTGAGAGGAAGATCGTCTTCTCCATATAGGAGTTTCCTCCCTTTGAGTTTCTTGGCCAGTCGGTAGACGGAGGTTTCAGGTGCATCTCTATGCTTCGGGCAGTGATGCTTCTAAGCCAGGGGTGTTGTCGAGAACAGCATCATGAGCCCTAACTAGCTCATTTTGACCCAGTGAAGAGAATAAATGCACTTACATAACCGACTGAAGGTCATAATTCATTGCATAACCTTTTTGAGAGAAACATAAGCAATAAGGGGTAAAACTGTAATTTTACCAATACAGTACAACCACAGGCTTTCTCAAGGGCTAAACAAAGGTCAAATGGTCTTAATAAGATAACAACTGGGTTGTATTTGACAGAAAATGGTTTGTGTGAGATCTGAGAATTAAATGATTTTTGAAATCCTAAAAATAGATGCACTTAATTAACCAAGGTTATAGCCAGAATAAAATTCACTTAAACCCTCTAAAAATCATAAAAAAATATTCTCTAAGGTTTAGTGCCTTCAATTTGGCCATTAGAACCCATCTTGACCTAAAATGGGGTCTCGGACAGATATTTGCCTAATTTAGATTTTTGCATAAATTACCTAGTCAAATGTGGTCAAAAATAAAATCTAACTCCACCATTGGATTCCTTAGGTCCAAATTAGTTTTGTACCAAAATTTGGACCCAAAATTAAGTTTTCCTTGACCTAGTTTGCGAAAAGGTCCTATTTGGTTACATTTCTACCCCTAACTTTCAAAATCCCTTGCTAATAGCCCCCTAGCTTTCTCATCGTCTTCACAAGCAGGTCGCACCGCCTTTATCGCAGAGGAAACCAACTCTGGCAACCTTTGACAGAGAAGATCTCCTTGATTTCTTAGAGAATCTCCTCCAAATTTGGAAATGAGATCCTTTGAGAAATTCTCTCCCATCTGAACCCATTAATGAGCTTTGATTTCTTCCCAATCTCTCATACAAACACATGAGAGATTTGGGTATCTCAACAACTCCCATCTTTGGCAACCTTCCAAGCTTGGGAAGCTTGCTTCTTAAGCCGTAACCGACCTTTAGAGCCCTATTTAAAGAAGCCCAGATCTTCCTGACTTCTTCACGCTCGAATTCGGCCGTGAATACCCTCAATTCTTCTCTTCCTCTCATGGCCGAAGGCTCCTCAACGTTCGGCGACCTTTTGTGCTCCTCCTCATCGTTCAACCACAATACCTACGACGGATTCCTCCTCCCTACATTTGTTCGCGTCTCGCCATATTAGCAAATGCCACTCCCGCTTCATCCTCGCCGTTCCCACCTCATCGGAGTCGTCTTCATCTCTGGAATCAGCCATACCAGACCCGACGACTTCGCTGCCCCCTTTTGTCCATTGACTCCCCAGCTAAGTTCCCTCTCACCTCTACTTTATTTCCGCATTTACGCCACTTCAAACCAATCGCTGTTGCCCCTCGCACCTTCATCTCCTTCATCTCCGACCACTACCTCTGGCGAGGCCATCCCACCTCCACAGTCCCCCAAAATCCTCGCCGACAAGCCCACAACCTCTGCCACACCTCATTGAGCACTTCTCCTCAATTCACTCACTATGCCACTCACCCAAACCACCCCCCGAGCACACCCACTCATACGCACATAGCCTGCCCTAGGCACACACTCATAGGCACCCACACGCCACACCACCACCACCAGCACATCTGTCGTGCTTCGAAGATCCTCCCTTAGCGATTTGATGTGGTCGAAAGGCTGTGCTCTTGATTTCAGGTTTAGGCCCCATCTGCCATTGGTGAGTTAGCTTGAAGCTCGCTTGAAGTCGCTCCAGGTGTTGCTGTCCCAAGTGCTGTTGTCCTAGGCTACGTGGAATTACCTCACTGGTGGCGACCTTCCTCTATAGTTTTATTATTTCGTCGTAGTATAGTATAGAGAGAGGTGATTACCAGTTTAATACAATTTGTTACTCGGAAAATAAAAGAGTTCCCGAGGTCGAACTCAGGGAGCAAGTTGTATTCTAGGGGTACAAGTTTCTTTTACAAAAATAAAGAAAGAGAGAGAGAGAATTTGTTGGCTTTTCTTCTTTTCTCTTTGCTTCTCCTCTTCTTCCTTCTCAGATCTTCTGCTCTCTTCCTTTGTTCTTCTTCTTTATCTGCAGTGGTGATGTTCTTCTTCTTCTTTCAGCAGTTTCTGCTCTTCCTTTTTCTTCTGCAGAGCGGTCCTGTTCTTCTTCTTCTTCTTCTTCTTTCTTTCTTCTTTTCCTTTCTTCAGATCTTCTTCTCGTGCTCTTCTTCTTCTGCAGAGTCTTCACTTGGCCTCTCTGTGTTCCTCCTCTGCCTCGCCTTCCTTCTCCTTCGTTGCCTTCAGGACGTCGTCTGATTTTCCAATCAGACGACTTAAACCGCCGCTGCTACAGTGCCGCTCAGTGCTCCTCCTTCCTTCAGCCTTCGTCTTCTTCCACGGTTCTTCTTCACCTGTGCCTGCACACTTACACAGCTTGATCAGGGGGCAAAACCTAACTCTACCCTCCCCCGCGTCTCTCTCTCACAGAAGCCACTCTTAGGAAAGCTCTCCCAGAGCTGCCGGGTTGCCGGGTACGGGTCGCGCCCGGGTCCAGGCCCACCGGCGTGCGTGGTGGGCGAGGAGTGCAGGTCAGTCTAAGTCGGGTCGGGCCAGGTCCGCGAGGCGTGAGCGCGGACGAGACCGGGTAACCGGGCGGGTGAAGGGGACCTCACCCCGTGTGCTGAGGCAATAAGCCTCCAGCACTTTTTCGCTTTATACCGCTGCGCTCCTTCAGAGCCTTCCGAGGTGGGACTAAATGTCCCACCCCAATTTCGCGCCTGCGCGGCGGAAGCAGCTGGTAATCGCAGCTTTACGCGAGGCCTTCGCGCGAGGGATTCGCCTCAACTGCAGCCTAACGCTTTGCCGAAATGCCCCCGCACAGCCTGGGAGCGTGACCTGGGTGCGGCGCACCTGGGACAGCAGGTCGAAGCTACTTCGCTTCAACAATGGCGGCGACGAGCGCAGGTACCTGCCCACAGAGAAACGGCCTCTCGGCCCAATCAGAAACGCGGAGGACCTTCGCCGTGGCACGGCGAAGGTGGTTGGGGGGTGTGCAGGCGGTGGGGCGGAGCCTAAGGGCTGCCCTAGGTCGGACTGTGGGTCGGGAGATGGGTTTGTTCGGTGTAGTTGCAGAGGGTGATTTGGGGGAAGTGGAAGGGCGGAGGTTGATTAGGGTGAGGAGGCGGAGGTTCTGCGGTGGTCGGCGAGCCGTGTGGGTTGCTGGAGTGATGGGAGCGGCTCACCGGAGGATGGCCGGAGGCGGAGAAGGTGAGGGTGATTGGTCGGAATCGAGGGCGACAGTAAATGTTTAAAGTGAGGAAGAGGAAGAGGGGAGGAAGAGGAGGAGTTCTACCTACTTAGCGGGATGAGGAGGGGCCGGGGAGCGGGCGACAGTCGTATCGACTGTCGTCGGAGAAGAAGATGCCCGGGGGAAGGGGCGGCGGCGAGCAGAGGGCCGGAGAGGCGCCAGCTGGGTGCGGCGTGGCGCGGGAAGAGCGAGGGAAAGAAGTCTCTGCTACTGGTATTGCGGCAGAGCGAAGAGGAGGAGGAGGAAGAACCGCCGGAGCTGGTGGGCGTCTACCGGAGTGAGAAGAGAGGAAAGTTGGGGGTTTTCTCTGTCAGATCCGAGCTACTCAGAACGGCGGAGCGACGGGGGTATTTATAGAGGCCGAATCAGAGAGGAAGGCGGAGGGAGACGACGTGTCTCCCTCGCCGGAGGACGCCGGAGATGGAAACCCATACCGTTCGTGCGTTCGCACGACTGGTATGGTGGGTTGCAGCGACCAGGGGGGTGTTCCTGTGACGGCTGACGACGCAGGGCACCCCCGGTTGTCTTGCCAGACCCTCCCCCTTACTATGTGCGGCGCCATGCTCCGCGCAAGGTCGCCGGAGCATGGTGCTGGTCAGGTTTTGGCAAGAGGGACCTGAATGCAAAGAACGAAGGAGATTTAGGGGTAGAAATGCGAGGGTTCAAAAGTTGAGGGCCAAAAAGTAAATATATGAGGACCAAAGTGTAAAGTTGGTCAAGAAGGTTTCTTCTTAGGCTCAAGTTTTTATACATGACTAATTAGGACCTAAGGAATCTGATGGTGAATTTTATTTCTAGATTAAACCTTGTTTGTCTGGTCAATTTATGCAAAAACCCAAATTAAGTTATTAATTGGGTATGGTTCTCAATGTAGGTCAAAATGGGTTCTGAAGGCCAAATTGAAGGTTCTAAACCCTAGAGATTATTTTTCTATGAATTTTAGAGGATTTATTCTATTTTTACTTTGCCTCGAACCTCGTGAATTGAAGTGGGTTTGCTTTAGGGTTACAGATTATCATTTAGTTCATTGGAATTGCTGTAGCCCTTATCAGATCATCCCACTTTCCTTCTTATTCGATTTGTTTGACCTGTGTTTGGACCCTGAATTACCCTGTATGCAGATTATGCTGGTAAAATTGCATTTTTACCCCTTATGACTTATTTTCTCCTTAAACTCAGAATTCTCTGAGTTAAGCCTTTCCTTGAGTTATGTAGGAGCTTTTATCCTTTGTATTGGGTCAAAATGAGCTAGTTATGGCTCATGATGAGGTTCTCATCATACCCCCATGCCTAGATTTTGCTAGTCCCTTAGCAAAAACTTAAGGTTTCAACCCTTGTTCTAGACCATGAAGTTCTTAATAGCTTCAGATAAGTGCTTTTTTATTTGAGCTTAGATTAGGTTAGAATGCTGACCATAGGCCTAAAAGGTACTCTAGTACCAATCAAGATCCAAATCTGTCTAGCCTTAGCCTCAGTCTTTAGCAAAGGTTTTTAAGGCCCACAAGAACTAACCTAAGATTTATTGGACTTTGTGGTTAAAGCACTCGTGCTTGAAATGATTTTAGCCCTGGCTCAGTTCGCAGTGCGTTTTATAAGTGAGAGATAGAAAGTTTTTCTGTTTGGAGAGTTTTCTCTCTCTTTTTCTTTTTAGTTCTAGCCTAGGATTGGCTTTTCAACACGGTCTGTATCAGATTCCTTGCTCCCATCATCAATCCTCAAGGGTTCCTGGCGATCGATGCTTCGAGATAGCACCGCCCATGGCAACCCCCGGAACCCTGGCTATTGAGATTTAGAGATAATCCCATCCATGGTGTTCCGTGGCTGAATTCAGACCCTGGCAATTGACACTTCGAGATAATGCCATCCATGGAATCTGAACCAGCAGAGTGCTTACATGCCCCCAGTAGGATATGTGAATATCCTAAGAGACAAGCACCGAGGAGATGATATTTTGTTACGCATCTTCGAGGGGATTTCCCGCCTCTCCGCGCTGGGAACTCGTCCAAATCAACTTGTGTTGATCGGCCGCTCCTATTCTAGGTGTTCTTTTCAGAATTTTGCGACGCTTCTGCGTGATTTTGATTTTTACGCTTACTGAACCAGGCTGTGTGTGAGGTTAGGGTGCTTAGCTTACTGAGTCCCGTAAACCAAAAATTAGTTAATGAGGCCAAATACTTCCTAAGCCTTGGAACTAATACTTCAGCTTTTCATTTTCCTCAACCTCTTGAGGAATGTCTAGATCTTAATGGGTACTAAGAGTCTATTCAAGAATGCCTAAGGTTTGCGTTCTTACTAATCTCATATGCACTTTTCAGTTATTTTCTTGAATGAGGTCTAGAACTTAGGTTAATTCCTTAATTTCTTACTAATGACTATCACCTTTTCTCATAATTTTGTGCTCCTTTTTCATTTTGTTTCTTTTCTCCTTCTCCTTCAGAAAATTTCCTTCTCCTCTTTTCCTTTTATTATTTTTTTTTTCGAAAAATTTTTAATTTTTATGGTGTTTTTGGCATATGTGAATTTTTTGTTTGAAACCTTTTCTTACAAGTTTTGCACTTTCATACCCCCCCCATGCCTAAGATTTGCAATGTCCTCATTGTAACCTAGGGGGTTTTTATTTAACTTAGTTCATTCCTTAAGACAGAAATTTGGATGAGTGAATGGGTCGGGTTGAATTTTTGCGGACGATTTCTAATCCCAGATGCAAGCATCTGAGGTGGGGTCGGCTGTCTACAAGGGTGAACCTTAAGTGCGAAAAGGTGTCAGAAAAAGTTTTGGATTTTTAGGAAAATGACGGGTTGCCTCCCGTTAAGCGCTGAGTTTTATGCCATCGGCTGGGCGCAATAAGCTCAAGGGGAATGGAGGATATAAGATGCTTCAGCCAAATCAGTAGAAGTTACATCAATGAACGGCTTGAGTCTCTGACCGTTCACGATGAAAGGTTCAGAATCGTGGCTGAGTGGACTGATTTCGATTGCTCCATTTCCAAAAACCTGTCGGACCAAATATGGTCCGACCCACTTGGATCTCAGTTTTCCTGGGAAGAGTTTTAGTCGGGCATCAAAGAGTAGGACCTTTTGACCAGGATGAAAGATCTTTCTCAAGATGTGTTTGTCGTGGAGGGCTTTAACCCGCTCCTTGTAGATTTGCGAGTTCTCGTACGCGTCTAGGCGTAATTCATCGATCTCGCTGATTTGGAGTTTTCTGTGGGTCCCAGCCTTGGAAAGATCTAGATTACAGTTCCGTACTGCCCAATAGGCTTTATGCTCTAGTTCTACGGGAAGGTGGCATGCCTTTCCGTACACCAGTCTAAAGGGAGACATGCCCAATTGGGTCTTGTGGGCGGTCCTATAAGCCCACAATGCTTCTGGAGGTCGGGACGACCAGGGCTTCCTGTCAGGTCGAACAGTGACTTGCAGGATTTTCTTGATCTCCCGATTAGACAGCTCAGCTAGACCATTAGTTTGGGGGTGGTAAGGAGTAGAGATTCGGTGAGACACCCCGTATTTGGTCATTAGTGACCTAAACTGAGCATTTGTGAAATGAGTCCCCCCATCAGAGATTATTGCACGAGGAATCCCGAACCTTGAGAAAATGTTTTGATGAATGAATTTGAGAACGATTTTGTGATCATAGGTTTGGGTCGGTATGGCTTTGATCCATTTGGACACGTAGTCCACAGCCAACAGAATGTATTCGAAACCATCCGAAACAGGAAAGGGGCCCATAAAATCAATCCCCCAAACATCAAAGATTTCGCATATTGGAATCGGTTGCATAGGCATCATGTCGCGATGGTTCATGTTGCCCAAAGTCTGGCAACGACTGCATGCCTTGCAGTGACTGTATGCGTCTTTGAACAGTGTGGGCCAGTAAAAGCCGCACTGGAGGACTTTTGATGCGGTTTTATGCCCGGCGAAATGGCCATCGCATGCCTGGTCATGGCAGAAAGAGAGGATATTGTTGAATTCCTCTTCCGGGACACATCTCCGGATGATCTGATCGGCACCTATGCGGAAGAGGTACGGGTCTTCCCAAATGTAATACTTGGCATCGGAGCGTAATTTGTCCTTCTTGGCCTTTGGCCAGTCGGACGGGATCTGATGAGATGCCAAGTAATTTACTACATTAGCAAACCATGGAAGGCTAGTACCAATAGTCAGCAGGTGCTCATCGGGAAAATGCTCAGTGATGGGTCCGGAAGGGTCAATTATTTCAGAAGGAAGACGGGACAAGTGATCAGCTACCACATTTTGCTTTCCCGCTTTGTCGCGAATCTCAAGGTCAAATTCTTGCAACAGCAAGATCCATCGGATTAATCGAGGTTTCACGTCCTTCTTTGCAAGGAGATGCCTCACAGCTGTGTGATCCGAGTATATGATGACACGGGAACCCAGAAGGTACGATCTGAATTTTTCTAGGGCAAATACTACAGCTAGTAGCTCTTTCTCAGTAACCGTATAGTTACGCTGAGCCTCATCGAGTGTTTTGCTGGCGTAGTAAATGACCACAGGTTTCCCGTCAATTTTCTGCCCCAAAACCGCTCCTACAGCGAAGTCGGATGCATCGCACATGATCTCAAAGGGTTGAGACCAATCAGGGAACTGTAGGATCGGGGCTTGGGTGACTCAGTCACGCAGGATTTCAAATGCTTGAGTGCATTCCTTGGAAATTTCGAAAGGAACATCCTTGGAGAGAAGAGTGGTCAGGGGGCGCGCGATTTTTGAAAAATCAGGGATAAATCGTCGATAAAAACCGACATGCCCTAAAAAGGAACGGATGTCCCTGATCGAGCTAGGCATAGGAAGGTGAGAAATCAGATCAATCTTAGCTCGATCCACTTGGATACCTTTTTCCGAAATTGGGTGTCCCAGGACAATTCCCTCAGGCACCATGAAATGGCTCTTTTCCCAGGAAAGAACCAAATTCACATCGATGCACCGCCTGAGTATCTGGACCAAGTGTTGGAGGCAATCGTCGAATGATGCTCCGAAAACTGAAAAGTCATCCATGAAGACTTCCAGATAATCACCTACCATATCTGAGAATATGGCAAGCATGCATCGCTGAAAAGTAGCGGGTGCATTGCAAAGACCGAAAGGCATCCTTCGGAAAGCGTATGTTCCGAAGGGGCAGGTGAACGTGGTCTTTTCTTGGTCCTCCGGATGGATTGCCACCTGGTTATAACCGGAGTACCCGTCAAGAAAGCAGAAGAACCTATTTCCTGCAAGTTTTTCGAGAATTTGATCAATGAAGGGTAGTGGGAAATGATCCTTCTTCGTGGAGGAATTGAGTCGGCGGTAATCTATACAGACTCTCCACGAGTTGGCTAATCGGGTAGGAATGATTTCTCCGGTCTCAGTCGTTATAGTGGTGAGTCCTGCCTTCTTGGGCACGACCTGAATTGGGCTCACCCAACGACTATCGGAGATCGGGTAGATGATTCCGGCATATAACCACTTGATGATCTCCTTTTTCACGACCTCCTGCAGATTGGGGTTTAAGCGTCTCTGCATTTCACGAGAAGGTCGTGTGCCCTCTTCTGAATAGATATGATGAGTACAATAAGAGGGACTTATTCTAGTCAAATCATCGAGAGTCCACCCGATGGCTCTGCGATGTTGCTGGAGGACAACAATCAGACGGAATTCCTGTTCAGGACTGAGGTTGGAATTGATAATCACAGGAAGGGTCTGATTAGAACCCAAAAAGATGTATTTCAAGTGAGCAGGAAGGGGTTTCAGTTCGAGGATGGGGTTATCAGCAGCAGCGGGTGGTTCAGTATAGATGTGAGGTTCAAGGGTGGGAGTTACTGGGTTGTTCATATCTGGATTCGACTCCTCTGTTTGCGGGTCAAGATCCTTCTGTGGTTGATGAGGCATAATCGAGTCATTCTGGAAGTGTGATTCATCAACCAAAGCCCTGATGTCACAAATTTGTTCGATGACACCGCAATTAATTCCTTGTTGGGCCTTAAATATATCAATTTTCAGTGTTTGACTTCCAAACTTAAGCTCTATCTGGCCCTCCTCACAGCTGATGTTGGCTCTAGCAGTAGCCAAGAAAGGTCTCCCTAGAATGATTGGTGTATCCCTAGGGTTCTCAGGTGCGTCCATATCTAAGACTATAAAGTCCACTGGGAAATAGAAATCCCGCACTCTTACGATAACATCCTCGAGAATCCCTTTTGGCGACTTTATAGATCGATCTGCTAATTGTAATGTTATCTCGGTTGGTTTTAGCTCAGATTCTTCTAGATGGTCAAGTAAGGATGTGGGTATCAGGTTTATGGATGCACCCAAGTCTAACAATGCTCTATCAAATTGGGTACCACCTATCTTGCAGGAAATCAGGGGAGTACCTGGATCTTTTGCCTTGGGTGGGAGTCTACTGAGGATTACAGAGCTGGCTTGCTCTGACAGAACAATTGGGCTCCCTCCCTTGGTTCGCGGCTTACGCTGGGGTGTACATATATTCTTTAGAAATCGTGTGTAAGCTGGTACGTGGCGGATTGCATCCATCAAGGGGATGTTTATGGGGACCTGCTCAAAGAGCTTGACCAGGTCCTCCTCAGGGGCCACGGGTTTGGTGGTCTTCTTTCCCTTGGTCAAGGCCTCGGGAAACGGGATCTTGGTTGGTTCTTCTAGGATAGGTCCAGGTTGTGGATCCGGGACAGTGGTATCTTGGATAACTATCCTAGGGTCATGGTTATCAGGCTTGGAGTGGTTTGGATAATGCGGGTCTTGAGTTGTTTTACCACTACGTGTTGTTACAGAATTTAATCCGGCCTGATTTTGGTTTGGGTTTGGTAAGAGGGGTGGCTGCTGCTGAAATCCCGCATAAGAAGTTGAAGCTTCCATCTCGTCTGGAGATGGAGCAGTAGGGGCCTGATAAATCCATTGTGCGTGGCCTAAATTTGGATTCATAACGCGCTTCTGGGTTGGCACGTTATTTGGGTTAGGAAGAGGTTGGGAAGGGAGTGTGCCTGGCTGGCGAGAATTTGCCAACCGGGCCAGTTGAGTTTTAACCTCTGTAAGTTCGTCCTTGTGCTGTTTTTGAATAGCCGCATTCGTTCTTTGAATGTCAGCCAGGGTCTGAAGGATTAGGGACATTTGATCTTGATTTGGCCCTGATGGATAAGTAGGGTTGGGCCGAGGCTGAGGCGGCTGGTAATGACGAGAGGGCTGTGGGTGGGACTGAAAAGGTGGTCTTTGGGTTTGGGAATTTCCCACCCACTGAAAATTGGGATGGTTTCTCCATCCAGGGTTGTAAGTGTTGGAGAATGGGTCGTTCTGGATGGCGTTGAGGTCCTCGCAGGTCTGAGGAACCTCTTGAGAATCAGGGAAAGGGGGAATGGAGTTCCCCGGGCTGGTGTAGAAAGGATCGGATGATCCTCCGATCCGAGAATCAGATGGGGATGGATATGGATCCATCCTAGGGGAAGATCGGTGGAGGATGTTTTGCACAGTCTCCTGTGTATAAGGAGGCTGTGCAAAGGAGTTACGCGCAGAGGTGGCTCGCTGCAAGTGCTGAGTCAGCTCATCCACCTTCTTCTCAATGATTGAAACCTTGTCCAATCGACTGGCCATTAATTCCAGGTCGACTGATGCGGATAGGCCCTGCGTCTCATGTGCTCCCTTAAGATTCGTCGCTGCGCGGGTATTCGTCCTGTCGAATAATCCCATGGAGTCATTGTTGATGGAGTTCTCGCACATGTTTTCGAGAATCTCCCATACGGTGTCTTCATGTTGACCCATGATGTTTCCTCCGCAAGTTGCATTGACGAAAAGGCGGATGTCCTCACGGAGTCCCTGGTAAAAAGATTGGACTTGTTCCCATTTAGGAACTCCGTGATGGGGGCACTTCCTCATGAGATCCTGAAAACGATCCCATGCCTCATGGAGAGGTTCTCCTGATTGTTGAGTGAAGTGTGTAATCTGATGGCGCAAGGCGTTGGTCCGACCAACGGGAAAAAACTTTTTCAAAAACTCGGATTGAAGTTCTTCCCAAGTGTTGATCGGCCGGGTCTGAGTTTGATACCAATGGGCGGCCTTGTCCATAAGAGAAAAGGAGAACATCTTCATGAGAAGAATATCCCGATTTTGCGCATCTGATCCAAAAGTGTGGGCCAGATGCTTTAGCTGTTTGATGTGCTGGAAGGGATCTTCAGAATTAAGCCCATGGAATTTAGGTATAGCATGAATCATGTTGGGCTTTAATTCGGAATCAGGTCCTCCAGTCAGGATTCTGACTTGAGGCTCAATGGCCACCGCAGCAGGATTGTAGTGGTCCCGCATCATAGGACGCCGTGGTGGGTGCACGAAGTTTTGGAAGAGGTCATTGAGTCGCTGGAGCTGGTGCTCCAGATTATTTTCTTCCTCAACTGGCTGAGCCATGATGGGGGAAGAAGAAGAACTTGGTTCTGAATCAGAAGAGAGAATAATGTGAGGGTGTTGCTGCACAAACACGGGCGTCGAGGCTTGGCCTTGACGAGAGCGAATTTCTAAAGGAGGTCTTAAGGGTGGTCTTAAGGACCTCCTTCCGTACATGCACTGTTGGAAGAGGTAAGTTTAGAAGGTGCTGGACCCAATCAAGACACCCAAAAATGTGTTGGGTGACTATAGAGGTGCGGGGCAGATGGACCCCTTGATCAGAAAGATCGTCCACCTGAGAATTACCTGGGCAGCCAGAGAGGGAGAGTCCCGCGAAGACCCCTACACGGTAGAGCGTCCCCACGGGTTACAGGGTTTCCCCCACCCGACCTCTCTTGTCACTGCGGTTCCAGGTAGACCAGAATAGGGATCTTGACCTCTTAAGTCTACCAATTTTAGTTTAAGATCAGGGTGCTTAAAGTTACACTTGAACTCTTAGGTATTTTGAGTGAGAAAGTGACCTGATTTTAAGGTTGGTTGACCCAAGGAGTCAACTTTACCTCTTGTTCCTTTGAGAGCTTTTGGGTCCTTTCTTTTTTTTTTTGGGTTCAAGTGTTTAAAGAGCCAATTGTTTTGGGTTTCTCTGAATAAGTATGTTCAATCAATGGTTTAGGCACACTTCTTTTGGATTTTCTCCATTCTTGATTTAAGTAGTGTGTCTCTAAAAACCCTAATGTTGAATCTTATGTTGGCTCTACTTGGTCCAGTTAGTTCTTTGTTGGGTAATTAGGGCTCAAGCAAGAATGTGTTAGCCCTTAAATACCCTTAATAGTGTGCAGGACTAATGAGTTGAAAACATGCAACTCTTTATGGTTACTAAGTATGGAAGACAGGTTAGCCCTATATTGCTTGTTCTTTTCTTTTCTTCCTCTTTAGAGTTTAGGGGTTAATAGCGAGAGGAAAAAAATTTTACCTGTCCTCGGAGTGGTTGTCGTGCGATTGCTTGATTTCCTGTAGCTGCACAAAAGAGAGGAGATTATCAGAAACTAAAAAGAAACAGGAATGTTTACCTCTAGAATAGCCGTTGCTCCCCGGCAACGGTGCCAAAAACTGGTGGCGACCTTCCTCTATAGTTTTATTATTTCGTCGTAGTATAGTATAGAGAGAGGTGATTACCAGTTTAATACAATTTGTTACTCGGAAAATAAAAGAGTTCCCGAGGTCGAACTCAGGGAGCAAGTTGTATTCTAGGGGTACAAGTTTCTTTTACAAAAATAAAGAAAGAGAGAGAGAGAATTTGTTGGCTTTTCTTCTTTTCTCTTTGCTTCTCCTCTTCTTCCTTCTCAGATCTTCTGCTCTCTTCCTTTGTTCTTCTTCTTTATCTGCAGTGGTGATGTTCTTCTTCTTCTTTCAGCTGTTTCTGCTCTTCCTTTTTCTTCTGCAGAGCGGTCCTGTTCTTCTTCTTCTTCTTTCTTTCTTCTTTTCCTTTCTTCAGATCTTCTTCTCGTGCTCTTCTTCTTCTGCAGAGTCTTCACTTGGCCTCTCTGTGTTCCTCCTCTGCCTCGCCTTCCTTCTCCTTCGTTGCCTTCAGGACGTCGTCTGATTTTCCAATCAGACGACTTAAACCGCCGCTGCTACAGTGCCGCTCGGTGCTCCTCCTTCCTTCAGCCTTCGTCTTCTTCCACGGTTCTTCTTCACCTGTGCCTGCACACTTACACAGCTTGATCAGGGGGCAAAACCTAACTCTACCCTCCCCCGCGTCTCTCTCTCACAGAAGCCACTCTTAGGAAAGCTCTCCCAGAGCTGCCGGGTTGCCGGGTACGGGTCGCGCCCGGGTCCAGGCCCACCGGCGTGCGTGGTGGGCGAGGAGTGCAGGTCAGTCTAAGTCGGGTCGGGCCAGGTCCGCGGGGCGTGAGCACGGACGAGACCGAGTAACCGGGCGGGTGAAGGGGACCTCACCTCGTGTGCTGAGGCAATAAGCCTCCAGCACTTTTTCGCTTTATACCGCTGCGCTCCTTCAGAGCCTTCCGAGGTGGGACTAAATGTCCCACCCCAATTTCGCGCCTGCGCGGCGGAAGCAGCTGGTAATCACAGCTTTACGCGAGGCCTTTGTGCGAGGGATTCGCCTCAACTGCAGCCTAACGCTTTGCCGAAATGCCCCCGCACAGCCTGGGAGCGTGACCTGGGCGCGGCGCACCTGGGACAGCAGGTCGAAGCTACTTCGCTTCAACAATGGCGGCGACGAGCGCAGGTACTTGCCCACAGAGAAACGGCCTCTCGGCCCAATCAGAAACGCGGAGGACCTTCGCCGTGGCACGGCGAAGGTGGTCGGGGGGTGTGCAGGCGGTGGGGCGGAGCCTAAGGGCTGCCCTAGGTCGGACTGTGGGTCGGGAGATGGGTTTGTTCGGT
Organism: Thalassia testudinum; assembly: GCA_037157565.1. Lineage (NCBI taxonomy): Eukaryota > Viridiplantae > Streptophyta > Magnoliopsida > Alismatales > Hydrocharitaceae > Thalassia > Thalassia testudinum. Next base: position 25,286,989 of record JAZHRO010000059.1, read on the forward strand.
GGAGTTGCAGAGGGTGATTTGGGGGAAGTGGAAGGGCGGAGGTTGATCAGGGTGAGGAGGCGGAGGTTCTGCGGTGGTCGGCGAGCCGTGTGGGTTGCTGGAGTGATGGGAACGGCTCGCCGGAGGATGGCCGGAGGCGGAGAAGGTGAGGGTGATTGGTTAGAATCGAGGGCGACAGTAAATGTTTAAAGTGAGGAAGAGGAAGAGGGGAGGAAGAGGAGGAGTTCTACCTACTTAGCGGGACGAGGAGGGGCCGGAGCGGGCGACAGTCGTATCGACTGTCGCCGGAGAAGAAGATGCCCGGGGGAAGGGGCGGCGGCGAGCAGAGGGCCGGAGAGGCGCCAGCTGGGTGCGGCGTGGCGCGGGAAGAGCGAGGGAACGAAGTCTCTGCTGCTGGTATTGCGGCAGAGCGAAGAGGAGGAGGAGGAAGAACCGCCGGAGCTGGTGGGCGTCTGCCGGAGTGAGAAGAGAGGAAAGTTGGGGGTTTTCTCCGTTAGATCCGAGCTACTCAGAACGGCGGAGCGACGGGGGTATTTATAGAGGCCGAATCAGAGAGGAAGGCGGAGGGAGACGACGTGTCTCCCTCGCCGGAGGACGCCAGAGATGGAAACCCATACCGTCTGTGCGTTCGCACGGCCGGTATGGTGGGTTGCAGCGACCAGGGGGGTGTTCCTGCGACGGCTGACGACGCAGGGCACCCCCGGTTGTCTTGCCAGACCCTCCCCCTTACCCTGCGCGGCGCCATGCTCCGCGCAAGGTCGCCGGAGCATGGTGCTGGTCAGGTTTTGGCAGGAGGGACCTGAATGCAAATAACGAAGGAGAGTTAGGGGTATAAATGCGAGGGTTCAAAAGTTGAGGGCCAAAAAGTAAGTATATGAGGACCAAAGTGTAAAGTTGGTCAAGAAGGTTTCTTCTTAGGCTCAAGTTTTTATACATGACTAATTAGGACCTAAGGAATCTGATGGTGAATTTTATTTCTAGATTAAACCTTGTTTGTCTGGTCAATTTACGCAAAAACCCAAATTAAGTTATTAATTGGGTGTGGTTCTCAATGTAAGTCAAAATGGGTTCTGAAGGCCAAATTGAAGGTTCTAAACCCTAGAGATTATTTTTCTATGAATTTTAGAGGGTTTATTCTATTTTTACTTTACCTCGAACCTCGTGAATTGAAGTGGGTTTGCTTTAGGGTTACAGATTATCATTTAGTTCCTTGGAATTGCTGTAGCCCTTATCAGATCATCCCACTTTCCTTCTTATTCGGTTTGTTTGACCTGTGTTTGGATCCTGAATTACCCTATATGCAGATTATACTGGTAAAATTGCATTTTTACCCCTTATGACTTGTTTTCTCCTTAAACTCAGAATTCTCTGAGTTAAGCCTTTCCTTGAGTAATGTAGGAGCTTTTATCCTTTGTATTGGGTCAAAATGAGCTAGTTATGGCTCATGATGAGGTTCTCATCACTCACACACACACCCAGGCCTTCAATTGGAGTCGAGAGCCTTTGTAGCAGCTGCAATTGGAAGCTCAATCTCTGCTGTAGATGCACGAGAAGAGGGGGAGCGGATAGTCCCACCTCAGAAACGAAGGGGCATCCGCACCCGCATAAATTGAAAAATTGCCATAGGCTTATTGCCTCAGTTACCACGAGGTGAGGTCCCACTCGCCCATACCCGATCTCGTCCATGACACCTCACTTGCGGACCTGGTTGACCCGACCCGACCTGCACTCCTCACCCACCACCGCACGTCGGTGGGCCTGGACCCAGGTACGCACGTGACCCAATGACTCGAATTCCTGTGTGGCTCTGGGAGAGCAGATCCTAAGAGAGAAAGAGAGGAGAGTCACGCCGGTAGGGGTAGGGTTTGGCTACAGGGGTCTTTGGCCAACACTTAACCAATTCAGACGAAGAAGAGGAGGTCAGGGTCGAAGGCAGAGAAAGAAGAAGATGAGGAGGCCAGAGTAGAAGAAAGCCAAGGCAAAGGAAGAAGAAGAAGAGTAGAGAAGAAGAGAAGGCAGAGAAAGAAGAAGATAAGAAAAAAGCCAAGGCAGAAGGAAGAAGAAGAAGAAGAAAGGAAGACACAGAGAAAGCAAAGGAATAAGAATAGAAGAAGGATTAGACACTTTAAGTCGTATGATTCCTTCATCAGACGACAGATCATCACTTTCATTTCATTGCAAATACATTGATTTCTTTAGTGATATTGTAGGAGTATTTAGTGATCTCAATCACCATTTTACTCCCATATTTTTGCACATTGCCACTAATTTTATTACAAACTCTTTCAATTCTGAATTATAATCTTGATTTCTAAATACCAATTTGCTCTCTGTATTTAACCTCGGACTTATTCAAGTAATAAAAATTATATTTATTTGAATGCTATTTCGAATATATTACAACGTGACATTTTTTAAACATTAACTTAGCAACTCGAATAGGTGTGGGGGCTTCTTTGCTTGTGTTGTAGTAGAGCCTAGTCCCGTGGTCAACTTACAGAGTATTCCGGTGGTCTGTGAGTACCCTGATGTTTTCCTAGAGGAGCTGCTAGGACTACCGTCTGAGCATTAGAACGAGTTTGAGATCTCACTAGTATCGGGGACCAGCCCCATCTCTACTGCACTGTATAAGATGGCCCCACTTGAGCTGCGAGAGCTCAAATCACAGTTACAGGATCATTTGGAGATGGGCTTTATGAAGCTTAGTGCATCCCCGTGGGGAGCCCCTGTATTATTCGTGAAGAAAAAGGACGGTACCCTTCGGCTTTTTGTCGACTACAGGCAGCTGAATCGGGTCACTGTCAAAAACAAGTATCCGCTGCCTTGTATCAATGACCTTTTTGACCAGTTGAGAGATGCCACAGTGTTCTCCAAGATAGACTTAAGGTTAGGTTACCATTAGCTGAGGATTAGGGAGATCGACGTCTCCAAGACAGCCTTCTGTACTCGGTACGAACACTAAGAGTTCTTGGTCATGTCGTTTGGGCTGACCAACGCCCCTGCTACTTTCTTGGATCTAATGAATCTTGTTTTCAGGCATACCTGGACCAGTTTATGGTGGTATTCATTGACGACGTACTAGTCTACTCTTGGGATCAGGGACAACATGGACAACATCTACGTATGGTTCTAGATACATTGGGACAACGCAAGCTGTATGCCAAGTACAACAAGTGCGAGTTCTGGTTGAGATAGGTAACCTTCTTAGGCCACGTGATTTCAGGAGATGGGTTGGCTGTGGATCTAGCCAAGGTCGAGGCCGTGCTCCGGTGGGAGAGGCCACGCATAGTGACAGAGATACGCAGCTTTCTTGGACTGGCAGGCTACTACCGATGGTTTATCATGGGATTCTCTTAGATTGTGTGTCTTATGACCCAGCTGACCCGGAGGGACGTGCCATTCACCTGGACAGACAAGTGTGAGTCGAGCTTTCGAGAGTTGAAATAGAGACTGACTTCAGCTCCTGTACTCACCATCCTAGACAGCAGTCGCGAGTTTGTGGTTTACATTGACGCCTCGTTGCAGGGGTTGGGTGGTGTGCTCATGCAGCGGAGCTACGATGTCGCTTACGCGTCGTGCCAACTAAAGGCCCATGAGCATAACTATCCCATCCATGACTTAGAGCTGGCAACAGTTGTCTTCGCGCTAAAGGCATGGAGGCACTACATGTATGGTGAGACGTTCGAGATCTTCACGGTTCATAAGAGCCTCAGGAACCTGTTCGATCAGAAGGAGCTCAACATGAGATAGAGACGTTGGTTAGTGCTCCTGAAGAACTACAACTGCAACATCTTCTACCACCCAGGGGAGGCCAATGTAGTGGCCGATGCCTTGAACCGAAAGGCGCCGGCCTACTTGGTCAGCTTACAGGCACAGAGTTGGAGACTCTTGGAATAGGTAGGCAATTGGTTACCCCAGGTGTCACGAGGGTACTGCAGGGCAGTGACTGTGACGCAGCAGGCACGACCAAAGCTGATAAACCGTATCATTGTAGGACAGATGGTCAACCCATACTTGTAGACAATGCAAGATAGGGTGTTGACAGGGGACCCAGGAGATTTTTCTTTCTCTGAAGAGATACTGCGTATGAGGGGACGTTTGTACGTTCCTAGGGACGAGGAGCTGTTGAGAGAGCTCCTGACTAAGGCACGCAGGTCCAAGTTCACCATACATCCCGGGAACACAAAGATGTACCACGATCTACTACGTGACTTCTGGTGGAGGGGAATGAAGCGGGATGTTGGTGAGTTCGTCCAGCAGTGCTTGGTATGCCAGCAGGTGAACGCCGAGCACCAGAGGCTTGGAGGGCTGCTACGGCCACTTCCTGTGCCACAGTGGAAATGGGAGAGTATGACCATGGACCTGGTAGTGGGGCTATCAGTTACACAGCAAGGACACGACGTAGTTTGATTGATAGTAGATAGATTGACGAAGATGGTGAGGTTCTTGCCGATCTGAGTCACCTTTGGGCCAGCACAGCTAGCAAACCGATATGTTAGAGATGTGGTGCGCCTTCACGGAGTCCCTCGCGAGATCATATCCGACAGAGATATTTGCTTTACTTCTCAGTTCTGGGCAGAGTTTCAGCAGGCCTTGGGGACTCATTTGAGGTTCAGTACCGCCTACCACCCCCAGACCGACAAGTAGTCGGAGCTCACCATACAGACACTAGAGGACCTTCCACGCGCTTGTGTACTAGATTGGAGAAGCTCCTGGGAGGAATAGTTGCCCCTAGCAGAGTTTGCATACAATAACAGCTACCATTTGAGCACCGACATGGCACTTTACGAGGATCTGTACGGGAGGAAGTGTACTGCACCCTTGAGTTGGGTCGAGGTGAGAACCAAGTGGGAGGGTTGTCCCAGGCTGATCCGTTAGAGTCAGGTGGTGATAGAGCAGATTCACAGATGACTCTGTACTGTCAGGAGCAGGCAGAAGAGCTATGCTGATAGGAAGCGTAGAGAGGTGCAGTTCGAGGTTGGGGATCATGCCTTCCTCCGTGTTTCGCGCATGAAGAGCTCACAACATTTTGGGGTGAAAGGGAACCTTATGCCGAGTTTTTTGGAGCCCTTTGAGGTCTTGGTTTGGGTAGGACCCATTGCTTACCATTATGACCCGATTCCCGGATCCCTACAGGACCAGAAACTGGCTCGCCTCAACTAATCCCAAGACCTAGTCGTCCAACAAGAAATAACCAAAAGTAGGAAAGTAAACCATATTCACATATGCAATATAACTAAGCAGAAGAAACGTACAAAATAGTAAAGGAAAAATAGATCTGCTGTCTCAGTACATACCACCACAACAACAAAATCAACGGAAAGCGGAAAGTAAACAGTAGTAGCAGAACAGTAACTAAAAGTCCATCACTTACTACAACAGTAGAGAAATGAAAAGGAAGTGCTGAAGAAAACTACGACTGGACTTGACTGGGCCCAGCACCCTCCGCAGCCGAAAACTCAGGCTGCTCAACTCATGGTCCTGAACAGTGTTATAAAAAGATAGAGTCAGCGAACGTTGAGTAGAGTGGTATCTATATTATCTAAGTACAGAATAGTAAAAACAATAGGTTTAATTCTCATTTCCATTTGTCAGTTTTATATGTTCCAGTGTTACCCATTTCTCAAAGTACCCAGATATTTCTTGTTCTTGCATGTTCCTCGTGGGAACGATCTTGATTGCAGTCTTTTCTTTAGAGAAGAAGGTACATGTGGTGCTCTCCTGGCCAGGAGAGTCCCTCGTGGTAGTCCTACACCCAGTCAACCACCCCGAGGTCACTATTAAGATGTAGCGGTGACTACAGCACATGTGATAGGCACACGGGTAGCTACCCCGCACTGACACGTGGTCATGTCATTTTTACTAGTGGGTATGTCTAAAGTACAGCATGGAACAGTATAGGACCTTACCCTCACAGAACAGGGGTCTTGCCTCTCAGAACAAAACAGGGGTCTCGCCCTTTCACAGTCCGCCCACTCTCGTCTGACTATCCCGGTTTGCCCAGAGGGACTAATAAGTCGGTGTAGGGTGGCTAGCTCCCTCGCTACAGTAGTAGCTCACCTCGGTACCACGTACGCGAGGGCCAACAGGAGTCGGTGTAGAGTGGCCAATCCTAACCCCGGGTCTCAACCCAAGGGAGGCTAGCTCTGCTCTACACAAAAAGGGACAGTTGCTCTCCTTGGTACCACATACTCAAGGGCCAGCACACTTCCTGTCTACCTTCTAGATTTCCGTCTATCCACAGGTGTCTTACTCCTAATTCCCTGTAGGGTTCATGCTCGTGTTCACCTCATTATCCAAATCCAATCTCAGGTTTCATAATTCAATTTTCATCTATATACAGGTAGCTCATGTTTCCATAATTCAATTCTCAATACATGCAACTAGTGATTTCACAGGTAGTGGTTCATTAAATACAACCAGCTCATATTCTAACAGGCAACTCACAATTATATTACAGGCAATTGCTAGCAGGTTATCTCAATCATGCATGCAGGTACACCATACAGTACAAACGATTCATTCATTTCTCTACCCTAGGGTTCATGCGACATCCTAGGGTTCCATTCAGCTATTTCCATAAGCACATTCTTATTCAATATTTTATTAACGGAATTAAACCACTCTACCAGGAAACTCGGGAGTAATGGGGGCTTGAACCGTAGACCTAGATGTCTCTGTGACCCCCAAACATGTAGCAGGCTGAAACCCTATACCAGGGAATACATCACAAAAGGAGAGTTCAGAATAGAGTATAACATACTCGAGTACATAGAGGAACTTGAAAGGAAAGCACAGGTATTTCATTTGCATAAATGGACCCCGATCAGACCATAAACAAGTAAAAACGTGCCTACTGTTCAAAATCAGACGTCTGGGAATAATCCCAGACGTCTTAAAAGGCGTCAGATCTTACCTTATGTTCCTGCGGTATCCTCAGACGTCCAGACCTTCTCTACGATCATCTGAAGGCGATTTTAGACGTTGGACAATGCCTCCGGTCATCTGGACGCACCTCCGAACGTCTGGTCATGCAATCAAAGGTCCAAAAATGCATGGAAAAGAGTTCCGCGTGCCGTCCCAAGGGCCGTTACCTGCGTACGAAATCGCAGGTCCAAAATCAGGCCCAACCAGCTTCTGTAGTGAGGCCTTCATGGCCGTAACTATGGAAAAGAATGTACCTTGCGATATAAGTGCTTTCAGACGTCTGGTCTTAGACCCGGACGTCCAGCTGCTGCCTTGGTCGTCTGGTCGACTGATGAGAACCTCGTCATAAACCCTAAACTAGCACCATCTAACCCAGATTTGCAAGAAAAAGCTCCTACATAACTCTAGAAAGGCTTGGCTCAGAGAAATTCTGAGTTTGTAAAGAAAATAGAAACTAAGGGGTAAAAATACAATTTCACCAATTCAATCTGAAAATAGGGTAACTTAGGGTCCAAACATGGGTCAAAATAACCTAATAGGAAGAAAAGTGGGATGAGATGATCCAATAAGGGCTACAGCAACTACAAGGAATTAAATGACATCCTGTAACCCTAAAAATAAATCCACTTCAATTCACGAGGTTCGAGGCAAAGAAAAAATCGAATAAACCCTCTAAAATTCATAGAAAAATAATCTCTAGGGTTTAAAACCTCCAATTTGGCCTTAGGAACCCATTTTGACCTACATTGAGAACCATGCCCAATTAATAACTTAATTTGGGTTTTTGCGTAAATTGACCGGTCAAAAAAGGTTTGATCTAGAAATAAAATTCACCACCAGAATCCTTAGGTCCTAATTAGTCATGTATAAAAACTTGAGGCTAAGGAGAGACCTTCTTGACCAACTTTACATTTTGGTCCTCATCTATTACCTTTTGGCCCTTAACTTTTGAAACCCTCGCATTTTGGCCCCTTACTCTTCTTCATTCTTTGCATTTGGGTCCTCCCTGCAAAACCTTGAGCAGCGCCATGCTCCGGCGACTTTACGCGGAGCATGGCACCGCACAAGGTGAGGGAGACCCTCTGCCAAGACAACCGGGGGTGCCCTGCGACATCTGCCGTCGCAGGGACACCTCCCTGGTTGCTGCAACCACCCATACCGCCCGTGCGAACGCACGGAAGGTATGGGTCTCCATCTACGGGATTCTCCGGCGAGGGAGGCACGTCGTCTCCCTCCGCCCTCCTCTCTGATTTCGCCTCTATAAAAGCCCTTGTCGCTCTGCCACACTCTCCAGCTCGATTCTGACGGAGAACCACCCACAACTTTCTTCTCTTCCCACTACGGCAGACACCCAGTGAGCTCCGGCGAGCCCCCTTTCCTTTCCTCTTCGCTCTGCCACAAAACCAATGGCTGCTTCAACCCCGTCGTCACCGCCGTCCGCCCCCACTGGGTACCTTCTTCTCCGGCGACAGTCAACACGATTGCCGCCCTGCTCCTCCCCCTTCGTCCCTACAAGTAGGTAACAGTTACTTCTCTTCCTCCCCTCTTTCTTTTCCCTATTTTAATTTGCTCAATCAAACCCTCGACCGACTCGACCACCATCATCTTCCACGCCTCCAGCGCACCTCCGGCGAGTTGCTCCCATCATTCCGCCACTCCATACCACTCGCCGACCGACCCAAAACCTCCGCCTCGTCCCACTGAACCGTTTCCGCCCCTTCACTGCCACTCCTCACCTCCACCATACTCCACCGAACAAACCCATTCTCGTGGCTACAGTCCGACCTAGCCCCGCCACTAGACGTCGACCCACGACCTGCCACACCCCGCACCACCTTCACCGTTCCACGGCGAAGGTCCCCCGCGTGTTTGATTAGGCCGAAGGGCTGTATTCTTGTCTAATAGGTTCGCTGCTCCAGCCGCCATTAGCGACGACTGAAGCAGCTTCGAGGCGGGCTCCAGGCCCTGCAGCCCTAGATTCTAAGGTGCTGCAAGTTGGGGCGAAGTCTGCAAAGGCTTCTGCCTCTTCAGTTGGCCCAGACATCAGCTGTAGCTAATCAGAGGGCGAGGTGGAGTTGTCCTGCGGGCGCACGCAAAGATAGCAGAAGATAGTCCTACATCGTGGGATTTCGAGGCCGCGCGCCCGCATAAAGGAAAAAAGTGCCTTAGTCTCTTCGCCTCCTGACCACGGGGTGAGGTCCCTCTCACCCGCTCGACCCGGCCTCGTTCGCGACCATCCCCCGCAGACCTGGCCCGACCCGTTTACCCGACCTGCACTCCTCGCCCACCACCGCACGTCGGTAGGCCTGGACCCGGGCGCGACCCGTACCCGAATACCCGGCAGCTCTGGGAGAGCTATCCTACGAGTGAATTCTGAGAGAGAGAGACGCGGGGGAGGGTAGAGTAGGTTTTTGCCCTCCGACCAAACTGCGAGTGTGCAGGCACAGGAGAAGAAGAGAAGGCAGACCGCAGAGGAAGAAGAAGAAGGATTGCGAGAAGAAGAAGAAGAAGAGAACCACAGAGAGAAGAAGCAAAGAAGACGCACTGTAGCAAAAGCTACTTAAGTCGTCTGATTGAAAAATCAGACGACGGCCTGCAGGAAGAAAAGAATAAGCTCTGAAGAAGAAAGAAATAAGAAGAACAGAAGGAAGAAGACTGAAGAACCCAAATGAAGAGAAGAGAAGAAGACAACGATGAGAAAGAAGAGAGAAGAAGAAAAAGCCAACAAAATAAATCTCTCGCTCTCTCTCTCTTTTCACTTTTGTAATAGAAACGTTGTATCTCTAGAATACAGTTTGCTCCCTGAGTTCGACCTCGGGAGATCTTTTATTTTCGAGTAAAAATTGTAATAGTGGCAATGACTATCTGTACTACAACACCATTTCTATAACAAAACAACAAAACCTAGTCATACCACCATTATTGACTCTACAGATGTCTAATACTAGAAATATCCCAGTATCATCAACTCTCCACAGCTCGCTCCGCTCGCTCGCCTCGCGCCGTAGTAGCTCTAGCTGCTGTAGAGGGTCAAGAGGCTACCTCCCCGAGCCCTCTCCTCCTCCCGCACGCGCCTGCCGGTGGCCATGCGAGCTCCGCTGAGCTTCCACCGAGGCTTCTCCGACCTCTGGCCTCCTCCTCCTCCCACGCTCTCGTCCGTCCTCCCTCTCGCTCTCCCGTGCTCGCCCCCTCTCGCCGCTTGATGAGAGCCTCATCATGAGCCATAACTAGCTCATTTTGACCTAATAAAGAGAATAAAAGCTCCTGCATAACTTAGAAGAGGGCTTAATTGGAGAAATAAGTGTTCTGAGAAGAAAACATGAAATAAAGGTTAAAACTGCAATTTTACCATTGCAGTACATAAACGGGATTTATCAGAGGCAAAACATAGGTCAAATGGTCTAAATAAGATAAAAAGTGGGTTGATGCAATCAGAAATGGGTTCATGTGCAATCCAGGAATTAAATGACATCTTGTAACCCTAAAATAGACCTGCTTAATTCTACAAGGTTTTGGTCAGGATAAAAATCAAGTAAACCCTCTAAAAATCATGGAAAAATATCTCCTAGGGTTTAGAACGTTCAATTTGGCCTTTGGAACCTAGTTTGACCTAGATTAGGGTCCTAACTCATCAATTGACCTAATTTGGATTTTTACGTAAAATATCCAATCAAACGTGGTCAAACCTAAAATACAACTTCACCATTGGATTCCTTAGGTCCAAATTAGGTTTGTACCAAAATTTGGATCTAAGGGGAGGTCCTCTTGACCTACTTTGCAATTTGGTACACCCAATCACATTTTGGTCCCTATCTTTTGAAAACATCATATAAACCCCCTAGCTTTCTCGCCAATCTTACAATCAGGTCCCTCCACCATTAATGGGGAGGAATCCTTCTCCGGCGAGGAAGGCAGGGAGGATACTCTCTGATTCCTCAGAGATCTCCTCCCAGATTTGGAAGGGAGATTCTCTGAGGAATTCCCTTCCATCTGAAATCAATCCTGACCCCCGATTTGCACCCAATCTCTCATGCGAATGCACGAGAGATTTGGGTATCTAACTACCTTCCATCTCTGGGGAGACATTGGTGGCAGAAGGCTTGCCCTTCACGCGCCAGAAGCTCGGCCAGCACCTATAAATTAACCCCCAACTCTGGCCGCACCTCCTCAACTCGACTTCTTCTCCGGCCAAGGGGTCCAGTGAGCTCCGGCGAGCCCCCCTCCTCTTCCTTGTCGCTCTACCACAAAACCAGTGGCAGATCCGTCCTCCTCATCCTCCTCCGCGTCACGCAACACCCGCGCGAGCTGCTCTAGCCCCGTCGTCACTGCCATCTTCCTCCACTGGACACTTTCTTCTTCGGCGACAGCAGGTACTGCCGTCCGCCTTCTCGTCCCCTTTGTCCCTTTAGTTAGGTTAAAATTTTTCTTCTCTATCCCCTCTTTCATTTCCCTCATCTTATTTCACCGAACACCCCTTGACCGCCGCTGTCCACCACCATTTTCTTCATCTCCTGCCACCCTCCGACGAGACGCTCCCATCACTCCGCAGCCCCACACGTCTCGTCGACCACCGCATAACCTCCGCCTCACCTCAATGAACATCATCCACCCGTCCATAAACCCTCTACGCCTCCACAACTACCCCCCGATCAAACCCAATCGTCCGGCCACAGGGTGACCTAGGCACGCACACCTAGGTCACCCCGCGGCCTGCCACCTAGCGCCTCACCTTCGCCGTGACACGGTGAAGGTCCCCCAGTGATCTGATTAAGCCGCAAGGCCCTTGTTGTGTCAAGCAGATTTCAAGCTCCGACCGCCATTAGCGGTAACTCGAGGGAGCTGCTTGCTTGCTCCAGGCTGCAATTCTTCAGGGCTCCAGGTCTAGCTAACTCGAGGAGGCATCGTGAAGCCAATCATCCCAACAAGTGACGCCACAAAGCCTGCAGTTGTGGCAATTGGAGAACGTATTCCTGCGGGCGCACGCGAAATAGAGGTGGGACAACAGTCCCACCTCGGTAAGCTGTGAAGCGCTGGAGTGATTTATATTAGTTTTATGCTTTGGGTTGGTTGCCTCCGAACGCACATGAGTTGAGGTCCCTCACCTATTCTCACCGCCTCATCCGTGAGTTCACCACATGGATCTGGCGACCTGACTCGACACCATCCTAAGCACTCCTCGTGCACCACACTCACGCCGGTGCGCCTGGACCCGGGTGCGCGATCCGACCCATTTACCCAGCTCGGGGAGAGCGTGCTGAAGAGTGGTTTACACTGAGAGAGAGAGACGCGGGTGTGGGTAGAGGGATAGGTTTTGCTCCTCTGTGGTTTGTGCAGGGAAGGCAGAAGGGAGAAGTGAAGACTTAGCCGCTGCTAGCAAAGGAAAAGAAGAAGGAAGGAAGCCTTCGCAAAGGAAAAAGAGAAGGAAAGGAAGAGGTGAAGGAAAAAGAGAAGAGAAACCGAAGAAGGAAGAAGAAATAAAGAAAGGGAAAGACAAGCAGAAGAAGAAGAAGAGAAGCTGAAGGCAAGGGAAGTAGAGCCAAGGAAGAAGAAGAAGACCCGCAGAGAGAAAGAAACTGCAGAGAAAAGAAGGAGAAAGAAGCAAGGCAACTGCAGAGAAGAAAGAAGAAGCATAAAGAAGAAGAAAGGAAGAAAATCAGAAGAAGAAGGACAAGGGAAACAACTTTTAAGAGTCCAAATTCTTCTTTTTGCCACAATTAATTTTCAAACTCATGCATTTATAAATTTTGAATTAAGTTTCGAGTAATTAAGTGTTCAATTAGATTCTTGAGATTAATAATAAATTCCAATTGCTCCCTGTGTTCGACCTCGGATACTTAGGTTTTCAAGTAATAAATCTTTATTTGTTGATAATGCTTGATCACCTATACTACAACGTAACTAACTGTTAAAACATGATCGAGACCACGTCAATACCGCTCCTGCACAAGCACTGAAGGTGGTGGTGGCTGGTGTATGGAGTGGAGAGGAGAAAGGAGGGGGGTTTATATAGGAGGGTGCGGGGTTTAGGGTTCGGGGGAGGTGAGGAAGAGAGAGAGAACAAAGCGGTTCTACGTGCCACCTGCGCGCAGAGCGTAGTGTGTAATACAAAAATTATACTTTCAAACGTCCGGGAATGGGTTTCGACATCTGGACAGATGTCTGACTGAGACTCCAAATGTCTTAAAAGGTTAAAAGTATATCGGGTCATTACATCATAACAAATGTAAAGGAAGTTTTGTCGCCGAAACTTGAGCTAGCTAGGGTGCGGAAAAAGGAATATAAAACGCATAACAAACTTAAAGAGGACCGAAGTAGGTCCGGAAAGACGAACCCTCAAAAATAACTGGATACTGCTCTCGCATTGCTGCCTCAGGCTCCCAAGTCGCCTCCTCGTACCGCTGGCTTCTTCGTAGGACCATCACCAGTGGTACCTGCTTCTGTCTCAGACTCCGGACGGCTTTGTCTAATATCTACACTAGTCTTTCGGGGTATGTCAGGTTGTTACCCACGTCGACGCTCTCGTGGCTCAGAACGTAACTAGGATCAGCGACGTACTTTCTGAGGTTGGACACGTGGAACACGTAGTGCACTTTAGAAAGCTGGGGAGGAAGGGCAAGCCAGGAGGCAACGGGTCCCACCCATTCCAGGACCTCAAAGGGCCCTACAAACCTCAGCGTAAGCTTCCCTTTCACCCCAAAACACTGTAGGCCCTTCATGGGCGAAGCACGGAGAAAGACGTGATCCCCGACCTCGAACTACACCTCTCTGCGTTTCCGATCAGTGTAACTCTTCTGCCTACTCCTGACAGTGCGGAGTCGTCTGTAAATCTACTCTATCGCCTCCTGACTCTGCCGAATCAGCCTGGGACCAACCTCCCACTTGGTCCCCACCTCGACCCAACTCAAGGGTGCAGTACACCTCCATCCGTATAGAGCCTCATAAGGTGCCATGCCAATGCTCGAGTGGTAACTGTTATTATATGCAAACTCTACCAAGGGTAAATGCTCCTCCTAGGAGCCCCTTCAATCTAGTACACAGACGCATAAAAGGTGCTCAAGTGTTTGTACGGTGCGCTCTGACTGTCCGTCTGTCTGGGGGTGGTAAGCAGTACTGAACCTCAAATGTGTCCCCAAAGCCTGTTGAAACTCAGCCCAGAACTGGGAGGTAAAACGGGTATCCTTGTTGGATACAATCTCACGCGAAACTTTATACAGGCGTACCACATCGCGAATGTACCTCTCTGCCAACTGTGTTGGTCCCAGGGTGACTCGGATAGGCAAGAAATGCGTCGTCTTCGTCAACCTGTTTACTATCACCCAGACTGCGTCGTGTCCCCGCTGGGTAACTGGTAGACCCAACAACAAGTCCATGGTCATGCTCTCCCACTTCCACTCTGGCACAGGAAGTGGTTGCAACGTTCTTGCAGGCCTCTGATGCTCGACCTTCATCTGCTGGCACACCAAACACTGCTGCACAAACTCACCAACATCCCACTTCATCCCTCTCCACCAAAAGTCGCATCTCAGATCATAATACATCTTTGTGTTCCTGGGATGTATGGTGAACCTGGACCTGTGCGCCTCAGCCAAGAGCTCTCTCAATAACTCCTCGTTCCTAGGAACACATAAGAGTACCCTCATGCGCAGTACCTCGTTTGTAAAGGAAAAGTCTCCTAGGTCTCCTGTCAATACCCTATCCCGCAGTGTCTGTAAGTACGGATATGTCATCTGTCTTGCGATGATGCGTTCTATCAGCTCTGGTTGTGTCTGCTGCGTCACTGTTGCTGTCCCATAATACCCCTGTGACTCCTGGGGTCGCCAACTGCCCAACTCTTCCATGAGTCTCCAACTCTGTGCCTGCACACTGGCCAAGTGGGCGGGCTCCTTCCGGCTCAAGGCGTCAGCCACCACATTGGCCTTCCCTGGATGGTAGGAGATGCTACAGTCGTAGTCCTTCAAGAGCGTTAACCAACGTCTCTATCTCATGTTGAGCTTCTTCTGGTCAAACAAGTACCTAAGGCTCCTATGATCCGTGAAAATCTCGAAAGTCTCACCGTAAAGGTAGTGTCTCCATGTCTTCATCACGAAGACAACAGCTGCCAGCTCTAAGTCATGGGTAGGGTAGCTATGCTCATGGGGCTTCAGTTGCTGCGAAGCGTAAGCGACAATGTGACCCCGCTGCTTGAGCACACCCCCTAACCCCTGCAATGAAGCGTCAGTGTAAACCACAAAACCGCCACTACTGTCTGGGATGGTAAGCACAGGAGCTGAAGTCAGTCTCTCCCTCAACTCCTGGAAACATGTCTCATACTCATTTGTCCAGGCAAGGGGCACGTCCTTCCGAGTCAGCTGGGTCATAGGATGCGCAATCTGAGAGAATCCTCTAATAAACCGCCGATAGTAACCTTCCAGTCCCAAAAAGCTGCGTATCTCTGTCACTGTATGTGGCCTCTCCCACCTGAGTATGGCCTCAACCTTGGCTGGATCCATAGCCAAACCATCCCTTGAGATCTCGTGGCCCAAGAAAGTCACCTGCCCCAACCAAAACTCCCACTTGCAGTACTTGGGATACAGCCGACGTTGCCTCAAAGTGTCCAGGATCATCCAGAAATGCTGTCCATGCTGCGCTTGATCCCTCGAGTAAACGAGCACGTCGTCGATGAACACCACCACAAACTGGTCTAAGTACGGTCTGAAAACCCGATTCATCAAATCCATAAAAGCAGCGAGGGTATTGGTCAACCCAAATGGCATGACCAAGAACTCGTAGTGCCCGTACTGGTACGGAAAGCTGTCTTGGAGACATCGGTCTCCCTGATCCTCAACTGGTAGTAGCCCAACCTCAGATCTCTCTTGGAGAACACTGTGGCATCTCACAACTGGTCGAAGAGGTCGTCAATCCTCGGCAGCGGATACTTGTTCTTGATGGTGACCCTATTCAGCTGTCGATAGTCGACATAGAGTCGTAGGGTACCATTCTTCTTCTTCACAAACAGCATAGGGGCTCTTCACGGGGTTGCACTGGGCCTCACGATGCCCTTCTCTAACAGGTCCTGCAGCTGTAACTTGAGCTCTCGCAGCTCAAGCGGTGCCATCCGGTACGGTGCAATAGAAATGGGGCTTGTCCCCGGTACCAGTGACATCTCAAACACGATCTCACACACAGGTGGTAGTCCTGGTACCTCCTTTGGAAAAACGTCAGGGTACTCGCAAACCACCGGAATACATTGAAAGTCAGCCACGGGGCTAGGGCTGCCAGGGCTAGGGTCTGCCACTACACAAGCCAAAAAGCCCTCACACCTCCAGGTCAAAAGCCTCACTACCCGAAGCATGGAGATGCATCTGAAACCTCTGTTCATTGGCTGTCCGTGAAACTCAAAGGGAGGCAACTCCGGTATGGAGAAGACGATCTTCCTCTCAAAACAATCCATTCGGGCATGATAGGCAGACAGCCAGTCCATCCTTAGGATCACACCAAAATCGTCCATCTGTATCACAATCAGGATAGTGGGGAGGCTATGTCCCCCTATACTAACCTCGCAGTCCGTGTAGACCTCCTTGGCTACAAATAGTTAGCCACCTGGGCCTCTGATCACAAACGTATCCTCTAACAGTACACTGCCCTACCCAAAACTGACGTCAAAACTCCCAGCAACGAAAGAGTGTGATGAGAACCTCATCATGAACCCTAACTAGCACAATTTAACCCAGATATGTGATAAAAAGCTCCTACATGACCCAAAGAAAGGCTTAACTCAGAGAATTCTGAGTTTAACAATAAAATAAATCATAAGGGGTAAAATTGCAATTTCACCAATGCAGTTGCAAACAGGGTAATTAAGGGTCCAAACACAGGTCAAACAAACTTAACAAGAAGGTAAGTGGGATGATCTGATCTAAAAAGCGTTATATCAACTTCTAAGAATTAAATGACATTCTGTAACCCTAAAACAAATCCACTTCAATTCACGAGGTTCAAGGTAGGATAAAAATCAACTAAACCTTCTAAAATTCATAGAAAAATATTCTCTAGGGTTTAGAACATTCAATTTGGCTTTAGAAACCTATTTTGACCTAAAAAGAGAACCATGCCCAATTAATAACTTAATTTGGGTTTTTGCACAAATTGGTCAGTCAAACATGGTCCAACCTAGAATTAAAATTCACCATTAAAATCCTTAGGTTCAAATTAGTCTTGTATAAAAACTTGAGCCTAAGAAGAGACCTCCTTTACCGACTTTACAATTTGGTCCTCTTTATTTACTTTTTGACCCTTATCTTTTGAAACCCTTGCATTTAGGTCCCTAACTTTTCATCATTCTTTGCATAACGGTCCTCCCTGCAACTTCTGCGCAGCGCCATACACCGGCGACCTTGCGCGGAGCATGGCGCCGCGTAGGGCAGGGCTGCCGTCCTCTAGAACAGAAGCGGGGTTCCCTGCGACGTCCTCTGTCGTAGGGACCCGCCACGACCTCTGCCGGCTACCATGCCTTCCGTGCGAACGTGTGGAAGGCATGGGTGTCCCTTCTGACCTTACTCCGGCGAGGCTGGCACGACGCCACCTCGCCCCTCTTTGCGCACTAAGCCCTTTATAAGGAGCGGCAGACCTTGCTGACTCCTTCAAGCTTCCTTTGACGGAGAACTACCCCCCTCCACATCCCTTTCTCCTCCGGCCAAACAGCCAGAAGCTTTTGGAGAACCCCTCCTCTTCCTCCTCGTCGCTCTGCTGCACTACCTGCAGCAGGGTTTCCCCTACTTTGTCGTCCGTGCTAGGCTGTACCCGCTGGAGCCCTCCGTCTGCTTCCTCGTCGTCGAAACCCTCCTCCAGGGCGTCTTCATCTCCAGCTCCGGCAGGCACGAGCCGGCTGCTCCTCCCTCCCCCTTCGTCGAGTAATTAGGTAGATAGCTTCCTCTCTTTCTCTCTTGTATTTTCCCTCTTCCAATCTGCCCTTTCGACCACCCGCCAGCCACTGTCCAAACTCACCTTCTCCACCTCCGATCACCCCCTCCGGTGAGTCCACCCCATGCTCACAGACCCCTTCACACCTCACCGACCAGCCTAGAAGCTCCATTACACTCCACTCCACCGATTTCCCCTCTCCATTCACTGCCAAGCGCCACCCAACCACCCCCAGAACAAACCCACCTTTCCGCCCACAGTCTGACCTAGGTCAGCCTCTGCACGCACTCCCGCACCTCGCCGACCACCGCACAGGCTTCGCCACACTCCGGCGAAGCTTTCCATGTCTTCTGACTTGGCCGAGAGGCCGTAGCTGTGATTTCAGGTTCGCACCCTCTCGCCGCCATTGTCGACGAGCTGTAGCAGCTCCACCTGCAGCTGCAGGCACCTTCCAGCCAGGCACACGTCCCAGGCTGCGCGGGCAGGAGTCGCGAAGACACCCAGGCCTACAGTTGGGGCGAAGGCCTTGCGAGCTGCCTCAATTGGCTGCTGATTACTCGCCTGAGGACGCGAAATCGAGAGGTGGGACTTTAGTCCCACCTCGTAAGTGCATGGCTGAGCGCCCGCGCTTAAATTGAAAAGGTGCTTAAGGCTTACTGCCTTCGAACACAGGGGTCAGGTCCCTTTCCCGCACGCAGCGCGCCACGTGCTCGCTCGCCCTCGCCCGCGCTTGCGCCTCGCGGGTCTGGGCGAGATCCGACTACCCGAACCGTACACTCCTCGCCCACCACTACATGCCGGTGGGCCTGGTCCCGGGCGCGATACCCGCACCTGATTACCCGGCTCTGGGGGAGCAGTCCTAAGAGAGAAATATGAGAAAGAGAGACGCGGGGAAGGGTAGGGGTAGGTTTTGCTCTGACCTTTGTGTGAGCGTGCAGGAAGAAAAGAAGAAGAAGAGAAGCGGACGAAGCCATAGCCGCTCAGCAGCAGCTGAAGAAGAAGGAAGGAGAGAAACAGAAGAAGAAAGAAGAAGGGAAGCACTGTAGCAAGGCCACAGATAAGTCGTCTGAGCACTGCATCAGACGTTGGAATCCCTACAGCCGCAGAAGAAGAAAGAAGCCTTTGCAGCCGCCAGGAAGAAAGAAGAAGGCAGGAAGTAAAAGAAGAAAGAAAAGAAGAATAGAAGAAGAGGGCAGTTAGAAAAGAAAGAAAGAAAAGAAGAACAGAAGAAGAAGGCAGGAAAGGAAGAAGAAGAAGCAAGGAAGGAAAAGAAGAAAGAAAGAAAAAGTAGAGGAAGATCACCACTGCCGCAGAGAAGAAAAAGAAAAGAGAAGAAGCAAGCAGAGCAGGCAAGAAGAAAAGAAGAGTTTGTAGAAGAAAGAAAGAAAAGAAGAGAGAAGAAGAACAAGCCAAGAGAACTCTAGCCCCCCCTCTCTCTCTCTCTTATTTTTGTAACCTAATTGAGAACTTTCTACTTCTAGAATTCTAGTTGCTCCCTGAGTACGACCTCGGGAAAATCTTGTTCCAAGTAAAAAATTTGTAATAGTAATCTGGTAGTTGTTTTGTCTTATACTATAACGACTGTACTTAAACTATAATAACGTAAAGACGAAACACAGAACAGCTCTAGCCTTACCAGCGTTTCTATTATTTCTAACAGTACACCGCCTTGCCCCAAACTGATGGCAAAACTCCCAGCAACGAAAGAGTGAATGGTGCCGGAATCAAAACGTACGTACACTAATCTGCCAGAGATGGTAACCATACCTGCCACCACTGAACTTGAAGCCCTGGTGTCTCTGTGTGTCAGGGCGTTGATAAGCCCCTCAGTCCTCGGTGTAGACGAAGCAGTTACACTCTAGGTCAGGCGAGCTGCCGCTGGCCGGTACCCTCGTTGTGACTGGTGCCCTCCCCCAAGCGCCTAGTGACCACGACCACCAGCTCGACCTCCAGCGCTCGGTGCGGGGAGCATCTGCTGTGCTTCGGCCCTAGATAGGCAGTCCCTCCTGATGTGTCTCGGTTGACCACACTGGTAGCAGAGGGGGACACGACCTCCTCCCTCAGTAGGTCCCTACTGGCGGCTGGGCGAAGGTCCGGTGCTGGAGGCTGGGTGGGGGTCCGATGCTGGCAACTGGCCCCTGTCCGGGGCCCCCAAAGGCTACAGATGATCCTGCAAAACGAGATGACTCTCCTGCAGGTGCTGTGTGCCTCCTCTCTCGACGACCCTGAGAGTACTCGTGGTGCCTTAGACGGGTCCTCATACCCCTTGAAGGAGGGGGCTTCAGCTCTGAAACCGTCCGAAAAGCTCATGGTGCAGTTGCAGTGGGAGAACGGGCACGGCCCCAAGCAAGGAGGGCTCGTGCTCAGAAGTGTCAGAGTGTGGTGGGGGTGGTGGAGGACCACCCGTCCCACTCCTGCTCGTCCGACGCTGCGGCGGTCTCTCTGTCCCACCGACGACTCCCCCTCCACGTCCTCAGGGAGAGGTGCCCATGGAGGCTGGTGGAGCTCCTCTCGCACGATATCTCCGATCAGCTGGGCGAGGTCCTGAGCGTGAATGCCCAGGAGAAGAGGTGAGTCAACTGGTACCTCAGGCCCGACATGTCCGCCCCTCTGACCTCATCCATGGCCGCGACCACAGCTCACTTCGAGAACTCCCCGACGAGGCATCTCCTGGAAGGAGACGTGAAAGATAGAACAAGAGAGTCAACGATACCGAATTACTTCGAGAAAAGACTCGGAACGAAAATCAAGACGATACGTTGTGGTTGCTATCTTAGTTATATGCACGTGAATGGATATTCTCAAGCCAATTGGTTCATTTCTCGGGATGACCTTACTCTGATACCATCTTGTTATGACCCGATTCCCGGATCCCTACAGGACCTGAGACCGGCTTGGCTCGACTAATCCCAAGACCTAGTCGTCCAACAAGAAATAATCAAAAGCAGGAAAGTAAACCACATTCACGTATGCAATATAACTATGCAGAAGAAATGTACAAAGCAGTAAAGGAAAAATAGATCTATTGTCTCAATACATACCACCACAACAACAAAAACAACGGAAAGCGGAAAGTAAACAGTAGTAGCAGAACAGTAACTAAAAGTCCATCACTTACTACAACAGTAGAGAAAAGAAAAGGAAGTGCTGAAGAAAACTACGGTTGGACTTGACTGGGCCCAGCACCCTCTGTAGCCGGAAACTCGGGTTGCTTAACTCTGGTCCTGAACAGTGTTATGAAAAGACAGAGTCAGCGAACGCTAAGTAGAGTGGTATCTATATTATCTAAGTACAGAACAGTAAAAACAACAGGTTTAATTCTCATTTCCATTTATCAGTTTTATATGTTCCAGTGTTACCCATTTCTCAAAGTACCCAGATATTTCTTGATCTTACATGTTCCTCGTGGGAACGATCTTGATTGCAGTCTTTTCCGTAGAGTAGAAGGTACACGTGGTGCTCTCTCGGCCGGGAGAGTCCCCCGTGGTAGTCCTACACCCAGTCAACCACCTCGGGAGGCACACGTGATAAGCGCACGGGTAGTTACCTCGCACTGACACGTGGTTAGTCGTTTCCGTTAGCGAGTTTGCCCAAAGTACAGTACAGACCAATATAGGGCCTTGCCCTCTCAGAACAGGGGCCTCGCCTCTAAGAACCAAATAGGGGTCTCGCCCTTCCACATTCCCTGCACCCTCGTCTGACTATCCCGGTTTGCCCATAGGGCCTAACAAGTCGGTGTAGGGTGGCTAGCTGAACCTTGGGCCCCATGGGATGGCTAGCTCCCTCGCTACAGTAGTAGCTCGCCTCGGTACAGTGCATGTAATATTTTTTAGACTTCTCATTCTAATTTCCATTATTGTCTCTTATTTATTTCTGCTTAGTTAAAGTGCATGTGTGGTTGCGGTACATTTTCTACTTTTGGTTATTTCTCGTTAGACGATTGGGTCTTGGAATTAGTTGAGGAGAGTCGATCTCGGGTCTTGTAGGGAGCTGGGATAGGGTCATAACAATTATCTATCTCTTCTATCTGCCTCTTTGATGGAGTCCATCCGCCAGAACTCTCAGGAGGGGATAAATCGATGCAAGTCTGCCTATTTAGTCGGATTAGATGTGATGTTTTTGACTTGAGATGGACAGACAATCCATCTAATATTAAGTTGGAGGTGCAATTCGCCTGATTTGGTGAGATAATCTGTTTACCCTATTTCAAGAAAGGTGGCCCTCTACTTGTTAAGGAGAGGTATGCAGTTTGCTTACTTTAATGGAATTTCCCTTGGGGATAAGTGTTTTGGGCTTGGAAGCTGTTGTAGGCCTCTTTCAAACAGACTTATAAGATGAATTTTTTCTCCCTTATTAATTGCCCCTATTTTCTTAGTTCTGTTTGGCAGACTAAGAGAGTAGATTTTTTTTTAGGTTGTCCCCCCTCCCTGCAGTAGTTGTTCTCTACGCATCGTCAAGCGGGCGACTACTTTATGAGGGGATAGAGCGCCATGGTGGTTCTGTTCACTCTCGTGGGCATGAAGGAAAACTCCTTTAATGTTTATATTGGCAGTTAGGTTTTGCTCTCTTGGGTTATTATATTTCCCTTTGTAGGGTGGCAGTATTTCCACCAGATTTTGGCAGGTGATGGCCAGACATCGCCTTGTATAATTGGCTCATCAAGGTAGTACGTGGATGACATGTTTTTCGTCATGATTTCATTATTTCATCATCATGGCAAGTTGCGTGTTGCATCCTCATTGGTGGGGAGCTACTAAGTCTAATGCTAGCAATAAATGCTGTTACGACTACTATGGGTGAGTAAATTACACCCTTTGACTTGTCCTCTAGCTATAAATAGGGGGATGGTGAGCAATTAATGCTCTCTTCATAGAGCATTTAACTCGCGTTGAGATGTTTGAATTCTCTAGCAGTCAGACTGACCTCAGACAGATTCACATAGATTAGTTGGGTAGTTGTCTCACCCATCTCGTTTAATGTCTATTAGATAGCCAACTAAAGCTTGGGACTCACTAGAAAAGTTGAGGGTCCCTCTACTTTTGGTAAACTTTCAGAAAAAACTGTTGCTTTGATTGCATTTAGTTTCGTAATAAGGAGTGGGCCTAGGATTAGGCAGCTACTTAAAGATCATGACTTAGGTGATGTAAAGCTCGATGTCCCAAGTGATGATCTTTGATTGTGTTCACCCAGGAGACCCGACTCCTTTATAATATGTAAATATTGCATAAAGCAAGGGTTAAGGATACCTCTTGATGAGAACCTCATCATGAGCCATAACTAGCTCATTTTGACCCAATACAAAGGATAAAAGCTCCTACATATCTCAAGGAAAAGCTTAACTCAGAGAATTCTGAGTTTGAGAAGAAAACAAGTCATAAGGGGTAAAAGTGCAATTTTACCAGTATAATCTGCATACAGGGTAATTCAGGGCCCAAACATAGGTCAAAACAGCTTAATAAGAATAAAAGTGGGATGAGATGATCTAGCAAGGGCTACAGCACTTCCAAGGAACCAAATGATAATCTGTAACCCTAAAACAACCCACTTCAATTCACAAGGTTCGAGGCAAAGTAAAAATAGAATAAACCCTCTAAAATTCATAGAAAAATAATCTCTGGGGTTTAGAACCATCAATTTGGCCTTTAGAACCCATTTTGACCTACATTGAGAACCATGCCCAATTAATAACTTAATTTGGGTTTTTGCGCAAATTGACCGGTCAAACAAGGTTTAATATGAAAATAAAATTCACCATCAGATTCCTTAGGTCCTAATTAGTCATGTATAAAAACTTGAGCCTAAGAAGAAACCTCCTTGACCGACTTCACACTTTGGTCCTCATATATTTACTCTTTGGCCCTCAACTTTTGAACCCTCGCATTTTGGCCCCTAACTCTCCTTCGTTCTTTGCAAACAGGTCCCTCCTGCAAAACCCTGCCAGCACCATGCTCCGGCGACCTTGCGCGGAGCATGGCGCCGCGCAGGGTAAGGTGGAGGACCTGGCATGTGTACCGGGGGTGCCCTGCGTCGTCAGCCGTCGCAGGAGCACCCCCATGGTCCTTGCAGCCCCCCACACCGGCCGTGCGAACGCACGGACGGTATGGGTTCGAATTCCGACCATGCTCCGGCGAGGGAGACACGTCGTCTCCCTCCGCCTTCCTCCCTGCTTCAACCCTATAAATACCCCCCGCCGCTCCACCGACCAAAGCAGCCTGGATCTGACGGAGAAAACCCCCAGCTTTCGTCTCTTCTTTCTCCGGCAGACGCTCACCAGCTCCGGCGACTTCCTCTCCCTCCTCCTCTTCGCTCTGCCGCACTACCAGCAGCAGAGACCTCCTCCCCTGCTCTTCCCGCGCCACGCCGCACCCAGCTGGCGCCTCTCCAGCCTTCTGCTCGCCGCCGCCCCTCTCCCTGAGCATCATCTTCTCCGGCGACAGTCGATACGACTGTCGCCCTGTTCCTCCCCCTTCGTCCCTGCAGTTAAGTTAGACTTACTCCCCTTCTCCTCCTCTTTCTTTCCCCACTTTCGATTTAGTTAATTAAGCCCTCTACCGACCCTGTTCACCCTCATCCTCTCCGCCTCCGACCACCCTCCGGCGAGCCGCTCCCATCACCTCAGCGACCCACACGGCTCGCCGACCACCGCAGAACTTCCGCCTCCTCACCCTGATCCTCTTCCGCCCCTCCACTTCCCACCAAACACCCCCTGCAGACCCACCGAACACACCCACTCCCTCGCTCACAGTCTGACCTAGGACGACCTAACAGCCCCCTCTCGCCCCCTGCAGACCCCCTGACCACCTTCGCCGTGCCACGGCGAAGGTCCTCCGCCTGTCTGATTTGGCCGAGAGGCCGTGCCATTGGTTTCAGGTTCCAGGCCTTGGCCGCCATTGGCGAGGAAGCTCGAAGCCTGCTCGAGGTTGCTCCAAGCCGAGATATCCCAGATTGAATAGCCACGGCCAGCGCGGAAGAATCTCACGCACACACCCTGGCCCTCGATTGGAGCTGTACGCCTCACAGCCGACGCAATTGGGAGCACCATCCCTGCTGCAGGCGTAAGAGAATTGGGGTGGGACATTTAGTCCCACCTCGGAATCTCTCAAAGGCGCGCGGACACATAAATTGAAAAGCTGCCTTATGCTGTTTGCCTCAGTTACCACGGGGTGAGGTCCCTCTCACCCGACCCGACCCGACCCGACTCGGCCTCGTCCGTGACCACGCTCCGCGGACCTGGCCCGACCCGATTAGACTGACCTGCACTCCTCGCCCACCACGCACGCCGGTGGGCCTGGACCCGGGCCTGATCCGAACCCGATTACCCGGTAGCGCTCTGGGAGAGCTTCCGATGAGTGATTTCAGAGAGAGAGATACGCGGGGGAGGGGGGTAGAGTAGGTTTTTGCCTTGACGAACAAACTCTGAAGTGTGCAGACCAAAGAAGAAGAAGCAGACCCGCTGAAGAAGAAGGAGTGCTGCACTGTAGCGAAGGCATTGTTAAGTCGTCTCAGCACTGGCGCAGACGACGGAAGGTCAGCATCCAAAGAAGAAGAAGACCCGCTGAAGAAAAAAAAAAAAAAAAAGGAAGAGCAACGGCCATCGCGAGAGAAGGAAAAAGAGAAGTCAAGGCAGGTGAAGACAAAGCAGGAAAAAGAGAAGTCAAGGCAGGTGAAGACAAAGCAGAAGAAAGAGAAGCAAGAAAAGAAGAAGACGATCTGACAAGGAAGAAAGCAGAAGAAGAAGAAGAAGAAGAAGAAGAAGAACAGGAAGAACCAGAGACAGAGGGGAAAAATCTGAAGAAAGCAGAAGGAAGAAAGCAGAAGAAAGATCTGAAGAAAGCAGAAGAAAGATCTGAAGAGTGCAGAAGAAGAAGAAGAACAAAGAACAGGAAAAACCAAAGACAAAGAGGAAGAAAGAAGAAAAGAAGAAGAAGCCAAATTTTCATCTCTCTCTCTCTCTTTATTTTTGTAATAGAACTTGTATATCTCTAGAATATAACTTGCTCCCTGAGTTCGACCTCGGGAACTCTTTTATTTTTCCGAGTAAAAAATTTTTATGTGATACGTTGGTAACAACCGGCTTTACTACAACGATATATAACACAAACCGGTCGAAACCGACGCTGTCAGCATTTTGGCGCCGCTGCCGGGGAGCAACGGCTATTCTAGAGGTAAACATTCCTGTATCTTTTAAGTTCTAATAATCTCCTCTCTTTTGTGCAGCTATAGGAACTCAAGAAGACAAGCAACCACACAACTACTCCGAAGACAGGTAAATCTTTTCTCTCACTATTAACCCCTACACTCTAAAGAGAAAGAAAAGAAAAGAACAAGCAATATAGGACTAACCTGTTTTCCATATTTAGTAACCATAAAAGTTGCATGTTTTCAACTCATTATTTCTGCACACTATTAAGGGTATTTAAGGGCTAACACATTCTTGCTTGAGCCCTAATTACCCAACAAAGAATTAACTGGACCAAGTAGAGCCAACCTAGGATCCAACACTAGGGATTTAGAGACACACTCCTTAAGCAAGAATTGAGAAAACCAAATGAAGTGTGCCCAAGCCCTTGTCTGAAAATACCTATTCAAAGAAAATCTAAAACAATTGGCTCTCTAAACACTTGAACCCTAAAAGACAGGACCTAAAAGCTCTTAAAGAAAACAATAGGTAAAGTTGACCCCTTGGGTTAACCAACCTTAAATTAGGTCACTCTTTGCACTTAAAAAGACTAAAGTTCAAGTGAAACCTTAAGCACCCTGATCTTAAAATCGGTAGACTTAAGAGGTCAAGATCCCCATTCTGGTCTACCTGGAACCGCAGTGACAAGAGAGGTCGGGTGGGGGAAACCCTGTAACCCGTGGGGACGCTCTACCGTGTAGGGGTCTTCGCGGGACTCTCCCTCTCTGGCTGCCCAGGTAATTCTCAGGTGGACGATCTTTCTGATCAAGGGGTCCATCTGCCCCGCACCTCTATAGTCACCCAACACATTTTTGGGTGTCTTGATTGGGTCCAGCACCTTCTGAACTTACCTCTCCCAACTGTGCATGTACGGAAGGAGGTCTCTAAGACCACCCTTAAGACCTCCTTTAGAAATTCACTCTCGTCAAGGCCAAGCCTCGACGCCCGTGTTTGTGCAGCAACACCCTCACATTATTCTCTCTTCTGATTCAGAACCAAGTTCTTCTTCTTCCCCCATCATGGCTCAGCCAGTTGAGGAAGAAAATAATCTGGAACACCAGCTCCAGCGACTCAATGACCTCTTCCAAAACTTCGTGCACCCACCACAGCGTCCTATGATGCGGGACCACTACAATCCTGCTGCGGTGGCAATTGAGCCTCGAGTTAGAATCCCGATTGGAGGACCTGATTCCGAACTAAAGCCCAACATGATTCACGCTATACCTAAATTCCATGGGCTTAATTCTGAAGATCCCTTCCAGCACATCAAACAGCTTAAACATCTGGCCCACACTTTTGGATCAGATGCGCAAAATCGGGATATTCTTCTCATGAAGATGTTCTCCTTTTCTCTTATGGACAAGGCCGCCCATTGGTATCAAACTCAGACCCGGCCGATCAACACTTGGGAAGAACTTCAATCCGAGTTTTTGAAAAAGTTCTTTCCCGTTGGTCGGACCAACGCCTTGCGCCATCAGATCACACACTTCACTCAACAATCAGGAGAACCTCTCCATGAGGCATGGGATCGTTTTCAGGATCTCATGAGGAAGTGCCCCCATCACGGAGTTCCTAAATGGGAACAAGTCCAATCTTTTTACCAGGGACTCCGTGAGGACATCCGCCTTTTCGTCAATGCAACCTGCGGAGGAAACATCATGGGTCAACATGAAGACACCGTATGGGAGATTCTCGAAAACATGTGCGAGAACTCCATCAACAATGACTCCATGGGATTATTCGACAGGACGAATACCCGCGCAGCGACGAATCTTAAGGGAGCACATGAGACGCAGGGCCTGTCCGCATCAGTCGACCTGGAATTAATGGCCAGTCGATTGGACAAGGTCTCAATTATTGAAAAGAAGGTGGATGAGCTGACTCAGCACTTGCAGCGAGCCACCTCTGCGCGTAACTCCTTTGCACAACCTCCTTCCACACAGGAGACTGTGCAAAACATCCTCCACCGATCCTCCCCTGGGATGGATCCATATCCATCCCCATCTGATTCTTGGACTGGAAGATCATCCGATCCTTTCTTCACCAGTCGGGGGAACTCCATTCCCCCTTTCCCTGATTCTCAGGAGGTTCCTCAGACCTGCGAGGACCTCAACGCCATCCAGAACGACCCATTCTCCAACACTTACAACCCTGGATGGCGAAACCATCCAAATTTTCAGTGGGCGGGAAATTCTCAAACCCAAAGACCACCTTTTCAGTCCCGCCCACAGCCCTCTCATCACTACCAGCCACCTCAGCCTCGGCCCAACCCTACTTATCCATCAGGGCCAAATCAAGATCAAATGTCCTTAATCCTTCAGACTCTGGCTGACATTCAAAAATCGAATGCGGCCATTCAAAAACAGCACAAGGACGAGCTTACTGAAGTTAAAACTCAGCTGGCCCAGTTGGCAAATTCTCGCCAGCCAGGCACACTCCCTTCCCACCCCCTTCCTAACCCAAATAACGTGCCAACCCAGAAGCGCGTTATGAATCCAAATTTAGGCCACGCTCAATGGATTTATCAGGCCCCTACTGCCCCATCTCCAGACGAGATGGAAGCCTCTACTTCTCGTACGGGATTTCAGCAGCAGCCACCCCTCCTACCAAATCCAAACCAAAATCAGGCCGGATTAAATTCTGTAACAACACGTAGTGGTAAGACAACTCAGGACCAGTATTATCCAAACCACGCCCAGCCTGATAATCATGACCCTAGGATAGTTATCCAAGGTACCGCTGTTCCAGACCCACAACCAGGACCTATCCTAGAGGAACCAACCAAGATCCCGTTTCCCGAGGCCCTGACCAAGGGAAAGAAGACCACCAAACCCGTGGCCCCTGAGGAGGACCTGGTCAAGCTTTTTGAGCAGGTCCACATAAACATCCCCTTGATGGATGCAATCCGCCACGTACCAGCTTACGCACGATTTCTAAAGAATATATGTACACCCCAGCGTAAGCCGCGAACCAAGGGAGGGAGCCCAATTGTTCTGTCAGAGCAAGCCAGCTCTGTAATCCTTAGTAGACTCCCACCCAAGGCAAAAGATCCTGGAACTCCCCTGATCTCCTGTAAGATAGGTGGTACCCAATTTGACAGAGCATTGTTAGACTTAGGTGCATCTATAAATCTGATACCCACATCCTTACTTAACCATCTGGAAGAATCTGAGCTGAAACCAACTGAGGTGACATTACAATTAGCAGATCGATCTATAAAGTCACCAAAAGGGATTCTCGAGGATGTTATCGTAAGAGTGCGGGATTTCTATTTTCCAGTGGACTTTATAGTCTTAGACATGGATGCACCTGAGAACCCTAGGGATACACCAATCATTCTAGGGAGACCTTTCTTGGCTACTGCTAGAGCCAACATCAGCTGTGAGGAGGGCCAAATAGAGCTTAAGTTTGGAGATCAAACACTGAAAATTGATATATTTAAGGCCCAACAAGGAATTAATTGCGGCGTCATCGAGCAAATTTGTGACATCAAGACTTTGGTTGATGAACCACACCTCCAGAATGACTTGAGTATTCCTCATCAACCACAGAAGGATCTTAACCCGCAAATAGAGGAGTCAAATCCAGATATGAACAACCCAATAACTCCCACCCTTGAACCTCACATCTATACTGAACCACCCGCTACTGCTGAAAACCCCATCCTTGAACTGAAACCCCTTCCTGCTCATTTGAAATACATCTTTTTGGGTTCTAATCAGACCCTTCCTGTGATCATCAATTCCAACCTCAATCCTGAACAGGAATCCCGTCTGATTGTGGTCCTCCAGCAACATCGCAGAGCCATCGGATGGACCCTCGATGATTTGACTGGAATAAGTCCCTCTTATTGTACTCATCATATCTATTCAGAAGAGGGCACACGACCTTCTCGTGAAATGCAGAGACGCTTAAACCCCAATCTGCAGGAGGTCGTGAAAAAGGAGATCATCAAGTGGTTAGATGCCGGGATCATCTACCCGATCTCCGATAGTCGTTGGGTGAGCCCAATTCAGGTCGTGCCTAAGAAGGCAGGACTCACCACTATAACGACTGAGACCGGAGAAATCATTCCTACCCGATTAGCCAACTCGTGGAGAGTCTGTATAGATTACCGTCGACTCAATTCCTCCACGAAGAAGGATCATTTCCCACTACCCTTCATTGATCAAATTCTCGAAAAACTAGCGGGAAATAGGTTCTTCTGCTTTCTTGACGGGTACTCCGGTTATAACCAGGTGGCAATCCATCCTGAGGACCAAGAAAAGACCACTTTCACCTGCCCCTTCGGAACATACGCTTTCCGAAGGATGCCTTTCGGTCTTTGCAATGCACCCGCTACTTTTCAGCGATGCATGCTTGCCATATTCTCAGATATGGTAGGTGATTATCTGGAAGTCTTCATGGATGACTTTTCAGTTTTCGGAGCATCATTCGACGATTGCCTCCAGCACTTGGTCCAGATACTCAGGCGGTGCATCGACGTGAATTTGGTTCTTTCCTGGGAAAAGAGCCATTTCATGGTGCCTGAGGGAATTGTCCTGGGACACTCAATTTCGGAGAAAGGTATCCAAGTGGATCGAGCTAAGGTTAATCTGATTTCTCGCCTTCCCATGCCTAGCTCGATCAGGGACATCCGATCCTTTTTAGGGCATGTCGGTTTTTATCGACGATTTATCCCTGATTTTTCAAAAATCGCACGCCCCCTGACCACTCTTCTCTCCAAGGATGTTCCCTTCGAAATCTCCAAGGAATGCACTCAAGCATTTGAAATCCTGCGTGACCGAGTCACCCAAGCCCCGATCCTACAGTCCCCTGATTGGTCTCAACCCTTTGAGATCATGTGTGATGCATCCGACTTCGCTGTAGGAGCGGTTTTGGGGCAGAAGAATGACAAGAAACCTGTGGTCATTTACTACGCCAGCAAAACACTCGATGAGGCTCAGCGTAACTATACAGTTACTGAGAAAGAGCTGCTAGCTGTAGTATTTGCCCTAGAGAAATTCAGATCATACCTTCTGGGTTCCCATGTCATCATATACTCGGATCACACGGCTGTGAGGCATCTCCTTGCAAAGAAGGACGCGAAACCTCGATTGATCCGATGGATCTTGCTGTTGCAAGAATTTGACCTCGAGATTCGCGATAAAGCGGGAAAACAAAACGTGGTAGCTGATCACTTGTCCCGTCTTCCTTCTGAAATGATAGACCCTTCCGGACCCATCACTGAGCATTTTCCCGATGAGCACCTGCTGACTATTGGTACTAGCCTTCCATGGTTTGCTAATATTGTAAATTACTTGGCATCTCATCAGACCCCGTCCGATTGGCCGAAGGCCAAGAAAGACAAATTACGCTCCGATGCCAAGTATTACATTTGGGAAGACCCGTACCTCTTCCGCATAGGTGCCGATCAGATCATCCGGAGATGTATCCCGGAAGGGGAAGTCAACAATATCCTCTCTTTCTGCCATGACCAGGCATGCGGTGGCCATTTTGCCGGGCATAAAACCG
The DNA here is from genome assembly GCA_037157565.1 of Thalassia testudinum. Lineage (NCBI taxonomy): Eukaryota > Viridiplantae > Streptophyta > Magnoliopsida > Alismatales > Hydrocharitaceae > Thalassia > Thalassia testudinum. The sequence continues at coordinate 25,318,508 of JAZHRO010000059.1, forward strand.
CATCAAAAGTCCTCCAGTGCGGCTTTTACTGGCCCACACTGTTCAAAGACGCATACAGTCATTGCAAGGCATGCAGTCGTTGCCAGACTTTGGGCAACATGAGCCATCGCAACATGATGCCTATGCAACCGATTCTAGTATGCGAAATCTTTGATGTTTGGGGGATTGATTTTATGGGCCCCTTTCCTGTTTCGGATGGTTTCGAATACATTCTGTTGGCTGTGGACTACGTGTCCAAATGGATCGAAGCCATACCGACCCGAACCTGTGATCACAAAATCGTTCTCAAATTCATTCATCAACACATTTTCTCAAGGTTCGGGATTCCTCGTGCAATAATCTCTGATGGGGGGACCCATTTCACAAATGCTCAGTTTAGGTCACTGATGACCAAATACGGGGTGTCTCACCGAATCTCTACTCCTTACCACCCCCAAACTAATGGTCTAGCTGAGCTGTCGAATCGGGAGATCAAGAAAATCCTACAGGTCACTGTTCGACCTGACAGGAAGGACTGGTCGTCCCGACTTCCGGAAGCATTGTGGGCCTATAGGACCGCCCACAAGACCCAATTGGGCATGTCTCCCTTTAGATTGGTGTACGGAAAGGCATGCCACCTTCCCGTCGAACTGGAGCATAAAGCCTATTGGGCAGTACGGAACTGTAATCTAGATCTTTCCAAGGCTGGGACCCACAGAAAACTCCAAATCAGCGAGATCGATGAATTACGCACAGACGCGTACGAGAACTCGCAAATCTACAAGGAGCGGGTTAAAGCCTTCCACGACAAACACATCTCAAGAAAGATCTTCCATCCTGGTCAAAAGGTCCTACTCTTTGATGCCCGACTCAAACTCTTCCCAGGAAAACTGAGATCTAAGTGGGTCGGACCATATTTGGTCCGACAGGTTTTTGGAAATGGAGCAATCGAAATCAGTCCACTCAGCCACGATTCTGAACCTTTCATCGTGAATGGTCAAAGACTCAAGCCGTTCATTGATGTAACTTCTACTGATTTGGCTGAGGCATCTCATATCCTCCTTTCCCCTTGAGCTTATTGCGCCCAGCCGATGGCGTAAAACTCAGCGCTTAACGGGAGGCAGCCCGTCATTCTCTTTGAAAACCTGAAACTTGTTCTGACACCTTTCAGCACTCGAAGTTCACCCTTATAGACAGCCGACCCCAACTCAGATGTTCGCATCTGAAATTTGAAGTCGTCCGCAAAAATTCAACCCGACCCATCCACTCACCCAAATTTCTGTCTTAAGGAATGAACTAAGACCCCCTAGGTTACAATGAGGACATTGCAAATCTTAGGCATGGGGGGGTATGAAAGTGCAAAAACTCGTAAGAAAAGGTTTCAAACAAAAAAATTCACATATGCCAAAAATACCATAAAAATTAAAAAAATTTTCGAAAAAGAATAAGAGGAAAAGAGGAGAAGGAAAATTTTGTGAAGGAGAGAAGAAACAAAATGAAAAAGGAGCACAAAATTATAAGAAAAGTTGATAGTCATTAGTAAGGAACTAAGGAATTAACCTAAGTTCTAGACCTCATTCAAGAAAATAACTGAAAAGTGCACAATAAGATTAGTAAGAATGCAAACCTTAGGCATTCTTGAATAGACTCTTAGTACTCATTAAGATCTGGACACTCCTCAAGAGGTTGAGGAAAATGAAAAGCTGAAGTATTAGGTCTAAGGCTTAGGAAGTATTCGACCTCGTTAACTAATTTTTGGTTTACGGGACTCAGTAACCTAAGCACCCTAATCTCACACACAGCCTGGTTCAGTAAGCGTAAAAATCAGAATCACGCAGAAGCGTCGCAAAAATCTGAAAAGAACACCTAGAATAGGAATGGCCGATCAACACAAGTTGATTTGGACGAGTTCCCAGCGCGGAGAGGCGGGAAATCCCCTCGAAGATGCGTAACAAAATATCATCTCCTCGGTGCTTGTCTCTTAGGATATTTACATATCCTACGGGGGGCATGTAAGCACTCTGCTGGTTCAGATTCCATGGATGGCATTATCTCGAAGTGTCAATTGCCAGGGTCTGGATTCGGCCACGGAACACCATGGATGGGATTATCTCGAAATCTCAATAGCCAGGGTTCCGGGGGTTGCCATGGGCGGTGCTATCTCGAAGCATCGATCGCCAGGAACCCTTGAGGATTGATGATGGGAGCAAGGAATCTGATACAGACCATGTTGAAAAGCCAACCCTAGACTAGAACTAAAAAGAAAAAGAGAGAGAAAACTCTCCAAACAGAAAAACTTTCTATCTCTCTCTCTTACAAAACGCACTGCGAACTAAGCCAGGGCTACAATCATTTCAAGCACGGGTGCTTTAACCACGAAGTCCAATAAACCTTAGGTTAGTTCCTGTGGGCCTTAAAAACCTTTGCTAAAAGACTGAGGCTAAGGCTAGACAGATTTGGATCTTGATTGGTACTAGAGTATCTTTTAGGCCTATGGTCAGCATTCTAACCTAATCTATGCTTAAATAAAAAGGCACTTATCTAAAACCATTGAAAACTTCATGGTCTAGAACAAGGGTTGAAACCTTAAGTTTTTTTTGCTAAGGGACTAGCAAAAGCTAGGCATGGGGGTATGATGAGAACCTCATCATGAGCCATAACTAGCTCATTTTGACCCAATACAAAGGATAAAAGCTCCTACATATCTCAAGGAAAAGCTTAACTCAGAGAATTCTGAGTTTGAGAAGAAAACAAGTCATAAGGGGTAAAAGTGCAATTTTACCAGTATAATCTGCATACAGGGTAATTCAGGGCCCAAACATAGGTCAAAACAGCTTAATAAGAATAAAAGTGGGATGAGATGATCTAGCAAGGGCTACAGCACTTCCAAGGAACCAAATGATAATCTGTAACCCTAAAACAACCCACTTCAATTCACAAGGTTCGAGGCAAAGTAAAAATAGAATAAACCCTCTAAAATTCATAGAAAAATAATCTCTGGGGTTTAGAACCATCAATTTGGCCTTTAGAACCCATTTTGACCTACATTGAGAACCATGCCCAATTAATAACTTAATTTGGGTTTTTGCGCAAATTGACCGGTCAAACAAGGTTTAATATGAAAATAAAATTCACCATCAGATTCCTTAGGTCCTAATTAGTCATGTATAAAAACTTGAGCCTAAGAAGAAACCTCCTTGACCGACTTCACACTTTGGTCCTCATATATTTACTCTTTGGCCCTCAACTTTTGAACCCTCGCATTTTGGCCCCTAACTCTCCTTCGTTCTTTGCAAACAGGTCCCTCCTGCAAAACCCTGCCAGCACCATGCTCCGGCGACCTTGCGCGGAGCATGGCGCCGCGCAGGGTAAGGTGGAGGACCTGGCATGTGTACCGGGGGTGCCCTGCGTCGTCAGCCGTCGCAGGAGCACCCCCATGGTCCTTGCAGCCCCCCACACCGGCCGTGCGAACGCACGGACGGTATGGGTTCGAATTCCGACCATGCTCCGGCGAGGGAGACACGTCGTCTCCCTCCGCCTTCCTCCCTGCTTCAACCCTATAAATACCCCCCGCCGCTCCACCGACCAAAGCAGCCTGGATCTGACGGAGAAAACCCCCAGCTTTCGTCTCTTCTTTCTCCGGCAGACGCTCACCAGCTCCGGCGACTTCCTCTCCCTCCTCCTCTTCGCTCTGCCGCACTACCAGCAGCAGAGACCTCCTCCCCTGCTCTTCCCGCGCCACGCCGCACCCAGCTGGCGCCTCTCCAGCCTTCTGCTCGCCGCCGCCCCTCTCCCTGAGCATCATCTTCTCCGGCGACAGTCGATACGACTGTCGCCCTGTTCCTCCCCCTTCGTCCCTGCAGTTAAGTTAGACTTACTCCCCTTCTCCTCCTCTTTCTTTCCCCACTTTCGATTTAGTTAATTAAGCCCTCTACCGACCCTGTTCACCCTCATCCTCTCCGCCTCCGACCACCCTCCGGCGAGCCGCTCCCATCACCTCAGCGACCCACACGGCTCGCCGACCACCGCAGAACTTCCGCCTCCTCACCCTGATCCTCTTCCGCCCCTCCACTTCCCACCAAACACCCCCTGCAGACCCACCGAACACACCCACTCCCTCGCTCACAGTCTGACCTAGGACGACCTAACAGCCCCCTCTCGCCCCCTGCAGACCCCCTGACCACCTTCGCCGTGCCACGGCGAAGGTCCTCCGCCTGTCTGATTTGGCCGAGAGGCCGTGCCATTGGTTTCAGGTTCCAGGCCTTGGCCGCCATTGGCGAGGAAGCTCGAAGCCTGCTCGAGGTTGCTCCAAGCCGAGATATCCCAGATTGAATAGCCACGGCCAGCGCGGAAGAATCTCACGCACACACCCTGGCCCTCGATTGGAGCTGTACGCCTCACAGCCGACGCAATTGGGAGCACCATCCCTGCTGCAGGCGTAAGAGAATTGGGGTGGGACATTTAGTCCCACCTCGGAATCTCTCAAAGGCGCGCGGACACATAAATTGAAAAGCTGCCTTATGCTGTTTGCCTCAGTTACCACGGGGTGAGGTCCCTCTCACCCGACCCGACCCGACCCGACTCGGCCTCGTCCGTGACCACGCTCCGCGGACCTGGCCCGACCCGATTAGACTGACCTGCACTCCTCGCCCACCACGCACGCCGGTGGGCCTGGACCCGGGCCTGATCCGAACCCGATTACCCGGTAGCGCTCTGGGAGAGCTTCCGATGAGTGATTTCAGAGAGAGAGATACGCGGGGGAGGGGGGTAGAGTAGGTTTTTGCCTTGACGAACAAACTCTGAAGTGTGCAGACCAAAGAAGAAGAAGCAGACCCGCTGAAGAAGAAGGAGTGCTGCACTGTAGCGAAGGCATTGTTAAGTCGTCTCAGCACTGGCGCAGACGACGGAAGGTCAGCATCCAAAGAAGAAGAAGACCCGCTGAAGAAAAAAAAAAAAAAAAGGAAGAGCAACGGCCATCGCGAGAGAAGGAAAAAGAGAAGTCAAGGCAGGTGAAGACAAAGCAGGAAAAAGAGAAGTCAAGGCAGGTGAAGACAAAGCAGAAGAAAGAGAAGCAAGAAAAGAAGAAGACGATCTGACAAGGAAGAAAGCAGAAGAAGAAGAAGAAGAAGAAGAAGAAGAACAGGAAGAACCAGAGACAGAGGGGAAAAATCTGAAGAAAGCAGAAGGAAGAAAGCAGAAGAAAGATCTGAAGAAAGCAGAAGAAAGATCTGAAGAGTGCAGAAGAAGAAGAAGAACAAAGAACAGGAAAAACCAAAGACAAAGAGGAAGAAAGAAGAAAAGAAGAAGAAGCCAAATTTTCATCTCTCTCTCTCTCTTTATTTTTGTAATAGAACTTGTATATCTCTAGAATATAACTTGCTCCCTGAGTTCGACCTCGGGAACTCTTTTATTTTTCCGAGTAAAAAATTTTTATGTGATACGTTGGTAACAACCGGCTTTACTACAACGATATATAACACAAACCGGTCGAAACCGACGCTGTCAGCACCTCTCAACCCATTTATAGTTTCCTTCTTGTTGCATTATAACCCAGTGTCATCTCAGTTGAGTCTCAAATGCTGGCCAATGTTTCATGGCTTTACAGTTTTGTGCTTCACTTAGGCATGCATCCGCAGATGGGGGTTTCCCACCTTCTTTTTGGGCCGATGCCCTTGAAAGTGAAGCAGAAGTTGGCATTCAGGACATACACCTTTTGGTGTAGGAGTAATAAATATAGGGTCATGGACTTGTCGGATAGTTTGAAAGGGCATGCTCACCAATTTTTTTATGGTACACAACATGAAAACTTTAATGGTCCCCAATTTATGGCAAGAACCACTCGCCAAAGATATTTTGCCAACCCCTGAGGAGGTGGATCCCTTGGTTTGGCAAGATGTGACCAAGAAAGCCAAGTTCGAAGACATCTCTAGATTTGACTTGAGTCGTAAAGAGGTGTGGAAGGTGCTCGTTGATTCGCATACATCTGATTAACCTAAAATATCTATTAAAGTTATTGGCTTTGATTAACCTCAGATGACAAATCTGACCACATGAATGGGTTCGAATTGACGATCGCAGCCTAACGACGTAAAAATCGGTCTAATCCAACATCCGTAGCACCATCTACAATTCAATGAAAATGGATGGCCATGATGGCTCCATGTGGCGCCATCACAACCGCCCAGCACCGGCTGCAACTCTTCATCTTCACCTGCTCGACGAATCTTTGCCGTTGGATGCCCATCCAACGGCCGAGAATGTGCCACGTCGTCGCTCATCCAGCGCCTCTCCTCATCTGAAAGCATAATCAATCCCAGATCTTGACCGTCAGATGAAGATCCCACGGCCGAGATTGGCCATGCACAAAATCACCAACACGCCTCAACCGCACGCGTAGCGCAGTGGTTAAGGCATTGTGTATGCAGGAGACGAGGGTTCGAATCGTCGAGCGGCGTCCCCTTCTCGCGTGCGGGCGTGCAATCACAACCCCTCAATCGGCTGCGAACGGCACTGATCGCCCAATCGGGCGTACGTGGGATCAGACGCCCAGCTTCACATTCAATCAAACGCGCGATCAAGTGTTAGGCAGGTGAGGAAGCACTGGAGAGAAGCAATCTAAGCCATCCGATCTCACGATCGGACGACTAATAAGCAGAGATCGTGCGCGGGCATTGAGGTAGCCGAAGGCAAGGAGGCGGGCGTGCGTGTGGTTCTTCAGCCACATTCAGGCCTTTAGTGATGGATAAATCCATCACTAAAGGCCCTAAATTAATGCTTTTAAGTGAAGTGACCTTTGTACCTGCTTCAATCTTCACCTATAAAAGGGCCTACGATCCCCACATATTTCTCATCCCATCCTTCTTTTCTCTCCCTCTCCAAAGCTTAAGAGAAGCTTGTCCCATACTCGAGATGCTCCTCAAGAGCTAAAACCAAGTTTTCGCCCCTGTTCCGGAAGTGGATCCTGCAACGATGACGACGTGCTGCCTCGTTCCCGTTCTTCCGACTTCATCCTCCTTCCCGCCTCGTCCTCTGTCTTCCAGGTGTCGGCTCCGTCCGGCTCGTCCCCCAAGCATTCATCGAGGAGGATAACTTCTCTCTCCTTTTTTTTTATCTCTTTCTAGAGTAGAATTTCCTACTTTCTAGTTGTAACAATTTCCCGCTTTCTAGTGTAATTATTTCCCACTTTCTTAGTTGTAAAACATTATTCAAATATCAAGTGATTGTTCTCTCTCTCTCTCATTGTTTATATTGCTTCCATTGTCATTATTTCGCCTTTTAAACAAAAATACAAAAAAATATAACTACGGATTTTGTGATCAACGTAGCCTCTCTATGTTCAGCCTGGAACTTCTTTACGAAATTTCAGTATAAATTTTATCTATTAAACAGATTTCTTCGCAACTCAAACTACAACGATAGGTTTTCGAATCCAACTATGAACGCGTAGTTTTCTGCATTCAACACTCTCCTAGGTGACGGACTCCTACTCAGTTCATAGTAAGTAGGAATGCATCTATTTTTCAAGATAAGGTGGGCTAATTTTGACTTTATCTCTCGTTGCAGCCTTTCGAGCATTCTCAAAGCTAGATCCTCTTAAGAAGAGGAGGGGAAAAGAGGAGGAGGGTCCCCCTAAGCTGTTATCTGTCCTGAGAAAAGGACGAAAGTGGGAGCCTATTATAGCCACAAAATGATTCTATTTGAATCCATTGGTAGGGACTCACATGGGAGTGCCCTGTTGTCGCCTCACTCAATGCCTTAGGTTGCAATTGGCCAGGAGGTAGGCAAGGCTTCAAAGTAGTCAAAGAAGGAGACCCACCAAAAGGTAGGTGGGGAGAAGTGATGAGGTGTGGCTCATCATAGCTAAAATGCCCAAGTTAAGCTAAGAACTAGGTTAAACACTATCTTATTAACATAATAAATGGGTTAATTGTGGGAATTAATAAAAATGACCTAAAACACTTAACTTGTGCTAAAAATGCATAATTAAGTTAATTTGTGATATATTCTATTCATAAACACAAATTGATGATCCAATTGCTAAATTGAACATATTTCCAAGCTCAAAAGTACAAATCAAGGGTGAAATTATGTTCTAACATGTTCAATTAAGCTCAAATAAAAATCTCATGGCATTTGGACATCATTAGGGCCTTGAAATCACTGAATCACATTTAAGTCCTCATTCCATAACATTTTATTCATTTAAATAAACTGCAGGGGCTTATTTGTGAACTCCAGGGACCTTTTGGTCATAAAACATTCCATTAATGGGCTTTTCATGCTATTTGTCTACCCCTTCACTTTGGGGGTATCCTCGTAAATGTCACATCACACCTGCAGTGGCATTTGCAATTGTAGCTCATTAAGAACACGAGCTACAACTGCCGTCCATCCATGACCCCATCAATCAAACTGTTGATTGAGCATCTGAGATGGCATGCCTTCGCGCGGAGCATCATGACCACCTCTAGATCCTATCTAAAGGTGGGATTTGTTTTAAACCCTTCCCATGCACCTATCAAACCCTCATCCACCATTAGTGTCCTACTCGCTTAATCACACACTTCGGTGATCGCAACCACTCAAATCCTACTTAAGCAGCTGCTCTGACCCCTGCATGCAATGATCAACCCTTCTCCTACTTCGTTGAGCTAATCATTTCTCTCCCTTCAGTCTCCCCTCCTCATCAGACCTTGGCTCCATTGCTGCGGCAGTGGAGCTTCATCTCCTCCAACCTTCCTCACCGTTAAGGATCTTGTCACACCTCAGGGCGATCCTAAGCTCCCCTAGCGAGCTTTCACTTGGCCAAAGTCTTCTTCCTCCATTCTTCCTCTCCATCCACCGGGTGGAGACCCATAGGTCCCATTCTTCCAATTAGATTAAGTTTTAAAAGCTTTTTAGGATAGTTCTAACACTTTCTAGTTTAGTGTAGATCAATTAGAATAGAATTAGTTAGCAAATTCACTGTTTGATTAGTTTAGTTAGGAGTAGATTAGCTTAGATTGATTTCTCCCTCTCTGATTGTTATGACTCAGTTCCCGAATCCCTACAGGATACGAGACCTGACAGACTCGACTGATCCTAAGACCCAGTCGTTCAATGAGCAAGTAACCAAAAAGCAGTAAAATAAACCACATTTACCATGCAAGCAACCAACAGTAACAAAAGTATAGCAGTAAAGAAGTAAACTACTACAGTACACACCACCACAATAGTAGAAAAATTAAACAGGTACAGGAATATAAAGTTTATAATAAACGAGTACAAAGGTGTAACAAATTACTCACTACGATAGGAAACGGAGTACAACAAAAAGCTACAACTACTGGGCTCTACTGGGTCCAGCACCCTCTGCAGTCGTAGGCTCTGGCTGCTCAACACCTGGACCAGAAAAAGGTTATGAGTACACGAAATCAGCGAACGCTGAGTAGAGTGGCAACCAGCTAACTAAAACAGTAAAGGTGGACAGGTAGCTGTTGTTTTCAATTTCTTTCTTTCTTTAACTAATTATTCTTTCTTTCATCACTTGGTTTATTTATCAGGTCTCTTTCTTGATCCCGAATGTTCCTCGTAGGAATGATCTTGATTATAGTCATTTCCGAAGAGTAGAAGTAGCACGTGGTGCTCTCCTGGTCCGGAGAGTCCCCGTGTAGCATATAACTTTATTATTCACATTCCAGGTTTATTCACAGGTAGCTCCTGTTTCCAGCATTCAATCTTCCATTTCCAGTTCATATACAGGCAGCTCGTATTTAATCTTAAACAATAGGAATTTACATGCAACATTTTGCTAACAACAGTACTCTACATTTCACAGGCAGCTGTTATCCATTTATAGGCAATTGTTATTATTCTACTTACTCATCCAAGACAGCAATTCATACATTCCATACAAACATTCCAGTGTTTCTAGTCCTAGGATTCATGCATACCCTAGGATCTAACATTCATTCCACATATGCATTCATGTTTATAATTAAACAAGGGGAAGCCACTCTACCAGTAAACCCAGGCGTAATGGGGGCTTGATCGGCAAGTCCACGTGCCTCAGCAAACCCCAAGTCCGCAATGGAATGAGGTCCTATCACAAAGATCAATCACAAGAGACCACTCAGAACACAATAAAAGTACTCCAACAAGTAGGGGAACTTATAAGAAGAACAACAGAATCTTAATTGCAGAAATCGGACCTCAAACGGACCCTAAATGGGTCAAAAATAGCAATCCTGATTCATATCAGACGTCTGGAACACCATCCAAACGTCTTAGAAAAAAGTTCAGAACCATACCTCTACTCTACGCTACTCCTCAGACGTCCAAGGACTCTACTGAACCGTCTGGACCTAGTTCCAGACGTTCGACCACCTCTCCGGACGTCTGGAGACACTTCCCGCCGTCTAGCGCCTTGCCCAGACGTCTGAACTGCGTAGGAGGGCGTGTCCCACGCCTTCCCAAAGTGAAACCTGCACGCATCGACACAAAATCTCCTCAATATGGTACGGAACAGTGCCTAGGCAGAATAGCCTGCATGGCCGTATCCGCAAAGAAGGTGTATGTCGTGGAACTTACCTCTCAGTCATCTGGAACATCCTCCAAACGACGTCTGCGTTGTCTGGATGTATATCCAGACGTCCGATTCTAGGAAAATCCCAGAACCAGAAACTGCCTTCACCTTCTCGTGTCGCGCACGGCCGCGAAGTGCCCGCTTGCCCGCTGTTCTGGCTACAGCAGTGTCGGGGAGGACCTCCCTGACGCAAATCTATGCCTCGCGCACGCTCGACCGGCCGTGAGCTCTTCGACGAACTCCCTCATGAGCTCGCATTTGCTCTCATCTCTTTTCCTCGCTGCTCCTCCTCTCCTCCCATGCCGCTCATGCCCGCTACTCGCTGCTCACCGCTTTCGCTGGAGGAAGAAGAAGAGTGGCTGGAGGTGGGGTGAACATGGGAGAGGAGGGGGGTTTGAGTATGGCATTGGGTTACGGTTTTGCATTGGCAAGAGGAGAGAGAGAAGGAGAGAAAAAATGAGGTTGCGTACTGTCTGCGCGCAGCACGCGCGCAGATGCAAGGAAATACACGAAAAAGTTGATTTCTAGACGTCTGGGAAGATGTCCAGATGTCTGACCTAAATCCCAGACGTCTTAGAGTGCTTTAACAGCACGGGTCTTAACAACATAACAAACTCAAAGGAAGTTTCGTCCCCAAAACTTGAGCTAGCTAGGGTGCGGAAAAAAAACAACATACGCATAACAAACTCAAAGAGGACCGAAGCCGGTCCGAAAAGACGTACCCTCAAAGAGCTCCAAGTACCGATCTCGCATCGCCACCTCAGGCTCCCAGGTAGCCTTCTCGTACCGCTGGCTCCTCCACAAGACCTTCACCAGGGGTACCTGCTTCCGTCTTAGACTCCGGACGGCTCTATCTAGTATCTGCACTGGCCGCTCGGGGTAGGTCAGGTCGTCACCCACCTCGACGCTCTCGTGGCTCAGAACGTGATTGGAATCGGCAACTTACTTCTTGAGGTTGGACACGTGGAACACGTCATGCACACCAGAAAGCTGGAGAGGAAGTGCAAGCCTGTAAGCAACGGGTCCAACCCACTTGAGGACCTTAAGGGGTCCCACAAACCTTGGCGCAAGCTTTCCTCTCACCCCAAACCGCTGCAGGCCCTTCATGGGTGAAACTCGAAGGAAGACGTGATCCCCAACCTCAAACTACACCTCTCTGCATTTTCGATCTGTATAGCTCTTCTGCCTACACCTGACAATGCGGAGTCGTCTGTGAATCTGCTCGATCACCTCCTGACTCTATCAGATTAGCCTGGGGCCAACCTCCCACTTGGTCCCCACCTCAACCCAACTCAAGGGTGCTGTACACCTCCGTCCGTATAGATCCTCGTAGGATGCCAAGTCGATGCTCGAGTGAAAGCTATTATTATATGCAAACTACGCCAGGGGCAAGTGCTCCTCCCAAGAGCCCCTCCAGTCCAGTACACAAGCATGCAAAAGCTCCTCAAGCGTCTGTATCGTGCGCTCTGACTGTCCATCCGTCTGGGGGTGGTATGTTGTACTGAACCTCAACCGTGTCACCAAGGCCTGCTGAAACTCAGCCCAAAACTGTGATGTAAAGCGGGTATCCCGATCAGATACAATCTCCTGCGGAACTCCGTGCAAATGTACCACGTCCGGATATACCTCTCTGCCATCTGTGCTGGTCCCAAAGTGACTTGGATCGGCAAGAAACGTGCCGTCTTCGTCAATCTGTCTACGATCACCCAGACTGCGTCATGTCCTTGCTTGGTAACGGGCAAGCCCACCACCAAGTCCATGGTGATGCTCTCCCACTTCCACTCTGGCACTGGAAGTGGCTGAAACGGCCCTGCAGGCCCCTAATGCTCGGCCTTCACCAGCTGGCATACTAAACACTGCTGCACGAATTCACCTACATCCCACTTCATCCCCCTCCACCAAAAGTCGCGTCTCAGATCATGATACATCTTTGTGTTCCCGGGATGTATGGTGAACCTGGAACCATGTGCCTCAATCAGGAGCTCCCTCAACAGCTCCTCGTCCCTGGGAACACATAAACGTCCCCTCATGCACAGCACCTCATCTGTAAAGGAGAAGTCTCCAGGGTTCCATGACAGTACTCTGTCGCGCAACGACTGCTGGTACTGATCGACCATCTGTCCTGTGATGATGCGGTCTATCAGCTCTGGCTTAGTCTGTCGGGTCACAGTCACTACCCCATAGTGCCCTAGTAACTCTAGGGGTCGCTAACTGCCCATCTCCTCCATGGGTCTCCAACTCTGTGCCTGTAAATTGGCCAAGTGGGCGGGCGCCTTCCGGCTCAAGGCGTCAGCCACCATTTTGGCCTTCCCCGAATGGTAGGAAATGCTGCAGTCATAGTCCTTCAGGAGCTTTAACCAACGTCTCTGTCTCATGTTAAGCTCATTCTGATCAAACAAGTATCTGAGGCTCTTATGATCTATGAAAATCTCAAAAGTCTCACCATACAGGTAGTGCCTCCAAGTCTTCAATGCGAAGATGATAGCTGCTAGCTCCAGGTCGTGGGTAGGGTAGCTATGCTCATATGGCTTTAGTTGTCGCGAAGCATAAGCGACAACGTGACCCCGCTGAATGAGCACACTCCCTAACCCTTGCAAAGAGGCATCCGTGTACACAACGAACCCGCCACTGCTGTCTGGGATGATAAGCACGAGAGCCGAAGTCAGCCTCTCCTTCAGCACTTGAAAACACGCCTTACATGCATCTATCCAAGAAAAGGGCACGTCCTTCTGGGTTAGCTGTGTCATAAAACGTGCAATCTATGAGAAGCCCCTGATAAACTGCCTGTAGTAGCCTGCCAGTCCCAAGAAACTGTGGATCTTTGTCACTGTATGCAGTCTCTCCCACCTGAGCACTGCCTCAACATTGGCTGGATCCATAGCCAAGCCATCCCTAGAGATCACATGACCCAAGAAGGTCACCTCCCTCAACCAGAACTTGCACTTGTTGTATTTGGCATACAGCCTACGTCGTCTCAGTGTGTCCAAAACCATCCGCAAGTGTTGTCCGTGCTGCACCCCCGGGAGTAGATGAGCACATCATCAATAAATACCACCACGAACTGATCCAGATACGGTCTGAACACCCGGTTTATCAAATCCATGAAGGCAGCGGGGGCATTGGTCGGCCTAAACAGCATGACCAAAAACTCGTAGTGTCCGTACCGGGTGCGGAAAGCTGTCTTGGAGACGTCTGTCTCCTTGATCCTCAACTGGTGGTAACCAGACCTCAAGTCTATCTTGGAGAATACCGTGGCACCTCGTAACTGGTCAAACAAGCCGTCAATCCTTAGTAGCGGATACCTGTTCTTGTTGGTGATCCTATTCATCTGTCTGTAGTCCACACAAAGGCGTAGGGTACCATCCTTCTTCACAAACAATATTGAGGCTCCCAACGGAGATGCACTGGGCCTCACAAAGCCCTTCTCCAGAAGGTCCTGCAACTGGGACTTGAGCTCTCGCAGCTCAAGTGGTGACATCCTGTAAGGTGCTGTAGAAGTGGGGCTGGTCCCCGGTACCAGTGAGATCTCAAACTCGATCTCATGCTCGGGCGGTAGTCCTGGCAACTCATCTAGGAACACGTCGGGGTACTCTCTGACCATCGGGATGCTCTGAAAGTCTGCCACAGGGCTGGGCTCCGCCACCACACAAGCCAGGAAGCCCTCACACCCCTGGCCCAAAAGTCTAGCTACCCGAAGTGCAGAAATGCACTTGAAGCCTCCATCCACTGGCTGTCCGTGAAACTCGAAAGAAGGCAACTCCCGTATGGAGAAGACAATCTTCATCCCAAAACAGTCCACCAAGGCATGGTAAGCGAACAGCCAGTCCATCCCCAGAATCATGCCAAAGTCCTCCATCTGTATCACAATTAGATCAGCGGGGAGGCTGTGTCCCCCAACACTGACCTTACAACCTATGTAAACCTCCTTAGCTACAAACAGTTGACCACCAAGACCTCTGATCACAAACAAATCCTCTAACAACACACAGTCCTACCCCAAACTAACAGCAAAACTGGCAGCGACAAACGAGTGCGTGGAGCCGGAATCAAAAAGTGTGTAAACTAGTCTGCCGGAAACTGTAACCATACCTGCCACCACTGAACCTTAAGCTCTGGCATCTCTGTGTGTCAGGGCGTTGATACGCCCCTCAGGCCTAGGTGCGGACAAAGCAGCCACACTCTACGTCGGACGGGTAGCCGTTGGCTGGTACCCTCCCTGCGACTGCTGTCCTCCCCCATGCGCCTGGGAACCGTGGCCTCCTGCTCGTCCTCCAGTGCTCGGCGTGGGGAGCATCTGCTGACCTCCAACCCTGGACGGGCTGTCCCTCCTGAAGTGGCCCGGCTAGCTACACTGGTAGCAAAGGGGAACTTGACTCCCGCCCTCAGTAGGTCCCTGCTGATGGCTGGGCGGGGGTCCGGTGCTGGTAGCTGGCCCCTGTCGGGGGCTCGCAAAGGCCACGGCCAGCCCCGCAAAGCGAGACGGCTCTCCTACGGGCACCACGTGCCTCCTCTCTCGTTGGCCCTGTGAGTAGTCTGGCTGTTAGGGCCTCTTCCGTCTGCTGTCAGTGTCACGTGCAGATGGGTTGGTCTCCTCATATGTCATGGCTTCCTCCACCACCCTCGAGAACGTATGCAGCTTCAGGGGTTTGACAAACCCCCGAATAGCAGGCCAGAGCCCCACGGTAAACCTCCAAAGCCGCTCCTCCTCGGTAGCCATAGCTGTCGCGGCGAAAGGAGACAGCTCTAGAAAATGCGTGCGATACGTGCTCATGGTCATCGTCCCGTGGCGGAGAGTGTGGAACTCTCGCCTCCTCTGGTCCTGCCATGTCTGGGGGAAGTACTGCTCACAGAAGAGGGTGACAAACTGATCCCAAGTCGACTCGGCCCTCTCCTGACCTCTGACTGCCCTCCACCACCTGTGTGCCGTGCTCTCCAGCTGGTACATGGCAAAGGTCACGCAGCACTTCGCAAGGGGGTGAAGGGTGTCGAACACCTTTTCAATTTGCTCGAGCTAGTCCTCCGCCTCGGTTCGGTCCTCATCCCCCTTGAAGGAGGGGGGCTTCAGCTTCCGGAACTATCCGAAAAGCTCGTAATGGAGTTGAAGTGGAGAAATTGGTACACCTCTAGGCAAGGAGGGCTCGTGCTCGAAAGTGTCGAAGGAAGGTGGGGGCGGTGGAGGGCCACCCCTCCCCCACGTCCAGCGTTGTGTTTGTCTCGTGGTCCCACAGAGGACACCCCCTCTGCAGCCCCAAGGAGAGGCACTCGTGGAGGCGGGTGAAGCTCCTCTCATACGATCTCCCGTATCAGCTGGGCGAGGTCCTAGGCCTGAATGCCCGGAAGTAGTGGCTGGTCCATTGAGACGTCAGGCTCAACGTGCCCGCCCCTACGACCTCGTCCTCGACCGCGTCCGCAGCCCGCCTCACTAACTCCACGTCGAGGCATTTCCTGCAAGGAGACACTAACACAGAACAGGAAGACGTCAATTCTAACCGACATTCAATGAAAGAACCTCAGAATAGATGTCAAAAGGTGCATTGTGGTGGTTACTCTAATTACGAGCACGTGAATTGGTTATTTTTCAGCTAGTTGGTTCGCTACTCGGGACAACCTTACTCTGATACTATCTTTTTACTACCCGGTTCCCGAATCCCTACAGGACACAAGACTGGACCGACTCGACTGATCCCAAGACCCAATCGTCCAACGAGCAATTAACCAAAAAGCAGTAAAATAAACCACATTCACCATGCAAGCAACTAATAGTAACAAAAGTGCAGCAGTAAAGAAGTAAACTACTACAATACACACCACCACAACAGTAGAAAAATTAAATAGGTACCGGAATATAAAGTTCACAATAAATGAGTACAAAGGTGTAACAAATTACTCACTACGACTGGAAATGGAGAACAAAAAAAAGCTACAACTACTGGGCTCTACTAGGCCCAGCACCCTCTACAGCCGTAGGCTCTGGCTGCTCAACACCTAGACCTGAAAAAGGTTATGAGTACACGAAATCAGCGAATGCTGAGTAGAGTGGCAACCAGCTAACTAAAACAGTAAAGGTGGACAGGTAGCTGTTGTTTTCAATTTCTTTCTTTAACTAATAATTCTTTCTTTCATCACTTGGTTTATTTATCAGGTCTCTTTCTTGATCTCGAATGTTTCTCGTAGGAACAATCTTGATTGCAATCTTTTCCGAAGAGTAGAAGTAGCACGTGGTGCTCTCCTGGCCTGGAGAGTCCCCCATGGTGATCCTACACTCAGTCAGCTATCTCAAGGTCACTGACAGAAGTAACGGTGACCATTGCACGTGCGATAAATGCACGGGTAGCTACCCCGCACTGGTACGCGGTTAGTCATTTCCATTAGCGGGTGCACCCAAAACACAGCACAGAACCAGTATAGGGCACAGCCCTCTCAATAACAGGGTCTAGCCCCTAAGAACCAAACAGGGGTCTCACCCTTCCACAGTCTGCGCACCCTCTCCTGACTACCCTGGTTTGCCCAGTGGGCGTAACAAGTCGGTGTAGGTCGGCTAGCTGAACCCCGGGCCCCACGGGGTGGCTAGCTCTCTCCCTACACTAGTAGCTCTCCTCGGTACTGTGTACGCGAGGACCAAAAAGTTGGTACAAAGTGGCCAGTCCTAACCTCGGGTCCCAACCCTAGGGTGGCTTGCTCTGCTCTGCACTAAACAGGGGAACAATTGCTCTCCTTGGTACTCCGTACTCAAGAGCCTGCTCACTTCCCCATTCACGTTTCCTGTTCCATTCCATTTATTTCCAGGAGCCCTACTCCTAATTTCCCGTAGGGTTCATGCTCATGTTTCTCAGGCCAAGCCATACTAGGTTTCATCATTTCTATTTCCATTTCTCAGGTTCTACACGTGTAGCATATAACTTTATTATTCACATTCCATGTTTATTCGCAGGTAGCTCCTGTTTCCAACATTCAATCTTCCATTTCCAGTTCGTATACAAGAGCTCGTATTTAATCGTAAACAACAGGAATTTACATGTAACAGTTTGCTAACAACAGTACTCTACATTTCACAGGTAGCTGTTATCCATTTACAGGCAATTGTTATTATTCTAATTACTCATCTAAGACTGCAATTCGTACATTCCATACAAATATTCCAGTGTTTCTAGTCCTAGGATTCATGCCATACCCTAGGATCTAACATTCATTCCACATATGCATTCATGTTTATAACTAAACCAAGGGAAGCCACTCTACCAGTAAACCCAGGAGTAATGGGGGCTTGATCGGCAAGTCCACGTGCCTCAGCAAACCCCAAATCCACAATGGAACGAGGTCCTATCACAAGGATCAATCACAAGAGACCACTCAGAACACGATAAAAGTATTCCAACAAGTAGAGGAATTTATACGAAGAACAACAGAATCTTAATTGCGGAAATCAAACCTCAAAAGGACCTTAAACGGGTCAAAAATAGCAATCCTGATTCATATCAGACGTTTGGAACACCTTCCAGACATCTTAAAAAAAAGACAGAATTATACCTCAACTCTGCGCTACTCCTCAGATGTCCAGGGACTCTGCTGAACCGTATGGACCTAGTTCCAGACGTCCGACAACCTCTCCGGACGTCTGGAGATGCTTCCTACAGTCTGGTTCCTCGCCCAGATGTCTGAACTGCATGGGAGGGCGTGTCCCGCGCCTTCCCGAAATGAATTCTGCACACATCGACACAAAATCTCCTCAATATGGCACGGAACAGTGCCTCGGCAGAACAACCTGCATGGTCGTATCTGCAAAGAAGGTGTACGTCGCGGAACTTACCTCTCAGTCGTCCGAAACATCCTCCAGACGTTGTCTGCATTGTCTGGATGTATATCCTGACATCCAATTCTGGGAAAATCCCAGAACCAGAAACTGCCTTCGCCTTCCTTTGCCGCGCATGGCCGCGCCGCACCCACTCGCCCGTTGCTCTGGCTGCAGCAGTGTTGGGGAGGACCTCCCCGACGCACCTCTCCGCCTCGCGCATGCCCGACCGGCCGTGAGCTCTCCATCAAACTCCCTCACGAGCTCGTGTTTGCTCTCCTCTCTTTTCCTTGCTACTCCTCCTCTCCTCCCACGCCGCCCACGCCCGCTACCCGCTACTCGCTGCTCACCGCTCTCACTGGAGGAAGAAGAAGAGTGGATGGAGGTGGGGTGAACGAGGGAGAGGAGGAGGGTTTAAGTAGGGCATTGGGTTAGGGTTTTGCATCAACGAGAGGAGAGAGAGAAGGAGAGAAAAAATGAGGTAGCATACTGTCTACGTGCAGTATGCACGCAGACGCGAGGAAGTACACGAAAAATTTGATTTCCAGACGTCTGGGAAGATGTCCAGACGTCTGACCCAAATCCCAAACGTCTTAGAGGGCTTTAACAGCACGGGTCTTAACACTGATCAATACATATTTGAGAGGTGTTTTATCGCACTCATTTCGATCCACTATTCTCCCTCTACATCTCATAATTCGTATTCACTAATTTCCTGGAAGTTCTAATCCGCAATCCACCCCATCCACTCGAGCATATCTAGATCCGAAGTTCTTGGACTTCGTGATCTAGATAGCACTCACAATCACTAGGGGGTCTTCTCATTCACTCCATATGTTCCCAAGAACCCCCGATCTGATTTTGATCGCATCGATTCACTCGATTCTTTTATATTTGTGTTTCACGCCCAATCTTGCGATTTGGAGTTAATTTAGGTTTAAACGGGTTTAATCGAGTGATTCAAGTTTGGATTTACTTAATTGGGTATAATGCGATGAGCTTGATGTAATTTGATTGGATTGTTATTATCAAATGAGCATTTGCCCAATTTGAGCTTTGATTTGGGTAGTTTAGCCAAGGAGAATCAGTGGTACTAATTTGTGGCCAAACAATGACCCAATGGAGTTTTAAGGGATCACTAGATCACCCTAAACATCAACCAATGGTGTGCAGAGTGACTGGGTAATCAGATCATCTGGATGGATCCTAAAACAAAAGCCCAAAACAGGGCCACATGAGTTTCTAAACTAAAATGAGTTCAATTTGATATTCAGGGTTCAAATGAGTTGTTAAAGACTTCTAATGAGGTTTCGGTTCATGTTGAAGAATAATTTGATACCTAGTTTGATCTATTACCCTTACATTGTGTATAATGTAAGGTAATAATCAAACTAGATTTCTTAAGGGCTTTTGGACTTGTGATTTGAGCCGAATGAGTTCTAGATCTTCTTTGGTGGTTTTACAACATATAAGAATTGAATTTTCAAAGATGAAAGCTGATCTAGTATGTGAAGAGTTTTTATGTGGATTTGCATCTCCGATTTCAGTGGATCTAAGGATTAAGGATTTTCATGAGGATTGTTGCACTTAGATCTAATTTTTAATATCTGAGAGTGGTCTTTGAAGCTTTGTTTCAGACCTTAACAGTCTTATTCAACTGCTGAACAAATCGGCATGTAGCAGCAGCAGTAGCTGCTAATGGTTTGAGTAGTAATTTGCTTGCTAAAGAGCAATAGCAGGGTTTGGAAGTGGAAGTCCAAGGTGGATTTTGAGTTGTTTTAGGTGTTTATGGAGCTGACACTGTTGTACACTGTTAGAACATGATGTATAAGTTTTCATGTATAACTTTTTTATTCAACTCTGATTTCTAGCAGCACGATCATGTTTTGAATTCCATGTCAACTACATGTTTACAGTTCTAACCGTCCGAAATGGAAATTTGATGCAATTCATGGTTAAAATCTTGTTTAAATATTCAAACACCTTTTTTGTGATGTGCTAGATGTTTTAGAATGCACATAACTTCATTTCAGCCTCTAGAATTGAAATAAGAGGCCTTAAGTTCACTTTCAAAATCTCATTTGAGCCTCTTTTGTATGAAATCGAAAATATATAAAAAATCATGAAAAATTGTAAAAAAAAAAAAACTTTCTTGAGTAGGATTACATATATTTTTAGGTGTTTGAAAAGTTTCAAAATATTTCGAACCCTCTAGCTGGTAAAACATACTAGTAGACGGTTCAGTCTACTTTGAAACTGAATAAAAGAACACAGCATGAAAAAGCACAGGAAGAAAAATTCTCTCTCATCTCAACTTCTCTCTCTTCCCTTACCTCTATAATATATAAAAATGCTATAAAAACTCAAAATTACCCAAAAAATACACAAAAGTACCTTGTAAATGGTATTTATACTTGTAAATATCTATTTAATACTAAGCTAAATGTAAATAATAACTTATTAACTTAAATGTACATAAATAACTTATATATTTATTATATCTATTTAAATAAGTATTTATAATGTGTTAAACTATATATATTGCAATTATATAATTAATTATTTATTTATTTAGATTATTTGTACATATACCTAAGTAAATACATGTCACTATGTATACATGTATAATTGTATCTATAACTGTACATATGTATTAAAGTAATCATTATATACCCTATTATACCTATATATTTATTTATTTAAGTATTTATTGTATATATTTATGTTAATAAGTTATATGGCTAAGTTATTAAGTTAAAAATAAAATAAATTAGTAATTTAAGTTATTACTGGAGTAATTTATATTGTCTACTTGTATATTAGTATTTTGAATATTTTCATTATGTTTATGATGTATTTATACTGTACATTAACAATTATACTATATATTAGTGTAGATATTTGTAAAATGTGTATATAATGTATATAAATTAAAATAAATGCTTAAAAATAAATTAAAAATGTGTAATAAATACTTCATTATATATATTAACTCAATTATAGTTCAATTGAGTCTTAAGTTATTAATTTGAACATTAATTAATGCATTAAGCAATAATTTAATGTGTATAAATCAGTAACTTAACCAACTTTTACATGTAATTAAATAAGTTATTATTGTAAATTAACTACAAAATTATATAGATCTATGTAAGAGCTTTCCAATGGTATAATTTATTTTATGAATGGACCTCAAATGAGCATTTAAATTGGTGGCCAAACTCAACCTCAGGACACGTAAATGCATGCCTGATATCAGCATAACTTAGTCCCACATTGTGGGCTTACGAGTGTGCATACCGATATAAATTGAATCGCACGCCCATGCCGACCAGTCGTCAAAGCAGGATGGGAGAAAAAAGAGAAATTCCCATTGATTTCCCCTTGAGCATATAGTCTTGGTATGGGCTAAGAGCCCAGCTTGCGATAGGTTTGGTTGAGCCGACACTGGCTAAGGAGAATGCACTAAAACATACTTAATATCAACTAGGGCTCGGTTTGTAGTAGTGGTACCGATTCAGCCTAGTAGGGTTGTTAATTCTAAGAAATGAATTGGCCTGCCTACTAATTAAATAATTTTTGTTATTAAATGAGAAGTTGAGTCTAAGTTAAGTTACGAGATAGAAAAAAATCAAAGTGTTAGAGAGTCACGAGTGTGTGTGTTGTGAGTGACTTAACGAATTAAGAGTGTTAGTGAGTGTTATATATATGCATGTATAATATGTCTATGTCTATGAATATAGTATATGTGTATATTGTATGCATATAAAGTAGAATAGTACATGTATATGTTTGAGCCAAGCTTTAATGATGTTTATATCTATCACTATAGATTGCATAATTTGTTAATATAGGGTAGAATAACTTAGTTTAGTATATATTTGTAGCTATTTTTGTACCTGTACTTAGGTATTAATTTGTATAGTTATAATAACTAACATGGTGTAGTTTTGATAAGTTTTTGATACCTGTTTAGTTGTAAATATGTTTGAAGCATTGTAATTAGTCTTAATTGATTCATTTTGTTTATAATTAACTCAATTCATTCATTCTTTGATTCATTGATTCATTTGTAAATACATTTTTGGAATAAAAGAGTATTTCGGATAATAAAGAGTGATATATATCAATAATTACTTCCTAATAAACGACCTGGAATAAATTAGTAAAAATTAAATAAATAAATAAATAAAATGACATGACATCTGTTTGCATTGCGACTATACTACAATTAACGATGACATTATTAAATCCAATTTTAGCAAGCAGACGATTTTCATCATCAAGAAGAATGCTGCATCGAAGGATGGCATGAGGGTGCAAACGACTAAGTCACCAAGTGGCTAGTCAAACATATGAGGGGCGGAAGAGGTCACCCTCGATTATAGGGTTAAGTCCCTAGCGCTGCAAATGAGTCGCTAACCCATTGCTACACTATGATGTATTGGTAGGATTTATCTACCAATTCCTAAAAACAAGAAATTTTGTCGTTTAAGAGGTCATTGAACCACTCTTGGGCCATCCCGACTAGATAAGATGGGAATCCCTAATAGAAGACCCTGTTTGGGCTGTCGTGCACCAACATCATTCATTGGTAGTTCCCAACGAAGCTGTTGGGCCTGTGGTTCTGTCACATTGGGCTAGAGTGGGGTGTTCGAAGATTTTTGGAAGGGCTACATTTATTGTTATGACCCGATTCCCGAATCCCTACGAGACACAAGAATCAGACCGACTTGACTGATCCCAAGACCCAGTCGTCCAACGAGAAAGTAACCTAAAAGAACAGTAAAATAAACCACATTCATCATGCATGTAACTAACAGTAACAAAAGTACAGCAGTAAAGAAAAGAACTATTACAATACACACCATCACAATAGTAGAGAATTTACAAGTACATAAACATGATGCTTACAATAAAAGAGTACAATTGTAACAGAAAATACTCACTACAACAAAAGAAACGGTACCGTAGGTACAACACAAGTAAAACTACTGGGCTCTACTAGGCCCAGCACCCCCTGCAACCGCAGGCTCTGGCTACTCAACACCTGGTCCTGAAAAGGTGACAAAGGTGACACGTCAGCGAAACGCTGAGTAGAGTGGCAACCAACTAGCTAAGAAAATAGTAAGGTGGACAAGTAGCTGTTATTTTTAATTTCTCTCTTTATTTTCTATTTACTCATTCTTGAATTATTCCTCAGATCTTTCTCTTGATCTCGAATGTTCCTCATGGAAACGATCTTGATTGCAGTATTTTCCGAAAAGTAGAAGTAGCATGTGGTGCTCTCCTGGCTGGGAGAGTCCTCCGTGGTGGTCCTACCCTCAGTCAACCACCCCAAGGTCACTGACAGACGTAACGGTGACTACGGCACGTGCGATAAACTCATGGGTAGCTACCTCGCACTGGCACGTGGTCAGTCATTTCCGTTAACGGGTGCGCCCCAAGTACAGTACGGAACCAGAATAGGGCAGAGCCCTCTCAGTAACAGGGGTCTAGTCCCTCCACAGTAACCAAACAGGGGTCTTGCCCCTCCACAGTCCGCGCACCCTCGCCTGACTACCTTGGTTTGTCTAGTGGGCCTAACAAGTCAGTGTAGGAAGGCTAGCAGAACCCCGGGGCCCGTGGGGTGGCTAGTGCTCTCCCTACACTAGTAGCTCTCCCCGGTACTGTGTACGTGAGGGCCAAAAGTCGGTACAAAGTGGCCAGACCTAACCCCGGGTCCCTGGGCGGCTAGCTCCGCTCTTCACTAAACAAGGGGACAGTCGCTCTCCTTGGTACTCTGTACTCAAGGGCCAGCTCACTTCCCCAATTCCATTCCATTTACCTTTCAGGAGCTCTACTCCTAATTCCCCGTAGGGTTCATGCTCATATTTTTTTAGCCAAGCCATTTTATGTTTCATCATTTCAGTTTTTTCTTATTCCCATATAGTCCGTGGTTTCAATAATTAATATACATTCACATACAAGCAGTTGTTATCCAATTACAGGAAATTATCATTTTTCCTTCTACTTTACCAAGACTGCAATTCATGCATTCATGACATTCGTTTCAGTGTTTCTGTTCCTAGGATTCATGCCACACCCTAGGATCTATCATTCAATCTAATTTTCCAGTCCTACGATTCATGCCATACCCTAGGATCTATCATTCAACCTAGTTTTCCAGTCCTAGGATTCATGTCTTACCTTAGAATCTATTATTTATCTCACAAGTGCATAATGTTGATAAATAATTCAAGGGAGCTACTCTACCTGCAAAATCGGGAGTACTGGGGGCGTGATCGGCAGGTCCACGTGCCTCCGCAACCCTAGATCCGCAACAGAATGAGGTCCGAATACAAGGATCAAACACAAGGAACTACTCAAAACAGGATACAAGTACTGTAAACAAGTAGAGGAACTAATTCTGAGAAGAACGAAATTTGAAACGCAGAAAACGAACTTCGAACCGACCCTAAACGGGTCAAAAATGACAAGTCTGCCCCAAATCAGACATCTGGAACATCTTCCAGACGTCTTAAACGATGGTTCAGGTTTTACCTTGTTTCTACGCGATTCTTCAGACATCGAGGATCCTGCTGAACCGTATGGACCTAGTTCTAGACATCCGACTATCACTCCGGACATCTGTAGACCCTCTTCGCCTTCTGGTGCTGTGCCCAGACATCCGATCTACATGGGAGGGCGTGTCCTCGCGCCTTCCTGAACGAACGCTGCACGCGTACGCAATCGATCTTAACATGGCAAAGAGGCAGAACCTTTAGCGGAACGGCCTGCATGACCGTACCAGCAAAAGGAAGAAGAAAAGAAATATCATACCTTTCAGACGTCTGGATCTCACTCCAGACGTCCCCCGCACCGTCTGGACGTAGGTCCAGATGTCTGATTCTGGGAAAATTTCCCAGAATCAGGACCTCCTCGCCCTTTGCCTGCTGCGCACGACCGCGCCGCACCATGCTCGCCTGCTGCCTGAGCTACAGCAGCACCTCCCCAGCGCTACCTCCTGCTGCGCGTACCCGTAGGCCGGCCCTGGGCAGCTTCGGCGAGTTCGCACTGTCCCGCTCTACCTCTTCTCCCTCTCGCTGCACCTCCTCCTCCCCGCGCACACCCGGCAGCAACTGCTGCCCTCGCCCTCTCGCTCTTACACTGTTGCTGGAAGAAGAAGGAGGAGACGGTGGAGTGGTGGTGAGGGAGAGGAGAGGGGGAGATATTTGAAGGCGTCGTGGGGAGAGAGAGAGAGAGGAAGAAAAAGATGGCGCTACAGGATGGGGAAGGAAGAGAGAGAAGAAAAGAGGGCGGCGCGCAATCGTACGCCGCAAAAATTAATTTCCAGACGTCTGGGAAGGCTTCCAGATGTCTGGACCAACTCCCAGACGTCTTAAAAGACGTTTGATGTCATGGGTCTTAACATTCATGACCCCCCCCTTAAAGGGGTATGTGGTAATGTAGGCCCAGGGCCGATTCCCTCTCATTGCTTGCATGACCAAATAGATGATCTCAGGAAAGGATCTACCTTCATTGGACTAAGTGCCCACATGGCAGACATACTGTTTGAGTCCCATGCGGCTGGCAAAACTGGGAGGGGTGAAGGTGCCTCCCCTCGTTTATGCCTCTGTTCCTGCTTTAGCTCTTCTATCTACTTGTAGAGACATAAATTGTCTTCTTCCACAACATGGTGCCACCATGTTTGTTCGTTCAATTGCTCCGGAGGAGTTTGGATTTTGATGGCGAGCCTCCTCCTTACGCCTTCACACGTTATGAAGGTAACCCATTAACTCCTATTTCTCCTAGAGGTCATCCAAGCATTCAAGGTACTCCCGCTCCACCTTCTTTGCCTGGCGGAGGGGAGAGAGGGGAGGATCCTCCTTAAGCTGAACAATCTCTTTCTTCTTCAAATTGTTGTCCTTTTTCACCTCAGGTTGATGGTGTGATTGGGCAACAACTAATTCCTCATTAATTGCCAATGGGGGGTTAAGTTTGGAACCTGATGGTAACACCATCATCCTTCATATCTAGCATAATTTGCTAAGTTCTAAGGTTAAATTCACCCAATTAATCATTAAAAGGGTATAACTGAAGAATATCAAGAATTTGAGGGCATGAATAAAAAATTGGTTAATTCTACTATTGTAATAGCAAAATACAAATGCATATTAACTAAAGGGTAAACCTACACTCAATTGAAGGTCAACTGAGCTCATATTTCCAATAAGTAGGCCTGTATTGATTATTTTGGGGTTTCTGTTAACATTGAAAGACATTTCTTAATTAAAAAATCTAATTTTAGCCTCACTTAAATTAATAAGGTTTTAATGTAGATGAATGTAATCTAAACCTTTTAAAAATCATTGAAAAATATTATATAAGGTTTAGAACAACCAATTTTGCAAAATGAATCCAATTTGACTTAAATCAAAGATCAAGGTTAATATTCAATACATTTTAGGTTAAAATGTAAATTAACCAAGAAAACTTCATCAAAACCCAAAATTGAAGTCACCATTAGATTCCTTGGGTTCAAATTAGGTTACCCTAAAAAGTTGAGAACATTTGGAATCCATTTTGACACACTTTGCAATTAGGTCCAATGCTGGCGTCAACATGACCTTCCCAAGCTTTGCAAGCTTCCTCTTGTGCTTGGCTATGTCAAGTCCATGGTTTTGGAGAGGAAGATATCCTAATCTACTAGGCAAAATCCCCTGAAACTTGACTATTTTGTTCCTCAATCATAGCTGCACAAGTTAGCGTAATTCCGGCTCAAGATTCCTTGTTTAGAGCCCCCAAATCGTGCCCGAAATCTTCATCAGAGCACATTCAAGTTTCGGCCATCTTGGCCTTGATTGGGTCGCAAATCACCTCAATCCTCGTAACCATGCTCCTATAAACCTTTGTAAGGTTCATGCCAACCTTTTTGCCGAGTTTTGGTGAGCGTAGCCCCCATCCTTCCACCTCAAGCGTTGCCATTAATAAGACCAACGGAGCTTCTCCAACCACCTTCGTCACCACGTCTCGCCGTCAACCAAGGTAGTGGCCATCTTCCTCGCTTCTTCGTCAAGCCTCCTATCGTAGAGGTCGACCTCCTTGCCTCTTCATTACTCTGACTCTTATCGTCGGACTTCATGTTCGTCGCGTTCGACCGACCATTGTCGTATGCCTCCTGCCATCTTCATCCCTCGTAGGTACCCCTTTCTCTTCCCTCCTCTTCGTAGAGTAGTTTAGTCCCCTTAGTGTTAGACATACACACTAAACACCACCTCCATCGTGTCATCTTCCTGACGGCCGGTCATGCTCCAGTGGATGCTCCAGCGTTGTCACAATCACTCGCCCTCGCCCCCTTTCTCATCAATAACCATCTCAACACCTCCGCCTCATCGCCACAAGCAAAACCCTCAACTTATTAAGGGGTTCCACGTCCTCGACTGCCCACCGAACACACCCATTCGACGGCGTCCTTCCCAAATCTGGCGGTCCATCTCCAACGTCATTGTGCTAAATCAACGCCGCCACCACCTTTGCCAAGCCTGGGCGAAACTTGTTGACACCTTGACTTGGATTTTTGTCACCTCTCGGGCCAACCCACCAACGTTGGCCGTCGCCACCATTGCCGACCTCCACTCATGGCCACTGATCTCCAGTGCTCGCAAGCTTCGCGAGAAGCTTCGGGGCACTTTGTGAAATGCCATCGATAGCTAGGCAAGAGCTCCCAGACCCTAAAGCTCATCACCAATCCTTCCTCCTCAAGCTCTGCACACATGGGAAAAAGCTTCAGCTCCATTTATTGGCAAGGGCTTGATTGAAGAAAAAAGACCTGCAGGGACCTCCTTGCAAGGATTTCCAAGGGTTTGATTGCGATTCTGTAGGACCTAATTGATTAGCCCATAGTTGTGGGCTATTTAAGTATTTAAGTGCCTACACATTAGGTTAATTCTAACATTTATTTAGTATAAATTAGGATGTAAATAGATTAATTCATAGTTTTAATCTAATTACATAATCCATACATTGTATTCATATCTTAAGTGCATTTAGAAATTAGCTTAAAATAGCATTCATCTAATTAGATAACCAATTAGGTATATTATTTTTATTAACATAGAAGTTGAGGGTCTATACATAAATAACCCTAATATTTTAATAATATTTTCTTTATTCGTCTTCTTTCAGAACAGATGGCTGCCGCTCCAACGCCCGCGTGATGCAGTGAAGGAGCCATTCAAGGGGGAGCGGATACGGTCGATCTGGTCGGCCGCTGATTTCAAATTTGTTCAGGCCACTACAAAAGGAGCACGTAGGCAGCCGAGCTCAGAAGGCCTCCGCCACCTACCCACCACTGTGCAGAGAGAACCTCTCTCTTCCACTCCACACTGCCGGCCTCTACCGTGGCGGCGAGTCTCCACCACCGTGGGCGTGTGGTGTGACAGGCCACACCGCCATCCGGAGCTCGCCTGCATTACCGTGAGCACCTTAGCGTGCAACTCCCTAGCCGTCGTCACAGACCACCACCACCGAGCTACTGATCAGCCACCCTCTCAGTAACTTAAGACGTCTGGGAAATTTCCCAGACGTCTGAAGTTACCCGCTCACCTCCACTTCCTCAGCCTGCACTCTCCAACCGGCCACCAGACCGCCTGCACCCTCCACCGCTCACCGGCTGCAGACCTGCGCACAGCCTGCAGATCAGCCCGCGCTCTCCTCCAACGCCTGCAGACCAGCCTGCAGCATCCTCCAACAACCGCCTGCAGCTTCCACCGCACACGCCAACCGCCTGCAGACCACCGCGCAAGCGCCCTCCTGCAGACCCTCCGCGCACCCACGCACAACCGCCTGCAGACCGCCCAACCGACCTCTGCAGACCCTCCGCCCACGCCAGCTTCCACCGCACACGCCAACCGCCTACAGACCACCGCGC
The DNA here is from genome assembly GCA_037157565.1 of Thalassia testudinum. NCBI lineage: Eukaryota > Viridiplantae > Streptophyta > Magnoliopsida > Alismatales > Hydrocharitaceae > Thalassia > Thalassia testudinum. The sequence continues at coordinate 25,347,752 of JAZHRO010000059.1, forward strand.
AAGCACCCTCCTGCAGACCACCGCCCACGCACAACCGCGCGCCCTCCTGCAGACCCTCCGCACACCCACGCACAACCGCCTGCAGACCGCCCAACCGACCACCGTGCACGCCAGCCGCACACGCCAGCCGCAGCAGTGCCCACGGCAGCGGCAGCAGCCACCCCCACAGCAGCAGCAGGCGGCGGACTTCACGCCAACAGGCTGCGCAAGCTGCCGGCTGCAGCACCTCCGCCGGAGCTCGTCCGGCCACCTCCGACCGCCGCGCGACTCGCCGCCACCACCGATTCGAAGCCCTTGATCCAAGGGACCTCCTCCAAGCTTCCTGCGCCCGACCATCGGCTCCTCGTCGCGCAAGACAACGGGGAAAAATTCCCCTGTTTTGCTACAGTAAAACGTTAATTAAAATTTACATTTTCTGCCATTGCCACATTTTAATCATATTCTATTCACTCTGCATTGCGGAAAATATCCTATAGTTTCTCATAATTGCCATTTCAGCATTGTTTCTTGCTTAAACCTTAATCTAAAGGCAATCTTGGCTTGGTTCTTGTCCAAATTGACTCCGAACAAACATTTTTAAGTGGCGCGAATTTTAATACGTTATTGCCTCCCTGTGGATACGACCCGCTCCTCTGCGAGTGGTTATTTCTTATTAAAAATTGATTAGTCGATTTTTCCACCACATTAAACTACAAACGACTTAAAAGCGAAAGATCGACCGGTCAAATGGCGCCGCTGCCGGGGATCGAACCCGGGTCGCCCGCGTGACAGGCGGGAATACTCACCACTATACTACAACGACTTAAAAGCGAAAGATCGACCGGTCAAATGGCGCCGTTGGACGCAATAATTTCGCCTAATTTTATTTTAATTTTTTGTCAATACCATAGAGATTTAACCATTCATTATTTTCTTTTCTGTGCGAGAAATTTTGTGCAAGAATCAGCCACTGTGAGAGGCGACCCTTGACGTCGCCAGACGAGAAGTGGACAAGCAATTTTGAAAGGAGGAGAAGGACGAGGACGCGACGGACACCGTTGTATTTAATCGCTAATTTAATTAGAATAGAATTAAGACTGAAGACTTAATTTTTCATTACAGTTAGTTTGAAACCCTTGTTCTGGGGCATATTTTGAGGGTTTGTTCCCTGATTTTGTTTTGGACCCGTGTTGGGTAATTTTTGGGAGCCTGTTCCCTTTTCTTTAGATTTAGGTTTATTATTTTTTTTATTATTTCTTTTATTTGCTTGTGCATAAGTAGTTCTAAAAAAAAATAGAAAAAGAAAAAAAATGAGCTGCCTGCTAGAAGCTGCCTGCCCTAGGACGAACCATTTAGGTCTATATGAGCAGCCTCTAGATTTGCTTTTCTGCATTGCGTGCATTTTTGCATCGAAGATCGCTGGAGGCAAGGTACGCATTCTCTTACTTTGCATCCTATTTTTGATCACAGCATTGCATTTGGGATTTAATGCGAAGACCACCTAATCTGTACTGAATAAATCTAACAAGTGGTCACATATTTTCTTTAGAAAAAGGACTAATTAAAGGAAGGACATTTTAAAAACCAAGGATTTGATTTTCAAACTTGGCGTGCGATTCAAAGTTCAAAATCTTTGACGGTGTATGCACACTTATTTCACTTGCACCACGGCACGTTTCTAGACACTCCTTAGGTTTGGAAATACTAGGACAAGAGCCCTCCTTTCGTTGGATTTTGAAGTGTTCGGAACTTGAGATCAAAGGTTTTGTAAATCCAAAGAGGGGGGATACCCTGTCACGGATTTTTGGGGGTAGTTGAGGAGTACCGCGAAAGCACAGCTTCAAAGGAAGGCTTAGGCCTACTTGCATCCCTCGATCTTCCGTCTTTGGATTTACTTGACCATTTGAGATTTAGGGAAGAACACTAAGCTCCAACTAGGTCTTTTTAGGCGAGCCGTAGGTCGATAATAGGCGCGTAAATTGATTGAACAAATTGTATTGTCACCTGCAATCTGACTTAAAATCAAAAGCCTAAATTGGGAAAGACCTAAAAGGTCCTTTTTGAATTGTGTCTTGCTTGGGGAATTCTGATTGAAGTGTGAGTTAGTATGGACCACATTGATTTTCATCCTTTCACATCTTGCCCACACCCTCACCCCCACTCTGCATCCTTCGATCCCAGGACGCCGAGATGGTCCATTCCTTGATGGACATAATGACAATCATTGGGAATCCGTTTTACTCCTATTATAGGAGTATTGGCCTAGTTAAGCCCCAAATTAGTGAGCAGAACTCAGGAGCGAGATTTGCTTTGCCCAATATCCCACATACCAAAGAAATACCCAACCCACCCTCCCTGAAAACTTATAATGGTTGGACAAACACTCCTGGGTACTATAAGTTTGAGCCTGACTTCTCTTATGATAGAAATGACCTCTCCTCTTTGAAGATGGAAATACAGAAAATGCAAAATGAAATGAGTGAATTGTTAGGAGAATCTTTGAGAGCAGGCCAACAAGAAAGAGATGAAATTAGCCACCCAATCTGCCCCATTGACGATGACGTACACCCCTCTACAATAGATGCATCTCCCGTGGGAAAGCTACACTTTAAGTTGAAGGGAAATTCTGGGGAAAATAGCTACTTTTCGAGGATCGATTTTGAAACCTCCCCATTAGATGACACTTCCTTGAGAGATCTACACTTTAGGTGCGAGGAAAAAACACATGAAAGTAGCTATGCATTGGATGAAGAATGGTGGTAACCCAAGGAAGATGATGATAAGGTTGAGTATCCACCTGATTTATATTGGAGTCAAAAGAAGGGAATGATGGTACCATTGGAAGACCTCGACCCAGATGATAGTATTTTCGTGACATTTGATGAAGTGGGTCAAAGTCAAGTTGTTAATCCTACCCTCCCTTCTGATCATGATATGGAACTCAAACCCACCCTTAGGGAACCTAACCCTAAAGAAATTGACCTATCTGAGGAGTCTGATGTAACCAATGTAAATAATTTACCTCAGATAGAGCACCCTAGGGGATCTGCTAAGATATTAAATGATTCTACACCTCGGGTACATGATGAATTGTGTGATGAGGAGGAAGATGAATTATATGAGGAACCTACATTCAAGATTTGGAGTGACACTAAGGGTGATTATGTATTATTTGAAGAGTTAGCCCCTGAGGATGTCACAAATTTGACCAAATTAGGTTTCCTTGGCACACCCATTGATGATATTTCTCCTCATGATAAAATGATGGAAAATTTGGAAGCAATTTCTAAGATTTATGTGGATTCACATATAGACTCTGGGGAAGATTTGAGTAAAGAACAAAAACCTGGGGATGACATTGATAGGATAATCCCTAGATCTGTTGCTTACAACCTGCCTTCATTCACTTCGAAGTCACCCTCTGATTCGATTATATCTGAAAGCGAAATTGTGACTCCTGATGAAGAGCAGGAAGATCCACGTGATGGTGCAAGGAATGCTAGGGATGAAATTGAGGATTTAGAAAGAGTGTTTGGGATGGACACCAAGCTGATTAAACCCAACCTAGATCTTATGGCCATCCCACAACCTCGTAACTTGGACACCCTAGACGATCCTTGCCTTAGAGAATTGCTCATTTTTGTTCTGACTAGGGGGCTTAACAGACCAATATTTTCTGTAATGGAGTATCGGGTATGGATTGATGATTTCTTTAGTCAGTCCATTACCCTGGGGGTTTATCTCTATACCATTCCTTCCCCATTCTTTTTGGAGGATCCTTGTCATCCTACCCCTACCCCTTTGGAGGTTATTTTAACTGTTTATCCTTTAGAACCTCTTCTGGTGACCTGGGAAGATTTCATTCCCATTTTAGTTGGGCGAGCATTTGCTATCGGGATTCATCATCAGCTCGCCAACATCCTAGGTTACCTATTTTCTAGGCCAACTTTGCTTTGCTCATTTTTAGGGCCTATTTCTGCAATTCTTGAACCTGATTTGCAGGTTCTTCGGCTATTCAGCCCAACTTTGACCCAGGTAATATCCTTCTATGCAATGAGGACATTGCAGATTTTAGGCATGGGGGGGTGTACTTGGGGATATACATAGCATAATTGCATACATTTGTACATATAAAAAAAAAAAAAAGTTTTGAACTTAACTGGCTAAGTCCTGCATTCTTAAGCAAATCAGAACTCTAGCGTAGACTAAATTAATTCTAGGGTCAAACTTTAGAAGCTAAATAAGCTACTAGCTTTAGACCTTTAGGGTCCTTTGTGGACTTAAAAACTTAAGTAGGAGTTAAGTTGCGGACCATTCTTCAAGAGGTTGAGGAAGGGAAGCTAGGGTTTGAGTTAAAAGGTGGGGTAGTACCTGGAGTCTTATTCTACCTTTTGGTTTACGGGTCCTTGTAACCCAAGCATCCAAATTTTTCACACTTGGTCTGGTAATTTACTTAATTTCTGAAAAGAGATTTGGTTCTCTTAGTTTTGGCTTAAGAGAGGCTTGAAAACACATTTTGATTGGAAGAGTTCTCGCCGCAGGAGAGGTCGAGTATATACTCACCTTGAGGATGCGATGATAACATATTACCTCCTCGGCGCTTGTCTCTTAGGATATCCATCCTACTGGGGGCATGTAAGCGCATTGCGCGGTTCAGGTACCATGGGCGGCTCTATCTCGAAGTGCCGATTGCCATAGGCCTGAATTCGCTTAAGAAATCCATGGGCGATACTATCCCGAAGTGTCGATTGCCAGGAGTTCTTGGGGTCGTTATGGGCGGTGCTATCTCGAAGCATCGAAAGCCAGGCACCCTTCGAGGTATGGTAATGGGGACAATGAATTCGACACAGACCGTGTTGATAGCTGATCTGAGGTTAGACTTAGAAGAATCAAACAAAAAAAAAAAAAAAAAAGGGTGTATATATAAAAAAAAATTTTCCTTTAACTCAAATAACTCGGACCAATGCACAAGCACGGATGCTTTAATCTCAGGGATCAATAAACTTTAGGGTAGAGTCAGAAATCAGGGAAACTTGTGCTTACAACTCGTCTTTAGCCGACCTAGTCTGTAACTTAGCAACTACTTAGGGACCTTGGGTTTAGAACCTGAACTTAATATGCTTCTGAAGGAAGACTAAGTGAGTTGACTAGTCTACTTAGAGTGCTAGGTTTCGCTTAATTTTGCTAGGGACTAGCAAAAACTAGGCATGGGGGTATTTGATTAGCCCATAGTTGTGGGCTATTTAAGTATTTAAGTGCCTACACATTAGGTTAATTCTAACATTTATTTAGTATAAATTAGGATGTAAATAGATTAATTCATAGTTTTAATCTAATTACATAATCCATACATTGTATTCATATCTTAAGTGCATTTAGAATTAGCTTAAAATAGCATTCATCTAATTAGATAACCAATTAGGTATATTGTTTTTATTAACATAGAAGTTGAGGGTCTATACATAAATAACCCTAATATTTTAATAATATTTTCTTTATTCGTCTTCTTTCAGAACGGATGGCTGCCGCTCCAACGCCCGCGTGATGCAGTGAAGGAGCCATTCAAGGGGGAGCGGATACGGTGGATCTGGTCGACCGCTGATTTCAAATTTGTTCAGGCCACTACAAAAGGAGCACGGAGGCAGCCGAGCTCAGAAGGCCTCTGCCACCGACCCACCACTGTGCAGAGAGAACCTCTCTCTTCCACTCCACACTGCCGGCCTCTACCGTGGCGGCGAGTCTCCACCACCGTGGGCGTGTGGTGTGACAGGCCACACCGCCATCCGGAGCTCGCCTGCATTACCGTGAGCACCTTAGCGTGCAACTCCCTAGCCGTCGTCGCAGACCACCACCACCGAGCTACTGATCAGCCACCCTCTCAGTAACTTAAGACGTCTGGGAAATTTCCCAGACGTCTGAAGTTACCCGCTCACCTCCACTTCCTCAGCCTGCACTCTCCAACCGGCCACCAGACCGCCTGCACCCTCCACCGCTCACCGGCTGCAGACCTGCGCACGCCTACAGATCAGCCCGCGCTCTCCTCCAACGCCTGCAGACCAGCCTGCAGCATCCTCCAACAGCCGCCTGCAGCTTCCACCGCACACGCCAACCGCCTGCAGACCACCGCGCAAGCGCCCTCCTGCAGACCCTCCGCGCACCCACGCACAACCGCCTGCAGACCGCCCAACCGACCTCTGCAGACCCTCCGCCCACGCCAGCTTCCACCGCACACGCCAACCGCCTGCAGACCACCGCGCAAGCGCCCTCCTGCAGACCACCGCCCACGCACAACCGCGCGCCCTCCTGCAGACCCTCCGCGCACCCACGCACAACCGCCTGCAGACGGCCCAACCGACCACCGCGCACGCCAGCCGCACACGCCAGCCGCAGCAGTGCCCATGGCAGCGACAGCAGCCACCCCCGCAGCAGCAGCAGGCGGCGGACTTCACGCCAACAGGCTGCGCAAGCTGCCGGCTGCAGCACCTCCGCCGGAGCTCGTCCGGCCACCTCCGACCGCCGCGCGACTCGCCGCCACCACCGATTCGAAGCCCTTGATCCAAGGGACCTCCTCCGAGCTTCCCGCGCCCGACCATCGGCTCCTCGTCGCGCAAGACAACGGGGAAAAATTCCCCTGTTTTGCTACAGTAAAACGTTAATTAAAATTTACATTTTCTGCCATTGCCACATTTTAATCATATTCTATTCACTCTGCATTGCGGAAAATATCCTGTAGTTTCTCATAATTGCCATTTCAGCATTGTTTCTTGCTTAAACCTTAATCTAAAGGCAATCTTGGCTTGGTTCTTGTCCAAATTGACTCCGAACAAACATTTTTAAGTGGTGCGAATTTTAATACGTTATTGCCTCCCTGTGGATACGACCCGCTCCTCTGCGAGTGGTTATTTCTTATTAAAAATTGATTAGTCGATTTTTCCACCACATTAAACTACAAACGACTTAAAAGCGAAAGATCGACCGGTCACTAATCATAGGATCTTGGGGACCAAAATGTGACCAAATCAATCTTTCTAATGACTAATTGCAGTGCTGATTGATTTGGTTTATGCTTTGATTCTAAATGAGATTTTATAACTCGTTCAAAACATTATTGCTAATGTTTATTACTTCAGTACTAGTACCAGTTAGCTGTTGGTTCAAATCTGAACGACTAGAAAATTTATTTTGAGACTATGAACGTTGGGATTTAAACCCCAACATCTAGTAGACGTATTACTAAGGTCCTAACTCTATAAAAAGACCGTAGGACTCTTAGTTTGCACACAAGAAATAGATGAGAAAATCCTAGAGCTAGATTTTCATATTTCCACAATATTTCAAGAGAAGAAAAGGTAGTTTTTTGCTCTTAATCCCTCTACGGATTTGTAAACACATTGACGTGCTTTTCTTACGTAATTACAAAACATTCACATCCTTTCTAGGCTCTCTATTTGGTAATATTATTCTAATTATTGTTGAGAAGCTTGGGAATCTTTGTTGTAAGATTTTTTACTATCTTACACCAGTGCTCTTATTTTGTACTTGAGCTTTTGCTCATTAGGTTGTAACAAACCCGTTTATTGTACTTGGGTTTAGGTAACCCATTAATTACCTCGTTTAATAAAGTGATTCCCTCGGGGTTGAGGGAATCGGGTTAAAAATCTTAAGCTGTGAGGCTTAGGTAGTGGAGTACCCAAATGAGTGGGGAATCGCCAAGCATCTTGTGTCTATTTTGTGATTTGAATTATTTGTGTAAATCTTTTTGTTATTACTAATATTCACATTGAGTTTGTTTGTGCACATAGCCATCAGATTGCATAGTCTATAGTAGATCCTATCGGTGGTATCAGAGCAGGTTTCGAAAAAGATGTAACAAATCTCTTCGCGATGGCATCATCTTCAATAAGGCGCACTGAAGGACAATCATCAACTCGACCTCCCCATTTTGATGGGACGGACTATGGGTATTGGAAGACGAGGATGCAAGTCGTCCTTAAGGCGATAGATGAGGAGTCATGGACCCTCATTCAAGAAAGATATTCAGATTCGGAGCCACAAGAAAGAGTAGTATGGACGGCGGATCAGAAGAAGATTGTGACCAATGCGAAGGTGATGAACGTACTATATTGTGCATTATCAAAAGAAGAGTTCAACCGAATTTCGTATGCAGACATGTGAATCCGCATACGAAATTTGGAATACTCTGGAGGTCACCTACGAAGGGACCAGCAAGAAAGAAGACACGAAAGAAGTTAACAAGAAGAAGAAGAAAGCTTTCAAAGCAATGTTGGATGATAGCGACTCCAACATGGACACCGATTTCGATGAATCAGATGACAATGAGGTTGGTCATCTTTGTTTGGTAGCCACCACTGAAGACACAGATGAGGTAAATTCTGATTTTTCTCTTAATGAATTGTTAGAAGCCTACGAAGAGTTATATCATAAGATTAAGATGTTTAAAAAGGAAAATAAAGTTTTAAAGAATAATTATTAAACATTAGAAATAGATAAATCATGTTTAGAAATTGAATTAGAAATGTCAAAAGAGACTAATAATCAGTTGCATGTAAAAATAGTAGAGCTAGGAGATATTTATGAGCATTTTGAGGGGACTTTAAATAATCTCAAAATAACAAATAAGTTAAATATTGAATTTTGTGATTCATTAAAATCAAAATTTCAGAGTAAAAAGAACACATAAAATAAATAACATGTACCTAGGCATGCATGGATGTACCAAAAGATCAAAAAATGCAAGAATTATAAATCTAATACAAGAGAGGTCTATAAATCTCAGGGTTTAAAAGGTGCAAACCTGAAAGGACCAACAAGAAAATGGGTACCTAGAAAATATATTTTACATTATTTTGTAGGAGTAGATCAAAGTGATTAGTGGGTGTTCAAGGCACACAATAGAACACTCCAACTATAGATTGCATGAAGACCAAAAAATATGGGCTAGTGGAGCTTGGTATCCACTTTCATCATTGTACTACTAGTAATTTTTTTTGATATGATAATTTTTACCCTTTCATTTTTTTGATGATTGACAAAAAAGGGGGTGAAAAATAAAAAGGAAATAGTCATATTTTTAATGGGAGCATATATTGAGGGTGAGAATTAACTAGTTTAAATTTCCTTCATATAACATTGCTAAGGATAATTCTTTTCTTATAATTATCTATTTGCAACATAGTTTTTTCAATATCAAAAAGGGGAAGATTATTGGAACATTGTTCCGCATCTTGTTTTGGTGTTTACAAAATTATTATAGATTAATGTTTGCAATTGAGTGATATTTCAAATTTAGGTGAATATCAAGGCAAACAGAGAATTATGTCAAGGAGACATGATGACAAGGAGGCAAGATGACAAGGAGGAATTGATGATAGAAGATCATCTAGAGTTTTTTTTGTCTTTTAGATTAGAATTTTGTTTTATAGAATGTATGCTTCTTAAAAAAGAATCAAGTATTAAATCATAAAATTAATTAGAGATAAATTAGGATTAATATTGCGATCATTTTCAAAGAACGTTCTTTAAAGTTAATCTTTGTAAAATCTTTATATAAAGGTACTTGAAAGCAAGTATCGATATTGTTCATCACTACTGGTATATATAAGGCACAGGTTTGAGCTTATGTCTCAAACTGTGAACAAGTTTCGGTACTAACCATGAGTACTGGTATCTAATGGTCATAGTTTGTAGACTCAGTTTAGGGTTGGACCTTACAAGTACCGGTACCTATGATGAGTACCGGTACAAATAGTTCACAATGTCTAATCAGTCTCAAACCTAGGAGTTACAAGTACCGGTACCCATGATGAGTACTCGTACCAGGACTCATATGTACTAGCTGTAGAAAGATAGTGAGTAGCTAGTACCGGTACTTGTACTTCAATACCAGTACCAGTTATCCGTTGGTTCAAATCTGAATGGCTAGAAAATTTATTTTGAAATCATGAACGTTGTGATTTAAACCTCAATATTTAGTAGACGTATTGCTAAGGTCCTAACTATATAAAACGATCCTAGGACTCTTAGTTTGCACACAAGAAATAGATGAAAAAATCCTAGAGCTAGATTTTCATATTTTCATCATATTTTAAGAGAATAAAAAGTAGTTTGCTGCTCTCAATCTCTATATGAATTTGCTAACACATCAACGTGCTTTTCTTACGCGATTACAGAGCGTTCACGTCCTTTTTAGGCTCTCTATTCGGTAATATTATTCTAATTATTATTGAGAGGTTTAGGAATCTTTGTTGTAAGGTTTTTTACTATCTTACACTAGCGCTCTTATTTTGTACCTGAGCTTTTGTTCGTTGGGTTGTAATAAACTTGTTTCTTGTACTTGAGTTGAGGTAACCTGTTAATTAGCTCGTTTAGTAAAGTGATTCCCTTGGGGTCGAGGGAATCGGATTAAAAATTTTAAATTTGAAGGCTTAGGTAGTGGAGTACCTAAGTGAGTGAAGAACCACTAAATATCTTGTGTCCATTTTGTGACTTGAATTATTTGCGTAAATCTTTTTGTTATTACTAACACTTGCATTGAGTTTATTTATGCGCATAGCCATCATATTGCATAATCTATAGTAGATCCTACATAAATTTTAATTTTTGTTTATTTGATTGAAATTCATATGACACCATGTTAAATATTAGATATCTATACATATCTATTTAACTCCTAATATTTTCTGTCTTTCAATTATAATTTAATATTTTAATAATAAAACGTCGACCAAAAGTTGTGAGAGGAGAAGGGGGAGGGGGATCTTATTTAACTATATATCCCTAGAGAAAATTTTCTTTTTTTGAATGGGAGGCAGCGGGCCAGTGGCCCCTCCATAGCCCCCTCCCGGATCTGCCCTTGCTCGCCCCGTTTATTTGATTGGTTATAACCAAATAATTGGAGTTTTATCAAGATTCATATTCAACCTTGTAGAATTGAGTCCGAGAGAGATCACACTAGCAATCATGGTGTGGTAGGAAGTCAGGGTGAGAGGTCTAGCCTCCCATTTAGTTTTTCTTCTTCTCTATTGTTTGCGAGCAATGACATTATCATCGGCAATTCATCGCTTCAAATGTTGTTTTACAGGTTTGATTTTTTTTTTTTTCTGAATATGTCTTATTATAAAGTATACTTTGTTTCATAGCCAAGAGCATGTGAGAGAGTGGACTGAGGAGGGGCCTGCCTTTTCTGTTTGATTGCCCCACTGTGGGATAAATCGATGCAGCAGGTGCAAAGTCATGTGAACTCAAGGAGACCCAATAGCGGCAATTGAATTATGTCACAAAAAGTGCCCGCGCATCCGACGATCAAGTACAGATACTCAGCGAGCACACGCACAAATGTACACATCAAAAGCAAGAAAGAATAAGAATATTGTACCTACTGATGGAAGCCCTTGACTTGCGTGCCTATACTTCATGGCGTTTAATCTGCCGTTTGGCATGATAATTATTAAGTTTTCCGAGACAAGTAGCCACAACAAAATGTGGAATGTGGTAGAACCCACTGTGGACGCGCATGTTTGCGGCTTCCACATGTCATTGATCAGATATGTAACAACAGTACATACGTACAAATAGAGGAGGGTACAAAATCATGATCACCTCTCCTCCAAGACGCAAAATAGAACTTAGAAAGGAGAAGGGGAAGGGGAGTGGGGGGACTCTTGGGTCAGCGTACAAAAACATCTAGTTATCTATGCCTTGCCTTGTTGCAGCAATACCTACACCTGTTACACCTGGCACATGGTGTCGTATGAGCCATGATGTTATTCTTCCTCTCTCTCTCTCTCTTCTCATATCTACATCCAATTACTCCTGGACGTGGTCCTCCTTCGGGATTGGCGTTTCCACTCCACCAGGCGACGCAAGAAGTCCATCACCTGCACCCCAAAGAATCCAACACATCACGTACGTCACGTGTAAACTGTGCACAAAAGATGGAATGCCAAGCTGGAAGATTCCTTAATTACCTCAGAGGGCTCCTGCAAGGTGTAGGAGGCGCTGGTTTCCTTTGGGATCTTAGAAACCAGGATACCAAGCCCCTGTCCCCTCTCACGCAGCACCTAATACAATGAATTGTCCATGTAGGTGGTCACAAGTATGTATGTATACATACATACATATATATATATATATATATATATATATATATATATATATATATATATATATATATATATGTATGTATATAGGACCAAAGGGGTGTGGTCTTACCTTGAAGGCATCCTCGTCGGTGCGATCGTCTCCAATGTAGACAGGGAGCACGTCATCAGAGTCCGCAAATCCTGCACCAACATGGAGAAATATATATAAATCTTCCATCAAGTTTCCATCTTTTTAACATGTGCGGATGCAAACGGGTTGTGGGGTGGGGGGTTGTTGTGGTGGCGGCTTACCAAGAGATTCTAAGAGGAACTCCAAGGCCTTGCCTTTGTCCCATTTGATGGTGGGCCGAATCTCGTGCACCTGCAGCCAGGGGGGGGCAGGAACAGGGAGCTCAAGTCAGGTTCACGTACCGGTGTCTCCACATGTTAAAAAGGAGAGGCACAGAGAGAGAGAGAGAGAGAGAGAAAAGAGGCAAGTTCGTGGCTTTCTGGTGTCATCATATGATCAATTAAGCACGAGGCATCACCTTTCTGCCTTTGGTGAGCCGCAATTTTGGGTACTCCTTCAGCACAGCCTTCACCTGCTCCTCCAGACCGCTCCATCTCTGTGGGCACAAGCGCGCACATGCAGGGGAAAAAGAAAGAGGGCGGAAAGGTTGAGAAGACCTCGTACTTTCTTTATAGCAAAATCTCAAGTCTAAGAATAGGAGGAATTCCTCCACACCCATAAAGGTGAGACGTCTAGCTAGACAGACTTAAACCTACAAGGTGGGCAAAACGCCTAGAAAGATGCAGTCTTTTTTCACTTGTGGTGTCTGTGGGGATTGTGGAAAGGGTTATGGGAATGCTTTGCTATACCGACCTTTTCGTCCACACATCTGAAGTGAACGGACAGGCAAAACTTGTTGTTCTCAACCATAGCCCCCGGGACTCCCCTGGTCTTCTCCACCAGAATGCCACACACCTGTGACCCACGGAAGAGGTAAGCGTGGCACGGAAACCCGTTGTATGGGAAGGGGGAGATCAAGGGAGAGAAACCCACCTCGTCAATCATGGGAATAAACTCGCTGGCTGGTTGGAACAGGACCGCCCTCTCTTCCTGCGTCTGTTCCCATGTAATACATACAAAAAAAGCTACAACCATTATGAATCAAACTCCTACGATTTATTAATAGAAGTGGAGGAGAAATATAACAGAAACGGACCTTGGCGCAGCGGGGGCCCCTGGTGGGGCCTCTAATGTCCATGCCGTGGCTGCCCGCGTAATACAGTTGAGCAAGGCGTACGAAGTTATATACCTAATACCAACAAATGAAATAGGCACGGTTGAGTCCGAAAACATATATACGTCCTCTCCCTAATTAATGCAACACCAATCCCACACGTATATAACATATCCCCAATCTAGCTACGTTGAAAGATACAACACACCTTGTCTCTGCACCTGCCGCTGACGATGGCCGTGGGGAAGTATCTGGCGACGCCCCTCACCGCGTCCCTCATCTGTTCATGGTGGCAATGGAACAACAACAACAAACCCATGTTATAATATATCGCGAGCTCGAAAAAGGTGCACGAGTGGACGTCGAAGAGGAGGAGGAAACGGGGGGCGCGGTGTGGTTGAAGAGAAGATCATCACCGCTTCCGACATGAAGGCGCGGTCGGGATCCTCGACGATAGGCGAGAGGGTCCCGTCGTAATCGAGGAACATCACGATCTGCTTCCCCTTGGAGGAGCCCACGATCTCCTCGAACATGCCCAACGCCGACGGATGTCGAATCTGTCAGAGAAAAGGATGGAACCCGGATCCTAAATCAACGTGGGGATTACGGATTATCTACAAAGAAGCAAGCTTTTGGTTGGTTGGCGCCCCACCATCCAATCCATCTTCTCCTTGGGGATGGCGGCGGGGCTCACCCTCGCGTGGGTGGGGGACGAGGCCTTCATGGCGTCGACCCACCCTGCGATGCCCCTGCCGACGTCGAGGGGCTTCACGAGCCGCCTCCTCGCGCCGCCCCCGCTGCAGGGGGGCGGGTACGGGAAGGGGCTCGGGACGGTCTCCGGCGGCACCACATTCTGGTTGGTCATCCTTCCCTTTCAAACAAGAGGGCTTAAGATAGAAAGGAAGGATTGGTAGATAGATATACGGGGGTAAGAGGAAGAAATGGGATTTGCGATGGCGGGGGGGTGGATTTGTTTCTGTTTGGTGCTCGTGCAAGGCGGGGAGACGAGAGGTGGGGGTGGATTTATAGGGGGCGGGCGTGAGGTGTGGGGCCCACCACCATATCAAAAGCACCACGGGAACTGGCAACACCTCACCGCGAGAGCTTTGGTTCTTTGTTTGTTTGCGCGGGGTCGGGGTGGGGGTGGAAGGGAGGGACTACCGCCAGCTGGCGGTGACGTGCGAGGTGAGTGGGACCCACGCGGCACGTGTGCGGGCCGAGCATGCAAACGAACGCGACTCGGACGTTGCGGCAGTCGGAGTCCGAAGCGGCGTATTGTTGCGTCTGCTGCCTGATTAGGCCATTTTATTTCGATTTTTTTTTTTTTTGTTGTTGGGTCGATTAGGAATCTGGTCTGCAATCTGCTTGGGCTCAATTTTCTGAAGGTAGAGCTGACCCGTGTGCTTTGCCTACACTCCTAATTTGTTTGATTCCCCTCTTGAGTTTGCCTTCGTTTGGTTTGAATTTTATGCTGATTATGAGGATTTTCAAACCCCCGACTTTCAATGGAAGTGGCTACGTTCAGGGTTGGTAGATGATATTGTTTTGGTCGTACTTCAAGATTTCTCTCTCCTTCTAGTGGAAGTATTTACCTTCGTTACAATTAACGCTACAAAAAAAAATAAAAAAGGATTTTTATTATAGTTGAAAATCATGACTAAAATACTTAAAAATTACCGCCAATTATCGTCGACAATAGTTGCATAGCGAGGGTTGGATTAAGGTTTCATCCAACTCCAACACCAAAAGTCTTAATTTTTTATTATAATTTAAGAACAGTAACTAAAAACTCTTTAAATGATAATGTGCTTATCATGACCGGAATTTTCTTTGGTATCATTTAATTTGGTTGAACATCTACGTCATGACTGATCAACAGAAATTTCTTACTTTGAACGGTAGTATGCTTCCAGTGAAACCACTTCTTTCCTCTTGTCCTCATCTCATAGCTATTTGATTTATCAAACGCTTACCATATTCTACGTCATGGTCGTGTCTCCAAACTGCTGACGACCTACTGATCTACAATACGGCCACTCAAATAATACATATACACACACACACACACCTGACCTTGGGATTA
This sequence comes from Thalassia testudinum, assembly GCA_037157565.1. Taxonomy (NCBI): domain Eukaryota; kingdom Viridiplantae; phylum Streptophyta; class Magnoliopsida; order Alismatales; family Hydrocharitaceae; genus Thalassia; species Thalassia testudinum. The sequence goes on from JAZHRO010000059.1 coordinate 25,363,159, forward strand.
AATTACAAGAAAATACTCTTTTCGTTATCAATCAAGATTGACCATTGGCTATGAGCTTTGTTAACTCCCCACATTACTTAGTGGCAAATTTTCACATCTCCTATCTAGATCTCCTACTTTCCATCTACTAACTCAACAAATAGATACGGGACTCATTCATAGACAAAACAAATGCCATACTTAAGAATCGAAGTCTTCCGCATCCTTCCTTTCCAACCAATAGCTAATCTTCTACATTGTGGTTTCACTTCTCTTCCTTTCTATCTATGAAAATTCCACGGTCTATAGTCTTTCAAGTTAACATCTGATTCAATGCAACATGATTTGCCACCCAAATTCCAATACTTGTAATGCATCATTAACATCAAGCTATTCAACGCCACTCTTCTCTCTGAACACCTCCATAATTTTTAAAATAATGGTGTCTCTTGGTATAAAATACCTTGTGCGTCCCATTATAAAACTTCTCAGACGTTTGCTAGAGAAGAGGGAGTGAATCCATGCATTAGGAAATGTGATAATCCAAGTTCCATCATTCAAAAGAAACTGATGAGATCTGAGTCATTGGATATGAATTATCTATCTAAGCAGAAAATTGCCGTCATTCAACACCTAGTTATAAAATATTAATCGTTAAACAATAATTCATAAAATATTAAATAAAATATTATAATGTTAATATGATGAGTATTGCCAAGAAAGAGAAAGTTTAAAAATTTAGAAACCAGAAAGAAAAGACAACTAAGGTCTCATAGTACATCAAAAAGAAACTAAGATTGGAAACTAATTAAGCACTGCCAGAAAATATCTACTGTTTGCATAGATCGTCTTTTGATATTGATCTAAGTCCCACACTAGAAGCATCAAATGTAATTGTTGCACTCGGCTACTCAGCTACACTTGAGTATAGAGCCAAAGAATATGTCAGCAAAAGTTAAATAGAATAGAACGAAACAGCAATGCCAAGAGAACACAAAGAGTGGGTATTGTTTATATGTTAAGTCATTTATCAAGTATTGTTCATTATTTAATAATCCATTTACTATTATATACTTTGCCCATTCAATTACAATCTTGATGATCCCAATCTATTCCTCAGGTATGAGATGATCTTAGAGTGATATCCCAAGAAGCATAATTGATATGAGACACCTTCTTAGCTAGAAGAATCACTTATACCCATTCCACTCCTCAATCCTTCACTGTGGGGTCATTGCAAGGAGTGGTGGATATGTTGTGTGATGTAAACACGTTTTGTTATACATGCTGAACCATAGACAATCATTCATCCACTCACTGGTCGAGTAAGTACAAACAAATTCAAACCCTCGAGCCACACACCCTGCTATCCCAGTTGACCATTAATGAGTTGCAAGTAGGCCAGCAACTCCTTAATCAATCCAACCAACCTAAATCCAGACCGACCCTATAGCTAAAACTCCAGCAAGTAGCAAGGACTGAACCAGATATCCTAATATTCATAATTTTTAGATAAATTCGTCATTAACTTATTCCATAGTGTTTTATTGGATAAATGAATTATGAGAACTTCAAATTCATGTCTCATTTATTAATCAAATGGCACATTCATCATTTAACCCAAGTGTCTAATTACGATATTGAAAAATGTTCATGACTTCCATTAGGATTTTTAAGATAATTAATAGTACTAACTCGATTACAGGGAGATTATGGAAATCAAATCACTAAATCAACGTTCGTTTATGACCTATTAGAGACCAATGTGGCATCTTAACAGGAGCTATTATATCTGAATTTCATTCAATAAAGATCATTATTTGACCTTAGTTCTGTTATTATCCATCAATCATATTATCAATCATTAAGAATTAATATTAATCAATCATATTATCAGCCATTTATTGACCTTAGTTCTATTATTCATTAATAATGATTCATCAATAAGAGGCAATCACAAGTATTATTTATTAAGTTCAAAGTACCCAAGCAAAAGAAATATATAGTTGACTTTGGACTCCAATGACCAATAAGAAAAAAGAATGCACGCGAAATGATGCTACATGCGAAAAAAAATCACGATAATGACTCACAACATAAGGAAGAGAATGACCACTCCACTTAGTGTTGTTGGGGGATACAATGATTTTGAAATACATGTTAGAGACCTTGGCGTATTGCCTCGTGCACCCTCATAATCCATGCATGCTTTGAGCTGGTAGAGAACCTAGGTTAGATAAGCAAAGAACAAAGTCTTATACACGTTAGAGCAATTTCTTGAATTTTAACATATGAAATAGTATTGAAAAGAGATTTTGCAACTCACCAAAGTGTAGCACTCATTGAGATGATTTTGATGAAACCTTATTTTTGAAAAATAGAGTTTATTTTACTCCAAAATAGCATTGAACCAGTCTGGTTTGGTCGAACCAAGCCACTCGTGCCCCTTGGACATGTGTCAAAATCAGATTGGTTGCTCCTGTGCTTTTGGATCTCACCGAGGATCACTATTCAGCTATTACAATGGTGCCATGTGTCACGCGTTGGAGCTATAGGCATGATCGAGCCTGCGCCACTCGCTACTTTGCATGCATGTAGTCGTGAGATCGTTCGCATTCTCCTCTGCTCCCACGTGCCTTGCACCAGCAGCACACGTGTCGTTGCCACTCGCTACTGCTATGTGGAGGATCTTACGAAACGGCGCCACACTTGATGCAAAAATTGCGTTGGGATACTAGCCGTCACTCGAAATTGTAAGAAGGTCATTCACCATGTTCCCCTTTTTCATCTTCTTTCTTCTTTTCTCCCTTCCTCTGGAGATGTGTGAAATTTGGAGAGAGAAATGATGACCCAAAATCTTAATTTAGGCCTTATATAAACCACTATCCAAGATTAGCTAGATTAGGATTTTCTTGGGTTTTGACATAAGCACATTTAGGTGCTAGTTTAGTTACATCTTAAACTCGTTCATCTATATTTAGTATAACTTGAGCTATACACCTTAGATTCACATGAAACAAGAATAATTGGAAAGGTTGAAATGAGAAAAATTCAATAATTAAAAAATGTAGTTATTGAGGAATTAACTTAGGATAAGTCAAGTCTTTCCTACTTTTGCATAAACATAGGCGTTAAGGAAGGGTTTTGGAAATTTTTTTCTCAACCTATTTCTTATATTCCCAATCAATAACCTTCTTTATTTGGATAGGAAATCCTTTCCTCTCCTTAAACATTGTACATTTTTACTAAAAAAAGGTAAGAGTACACAAACGTGGAATGCACCGCAGTAGTATGGACTATGTCATGCATCTCCCTCATAGATGCACTCTCTCCACTTGGATGTGACTCACCACCAACCAAAGATTTAGAGACTCACCATTAGAATGCACCAATGTATTAAAATATCACCAATAATATTTATCATTGCTATGCAAAAGGATGTGTGCCCCTTATAATGCACATGGTGGGGATACCACTCGTTAAAGATCAAGAAATTATTAATTATTTTCACTTGAAATAAAAATTATCGGTGGCATTTAGTTCAAATGCAAAAATTAACTATAATATTTCAAAAATTACCGATGACATATCGTTTAAATACAAAAATCATTTGTGATATTTGCTTCAGAACTAAAAATCATCGTTGATATTTGGCTTAAATGCAATAACCACCGATAACATTTGATTCAAATGTAATAATCACTAGTATTTGGTTATGTGGGGGAGGGTGAGTGATGGTGCAGGATCCACCATTTCCATGGATTAAGGAGAGTCGATAGGGATGCAAACAGATTGGGTTCGAGTCAGGTTTGACTAAAGTTATATTTATACCCATTTACAAAACTCATATCCATAACTTACCCAATCATTTATCCATCGAGTATAAAAATCTAAACTCATAACTATACCCATCTACCCATCGCGTATCCATTTATTAATTGATTTTACAATCAAATCATACTAAAATTAAAGTTAAAGAAGGAAGAAAAATCTATAACATGATTCATTAATTATTTATGTTTAACAAGCTCGAAGCATAGGGACTTAAGTAACTGAAATTTTGTTAATCTCCACTGAAATTATTTAAAAAAAAATCCTTTAACGATAATACATCCAAAACAAAAAGGAAAAAATTAGAGAAAGATAAAATGTAACTACATGTTAAATGAAAAGATTCTCATCAATGGAAATTTCAAAAATACTTTTAAGCTTCAAAATCACGGAAAGAATCATAAGGGAGATTAAAGTTAAGAAAATGAGAATCTTAAACTGAGATTTATATATCTTAAGCAAATGAGAATTTTATTTAGATACTTGAATCAAGTAATTGAATATAAATTTATACCTATATCCATGTCCAAACATAATCAAATTTTTTAGATAAAATTTATATCCAAATTAAATTTTACCCATTATTTTTTAATCGGATGAAATATTTCAAAACTCATATCAAAACTTATATATCTTTTTTGCAACTCTTGTTACAAAATCCGTTGCGGGAGGAGTTCTTTTAAATGTCACCCAAAAAAAAAACCCCACCATCCGAAATTTAAGTTCGATATTATACAATAAATATAAGTAAAACGATTATTACATTTGAATTTAAGTTTCCCATACGTTGATATCTATTTTACGTGGGTCGTACCATTGTTATTCCCAGATATTGAAAGGGTAAAAAGTGACCGACAAGCCAACTATAAAAAGCTGCTATTACCCAAACAGCTTATAAATTGCCACGTGAAAAGCCATGTCACTCCAGCGATTAATCCAACCGCAGCTGCTGTGAACTTTTTTCTTTCTGATGGTTGCCTTAATTACATTTTACTGTTGGACTGTACCCGTTAATATTTTCGAGTAAAAAGAAATAATATTTACTCGAAGAGCAACTCAGCTCAAAAAAATATAATTAATTAATTAAATTAATATTTTAAAAATCAAATCAAATCAGTAAATTCAATCGATTCAATTGTAAATCAATATCATCCTCGTTGGATCTATCGATTTCAAGTAATAAAAGTTAAAATTAATATAATCAATCAAAATTAAATTAAATTTGTCAATATAGTTAAATTGATCATCTGTTTTCATCATTCTCTTGAGAATTAAAATAATTAGAAAAAATATATATATAATTATAAAATTTGAAACAAAAATTTAAAAGTTTATTTTTTATTCAAGGTTAGGTTCTAAATTTTGATTATATATTTAATTTTTCTTTAATAATGATAAAAATATCAATTTAATTTTAATTAAAATTACAAAATAACTTTTCTTATTGTATATTTTAAATTGTTTATTATTAAACATCAATTCAAATCGAATAGATTTATCTGAACCAATGCAAATTAATCTAAAGATGTTACGATTTAAATTTTTTTGATTTCTTTACATGCTAATATCTTACCGATGTCATCACCGATTCACTTGATTGAATCATTAAAAAAATCAAATTAACATCTACCCCCATTCAACGAATTATTCAATTTTTAAAATATTGAGTAAGACATCCTTCCAGAGAGTCAGGAATGTGCAAAATAATGCAAAAAAATTAAATATATTACTCTAAACTAAAGTTAAAATGGTTGGTAATAATGAAAAGCAAGTACCGCTTTATATTACTATTAAAGTAGAAAACTATATTAAGTAATAAGCACTTTTAGTAAATTTTAAAGCGCCAATTATTGACATAACTATAAATAATTGACCAAATGGTTTGCTTGACGATGGAGTACGCGCATGACGCTGGTTGACCCGAAGTAACATACTTTTTCTCTTTCTGGCGTCCAACGAGACTCGAATAATTGCCTCCATTTTTGGAGTTACGCTCGTCAACTGTGACGTTTTGCGTGTAGGGCATCCAATGGTTTGTCGGTACTATTGGTCCTTTAGACCAAAGTTGTTTTTTTTTTTTTTTTAAGTTCTCATAATTGAGGTCCAGTGGGATTGAGATTTTTTCTTTCTCATCTTTGAGGTATTAGTTGGCAGGAGAAATTATTTTTTACGGATAAACATTATCTGAGACGAGATTGTGGGATAAAGTTGAGATAAAGGATAAATTTTATTTGGTTATTCAATGGGTCAAATTAAGGAATTAGGAAGTGTAAATGTATTTATTGAGAGGGATTGTTAAAATTTGAGATTGAGACAATTTTATGTCTTCTTCTCTTAAAATTATCTTATTTTAGAATTGTTGGTTAATTTTGAAGATGCCTAATCTTAGAATTAAATGATTGGATGGAAGGGATAATCTCAAAAAATAAATAACATGCATGTAGGATGTAATTCTCTTTCACATAATTTTGTGCTTTTCGTATTTATGCAAGTGCAGCCAGAAGGCATTGCTCCTAACTAGAAGCATATAACAATAGTTTCACAACTAATTGGAAGACTCAAGTATCGCCGTGGGGTTGTTTTAGTGATAAAGTCCTCTATTGGCATAAGAAGTCTTGGAATCAAATTCCAATCCCACCATATTTATACTTTCAAGAGATAAAAAAATATGAAAGACCCAAGTACAGTTATAGGGCATAAGCTTACTGAAATGACATTCTAATGAAATGTTGCTCTAGTCTTCCTTCAATATTTTTGAAAATTTGAAAATAAAACTTATGTCACATCTGACGATGTCACATTCACCAAGATCGAATACCTCTCAACCAACAATGATTTGGTCACCTGAATAAAGCATATGGGCTCAACGCACACCTCATCCCACATAGCCTTCGAGGCTACAACCCAGGACAAACCTTTTTTGACTCCAACGCCAACTTAGCAAGCACCATGTGGTCAAATGCCTTCAAACTAACTTCCTCCCATAGTTAATACCTAACAAATCACAATCCCACTAGCCATGATAGAAATATTAATAATATGCATCAACTACATCACCCTCATTGCAAAGAGACACGATCTCAATTGCAAATTGGTTCCACATTGGGCCAATTTTTTTTGGGTTCCTAGTCAAAGTTGGTTTTAGTTTTCTATCATGCACCTTTTAATCGTGCATGTTGAGCAAAGATTGAGCGTTGTCAGCATGCTTTACGTGTCCATGATCTGGTTTTCTAATGAGTGGAGTTGCGGTATCAAAGAATTTAAATTATGACACACCAAACGTTCTTATATTAAAAAGTAGGCTTTTTTGCCTGCCAAGCCATAATATGATAGTGGTAGGTTCACATTCCTTGACTTTGGTTGAAAGTGATGTTCGTTGGAATCCAATTTTGCCATGTGATGCAGAAAACATGTCTTCTCCAATTTACTCACAAAAAATTTTAAGTTATTAAAGGAAAAACAAGTAGGCCTTTCACTAAAATCAATATCCGCTGTGGAATTGGTAAGGACGAGCTGGAATACAACAAATATGGCAAGTCAACCACATCAACTGTGTCATGCTCCAAAAGGAGCAGTTGAGCAAGAATGATCGAACCATTTTAAATTTTTGGTCAACGGTACCAGAGAAAAATAATATCGTCGACATGGCACTTGTGGCCGTCCATGTTGCTCCAAATCTTTGATAGAAATAGGAAGAAGTACTATTGTAAATGCAATGCCCTCAACAGTTCGATTTGATATCAACAATCATTATAAGCGGAAATATTTACCAAAGTAGAGTAGTACAATATATAGCTGTTTAAATTTTTAATTTTTTTTCTAATAATATCCTCTTAGTTAGCATATTAATTAAACAAAGTTGGGTCAACAGATGAGAAAAGAAAAAATTTCATCTAAATACAAAAAGGACTCGTAAATGTTCAAGAACTAGCCTACGAAACCCCGAACAACAGAGGTTAAGCATAACATCATAAGAAATGACTGAATTGAAAGAAAAATCAAGCAGATAATCGCTCAACTAGATGGATCATTATCAACATTCTGGCAAAAGAAAGACACTGTTAGTCAGATGACTCAGTTAAACAGATTACATAAGTCCGACATATCTGGCTCAAGATGTAATCAGATAGATGGATTCTCTAGTTGACTGAAGGGCCTGATAGATACATGGAGTCTCTAGTCAACAGTGATCCTAACGAATAGATGAGAAAACCTGTTCAACAAATTTCAATTAAATAATGGTTACCACATTTGTTACTCCATCATCACCTTCTTCAACAAACATGCGTAACATGTTAAAAAACGAGTATGGCATGTCAGCAATTTGATCGATCAATGCAAGAAGGTCTCCAAATCACGCTCAATAGTCAATACTCACGTTATGGAGAACTATATTATTTAAGTGATCAGTTGCCGTCCTCATATGAGACCATGGCATAAGACAAGAAAGAGAAAAGTGTAAATTTTTGTATCCTCTAATCTTACTAACTAAGTGAAAATTTGAGGGTAATCATATCCTTTTCAAACATAAATACATTTTGAATGGAACTGGATCATTAAATTCCTATCTTGTATGTGATTGCATGTTTTTTTTAACAACCTTTCCCCTATTCGTGAACTCGATAAGGCTCAGCAAAGAAGGGCTCCAATCACATATACTTCCATGGCTTATACTATGGATGTATTTGAAGGTAAATTTTTGGTAATTTGAATGGGTGATCGGCAACTAGAAAGAGATGTTCTGAGAGGATGAGGAAGGCTAAACTCGGGAAGTCCTTTCTTAGTAAATGGTGCAAAAGGCAAGGAACAAAGCCTTCTGATGTTTCATTCTCAATTAATTGATCAAGTGTACGAAGATATTTCTTCGATTTCAAGGTAATCTGACCATTCTATCGAGGTTTCCAAAGTTTAAATGAATTTTGGATGTCGGGATGAGGTTCCCACATCTTGGATTTGCCTCTCTACTTCCCTCTTATTGAATAGAGCGAGAAATTTTCCTTGATTCTCTCTCAATAACATGTGTAAATGAATAAATCTAAATTTCCTTTGAATCTACTGAAGTTTTGGGTGAATTTGTTTGCTGTTAACTTAGCATTCAAATTAAGCTAACCAGAGTTTGATCAGATTCATACTTAAGGATCAATAATCCTCCTTAGTGTAGTCTCTGGACAGCATTTATAAAATCCTTATAAGAAGTGCTACAAGACAAAAAAAAAAAAGAAAAAAACAAAAGGTGATCGTTTAGGAAAATGAATTGGTTCACTTCCTCTTCTAATCATCTAAGAAAGGTCGATATTAGGAAGTAACGATTTAGATCCAAAGCATTAATATCGATTTCAATGATCCTATATTATTAATAAATAAATATGGTTCATTATTTTTTATAATTTGGGCAGGCCCGATGATCACCCCTACGATCAAAAGCTTTGTCAGGTGAGTCGGAATGCCCGTGTTGTCTTGACTCCACTTGCCGAATAAAAGTCTCTGATTGGTCAAAACTGAGAAATTGCCCATTGGAATCGAAGTAATAAAGCTGGGGAACAGCGACAGCTTCCACTTGCGCTTGGAAGTTCCATCAAGGGCGCACCCTTACAACCTTGGTTGAAAGTGGACGCTCTCTCCAAAATAAACTAGCTATATGTCGCAATCTTAGTTGAAAGTGGTGAGGTTCCCCTCGTATTCATACACCTCCATTCCTCTGAGTACAGAGACACCAAATAAGAATCTTTAATTGCTTTTGCATCCACTTGCCCAATTGGGTCAAAAACGCCACTTTAAATGCCTTACAGTTCTCGCATGTGATACATATATTATAATTTATTCCATAAGTAAAACATATTCAACCATTCATAGATAGTGCCACGATTCTCAACTTTGTTTCACACTTTGTTGCCATTGCCCAAAAAGCTTATGTATGCAAGATGCTACGTATCTAGATGGTGAATATGAATATATGCTTTTCGAACGAGTGCGAGTCCACACGATATCAAAATGGTCAGTACCAACTTGTTTAATTAGTTCCAGTGTTCTATGTCCCTTGAAGCACCCACGTGGCTATCAAGCTCCATGCAATAATCAACGCATGCTGTCACAAATTAATATGGCACGTTGTTGGCCATGATTTTTTGCTTTTGGGATGGGAACTAGAGGCATTGATCGTGCTTTCCTCAAACCGTCGCATGGATGATGGGAGACACGAAGAAAATGGGGGAGGCTATAGAATTGATGAAAAGTAGATACCTTAGCATCAATAATGCCTATGCTATATATAGCATTCCACGATGTTACCTATGAATCCTATAGCATCCATGCTCATAGCATCAATGTCCTTTCGAGCAACAGCGGAAGTCTGAAATGCTTCGTAAAATTTTGAAAATAAGCATTTCATTGAAAGGAAAGAACTTCATACAAGAAATGCATCTTAGAGTGAAAAGGAAAAAATAGAGAAATGTTACCAACAAAAAGAGGAAAATATATCCCGTAGAAATGAGGAAACATAAAAATAAAAAAATAGACAAGAAATAAAGGAGAGAAAAAAAAAAATGTTTCTAAATCAGGAATCAGACGAATTCTCAAAAGAGATCGATCCCACACTTGTAGAACAATAAAGCGCCAACGAGAAAAAATCTCGAAGACTACGCTAACGGAAAATCGAATAAATCAGCAACTCACTAGCGTCAGAAATCCCGACCGTGATAAATACAGGGTTACACGTGATTCCATACAAAACACAAAAAACAACAATAAAAAAGAAAAGGAAAACCAATCAACTCCAACAAATCAAACCCGCCAACAACGACAAAACGATCGCCTACCACCCCCCTACGACTGTGCCACAGAGCCATCAGCCGTAGCACGCCATGGCCTGGCATGTCAAGATCGAACGCCATAGAACAGATCGCCACGGCACGTTGGAAACGAACATCGCCATTGCTCGCCGGATTGAGCATTGCTACACCGCATGCCATAGCGCTGCTCGCACAACGCCACAGCAACGTGATACATCAACTGCTGCACCACGGTTGTGCGTCGGACGGCCACACGTAACTCACCACTCCACGACTACACAACCACCACGACCGACCATTACAAGAGGTGAGAAGCTATACATGTCAAGAAGGAGGCTAAATCGAAGGAGTAGAGAGATCCAAGGGAAGGAAGGGAAACAATCAGGGGTGGGGAGGGGCCCGATCGGTCGTGTAGGGGTGGTGGCGGGGTGGGGAAGGAGAAGGTGGAAGCAGGTGCTGTGATTTTCCAATTAAAATGACATACTTTGGCCATCGTCTACACGTCAATCTTCTGGATAATGTTGGGACAGAGATTTGAATGTAGATCTTTAAAATCAAAGTCGCCATATGTCTACCCTGGCGGACCACAAACTGTCCCTGTTCACCTCCTGTTTAATATCAACACAATTGATCAGTATGCCGTGCCTTTTCTTTCGTTAGATTCTACGCTCATTACCGCGATCTCGGGTCCAAATGGACCACACTAGCAATTTTGCTTATGGTAGGAAATAAATGTTGGTTCAATCACATGCCCATCATCCTCTTACGTATTGTTGAGGGACTACTTGATTTATTGAAAATAATTCTTCCTAGATAATCGCTCAATAGAAGTCACGCATAGAACTTCAGTATTCTACTTGAAATAAGGCATTTTACCTCTATTTTTTCTTGGGTGGAAGATTAATCGCTCAACTACCAGAGAACTCAAGGAGATGGTATAACCAACTCTTTCTTAGGAGAGAGAGTCTATTCTTAACTCACACTACACTTCATTGTCCATAGATTTCATATAAACGGTTCACATTGAATAATATATATCTCAGGGCCTGTTTTTGTCAAGGATTTTACCCTCAATTATATCATGGGATAGGACCAAACATGTATCCGTTGGGGTGATTAACTTAACCCTGATTCCTCTAGGTTATTGTGACAGTCCCTGTTGCAATATGAGATCTCTCATTTTCACGTAAACAACCCTTTTGATGTTACAGGACATCTCCCAACTTAATCTTCTTTTGGCAAACACAGGTAGAAGATATCCCTTTCGCCTCTCACAAATACAACTAAGGTATGTTCTCTTTTGCGACTTTGATTTCAAATCGTGATTAACTAACACTCTACGTAAACCATGCCATAAGGTTTGTTTTCTCAATTAATCACATGTGCTTACGACATATTTCTGATTCCTCCACGACAAGCAAACTCTCCTCTATTCAAAGGTATTGTTTTGGGTAATTGTTTGGTCCATTAATCATTTCAAGTTGAATTATTAAAAAGTGAGATGAATGTATTTTGGATGATTTCATCCCTTAACTAGGATTATATCAAGTGCTTTTGTTTTGAAATTCATCAAAATCTTTGACCTGTAAAAGCAACATTCGGAGATTTCGAAGTCCAGTTGGATACTGAAGGATGCCCTGATAAAAAAAAATAATAATAACAAATAGAAGAGCAATCCGAGGGCCTTGAACTTTTTTCTGTAGACTTTTTCAAGAGTAATTCTTTTAAAATCTATAAATACATCATCGGTAAAGTTTAAAGATATATTTGACAAAGATTATATCAAGATAAAATACTGTAAAAATAAATTATAAGATATTTGATTATAGTATAAGATCAAGTACTGTGATAAAATGATCGATAATATAATGTAATTTTAATAAATATTTTTTAATATGATATTAATGATTGATAGCTTACTATTATTAAAAGATCTCATTTTTATTTCACTCCAGCCTTAACCACTACAATGTTTACATGCCGCTACAATAACGTTATCCCACGTCTTATCCTCCAACCCAATGAAACCTAAACATAGATAATATATGTATATTTATAACACAAAGTGCCGCACGTGTCCCCAATCACCCCCACCCCACCGGGACTAAAAAAAGAAAGTCGCCCCCGCCCCTCCTCTTACTGTCGTCTTTGTCCCAATCTAATTAACTATCAAATTATTGTTGCAATAAATTATTTGAATGTAAGGATTTTTATGTGAATATCAATAATTATTTTTTAAATTACTTAAATATTATTCAATTTACCTTCTTTACATATATATCATTAAAAAGATAATATTATTTTTATTTTTACCACTTCATTAACTATAATCATTAAATTTAATGATTTTAGAATGAATTGTAATAAACAAAGTTTTTTTACCCCAAAATTATTTTTTTATCCTCCAAATTTTTTTACTCATAAAAATTTTTTTTAGTCTTCAAATTAGATTTTTCTAATTTTCACCCCCTCCCTTCTTCCTCCTCTCACCAGTTCACCTCCCTTCCTCCTCATCTCTGACCACCTCCAACATCCCCCGTCTCTAACCTCCAACCACTTCCTTCACACCCCTCTCACTAACCATCATCTCCTCCTCCTAAGGTGACATCGAAAAAGAGTTCCCTGAAATCCACCACCACCACCACAACAACATCTTTGAGTGCCTCTTTGACCATAAGCTCAAGAAGGATGTTATCACGGATTGTGAGAAGCTGAAGGGTGCTACCACAAATGGTGAGAAAATGATAGAAGGCGAGAGCAAGGTCATCACTTTGGGAAGAGGTGGTGGTTAAAGAAAGGAGGCGAAGTAGGTGGCTGGAGGTTAGAGAGTAGTGATGGAGGAGGTGGTCAGAGGTAAGAAGAAAGGGAGGTGAACTAGCGAGGGGAGGGGGGGAGGGGGTGAAAAGTAAAAAAAATAAAATTTGAGGATAAAAAGAATTGAGGACTAAAAATAATTTTTTATTACATTTCAGTTTAAAATCATTAAATTTTAAAGTTTATAGCTAACAGATTGATAAATACGAAAACGACACTATTTTTTTAACGGTATATTTGTAAATATAATATATTAAATGACATATAGGTAATTTTAAAAAATTTTAATAATATTTACAAAAAAATTCCTTAAATATATGTACATATTTGTTTATTTGTACACATGAGTATGCGAAGTCACCATCTTCGGAAAAAACTCAATTTTTTAACAATTTTGAAATAATATATTGCGTGGTATCTCTTATTAATTAGCTACATGCAAAGTCAATATTAACCTTCAATTCATCAAGATTTTTTTCGAAATAATATATCTTTTTCACTTACGATGTTTACCAAATCCTAATGAAATTTTATGCATTGCACAACTACTGCTCAACATGCTTTTAACAATACAAATATAGTGGTGTTATCTGCTTTTATATCATAGGCACCTATGTGCAATTAATTGATTCGGAAAAACATAATTCTATGGGAAATGGAAAATTAAATATATTTAATGAAATGGGCAATAAAGATGAAAATCATTGAATTAAATGTATATACCCCAACTTATTTATATTTTAAAGAAAGAGAACAATAACTTGCCATTTTAAAAATGCCAAATTATGATTTTTCAAGAAAAACAAATTGAATAGCTTGAAAGCAGAGTAAATGCACTCAACCAAAATACACTTTGCTAATTAAATCATTTCACTGCATCGCATGGTTTGCCAACTTAATTGCTTGTGTCGATTCCATGCATGCAGGCATCCATGTCTGCCTTGGATAGAATAAGACGATGAAGAAGAGAAAGTGGATAGATTAAGACTCTTTCATGTGAGTTTGGCGTCCAACTTGAGTGAGAAGCAACTCAGCGTTAAATTAAAACAAGTTGCTCCGCGCATGGCGCCATGATTGGCAGGTGGAAATCAACATGGGAGGCCAACCCCATTCCAATTAGAGTGACGGGTATAGTATTGTGATTATTTTGATTTCAAACGTAAGTTGAGAAATATATATTTTATAATGTTTGTCTATGTTTAACAAAAATATATGGATGTATTTTAATATGAATTTATGTATTTTAATTTTTTTTTATTAAAAGTTAAAATATATTTGTTGAAAATAAAAATATATAGATTTATTTTTATATAGGTATATTTTAATTTTCAATCAAATTTTACTTACGTAAAGTGATTTTTTTACCTATAAAAAATAAATTTTTACTTTTAGATTTAAGATCTTAAATCCTAAACCTTAAAATCAAAAGTGAAAAATAATTTCTAAGTAAAAGATCACTTGTCATATATAAAATTAATTTACATAAACCTATATATTAAACCTTAAATCCTTAAATTAAAATTTATAGGTGAAAATTATTTTTCACTTCTTAAGTGAAAATTAATTTTTTATTTATTAAAAATAAAAATATATAAGTATATTTTAATTTTTAATCGATATATTTTAATAAAATTTGAAATATATTAATTAAAAATTAAAATACAGTGAAATATATTTCATTGATTAATCGAAGATATATATTAATTAATTAATATTATTATTATTATTGTTATCGTTGTTGGTAGCTTTTGATTTCTACTGCAGCGATACGTAAATATCCAGCGGTCACAAGAAGGTGATCGAAGTGCACAAGCATCGTGACCAATTAATGTAGCTAGTAGACAACGTCAACTGGACACCCCAGGCCAAGAGTCCCGATCAGCCTTTTTTTTTATTTTTACTTGGTAGCTTTAATTTATTCCCTGCTACGTATGCTTTGTGTCTTTCAAGTCGATAAAGAAAGCACGATGAGGTGAGGGGAGAGGTGCCTTTTGCAATCGATCGATTGCTGGGGGAAAGCGTGCGACGTGCATGGTTGATCAGCAGGAGGACATATGTCCCTCTTCTCTCGCTTTGTTTTGACGGTACTCCTCAGCTTAATTAGTGCTGGGAATTGTGAAGCATTACCTGTTGGAAGACCGCCGACCCACGTTTGTAGGGACCGGCCGGGGTTTAAGGGACACGCATGCCCTCATCATGCCTTTGTGGACGTACATTACTCGTGCCATATATATATATATATATATATATATCATCGTAATTTGGTTGGATATTTTGCATTTCTTCCTTCCCAAGTATCACTTTGAGGCAGGTTTGGATCATGGACAACCTTTTACCTCAAGGTCTGATGTGTACTGTGCGTTAGTGGCCTAGTGGGTGTTGCTCTTTGGTGGGAAGAGCACCAATCCTCAGACCACTAGTAAGGGGATGCATATACAATTAAACCATGCATGATGCTTATTTATCTTCGTCCACATTTTCATGAGACCAATGGCATGTACAAGCTGTTATGCAGAACCAATTACCATCCGTACCGAAAAAAATTTGTGCTTCCACGTACACACAAATGCGAGAAAGTTACCTACATCTAACCCATTACAAGTACTAATATCATATCTCACCGTATGTATCATGATATTAGATATAAACACCTAACAAAACTCAAGATGACGCATCGGTGTATGGTTGAATGGTGATGCCTTCTTCTTAGGTTCGAAATTCTATCATTAAATTGCCTACAGGATTAGTTCATGGAAAGATAAGTCAATTCCTCTCAAATTTATCGAAATGGCAATCTAGGTCGCGAGGAAAATGACCACGCATTAAATCCAATGGAGCCAACGGTCACCAATGAGTTGATTAGAAGTACAAAGACCATCATAACTAAAATTTATAGCAATCAGGTGTCTTAACTTGTGGTGTGTCTCCGCTGTGCATAACATATGCCAACCTCGGGAATATATCTCCCATACCACTGATTGGATGGTTGAGATTCATTTTGGAACACCATCGAATATCCTTGTGAATTTCACCTTTTTTAAAAAAAAAATTTAATACAAGTGAATCTCGCTTATATCTAGGCATCTCTCTCTCCCCCTCTCTGAATGCTTTCGCTGAGTTATGTATCACGGACGTTCTCCTGTAGACAGTGAAGTGGAGTGAAGGTGAATGGATGGGTGGAGGGCGGTGGGTGCTGCATACTGTTGAAGTGTAGTCAATCCGTAGTGCATTGACAGAAGAAGGATGAGTTGACAGATCGACCCCTTTAACAGGAAAGCAAAGGGTTCAGTAGAACCCGAGAAGACCAATCCAACTTTGCTCCCATTTCAGATGGGAAATGTTATGTCTATATCCATATGGTTGCAATCTCTGGTTGGGTTCTATATATCTCAAAGTCTCAACCTTGCAGTTGTACTCATCTCCCTACTGCTAAAAGCCAATCTACTGCGTCAGAAAGAAAGAAAAGGACAGGAGGCCTGCAGGTCCTCTTACTACTCTTGAATTGCTGTGGTTAGAATGATTGAAATTACTTCGAATTGGGTTCTTCCGTGAACTTTTCACATTGGACTTTGTGAACAAGTTGGGTGGCGATATCATATGTGGGTGGCCTCATTCATGGATGCCATTGAGAGAGATATACATGATGATTTTTCTTCTTCAAAAATGATAACGTATAGACCCTTCTGGGCTCGGCTCCTGGCTTTCTGTTGTTTTATATTTTGTGATACTAAATTCACGTTAAAAAATATGAAATTAATATTAATATATAATTGTATTTATTTATAGAGTGATGTTAATAATATTTTATGTCTATTTGAATTAATATTAAGTTGTAATGTTAATTTTTGTGACATTTATTTGATAATGGCATTAAGAATATAAAATATAAAAATTGTTAAAGAAATGAGCAGTGTAGGCTTTTAATACGAGTTTAGCTAACATCATTTGAAATTGGTGTTAGATTGACCTATGTTAAACTAGCTAAACTTGGATTATCATATGAGGGGTTAAGTAGTAAAGTAAATGTGAGTTAACCACTCATTTAAGGGGTTAACCTCCCAAGTACACTAAGCCTAAGAAATTCATTACTTAATTGCTAAAAAAGATTAGAGTTTAGAAGGTTGTTGCTAAGTATTCCCCGATAATTAAAATTGGGATATTGTTGCATGACTGGAAGGCACAAGTATCATAGGATTTACAAGCTTGCATGATAGAATGTTTGGATGTATTGATAGATCATCTACCATTAATAACGGGGTTAATAAAGTTTATACAAACACTTCTTAATAATGACACTAACTTGACATGGAATTTCATTTGAAAAACCATTAATTCCCCAATTCATCAAGATTTGAGATCATCTAGAATGAAATGGAAAGAGATCACCACAAACGATAATCATATGATATGGCGATATAGACATAGTAATATACTCGATTGTCTTGGAGAGTAATCGCGGTTTAGAGAGAGGGAAAGAGATTAATCTTTGCTGATTAGAACTGAAGCAATCTTTGCTGATTAGAACTAAGGCATCATGGTGATCCCATTGCATTGGAGATTTGAAATGGGATACAAGATAAAGTTTTCTCAATTACAGCTCCTACACTTGTATCTATTTCCGATGATATAAAGAATCAATGCAAAGCTTTTGCTTTTATTTGGAATTTGTTGATTTAGATTTGGGAAGGAGTTGTTCTTGAGATGGAGCCATCGTAGTTATGGGGTGATTGGATTCTTTGCATTTCCAAGCATGTTCATATGCAACACACACGTGCATGCACGCACGCACACACATGTATACGCACATGCACACGCACACTTTTGTGGGGATGGTCGGCACCAACGGGTGTCGCCCCCACCCTTGGTAAGTGAGCATTGTGAACATCTAAGGTCTCTATGCTTAGGTGAGGGGGACTACACCTCATTGATTTTCCAAAATGAATGGAATGTCGTCAACAATACGGATCGCCACCTTGTACTCACTTGGGATTCTCATTGAGTCTTGATTGTTGTATCTACTTGACCTGATAGCTTGTTTTCCTTTCCCGTGGGAGATGTAAAGGTGCCAAATCCAAACTTGGCTAATCTTTTGGGTAAATAATTACCCTTATTACTGTAAAAAAAAAAAAAGACATATCGTCCTTCCAATGCACGGAGACATTTCATCTTAAATAGACCTTCAATTACATGGTAATCTTCAAGATGCCTCTGATCCAAGCGAGGCATCCCATCGATACTTTCTCCTTATAACTAATGTTTGTTGCCTCATGGATCCATACATTTCTTCTTTAGCCAAATGCTCTTGCATACTTTTTCAGATCATCTAGATATATATATAGTTTGCATGGATCATACATGGATTTATTGATATTTTATTTTCCAAAATAAAAGATTTTTTCATTAAACAAGAACAACAGATACAACTAAATTAAAAGGTACCTACAAGGAAGGTCATGACTCGACCAACTTCCTTCTAGCTATGAAGTTGCATAGAAATTTGCTAGCTTGTGTGCAGTAGTGAGTACACCTCTAAGGGCATAAATTAATTACAAGGAAGGATGATTATAAAGGAGCTCTTTTCAATTTTGAACTATTCTTTTGGATGTCCAATGTGGCTATCTTGTTCCAATGATAGAACTAATAGGATTTAGAGCATTGCTTTTAGTAAGGTAACTTCTATTGAGATTATCCAATACAACTTAGATGGCAAGCTCAATGGCAAAAGCTTCAGATTCCTCCATTGTTGATGTATAATTTCTTTTGACTCTGTGTTACGACCCGAATTTGGTCCCTCATGGAACTCAGGGACGGCTTGCCTTGACTAATCCCAAGACTTAGTCCATCGAGAAATAAGCCAAATGCAAGAAATCATACAACAATCCACACGTGCAATTTAACTAAGTATTAGAATAGAAGGCAGCAACAGAAACATAATAGTAATTCGAAAAACAACACGCCACAGGCAAAAAGGAATGTTTGCTAGCTAGCCATCACAACAGCTACAAGAAGACATAAAGTAACGACATAAATTCCAAAATACTAAAAGTACTCACTACAGCGAAAGTGTCTCAAAAATGGAACGGGAAGGAAACAAGCTATTACTGGATTCGACTAGGCCCACCACCCTCTATAGCCGATAGTACTGGCTGCTCAGCTCCCTGACCTGAACATGTATAATTATTGTTAGCTAAACGCTGAGTAGAGTGGCCACATAAGAACATCTAATGCAATAATAAAATGAAAGTAGTAAACCATTCATACATTTTTCAGTTATTTAGACAGTTATCATATGGTTCCGTTCATAATCACCATGTGTTAAGATTCGGTTATTCTAGTAAAGGTCCATATCATCACTTAATCCACATGTTCCCTAAGGGAACGATCTCGATGTAGTTTTCCTGCGATACAGGACGGGCACATGGCACTCTCCTGGCCGGGAGAACACCCTGTGGTAGTCCTACACTCAGTCTACCACCCCGAGGTTATGATCACGACGTAGCGGTGACTACAGCACGTGCGATAAGAGACAGGTAGCTACCCTGCAATGGCACATGGTCAATCCTTTCTGCTAGCGAGTACGCTCTAACGTACAACATAGCACAGAACAGGGGCCACACCCCTTAACAGTCTGCATACCCTCTATCGACTATCCTAGTTTGCCTAGTGGGCCTAACACAGTCGGTGTAGGGAGGTCATTCTTAACCCCGGGTCCCAAGCTAGGGGGAAGCTAGCTCTCTCCCTACACAAAAGTGACGGTAGCTCTCCTCGGTACCATGTACACGAGGGCCAGCCTACTTTCTGCACAAAGGGTAATTAGCTCTCCATGGTATATGCATACATGAGGGCCAGCTCACTTTCTCTACATAAGGGTTGATTAGCTCTCCTTGATACATGCGTACACGAGAGCCAGCCTATCATCTCAAAAAGGGTAATTAGCTTTCCTCGGTACGTGCATACACGACGGTCAGCATATCCTCTCAAAAAGGGTAATTAGCTCTCCTTGGTACATGCATACACGAGGGCCAGCTCATGCCCAAGTTAGAGCTCAATTAACAGTCATGTCTCACAATAAGCGAATTATTCCATAACCATCAGAGTTTCCATGTCTCAGTACTTAAGCTATCATTCTAGTTCCCCATAGGGTTTCTTCATAATTCTTGTCTCACACCAATGATTTGTATGCATCTCTTACTCACATTCAGGTTTCAAACATGAAAATAGGTAGTTCGTAATATAACAGTAAAAGAATTTTAACTACATCAATTGAGTTACCACGTACTCACAATATGGAATTTATCAACATGTACACTTAAATTGTAACAAGCGAGGTTCAAGTACTTGAATGTAAACATGCACCATTCTCAACCCTACGATTCATTTCATATCCTAAGTTTCAAGCAGAGATGTCTAACTTGCATGTGCCTAACAATTTAATTTAACAGGAGTAGAGAGGACAACTCTACCAAAAGATACGGTTGATATGGGGGCACAAACGGCGGATCCCAATGTCTCCGCAAGTCCCGTGCGCACTACGAACTCGAGACCTATTCCAAAGAGTTGGTCAAACCCGACATTAATATCGTTAACCAATATTTGAGTACGTCAATTAAGCTAAAGACAGCATGAAAACACTTCTAACATGTAGGAAATTCAGAAAGAAACCAACGACACTTTAATTGCGCAAATCCGACTCCGTTTGGGCCCTGAACCGACCCAAACACACATGCCCTGCCCAAAATCATCCCAGACGTCTTAAACGTGTGTAGAATCTCACCTTGTGTTCCTGCTTCTGTTCCAATCGTCTACTACCCCTTACAACCATCTGAGAGTGTTACCAGATGTCTGACACTAGCCCGGTCATCTGGGAGGGCAGTCGGACATCTGACACCACCTCCAAACGTCTGAAAGTGCCTCAAATGTCGCACCAGTGAGCCTTCCCAACACCTCTCGACCCTGTGAAGGCCCACACAGCTATATATCACACGCTAGATAGCAAGGACAACACATACGCGATGCAGCCTCCTCGGGTAGAGCTTACCTCGATACTCTACGTGATTCCAGACATCCGGAGCTCCCTCTGGACGTCCGATGATCTCTCCAGACGTCTTCCAAATGTTGCAGACGTCTGATAATCGCAAGAACTGTGCCCAAACTCCATGAGCAGGACCTGCTCGCAGTGACTCTCCTTGCCTCCCAACAGCAACTTCTCCTACTGCTCTCCCTCTCCTACACTCTTTCACTCCCGAGCTCTTCCATTTCTCAAACTCAAGCTCCCAACCTCTCCCTCTCACGTCGGCTACAGGGGATGGAAGGGGGAAAACGAAGGAGAAAGTAGGGGGAAAAGATGTGCGCCGTTGGGGATGGAGAGAGTGGAGGAGGGGGTAGGGTTTGTGGGGTGGCGTGGGGGTGTTGTGTGGGGTCGGGTCATTTGTGGTTTCGGCCCCATAGAAACCCATTTTTCCTTCGGGGCCCACAGAACAAGTCCCATGGGGTTTAAATTTGCGATAAACCCCTCCAGAAGTCAAAAATTTTGCATGGAACCTTTTTGGTGAGTAGAATTTACGAAAAGGCCCTAAATTTTCAAAAAAGCCTGAATGGCCCTCAGAATGGGTCATTTCACTTTGGTAGAGGTAATCTTGTTAGTTGATTCATCTCTTTCTATAGTTTCTACATAGGTATGTCCTACTCTTACAGCAGCATCAGCATGAATGGTAAAAGGAAATGCTAGCAAATGGTTTCTAACAGCTTGAATAGGGAAATGTGAGTAGACTTCCTCCTCATGCATATCTACCTTCTACTTCTTGTAGAAGAGAATCATGGATTGTGCTCTTTCCCAAGTCTTTAACAGATTTACCTGGAAATTCTCATGGATGTGGTTGCAATGACCACCTAAAGTGCGTGCAAGGTACAAAAGACTCTCAATCTGCTTATTTGGTTAGTTTCTAATGACGGGGAATGTTTGGAACAATTTCTCAAGCCAAGCATGCGTCTCCATTCCATTGTATCATGATGTTTGCAACAAACCAAGTGGCTCATGCCTAAGGACAATCAAACAATAGGTGGGATAAGGCTTCTTTCATCTTCAACCAATATCCAAAATAATATTCCCCTCCACCAATTCTATTAAAGATAGTTGCAGACACCAAATGAATAACTTGGTTCAAGGAGGAAGCATTTGGTCAACCCAAATCCTATGTAGAAGTTTTGAACTGATTTCATTTAGGTTGTGAGGAGTACCTCCTATTACATATAGAGGTTGATAGGCCGATCTAATATTGAAAGTGCCCTTGGGATGTGCACACCAAACTAGCTTATCATGTGAGGCTATATTGATGCACAAGGTTGTAATTCGCACATCATTTCTTGATCATATATGGTATTTAATAAGGCAATATTCCATTCTCCTTTTTCGTTTAGAAAATCTTTGACATACGTTGGATGAGTTGCCAAAGAAGTATGAGGTAAGGGAGTATTAGGAAGTCTTTGTATCCATTTGTCACGCCATGCATTGATGAAACCATGCACCATCTCTTACCGGCCAAGGGATTTGTTCGAAAAATAATTTTTCCAAGGCTACGTAAGGAGGAGATGGATTGGAAGAAGGAACGACATCCCAATAATTTCAACACTTAAAATATAGCTACTTCAATATTTTGGTCCATAAGCAAGCTTCATCTATGCATAAGCACCAAATAATCTTCATAAGAAAGGCTCGGTTGTTAAATCTTCTTCTCATCAATCCAAGACCATCAAGTGCAATAGGTTTTAAAATTTTATCCCAAGCTAATAAATGTAAGTGGCATCTATCCCCATCAAAGTTCCACCAGAAGCCACAAGCTAGATTGTCAATCATATTATAGATATTAGATGTGAGTAAATCAGATAAGAAGGGACCACTAGCAAGGATGATTTGATCAAAACCAAGCGGCCAGCTTGTGTTAAGGGTTCTGGAATGCCAACTTGCCAATTTTGAGTAGCATTTGTCTTGAACAAGTTTTTAAAGATGTTTGCCTCTCTTCACATCCAAGATTAGGCAACCAAAATAGATTTCATATGCCTTCATTTTTGTAGCTTTAAATGAGTGAAGAATTGTTTGCTACAACTCCTCTAAAACATGAGATGAGAAGAATATCCTTGAAATTTTCTTATTAACCCGTTGGCCTATATGAACCTCATAGTCCTTCAAGATAGATATACACATATCTACTTCCTCCAAGGTAGCTTCGCCAAAAAAGATTGTATCACCAACGTACATGAGATGAGTTATAGGGAAGGAAGACTTGGATAATCTGTAACCTACAAGCATGTTTCTTGACAAGGCATTTTTGAGGGAGAAGGATAATGGTTAAATAGAAAGAATAAAGAAATAGGGAGAAAGTGGACAACCTTGCCAAACTTCGAGTGAAGGAGAAAAAGACCCTGTAGGAATCCCATTAACCAAAATCTGATAAGTGGTGGATAGACTAGAATGGATCAGAGAAGTAAGAAAAGTGGGGAACTAGAATTGGAGGAGAAAATTGATAAAAAGGTCCTAGTTATGGTGGTTAAAGGCCTTCTCCATATCAAGTTTGAAGGACATGGAGCCCTTCTTCTTAATTTTAGTATGCACAGCATGAATGATCTCCTTGGCAATAATAATATTGTCCACAATTTGGCTTCCCCTTAGAAATCTAGATTGATTAAAAGAGATAGCTTTATGAAGAATAGAAATAATTTGCCTAGTAGCAAGCTTTGCAACAAGCTTATAGAGAGTATTTTTCAGACTTATTA
Organism: Thalassia testudinum; assembly: GCA_037157565.1. Taxonomy (NCBI): domain Eukaryota; kingdom Viridiplantae; phylum Streptophyta; class Magnoliopsida; order Alismatales; family Hydrocharitaceae; genus Thalassia; species Thalassia testudinum. Next base: position 25,387,341 of record JAZHRO010000059.1, read on the forward strand.
ACCAAAAATCTTAAGGCTATAAGGGATTGTCTTTCCTCAAAATTAGAGCAATTAGGGTTTTCCTCATTTCTGTTGACATAGTACAGGTGGAAAAGCATCTATGAAAAAAGTCTATAATTTCTCCTTTGATATCATTCTAACAAGATTGATAAAACATAGTAGGCAAGCCATCAAGTCTAGGGCTTTTGCATGGGGGACATTTTAAATAGAATATTTTTAATTTCCTCCTCCTATGGAATAGTAGCAGCCCAATGTTGAAGCAGTAATTGTCATAGTTTACAAAAAACACATCGTAGTATAGCAACGAAAACTGAATCAACATTTAAATTTATAAAGCTCGAGAAATGTGAGTTTCCGAAGTCATTCGCAGGGAGCAAAGGTAATCACAATTAAATCACTAATCAAGCATATAAGAAATGAGCACAATGAACAATATTCAAAACTCAATATATTCAATGAATAGTCAAATTTTATGCTAGAGTTAATGAACAAAAATGATAGATAGAGAGCAAAAATAGTGGTGGTTGAAACCACCGACATAACCCTTAAGCTTTTCTTCTCAACTTAAATTAGACAGTTAGTTCAAGCCACCAAATGGCTTAAAGTCTCAGTCCAAGATTCCTCAAGAGTTAGATCCAAATTTTCCTAAGTCCTCGAGCTCAAATCCCAAGAGCAAAACCCCCCACCTCCCTCTCAAAATCTCTCTCTCTCTCTCTCTCTCTCTCTCGTTCACACCAAATCAAAATGGAACATATTCTATTTGAATCGGCCTAGGCCCATGTGCGTGGGGTCACGGACGAGCGCGTGCATATGGCTTGGGTGAAGTGGCGACCCGACCCCTTGTTTCTAGGGTGGGATTCAATTATAGCTGAGAGGGATCTTCGATTTCTCTCCCATTGATGTGGGACTATTTTCAGTTCACTTCCTCGTGAGAGATGCTGATGAAGACTCTTGGTCAATTATAGCTGCTGATGCTACTTCTTCTCCAAATCAAAGGTGTACCCCTGATCCTGATGCAAGTTTGCTTCGATTGATGGTAGCAGCATTGTGGTTATCGACCGATTGGACGACGATTAGAGTCAGAGTAGATGATGGTGGGGGCGAAGACCCTGAAACATGAAAACAGCCTTACGACCCAAATTAGATAGATGGGGATTGATGAGGTGTGGCTCATCATAGCTAAAATGCCTAAGTTAAAATAGAAACTAAGTTAAATACTACATTATTAACATGATACAAGGGTTAAGTGTGAAAATTAAGGAAAAAGACCTAAGACATCAAATTTGTGTTAAAAACGCATAATTAGGTCAATTAATGAGATATTTTTTTCACAAATATAAATAGATGATTCAATTACAAATTAAACACATGTCTAAGTTCAAAAGTACAAATCAAGGGTTGAATCAACTTTTTAAATGTTCAAGTAAGCTCAAATAAAAATTTGGTTGCATTTGAACATCCTTAGGACCTTGCATTAATGATTTTACACTTAAGTCCTTATTCCTTCACATTTTATTCTCCTAAAAACATGTAAGGGCCTTTCTGCAAGCTTTCAGGGACCTGTTGGTTACTAATCTTCTCACTTATGGGATTTTGCATAACTCTTCTACCGCTTCACACATTTAGGACCTGTATACAAATTGCCAACACACCCGATACTGTTCACCCGAAGAACAGCTGCAACAGCAGCCATCCATCTTGTGCATCCTCGATCCAACAGTCGATCCTTCATCGTTGTTCACTCACCTTTGCGTGGTGTAACCTCACCTCCCTCAGATCCCATCCAATAGCTGGTTTTCATCCTAGACCTTCCCACCTTCCCATCTTCCCATCTTCCTCTCATCCATCGTCCGCCCTAAATCCGCCTAATCACACCTAGCAGTCACCACAGTCACTTGAGAGGCTACTTAAGCATGCTCCTTGAGCTCGCACGCAGGTATCAGCTCCTCTCTTACATTCTTGAGTTTATCCATTCACTCCTCTCCAGTTTCTTCTCCCTACCCTACATCAGTCCATCGATGCTACGATGGAATCTACCTCCTTCGACTCTCGTCGCCGCTAAGGATCTCGTAACTCCCCAGGGCAACCTCGAGCTCCACTAGAGAGCTTTCAAACCGCTGGAGACTCCTCCTTCATTCCTCTCTACAGCCACCAGCTGTAGTTTCTCCCTAGGTCCCATTCCTCTGTTAGACTAGGTTTTAATGCTTTCTAGTGTAGTTGTTAGCATAGTAGAGTAGAATTAGTTAGATAATTCATGGATTCAGTGGTTGATTAGCATTAGATTAGATTAATGGCCCCATGAAATGATCGACCATGGTTTGTATAAAAAATCATCGTTGTTGTAGTATATGTCACAAATACAAATCGTTATCACATTAATTTTATTTAATTACATAATTTTTACTGATTTATTCCAGGTCGTTCTCTGGGAGGTAGTTATTGATATACATCACTCTCTAAGTCCAACATTATTCTATAATTCCAAAAAGATCAATTTTATGTACAATCATTAATGAATGAATTAATAAATGAAAGAATTAACTAATTTATGTATTGAAATGCTTGCAAACACAAATATACAAACAAACATCAAAGACTGTAAAAATATACTATATACTATCTATTCATAACTTATAATACTAATACTTACATATATATATACAATAATAAGTAATAATATATACTATACTAACTTAATATATTGACATATATAGTAACATATACAATATATACAGCAACAGATATAAACGTTACTAAACCTTAGAAAAACTATGTACATAATCTAAGGTAAAAACTAGGGTCTATAGTGACACTTATTCTATCTACAGTGACGGATAATTCTGTCAGTAAAACTATACTGTTATATACATATATAGCTCAAATATTACCTATACTACGTATACTTGTTATTTACAGTATATATATATACGTATACACTATACGAATATGCATATATACTTAACTCCTCTCTTTTTTTTTCTTTATCATGTTCTTCTTTTAGACTTAACCCTTTCTCTCTTCTTCTCTGTTTTCTTCTTATCATAGTCGCTACACTCTCTCTTAGTTAATCCCCTTATTAGGCCTTAGTTTAAAATTAGGTTTATTAGTTGGCGGGCGACCTTTCTGAGTGATACACAGCACCCACTCGGGTGGAACCAGACCTCTACTAAGAGTCGCCCTAATTCATTAATTAGGCCTCTAAATCGTGCTCAATAATGGGCTTAATCAACCCTCGCACAGTGCGTGGCTCCCAGCCACACACCGCACACATCATATCTTAGTGCCAAAGCTCAATCAAATGCACAGAGGGGATATGGGGTAAGGTGTTTCTTTTAGTGCCCAGTGCTTGTTGACTGGTTGAAGAGAGTAACAAAATCAATAAAAGTGCCTTCAGGCACTTGTGCGTTACCGATGTGGCGCTATCTTTAGCGCCTCTCAGCGTTGGGATTCCAACGCGACTGCTCTATTTTCATGGTTTTGGCCCTCGATTTGAGGGCCATAATTTATTATAAATTAAAAATAAATTATGTGATATTAAATTATTTGCATAGTACTACATAATTGTACAATTAATTTACAAAATTAATTATGTTTATTATATAAATAAATTAGCTAAAGTTTGTAAATAATTCAACCTGATTTCAAGGTTTATTTCTTAATTAACGTATAAATTAGTCAATGTATGGTCTAATTGACCTATTATAGTAGTAATATACATATTAAAGTACTTATTACAGATTTTTATTGTATTTTACACGGTTTATTTTGGTTTATTTACATCTAAATAGGTGATATCAGAATGTTATTCGTGTAAATTAGGTATAAATAATATAATACATTATAAATATGGTTAAATTAGTTTCATTTACTTAAAATATAATTTATAAATGTACATTATAAATTAATTCAGTTATAACTTAAATTACTAATTTATTTTAATTTAATTTAATAACTTAGCTAATAACTTAATAAATTAATTATTTATTCTATATATATGATTAAATTATGATACAAGGTTTCTAATATACATAATAAATATATAGATATATATAGTATAAATAGTAATTACATTTATATACAGAATTTTATAAATTTACTTAAGTTATAATGCTTATAAGTTAATATAAATAATAACTAGTTATATAATTAAGTTATATGCTGTTTAACTAATCTTAAATATATAATTTACATTATATAATAAATATATAAGTTATATATATATATATATATATATATATATATTATGTACATATCTTACATTATATACAAATATATAGCTTAGTATAAGTTATATATACAAGTATATGCATACTATACATAGTATTTTTTTGAGTATTTTTGAGGTCTTTCCTGATTTTTATAGGTTTTATATATTTTATCAAGGTCGGATATGAGAAAGAAAGAAAGAGATGAGATGAATAGATTGTTTTTGATGATTTTATGTTAAGGGATTTGTATTAAGTTAAGAGGTATATTAAACCATCGGCCGGTATGTTCTACCAAGCAGAGAGTTCAGATGACCTCAAAACTTTGCATGTACTTAAAAATATACCTAATCTTCACTAAGACAGGTTTATTTTATTTTTTTGGTTTTTTATATCATTTTTATTTAATTACAAATTCAGCTCATTTTAGGCCTTAATGGGTGTGTTCAAGTGAATCCTAAGGCCTAAATTTCAGTTGTAAGGTCTAAAAGTTCAGTGGGATGCCTTATATATGCTTAACAAATCAAATAGAAGATTTTCCCACAGATAACTATGGTTTTCACTTCAATTTTCCATTCATTTTCCTTGTTGGACAGTTATACATAAATTTTAGCTAACAATGGAATTTAATGTCAAATTGCAAGCATTCAAAAGAGATTAAAAATACATTGGTTATACATGAAAGCTGTACAGATGCCATATAGCAGTGAAAACAAGTCAACTAATTTAAAAGATTAAAACCTAAGCTACTGTGCTACTATCTTCAGATGTAGTAGCAGCTGCAGGAGAAGCAGTCAACAGCCATTGCAATGAGAATAGGTCCTTCAGCTGCTGAAACAGCAACTGTAGAATCTGTTCTTGTTGTTGTAGCCCAATTTAGATCATCTGAATTGAATTCAGACGTCCTAAACAAATTCCAACTGTCTGCAGCAGTGTCTAAATTCTAATATCTGTGGCTTTTATCTATATTTCAGTACATGAACACCCCAAAATCAGACTAATTAAGACTGATCTGGGGATTTTTATCTACTGAAATCAGATATGATCTTCTTCTTTAAAACCTCCATAAAGAATCGTGCAAGTGAAAATAGGGGAGGAATAAATTGTTGCCCCATTTGGGGCATTTGATTTGGATCTTACATTGATTTCTCCACTTGATCTCCTTGAACACCATTGATGGATGTTCAAGGCAATCATATGGATAGATCAAGACCCGTTGGGTCCTTATTCAACCTCAAATCAGTCTTGCTGATCATCCTTAGCCAAACTCTCCAACATATGGATTTATTTAGATACATGCTCATCCATATAATCAAAACAAAACTCCAAACCATTGGAATCATTGCATTTACCTAATCAACCCCATCCAATCTCAAAAAGCTCGATTAAATCCGATAAAATCCAAATGAATTTCATATCACTAATCTGAACAGTAACACCATTTTAAATAAGAACAAGCAATTCTAGTTGGTGAATTAAGATCAGGTTATGACGCTAATTTCATATCTGAGATTCAAAGCCCTCATATCTGAAATTAAGTCTAATGAAGGGGTGACCTATCTGTTGGCCTAGAGGTACTCAAGTGCCAACCAAGATTTAGATCTGACCAGCTTTAGCCTCAGTTTGTTGTGAAGGTTTCTAAGGCCCACAGAAACTATCTTAAAGTTCATTGGACACAGCGGTTAAAGCACCTGTGCTTGTAACATAGTTAGTCCAGGTTCAGTTTGCAGTGCATTTTTATAAGAGAGAGGGATAGAAGAATTTTTGCATTTTTGGAGAGCTTTCTCTCTCTTTCTCTTTTCTTTATCTCTAGCTTCGGATTGGCTCAAAACACATTCTTTATCGAATTCTTGGTTCCCACCATTAATCCTCGCAGGGTCCTTGGTAATCAATGCTTTGAGATAGCACCGCTCATGGAAATCCCTAGAACCCTGGCTTTCGACACTTTGAGATAGTGCCGCCTATGGCGTTCTGTAGCTAAATTCAAGCCCTGGTGATCGACATTTCAAGATAATCCCTCCCATGGCACCTAAACCAGCATAAGGTGCTTACATGCCCCAGGTAGGATATTTAGATATCATAGGAAACAAGCACTGAGGAGACGATATGTTATTGCGCATCTTGAAGGGGAATTTCCCACCTCTCCACGCCAGGAACTCGTCTAAATCAACTTGTGTTTTTAAGCCGCTCTTAATCTAGGTAGCTTTTTCATAACAACATAAACGCTTTTGCATGATTTTGATTAATTAAGCACACAGAACCAGACTTGTGTGTGGATTAGGGTGCTTAAGTTACTGAATCCGGCAAACCAGAGGTCAGTTAACGAGGCTGAATAATCCCCAAGCCTTAGACCTAATACATAAGCTTCGCATTTTCCTCAACCTCTTGAAGACTATCTAGATCTTAACAGATACGTGAATATTTAAGCCCTAAAACAAGCCCAAGAGGCCTAAGATCAACACTCAAACTTATCTCTTTGTCTCTTTACTTTTTCAGGACTTAATTTTTTTCTTTTGATCTGGTCTACAACTTAAGTAATTTACATGATCAAGTGTTAATGGCTATCATTTTTTTTCTTGAATGTCACTCCTTTTTTATATTTAAATCACCTCCACTTTTCCTCCTCAAAATAATATGCAATTAATCTCTCAAAATTTCCTCCCCTTTCTCCATTTTTTTTTTCAATTTTTTTGGTTTTTCTAATATGTATTTTTTGTGAGAACTCCTCAAAAACCTTAATTTTTATGTGTTTAAACTTTAACAACCCCTCATTAATGAGTTGAGACCCATCATAGCTAAATCGCCTAAGTTAAATTAGAAACTAGGTTAAACATTATAGAATTAACACAAAAAAATGGTTAAGTGTGGTAAATAGAGAAAAAGACTTAAAATATCAATTTGGTGCTAAAAAAGCATAATTAGGTCATTAAATGAGATATTCTATTGAAGAAGGTTAAATGGTGATCCAAATGCAAATTTAACACACAAATGAGCTTAACATTCCAAATCAAAAGTAAAATTAATTTCTAATAAATTCAATTAAGCTTCATTAAAAACTTGGCTGCATTTGGACATCAGTAGGGCCTTGCATTTATGGGTTTGCGTTTAGGTCCTTCACACATCACATTTTGCTCACTAAAAAGCCTCTAAGGACCTACTTGAAGGCCACAAGGACCTTTTTGAAAGCCTAGAAGGAATGCTTTATAACCATTCTTGACCACTTTTGGGCCTCTCTGTTATTTTTCTACACCTTTGCTGAGGGGCCTTTCGCGCAATTTCACCAATAAAGCCCTCAAGCACCTACAACTCGTGGGTGCACTGTAGCACCTAAAGAACTGAGGCCATCGTAGCCATTAATCCTCTAGACCCACTCGATCTGTGGCTCTCCATCAATCGAACCTTCGCGTGAGTCCGCGTGTGTGGTCACCTCTCCTCCCAAATTCGATCTAGCATCTAGGATTTGATTTAAACTTGCACACGCACCTCTCCTCTCATCACCACCACCCATGCCCTAATCATCTAGTCGCACCACTACAGTGCCTTGATTCAACAATCACACTACTTAAGCACCTCCACTGCCTCCCACGCAAAGGATCAACTCCCTTCTACACCGCTTGAGCCGATCATTCATCCACTTCAACTCCTCTCCTCATACTATCCTTGTTTCACTGTTATTAGCGATGAAGCTCCACCTTCCTCTCCGAATTTCCTTCTTGCTAAGGACATCATAGCACTTAAGAGAGACCCAGAACTCCACTAGCGAGTTTTCAATCCGCTAGAGATTTCCCCTCCTTCGTCACTGCAGCCACAAGCTGCAGTTCTCGTTAAAAGTCCCATTCTTCCATTTAAAATAGATTTTAATGCTTTCTAACTTTAGCATAGATGTAGTGAATGTTAGTATAGTGTAGATCAGAAAGGAGTAGATCAGTTAGTGAATCCACTGGTTTGTAGTTTAGCTTAGGAGTAGATTAGTGTAGAAATCACCTCCACCTCCTCTTATCAATTCAAATCAGAGGAGATGAATTCATCTCACTCACCGATCACTGATGTTACGACCCGGTTCCCGAATCCCTACAGGACACAAGACCAGCTCGACTCGACTAATCCCAAGACCCAGTCGTCCAACAAGAAATAACCAAAAGCAGGAAAGTAAACCACATTTACTATGCTAAGTAACTAACAGTAAAAAAGTACAGCAGTAAAGGAAGTAAAAGCTGCTAATAAAACATATCACCACCACAACAGTATAACAGAAACAAGGTATAGAAACATAAACGGTAATGAGAGTCTGAACTCACTAACAAAAAGGAAGTACAATAATAGGAAACTACTGCTGGGCTCTACTGGGCCTAGCACCCTCTGCAGCCGGCAACTCGGGCTGACCTGTAAAGGGGTACGAGAAAAATGGAGTCAGCAAACGCTGAGTAGAGTGGTAACCAAACTAACTAAAGCAGTAAAAGCTAACATGTAATTTATCTTTTCCAATTATTTTATTTTACAAGTCATTCCTCTTCACCCATTGGTTTACTTTTTAGATCTCTTTATTGATCTCGCATGTTCCTCATGGGAACGATCTCAATTGCAATTTTTCTGAAGAGTAAAAGGCACACGTGGTGCTCTCCTGGTCGAGAGAGTCCCTCGTGGTGATCCTACACCCAATCAACCACCCCGAGGTCACGGACAGATGTAGCAGTGACTACGGCACGCGCGATAGGTGCACGGGTAGCTACCCCGCACTGGCACGCGGTCAGTTGTTTCCGCTAGCGGGTAAGCCCAAAGTACAGCACAGAACAGTATAGGGCCTAGCTCTCTTGGTAACAGGGGTGTAGCCCCTTAGAACCAAACAGGGCTCTCGCCCCTCCACAGTCCGCGTACCCTCGTCTGACAACCCCAGTTTGCCCAGTGGGCCTAACCAGTCGGTGTAGGGTGGCTACCTGAACCCCGAGCCCTATGGGGTGGCTAACTCTCTCCCTACACGAGTAGCTCTCCCCTGTACAATGTACGCGAGGGCCAAAGAAGTCGGTGTAGAGTAGCCAATCCTAACCCTAGGTCCCAACCCAAGGGCGGCTAGCTCCGCTCTACACTAAACAAGGGACAGTCGCTTTCCTTGGTACCACGTACTCAATGGCCAGCACACTTCCCACTCACATTTCCAAATCCATTCCATTTATCCACAGGAGCTCTACTCCTAATTCCCCATAGGGTTCATGCTCGTATTCCCCATGTTATTCCATACCAGGTTTCATCGTTCACATTTCCATTCTCAGATTTACACATACAACTCATATTTCCACAATTTGCATATACAACAAGAAATGTCACAGGTATCTGTCTAACTAGCATAGGCATTTCATATTTCACAGGCAGCTCTTGTTTATTAACAGGCAGTTGTTCACATTTCTATCCATTCATTTAAGATTGCAATCTCAAACACACATACAAATAGTGCAAGTACTTCTTGTCCTAGGATTCATGCCACATCCTAGGTTTCTAGTTAACCAATTTTACATATGCATTCATGTCTTATAATTAAATCAGGGAGAAACCACTCTACCAGACAATCCGAGAGTACTGGGGGCTTGAATGATAGGCTCATGTGCCTCTGTAGGCCCCGAACATGCAATAGATCGAAGTCTATACCAAGGAACATACCACAAAAAAATGTTCAGAACATCATATAAGGCTTTTTAACATGTAGATGAACTCACAAGAAAACCACAGATATCTTGTTTGCGTAAAACGGAACTCAAACGGACCCTAAACGGGTCAAAAACAGAACCGCAGAGCTAAATCAGACGTCTGGCACAAGATCCAAACATCTTAAATGTAACCAAAGTCTCACCTAGGTTCCTACATCGACTTCAGACGTCCAGAACCCCTATTTGACCGTCTGGATCCAACTCTAGACATCTGATCTCTCCTCCAGTCGTCTGTGAGTGCTTTCGATCATCTAGTAAGCTGTCCAGACGTCCGAAACGCGTGGGAGGACGTGCCCCGCACCTTCCTGAAGCTATCCCTGCACGCGACAGGCGAATCACCCACTTTTAGACATGTAAATCGAAACTACGGTGCAGCCTGCATGGCCTTAACTGCAAGAGGAACATACCTATGCGAGACACTGCTTTCAGATGTCCGGTGTCATCATCAGACATCCAACCCGTTGTCTGGATGGCATGCCAGACGTCTGATTCTGGAAAAATCCCAGAACCAAACCGACCTCCAACTCCTTTCGCCGCTCGCAGTCGTGGCTTCTCCTCGCCTGCAACTCCGACTACAGCAAAGTGTCGAGGACGTCTCCCCCGACGCGCTCCTCCTCCCGCACGTGCCACTCCGGCCGTGCACCCTCTGGCGAGCTCCCACGAGCTCGCGAGCTCAAGCTCTTCCTCCTCTCTTCACGCCACCTCTCCTCCTCTTCGCTCGCTCTCGCGCACGCCCCTCTCGCTCAATGGAGGGGAAGGAGGGAAGGTTACTGTGGTGGAGTGTGGAAAAGAGGAAGAGGGGAAGAGGGGTTATATAGGGAGTGCGCTAGGGTTCTTGTGGAGGAAGAAGAGAGAGAAGAGGGGAAAGAGGGCAGTCTGCACGTAGCCAGTGCGAAGACGCGAAGCTACGTACAAATTTTCAATTTCTAGACGTCTGGGAGGGGGTCCAGACATCTGACCAGATGTCTGACTGACAGTCCAGACGTCTTAAAAGGCTCAGAACAGAATGGGTCTTTACATCATAACAAGCTTAAAGGAAGTTTTGTCCCTAAAACTTGAGCTAGCTAAGGTGCGGAAAAGGAAATATATACACATAACAAACTTAAAGAGGACCGAAGCCAGTCCGAAAAGACGTACCCTTAAAAAGCTCCAGGTATCGCTCTCGCATCGTCGCCTCAGGCTCTTAGGTAGCCTCCTCGTACCACCCGCTCCTCCGCAAGACCTTCACCAAGGATACTTGCTTCCGTCTCAAACTCCAGACAGCTCTGTCTAGTATCTACATTGGTCTCTTGGGGAAGGTTAGGTCGTCACCCACCTGGACACTCTCGTGGCTCAGAACGTGATTGGGATCGATGACCTATTTCCTGAGGTTGGATACGTGGAACACGTCATGCACACCAGAAAGCTAGGGAGAAAGGGCAAGCCGGTAAGCAATGGGTCCTGCCCGCTCTAAGACCTTAAAGGGCCCCACAAACCTCGACGCAAGCTTCCCTTTCACCACAAAATGCTGTAGGCCCTTCATAGGCGAAACGCGAAGAAAGACGTGATCCCCAACCTCGAATTGCACCTCTCCGCGCTTCCGATTGGCATAACTCTTCTGTCTGCTCCTGACAGTGCAAATTCGTCTGTGAATCTACTCTATCACCTCCTGACTCTGGCGGATTAGCCTGGGGCCAACCTCCCACTTGGTCCCCACCTCAACTTAACTCAAAGGCGCAGTACACCTCCGTCCGTAGAGAGCTTCGTAGGGTGCCATGCCGATACTCGAGTGATAGCTATTATTATATGCAAACTTTGCCAGGGGTAAGTGCTCTTCCCAAGAGCCCCTCCAGTCTAGTACACAGGCATGTAAAAGGTCCTCAAGGGTCTGTATCGTGCGCTTTGACTGCCCGTCCATCTGGGGGTGGTACGCCGTACTGAACCTTAACCATGTCCCCAAATCCTGCTGAAACTCAGCCCAAAACTGGGAAGTAAAACAGGTATCCCGGTTAGATACAATCTCATGCGGAACTCTGTGTAGACGTACCACGTCACGAATATACCTCTCTTCCAACCGCGCTGGTCACAAGGAGACTCGGATCGACAAGAAGCGTGCCATCTTCGTCAATCTGTCTACAATCACCCAGACTATGTCATGTTCTCGCTGGGTAATGGGTAAGCCCAGCACCAGATCCATGGTGATGCTCTCCCACTTCCCTCTCGCACAAGAAGTGGCTACAACGGCCCTACAGGCCTCTGATGCTCGACCTTCACCTATGGGCATACCAAACACTGCTGCACGAACCCACCTACATCCCACTTCATCCCTCTCCACCAAAAGTCACGTCTCAGATCATGATAAATCTTCGTGTTCCCGAGATGTTTGGTGAACCTGGACCCATGCGCCTCGATCAGGAGCTCTCTCAACAACTCCTCGTCCCTGGAAACGGACAAACGTCCCCTCAAGCGCAGCACCTCGTCTGTAAAAGAGAAGTCTCCTAGGTCCCCTGACAGCACTCTGTCTCGTAATGATTGCAGGTACAAATCTGTCATCTATCCTATGATAATACGGTCTATCAGCTCTGGTCTCGTCTATCGTGTCACCGTCACTGCCCCACAATGCCCCTGTAACTCTAGGGGTCACCAACTGCCTAACTCCTCCATAAGTCTACAACTCTGTGCCTGTAAACTGGCCAAGTGGGCGGGCGCCTTCCAGCTCAAGGCGTCAGCCACCACGTTGGCCTTCCCCGGATGGTAGGAGATGCTACAGTCATAGTCCTTCAGGAGCTCTAACCAACGTCTATGTCTCATGTTAAGCTCCTTCTGATTAAACAAGTACCTAAGGCTCTTATGATCTGTGAAAATCTCAAAGGTCTCACCGAAAAGGTAGTGCGTCCATGTCTTCAGCGTGAAGACAACAGCTGCCAGCTCTAAGTCATGGGTAGGGTAACTATGCTCATTTAAGACGTCTGGGAAGTGGTCCAGACGTCCGGTTAGACGTCTGGAAGCCTTCCCAGACGTCTGGAATTAAATTTTTTTGATGTACGGGTTCGCGTCTACGCGCATGCGAGCGCAGACTGAACCCGCCGCCCTCCTTCTTCTCTTTCCTCCCTCCCTACAGACGAAGCCTTTTCCTCTTTCTCTCTCCCTACGCTGCCTTCAAATACGCCTCTCCCTCTCCCTCACCCTCACTCCACCACCTTGTTCTTCTTCTTCCCCCTGTCAACAAGAGAGCGAGCGGGTGAGAGCGGCAGCAGTGGCTGCTGCGAGTGTGTGTGGGGAGGAGGGGTTGTTGTGAGAGGAAGAGGGAGCTTGACCGCGAGGGTGCGAGCTCGCCGGAGAAGCCAGAGCCGACCGGCGGGTGCGCAGCAAGCGTGTGGTGCTGGGGAAGAGCTGTTGCAGCTCAGGCAGTAGGCGGACTCAGCACGGCACGGCCGTGCGCTACAGGCGGAGAGCGAGAAGGTTCTGATTCTGGGAAAATTTCCCAGAATCAGACGTCTGGACTTATGTCCAGACGATGCAGGAGACTTCTGGAGGAAGGTCCAGACGTCTGAAAGGTACATTATTTTTATCTTCTTCTTTCGCGTGTACGGCAATGCAGCCGTTCCGCCAAAGTCTTCTGCATCCTTTCCTGTTGAGAACGGGCGCTTGTGTGTGCAGGATTTGTTCGGGAAGGCGCAAGGGTACGCCATCCCACCTAGATCGGACGTCTAGGCACAGCACCAGACGACGGAGAGGGTCTCCAAACGTCCGGAGTGACAGTCGGACGCCTGGAACTAAGTCTAGATGGTTCAGCGGGCTTTTGGACGTCTGAAGGACCGGACATATCAAGGTATGACCTGAGCGATCATTTAAGGCATCTGGAAGAAGTTCCAGACGTCTAATTTTGGGCAGACTCGTCGTTTTTGACCCGTTTAGGGTCTGTTCGGAGTCCGTTTTTCGCGTTTTAATTTTCGTTCTTCTCAGATTTAGTTCCTCTACCTATTTACAGTAATCATATGTTGTTCTGAGTAGCTCCTTGTCTTTGATCCTTGCGTTAGGATCCCGTTCCGTTACGGCTCTGGGGGTTGCGGAGGCACACGGGCTTGCCGATTACGCCCCCAGTACTCCCGATTTTGCGGGTGGAGTGGCCCTTTCAATTATTTATCAAAAATTATACACTTGTGAAATAATTAATAGAGTCTAGGGTATTGCATGAACCCTAGGAATGAAAAACTAGATTGAATGATAGATCCTAGGGTAATGCATGAATCCTAGGAATGAAAAACTAGATGGAATGATAGATCCTAGGGTAATGCATGAATCCTAGGACTGAAAAACTAGATTGAATGATAGATCCTAGGGTATGGCATGAATCCTAGGACTGGAAAACTAGATTGAATATATATATACATTGCAGTCTTGGAAAAGTAGAAAGAAAACGATAACTGCCTATAATTAGTTAACAGTTGCCTGATTATGAATGAATAATTACGGTTGGGAACATGGGCTAGATAAATATAAAGCTGAAAAGATGAAACCTAAATTGGCTGAGTTGAAAGAGCACGAACCCTACGAGGAATTAGGAGTAGAGCTCCTAGAAAGTGAATGGAATAGAATTGGGGAAGTGAGCTGGCCCTTGAGTACGGAGTACCAAGGAGAGCGACCGTCCCCCTGTTTAGTGCAAAGCAGAGCTAGCCACCCCAGGGACCCAGGGTAGGTCTGGCCACTTTGTACCGACTTTGGCCCTCGTGTACACAGTACTGAGGAGACCTACTAGTGTAGGGAGAGCACAAGCTACCCCACGGGCCCCGGGGTTCTGCTAGCCCTCCTACAACGACTTGTTCGGCCCACTGGGCAAACCAGGGTAGTCAGGCGAGGGTGCGCGGACTGTGGAGGGGCTGGACCCCTGTTACAGAGAGGGCTCTGCCCTATACTGGTTCCGTGCTGTGCTTTGGGTGCACCCGTTAACGGAAATGACTGACCGCATGCCAGTGTGGGGTAGCTACCCGTGCGTTTATCATGCATGTCGTAGTCACCGTTACGTTTGTCAGCGACCTTAGGGTGGTTGACTGAGGGTAGGACCACCACGGGGGACTCTTCCAGCCAGGAGAGCACCACGTGCTACTTTTACTTTTCGGAAAAGACTGCAATTAAGATCGTTCCCACGAGGAACATTCAAGATCAAAAGAAGAATCTGAGGGATAATTTGATAACGAGTAAACGGAAAATATAAAGAAAGAAATTAAAAATATAACAGCTACTATCCACCTTACTGTTTCTTAGCTTTTAGTTGCTACTCTACTCAGCGTTTCGCTGACGTGTCACCTTTGTTACCTTTTGAGGACCAGGTGTTGAGCAACCTGAGACGACGGCTGCAGAGGGCGCTGAGCCTAGTAGAGCCCAGTAGTGTTACTTGTGTAGTACCCACTGTACTTTTCTTTCTGTTGTTGTGAGTAGTTTCTGTTACCTCTGTACTCTTTTCATTGTAAGCTTCATGTTTATGTACATGTTTATTTCTTTACTGTTATGGTGGTGTATACTGTAGTATTTCTTTTCTTTAATGCTGTATTTTGTTACTACTAGTTATATACATGGTGAATGTGGTTTATTTTACTGCTCTTTTGGGTACTATCTCGTTGGACGACGAGGTCTTGGGATCAGTCGAGTCGGTCCGATTCTCGTATCTCATAGGGATTCGGGAACCGGGTCGTAACAGTAAGTGACAACGTGACCCTACTGCATGAGCACACCCCCTAACCCCTACAACGAAGCGTCCGTGTAGACCACAAAATCGCCACTACTATCTGGGATAGTAAACACAGCAGCTGAAGTCAGTCTCTCCTTCAACTCTTGGAAACATGCCTCACAAGCCTCTGTCCAATAAAAGGGCACGTCCTTCCGGGTCAACTGAGTCATAGGATGTGAAATCTGCGAGAAACTCCTAATAAACCATCGGTAGTAACCTGCAAGTCCCAAGAAACTACGTATCTCTGTCACTGAACGTGGCCTCTCCCATCTGAGTACTGCCTCAACCTTGCCTGGATCCACAGTCAAGCCATCCTCTGAAATCACATGGCCCAAGAAGGTCACCTGTCTCAACCAAAACTCGCACTTCTTGTATTTAGCATATAGCTTGCGCTGTCTCAAAGTGTCTAGAACCATCCGCAAGTGTTGTCCATGCTGTGTCTGATCCCATGAGTAAACGAGCACGTCATCAATAAATACCACCACAATCTGATCCAGATATGGTCTGAACACCCGGTTCATTAAATCCATGAAGGCGACTGGGGCGTTGGTCTGCCTAAATGGCATGACCAAAAACTCGTAGTGTCCGTACCGAGTGCGGAAAGCTGTCTTGGACACGTCGGTCTCCCTAATCCTCAACTGGTGGTAACCCGATCTCAGATCTATCTTGGAGAATACCGTGGCACCTCGTAACTGGTCAAACAGATCACCAATCCTCGGCAGTGCATACCTGTTCTTGATGGTAACCCTATTCAGCTGTCTGTAGTCAACACATAGGTGCAGGGTACCATCCTTCTTCACAAATAACACCGGGGCTCCCCACGGGGACGCATTGGGCCTCACAAGGCCCTTCTCCAACAGGTCATGCAGCTGTGACTTGAGCTCTCACATCTCAAGTGGTGCCATCTGGTACAGTGCCATAGAAATATGACTAGTCCCCGGTACTAGTGAGATCTCAAATTCGATCTCACGCTCAGGCGGTAGTCCTGGCAGCTTGATGAGAACCTTATCATGAGCCCTAATTAGCTTATTTTGACCTAAGGAAGAGAACAAAAGCTCCTACATTATCAAGAGAAAAGTCTAATTCAAGGGATTACTGATTTGAAAAGAAAACCTGAAGAATAGGGTAAAACTGCAATTTTACCATTGCAGTGCATCAACAGGATTTCTAAGAGTCTAGACATAGGTTAATTGGACTTAATAAAAGAAAAAGTGAGATGGTTCTGTCAGAAAAGGGTTATTGTGAAATTTAAGAATTAAATGACATTCTGTAGCTCTAAAATAAACCCACTTAAATTCACAGGGTTCCAGGCAAGATAAAAATCAACTAAACCCTCTAAATTCATGGAAAAATATTCCCTAAGGTTTATAACCTTCAATTTGGCCTTTCAAACCTGTTTTGACCGAGATTGGGGTCCAAGCCCAATATTTGACTTAATTTAGGTTTTTGTGCAAAATATCCAGTCAAACATGATCAAACCTAAAATCCAACTTCACCATTGGATTCCTTAGGTCCAAATTAGGTTTGTACCAAAATTTGGACCTAAGGGAAGGTCATCTTGACCTACTTTGCAAAATGGTCCACCCAATTACATTTTAGCTCTTAACTTTTGGAAACCCATGCAAAAACCCCCTCAACTTTTCATCACTTTCTTCATTCAGGTCCCTCTACCATTGCAGCAGAGACCCATACCTTCGGTGAGGTTTCGAGGTGGCTCTCTCCTCGTTTCCCAAGGGAGCTACTCCCAAATTTGAAACTGGAGCTCTCTGCAAAGCCCCCTACCACATAAGCAGCTCCACATGCCTTGAATCGCCCCATACCCCTCATGCGAATGCTCGAGAGGTATGGGTTTCACTCCGGCCATACCTCCGACGAAAACTTCTGGCCGCCTCCTTGCGACTAACCTCCTGCCCGTGCCATTATAAACAAGCCCAGATCCCTCCGCTTCGGGCAAGCCTATTTTGGCCAGAGATAACCCCAAAATCTCCTTCATCCTCATCTTCGGTCAAACACCCGCAGGCTCCGGCGACCTCTCCTCCCTCCCCTCATCACTCTGCCACCGTAACAGTGGCAGAGTCATCTCTGCCTCGTTCCTTCGCGTTGCGCCGCACCAACGCACGCCTCTCTGGCCTCCTCATCATCGCCACCTCTCCATCTCAGGGCTTTCATCTCCGGCGACGGCTAATACACATCGCTCGCCCTCTGCCTCCCTCCTTCACTCCAAGTCCCTTAGTTAAGTTCCTCTCTCCCTATCTTCTATTTTCCCTCATTTTGTTTCACAAACCACCCCTCGACTGCCACTGTCCACCCTCATCTTCCCCATCTCCGGCTAACCCCCGACGAGGGGCACCCATCACTCCACGCAGCCACACGCCACGCCACCTACCTTAGAACCTCCGCCATCACTCACTGATCACCATCCACCCCTTCATCGATTGCCAACACCTCCCTAAACGCCCACCGAACACACCATAAACACGGCCACAGAGCGACCTAGGCACGCACGCCTAGGCCGCCACGCGGCCTGCCAACCCCCACCTCACCTTCGCCGTGATATGGCGAAGGTTTTCCTATAGTCTGATAGGGTCGTAAGGCCATATTCGTGTTGACAAGTGTCGACCCCCTTTCCACCATTGGAGCACAAGCAAGGAGCTCACGAGCTTGTTCGAGGATGCAATGCTCCAGGCTTCCAGGCTCAGGTGACACGCAAGGAGTGCGCACACACATCCAACAAGAGCGCAACCTCGAGCGAGGACCCTAGCTGCCCCAATTGCACAAACCTTCCTCCTGCGGGTGCCAGCAGAAGCGGGTGAGACTTTAGTCCCACCTCGAAAACGCCCAACGTAGGTGAGCGCCTTTTATTATTTTTGTGTTTTCTTTAGGTTGCCTTAGAACACAGGGGTGAGGTCCCTTGCCCTCACTTGCTCACGCCTCGTCCACAACCTGCCCCCATGGATCTGGCACCTGACCCGATTACCTATCCCACGCACTCCTCGCCGACCACACACGCCGGTGGGCCTGGACCCTGGTGCACTTGACCCAACCCGATTACCCGACTCTGGGAGAGCATTCCCAAGAGCGAAATAGAGAGAGACGCAGGGAGGGTAGGGGATAGGTTTTACTCTCTATGCTGTGTAGGGAAAGAAGGAGAAGGAAGAGGCAACTGCTAAAGGACTTGTGAAGGAGAAGGTGTGGTTGAAGGCAAAGGCAGAAGAAGAAGGAAGGGGAACTCAAGGCAGAGGAGCGGTAGAGGAAGAGAAGAAAAGAAGACAGAGAAAGACTAAGAAGAAGAGAAAAGGAAGAAGCCAAGGAGGAAGCTGCAGAAGAAGAAGAAGAGGAGCAGAAGACAGAGGAAGAAGACAGGAAGGAGGAAAGCCACGTGAAGAAGAAAAGAAGAAGAAGAAGCACTGTAGCAATCACCAGATAAGCCATCTGATTCACAGAATCAAACGTTTGAGAAAGGGAAGACAGAGAAAGAAAGAAGGAGAAGGTGCAGCCAAGCAGAAGAAAGAAAAAGGAAAAGAAAGAGAGGAGAGAAAGAAGAAGAGAGACAAATTTATTTTTGGATTTTCTATCTTTAGTTTTCATATACATTAGACTGCATTGATATCATCTTTTGAGTAATTTGAAATTGTGATTTAGTTTCTAAAATACCAATTTACTCCCTAAGTTTGACCTCGAAAAATTTTGACTTTCGAGTAATAAAAATTGATAATTGTTTATACGACGATTTCAAACTATACTGCAACAAATATCCTTTTAAAAACACGATCTCGTCGCGCGAACGATTATTTTGGCGCCGTTGCCGGGGAGCAATGGGCATTTTAGAAGCTTTAATCACAATTTCTAATTCAATACTAACTTAATTTCTCTCTTTTGTTGTGATTATTTCAGGGAAAAGTCGAGGAAAGAAAAGCAGCTGCACAACAACCACACCAGGGAGTAGGTAAACTCTTATTAGCCCTCTCTCTTAATCCCCTCAAAACCTAAAAAGCAAAAAATAAAGAAAAAAATCAATCTAGGGTTACCTGTTTCCATATTTAGTAATTCACCAAAAGTTGCCTGATTTTCAACACATTTTTAATTGCACATCCACTTAAGGTAACTAGGGCTAAAACCTTCCTGATTGAGCCCTAGATACCCATTTTTGAGGCAACTAAATTGGACCAACTAGAGCCAACCTAAGGATTACAAGCTAGGGTTTTAGAGACACATCCTCTTATAAGCAAAGAATCAAAAATTTCAAAAAGAGGTGTGCCTAAGCCTTGTTTGAAAAGATCTATCCAAGAGAAACCCTAAGCAAATCAGGCTCTTAATTCATTTGAACCCTAAAAGCAAGGAACTAAAAGCTCTCAAAGGAACAAGGAGGCGAAGTTGATCCTTTGGGTCAACCAACCTTAAAATTAGGTCACTTTGCACTCAAAAGGCTTAAAGTTCAAGTGGAACCCTAAGCACCTTGATATTAACTAAAAGAGGTAGACTTAAGAGGTTAAGGTCCCCATTTTGGTCTACCTGGAATCTTAGTGACAAGAGAGGTCGGGTGGGGGAAACCCTGTAACCCGTGGGGACGCTCTACGGTGTTGGGGTCTTCGCGGGACTCTCCCTCTCTGGCTGGTTAGGTATTTCTCAGGTGGACGAACTTTCTGACTAAGGGGTATCATCCGCACCGAACCTCTATAGTCACCCAATATATTTTGAATGTCTCGATAGAGTCCAGCACATTCTGATCTCATCAACTCCTTCAATGCATGTTTGGTAGGAGGTCCTTAAAACTTCTTTTAGAAATCCACTCTCCCCGAGGCCAAGCCTCGATACCCTTGTTTGTGTAGCAACACCACCACATAGACCTTTCCTCTGATTCAGAACTAAGTTCTCCTTCTTCCATCATGGCACAACCTGTTGAAGAAGAAAACAATCTTGAGCACCAGCTTCAGCGCCTAAATGACCTCTTCGAAAATTTCATGAACCGACCGCAGCGTCCCATGATTCGAGATCACTATAATCCCGCTGCAGTGGCAATCGAGCCTCGAGTCCGAATCCCGACTGGAGGTCCTGATTCTGAACTAAAGCCCAATATAATTCATGTCATACCAAAATTCTATGAGCTTAACTCCAAGGATCCATTCCAACATATTAAACAGCTTAAGCATCTGGCCCAGACCTTCAGGTCAGATGCACAAAACTGGGATATTCTACTCATGAAGATGTTTTCTTTCTCCCTCATGGACAAAGCTGCTCATTGTTATCAAACTCAGACTCGTCCGATCAACACATGGGATAAACTTCAATCCGAGCTTTTGAAGAAGTTCTTTCCCGTGGGTCAGACAAATGCCTTGCGCCATCAGATTACTTATCTCACCCAACAAACGGGAGAACCTCTTCATGAGGCATGGGACCAATTCTTGGATCTCATGCGAAAGTGCCCCCATCACGGAGTTCCTAAATGGGAACAAGTCCAGTCTTTTTACCAGGGACTCCATGAGGACATTCGATTATTCGTCAATGCAACCTGCGGAAAAAATATCATGGGTCAGCCTGAGGACACGGTGTGGGAGATTCTCGAGAATATGTGTGAGAACTCCATCAATAATGACTCCATGGGCTTATTCGACTGGATGAATGCTCGCGCATCGACGAATCTGAGGGGAGCACATGAGACGCAGGGCCTGTCCGCATCCGTCGACTTGGAACTGATGGCCAATGGGTTGGACAAGGTCTCTATCATAGAGAAGAAGGTGGACGAGCTGACTCGGCATTTGCAGCAAGCCACCTCTGTGCAGAACTCTTTTGCACATCCACCTCTCGCGAGGGAAACTATGCAAAATATCTATCACTGATCTTCTCAGGGGATGGACCCGTATCCACCCCCATTTGACTCCAGGATCGGAGGGATCTCTGATCCACTCTATGCTAGTCGGGGGAACTCTGAACCCCCATCTCGCGAGGGAAACTATGCAAAATATCTATCACTGATCTTCTCAGGGGATGGACCCGTATCCACCCCCATTTGACTCCAGGATCGGAGGGATCTCTGATCCACTCTATGCTAGTCGGGGGAACTCTGAACCCCCATACTCTGACTTGCCTGAGGTTCCTCAAACCTGCGAGGACCTCAATGCCATCTAGAATGACCCATTTTCCAACACCTACAACCATGGATGGCAAAATCATCCCAACTTCCAGTGGACGGGAAATTCTCAGACTCAAAGACTACCATATCAACCCCATCCACAAGCCCCTCATCCCTATCAGCCACCTCAGCCTCGGCCCAACCCCACCTATCAATCTGGGCCAAACCATGACCAAATTACTCTTATCCTCCAAACACTGGCTGACATTCAGAAAATGAATGCGGCAATACAAAAACAACACAAGGACGAGATCACATAGGTTCACAACCAACTCGCCCAGATGGCAAATTCCCGCTAACCGAGCACACTTCCCTTGCAACCTCTGTAGAACCTAAATAACGTGCCGACCCAGAGGCACAATATGAACCAAAATCTAGGCCATGCACATATAATTTATCAAGCCCCTTCTATTCCATCACTTGACGGGATGGAAGCTTCAACATCTTACGTGGGATTTCAACAGCAGCCACCCATTTTACCAACTCCTAACCCGAACCAGGCAGGACTAAACTCTGTAACAACCTGTAGTGGTAAAGCAACCCAAGACCCACCTTATCCAAACCACTCCAAGCCTAGTAGTGAACCAAGCCCTAGGATAGTTATCCAAGACGTCCATATCCCAAATCAAGAACCTAGCTAGACTTTTTGGAGTAAGGGTGCACAATCAGCTGGTTCGCATCTCCAGACCACTGATCTTAGGAGCATACGAGCATATCTTTCTCTTAATCTTAGCTGGTTCCTATGCTAGAAATGACACATCTGATTGAGTTTTCGCCTAGCTGGAGGCATTAAACTCAGCACATGTAGATAGCATATATCCCACATTTCACCATCATCTATACAAAACCATTTTTATACATAGCATATTTTTCTTTTAGCATATTTCCCTTTTGTATATTGCATGCTAACAGGTTGGCTGGTGCTGAATGTATATTTTCAGGAGCAATTCCAAGTGACTTCTACCCACTCATCCTCTGTCAGATTTATTTTCTTTTATAGTCATGCATGAGGACATGCAAGAACTTAGGCATAGGGGGGTAGATACAACAAAACTGAAAAATTTTTTGCCAAAACTTAGGAAAACCTCGGAGCTACTTGTAAAACGTACTTTAGGACCTTAAATAAAAAAACAATCGAATCCACCTCCAATGCTCGCATTGGAGCTAGAAATCGTCCGCAACAGCCATTTCTGACTCACCCGCTCACCTCTTGTTCTAAATTTAGGGTCAAGCTGATTGTAACCCGATACGGGAAATTCACGAAGTATAAATTATATGGGGTTACATGTTTATAGCATATATACATATTGCATTCATGAATAAGATTATTTTATTAAGAGAATGCATCAGGGATTTTATCCTCTAGTTGATTCCTGTAATCTGGGATCCAGTACAACTTTTCACACACACGTAGAATTTGCAATGGATTCATGGTGAAGGATGATAAATGTCTTCAGTCTGTTGAGAATAAGCGGTGCTTCTTTTCTTGAACCCCTGGACAGTGTTTTGGGAGTCAGGCAGATTTTCTTCCAAAAATCCACCAAATAATGTGAGATGAGAGTAGAGTGTACTAGTGCTCTAAGATTAGTGCAAGGAATCTAGAATCCTAGATAATTAGGTGATGATACTTTGAGTTTAGACATAGTTTTTGCTCTCGGTTCCCTCGTATACATTTTTGTGCGAAATTGTGAGAGCCACAAAATAAGGCAAATACGTGGAGAGCGAGTTTTCATAAAACTAGGGCTAAGGTGGATGGTTACAACCATTCTCTACGGAATCCTCAGCTGAAGGAGAGTATTGATGTCAAGGTCAGAAATACACCATCCTATCCATCTCTCCCGGTGCCATGAGTAGGCACTTCCACCAAAGAAGCCACCCACTGCCTTTTGAGTACCACCAATCTCTAATAATGCCTCCTCAATAAAGTTCATGGATGCATGCCAGTTGTGTTATGTTGAAAAAAAAAGAGAAAGAAAAAGAAAAAAAAATGATGAAAAGAAAGAAAAACTGAAAAAAAACTAGAAAAAGAAGAAAAAGCAAAGAAAAGAATGAATATTTAGTGTTTATTTCATCGAGGCAATACCACCAAATAAAATTGAGATTCACCAAATATGGCCCTAACCAATTTTTCTTGTGTTTCTAACCACCCAAATACTGGCTGAGGAATTCTGACTTAGTGTTAGGGTTATGAGAACTCAATTAAAGTGTTAATGCCTAGTGAGACCACCAAATATAAATCATATATGTGAATCTGGTAAAGATGTGAGCTCTAAGAAAGAAAAGAAAAAGGAAGAAAAAAGAGTAAGAGAGAATGAATACAAAGGAATCAAAGAGAGCATAGTTTTTCTCTTCTTTCTCTGAGTTGAGTCACTTAATGATCCAGGAATCTAGATTCTGTATTACTAGTCTCTATGTAGCACTAAGTGAGAGTGAACCACCAACTATATAATCTTAGCCCTCAAAGATTCTCTACCTAAGCCTAAAGCCGGGGTGGATTTCATAGAATATTTTGAATACCCCGAGGGTAGATGTTCGCCTATGCCGCTAGAATTTTTACTAAGAGTCAAGTACAGGCTTTAGAGGTGTATTGGTTTTTACTCGAATCCGTTGCAAAAGCTACATAGCCGCACTTTCACGATTGTCTGGATTTCTAGAGCATAGGATGAAAACAAAAAGGAGAAAAATCTCTATGCATCACTTGATAAAATAATCAGTCCCTTAGGGACCCTTGCTATAAATAATTTAGTCTTGCATTTACTAGGGACTAACAAGATTTAGGCATGGGGGTATGATTGCACAGCAATCATAGGTTTTAATTGACCTAGATTAAGCTAGAACTTACCATAAGTTAGGAAAATTCATACATGCATAAGCATTATCTGCATCTTTACTGCTTTACTTTAGCTATGCATAAAATGATGTTATAATGTGTTAATTAAGTACATTAGGTCGATTGCAGGCAATAAGTAGATCTGGAACTGGATTTGGAGCAGGATCTGAAGCTGGGTCTGAAATAACAGGAGTTGTAGTAGAGCTAAAGCAGAAGGCTTAGCTTAAATATAGGAACAATAATGTAAGGGGGTTAAAAGTTTGTTATTCTATTAAGTAAGAATAAAGCAGTAAAATGTGAAGAGCTTAGGTCCATCCTAGCCCTAGGATATCCTAAAGACTTCCCCAAACCTTAGCCACCCTTAGATTAGGTCACAACACCCTAGGAAGCTCTAAAACCCTAGTTCCAACCCTTATCTGGACGTCCAGGACCCTTAGCCATCTCCCGCACACCTCAAACCCACTTTTGCAGTGTTATTGGATGTTCAGACACTTTGTCAGACGTCTAATTTCTGCAGAACACCCAAAATAGAACCCAAAATCCCTCCTGACTCTGATTGGACGTCCAGACAACAAGTCTGGACTTCTGATTTTTGAGTATAAGACGTTTGACACTATTATTAGACGTCCGATACTGCTCTCCAATTCCTATTTTGAGATTTAAGCCTTGATCTTGGATCTCTAGGTCCCTAAACCCAATTCCAACCCCATAGGAACCTAAATTAAGGTGCCCTAACCTAGTACGTCACCTCTAGACCTCCCTAAGGACCTAATTAGGTCCTCACTAAACCTAATTGACTTGGATCTTAGTCAATTCCATCAACCTATTCAATTGGACTCATTAAGTCCAATTGAGCCCTGATCTCAGCACACACTGTCCAATTGGACTCAGTGAGAGTCCAATTGACCTAGACCTAAATTAATTGAGTTGTTTTACTCTCAATTAAGTTTCCACACACCCAATTAAACTTGTATTAAGTTTAATTGCACTTTACCTTAGTGAATTAGGGTTTACAACCCCAATTTGAAACCTACCTTGACCTAAGCCCACTAGAACCTAACCTAATCAACCTAGCCACCTAGGTTTCGACCCACACACACCCACACACACCATCCACACAAAAATACCTAGCCTAGAGTTCTCTAGAACTCTCTACCATGTGTGGTTGCCTTGGTTGCTAAAATTAGCAACCAAGAGGCATTCAATTTTTAGATCCACATTTGGTGGATCTAAAAACCACCATCCATCCTCTCTCTCTCACTCTCCCACGAGCTCCCACCATAGGCCTCTCTAGAGAATTCCATAACTCTCTAGAGAGCTTCCCTTAGGTCTATAAAAAGACCTAAGGGGTGGCCATTTGCACCCATTCACATCCCTTGGCTTTATTGGCACCACTCACCTCATTAGCTCCATACACACCCACCTTCACTTAGGTTAGCTACTCCACCTCCATGAGCTCACTACCACCACCATGGAGGACACCATGCCAGGATGCTGAATCACTCCTTCCTCTCTCCAAGGGTCGGCCTAAGCTACATTGGCTACCCCTCATTCTCCTCTCGACCACTCCAAGGCCATTGGGGACCACCCCTGAATGCCCTCTATTCTTCTAGATTTAATTCATGCTCTTCATAATTTTATTGCTTTTATTACTGCTTAATAGAGTGTTCTTACTTCTCCAATGATGCATGCAAAATCCCCTCGTAGATTCTTGTATGCGATCGTTTTTTGGTAACTAGATTTGCATCTTTAAGCATTCATGTACAAGCTTTCTTCTACCTTCTATGTTGCAAACACTCTCTTGAATGAATAGAAGATATATTTATCTATATATGTCTATGTGTTGAGAATCACCATGAGCTTATTGCAATATCTTTTGAGTGATTAATGTTTCCTGTTTTTAATTCCTAATATACTTGCAACTATGCATGTCGTACTTCAATACGTAATAATCATAAACCGGCGTGTGATTGTAAACGAAGTAGAGCGACAAAAAGATCGATTTCAAAACTAAATGAAATGCCTCCCAAAGATGAATGACCGAGACTCAAGTCTCGTAATCTTTACAAACTTAATTTTTTACGAACGTTTTTGCGTGACTATACTACGATTTCCGACGATTTTCAAAATGTGCAAAAACGTTTCCCATCAATGATGCAGCCCAAACCCAATCAGTCTGGTGGGTTGATGGATGTCGATCAACAGATGCGGAACCCACCAAATATTATGTGACTCAAAAAGATGTGGCAGTGAGAATCTGAGGTTTGGCTAAGTCGGTTCAACCTGATCAAAGTAGGGATCCTCAAAAGAAAATGGATCTGAAAAGGATATAGGGACCCTACTAGTAAGATCAAAAAAGGATGGGACATGATCTCGGGATCAAAGACCTCAGAGTCAAAGTCAAAGAATGGATCATGGATGCTGAGGTCATAAACTAGCTCGTCGTTATCAGGAAACAAAGGTTCTCCGAAATTAGAGTAGGATTCGAAATCATCAGAGAATTTGCAAGAATAAGTTTCTGAATTTGATTCTAGATCGGGAGTTCTAGCACAGAGAGAATCAAGATTGTGGCTTTCTAAGGTTTTTGATCTGTGATCTAGCTTTGAGATGGATTTCAGAACGTCTGATAGTTGTTTACGATGTTTTCAATGTGAATATTCTTGGATTTCATGTATGGCTTTGGGTATTGAATGTTGTAGTAACACAGGCTACTGAAATTGAATCGCAATAATAGTAGATCAATTTCTGATTGGGCTAATCATGCAGTTGGGTGGGAGAATATGAAGGTCAGCAGATTTAGTTGTCAGCTGTACTAATTTGGGTGGAATTTCAAGGAGTACTGAGTCACTTTGGGAGATTGATTGAGTTATTCATACTCTGTAATGTTAGAACTTAGTGAAAAAGCATTCCTATACAATTGATTAGTCCAAATCTGCTTTGGAATGATTTGTAATTGATCATGAGATTCATTATTAGTTATTAATTGTATAATCTATCCAAAACATGTATTTAAGGGTTCACTTATCAAATTTGAGTTAAATTTGGAGATTTAATGTGTTCTGAATGTTTCCATGGCTATATCAGTTCTGTTAACTTAGAATGAATTTAAAGGTGTTGAAATCAATTGATTAGATCCTAATTTAGCTAAAAGCAGTGTAACACATGTCTAACTACCTAATTAATCAAATTTATGAAATTAAAGTGCTAGATCTTGTTTATACAATTGATAAGAATTCAAGTAGTTGTCTGAAGATTTCTACTATCCTATTCCTGATTTCTAGCTGTTGAAAATGATGTTGGTGGCTTAGGTTCACTTGTCTCATATTCATTTAAGTCACATTTGTCTGAATTTGTGCATAAATAAAAATCATTAAAAATTTCACAAAAAAATAAAATAAACATGTCTTTAGTAAGATTAGGTATTTCTTTAGGTGTTTACAAAGTATTCCGAATCCCCAACCCCCGACTTAGTAAAATATACCAGCCGACGATTCGGATTACTTTAAAATTTAATAAAAGAGCTTAATCTAAAAATACCAAAAAAGAGTTCCTCTTTCTCTCATCTCACTTTCTCTCTCTTTTCTCCTACCTCTATTAAAACACAAAAAGACCATAAAAATAAAAAAAACTCAAAAATACCATGTATATTGTATTTATACTTGTAAATATAACTTAATACTAAGCTATGTGTAAATAATGTAATATATGTAAATAATGTATGTAAATAACTTAAAATTATATTATAAATATTTAAATAAGTATTTAGGATGATTGACTGTATATATAACTTTATTATATAGTTGTATATTTATTTATATTAAAGTAAATGTATATAATACTAACTAATTATAAATAAGTATGTACATATCTATAACTATATCTATTACTATACATACATATTTAAGTAATTATTATATACTGTATGATACCTATATATTTATTTAATTATGTATTTATTGCAGGTAATTAAGTTATTAAGTTAATTAGGTAAATTATTAAGTTAAAATAAAATAAATTAGTAAATTAAGTTATTACTAAAGTAATTTATACTGTATACTTATATATATTAATTTTAAATATTTTCAACCTATTTAAAATATATTTATACTATATAGTAATATTTATAACTAAATTATGTGTATACCTTTTAAAAATGTGTATTTAAATGTATATAAATTAAAATAAATGCTCTAAAAAAATTAAAAATGTATAATAAATACCTTAATATGTTAATTTACTAATTATAAAGTCAATTACATCATTAGCTTATCAATTTGTACATTAATTAAGGATTTAAACCCTAAATTAATGTGTATAAATCCTTAACTTTAACTAATTTTAATATATATTTAAATAAATTATTTTTGTAAATTAATTATACAATCATGTATTCCTATATAAGGGCTTTACATCGATATAATTTATTTAAAATTAGGCTCTATTTGGGCTCTCAAATTGAGGTCCAAAATCATGATTTTACTACGTTGTGACGCACTGCACATCATTCATTCTGCCACAAACAATAGCGCCACATCAGTGGAGAGTGAGCAATCATTGCAGTATAAATTGATTTCGCTCCATAAGTGCTTTAGTCAACGGCGCACGTCACAAGCATACCCATTACACCGTCTCTCCTCTCGAGCATATATGAGCATGAAATGGTATGTGGGTTAGAAGCCCGTGTATAATGCTAGGCCTAGTGGGTCTACTGTGGGCCTGATTTGGGCCTAAATTGAAATTGGATAAGATACACACTAATGAAATTAGAATCGGGTCTAGTAGTGGTCTAGTTCCACCCCTTTGGGGTGCTGTGTATCCCACAAAAAACCCAATTCACAAAAAAAAAAAAAATTTTTTAAAGTGAACAGTAAGAGGAGGGTGCTGTGTGTAGAGAAGACCTAAGCTCGAGAAAAATTCTAAGTGTTTGAGAGGTCGTGTGGTGTGTGAGAGACTTAGGTTGTGTTTGGTTGACGGGTTAATTATTTAACCTGCCACTTAATCCACCTCATATATACGTCTGGTTAAGTGGACTTAACCCGATGTAAAGTTATTCCACCCTATTTACGAAATAACTTTAACCCGCCAAAACGTTCAAACGAGTTAATTCACTTATTCCAGCATTTATTCCACTCCTTCAACTTATTCTATAAACTTATTCCCCTTACCAAACGGGGCCTTAAGAGTTAGGCATAAGCATGTGTTGTGCATAGTGTATATGTATAATATATATAGTATATGTATATATATGTATATGTATAATAAATAAAATATATATAATATATATGTATGTATGTATAGTATTATAGATAAGTAGAGTATAGGATAATATAGAATAGTATACGTATAAAATATATTGTTTACCTTCGTATATATATATTTTTTTTTTGTAAGGTTTCTTTAGTGACATATATATTCGTCATTGTAGGAAAATATTTATGTTAGTAAATATAATTCTTTTGCCTTAAGTTTGTACATACTTTTACTAAGGTTATAGTAACACTTATATATGTTACTATATATATAATATATGTTAGAATATTTAGTCTAGTGTATATTAGTAGTTATTTTTGTACCTATACTTAGGTATTATTTAGAATAGTTGTACATAACTAACATAAAGTAGTCACATAATTTTCGATGCCTGTTTAGTTGTAAATATGTTAAGGCATTGTAGTTAGAATTAATTGATTCTTTTATACATAATTAACTCATTCATTCATTTTTTGATTAATTTGATTCATTTTGTAAATATAATTGACATTTTAGAATAAAAGAACATTTTTGGAACATAGAGAGTGATATATATCAATAACTGCCTCCTAATGAATGACCTGGAATAAATCAGTAAAAATTATGTAAATAAATAAAATAATGTAACATTTGTATGCATTGTGATAATTATACTACGATAACAACATCATTAAAACACTATTTTTATTGCAACATGATGTTGGCTGATCAAGGATCTTTGCCATGGTGTGGCGAAGTTGCTACTAGGCGTGATTTGGTAAGTGAGCGAGTGTGACCGGATAGTGTAGGTGCTCTCTCGCTAGATCAATGTTTTAAAATTGTCACGTTGCAGTATAGCCAAAATAGCGTTCAAGCAAATAAATTTATTACTCGAAAAAATTCTGAGGTCGAACACAGGGAGCAATATGGAATTCACTTCTCAAAATTGCAATTTAAAATAAGAAAGCTATGAAATTGTAAACAAAAAAAACTGTCTCAGAATAAAGTAGTACTAGAATCAAGTGTCAGACTGTAAAAATAATAGAGTCAAATGGTGATTTAAATCACCAAGTACTCCTTACAATGATAGCTAATGAACTCCATGTATATATGTATGAAATGCAATCAAACCAATCGCTTGATTTACTAATCAGACGGCTTAAACTACTTAAGCCTTTCTCTGTTCTTCTTCTTTTCTCTTTCCCTTCTTCTGCCTCTCTTCTTCTTTCAGCTACAACCCTTCCTCTTCTTTGTGTTCTTCTCTTACTTTCCTTCTCTGTCTCTGCAACACTTCTTCTTCCTTCAGCTCTTCTTCTTTCTCTGGTTTTCTTCACACAGCAAGGGAATCTTCTGAATTCGGCTAAGTGTTAGCCGGGTCTCACCAAGAGAAAAACCCTTCCCCTACCAGCGCAAGCTCTCCTTCTCTCTTTCTCTCTTTATAATACGCTTTCCCAGATCCACAAGGGTAATCGGGTTATCGGACCTAGCGTACCCGGGTCCAGGCTCACTGGCAATGGGTGATGAGTGAGGAGTGAGGCTTAGGCGAGTTAATGGGTAAGGCCAGGTCCGCGGGCAGAGGTCACGGACGAGGCACAGGTGCGTGGGTGAGAGGGACCTCACCCCGTGTTCTGAGGGAATATGCCCTATGCAGAAAATCAATTTAAGTGTATGCTCCGCTTCAGTGGCTTCCGATGTGGGAGTATCTGCATCCCTCTCCTTCGCACGTCTGCAACAGCACTTCTTCCATCAATTGGCGTAGCTAGCATGGTCAATGATCCAATTGCCCACCTAGACGTGCTCGCGAGTTGTTTCCACGCAACCTGGGGATAGAACCTAGAGCTCACACCACAAGAACACGACTCCAAGCTTGCTTGGAGCTCCTTCGTTAATGGCGGCGAAGGGTAGAACCTAAAATCAAAGAATAAGGACCTCGCAGCCACGTCAGAAGGCTCAGCAGATTCACCGTGGAGTGGTGAGTGTGGTGGTAGTTGTGTAGCGTGGCGCGAGTGAGGGTGGAGGTGGAACAGTGACGGGTTAGGTCGGAGATGATGGGTCTGTTCAAGGTGGTGTTCGGGTGGATGATGGGTCGAAATGAGAGAAGGGAAATGAGCAGAGAGGTGTAGCAGAGGTTTTGAGGTAGTCAGCAAGGGGTTTGGTGGTGTGCGGAGCGAGATGTACCTCGCCGAAGGTGTGGCTGGAGCGATAGACAATGGAGTCGCGAAGGCGTGGTCGAGGTCGAAACAACGTGTCAAAAGTGTTGGTGTGATGAGGAAGAGGTTAGAGAGCAGTTGAAGGAAGTAACGAACGAAGTGGGAAGGAGAAGGCACCGGTTGTGGTGTTGCCTGCGCTGGAGAAGAGAACAGCTCCAGAGAGAGAGAATCGACGAGGAAGAAGGCGATCAGGGCGCCGGCTGGTACGACGTGGAAAGAAACGAGGAAGATAACTCCGCTGCTAGTATTGCGAACGGAGGACAAAGAAGGATGGAGGAGCTCGCCGGACATCGATGAGCTTTCGACCAAGAGAGAGAGAGAGGAATTATGGGGGGAATCTTGGCCAATTTCAAGCGTCGGGAGAACGGTCTGAGCAAGAGGTTATTTTATAGACCTTAGGAGGAAGTTTTGAGCTTTGAAAGCAAGCTTCCCAAGCTTGGAAAGCTTGCCGGATTTGGGAAATTCCTTGATACCCAAATCTCTCATGCGTTCGCATGAGAGATTTGGAAGATTTTGGGGTGTGGGATTTGGCTCATAAGGAAGGGAATTTCTTGATGAACTTTCCTTTCAAATTTGATAGGGATTCGTAAAGAAATCAAGGAGTTCTTTCCAAATTAAGGTCGTCGGAGCAAGTAAGAATAGGTTTAATGGTGGCAGGGACTTTTTGTGAGAACGACGACAAAGTTAGGGGTCTGTTTGAAAATATTTTGAAAGTTAAGGCCATAAATGTAATTAGATAGGACCAAGTTGCAAACTAGGTCAAGACAAACTCATCTTGGGTCTAAAGTTTGTTAAAAACCTAATTTAGACCTAAGAAATCCAATGGTGAAGTTGGATTTTGGTTTTGACCATGTTTGACTAGTTAATTTATGCAAAAACCAAGTTTGGGCAAATGTCTGTCTGAGACTCTATTCTGGGTCAAAACGGATTCTGATGGACAAATTGAAGGTTCCAAACCCTAGGGAATATTTTTCTATGAATTTTAGAAGGTTTAGGTGAATTTTATCTTGACCCAAACCTCAGTTAATTAAGAGGGTCTATTTTTAGGGTTTCAAAAGTCATTTAATTCTCAGAATACATGCAAACCATTTTCTGATTGTTCTAACCCACTTGTTAGCCTTTTAAGATCATTTGACCCTTAATTAACCCCTAGGAAAACCCATGGTTGTACTGCATTCATGATATGATGGTAACATTGTAATTTTAACCCTAGTTTCTTATTTTTCTCTCAGAATGATTATGCAGTGAAATATAACTCTTTGGAAGTTATGTAGGAGCATTTACTGACTTAATTGGATCAAATGAGCTAGTTTATGGCTCATGATGGTATTCCCATCAGTAGGTGAACGAAGGTCCGGCGATCGATGTCGAGGAAGATGGTGGAGGCACGATGAGGTGCAATTAGGTTAGGCAAAATCTTGTCGAGGTCAATGGGAGCTTTTGCCTTAGGTAATTAGGTGAATGGGTGACAGAGGTGGGCTGTCAGTGAAGGTGGTCGTGCTAGTGGATTGCTGGAGTTGGAGAAGATGAAGGAGAGGGAGATTGGACTTATAATTTGGTCTAAACCTACTTGGATGTGAGAAAGAAACCATAAACTAATTTCATGATTAGATGACAAAGGAAGGTTGCCGGAGGTATGCCCGTGAGGAAGAAGGAGGTGGAGGAGATTGGAGTCGGAGGAGAGGCAATTAGACTGTGAACGCTAACCAAAAGCGCGACGATGACATGATGAGAAGCCCTCTCCCTATTGTGCTTGGAACCGACCGAAGGAGGTGGTTGAAGAAGCTCCAGGTCATCGTCAATGGCAAAAAAGGAAGAAGGAGAAGAGAGGAGTTGCGTGCCAAAAACGAGACAAGCTCATGCTTGGAATCATGTGATCCTTTAAATAGACGGTCATCCTTCTCAAGTTGCAAGCAAACAAGGCAAGTTTTGACTTGCCTTGAAGTCAATTTTTCGGTTTGGGAACCTGGGTTCGCAGGCGAAGGAAATGGCCATGATTGAGATCAAAATAGGGTCTGGTCGATTGACCAAGATCTTGGGAACAAGCTTACCAAATTTGGTAATTTTTTATTGAAGAATATTGAATCAATTTGCCCAATTAAATGATGCAAGTTTGGGTTTGCTTTCTTTGCAAGTTTCCTCTTCTATCATGAGGAAGACGATGGTGGCAGGGACTTTTTTACAATGAATACAAGAAGTTGGGGGTGCTTTATGAAAAATACATAGAAGTTAGTGGTCTGATTTAAAGAATAGAGAACTGGGGGCTAAAATGTAAATTAGGTTAAGTTGGATTCTGATTGGTTCAAATTTTGGTGTTAGCCTAATTTGGACCCAAGGAATCTAATGATGAACTTGGATTTGGGTTTTGATTACGTTTTACTGGGTAAATTGCACAGAATCCTAATCAGGGCAAATTCTCATCTGAATATCTCCTTTTAGTCAAAATGGGCTCAGATGGTCAAAGTGAAGTTACCAAACCTCTTAGAATATTTTTTAATGATTTTTAGATGATTTATACTGAATTTATCTCTACTAGAACCCTTTCAATTTGAGTGTGCTTGATAATTAAGGCTTTTAGTTATATTTTAATCTTTGAAATGCATGAAACCCTGATTCAGTTATTCTAAGCCCACTTCGTCTTTTAAGTTCATTTGACCTTAAATTAACCTCTGATCAAATCCTCAGTTAATCTGCATTAATGATGTGATGGTAAAACAGCAAAATTAATCATGTTTTCTTGTCTTATCAAATCAATTCAACACGGATTTACGATCCTCAGATGATCATTTAGGAGCATTTAACATTTGATTTTGACTAATTCAAGTTAGCTACAATGAATGATGGTGTTACCATTACCTAATCAAAATATTCTTCAAAAGCTTTCACTTAATCTTCAAAGAAATTAGGTGTAATAATCGATCTTCGCTTAGAGGTGAAAATTGTCTTGAAATAATTAACAAATTCTTGTTCAATCCCAATTTTTAAGAAGATATAGGGTATTGTAGACTAAATAATAGAAAATAATAATTTTTAAAAAATTCATTTAACAAATTCTTGAAATAATTTAAGAAGGATGGAGCAATGATATAAACCAATACCTGGAAGATGAAGCACTAAGGCTATAGGGTATTGTAGACTCTAATTAATAGAAGCAAGAGTCATATCAAGTCTTTCACGAATATAGTGCTTTTTCTTTTCTTATTAGATATATGGCTAAAAATTCGATTATAACATACCTAGTAAGATACCATCACATTGAACAACAAGAGGTACTCAATTGCAACAATATTTCTTCCATTTGTATTTACCATTTGTAACAATATTTCTTCCATCTATATTTACCTTTCGAAAACATTGCTAGAATCATTCTCAACAATGTGCAATTGCAATGATTTCCTAATATCATAAATGTTTGAAAAGCAGTCACAAGAAAATACACGCATAATATGAGATTTCCCCTAAAACATTGACAATCAATGTTAGCCTTCACTACATGTACTTGCATCATTCTCAATATCTTGTACAATCTTTGAAACATACATGCAAAATCTTTCCAACATTCTCTAGTTAGCTTTAGACTAAAGATGTACTATTGCTCAAAGGCGACTACCAATATTTCAAACATAATTCAAATGTAAGGCCAATCCTAAGCTAAAGATGGTAAAGATATGATGAGTAGATGAGTGGCTACTCATCATAACTAAAAAGCTAAAGTTAAGCTAGAAACTGGGTTAAACAATGTCAAATTAACACATAAAAAAGGTTAAGTGTGGGAATCAAAGAAAAAGACCTAAAACCTTAATTCTGTGTTAAAATTGCATAATTAGGTCATAAATTGAGATATTCTTGAGAAAAAGGTCAAATGGTGATTCAAGTGTTAATTGAACACACAAACAAGTTTAAAAGTTCAAATCAAAAGTATACTTAACTTCTCAAAAGTTCAATTAAGCACATATAAAAACTTGGAGGCATTTGAACATCATTAAGGCCTTGGAATTGAACATTTATATTTAGGTCCTTTATGAATTACATTTCCTTCAATAGAAAACTTTCCCGGACCTATTTGTAACCCACAGGGACTTCTTTGAAAGCCCAGAAGGACCACTCTGTAACTATTTCCTACCACTTACGGGCTCTTGTGCAAAGTTTCTACCCCTTCGCAAAAGGACCGACCCTACAATTTACCCAATAGAACCGGCACCTGCTGCTTCCCGCGTGTGCACTGTTCACGCGAAGAACATGCGCATCCTTGACCGTCCGTTCTCTCATTGATCTTGATCTGCGGCTCATTTTGATTCGAAGCTTCGCGCGAAGCGATGCGTGTGCTCACCGCAAACCCCAGATCCCATCCTACGGTCAGATTTCATCTTGGCATCCGCTCGCGCTCGCTCACTTCATCCTTGCCGTCGATGCTCTCATCGGGTAATCTCACTCACGTGGTGCCTGGAATCACTGTAATCTCTACTTAAATGCCTCAGTGGTCGTGGGCGCAAAGGATCGCCTCCTCTCCTACTTCCTTGAGAGCGATCATTTCTTCCCCTTCAGTTCCCCTAACCCCTTCACACGCTGCACCTGTGACAGAGGTGTAGTTTTTCACCTCCTTTTCCTCCTCGTCACTAAGGATGATGTATGTATGAGGACGACCCAGAAGCTTCACTAGCAAGCTTTTCATTCGCTGGAGTCCCTCCCTTCTTCCTCTCCATCCACCAGGTAGAGACCCACAGGTCCCATTCTTCCTTTTAAAATAGTTTTACTATTTTGTAGTTTAGCTGTAGCTTTAGTTAGGTAGATTAACAATAGAATTAGAGTTAGAATTAGTGACTGATCTGCCGTTCTATTAATTTAGCAGTAGGAGTAGAATTAGAGTAATTCCCCCCCCCCCCCCACCTCCTCTGATCATTCCAGATCAGAGGGGATGTTTTCACATAGTTATCATTGACCATTTTTCTCCCTCTTCATGTTTTCCATATCGCTTCTAATTCCCATGATTTTTATCTCACAATTCACCCACTCATTAGATCTAATTTCATATTTGAATGGTTTCCAACCTCAGATCTGAAATTAGCATCAAAATCCATATTAGGGGCTTCCCATTCATCTCATTTTTGTCACAAAAGCCCCTGATCTGAGCTTAAAATGGAATCGGTTTGCCAGATTTTCTATAAATTCATATTTCAAGGATTTAGATTCATGTGAGCTTTGAATGCTTTGATCTAGCAAACTGAGTTATTATTGATTTGATTCACTATTTGGCTGGGAATCTGAGGTGATTCTAAAGTCAGAATTCACTTCAGATGAGCCATAATCTGATTTGAGTTTTTGTAAGGATTTGAATGTCTTTAATGCATTGTAGAGCTAATGAAAATCAACTTTGTTGATTTGAGACTCTACCTTGCATCTTTTAGTTGATTTTGAAAAGCAATTCTGATTTTCAACCTAAGGAGTTCTCAATACTCCTTAAGGTTTTAGAGATCTGGGATTTAAGTTTATATTTTAAATTGACTGATTTAACTCCTTCTATATGTTATCTATAGCATTAGAAAGAGCAAGATCAAATCTCTTTCAACTTTGATTTGATGAGATTTTATCGACAAGGGATTTTGAGTTTGAGTTGTATTCCTAAGTGATTTTTATGAGAATTGAAACCTTGTCAGATGGTATTTCAGTGATTTCTGTTTGTATTTGTAAATCCTAGAGTCATAGTAAATTGCTGCAATTGCAGCTACATTCCCACTAAACCCAGCTAAGTAATTCCTGAAATAGTCACTTTAAATTCTTGATCAAGTTGTCTTGAGTCTGATCTGGAATTTGATTGGTTGATTCAAGCTATTAGGTAGTTGGAATTGAGGTTCTTCCCTGTTGCAGATCTGGTTCTATGGAGTCTGTCTTAACTGCAGCAGCAGTTAAGACGTCTAAAGTAGAGTCCAGTCTGTTGTAGTGGTTGGAGCTCAGTAGCTTCAGCTGCTGTTGGTGTTTCCAGCAGTTATCTTGCTGCTGATTCTGCTATTGTTGCTGTTGTTGCTGTAGTAGTTTCTGATCTGAGAGATCCAAGTATAGTAGCTTAGTTTTAGCTCTAAAGATAGCTGAATTGAGCTGCATGTTGTGTTTAAATTGTATACAAGCATTCATGTAAACTCAACAAATTTTTATGATCATATAGAGTGCTTATAATCTTGATTTTAATCTTTTATCAACTAGCTGTTAGTGCCTAACTGTCCTTATAATACAATTAATTGAAATCCATGTAGAATTGCGTGCTTAGATGTTTATATCTTTGCTATATTTTGTACTGAGTTTGTTGAGGCATTCCACTGCCTTTTAGACACCTTAGGTTTCATTCTAAACCCTTAACACACCCTAGGAAACCCTTAAAAGGCTTAGAATGTGTGAAGTTTGGAATTCAATAAAAATTATTAAAAAAATCTAAAAAAAATAAAATAAACCTGTCTAATTGAAGATTATGTATTTCCTTAAATGCATACAAATTTTCATGGTACTCCGAACCCCCAGCTTGGTAGAATTACCAGCCGATGGTTCTGTATACCATGGAATTTAATAAAATGACCTAAACTAAAAAACACCAAAAACATCTCCTTCTCCTCATCTATTTCTTTCCCTCTCTTCTCCTACTTCCATAAAAGATATAAAATTCATAAAAAGCTGAAAA
The DNA here is from genome assembly GCA_037157565.1 of Thalassia testudinum. NCBI lineage: Eukaryota > Viridiplantae > Streptophyta > Magnoliopsida > Alismatales > Hydrocharitaceae > Thalassia > Thalassia testudinum. The sequence goes on from JAZHRO010000059.1 coordinate 25,426,018, forward strand.
AAACTCAAAAATAGCTAAAAATCCTTTATATACTATGTATAAGTGTATATATAAGCTATTTTGTAAGCCTATTTATCTATAATGTAAATTATACATATTTATAATAAAAATAACTTATGTATACATGGTAGTATATAAATTAAGTATTTAAGTTAGATGGTACTGTATATGTAATTTCTTACTTGGAGGGGGTGAGATTACGTGACGTAAAAAATGTGGAATAAAAATATAACAATCTCACAAAATGAGTAATCGCACAATAGGCACAAGTATTTTTAGGAGGAAACCCAAATCAGGTGAAAACCACCACTTAACCCTCTCGAGTTAGGATTTCCCGATCAACAAAGTCAATCAAAACCACTAAACCCAATCACTTGAACGAGGGTAACTGAACCTCAATTACAACAACACTACTTAGACCGAGGGTAGTGTACCTCAAAAGCCCTTCTCTTCATAAGAAGGATTTTGTCTCGCAAAGGAGACGGGAATTCGCAATGCGAATACCCAACCAAATAACAAAGTAAAGATTACAACCTATAGAGCCCTAAAATAAACCTAGCTACTATAGGTAAAGAGACTTCCCTTTGCTTGGAAGTGCATCAGCTTGACGCTGGTGCGTGAACCACGCTTTGGCACAACAGAACTCTCTTAACATTGGCGGGAGAGCGGGTGCACAATAGGATGAAGCTCTTAGATATGGAATGAGTGCTTGGAGAGCTAGAGCTTCATCTACTTCTTTTTGATACAAGAGAGTAGCAATATTCTTGCAAGGTGTGTCTTAGTGTGGCAAGGGTTCTCCTCTATTTATAGAGGACCTAGGAAAGCTTTGGAAGGCCTTGGAAGGCTTCCATAGCCGTTGGGTGCAAATCCAAGGTAAATCAAGTCAGAATCAGGATCAATCATGACTCTGACAGGATTATCAGACGTCTGGTCCGGGCATCAGGCGTCTAGAAAACCTGTTTAAGACGTCTGGGAACTAAGTCAGACGTCTAATTCTAAGCGGGTTTCCTTCCTGACTTGAATCAAACCTAAACAGGGTTCTAGTGTATGGCCATCAGACGACATATAGGACGTCTGGCACAAGATATGGACGTCTGGAAACCTATTTGTTCTGTGGAAATAGATTCCCAAGGAAGTACAACGGCTAGAAAATCTCTGAAAGGATATTTTGGGTCAGCTGAGTCAAAACGGTCACATATCAGACGTATGAGGTCCTCTACGGACATCTGATACAAGGCTAACGGTCATTTCCTCAATGTTTACATAGGCAACCAACGTTCCATTAATTGAACGTCTGGCAAAGGCATCAGACGTCTTCTAAGACGTCTAGACTAAGGTCTAGACAATGGATTCTATCAAACATAACCTATTACGTCCAGCCTAAAAGTTTTGGACGTCTGATCAAACAGTCAAAAATCTTAAAAGTCAATATCAAATGTCTGATTTCCAGATTTGACGTCTAATTAGGTTTTCTGAACCCTATTTTGGTTTTCTAAGTTCTCTACAGAAGACCTAAGTATCCTAGGGTAGTGCAGGTGTTCCTAGAACTACTTTAAGGGTTCTTTGAGACTCTTTAACATAGGATCTAAAATAGAAATAAAGAGCGAAACAAAGGAATAAAATTACATAGCACAATATAAAAGGAAATTTATCATATTCTTCATCTCCTTCCTTCTTCAAGCTTTCGCTCCTTGCAAAGCTCCTCCACCTCTGTCCAGCTCCTCCAATCCGCCATGGATGCGAGCTTAAACTCCGTCTAAACACCTTTCTCCATTTGCAATTTGACCTGAAAACTAGGACTCAAAAGTAAATGTTAAAAGACACGTGTTTTATTATCATTAAAATAAATAGTCGTGGTGCTTTAGCACTAACAATATTTAAGTAAATTATACAATTACTTATTAAGTAAACTAATTTATATGTACTGAATAGCTATGTAAATTAATACTTTCTATAAATAATCATATTAAGTTATAGTATAGTATATACATATTTATATGTATATTATAAACATATTAAACCTTGTACCTTAATTTAATTATATATCTAGAATAAATAATTAATTTATTAAGTTAATAGCTAAGTTATTAGATTAAATTAAAATAAATTAGTAGATTAGGTTAAAATAAGTTAACTAATAATGTATATTTATACTAATGTATTTTAAATAATTTAAGCTAATTTAAGTATATTTATAATTTTTATACTATTTAAACTTAAATTACAAATAAAATAGTCTAAAATTATGCTATTTAAATGTAAATAAATTAGAAATAAAGCTTGTAAAATACAATAAAAATATCTATTAAATACTTTAACATATTTACTAATTCGGTATAAGGTCAATTAGACCATATAATAACTAATTTATATGTAATTATGGAATAAAATCTAAAATTATCTATGTATAAACTGTATACTTTAGCTAATTTATTTATATAGTAAATATAATTAAAACTATAAATTAATTGTACAATTAAGTAGTATTATGTAAATACTTTATTATCCCATAATTTATTTTTATTTCATAATAAATTATGACCCTCGAATTGAGAGCCAAAATCCTTAATCTAAAATAGCCGCACCTGCATTCCTGCGCAGAACAGGTGCTCGAATAGTGCCATATCAGAAACTGCAAAGCACTCGTAGTGCTATAAAATGAAAAGGTTCCTCTACTGCTCAGTCGTCACGGGCACTGGGCGTCCGAAACAACCGAGCATTGATGATACTGTGTGTAGGTCGGGGGTCGGTTACTGTGCTAAGGCTTGATTAAACCCAATAATAAGCTAAAAACGTGATTAATCAGCCTAATTAACAAACTAGGGCCACGCCTAGTAGAGGTCTAGTCCCACCCTTCTCGGGTGCTGTGTATCCCTCAAACGATGTGCCCACTAATTAAACACATTTTTAGTTAAGTTAAGGGCCCTAATGACTCACTAAACACAGAAAGAAGAGAACAAAGAGAGTAAACATACAGAGAATGCAGCTAAGTGTCATAAGAGACATAGAAGAGGCTTAGTAAAAGAGAACATACAGAAAAGAAGAATACAGAGAAACTTAAGAAGTAAAAGAAGAGAAGAAATGTATATGTATAATGGGTAGCGTATATGTGTATATAAATAAATAAATATAAGGTAAATAATGAGCATACGTATAAGCAGTATAGCTATATATATGTATATAAATAACTATGTATCTTTACTGACAGAATAAAACATCACTAAAGGTAAAATAAGTGTCGCTATAGACCTTAGTTTCTACTTTAGAGTTTGTATATAGTTTTTCTGGGGTCTAGCGATGTTTGTATCTGTCGCTGTAGCTATTATATATGTTACAGTATACATTAGTATATTAAGTTAAGTATGGTATGTATTATTAGTTAGTATTATAAATATATGTAAGTATTAATAATATAACTTATAAGTAGATAGTATAGAGTATATTTATGTAGTGTTTGATGCTTGATTGTAATTAGGTTTTTGCAAACATTTTCATTGATTCTTTTTGTACATAATTAAACCACTAATTCATTCATTATTGATTCATTCATTTTTTATTGTATATAAAACTTATCTTTTTGGAATTAGAAAATAATATTGGACTTAGAAAGTGATCTATGCCAATAACTGCCTCTCAATGAACGACCTGGAATAAATCAGTAAAAATTATGTAAATTAAATAAAAATTGATGCGATAACGGTTTGTATTTATGACATATACTACAACAACGATGATTTTTTTTTATACAAACCATGGTTGGTCAATCGCCTTACATTTTTTTGACACTGTTGCTGGGGATCAAAACCCGACAACAGCATTTATGTGAAGCGACTGGATGATTGATTAACTTAACTAAATAAACATACTTCGCAAGAGATCGATTAAGATCCACATACTAGTCAAATGCAATATGAATCGTTATTAAAAGTAATAAAAGTAAATAATCTAAAAAAGAGGAAATGATAACTTCCAATCGAAGACATGGATCTTCTCCATGATCCAACTCCTCTCCCTTGGCTACTACCTCCTCTGCTACTTCCTTTATTGCTAGATGATCCCACCTGCTAATTAAAAACACTCATTAGTAGGTTCATGTTTTTATTCTTTTACATCAAAAGCTATTCAATGTGCTTCAATGATAAATGAAGGATGCTCCCTTTTATACAGGATGTAATGATGACTTAATCCACACCAAGTACACTTCCTCAATGTGCAAGACTAGTGGCTCAAAAAAATGCGATAATATGCTAACCATTAAAAAGATTGTTATATAGACTTTAGAAGTTAAATGACTAGAATAAAAATATGATCGAATTTAGCAAGAAAGAATTTACAAAACTAGAATTCCTCTTGACGGACATTCTATCTAATGTATGAGGATGATAAATAGTTGACTAGCGGACCCCTACTATATGTTGAAAGGTTCCTTATTTGTTGTTTTACACATCTCTAAACTACCAATCACCATTATAGCTACCCAAAAAATGTCTACACTGTCTTTAGCATATGATAGGATAGATTTAATGACCAAATTACACAGATTTACATTGTGTCACATGGGAATGCGTAGAACATGAGATTTTTTAAAACTTCTCACATGAAACAAGATGGTGAAAGGCTCTATGTATGCTCCAAATGTGCCTGGTCAACTAGGAGAGTTGTAGAAAACTTCTTTATAAATGATAAGAGGAATTTTGCAACTTAAAGATAAATATGTACACGAATTCTCAAGCTTTGGGGTAAGGATAGTTTAGAGTGACTTAGAAAGTTTTGATTAGTGTCAAAAGCTTGAGAAGCCAATTGATAAGTAAATGGAAGCATCATTAAACTAATGACAATATCTTCCCATAGATTACATATCTCAATGGTTAGGGATTACGATAAGGAGAATTAACATAAGGAGAACTTAGAGCTTGAAGTTGAATTTCTTAAAATAGATCATGTTCATGTCCAAAGTTTGATTTCTTTATTTAATTGATCCAAAATCTTGAATGAAAATTTAAACATGTTTCTTATAAATTCTTGATGATCAGGTTTAATTGGGACAATTTCATTCCTTGATCAAGTTTAATTGGGATAATTTCATTCCTTTTGTTAGATGGAGACAAATCTTGGCTTAGACATTATTTTCGAGTCCCAAGTTGATTTCAATTATATTCTATGGATTCCTGTAGAATTTTTTGAAATTAAGCGGTGGTTCATACTCTAGATCTTTCCTATTGATTGTAATAAAGCATTTAGAATGAAAATGGGTTAGCTTAGACTATGGATCAAAGATGGGATGTCAAGGCCTGCTAACCCTCTAATGGATCAAACGAGGCTAACGAGGGTGAAGGCTCATAAGTCCCAGTTTTTCCTAAGAGTGGTTTGGGTTGCACATAGTTAGCAATCAATTATTAATCCTATCAGTCTAATAAACTTCATAAACGTATCAATTACCGCATGGCATATAGACACTCAAATGGGTGGCAAGAAGAGTAACATGAAACGAAGAAAACGACAATAAGCAGGAATAACCAAAATATATATCATAGTGCAATATGTAGAATATTACGGAGCCATAAAAGTTTACATTCTATGCATAAAATGAAAGCTATAACCATATATGTATAGGAACAATAACAACAAAAGTAGGGCCCAACTGCGATATACAAAACCAAACAAGGTCTACAAGCGATTCAAACTACACTAGTACAGACTAAGTAGTGCTCACGAACTCCATCCATGCCTTCTGACACCCGTCTATGGGAGGGTCCTACTACCATACTAGGTGTAGTGGCTCCTGGCAAGAACAATGCCTCGCCAGTGCCAAATAAGCCAGCTCCAACCTACTTGTAGCTATAGTATGACCCTACTGACTTTGGCCCTAAAAATAGGTCACAATATAGGGATGAACAAATCAACTCAGTAGGGAAAAACTACATGTATCACATGAAAAGAATGGGTAGCGTATAGGTTACTGTACCATAGGCTAACTAACTCAACTACCATTTTCCAACATTTACTCCATACATTACATTGTAGTTATTATTATTCCCTCACTCATCTCAGTGGATTAAATTGTCAAAAATCATTTACCTCAACTAAAGGAGGTATCTATATGTGTATCTTCTCTTAAACCACAATCTGATAGTATCTCCTTAATAAGGGGAGAGACTAGCAGCACTAGTGATTCTCAAGCAAGGTGTATCTGTCCTCACGATGCGAGAACATTTTTTACTTCAATCAGGAGAGTCAGGCCTCTCAAGGGCTACCTAGGCCAAACATCTCATGGACATAAAGAGCAAGCTCAAGTCAGGTACCACAAAGTCCAGTCATTGATTATTCCATATCATAGTACAGGGTTAGTCAAATATTGTCGAGTCATGTCAACGCTCCTGCTAGGAGCTCACACTTCGAATGTGGCCTCTCAATCTGCCACCAAACAAGGTCCCCACCATCCCTTTACTCTGACGTCATCCGCACTTGCGAACACCTACAAAGCTTCCCTCCACAAGTACCTCAGACCAAGTCAGCGTCAAGTACGCTCGAGTACCACATTTTGATGACAATCTGCAACTCATCATAGCAATTGGGAACTATCCAAGTTCCAAGGTTGATGACTGGTAGCTGCCAACTACCTTAATATCTTAGGTCTTCAACTCACATCCATGAGCCCATAGCTCAAGAGGTTAAGATGTTTAGCCTTACGGACTCATCTATCCTAACCTAATCATCTCATTCATTTCTGTTTATAATTTTTGTTACTCAGATTTCAACATCCTTATGGTTTTACATGAAACATTTGGGGTTCCGTTCAAGTCCCTTAGACTGGAATCCCAAACTTTAAACAAAGTCTAATTCATCCCACTTTTAATGTTTGGCTTGGACTTAGCCAATTAGAATAGGTTCTTAGTCCTTGTGAGAAGTTTTTGATCAAAATGAGATCATATCCCTTTTATCAGACTTCTAGCATTAGTGTCAAACGTCATAAACCGTAGAATAAGACTTCTGATTTTTGCATCAGACATTTTCTAAAGAGGGGATTTCAAGAACTTCTTTTTGTCTACAGTATCAAATATCTAACCATATTATTAGACATCCAATGATCAATCTGGACATTTATCAAGATGGTTACGTGTCCACTAATCAATGTGTTCCTCCCTGGATTGTGAATTTGGCCATAGGAGACATCCGTGATGATAGTCAAACATCTAGATTGAGATGATCAACTAACCATAATGTCCACAAAAAATTTCGGAGAGGTGCAGATTGCGAACCCAAAGCACACATTAATTTGCCTACAGTATCGTGTGCCTGCAATAAATGATTTCCATGGAATTCTCTTATAAATTTATTTCCTCATATAAATCTCACACACGCAGAGAGGCAGGGAGGAGCGGTTTCCAACAGCGACAGAGGCCTCCTTTTCAACTTTTGTGACGGTTCACGCTGTTACTTCAAAATTTTCCTCAGAATTACACTTGCATCGTTTTTGACGGTGGAAAGGAAAAAGATGGTAATAAGGAAAACGACCTCTACAAATCATTGTTGACGGAAAGCACCATGTAATAAAATAATCCAAGTGGAAGGCCACGAATAACTTTCATTAGGTGATGATTTCCTGCGAGGGTTAGCTTGTACTCCAAGATAACAAAAAGGTCAACAACTACCCATTGAGTTGAGCCCGTGCAAATTAATCAGAATCCAAAATGGGTTGTGACTTATTCATCCGTTGGAATAAAAAGTAAATCGGATTGAGGGAGAAAATTTTCAAATAGTACAGTAAATAGTAAGGTGCTCACGGATTTTTATAGTATTTATGGAAGGGAGTATTAAGTTCGACAAGTTAAACACTCTTCCTTAATATAATTGAAAGCGTGTACATGCTTCATGTCACTATAGCCAATCTTCAATGGCATTTACATGTAAATATTGCGATGTACATGTCTCTTTTGTTTTGTGCACCGACGCCCTCTGCTCGCATGCCGCTCCCTCCATCTTCCCTCCTCAGTTTGCTCTCCTCCCCTCCTCTTCTTCCTCCTCCGTTGTGCCTCTCCCATCCATCTCCCCTTGGGTTGCTCTTCTCCCCTGCAAGATCTACCATCACCTCTGCCTACGAGCCCCCTCCACCCTAAGGAGCTCCTTCTTCTCCTGCGGCTCTCGTGGTGGCCATCGAGGTTGGGGAGGACAAGGAGGCTAAGGAGTGTGTAACCTCCGATATTCCTCTCTCTCTCTCTCTCCCTACAGGGCAAAGACGATGTGATGCGTCCTAATCTCCACCCTCCTCCCTCCCTCTATCCTCTTCTTTCATCACATCCTCATCCAGATCCTCCTCAAATCGACCCTTCTCTACCACCGAGACAAGGAGCAATCCTCCCTTGCCACCGAGACAAGGAGGACAACAAGCCCTCCCTTACGCAATGTAGCCCTTTGCCAACCCTTGCTCCATCCCTCAACCTCCCCTTGATGACCACACCTCCGCTACCACTAGCTTTCGCCACATCCAGAAGATCAATGACCACGAGGACAAGTGCCACAACTACAGGGCTTCAGAGCATCATCTTCCCTGAGCTACAGCAACCCATTCATCCCTCCTTTCGTTTTGTGTGTGTGTATGCGTGTGTTGTTTGAAAAGGTATCTGTATATAATTTTTAGAAATGCCAATATTGGAGAAATAGATCTTTTGACATCTCTAAAATCTTTTTGTGGAATACCTCACCATCGGCACTATTTGATCCTAAATCTAGTCTGTAGGTGGGTCCATTTGGCGGGATACGGGTGGGTTGATCGATGGATGCTTTGATCCAGGTCACAATCTCTAATTTTCAAGGATTCCTTGGAGTCACTAGAGGATTCAGGTATTTTGAGCGATTTGAGGATTCAAGTTTTTCTTATCGTTGTATCTAAGAGAATAACATCTTTTTTTCCATGTGTTTCCTTTATATAATTTCCTTGGTTGCTTATTCGATGTGCTCGAGATGGGATCTGGCATTCATGTACTTTTGGTTTTTGATGGTGGAGGAAAGATGGGACTTTCCATGCATTTTCTTCTACTCAACAAGCATAACAATCAATCTGATCACTCATTAATTGCTAAATGAAAACTCACGTAGAAAGATATTTCTTTGATGTTCTTCTTAGCTCATCAGTTTTGCTCATGGAGAGGCATGTGCTTGCATGGGTTGTAGACACCACTGTTGGTGCTAGAGCACCACGATCATTTGTTTTGATGATAACAAAACACGTGTTATTTAACATTTGCAATTTGAGTCATAGATTTCAGGTCAGTTGCAAATGTGGACATGTTTAGACGGAGTTCGAGCTCGCACCCAGGACGGATTGGAGGAGCTTGACGGAAAACAGAGGAGGTTCGCGTGGAGCGACAGATTGAAGATAGAAGACAAGAAGAATAGAATAGATTCTTTTTAATCCTTTCTTGTATCTCTTGTCTTTATTTTCTTGCTCTTTTTATTTTCCTTAGAATATTATGTTAAAGAGCCTCAAAGTACCCTAACAGTAGTCCTAGGAACACCGGCACAGCCCTAGGATACTTAGGTTTTCTGTAGAACACTTAGAAAACCAATATAGGGTTCAAACAGCACTTCCAGACGTCTAATTCCCAAATCAGACGTCTGATAAAGTATTTTAAGACGTCTGACTGTTGTTTCAGACGTCTGATAACTATTAGGCTGGACATAGTTAGATCTGTCTGATGAAATCAGACGTCCAGACCTTAGACCAGACATCCAATTAGTGGACCGTTGGCTGGCTTAGCAAACACTCCAGATATGACCGTTAGAGCCTTATCAGACGTCCATAGGACTGTCCAGATGTCTGATAAATGACCGTTTTGCCTCGGCTGACCCAAAATCTCTTCTCAGAGATTTTCTAGCCGTTGCAACGTTTGGAAATCAATTCCCACAGTAAAAGTAGGTTTCCAGACGTCCAGACATAGTGCCAGACGTCCTGTATGTCGTCTGATGGACTTGCGTAAAAACCCTGTTTAGATCTGATCCAAGTCAGGGAGAGACCCGCCCAAAATCAGACGTCTGACATTTGAATCAGACATCTTATAGTGAACTTCCAGACGTCTGATGCTAGAATTAGACGTCTGATAAGCCTGTCAGAACAATGATTGTTCCTGATTTCGGGTTGATTCACTTGGGCTTTGTACCCAACGGCTATGGAAGCTTTTCCAAGCCTTCCAAAGCCTTCCTAAGGCCTCTATAAATAGAGGGGAGCCTTTTCACACCAATACACACAAAGAGAAACACAAGACACACACTTGGATACACTTAAGCAACATAGTTCCACTCTCTTGTATCCTAGATAGCTCTTGCTCTCCAAGCTCAAGCTCCATTCTCTTGAGAGCATCAAGCTTCGCGCACCCGCTCTCCCGCCGTTGTCTACGAGAGCGACATTGCGCCGTTGCGTGGCTCACGCACCCGCGTCATCCTCGACGCACTCCTTGCAAAGGGGAGTTTCCTAATTCCTATAGAAGCTAGGTTTATAATTACTTTGTTGGCTCTATAGGACCTGCTGTTTTATTTTATCTTTGTCTTTTGGTTGGGTATTCGCTTTGCGAATTCTCATCTCCTTCGTGGGACAAAATCCTTCTCGTGGAGAGAAGGGGTTGAGGAACGCTACCCTCGTACTTGTAGCGTAGTTGTACTGAGGTTGAATCACCCTCGTTTCAAAGTGATTCGGTTAGTGGATTTGATCAACTAGGTTGATCGGAAAATCCTAACTCGAGAGGGTTAGGTGGTGGTTTTCACCCGGTTTGGGTTTCCACCTAAAAACTTTTTGTGTACATTGTGTGATTGTCTTTTTGAGATTGCTTTATATTTCGATTACGCATTTTTTACGTCACACTGATCTCACCCCCTCCAAGTAGGGAATTACAGTTGGTATCAGAGCAGGTTTTCCGCCGACAAGAGTAACATCCGCGGAAAGATCACATGGAGGGAAGCTGTTCCACAAGCAGGATTTCCGAGGGGCAGTCCACAACCCGTCCGCCGTTCTTCGACGGGAGCAACTACCCCTACTGGAAGTTGCGGATGAAGACTTGGCTTCAAGCCACCGACTTCACGATCTGGGCCAGATGCGAGACGCCATTTGAGATCCCAGAAAAACCCGCGGGAGGCTACTCACAGCTGCATATTCGAGAGCTTTCACTCAACGCAAAGGCAATGAATGCCCTGTATTGCGCGTTGAGTCCGAAAGAGTTCGAGAAAATCCAAGAGTGCACTACCGCCCACGAGATATGGAGGAAGTTAAAAGACACTCATGAAGAGATGAGCTCGGAGGAAGAAGAAGAAGAAAAAGAAGAAGAAACCGCTTGCTTTGGTTTCATGGCCAAAGGAACCAACAACGACAGCGAAAGAGGAAGCGACGACAGCGACAACGAGGTAAATTTCGATTTACAAGAAGCTTTTAATGAACTATTTGAGATCACTAAATCACTTAAAATAGAAAATAAAAGTATTAAAAAGAACCTTAGTTTTCTTAAAAATGAAAATGATAGGTTAGAAAAATAACTTAAGGACATAGAAGCTAGTCCTAGAATTGATAACCTATTATTAGAAAATCAAGACCTCATCAATGAAAATAATAAATTGATTGAGGAAAATGATAGTCTAAAGTTAGAAATATCTAATTTAAAAACTAAGATGAGTATTATAGAAAAAGAAATTGCATGTCTTAGGGTAAACTCTAACAAACTAATCAACAAAGTAGATGATTTATGTAGCCCTAAGATTGAGAAAGGATCTCCATCAAGGAGACCCGCTAACAGATCCGGATCCAAGCCCACTTGGATACCGAAAAAAGAATTAGAATCTTGTTTTGTAGGGTTCAGGGATAATTACAACATAAAGGACTGGACCTACAAGCTCAAAGCTGGTCAACTCAAGTTGGGAGAACCAAGGAGTAGACCAAGGAGGAGAACAAGAAGACCGACGAAACGGCGAACAAACGACGGACCCGCCGCACGTCGACCACCAGATTGGAGACCGGCGCCAATGCCCGGGCCTCCAAGCTACGGATGGGAGCCCCATCCGATGTGGCATCCACCACCACCATTCGGGCCATTTTATTGGCCATGGTAGGTGAGGTAAAATTCTTAACCCTATCTTTTTATAAGCATTTAGATAGGGGGAGTTAAAAAATGAAAAATGATGAGCTAATTGTCAATTTTTAATGGGGAGATGCAAGTTAGCTAAATTTCCTTTAGTAAGGGGGAGAAAAATAATAGCTATCTTGTTGTTACAAAAAAAGGGGGACAATATCACCTTTGCTAAAATAAATTCATAGAAGAGCATGTCTTAAGGTGAAGTTATAGGAATTTTAAAACCAATCAAACCTTTTTGATAATGTCAAAAAGGGGGAGGATTTTTATGCATTATTGTTTACGGTTTTGTCATCATCAAAAAGGGGGAGATTGTTGGTGCTAGACCACCACGATCATTTGTTTTGATGATAACAAAACACGTGTTATTTAACATTTGCAATTTGAGTCATAGATTTCAGGTCAATTGCAAATGTGGACATGTTTAGACGGAGTTCGAGCTCGCACCCAGGACGGATTGGAGGAGCTTGACGGAAAACAGAGGAGGTTCGCGTGGAGCGACAGATTGAAGATAGAAGACAAGAAGAATAGAATAGATTCTTTTTAATCCTTTCTTGTATCTCTTGTCTTTATTTTCTTGCTCTTTTTATTTTCCTTAGAATATTATGTTAAAGAGCCTCAAAGTACCCTAACAGTAGTCCTAGGAACACCGGCACAGCCCTAGGATACTTAGGTTTTCTGTAGAACACTTAGAAAACCAATATAGGGTTCAAACAGCACTTCCAGACGTCTAATTCCCAAATCAGACGTCTGATAAAGTATTTTAAGACGTCTGACTGTTGTTTCAGACGTCTGATAACTATTAGGCTGGACATAGTTAGTTCTGTCTGATGAAATCAGACGTCCAGACCTTAGACTAGACGTCCAATTAGTGGACCGTTGGCTGGCTTAGCAAACACTCCAGATATGACCGTTAGAGCCTTATCAGACGTCCATAGGACTGTCCAGACGTCTGATAAATGACCGTTTTGCCTCGGCTGACCCAAAATCTCTTCTCAGAGATTTTCTAGCCGTTGCAACGTTTGGAAATCAATTCCCACAGTAAAAGTAGGTTTCCAGACGTCCAGACATAGTGCTAGACGTCCTGTATGTCGTCTGATGGACTTGCGTAAAAACCCTGTTTAGATCTGATCCAAGTCAGGGAGAGACCCGCCCAAAATCAGACGTCTGACATTTGAATCAGACGTCTTATAGTGAACTTCCAGACGTCTGATGCTAGAATTAGACGTCTGATAAGCCTGTCAGAACAATGATTATTCCTGATTTCGGGCTGATTCACTTGGGCTTTGTACCCAACGGCTATGGAAGCTTTTCCAAGCCTTCCAAAGCCTTCCTAAGGCCTCTATAAATAGAGGGGAGCCTTTTCACACCAATACACACAAAGAGAAACACAAGACACACACTTGGATACACTTAAGCAACATAGTTCCACTCTCTTGTGTCCTAGATAGCTCTTGCTCTCCAAGCTCAAGCTCCATTCTCTTGAGAGCATCAAGCTTCGCGCACCCGCTCTCCCGCCGTTGTCTACGAGAGCGACATTGCGCCGTTGCGTGGCTCACGCACCCGCGTCATCCTCGACGCACTCCTTGCAAAGGGGAGTTTCCTAATTCCTATAGAAGCTAGGTTTATAATTACTTTGTTGGCTCTATAGGACCTGCTGTTTTATTTTATCTTTGTATTTTGGTTGGGTATTCGCTTTGCGAATTCCCGTCTCCTTCGTGGGACAAAATCCTTCTCGTGGAGAGAAGGGGTTGAGGAACGCTACCCTCGTACTTGTAGCGTGGTTGTACTGAGGTTGAATCACCCTCGTTTCAAAGTGATTCGGTTAGTGGATTTGATCAACTAGGTTGATCGGAAAATTCTAACTCGAGAGGGTTAGGTGGTGGTTTTCACCCGGTTTGGGTTTCCACCTAAAAACTTTTTGTGTACATTGTGTGATTATCTTTTTGAGATTGCTTTATATTTCGATTACGCATTTTTTACGTCACACTGATCTCACCCCCTCCAAGTAGGGAATTACAGTTGGTATCAGAGCAGGTTTTCCGCCGACAGGAGTAACATCCGCGGAAAGATCACATGGAGGGAAGCTGTTCCACAAGCAGGATTTCCGAGGGGCAGTCCACAACCCGTCCGCCGTTCTTCGACGGGAGCAACTACCCCTACTGGAAGTTGCGGATGAAGACTTGGCTTCAAGCCACCGACTTCACGATCTGGGCCAGATGCGAGACGCCATTTGAGATCCCAGAAAAACCCGCGGGAGGCTACTCACAGCTGCATATTCGAGAGCTTTCACTCAACGCAAAGGCAATGAATGCCCTGTATTGCGCGTTGAGTCCGAAAGAGTTCGAGAAAATCCAAGAGTGCACTACCGCCCACGAGATATGGAGGAAGTTAAAAGACACTCATGAAGAGATGAGCTCGGAGGAAGAAGAAGAAGAAAAAGAAGAAGAAACCGCTTGCTTTGGTTTCATGGCCAGAGGAACCAACAGCGACAGCGAAAGAGGAAGCGACGACAGCGACGACGAGGTAAATTTCGATTTACAAGAAGCTTTTAATGAACTATTTGAGATCACTAAATCACTTAAAATAGAAAACAAAAGTATTAAAAAGAACCTTAGTTTTCTTAAAAATGAAAATGATAGGTTAGAAAAATAACTTAAGGACATAGAAGCTAGTCCTAGAATTGATACCTATTATTAGAAAATCAAGACCTCATCAATGAAAATAATAAATTGATTGAGGAAAATGATAGTCTAAAGTTAGAAATATCTAATTTAAAGACTAAGATGAGTATTATAGAAAAAGAAATTGCATGTCTTAGGGTAAACTCTAACAAACTAATCAACAAAGTAGATGATTTATATAGCCCTAAGATTGAGAAAGGATCTCCATCAAGGAGACCCGCTAACAGATCCGGATCCAAGCCCACTTGGATACCGAAAAAAGAATTAGAATCTTGTTTTGTAGGGTTCAGGAATAATTACAACATAAAGGACTGGACCTACAAGCTCAAAGCTGGTCAACTCAAGTTGGGAGAACCAAGGAGTAGACTAAGGACTATTGATTTTTATGCATTATTGTTTACGATTTTGTCATCATCAAAAAGATAGGGTTAAAAATTTTACCTCACCACCACCATTCGGGCCATTTTATTGGCCATGGTATGTGAGGTAAAATTTTTAACCCTATCTTTTTATAAGCATTTAGATAGAAGGAGTTAAAAATTAATGAGCTAATTGTCAATTTTTAAGGGGAGTTTCCTAAATCCTATAGAAGCTTAGGTTTATTACTTTGTTGGGTCTATAGGTTTGTTGTTTATTTTATCTTTGTCTTTTGGTTGGGTATTCTCTTTGCGAATTCCCGTCTCCTTCGTGGGACAAAATCCTTCTCTTGGAGAGAAGGGGTTGAGGAACGCTACCCTCGTACTTGTAGCGTGGTTGTACTGAGGTTGAATCACCCTCGTTTTAAAGTGATTCGGTTAGTGGATTTGATCAACTAGGTTGATCGGAAAATCCTAACTCGAGAGGGTTAGGTGATGGTTTTCACCCGGTTTGGGTTTCCACCTAAAAATTACTTGTGTACATTTTGTGATTGCCTATTTTGTGAGATTGCTTTATATATTTCAATTACGCATTTTTTTTTACGTCACACTGATCTCACCCCCTCCAAGTAGGGAATTACAACCACATCAAAGTTAGTGATGGAGTCCCTAGTCTTACCCTCTACCACTTAAAGATCAAACCAACTACTTGCAGGTATGATACAACTTTCCCTTTTTATGACAGCCAAAGAAATTAGGGGATATGCTGGGGATCTAATCCATTTTCTTTTGTTCCAGAAATATAAGCTTGCAAGGAATCATGTCGTGGATGTTTGGCAAAATGTTGATGAGAAAGAAGGTAAATGACCTGCTAAATTGCTACTGATAAACTTCAGGTGTTTATTCCTATATATGAAGTTATCCTAGATGAGATGAAGAGGCTTTCTATCATAGGTTACAGGAGACCTAGCTTCACAGTTGACTAGGATTGTGGAGATGCAAAAATGGACATCAGTAGCAACTCGACCGAGAATAATGAGTAAAAAGATATTAACTTTGGTTTTGCTTTTGCTATACTTCCATCTTTAAAGGCTACCCAAATAGCTCAACTGTAGACTTGGGTGGATGTGGCTTAGATACTTATTAGAGCTTTGATAAAGAATTCATTACCCTCCTTAAGATAGGTGAAATTCCTTTTATCTATTGAACTTTGTACTTCAATTGACAAATAATGTTCTTAAATGTTACATTCAACTTAAGAAAGGAGGATAATCATGAAAGTTATGTAACTCACTTTTGTGACATTTTGTTACATCTATCTTTAGTTCTTACTTATATTCGTACAATTTACGACTCGAAGGTGGCAATTGCCATGCTATATTATTACGATTCAAGTATTAATTTAGGGTACCAAATATGCGTTAGTGGAGTTGCCCTCCCTATTGGTTTACTTATGGAAAACTTTACTTTCTTGGCTATAGCTAATTTGCATTACCACAAAAATATTACCTTAGTTTCCACATGTTTGATATTTCATTCTCTTTGTAGTAGAGTCGCCTAGCTCAAACCTTGCAAATCCATGTTTAGAGCCACATAAAATTTTAGAGGAATTTAGGTACAATAGATTTACTCATTTGTGCATTATTCAATCTAATGGGTGAGCTAAAAATTGCTCAAGGACAATACATTCATTCATTATCATATACTGGCAAGTTTTATCTGCTTCTCATGATAATCGATTTTAAATATATAGACTTCTTTGTCATTATTACTATTTTGAGTTACCATGTGAAATTTGTTAGCAATGGTGTATGTGTGTGAACTATGTTTATTTCCTTTATTCTACCGTATAGAGGTGAAGTTCAGAGGAGCATGTAAGTTAAGATAGGTAGGAAATTCTTAATTATATTAGACTAGAATTTTGCTATGTAAAAAGTAGAAAATACCTCTACATTATTTCAGATTTGCAATATGCATTCAAATATTTCTGGAGAATGGCTATTGACTTTTTTTATTCTATCAATCATGTTCACATAATTGGGTCATGATTTGTGTCTATTTCTGCATAGGTAAGAATGAGGGTATGGATTTGAATAAATTTAGTTAAGGCCTCAATTTACACTTGCAACTAGGATGGAGCAAGTCAAGTGTTGTCAAAGTTATGCTGCAACTTTGATGGTAGCATCTTGGATATGATTTTTACAACTTAACTGCATACGGCTTTTTTTCCTCATTTATGTTTTGCGTGCTACTTCCATATCATTTTCATCATGCAAATCCATCAACTTTTTTCTGCATTTATTATCTGCATCCAATTATCACATCCAACTAAGATGTTTTTGGTAAGAAAGATTTCCTATTCAAATAACACTTAACTTATCTTGCACTATCATTTGAGTATTTCTCAAGTAAAATCTATTTGCAAGGAATGCCCATCCTTATCTTTCTGTAAACCTAAACAACAATATTTTTTTGGAAATATCTTGATGGAAACATATGTAATTCATGAAAAGCTACTCATCAATTATAACTATGATAAGATCAATATACCCACATTGACCATCTTTCTCACCATCAGAAGAGATAATTTTGATTAGGTATAGCTGCATGGTTGTGGTGTTATGCATTAATTGGATATGGAACTTTTGAGTTCTTTTCCATACCATCCAGTGTTAATATTCATTCAACAAATTGGCATGTCGAAATAATCATGTTATTATTTCTAGACATTGCTGATAAAGATGGGTTTGCTTCTGATATTGTCACTTATTCCAATCGAAGCTGGTAAATCATATCAAAGTTTCCATATAAGAGATAAATAATTGATTTTGTTGATGTAGATACACATTCAAATCTTTGGAGGTCCCTACCCTTACAAACTCAAGTTATTTATAAATCAACTATAAAATTATCTTTTGTTTGTAGATTTCACTATTTCCTTTTCTTTCCAGCAAAAACTTTTAGATGATGCCAACACTATTTCGGGTGGGTTGACTACAATGCAAAATTTTTCTTGGTTGATATCATTTAAATAAAAGAATTGACCCTCTATGTACCAAACCTCAACATATTTTTATCATGTGTTTGGTACATGTAACCTCTCAACCTTTGTGAAAATATAAATATTTTCTATACAATCATAAATTTTATTCGTAAAAAGCAAATGTCTTTCCATAAGATATTTACTCATATTTTATTTGCAGTGTGTGTTAAAATCATTATTGTTATCATCCTCAATTTCTTCCGAATCCGCAGAAACGTGCGGGCAGTATGATTGGACGTGGGAAATCTGAGACGTCACTGCCATTTGTAGTGCAAGTGGCAATCGATCTCATGTTTAAAAGCTTGCTGATTAGAACATAAAAGAGTAGTTGTGATTTGAACGCCATATTGACGGAATTGTTTAGAATTATAAAGATTCAAACAGACGTATTCTTCGTCATTAATTTGTGGATTTATGACAGAAAGCCAAGATGGTCGGCGGAATAAGAAATCCAAAGTCCGAATAGGGTAACAAAAAAGTCTTGCCAATAAGATTCTCACGAGTAAGTTCTGATTGCTTTTGCTTTGTGATTTGTTTGGTAAAATTCGGTGGCCCAGAGGCCCATTTAGACAAATGGAAGAGAATTAGCGATTCTTTGTTAGCTAATCTTTTGAATAATATAGGAATAAAGATTCGAAGTCAGATGTAATGCAAAGAAGTCATTTGTTTGATAAACTTCCGCAACGAATCTCTTGGGTAGACTCGGAATACAGATGACTTCTTTATAACATATCGATTATTTTATTACCCTTTGCAACCAACAAATGTCTGGTTGTTTTTAACTTATAAGTTTAAGGTACGAGTAAAATACCACATAACGGACGGGTTAAATAACTATCTGATTGATTGAAAACTGCCCTTCAGATTTTCACGAGGTTTGCCAAGAAGATTTAGGTATCCTTTGCATTTGAAGTCGGGGATAAAACTATTTCTATTGTATTATTTCTACCTCTTCATTTTTTGTCAAAGGGTCAGCAGCCAATTTGGTTAATTTTAATGCACCTTCTCTCTCATATAATCTCTGGTTTGACTCCTAAGATGATAATTAATTTATAATTCTATTCTAAGAAAATATAAGAAGACACCTCCAAAGATAACTAAGATGTGACAGCTTTAGAATTTTATTCTAAGATGATTCAGATAGAATCCCTTGAAAGTAATTAAAAACTTCTGAGAAAATTTACAAGGACAACCGTCAAATGAAAATTTATCATAGATCATTTTAAAAAATAAATATTCATTTAATTTAAGGTTTAGGGTTTTTTTTTAGAATTTAGGACTTATCTAAATTCTTAATTTTAAATCTTAAATCTAATGTGAAAAAATACTTTTTAAATAAAAAAATTATTTTTTATAGGTAAAAATTATTTTTCATAAATTTTAAATCTTAAATCTTAAATTTATAAGAAACAAAAGTGAAAATTTATGAAAAATTAAAATACAAGGATATATTTTTATTTTTTTTATTGATTTATTTTAATTTTTAATTGATAAAAATTAAAAATATATGGATAAAAACCACCGCATATTGTCATATACATTTCTGAACCTTTTCACTTTGGATTATCGTAACGCATGCGTTGGACGCATACTGAAGCGTTGTGGATCTTAGGGTGGATTTCGAGGATGGACGGGTGTCGTTCTATATTAATCTCTCTAGGGGGGTAAGGATCGACCGACCAAATGCCACTTTGCTTATGCCATTTCGTTTAAAATTGACATAAAATATATTGTGTTTAATATATATGTTAGGCGAGGGAAACCAGACACACTTTGACATTCCTTGATTAACGCTTTATCCTATTCGCCGACCACCATCAAAGTAGTTGATTATTTGAATCCTAATAGGAATTTGTTTTTCCAAAGAATCGCAATGATGCGATATCAAGTGATTGCCATACGTTTCACGTTTTAAAAACATATATATAAATATTTCGGTAAAGGAAAAGTATCGGATAGAGAAGGGCATATCCCAAAGAGGAATGAAAAGATGAAACATCCTTACATACGAAAGGGGGAAAATACGTTCTGTATAAATAGAGGAATGCAAAATATAAAAAGAAAATAAAAAATAAAAGAGAAAGAAAAAGAAAATATCCTGAAATCAGGAATCGGACAAACTCCACAAGTAGATCGACCTCACACTCGTAAAACGATACAGCACCAACATGATAAAATCTCAAAGATCACGATAACGAGAAATCAAATAAATTAGCTCCTGACTCACTTCAAGAATCTCAGCTGTGATAGCACGGGGTCACACGTGGTCTTCAACGAACAAAATAACACTACAAAAGAAAAAGAAAAACCAATCCAACACCCACAAACAAGACCTAAATTCAACACATGGTCCCCACACCCATAGCTACATAGTACAAGTCGGACGACACCACAAGCACGAACCGAAGACACGTCACAGCACCACAACCGCACTGCGAATAACGACCCGTTGCAGCAACTAGAACCACAAACCAGAAGTAGCGCCCACACTCACAGCAGAACCGCTGACCACCTACAACCGCGACCAACGGCAGCTCCCCCCGCAATGCTGACCGTTCGCAACTCGCGAACACCAGCTAGAAGGAGCACCGCCAGCCACCCGTGAGCTCTGTCCAACAAAAGCTCCACCTGCGAACACCGCTCGCCTGTATACTTCGGCCACTCACCCACAGACGCCGACCGCTCATGCTCACCAACCAGTAGCTACCGCCGACTAGAAGGAGCATCGCCAACCAACCACGAGCGTCGATCCACATCATCTGCGGGAGCACCATCAACAATGAGCACGAGCATCAAGGGAGGAAACCGAGCAAGGATCAGATCCGATCGGAGGGGAGGAGAGGTCTCGAAGGAAGGAGAAAGATCCGACAAAAATGGGGGGGGGAAGGGGGGGTCTCGATTGGTCGAGGAAGGTCGATTGGAGCCCCAAGGTGACTAGGGTTTGAAGTTCGCTCTAGACAAAAGAGCGAAGGGGCAAGTCGCTTTAACTCTAGAGCTAGAGGTTGATTGCACTACGTTCCACTTGCTAAGATAATTGTATGAAAGCGTATGTCATCCATTGGTAATCGTTCTACACGTATACAATATGTGTACAGCAAGGAGGCCTGAAACCTTAGGTCTCCTTTGATAAGCGGAATAAATTTGTGGAATAAATAAAAGAATAAAAAAGAAGTTGAATAAATAGTGGAATAAGTGAATTAATCTGTTTCAATATTTTGACAGATTAAAGTTATTTCATAAAGAAGATAAAATAACTTTACCTCTAATTAAATTCACTTAATCCGAGATAAATAGATGATAAATTAAATAATAAATTAAATAATTAATCCAATACAAACCCACTTACTTTCGGACAAAGACCTCCCTTAACTTTTACAATCTTATTATGCGTGTGTATCGTCAAACAAGCACCCGTTGTCAATTCAGCGTATTCTTTCTTCAGACACAGCTTACTTTTGCATCTTCATTTTTTATGTAAGAATTTGTGCTCCCTCCGATTGGTTGGTAACTTAATTTAGTTGATGGATACCTTATACCGACATGACATCCTTCTCTCTCGTTATT
Source organism: Thalassia testudinum (assembly GCA_037157565.1). Taxonomy (NCBI): domain Eukaryota; kingdom Viridiplantae; phylum Streptophyta; class Magnoliopsida; order Alismatales; family Hydrocharitaceae; genus Thalassia; species Thalassia testudinum. Next base: position 25,447,775 of record JAZHRO010000059.1, read on the forward strand.
CCCTAAACCTTATATATATATATATATATATCAAACCTTATCTCTCATGATTCCCCAAATCTTTTATGTATACATACACACACGCGAACCATGCAACCGTAACGAATCGAGTTGTTTTTTTGGAGATTTCGCACCATTTCAATTTCTCGATTAATACAGCTCACCGTGGAATATATAGCCAACTGTTAGCTAACAGCAATGTTTTAAAAAATTAAATTTAATTAGCCAATTCAATCCATCGATAATAAATGTTAAAATCAACTTAATGAATCAAAATCAAATCCGACCTATCAATTCGGTTAACTTTGCCACCTGATTTGACTATTATATTAAAAAGCTAAAAACTTTTAAAAAATTAAAAATACACGTAACTTTAAGATTTCAAAACAAACATTCAAATATCCATATAATTTTTATAGTTAGATTCTAACTTTCGATTATACATTTTACTTTGTAAAATAATTTTTTTCTGTACATATTTCATTGATTTCATCAATTTAATTTGATTGTTTATGATTAAATTAATATAAATTAAATCAAAGATCTTGTAATTTAAATGTTCTTTAATTTTTTTTTTGCATGATACTATCGTCATGGTTGATTCTACCGATACAAATTGTTGGTCAAAAGACTAAAAAGATCAAATCAATACCTAATCAATTCACTGCTCCATCTGATTTTTAAAACATTAGCTTAACAGCATCTGGGCATTGGGTGGAGATTATGACCGATGATACACGTAGAAGGTCGTGAGAAAGCCCCAAAGATCTCACATTTAGGTGTTTGCTTGTGGAATAGAATGTTTGACGCGGGGACCATCACGTTCAGTTCAAATCCCATAGCTAAAGAGGAGTTGGTGGGGGTGTTCTTATACTTAACCCGTAAGTTAAGAATCTCCGTTATCAATCGGACCACGTTTTTTCCAAATCCAAATAATAGCAGTTGCTCACGTTCACGACGGAATGACGCTGCCAAAATTATTCTGTCATCTTTGCGTCCCAAACATGATGTCTCCTATATATCAACTCTGATTTGGGCCCATGATGGAATGTGCCTGAGAAAATGGTAGTGGGTGTTGATATATTGACATGCAAGACTGTGTTTGGTACGGAATAATATTATATTGGGATAGAATTAAAGTAGCATAAGTACGAAGAGGTGTTTGATTTGTGGAGATTGAAATGATTGTTATGTTGTTTTACAAGAGAGAGGAGAGAGTGGATTTTGATTCGATTGTAAGTGAGTTTTTTAAAAATATATAATAGGATGTAGTTATCAGTTAATATTATTTGAATGAATAATAATATTATGGATAAGATATTAGTATTAAATATGTTTGTATTTTATAAAATGAAAAATTATGAAGTAATCTAATGATGTATTCCAAAATTAATTTTGAGTCTTTTTTAAATGAGGGTGTCATGGAGTTTTTAGATATTTTACATAAGGTATATTAAATGGAAAATGCTTGATGTATACATATTTATACACTTATTTTGAACGCCCACCCATAGACCCAATAAAAAAATTGAAAGGGGATGTGTGAGTGGGTGCCCAAAACGGGTGCAAAAATCCATATGCGTCAAGCATTTTCCATATTATATTTAGAGATTACGTGAGTAGAAATTGTTAAAATTTTGTTATATGTACTATAAATTAAATTTATATAATACTTTTTATTGATGTGGTGTTAAATTAGTATAATCTTCTCAATAATTATAGATATATTTTCGAAGTATCTTTCGGTGATCGAAGCGTTTGGCAAAAAACGAATGATATGTTGAAATTATGATACGTTTGATTAACGTTCTATGAATACATAGTTCGTACGCATCTGTTATTCATGTTTGACTAACAACATAGTTTATAAATATGAAGACGGCAACAAAATACAGATATGAATGTCATTATCCTACACAAAGTGCATAACATATTACAGAGTTATGAAGATATAAATAAAGTGAAATAAAGGGTTAGGAATGCACTACTGTAGGATCATTCCCACAAGAGTAAACTGAGAAAAGCAATGTCCTTGAAGCCATCAGTGTTCCTCATCAACCTAATTTAAAATTTGGGGGTAATTAGATCATGTTAAAATGATAAGCGGTAATATAACGATTCGAAAGTTATGTTACTTATTTCCAACCATTGATTTTCATTATGTATGGGAACGAGCATACACGATCCCTCGTCCCAAACCTAATCCTCCTCGTTTATCATGGTCGTAATGAATAGGTGAGTACGACGATAATGGGCCTAGCATTTGTACAATCATTGCATTCATACATAGTAATTTGTTTGCTCCACGAACTCATTATAGGTCGTACACCATGCATCAAAGCTAAAGTGACTGCCACGGTAGAGACCCTCCTTCCTCCTTAGAAGAGAAAGTAGGAGCACCTACTATTGCCGCCATGATAAAATATAGTCTATTTCTACTCTCAAAATTTGTAACATAATTTTGTTATGAGAAATAAAGTAATTGCCAAAAGATAAATTACAAATATAATCCATTCGTACGAAACATTTTACACTAACATATGTCACTTTGTTACATTTAATGCATAGGAAGCGTAATAGGTTGATTAAGTTGGATATGACAATTTCCACTGTCCATATATTATGATAAATTTATTTTAAGTGTCAACTTTTTCCGAGATTTGAGATGAAATGAGAGGTACATGACTGTATAAATATAGGTTTATTAAATACATACATTGAGAACTAATTTGAGCAAACAATTAACAATAAAAACATGATTTAATTATGAAATGAAATAACAAATGAAGTCCGAAAAAGAAGATCAATCGAAAGTGATCATAATAAAGTAAAAATATTCGAATAGATCATAATAGCGAAAATTCTGCATAGTAGATAAAGGTACAATGCTAAAAGTTCATTACATTAATAAACGAAGAAACAAGTTACAGAAAAAATACGAAAAGGGATATAACTAATTCAGAATCATGCCAACGATAGTGTACTTCGGGAAGCAAAGCCCATGAAGGCATTGGAAGCGCTCGTCAACCTGTGGAGAAATTCCTACGTAAATCGATAGGAATAGGTACGATCTTATGAACTGGAAATGACAAGGTTTGCAAGTGCTTACGTGCTCCCACTGTTCATGAGTGTGAACTGGTTTGACCCGGTAATCAGACCAGTCCCACCCCTAATCATCATGTTGCATGAGTTCCCAAATAAGTCGATAAGTATCACGAAAATAATTCTATCATTTGTACATCAAATTAATGGAAGGGTGGTGGTGGGTTTGTTGGCAAAATTCCATCAAAGTTTAATGCCACGCATCATGGGTGACGTAGTGGTTCATGTATCTCCCTTCCCATTTCCTAAGATACAAACTATGCAAAAGTATCCATGGCTACTACGGGGATAAGAACATATAAAGCATACTACACGCAATTTAATATAATATGTCAATAATGAAAAGAAATTTGTTTATGCAAGTGGAAATTATTATGGTGCAAAATACGTAGTATGTCGCAACTTAAGTTAGACGATAGCAGTAGTATGCATTTTTAAGTTACCATTAACCACCATAATTTTCATTCGTATATGGTGAAAAATAGCGGTAAATAGGTAAATGAATTCGTATAGTAATATCATACTGATACAGATGTAGATGAAATGCTAAATCATTTAAGTATAAATTGACTATATTAACGTTTGAAAGGGTAAGGAAATGCAATGTGTCAATGTCTAAATTAAGAAATACTAACTAGTAAAACAGAAGATCTTATCAAGGGTTCTTCCAAAATATATAGATCCTATCTGTCGAAGTAATTTCTAAACATCATTCGAATATATATAAAAAAGATATATACTCAAAGAAAATGGGAAAAAGCTTTAGGGGACCATTAGTGTTGCACGTTAGGATGTTACATCCTGTGTGGTAGGAAGATCACTTATATAATTGAAGGTTAAATTTAAGCAATTACTCCCTTACGTAGTCTGTGCTTCCCATGAAGTCAATTATTCTATCAATGAATAATATGCAAAGGAAATAACGATAACATTACGTAACATCATTACATTAAAGTTAACTACCTACAATACCATGCATGAAATTTAAATGTTCTCCATAATCATCCCATCTCCTTACTATCACGGTTTATTACATGAAGTTAAAGTTGAAAGTTGAAATAATAAAAATTATATTAGTAAAGAACAAACAAGAAATATATTGTTTGATGCATAACATGTTCTACATTGATACTCCCTGCTCCCACAGGTGATCCCAAGGCCATGGACATAACATGTGCTCATTCCAATCCCAATTCCATGCTCCATGTAGGATTAGTGCATTTATAAAATGATACGTCTCCTTCAATCGTCCCCACATTAACTTCAACCGTGTTAACGGAAAGGGGAAGTTGAACTCCAAATAGAACTCAGCATGAATGAGGGACCAGGTATATGCGGATAAGCAACCACCAAGCCAGTCACCAAATTCTCTCCTTCGAATATGTGATTGCAATAAGAAGATCTCCTGAGCATCATTTGTGTGCGAAGGCATACTACAATATTGACAATTGAAGTAAGCATCAACGGGAAGAAGGATATCATTGACCCACATTTCATAGTAGTGATGTTCATAAGACATTATTTGCATAGCAGGTTTTACCATAAAATTACTTGTCTATACGACATTCGATACGACATTCATTTACGATATCTTTATTATAAATTGAAGAACGATGAATACGACAAGAACTTTCACGCACAAAAGAACATTCTTTATATGTTTCTTAACTTCTAATATGTCATCATGACATGCCATGATTTGTTGACTTAAAGAAGTGAAATGTGTCTCGTACTCCCCTTCGGCATTTTCCTCACTGGATGTTATGTAATGTTTTTTTGAGGCCTCCACCAACATAAAGAAGTCGCACATGCAAAGCCTACAAATGTAAAATTGTTGTCCCTTATTCCATTCCTTTGACGATGTCCTCATAACAGCAGGGACTTGGCAATTGCCATTTGGTCCCCTCCTACTCCACGAAGAGGACGAAACGTCCATAATCGTCTACATAATTATAAAATGTGTAATCATTTGAAAAGATCTACATGGCTAATGATATATTAGTTCTTACCATTCTCGCATTAAAATTAATAATAATTAATGTGTCACATGGGAAGTTTTTTTTTTTTGTCACATCAGAAGTTAACTAAACATAACAATGAGGTAATACATTTCCATGGAAATTTCCTAGCAAGTTAAGCACTGTAGATGAAAGTGGACTTCTTTCGATGACCTTATCCTTTACATGAGGTCCATGATGTTACGGATAAGACGGAATTGAGGAAACCGTCGTCTCATCAACCAATGATACTGACAATCGATCTATAATTAATAACAGAAACAAAGTTTTAGTAACGAAAATCAATGTTTAATTACAATGTTATGTTTGATTTCATGCATTAGGTAGCTTACATTTGCCCATGCATCGGGGTCATCATTGGGAAGGAGTATGTCAAGTTCATCATCCCAACTCCATTGCGTTATGATGATTAATCCCATAATGTAGTAGTACACCCTTCGAAGATAAATCCAATAATCACAAATATCTTTACTCATTATCTCCACATAAAACTCCTTCCTAAATTCATCTCTCGTTCTCACCAACGCGTCTTCGTTAAGATCAAAACCTACTGAATTGCCTTCAATGTCCTTGATTTTAATTCAACTAGCACGAATATTTCCTCCTCTTCAATAAATGAGGTGGCCATAGTAAATTTCTTATAGAAAAATGAATCGTCAGGATAATTGAAATGACAACCATACCTGCTTCCACTACGTGCAAGGAAGAAATTCCAACACAACAAAGAAATTAACATACATAAGAAAGCATATACATGCAATGAAATTACCATACGTAGGTAACTAAAACATGGTAAATGGAAATAAGTTCCCGACTATATGCCATTGAGAGGTTGTCAAAATATTACAGAACTGATAAAGTAATACATGACCAAGACATCAGAAACGTACAGAGAAACTACGCCAAAGACGTACAAAAGAAGGATAACTGATAAGTATAATAAGTTAGCTAGGAGAACATGATGGGAGATAGGCCCTTCGTAGTGACGTACGCTACCATAAACCATCATGTCAAGTGGAAGATGTCACAAATTGCATCAAAGTGGGGGTACATGTGGCCCATGAGCTAACGGTACTTCTTGTCGACCTATTAAAGAAGGATATCATTCATGAATTTTGGGATATGGAAGTTAAGATATAAGGGAACATTTACAACAGGGCTTATGTACTTACGTAAACCCATGCCTCCTCCCTGCCTAGTGCAGTAAGCATCGCGGACTCGTCATCCCACTCCCACCCTTGGAAGACAATCATTTCCATTATGAAATGGTAGGTTGATTTCATCTTCATCCAAGATATTTTGATAGCATTGACAGTAATGGGTAAGCCATAATGTTCAGTCATCTCCCTGGTAGTTTCACGCCAAGTAGTAGCCGTGCATGCCTCCGAGATGTACTCCCCTTGATCATGTCTCTTTCGTAGGAATGCTAGAAGGGTCAATTCCTGATCCTCCGTCATAAGTGTCGACATCCTAACAACGTGTTTCATTTGTTAAAGTAGCAAATCCCATTAATATTGAAGCTATGAAATAAGTGGAAGAACTTCCACAACAACGAAAATTCTAGGTGGCAATATTTATGGCAATATATTACATGAACATATAACTGAGTTATTCCCATACACAGGTTTCTTTGTGGACAAACGTAGTTATTTATGTCGACGGGCTATTGAATTGGTACAATAATCATTCCACATGTCCATCGCAATCCTTTCCCGATGGGAATCTTCTCGTGTGAGTACTGAACGTGTGAATGATTGATGTGGCTCATCATCACTGTGGTCAGGACCATTCCATCTACGAGTTCGAGCAGGGGTGATTTGAGGGAACCATCTGTCCAAATCGTATGTCCTTATGAAGTTGTGAATAATGCATGAGATTGCATCCAGAATAGATCTAATATGACGACTTATTGTTTCTCTAGAGTGCTGAAATCGCTCCTAAAGATCACAAATTTCCACTGCGTGACCAAATGTGTAGAGGAATATGCATACTTGTTCAATAGTCGTCATATTCTTTGTCTCACTTAACTCGCCGTGAATTTCCAACAACTACACGAACAACTTCAGAGCATCGGGGTGCATCCTAAACATTCTATATAACTGAACCTCATGACCATCCATCACTAATCCATACATGACCTCCCATGGAGGCAATGTGAATCCTCCTTCCAACTATATGTTGTGTTTGCCTATCATTCCTTTGAAGCTCTTCTTCTTCCTCTTCTAGCAATAATTATGTCGCATATTGCAAGTTCTGCACAGCTAAGGATAGGTGGATTTGTGAGTATAGATAATGTTGTCTGTAGTCCATTCTAAGGGATGTTAAATACCATAGAAATTGCACGAAGTTATAATTAACCCAAAAGGCAATAACGATCAACATAAATCATCATTCTTGTGACACATTGAAGCTCATCAAAATTGTAACGAATGTGTGCCCCAGACATCTTTTAAGACGTCTGGGAGGTGGCCCAGACGTCGTACCAGACGTCTGGGATCACAACCAGACGTCTGATAAGACATCTGGGATCGTTTCCAAACGTCTGGAAATCCGTTATTTTCGACACACGCGAGTCGCCTGCGTGCCTGAGCACGCAGACCGCATATTCCCTCTTTTTCTCTCTGCGGCTGCAGGCGGCCTGCCACCTCCTCTCTCCTCCTCGCGCGGCCTTAAAAGGGCCATGCCTCCCCTCCCGCCTCCACCGTCTCCTCCTTCTTCTCCTTCCTGTGCGCGAGAGCGAGCGGACGCAAGGGCGGCAGCGGCGGCCGCAGTGAGCGCGGAGGTGCGGCGTGCGAGGGCGGAGCTCTGCCGTGAGGGCGAGCTCGCCGGAGCGGCTTGGCCGGCCGGCGGAGGGCGCAGGGGGCGCGGAGCGACGCGGAGAGGGACCTGCTGCGGTCTGAGCAGCAGGAGCGCGAGGTGCGACGCGGGCGGCGTCGCGAGCGGAGGCCGAGCAGGGTCCTGATTCTGGAAAAATTTCCAGAATCAGACGTCTGGGTTGATAGCCAGACGGCAAGGTCGACGTCTGTAAGATCATACAGACGTCTGAAAGGTGAGTTTTCTGCCTTCTTCTTCCTTCTTGTCGACTGACCGTACTGAGGGAGGGGGTTGACTGTGCGCAGGTTCGCTGATTCGCCATCCTTTGCGAATCAGACGTCTGGAAGTTGTACCAGACGGCTGGAGTGACCTCCAGACGTCCGGAGGGACCATCGGACGTCTGGGATCTAGGCCAGACATCCCCGCAGACTTCTAGACGTCTGGGAAACTACGCTGAACAGGTAATTCTCTGATCCACCGTTTAAGACGTCTGGAAGGAGTTCCAGACGTCTGATTTTGCACAGTATCGTCTTTTTCGACCCGTTTAGGGCCCTTTCGGGCTCCGTTTTCCGCGATTCGAGTTGCGTTCTTTTCAGAATTAATTCCTCTACCCGTCTACAGTAGCTATACACTGTTTTGAGACACTCCTTGTGTTTGATCCTTGTGATAGGACCTCGTTCAGTTGCAGTCTTGAGAGTCGCGGAGGCACGCGGGATTCCCAATCACGCCCCCATTACTCCCGTTGTACCTGGTAGAGTGGCTTAAGTTTATTAATAAAATCTGTTAAAGTATGGAACCATAACTAGAAGCTAGGACATTGCATGAATCCTAGGAATGAGAAATGTATGGAATGATAGCTCCTAGGTGATGCATGAATCCTAGGGCTGGAAAACTAAATGTATGCTAGATCCTAGGATGTGACATGAACCCTAGGATGGAAGAACTAGTGGAATGTATAATACTGCAGTCTTGGAAAAATGAAAAGGAATATAAAACTGCCTGTAATTTGAATTAACAGCTGTCTGTTATGAATAAAGAAACATGATTGAGATCATGGATTTTGAGAACGTGAATCTGGAAAGTGAAACATATGATGTTCTGAGATAAAGAGCTGGAACCCTACGGGGAATTTGGAGTGGAACTCCTGGAAAGAAAAAGGAATGGAAACTGAGATGTAGTTTGTACTGTCTCTCGGGTACGCAGTACCAAGGGAAGTACCTGTGCCTGTTTAGTGCAGAGTGGGGCCAACCGCCCCAGGGACCCGGGGTTAGGATTGGCCGCTCTGTACCGACTTGTTGGCCCTCATGTACGTAGTACCGAGGAGAGCTAGTAGTGTTAGGAGAGTACTAACTACCCTACGGGCCCCGGGGTTCTGCTAGCCTCCTTCACCGACTTGTTAGGCCCACTAGGGCAAACCAGGGTAGTCAGGCGAGGGTGCACGGACTGTGGAGGGGCAAGGCCCCAGTTTGGTTACTGTGGAGGGGTTGGACCCCTGTTACTGAGAGGGCTCTACCCTGGTTCCATGCTGTGCTTTGGGCGCACCCGTTAATGGAAATGACTGACCGCGTGCCAGTGCGGGCTAGCTACCTCTACGTTTATCGCGCGTGCCGTAGTCACCGTTACGTCTGTCAGTGACCTTGGGGTGGTTGACTGAGGGTAGGATCACCATGGGGGACTCTCCCGACCAGGAGAGCACCACGTGCTACTTCTACTTTTGGAAAAGACTGCAATCAAGATCGTTCCCACGAGGACATTCGAGATCAAGTAAAGGATCTGAGAAATAAATGAAATAGTGAGAAAAATTGAAAGATGTGAATAAAGGAAGTAATAGAACATAACAGCTACTGTACACTCTACTGTTGCCTTTAGTTAGTTTGCCACTCTACTCAGCGTTTTGCTGACGTGTTACACTCGTTACCTTTTTCAGGACCAGGTGTTGAGCAGCCAGGGTCGGCGGCTGCAGAGAACGCTAGGCCGAGTAGGGTCCAGTAGAGTTTACCACAGTCTTTTGCACCTCTTTTTTTCTGTTCTAGTGAGTAGTTTTGTTGCCGCTGTACTTTCCTTACCTGCAGTTCTTGTTATATGATAAATGTTGTTCTACTGTTGTGGTGGTACCTACTGTAGTAGTTTCTTTCCTTACTGCTGTACTTTCTTACTGTTAGTTATATTCATGCTGAATGTGGTTTATTTTACTGTCTTTTGGTTACTTCCTCGTTGGACGACTAGGTCTTGGGATTAGTCGAGTCGGTCCGGTTCTCGTGTCTCGTAGGGACTCGGGAACCGGGTCATTACAAGATGGTATCAGAGCAAGGTCATCCCGAGAAGTGAATCAACTGACTGGAAAATAACCAATTCACATGTTTATAGCTAGAGTAGCCACCACAACATATCTCTTGACATGAGCTCTTAGAAGTTTTGTTAGGTACCGTCTGTTTTGACGTTTCCGTTTTGTTTCGCGTCTCCTTGCAGGAGATGCCTCGTCGCGGGACTGGCGAGACTGGCCGCGGGCGCGGCCGAGGGCGAGGTCGGCGAGGTGGACGTGCTGTCGTTGACGTCTCGGTGGACCAGCCACCACTCCCTGGCGTCCAGGCCCAGGACCTCGCCAGACTGATACGGGATATTGTACGAGAGGAGCTCCACCCACCGCCCCGAGCACCTCCTCCTGGGGTTGCAGAGGGGGGATCCTCTGTGGGACCACGCGACGGACACGGCGCTGGACACGAGGGAGGGGATGGGCCCCTGCCGCCCCCACCTTCCTCCGTCACTTCTGTACACGAGGCACCTTCGCCTGGAGGTGCACCAGCACCTCCCCTACAGCGCCACTTCGAGCTTTTCGAACAGTTCCGGAAGCTGAAGCCCCCCTCCTTCAAGGGGGATGAGGACCCGACCGAGGTAGAGGACTGGCTTGAGCAGCTGGAGAAGATCTTCGACACCCTTCGCCCCCCGATGGAGTGCCGCGTGGCCTTTGCCACGTACCAGCTGGAGAGTGCGGCACACCGATGGTGGAGGGCGGTCCGGGGACAGGAGAGGGACGAGCCGACGTGGGACCAGTTCGTCACCCTCTTCTGCGAGCAATACTTTCCCCAGACGTGGCAGGACCAGAGGAGGCAGGAGTTCCACACTCTCCGCCAAGGGACGATGACCGTGAGCGCGTACCGCACGCGTTTCTTGGAGCTGTCCCGCTTTGCAGCGACAGCGGTAGCCACTGAGGAGGAGCGCCTTTGGAGGTTCACCGAGGGGCTCCGGCCTGCGATCCGGGGGTATGTCAAACCCCTGAAGCTGCCGACGTTTTCGAGGGTGGTAGAGGCAGCTATGACTTACGAGGAGACCAACCCGTCCGCGCGAGAGACCGACGGCGGGCGGAAGAGGCCCTTTCAGCCAGACTTCTCACAGGGCCGGCGAGAACGGAGACACGTGACGTCCGCAGGAGAGCCGTCACGCTGTGCAGGGCCATCAGTGGCCTTTGGGGGCCCTCGACAGGGGCCAGTCGCCAGCACCGGACCCCCGCCTAGCCGACAGCAGGGACTCACTGAGGGCGGGAGTCGGGTTCCCCTCTGCTACCAGTGTGGCCAGCCGGGCCACGTCAGGAGGGACTGCCCATCTAGGGCAGGAGGTCAGCAGATACTTCCCGCGCAGAGCACTGGATGGCGCGCAGGAGGCCGCGATTCCCAGGCGCGAGGAGGAGGACAGCAGTCGCGAGGAGGGTACCGGCTAGCACCTACCCGTCCGACGCAGAGTGTGGCTGCTTCGTCCGCACCTAGGGCTGAGGGGCGTATCAACGCCCTAACACACAGGGACGCCAGAGCATCGGGATCCGTGGTAGCAGGTATGGTTTCAGTTTCTGGCAGACTCGTTTACACGCTTTTCGATTCCGGCGCTACGCACTCGTTTGTCGTAGCCAGTTTCGCAGTTAGTTTGGACCAGGATTATACACTGTTAGAGAATCTATTCGTAATCAGAGGTCCGAGTGGTCAGCTGTTTGTAGCTGAAGAGGTGTACATTGGTTGCGAGGTCAGCATCGGGGGACATAGCCTGCCAGATGACCTGATTATGATACAGATGGAGGACTTTGGAGTGATTCTGGGGATGGATTGGCTGTCCGCTTACCACGCCTTGGTAGACTGTTTTGAGAGGAAGATTGTCTTCTCCATTCCGGAGTTGCCTTCTTTCGAGTTTCACGGGCAGCCAGTGGACGGAGGTTTCAGGTGCATTTTGGTACTTCGGGCGGCGAGACTTTTGAGCCAGGGGTGTGAGGGCTTCCTAGCCTGTGTGGTGGCAGAGCCCAGCCCTGTGGCAGACTTCCAGAGCATCCCGGTGGTCAGAGAGTTCTCCGACATGTTCCCAGATGAGTTACCAGGACTACCGTCCGAGCGTGAGATCGAGTTTGAGATCTCACTAGTACCAGGGACCAGCCCCATCTCCACCGCGCCATACAGAATGGCACCGCTTGAGCTGCGAGAGCTCAAGTCCCAGTTGCAGGACCTTTTGGAGAAAGGTTTCGTGAGGCCCAGTGCGTCTCCCTGGGGAGCCCCGGTACTGTTTGTGAAGAAGAAGGATGGGACCCTACGCCTTTGTGTGGACTACCGACAGCTGAATAGGGTCACCATCAAGAACAGATATCCGCTGCCGAGGATCGACGATTTGTTTGACCAGTTGCGGGGTGCCACGGTGTTTTCCAAGATCGACTTGAGGTCTGGATACCACCAGTTGAGGATCAGGGAGACCGACGTCTCCAAGACAGCTTTCCGCACCCGGTACGGACACTACGAGTTTTTGGTCATGCCGTTTGGGCTGACCAATGCCCCCGCTGCTTTCATGGACCTGATGAACCGGGTGTTTAGACCATACTTGGACCAGTTTGTGGTGGTTTTCATAGATGATGTACTCATCTATTCTAGAGATCGGACGCAGCACGGACAGCACTTGCGGATGGTTCTGGACACTCTGAGACGACGCAGGCTGTACGCCAAATACAGCAAGTGCGAGTTCTGGTTGAGGGAGGTGACCTTTTTGGGTCATGTGATCTCTGGAGACGGCCTGGCGGTGGATCCCGCCAAGGTCGAGGCAGTGCTCAGGTGGGAGAGACCGCGTTCAGTCACTGAGATTCGCAGTTTCCTGGGACTGGCAGGTTACTACAGACGGTTCATCAGAGGATTTTCACATATTGCACGTCCTATGACACAGTTGACCCGGAAGGATGTGCCTTTCGCTTGGACAGACGCCTGTGAGGCGTGTTTTCTGGAGCTGAAGGAGAGGTTGACCTCGGCTCCCGTGCTCACCATCCCTGACAGTAGTGGCGGGTTCGTTGTGTACACAGACGCTTCCTTGCAGGGGTTAGGAGGTGTGCTCATGCAGAGGGGTCATGTTGTCGCTTACGCTTCGCGGCAACTGAAGCCCCATGAGCATACCTACCCTACCCACGACCTAGAATTGGCAGCTGTTGTCTTCGCGCTGAAGACCTGGAGGCACTACTTGTACGGTGAGACCTTCGAGATTTTTACAGATCACAAGAGCCTCAGATATCTTTTTGACCAGAAGGAGCTCAACATGAGACAGAGACGTTGGTTGGAGCTCCTGAAGGACTACGACTGCAGCATCTCCTACCACCCGGGAAAGGCCAATGTGGTGGCTGACGCCTTGAGCCGTAAGGCGCCCGCACGCTTGGCCAGTCTGCAGTTACAGAGTTGGAGCCTTTTGGAGGAGGTGGGCAGTTGGCGACCTCTAGAGTTACGAGGGTACTGTGGGGCAGTGACGGTGACACGGCAGACCAGGCCAGAGTTGATAGACCGCATCATCACGGGACAGATGGCCGATCCGTACTTGCAGTCTTTGCGCGAAAGAGTACTATCAGGGGACCCAGGGGACTTCTCTTTCATAGACCAGGTGCTACGCATGAGGGGACGGTTGTGCGTTCCCAGAGACGAGGAGCTGTTGAGAGAGCTCTTGACTGAGGCACACGGTTCCAGATTCACCATACATCCCGGAAACACGAAAATGTACCATGACTTGAGACGCGAGTTTTGGTGGAGAGGGATGAAGCGGGATGTGGGTGAGTTCGTGCAGCAGTGCTTAGTGTGCCAGCAGGTGAAAGCCGAGCATCAGAGGCCTGCAGGGCCTCTCCAGCCGCTTCCAGTGCCAGAGTGGAAGTGGGAGAGCATCACCATGGACTTGGTGGTGGGCTTACCTGTTACCCAGCGGGGACACGACGCAGTCTGGGTAATAGTGGATAGATTGACGAAGACGGCGCGATTCTTGCCGATCCGAGTCACTTTGGGACCAGCACAGTTGGCAGAGAGGTATATCCGTGATGTGGTGCGACTACACGGAGTTCCGCGGGAGATCGTATCCGACAGGGATACCCGCTTTACATCCCAGTTTTGGGCTGAGTTTCAGCAGGCCTTGGGGACGAGGCTGAGGTTTAGCACGGCTTACCACCCCCAGACGGACGGACAGTCTGAGCGCACGATACAGACACTTGAGGACCTTTTGCGTGCCTGTGTACTGGACTGGAGGGGCTCTTGGGAGGAGCACTTGCCCCTGGTGGAGTTTGCATACAACAACAGTTATCACTCGAGCATCGGCATGGCTCCCTACGAGGCTCTGTACGGACAGAAGTGTACGACACCCTTGAGTTGGGTTGAGGTGGGGACCAAGTGGGAGGTTGGCCCCAGGTTGATCCGGCAGAGTCAGGAGGTAGTGGAGCAGATCCACAGACGACTCCGCACTGTCAGGAGCAGACAGAAGAGCTACGCGGATCGCAGACGCAGAGAGGTGCAGTTCGAGGTTGGGGACCACGTCTTCCTTCGTGTTTCTCCCATGAAGGGCTTACAGCGGTTTGGGGTGAGAGGGAAGCTCGCGCCGAGGTTCGTGGGGCCCTTTGAGGTCCTGGAGCGGGCTGGACCCGTTGCTTACAGACTTGCCCTTCCCCCGTAGCTTTCTGGTGTGCACGACGTGTTCCACGTGTCCAACCTCAGGAAGTACGTAGCCGATTCCAGTCACGTACTGAGTCACGAGAGCGTCGAGGTGAGCGACGACCTGACCTACCCCGAGCGGCCAGTACAGATCCTAGACCGAGCCGTCCGCAGGTTGAGACGAAAGCAAGTACCCCTGGTAAAGGTTTTGTGGAGGAGCCAGCGGTACGAGGAGGCTACCTGGGAGCCTGAGGCGGCAATGCGGGAGCGGTACCCGGAGCTTTTCGCGGGTACGTCTTTTCGGACCGGCTTCGGTCCTCTTTGAGTTTGTTATGGTTTATTGGACATCGTTTTCCCGCACCCTAGTTGGCGCAAGTTTCGGGGACGAAACCTCCTTTGAGTTTGTTATATTGTAACGAATGTGTGCCCCAGACGTCTTTTAAGACATCTGGGAGGTGGCCCAGACGTCGTACCAGACGTCTGGGATCACAACCAGACGTCTGATAAGACGTCTGTGATCGTTTCCAGACGTCTGGAAATCCGTTATTTTCGACACACGCGAGTCGCCTGCGCGCCTGAGTGCGCAGACCGCATATTCCCTCTTTTTCTCTCTGCGGCTGCAGGCGGCCTGCCACCTCCTCTCTCCTCCTCGCGCGGCCTTAAAAGGGCCACACCTCCCCTCCCGCCTCCACCGTCTCCTCCTTCTTCTCCTTCCTGTGCGCGAGAGCAAGCGGACACGAGGGCGGCAGCGGCGGCCGCAGTGAGCGCGGAGGTGCGGCGTGCGAGGGCGGAGCTCTGCCGTGAGGGCGAGCTCGCCGGAGCGGCTTGGCCGGCCGGTGGAGGGCGCAGGGGGCGCGGAGCGACGCGGAGAGGGACCTGCTGCGGTCTGAACAGCAGGAGCGCGAGGTGCGACGCGGGCGGCGTCGCGAGCGGAGGCCGAGCAGTGTCCTGATTCTGGAAAAATTTCCAGAATCAGACGTCTGGGTTGATAGCCAGACGGCAAGGTCGACGTCTGTAAGATCATACAGATGTCTGAAAGGTGAGTTTTCCGCCTCCTTCTTCCTTCTTGTCGACTGACCGTACTGAGGGAGGGGGTTGGCTGTGCGCAGGTTCGCTGATTCGCCATCCTTTGCGAATCAGACGTCTGGAAGTTGTACCAGACGGCTGGAGTGACCTCCAGACGTCCGGAGGGACCACCGGACGTCTGGGATCTAGGCCAGACGTCCGCGCAGACTTCTGGACGTCTGGGAAACCACGCTGAACAGGTAATTCTCTGATCCACCGTTTAAGACGTCTGGAAGGAGTTCCAGACGTCTGATTTTGCACAGTATCGTCTTTTTCGACCCGTTTAGGGCCCTTTCGGGCTCCGTTTTCCGCGATTCGAGTTGCGTTCTTTTCAGAATTAATTCCTCTACCCGTCTACAGTAGCTATACACTGTTTTGAGACACTCCTTGTGTTTGATCCTTGTGATAGGACCTCGTTCAGTTGCAGTCTTGAGAGTCGCGGAGGCACGCGGGATTCCCAATCACGCCCCCATTACTCCCGTTGTACCTGGTAGAGTGGCTTAAGTTTATTAATAAAATCTGTTAAAGTATGGAACCATAACTAAAAGCTAGGACATTGCATGAATCCTAGGAATGAGAAATGTATGGAATGATAGCTCCTAGGTGATGCATGAATCCTAGGGCTGGAAAACTAGTTGTATGCTAGATCCTAGGATGTGACATGAACCCTAGGATGGAAGAACTAGTGGAATGTATAATACTGCAGTCTTGGAAAAATGAAAAGGAATATAAAGCTGCCTGTAATTTGAATTAACAGCTGTCTGTTATGAATAAAGAAATATGATTGAGATCATGGATTTTGAGAACGTGAATCTGGAAAGTGAAACATATGATGTTCTAAGATAAAGAGCTGGAACCCTACGGGGAATTTGGAGTGGAACTCCTGGAAAGAAAAAGGAATGGAAACTGAGATGTAGTTTGTACTGTCTCTTGGGTACGCAGTACCAAGGGAAGTACCTGTACCTGTTTAGTGCAGAGTGGGGCCAGCCGCCCCAGGGACCCGGGGTTAGGATTGGCCGCTCTGTACCGACTTGTTGGCCCTCGTGTACGTAGTACCGAGGAGAGCTAGTAGTGTTAGGAGAGTACTAGCTACCCCACGGGCCCCGGGGTTCTGCTAGCCTCCTTCACCGACTTGTTAGGCCCACTAGGGCAAACCAGGGTAGTCAGGCGAGGGTGCGCGGACTGTGGAGGGGCAAGGCCCCAGTTTGGTTACTGTGGAGGGGTTGGACCCCCGTTACTGAGAGGGCTCTGCCCTGGTTCCGTGCTGTGCTTTGGGCGCACCCGTTAACGGAAACAACTGACCGCGTGCCAGCGCGGGCTAGCTACCTGTGCGTTTATCGCGCGTGCCGTAGTCACCGTTACGTCTATCAGTGACCTTGGGGTGGTTGACTGAGGGTAGGATCACCACGGGGGACTCTCCCGGCCAGGAGAGCACCACGTGCTACTTCTACTTTTGGAAAAGACTGCAATCAAGATCGTTCCCACGAGGACATTCGAGATCAAGTAAAGGATCTGAGAAATAAATGAAATAGTGAGAAAAATTGAAAGATGTGAATAAAGGAAGTAATAGAACATAACAGCTACTGTACACTCTACTGTTGCCTTTAGTTAGTTTGCCACTCTACTCAGCGTTTTGCTGACGTGTTACACTCGTTACCTTTTTCAGGACCAGGTGTTGAGCAGCCAGGGTCGGCGGCTGCAGAGGACGCTGGGCCGAGTAGGGTCCAGTAGAGTTTACCACAGTCTTTTGCACCTCTTTTTTTCTGTTCTAGTGAGTAGTTTTGTTTCCGCTGTACTTTCCTTACCTGCAGTTCTTGTTATATGATAAATGTTGTTCTACTGTTGTGGTGGTACCTACTGTAGTAGTTTCTTTCCTTACTGCTGTACTTTCTTACTGTTAGTTATATTCATGCTGAATGTGGTTTATTTTACTGTCTTTTGGTTACTTCCTCGTTGGACGACTAGGTCTTGGGATTAGTCGAGTCGGTCCGGTTCTCGTGTCTCGTAGGGACTCGGGAACCGGGTCGTTACAAAAATTCATAACTAAAAATTACGATTTTGCATGGTACGAGGGTAACTTCATTTTATGGAAGAAACACACAAAATCAAGTAGGCCAACATTGATAGGGGAACATTGATTGAGTCCATGTCATTAATGGACATGTCATAGTGTTGACAAGGCATTTCAGGAGATTAGAGTGTCACTTTGTAGTAAAGTCACCTAAATCGCTCTTCAACAAATAGAATTTATTACTCGAATTGAAATCTGAGGTCGAACACAGGAAGCAACTGTTGCATTCACGAGCTAATCTTAATCAAAATATAAATGAGCAAAATAATTAAGACAATAATGATTTGCAATGAATAATAATTACTCAAAATTGATCATCAATATATAATATAAGTATATGAAGAGTTTAACATAGCAAAAGGAATGGAAATGATCCTAAAAAGTGGTGATTTAAATCACCTTTTAGATCTACATTTAAGCATGCAACTCAATTTAACCTTAACCATAGTACTTAAATAATGTACCAGTAACATAGATAATGCTCAATCAGACGACAAGTACTTAGATGCTACAGTGCAAAGGCACTGTTCATCTTCTTCAACTCTTCTCTTCCTTCTTCTTTTAGAGCTTCCCTTCTCTCTCTCTTTCCTTCGAAGCACAAGGTAAACAACCCCTCAAATTTGGCTAAGTGTTACCCACTCCACAGAGCAAAATCCCCCTCCCCCGCGCACTCTCTCCTTCCTACTTTCTCTCTCTCAAGATCCAGGCTTATCGGGTTATCGAGCATACGCACCCGGGTCCAGGGCAGCGAGCATGGATCGCAGCCAAGGAGTGAACAGTCTTAGGTCAGGTCAGGTCAAGTGTGCGGGTGAGCAAGGACCTCACCCCTAGTGTCTGAGGTAGACAGCCGATGTGACAAAACACATATATGTGCTACCGCGCGCCTTTCTCCTCATGAGGTGGGACTAAATCCCACCCTCTTCTTCACACATTTGCAACAGAGGAGGCTTCCTCAATTGGAGCAGCAGCAGGCGGTGGCGCCTTCGATTGACCACCTGGGAGTGGTCCTGGGATGTTTCCACCTAGCCTAGGGGTGTCACCTAGGCCGTGCATGACCTGGATCTCGAAGAACAACGTCAGAGATACTCCATGGTGGCGGAGAACGGCAGGAACCTGCGATCACGAATACGGGCTTGAAAGCCCTAGTCAGATGGCTCAAAGGCTTCGCCCAAGCACGACGAAGATGGTGGTGGCAATTTTGTAGCGTGAAGGTGCGTATGGTGGTGTGTCGAAGTCAGAGGAGGAGCGTGAAGGTGGGTGAGTTCGGTGGGCGGTTTAGGTGGGTGGAATGGCAAAACAAGAGAGGGGTTTTGATCGTGAGGTGATGGCGGAGCTCGTAGGAGTGTTGGAGAGGTGGATGGATGGGTGTAGTGAGCAAATGATCTCGCCGGAGGTGCGGCCGGAGATGGGACGATGATGGATGGCAGTGTAGTCGAGGGTTGATTGGGGGTTTTGAAGAGGGGAAAAGAACCTAGGGACCTAGCTAAACCTAATTGACCTAATTTAATTGGAAGAAAGAGAGGAAAGGGCACCGGTTGTGGCTTGCCGGTGCCGTGGAAGAGAAGTTCTCCATTGAGGGAGACGACGGCAAGGAAAGTTCAAAATCGACGGGGCTTTGGCCAGCCACCGTCGGAGAAAAGAGGGGAGGACAGTTGTGCCTCCAATTTGACAGTTGGAGGTGCGGACGAAGGAGAACGAGGAGGACTACCAGAGCATAGGCGGAGGAGGCCAGAGATAGGGAAAAGGGAAGATTTTTTAGGCTAAACCTAGCTAAGGAACTCGACCTTGCAACCTGGGTCCTTTTATAGGGCTTAGGTGATCATTTCAAGCTTGGAAACCAAGCTTGAAACCTTGAAAGCTTCACGCAATAGGAAACCCACATCTCCCATGCATTGATATGGGAGATTGGGAAAGAGTTAGAGCCCAAGAATAGGTTTAGATCGTAAGGGATCCTCTCAGAAATCTTTTTTCCAATTTTGAAAGGGCTTGGCCGTAAAATCAGGGAGTAATCTTTGATTGAAGGTCGTCGGCGAAGTGGGTTTAGGAGTTGAAGGTGGATAGGACCTATTGGTGAAGAATATGATGAGGTTAGGGGTATATTTGCAAATAATTCAAAAGTTAGGGGTCTGTGTGTGAGAAAAAAGAGTTAGACAGGACCAAAATGCAAACTTGGTCAAGGTGATCTCTGCTTGGGCCCAAATTTTGGCACAAACCTAATTTGGATCCAAAGAATCTGATAGTGAATTTGGATTTATGTTTTGACCAAGTTTTACTGGGTAATTTATATAAAAATTTAAATTAGGGCAATTATCTGTCTGAGACTCTTTTAGGTCAAGATGGGTTCTGATGGTCAAATCAAGGATGCCAAACCCTAGAGAATATTTTTATATGATTTATAGAAGGTTTAAGTGAATTTTATTCTGACCATAACCTCAGTAAATTAAGTAAGTCTATTTTTAGGGTTTCAGATGTTATTTAATTCTCGTAACCTGTGAAAACCCGTTTCTATCTGCACGAACCCTCTTGTTAGACTTTAATGCGTATTTGACCTTTAATAAACCCCTGAGAAAATCCACGGTTGTTCTGTATTCATGATATAATGGTAAAATTATAGTTTTAACCTTGGTTTCCTATTTAACTCTAAGAATGGATGTATGGTGAATTACGACTTTCTGACGGTTATATAGGAGCATTTATCAATGGATTATGACTAATTAAAGCTAGATATGGCTGATGATGATGTTATCATATACCCCCATGCCTAGCTTTTGCTAGTCCCTTAGCAAAAATCTTATGAAATGAACTTGATTTCTAGACCATGCCTTGATGCTCAAAGTCCTGAATTTTTTCTTCTTTTTAGAAATTAGGCTAGAATGCCAATAGTAGGCCTAGAGGTACTCAAGTACCAACCAAGATCTAGACCTAACCAACTGTAGCCTCAGTCTACCGCGAAGGTTTCTAAGGCCCACAAAAACTAACCAAAGGTTCATTGAACCTGCGGTTAAAGCACCAGTACTTGTAACATGATTAGTCCAAGTTCAGTTTGCAATGTATTTTTGTAAGAGAGAGGGATAGAAGAATTTTTGCATTTTTGGAGAGCTTTCTCTCTCTTTTTCTTGATTATTTCTAGCTTCGGATTGGCTCGAAAACACGATCAGTATAGGATTCCTTACTCCCACTATCAATCCTCGCAGGGTCCCTGGCAATCGATACTTCAAGATAGCACCGCCCATAACAACCCCCAAAACCCTAACTTTCGATACTTTGAGATAGTGCCGCCCATGGCATTCTGTAGCTAAATTCAAGCCCTGACAATTAACATTTCGGGATAATCTTGCCCATGACACCTAAACCAGTACAAGGTGCTTACATGCCCCTTGTAGGATATTTAGATATCCTAGGAGACAAGCACCAAGGAGACAGTATGTTATTGTGCATCTTCGAGGGGAATTTCCCGCCTCTCCGCGTTGGGAACTCGTCCAAATAAACTTGTGTTGATAAGATGCTCCTAATCTAGGTAGCCTTTTCAAAACAGAATAAACGCTTTCTGCATGATTTTGATTATTAAGCGCACTGAACCAAACTTGTGTGTGGACTAGGGTGCTTAGGTTATCGAGTAGCACAAACCAAAGGCTGGTTAACGAGGTCAAATACTCCTTAAGCTTTAGACCTAATACGTAAGCTTTGCACTTTCCTCAACCTCTTGAGGACTATCCAGATCTTAATGAATACTTGAATTTTTAAGCCCTAAAATAAGCCCAGGAGGCCTAAGATCAGCACTCATACTAATCTTTTTATCTCTTTATTCTTTTTTTTTCTTTTTCTTTTGATTTACTCTAAAACTTAAGTAGATTCCATAATCATTTACTAATAACTATCACCTTTTTGTTTCAAATTGTAGCTCCTTTTTATCATTTAAATCACCTCCTCTCTTCCTCAAAATGATATGCAATTAATCTCACAAAATCTCCTCCCCTTTCTCCATTTTTTTTTGTTCTTTTTTAATTTTTTGGTTTTTTGGGATATGTAGTTTTTATGTGAGAACCCTTCAAAAACTTCAGTTTTTATATGTTTGCACTTTAACACCCCCTCATGCCTAAGTTTTGCAATGTCCTCATTGCAAAGCGAAGGGTATGAAATCAACTTTGGGTTCAAGGATTAGAATAGGGTCAATAGGTGGGCGAATGGGTCGGGATGACTGTTACGGATGATTTCAAGCTTTGATACAAATACCAAAGGTGGAGTCGACTGTTCTAAAACTGAACTCAAAGTGCAGTAGACGTGAAGCTCAAAAGGATAATCAGAAGGGTCTCGGGTTTTTGAAATGACGGGTTACCTCCCGTTAAGCACTAAATTCAATGCCTTCAACCGAGCAGAAAGTGATCATGGAGGAGTAGTCAAATCATATGAGTTTTGTATAACAAGCACCTTGATCAAAAGCTTGGTTGCTCCAACAAGGTGCTTGTTCAATCAACAGGCTAATGATGCAGTCCAAACCTAATCAGTCTGGTGGGTTGATGAATGTGGATCAAGAGATATGGTGCCCACCAGATATTCTGAAGCTCAAATGGATGTGGAAATGAAAACCCAGCGTTTGGCTGATTCGAATTAGCTTGGTCAGAGTAGGGATCCTCAAATGAAAAAGAGTCTGTGGAGGAAGAAGGAACCCTACGAAAGTGATCAGAGAGATGGGACGTGATTAGTAGTCTGATCGAAGTCCGAAACCCGATTAAAATGTGGAGAGGAATCATATGCGACCGGATCATCGAAAGGAGGATCAGAGTAGAAGTTAATTCCAGTTGCGGGTTAGGGTTGGGATCGGATTTGAGCGGGTTTCGTATGTGATGTAGAAGAGGTGGCTTCCAAGAGAATTGTGTGTGAGTGCTCCTCTAGAAAAGGTTCAAAGGTAGGTATATCTAGAGAGTCCTCATAGAATCCATCAAGATCAAATGTAAATGCCTGGAGAGTGCTTATAGGATCATGAAAATTGAAGTCAAGAAAAGATTCAAACTTTGGATTGCATACACTCTTGGCACTTGTAGTTTCTGAATCTTGTAGATCATAAAGGAATGATTCCAAGCCAATGGAACTTGATTTTGAATCGATGATCTCGGGGTCAGGGACCTCAAAGTCAGAGTCAAAGAATGGGTCGTGGATGCTGTGGTCGTAAACTGGCTCGTAGTCGTCAGGAAACAAAGATTCTCCAAAATCAAAGTAAGATTTGAAATCGTCAAAGAATTTGCAAAGATCGTGTTCTGAACCTGATTCCAGATCAGACGTTCCACTACAAAGGCAATCGAGATGTGGAGAAGCAGCAACCTGACTTGGATCTAACCTAAACTCAGAATCCAAACTCAAAAAGGTGTCCCTATTAGACATGGGCTTGGGTTCTTAGCTCCTGGGAGAGACCCAATCAAATCCCAACTCTTTCAGCTCCTCGATTTCTATGTCGTAAATTGGCGTGATTTCTGACAAATCGATCTGTATCTCGGAGGAGTCTGGAGAGGTGTAGTCATCAAACATAGGCCTAGAATCGTAGTTCAACTCGAAAATCTGAGTCTCATCACATGGGACCTCATAATTATCCTAAATAGGCTCGAATCTGGATTCTAGGTTAAGGGTAGGGATTGGGTTACTAAAATCTAGGTTGAGCTCTATTGGGATGTCAGAATCATCCTCAAGAATTACCTTAACAGGATAAGGCTTAGGATTTACATTCTCGAGGAGTTCTGTTTTAAGCTCATCATTACAGGTGTCTAGGAATTCAAAGCAAGGCGAACCAGGTTCTCGTATCTCTAGGGCTAGCTCAAAATCGGGAACACCTTCAATTGGATCTTCCCAACCCAACTCAAGATTAGGCATATCAGTCTACACATAAGTTGGATCTTATTCCATCTGGGTTCGGGATCCACAACAACCTTGATTCTCAAACCCAAGATTTGGGAAATCAGATTGATCCTCAGTCTTATTCCAAGATGTTTCGCTAAATGCTTGGGGAATATACGGGTATTTTTGATCGATAATCTGTTTCAACAATTTTATCATCTCTTCCCGTTTCTCAAGGTCATCTTGGTGTCTTTCCCAAAGTACAGGATTTGTCAGACATTGGAGATATTCAAAGTTATGCAATTTCTCTAATTCAATATATCCTGTCATGAGAATATCCCTGGTTGATCCATTTGTTACTTGTGTCAATATTAATTGGGCACAATTTGCAATAAAGGCTGTTGTTTCTAGGATATTAACCTGAATCATGCTGACTGGATTTGAGGTTTTATCATTTACTCCATAAAATTTTAAGGCATCCTCAATCATTCTATCTCTCATGGACAATCGGGATTCAGGTTTCCTAAATGGTCTTCCTAAATTGCCAGGCTACATCTTCAAATCAGGTGGTGGAATCAAGATGTAGAATCAAATTCAGGTTCAGATCGAAGTAATCCAATCAAATCAGAAATCTCGTAGAAGATCTAATGAGCCTCTTAGGTTAAAAACCCAAGGACCTTCCTGTGTGTGTGCTCTAAAGAATAGATGAGGAACTAGATATGAATTGGACCCAATCAAGGCACCCAAAGATTTTTGGATTACTATAAAGGTTCAGGGCGAATGATACCCTTGGATCAGAAAGTCATCCACCTGAGAATTACCTAGGCAACCAAGAAGGAAGAGTCCCACAAAGACCCCTACACAGTAGAGCATCCCCATGGGTTACAGGGTTTTCCCCACCTGACCTTCCTTGTCACCGTGGATCCAGGTAGACCAGAATGGATAAATTGACCTCTTAAGTTTACTAGTTTTAAGTCCTAATTTGAGCCTTTAATTCCACTTGATTAGAATTTAATTTGACTCGTGACCTAATTTGGAGGTTGGTTGACCTACAAAGTAGATCAACTTCACCTAACCTGCCCTAAAGATGACAAAATTAAATCTAGGTCAAGACCCAGAAATCACCCTGATTTGACTCTCAGTTTATTAGGTCCAAGATTTTAGGGTTCAAGTGGATTTAGAGCCTGATTTTCAGGATTTTTCTTGATCAGATCTTTTCAAACAGGGGCTTGGGTAGCACACAAATGCGGGAGGGTTTATTCTCGTTATGCAGGCAAATGTGTTCTAACACTTCAAACCCTAATGTTAAAATCCTAATTGGCTCTATTTCAAGTCCAATTAAATCTCAAAATGTTCACCTTAGGCTTCAAGCAAGCAGTGTGTTAGTCTAAGGTGATTTTAGAAATTAAGCGTAGTCCCTAATAGGTACAGGCAATTTGGGTAGGAAATTCTAAACAGAATCGCTTCAAACTTCAATCAGATATGAACATCTTTTGCAAATTAGGAAACTTGCCTTTTTTAAAAAAATTATTTACTATGAAAATAAGGCAGGTAGTTCCTAATTAGTTTTGTTTCATTTTCTCTCTTCCAAGGATTAGGAGATTAGGGAAGAAGAGAGATTACCTGCACTTGAGTGGTTGAATTGTGTGGAAGTTTGCCTCATGAAGTACCTCGCAAAATCACTATAAACAAATAGGGCAAGTTAGTGCTCAGATATAATTAATTAAATCAAAGACTAGCAATGAATTGCGCGTTACTCACAGGCAACGGCGCCAAAAAGTTGACAGGGCTTTTTAGAAGATTAAAGTGTCTCATTGTAGTAAAGTCACCTAAATCGCTCTTCAACAAATAGAATTTATTACTCGAATTAAAATCTGAGGTCGAACACAGGAAGCAACTGTTGCATTCATGAGCTAATCTTAATCAAAATATAAATGAGTACAATAATTAAGACAATAATGATTTGCAATGAATAATAATTACTCAAAATTGATCATCAATATATAATATAAGTATATGAAGAGTTTAACATAGCAAAAGGAATGGAAATTATCCTAAAAAGTGGTGATTTAAATCACCTTTTAGATCTACATTTAAGCATGCAACTCAATTTAACCTTAACCATAGTACTTAAATAATGTACCAGTAACATAGATAATGCTCAATCAGACGACAAGTACTTAGATGCTACAGTGCAAAGGCATTGTCATGACCCGAACCCAGATCCCTACAGGACCCGAGATCGGCTCGCCTTGACTAATCTCAAGACCCAGTCATCCAACGAAAAATAACCAAATAACATGCATCAATCCACAACCACACAAGTACAGTAGCTAAGCAGAAAGAAAATGGCAACAAAAGAACAGTAATTCTAAAATATTACATACCTTCAAGAATAGAAATACTGCCATCACAACAGAGCTAGTACAGATAGAGAACATAACGGAAAGTGCTAAAAAAATATAACTACAGGAACTCACTACAACAAGTAGTAGAAACTATAGCTGGGCTCGACTAGGCCCAACGTCCTCAGCAACTGATAGCTCGGGCTGCTCAAATCCCCGACCTGTACAAAGTTATATAACTGGAGTCAACTAACACTGAGTAGAGTGGTGGTTAAACATAAAATGCATTTACATGTAGTTTAACAGATTACTTTCTGATCTAAAATATCCTATTACAGTTTTCTATGTAGAGATCTCTAATCAGGGCTCATCTCATTATTTAATCTTCTTATTCCCTAAAGAAACAATTTTGCTTACAGTTTTCCCGTGATGTAGGATGCAACGTAGCACTCTCCTGGCCGGGAGAGTCCCTCCGTGGTAGTCCTACACCCGATCTACCACCCCGAGGTCATAGTCACGACGTAGCGGTGACTACGGCGCATGTGATAAGCACGCGGGTAGCTATCCCGCATTAACACGCGGTCAGTCGTTTCCGCTAGCGGGTAAGCCTCAACGTACAGCATAGAATAATATAGGGCCTTACCCTCTCAAAACAGAACAGGGGTCTCACCCCTCCTCAGTCAGCGTACCCTCGTCCGACTATACCGGTTTACCCAACAGGCTAACAAGAGTCGGTGTAGGGTGGCCATGCCTGACCCCGAGCCCCCTGGGGTGGCTAGCTCCCCCCTACACTAAGTAGCTCACCTCGGTACCACGTACACGAGGGCCAGTAAGAGTCGACGTAGAGTGGCCAAACCCACCCCAGGTCTCAACCCAAGGGCGACAAGCTTCCCTCTACACTACAAGGGATAGTTGCTCTCTTCTGTACCATGTACACGAAGGTCAGCTCACTTCCCTTAATGGCTGCCCGTGGGTGGCAATTCCAGAACCATCTGATTCTCTGGTACGGCAATGTTCTTATCTCGTTCTATATTCTCCGTAGGATTTGTACATGAACTTTTCTTTGTTTCTTATCAGATTTGTTACATACAGAATAAGCATCTCAGTTTCCACAGTACGAGTTCTTTTTCTTTCTATCAATAATGTAGTTCATTACAGGCAGCTTATGATCTATTTAATCATCCATCTTTCTACGCATGCATCTTTTCTATCCCTAATGTTCATGTCATAACCTAGGGTTTACTTGAATAGCTGTATTCTAGAGCATGCATTTATTTCTTCCTAGGATTCATCTCACATCCTAGGTTTAACTAATTGCATGCATTTTATTTAACTTGGAGAATTAGTTAGAACCACTCTACCAGGATAACTGGGTGGAATGGGGCCTCGTACCGTAGCTCCCGTAGGTCCCGTATGCTAGACGGACTGGAGACCAAAGACATGGATGAACAGGTTAAAAGGATTCCAAAGATACAGACAAGCTACCATTACGTGAAGAAATTCGTATGAAAAACAACGATGTTTCATTTTCGGGAAACCGACAACGTTTGGACCTTGAACGAGCCCAAAAACAAGGGTTCTGACAGAAATCAGACGTCTGGGAGAGATCCCAGACGTCTTAAATCAACTCTCAAGCATACCTCTCTCAGGGCGCCTCTATCGGACATCTGGAACGTAGTGCCGACGTCCAAAGGTTCCGTCAGATGTCTAGAGGTGCTCCCAGACGTCTGAAACTGCCTCGATCCACCTTCCAACTTCTGACACATATACGTACACTGTCAGGACTTTGGCAGAGGAGAAATACGAAAAATAGATGATTGCACAGCAATCATAGGCCCTAACCCGCCTGAATTAAGTTAGAACTTAGCTTAACATGAACATTCTGTATGCATATGCATCGTATGCTGCATTGCAGTTAGTATATGTGTTTTATGTATTAAACTATGTTATTTGAGGGGTATTAATGATTGTAAGTAATCTAGGCCTACAGATGACGGATCCAAACTTATGGATCTGTTTGGAATAATGACGAGAGTCCAACGCATCCAAGATCGCATCGATCAAACTCCCGTAGCACCCTAGGGAGTCCGCAGAAGAGCAAGAGCCAAGGAAAAAATTGAAGAACATCTGGACCTCAACTAACAAATCCAACAGTACGGATGGATCCGAATCGACGTTCGCAGTCCAACGGTGCATAAATCAACTTAATCGGAGGCCTACGTCATCAGATATAAAGAGAAGAAGAACGAACGGCCACGATGGCACCATGTGGCACCATCGCAACTGCCCCTCGCCGAGCCCCCAACTCCTGAAGGCACCTCTCCTCGCAGTGTGGGCCGTTAGATCTTCATCCAACGGCCACGAACACGCCACGTCGCCACCCAGATTGGATCAATATAAATATAATTAAGCACATATATATATAACAAAGGCTTTGCGCAGCGCGTGCACGTAAGCGCGAGACATGGGTTCGAGCCCTACGCTATGCAAGAATTGATGCGACATTGCAAGCGGGCACGTATGCTCGATTGGAGGACCGAGATGCGCCCACGTGGCATGATCGCGCGGGTTGTTGCGAGATCAGGAAGGTGCGAGAAGAGCGCATAGGATTTGAAATCGGACGGCTGAGATGATGAGGCGGGATTTGAAGGTGAAAACGCAACGGTGCGGGCGAGTGGGAGCCGTCATCTCTCCTCTCTCGTACTCTCTCTCCCTCTCCCTGCCGACTCTCCCCCTCTCAATTCCTTCTCTCTAGAATCCCAACCTCTCAAATATCTCTCCAATCTCAACCCTCCCTATGTTGCGTGACAAATCTCGCATGTTCTTCGATGGGTTCCCGCACTTCCACAACATCTCTCTGCAACCTCTCGACTCCATACACATTCTCCACTGACGACCATTGACGGCACTCTCCACCTCCGTCACGACATCGCCAAATTTCTATCTGAGATTATTTTTCTCTTCTTGTTATTCTATGTTATTCTGATTTTCTATTAGTAATAAAGTTATTTGCATTACATGTTCACTTCGTATTTATCTTCATGTTTGTTTAATTTATTTCCTTTTATTATAAAAATTTTAAAAAATATAAATAATAAAAAAAAACTCGTTTACTTGATCAGGTTGAAAATCATCTAAATATCCCAACCTCCCTATGAGACGACCCGTACTCCCGACATTATTCTCGTATTTTTAGGAGACGGTTTCATAAATTTAAAATGCCGTGTTTTCGCACATACGACAACATATTTATCATTAGCGCGATTTCACGACCAATTTTTGGCGTCGTTGCCTGGAGGCATATATTCGAGATAGTTTCTTTCCTGACATAGTATTCGTGAACCTCACATATTTCTCTATCTGTTTGCAGGTACCAACTACACGAGACGAAATCTTGATGGGTTGCGAAAGCAAGTTGCAGAAAAGGAGTTCGTTAGGCGAGATGCGACCAAGGCATGCGACAAGCGTAGTAGAGCAGTGACGTCGACCTTAAGAGACCCCTACACACTCGGAGAATACGTAGGAGACCTGGATCTTGCTTTCACAAGGGATTCTCCTGCGTTGCAAATTTTATTTCTATCTTCTTGCCCTTGTAATTGGGGTTGATTTTTGGGGGTCTGTCCCCACATTCTTTAGCTATTAGGGGCTATTCTTCTGCGTGCGTGATTCAATTTCCGCTTGCTTGCCTCTAAAACAAACAAAAAAAATCAAGCTGCATATTTAGGAGTTGCATGCCCTTAGGTGCACGCATTTAGGGTGATTGAGCAACAAGTTAGATCTATTTCCTTGCATTGCATACATATTTGCACGAAGATTGCTGAAGACAGGTACGCTTTTCTATCTTTGTATCGAGCTCCTATTCATGCATTTGCATTTGGATGAAAATTTAAGACCACCAAACTGATTGAATTAACCTAATTTAGTGGTTGCCTAACTGAAATTGGGACTGATAATCAGATTTGACCTTAAAACCAAATCACACTAGATCTGATTCAAAGGGACTTGTCTGCGTTTTCAAAATCAAAAATTATTTACGGTGTGTTTCACACTTCTGACACTGAGCACACACATTAGGCACTGCACTAAAGCTCAATCCCTTAAGGCTATAGGCATCGATCTCTTTATCAGTGCCGACCCTCCTACTTCACCTTGTGGTAGTGGTATTGTCTTGTGACCCAGTGTTTTGATAATGTAAGGAGGGGGACACCCCTTAAAGGAACAAAAGGGTAGTTAAGAGGCACCGCATTTGCATCGCCTCAAAGGGTTCTCCCTACTTGCATCCCTTAGTTCCGTCCTTGGAGAAACTTCCCACTAGATCACTTGAGAGTACCACTTAAGAAAAGTGTAGGTCTTAAGGCACTCTGTAGGTTGATTTAGGGTGCGTAACTGGTTGGCAACTTGCTTGATAACATACAAACATTGAATTTTTTAGAAAAGCAAGTAAAAATCATTCTTGTCTTGTGTGCGCTTGATTGATTGCTATTGTGCATGCATGGTACAAGATCAAGAAAACCAAGGTTAGAGGGACCTTTAGGCTTCAAACCTAGTAAGAAACCTAATTCCAGTGAACCCTCAACAATGGATCTACCACTTCTTGACCAACCCAATCCAAACCAGGAGGAGCTAATGGAGCAATTGCATGAATAGTTTGAGCAACGGCTCAACAATAGAAACCAAAACCAACCACAACCTCGACCCTTACGGGACTTTTACGATCCTGCGACTTACAATGCTGTACCTCATGTAAGGGTTCC
The DNA here is from genome assembly GCA_037157565.1 of Thalassia testudinum. Lineage (NCBI taxonomy): Eukaryota > Viridiplantae > Streptophyta > Magnoliopsida > Alismatales > Hydrocharitaceae > Thalassia > Thalassia testudinum. The sequence goes on from JAZHRO010000059.1 coordinate 25,478,681, forward strand.
TAAAGATGATTCTGAACTCAAATCCCATTGGATAGGTCATATTCAAAACCATTTCCATGGACTTAACACTGAAGACACATTCCAACACATTGAGGAACTCACCACCCTTGGTTAAACTATAAAACCTAGGAACATGAATCTTGATGTCTTAATGATGAAACTTTTCCCCTTCTCCTTAAGAGACAAAGCTACCCATTGGTACAGAACCATAAGGAAACCCATCAACACATGGGATGAGCTAAAGAATGCCTTTCTTAGGAAATTCTTCCCTATTGGGAAAACAAATGCCCTTAGGAGAGCCATCACAACCTTCACTCAACAATCTGGGGAACAACTCCATGAAGCCTGGGAAAGATTTACTGACTTAGCCAGAAAGTGTCCACACCATGGCATACCCAAGTGGCTCCTAGTGCAAATTCTTTACCATGGACTTAATGAGCAGTTGAGAAATTATGTAGATGCGGCGTATGCTGGTAACTTTTTAAATAAAGACGAGGATAGTGCATATGACCTATTTGAAAGCATGAGTGAAAACTCCCTCAACTAAGCCTCTATGAACACCTTTGGAAGGACTAGTAAACCAAGAGGAATGTATGTCACGACCCAGTCCCAAATCCCTACAGGATCTGAGACTGGCTCGCTTCGGTTTATCCCAAGATCTAGTCGTCCAACAAGAAATAACCAAGTAACATTCAACAAACCACAATCACACAAGTACAGTAACTAAGCAAAAAGAAAGTTTCAACAGGTGGAAAGAGAACAGTGATATTACAGCCATCACATTAAAGAGTACATGTAACAGAATACAAACTATAAAACTCACTAGCAGGCAGTAGAACTAAAGCTAGGTTCGACTAGGTCCAGCGTCCTCAGCAGCCGGTGGCTCAGGCTGCTCAAATCCCTGACCTGTACAGAATATATTTGACTGGAGTCAGCTAAAGCTGAGTAGAGTGGTGGCCAAGAAGTAACATGCATTAACATAAGGTTTTCCATTTTCTAATTATATTATACATGTGGGTGCGTAGAGATCTCTGATTAGGATTTGTTAATTAAACATCTGGTTCCTTATAGGAACGATTTTGCTTGCAACTTCCTATGATATAGGATGCCCACGTGGCACTCTCCTGGCCAAGGGAGTCCCACCGTGGTAGTCCTATACTCGGTCTACTACCCCGAGGTCACGATCGTGATGTAGCGGTGACTATGGCACACGTGATAAGTGCGAGGGTAGCTACCCCGCACTGGCACGTGGTCAGTCGTTTCCGCTAGCAGGTACGCCTCAACATACAATGCGGAACAGTGTAGGGCCTTGCCCTCTCAGAACAGAATAGGGGTCTTGCCCCTCCTCGGTCCGTGTACCCTCGTCCGACTACCCTGGTTTTCCCAACGGGCTGACGAGAGTCGGTGTAGGGTGGCCATACCTAGCCCCGGGCCCCTTGGGGCGAATAGCTCCCCCCAACACTAAGTAGCTCACCTCGATACCACGTACACGAGGGCCAGTAAGAGTCGTCGTAGAGTGGCCAAACCCACCCCAGGTCCCAACCCAAGGGCGGCAAGCTCCCCTCTATACTACAAGGGATAGTTTCTCTCTTCGGTACCAAGTACACGAAGGTCAACTTTACCTCCCTTATCAGCTGTCCATAGGCAGCAAAATCCCAGAACCATCTAGTTCTTCGAGGTACGGTGTTCTTATTTACATTCCCCGTGGAGTTCGTACAGGAATTTCTTTATCACATCCGGGTTGAAATGTTCAGAACAACAGTTCAATTTCCATTTTATTACAGTAAGGGTCCATTTTAGCTAAAAACAGGCAGCTCTTGATTACTCAATTCTTCATAAATGTTTGGAACAACCATTCAATTTCCATTTTATTACAGTAGGGGTCCATTTCAGCTAAAAACAGGCAGCTCTTGATTACTCAATTGTTCATATGCAGTTTCTTCTAATCCTAGTGTTCATGCCAAGACCTAGGGTTCAAGAATCTATTCTCAAATATATGTTTATTCCTTCCTAGGGTTCATCTCAAGTCCTAGGATTACTTACTCGCATGTATTGAATTTGAGATTTAAGGTTGTAACCACTCTACCTGGGAAACCGGGTGGAATGGGGGCTCGTACAGTGGCTCCCGACGTCTCCACAGGTCCCGTACACCCGACGGACTGGAGACCTAGACATGAATTGATGGGCCAAAAGGTTCAGAAGGATATAAACAATGTATCATTATATAGAGAAACCCATATGGAAAATGGAGACGGTTCATTTGCGAAAAAGTGATAATAGTAGGGCCTTAGACGACCCCAAAAACACGCTATCAGATGGAAATCAGACGTCTGGGAAAGGTCCCAGACGTCTTAAAACAGTTCTCAGGGATACCTCTCTTGGTGTTCCTCTATTAGACGTCTGGAACTCGATGCCAACGTCCAAGGACTTTATCAGACGTTTGGGGGTGCTCCCAGACGTCTGAAACTACCTCGGCTACACTCCCACCCTCTGACACATATGTACGCTGTCAGGACTTGTCAGAGAGGGAAAGTACGGAAAGTAGATCTCTACCATACGTCTTGCCCTACCTTCAGACGTCCGATAAGACATCTGGGTGCCTCCCTGGCCGTCTGATTCCGCGGATCCACTCTTGGCTCCCCTTTCCTGCAGGTGCCATGGCAGAACGGCGCTGCGCCCTCCGCTCTCGCGCTTCCTCTCACTCAGGTGCTCCGCTCTCACTCGCTCGGGTGGAAATGAAGAGGAGGGGGGAAGAGGTATATAACGGGAGAGGAGGTGAGGGGAGCAGAGAGGCTAGCATGGGCGTGGAGTGGCATCGCAAGAGAAGCCACGGTGAGGCACGGTGAGACGCGGAGAGGGAGGAAGCATAGTGCTCGTACTCTACGCACTAAAAGCATTTCCAAACGTCTAGTGAACATCCCAGACGTCCTGACAGACGTCTGATGAACATCCCAGACGTCCGGACAGACGTCTGGTGAATATCCTAGACGTCTTAAATGGCCAAGGGGTGGTGGGTTGTTTCAATGTATGAACTTCAAACTAGCCCAAATAAGGTTGACTTAGAAAATCTATGTGAAAAGCTGGGAACCACAGTCTCTAAGAAGTTTGACGAATTTCTTAATACAATCAAAACCACCCAGCCCATACCCAATCAAGGGACATACTCCTCCCCACTCTATTATGCCCAAACTCCCGCAAGAGATCACCCTCACAACCTAAATCTGACTCACTCTGCAAGCCCAAGCTATCAGGACCCTTCCTATGGAGCTCAACAAGGAACCTTTGTTCCTGCTTATACTGATTCTTCCTATTCGATCAACCCATCCTCAGGATTTGAGGATGTTCAGGCCATCCAAGAATATGCTAAGAATGATCCATTTTCTAATAATTACAATCCTAGATGGCGTAATCATCCAAACTTCTCTTGGTCGAATCAGAAGACAGGACAAGTGCCCCACAAAACCCAGATTAGACAACCTTATCCTAACTCTTTTAATCGGGGTCAATCTTCAAGGCAAAGCTATGTCCAAAGTCTCCCTCCACCCACCCAACTGACCCAGATAGAATTGTTGATCAAAATGATGGGTGAAATACTGAATAAGCAACAAGAGAAAATCAATCAACAGAATCGAAAGACTCAGGAGGACATGAATGAAATTAAGGGGCAACTTAGTCAGCTTGTTGACTCACGACAACATGGGACTCTCCCCTCACAACCCATCCTAAACCCCAGGAACATCCAAAATCATAATAATACAAACTCAAGGTTTAACCAAAATAGAATGCCCCAATAGAACCAAGCTAATATGATGAACCAGGCACCACCAGGCTTCAACCAAAACCCACAACAGGGTCAACCAATTTTACCGAACCCCGCTCAAAACCCGAATGCAATGGTGAATGCTGTTACTTTAAGGAATGGGACCACCACTGATGTAAACACATTTACACTACTTAAGATTTCTATTTATGCATGTTCTTAAGCATAGGATTGTATTTCATGATATAAATATTGCATAACATGCATCATCTTGCATTTAGAGTAATTTGAATAAAACGGAGGTTAATTGTCTCCTTTTATGTGCTTGGACAGGAAAAATATTTTATCGGGGCCTCGGATCGAAGATCCAACCGTATGGATGTGATTAGGGCAACGATTGGAGTTCAACGACTCCAAGATCGCCCTAATCAGGCATTCATAACATCAGATAGTGACCGGGGAATCCTAAAAGATCAAGGGCTAGGATGGTGTAAATCCGCACTTCAAATGACAAATCTGACCACACAGATGAATTCGGATCGACGATCGCAACCCAACGACATAAAAATTGAGTCAATCCGACATCCGTGGCACCATCTACAACATCCAGAAGATGGACGGCCAAGATGGTGCCACGTGGTGCCATCTCGACCGCCCAAACGGCCGCATGCATCAAGAGAATCTTGTCCCACACCTGGGATGCTTCTCACAAGATAAAGTCCAAATTTTCGTCCCCCTTCGGAAGTGGATCCCACGACGACGACGACGTGCTGCTCCGTTCCCATTCTTTTGCTTCATCCTCCTTCGTCCTGCTTCGTCCTCCTTCGTCCAGGCGTCGTCCCGTCTAGCTCGTCCTCCAAGCGACCGTCGAGGAGGATCTCTCTCCTTATTCTTTTTACTGCTTTCTAATATAAATTTACTGCTTTCTAGTGTAGTTCTACTCGTCCTCCAAGCATTCGTCGAGGAGGACATTTCTCCCTCCATTCTTTTAATGCTTTCTAGAGTAAATTTATCGCTTTCTAGTGCAATTGTGTTATGCTTTCTACTTGTAATGAACAATCTCCTTAATGATAAATTCTCTGTTTATTCTAAATCTCATTTTTTATTTCTATGTGTAATATTCTCTCTCTCTCTTACCCTCTCTCTCTTCTATTTATTGTAAATAATTAGATAGTTTTAAATTGAATTACTTCGTGACAAATAAAAACAAACGCGTAGTTTTTAAATCAAATGTCCACCTCCCTGTGTTCGACCCGGAATTTTCATTTCGGTATAAATTTTATTTGTTGAACACAAATTCTTCGCTTTCAAGCTACAACGACAGGTTTTCCAAAACCAAACACGTTAGCGTAGCAATTCGAACGTTCAACATTTTGGCGCCGTTGCCGGGGAGGCGACGCTCTTTGATTTCTCTTCGCGTTTTGTAACTTACAAATCATTTACCTCACTTTTCTCCTTTCTTATTGTAATTGCAGGTATTCTTTCGAGACAGGCAGAAGCGGTAGATCGGAGAAAAGTGCTCTGGAAGGTTCTGTGAGTTATTCCCCACCTCCAACCCATTAGACTTCATTCCACAACATAATAATTCAAACATCAATCAACCTAGGTGTTTTTATAAACTCTAAGGTTAGATTGTTTGTTGTTTGACACCCATACTCACCCCAACCCCCACATTAAAAAAGAAAAAAAATTTAAAAAAAATCTCACAGAGGTACACAACCTCATCTGATTTTCAAACTCAACCGATAAACCGATCTTAGGAGCCGGTACACACATCCAAACACATAATTGAGTAGAAATTAGATTAGGTAATCATTTGTGTGCCTAATTAAGTGGTGCAACAGGCCAATTGTTTGAGTTGATTGGGCTGCACCACTTCAAATAAAATCAACTCATCAAGTAGCTGCCACTTAGGTTCAACTCTTAGGGATTTACTAGGCACTCCACATTTTTTTTTAAACTTTAAAGAAAAACATCTTCACCTGTGCTTGCAAAACCTGGTGTGCCAACGAAACTTGTTTGAAAACACCTAAAGTTGAATCTTAAAAGCTACTAAGCAAGATTTAAACCTTAAAATTCACCGCATCAAAAACAATCTTGCTTGAAAACCACTGGTTGTGCACGCACACACAAATCAATCAATCATTAAGGGCACAACCCATTTAAAGGGCCCATCACATTCCAAAGCACATTCAAACCTAGCTCTAAATAAAACAGAGTAGATGTTGGCCTTAAGGATTGGACTCACTCTTCAGAACCCAGAACGGGATTATTTTCGATTAGTTTGTTTCTACTGTTCAATCTGATGTCTAGCTAGGGGAGCAGAATCAAATGATCGCGGCTGGGGGGTACACTAGGAACCGGAGGCACAAGCTGAAGGAAGAACCTTCTCCCTAGTCCCTCCTTCTAACTGGTTGGATTGAATAGACGGAAGTAGATCAAATCGTTCCTTTATCTCAAGATGGGTTTTGGGAGTCTGTAGGTCTTTAGGCTAACCCATTTAAGGACAGGTTTGATTGTTTGTATTGCAGGGCGCCTTTCTTGCTCCCGTATCTCATGAATCCTTCCACATATTACACGCATTCCCGTTCTTTCCCTCCCGTTGTGAATTATCCTCAACATGATGATTATCCCGACTCGTACTGTAATCAACCATCAGTTAGTTGGGATAATTCGAATTGGGGATACAGCTCCGGAACTCCGTGTTTAGGGTCTAACCCTGAACACTTTGATTCTGATTTCTATCCTTCTCAGAGCTACATCGATTATAGATCGTCTTCCTTTCATGAACACAACCTAATACAATCTACAATCAAGAACGATACACCGATCTTTACCCATCCTTTGATTACACTGCCTTTAGGTCATCACCACCTTGTGAACAATCTGAAATGACCTATTATCAGGAAGGGTATAACGAATCTCAATTCGTTAATTTCCCTGCATTGAGCCCAAACCCGCCCAACCCTGAACCAACTCATTTGGTTCAGGTTAACCAGGTTCAAGATAAGGTTCTGGCTAACTTGAGGAATATCATACAATCTTTAGAAGTTCAGCCAACACCTTCCATTGAAAGATTGGAGCCCCTGATTCAGATGATTGATGATTTGAATAAGTCTTTGTTGGATTGGCTCCAGGATGTTAAGGATAAGAACCCGGGTGAGTTTCTACTTGGGAAATTAGAGAAATTGAGGATGAGATTCGTGGTTGCTTTGATTCAATCATGGGATGATTCCCAAGATGAACCCTCTTCAGGAAAGCTAATGACAGAACCTGCTCGGCACCTGTTAGGGGGGACACGTGTTACGAGGCTGACCAGATTGAATTAAAGCAACTAATTAAGGATGATCTGATTTCTTCACCTAAGATCCCTAAGTCGGGTTACGAGGAAACGTATGTCTCCTTGGAACAAAAAGTGACAAATGATTTTGAGACATACATTGATACAGATCCTGATTTCTTTGATGGTGAAGATTCAAGTTGCGAAGTCTCATGTGAGTTTTCTGAACACGATTTCTATGAGACGATTGAGCTTGAGGAATCTGATAGATCATTTGATAGCCCAATAACTAAGGAAACTAATCTTATTAGGGCACACATTGCGGATCCAGAATCGCATTTTCTGGAGGGTTCAATTAAATGCCCCCATTGAGCTTATTGATAATTCTGTTTCTGAGATAATTAGACCCAAGTCAATTTTGATTCTGCCACATCATTTAGACTTGAAGATTTCAGACGGGGTGATTAATATACAAGAGGTCCTGGAATTTGATATGCTGAATGAGGAGGATAGGAGCTGGGAAGTTCTAATTTGGGAAGTTAATTTTGGAGGAAATGGAAGATTGAGTCAAAGGGTTCCTTTTAAGATGAAACCATCAAATCAGAACCCTTACGGCATTTGTTTCGAGGATGTCAAACTCAAGCACACATTCAACGATTATCCTTTTGAGCTTCAATTCTCTGTAACTTGACTTTTTGGTCTTGGGTTGCATCCTCATAAATCGCAGGCCCAACCCCGCTTGCATTTTGATTTGAGGTTTTGGGTAATTTTTATCCAGAACCTAAGATATTCTCGATTATGGGGGATGGGTCTGCACCACAATCTGGTCCACATCTGTAGACCTCTGCTGACAGGTCGGAGGATTCTTCTATTTACTCTGATTCTGACCTGCACTTGTGAATTCCACATTTCTCTTCTTTGTATAGTGTGCCTAGCTGAAGGCACTAAACTCAACGCATATATAGTTCTTTTTAGTTTTCATCTCGGAGCAGACCTGACATTCATGCAATTCAGGTGCTTTCTACGCTTTTCTACTATGTTTTATGTCTTTTTAATACAATGAGGACATTGCATTAGATAGGCATTAGATAGGCATTAGATAGGACATCTAATTTTTTATTTCTATGTGTAATATTCTCTCTCTCTCTTACCCTCTCTCTCTCTTCTATTTATTGTAAATAATTAGATAGTTTTAAATTGAATTACTTCATGACAAATAAAAACAAACGCGTAGTTTTTAAATCAAACGTCCGCCTCCTTGTGTTCGACCTGGAATTTTCATTTCGGTATAAATTTTATTTGTTGAACACGAATTCTTCGCTTTCAAGCTACAACGACAGGTTTTCCAAAACCAAACACGTTAGCATAGTAATTCAAACGTTCAACAACCACCCAGGATCTTGTACGGCCAACACAAAAAGATTCTGAGCCTGAACTAAAGGATGGAGAATTAAAGGATGGAAAATTTAATATTGAGGGTGATAATATGGAGGCTCAGGAACCCGAGGTTGAAATACTTACCCATATCCCATTCCCTGAAGCGTTAGAAAAATCAAAACCAAAAAAGAAGAACCCGTTTAGCAATGAGGAGTTGCTTGAGTTGCTTAAACAGGTCTAGATAAACTTCCCACTCCTCGATGCTATCAAACACATCCCTGCCTACGCCAAATTCCTCAAAGACCTTTGTACTCAAAAGCGTCAGGCTAGGAAAAAGTCACCTAGGAAGGTGGTTCTTTCTGGGCATGTGAGTTCTATAATTCTAAAAAATCTACCTCCTAAGAAGAAAGATCCTGGAGCCCCATTGATTTCTTGTGTCATTGGTGACATGACTTTTGAGAAGGCTCTACTCGACTTAGGGGCATCCATAAATTTGATACCCACTATGCTCTTTGAGAAATTTGGACTTGGTGATTTGAAACCCACTAATGTTACATTGCAACTAGCCGATCGATCCATTAAAACTCCTTTGGGGGTAGTGGAGGATGTGATAGTTAAGGTCAAGGACTTCTATTTCCCTGTTGATTTTCTCGGCCTTGACATGGAAGTACCAAAGAAACTACACAACACACCCATCATCTTAGGAAGACCCTTCCTAGCCACTGCCAAGGCTAATATTAACTGTGAAACTGGAAGAATGGAGATTGCCTTTGGAGATCAAAAGATGCAACTCAATATTTTTAAGGCATCCTGAACTCTCGATGATGAGGAGTGCGATGTGATCGAGGAACTCGTAAAAGTAGATAAATTGATTGAAGAGTCTATGTCAATCCATTTTCTTAAAGAACCCATAATCGAAGAGGACCCACAAGAGGTTCATACGACATCTAACACACAACCTCCTTGACTTTTCAAGTGGAGAGACTACCTAATTCACCTTCTACACCCCTCCCGCCCTCTACCCTTCTCCCACCCCAGCTTGAACTGAAACCATTGCCCGATACCTTGAAGTATGTGTTCCTAGGACCAAATCAAACTCTCCCTGTGATTATTAATGCCAAACTAAGTAGGGAACAAGAATATAAACTCATTCAAGTCCTAGGAGATCATAAAATGGCAATTGGTTGGACCATAGCTGACCTCCGAGGAATCAACCCCTCCTACTGTACTCACCACATTTATCTTGAAGAGGGAATGAAACCTTCTCGCCAGTTACAAAGAAGATTAAACCCGAATATGAGAGAGGTTGTGAAAAAAGAGATCATTAAGTGGCTTGATGTAGGAATTATCTACCCCATATCTGATAGCCCTTGGGTTAGCCCTATTCAAATTGTTCCCAAGAAGGATGGTTTGACCGTGATCGTTAATGAGCATGGGGAGTCTATACCTACTAGGATAGCTTCCTCGTGGAGAGTTTGTATTGATTATAGGAAGCTAAATTCAGCCACTAAAAAGGATCATTTTCCCTTACCATTCATTGAGCAAATTTTGGAGAAGTTAGCTGGTCAGAAATACTTCTATTTTCTAGATGGCTATTCAGGATACAATCAAGTGGCCATAAGTCCCGAAGATCAATAGAAGACCACATTCACGTGCCCCTATGGCACTTTTGCTTTCTGTAGAATGTCATTTGGTCTTTGTAATGCACCCACGGCCTTTCAAGGTGCCTGATGGCAATATTTTCTGAGATGATCGAAGACATTATGGAGGTTTTTATGGATGATTTCTCTGTCTTTGGGGACTCTTTTGATTCCTGTTTAGCCCACCTCCAAAGAGTATTGAAGAAATGCATTGAGGTAAATCTAGTTCTGAGCTGGGAGAAGAGCCACTTTATGGTCCAAGAAGGAATAATATTAGGACACGTGATCTTTAATAGGGGAATGGAGGTGGATAGAGCTAAGGTTGAATTGATCACCAAACTCCCACCACCCACATCTGTCAAGCAAATAAGATCTTTTCTAGGACATGTGGGTTTTTATAGGAGGTTCATCAAAGACTTCTCAAAGATTGCTAGACCTCTAAGTAACCTTTTGGCCAAAGACCAAGCCTTCCACTTCAATGATATTTGTCTTAAGGCCTTTGACTCATTGAAGAAATTTGTTACTCAAGCACCAATCTTACAACCACCTGACTGGGACTCACCTTTTGAGATCATGTGCGATGCCTCTGATTACGCTGTTGGTGCTATCTTGGGTCAAAGAATAGAAAAGAAATCCATTTGTGATCTACTATGCGGGAAAGACTCTTGATGATACTCAAAAGAATTACACCACCACTGAAAAGGAGTTGCTAGCGATTGTCTTTGCTTTAGAAAAGTTTAGAGCTTACCTTCTAAGATCCCATGTGATTATCTATACCAACCACTCCGCTCTGAGACACCTATTAGCTAAGAAAGATGCCAAACCAAGGCTAATAGGTGGATCCTCCTACTTCAAGAATTTGACTTAGAAATTAGAGATAAAGTAGGAGCGCAGAACGTAGTGGCTGATCATTTATCTCGAATCCTAGTTGAGAATCCAAATCCAACCATACCTATTGCTGATTGCTTCCCAAATGAGAGTATCTTAGCTATTTCAGAGGTCCAAACCCCTTGGTATATTGATATTGTGAATTACTTGGCTATTGGACGAATACCTGAGGATTGGTCCAAGTAGAGAAAAGATAAATTTTATTCTGAGGTCAAGTACTTATGGGAGGATCCTAAACTGTTTAGACTTTGCGCTGATCAGATTATCCATAGATGTGTCCCTGAGAATGAAATCCATAGTATTTCGACATTCTGCCATAATTCTGCTTGTGGAGGACACTTCTCAGGGAAGAAAACGACCGCCAAAGTGTTACAGAGTGGATTTTATTGGCCTAGTATTCACAAAGATGCCCACACATTCTCTAAGTCATGTCCCCAATGCCAATCTATAGGAAACATGACTAGGAGAGACATGATGCCCTTGAACCCCATATTAGTGGTCGAGATCTTTGATGTTTGGGGTATTGACTTTATGGGACCCTTCACACCATCCTTTGGATATCAGTATGTCCTCGTAGCTGTAGATTATGTGTCCAAATGGATCGAGGCAATCCCAACTAAAATGAATGATCACGATGGAGTTTATTAAGAAGAACATATTTAGCCGATTCGGGATGCCAAGGGCTATAATCAGTGATGGAGGGACCCATTTCACACATAATTAGTTTAGGAACCTTCTTACTAAATACGAGGTTACACACAAGATTTCTACACCCTACCATCCACAAACAAATGGCCAGGCTGAGGTTTCAAATAGGGAGATCAAGAATATACTGCAGAAGACAGTTAGGCCCGATAAGAAGGATTAGGCTACTAAGCTTGATGATGCACTTTGGGCTTATCGTACAACCTATAAAACCCCCATAGGAATGTCACCATACCGTTTAGCGTTTAGTAAGGCTTGTCACCTCCTCGTAGAAATAGAACACAGGGCTTATTGGGCAATTGAGGAATGCAACTATCATCTGGATAAAGCAGGAAAGCATAGGAAGTTGCAGTTGACTGAACTTGAGGAGATTCGTAATGATGCTTATGAAAATGCCCAGATTTACAAGGAGAAAACCAAAGCTTTCCATGACTTGCATATATCTAGAAAAAGCTTTGAACCTAATCAGAGGGTTTGGTTGTTTGATACCAAGTTACGTTTATTCCCAGGAAAGCTCAGGTCTAGATGGAACAGCCCTTATACTATTACACATATCCTTTCACATGGAGCCGTTGAGATCACAGACCCAAAGACAGGTCAAACTTTCACTGTGAATGGTCAAAGATTGAAACCTTACATTGAGAACATTGAACCTGGACCTGTCCCAGAGAAGGCAGCTCTTTTAGATTGCTGAGAGGTACACGCCCTGCTGAAGGCATTAAACTTAGTGCTTGTTGGGAGGAAACCCAACCCAATTTTGCTTATACATAATAGATTAATTTCTTTTCAGGTTGGAGCTAGTGTTTTAACGAGAATACTTCAGAGCTATTCAGGTGATATCTTCCCCTTCTCATGCTTACTTTCTATTCATCAGCATACAATGAGGACATTGCATGAAATAGGCAGGGGGGTGGGTAAAATTCTTGCTGAGTCACCTATATCTAGTTTCCATCAGTCATACATATATTCATTTGCATTAAAAAGAAAATCAAAAATATTTTTATCAAGGAGGTTTTATTGAGAATTTTCTTCTTGAATTATTTCTTAGTTTAGAATCCAATACATCCATTTCACTTACATGTAGACTTTGTAATGGATTCATTATGAAAATCGATAGACATCTCTAGTTTATCAAGAAGAAGCAACGCTTCTTCTCCTGAACCCTTGGACAACAATCAGGGAGTCAGGTGAACTATCTTCTAGTAGCTCCACCAAAATATATGTGAGGTGCGAGCAAAGAGTTTGCTGGTGCTCTAAGGCTAGTATAAGGAATCTTTAATAATTGAATAATGACACTTGGAGTTGGGCATAGTTTTCACTCTCAGTTCTTGCGTACTAAATCTATGAGAAATTTCATACGAGATCTACCAAATAAGGCAGAAACACAAAGAGAGGGTTCTGATAAAACTAGGACAGAGGTGGATGGTCACAACCATCCCCTAGAAAACCTCAGCTGAAGGAGAGTACTAATGTCAAGGTTAGAAATACGTCGTCCTATCCATTCCCTACCCGGTGCCGAGAATAGGCACTTCCACCAAATAAGCCACCCAAGATCCTCTTGGTCATCCCAAAAATCCCCAAGAATGCCTCACGTATAAAAGTATGTATGTCGTGTTATGTTGTGCAGCAATATGTTGTGTTGTGGCATTGTGCCAATAGATTTGCATACAGAAGAGTTGTTTGCTCGAAAAAGTAAAAGAAAACAAAAAAAAGAAAGAAGAAAGAAAAAAAAAAGTTTTGTGAAACTATGGCGTAATGTGAGTCAAGTTAAATGCTTTGAAATGTTTTGAGGCAAAAACACCTACCACCCTCAAGAACCACCAAATACAGCCTTAACCTACTTTTTCTATATTTCTAACCTCCTGAATACGGGCTAAGGGCTTCTGACTTAGTTGTAGGTTTATCAAAACCTAATTAAAGTGTCATGTCATGTGAGACCACCAAATACATTTGCAAATCTAGTGACATGTGAGCTCAGGAAGAAAAAGAAAAAAAGAGAGGAGTACAAAAGATTAAAGAGAGCATAATTTTTCCAGCCCCTCTTTAAGTTGATTTATTTAATAATCTGGAAATCTAAATTCTAAAATACTAGTCTTTAAGAAGCACCAGAAGAGATTGAGCCACCAAATACAAATCCAGTGAACTCAAGCATCTCCTACCCAAGCTAAACACCAGGGCCAAAATCAGAAAATATTTATAACCCCAAGAGAAGAGGTTTGCCTATCCCAACAGAATTTTACTAGGGGTCAAGTACAAGCTTTAAATGTATATCGACTCTTCGCTTGGATTCGTTGCAGGAGCTACAACATTATATATTATCTGAATTCTGAATTTTTGGATAAAACAAAAAGAAATAAATCTTTAGTTTAACTCTTGATAAAATGCATTTAGTCTTGTACTTGCTAGGGACTAGCAAGATTTAGGCATGGGGGTATGATTGCACAGCAATCATAGGTCCTCACTCGCCTGAATTATGTTAGAACTTAGCTTAACATGAACATTCTGTATGCATATGCATCGTATTCTGCATTGTAGTTAGTATATGTGTTTCAAGTATTAAACTATGTTATTTGAGAGGTATTAATGATTGCAGGTAATCCAGGCCTGCAGATGACGGATCCAAACTTATGGATCTGTTCGAGATAACGACGGGAGTCCAACGCATCCAAGATCGCATCGATCAAACTCCCATAGCACCCTAGGGAGTCCGCAGAAGAGCAAGAGCCAAGGGGCAAATTGAAGAACATCCGGACCAAAGATGACAAATCCAATAGTATGGATGGATCCGAATTGACGTTCGCAATCCAATGATGCAGAAATCAACTTAATCGGAGGCCTACGTCATCAGATATAAAGAGAAGAAGAACAGACGGCCACGATGGCGCCACGTGGCACCATCGTAACCGCCCCTCGCAGCGCCCCCAACTCTTGAAGGCACCTCTCCTTGCAGTGTGGGCCATTGATCTTCATCCAACGACCACGAACACGCCACGTCGCCACCCAAATTGGATCAGTATAAATATAATTAAGCACATATATATAACAAAGGCTTTACGCAACACGTGCACGTAAGTGCGGGACGTGGGTTCAAGCCCTACGCTATGCAAGAATTGATGCGGCATTGCGGGTGGGCGCGTATGCGCGATTGGAGGGCCGAGATGCGCCCACGTGGTGTGATCACGTGGGTTGTTGCGAGATCAGGAAGGTGCGAGAAGTGCCCGTAGGATTTGAAATCGGACTGCTGAGATGATGAGGCGGGATTTGAAGACGAAATGCGACGGCGCGGGAGTGGGCGCGGGCGAGTGGGAGCCGTGCAATGAAGTATCTGAGAGCGCACAGCGTGCCACGTGGCAACATTAGAGAGAATCGAGGAAAGAAGAAGGATTTACAAAGATATAAAAGGACCCCCCCTCCATTGAAAAAAAAGAGAAAAGAGATACAACTCTCATCTCTCCCCTCTCGTACCCTCTCTCCCTCTCAACTCCTCTCCCTCTCCCTACCGACTCTCCCCCTCTCAATTCCTTCTCTCTAAAATCCCTACCTCTCAACTATCTCTCCAATCTCATCCCTCTCTACGTTGCGTGACAAATCTCACATGTTCTTCTACGGGTTCCTGCACTTCCACGACATCTCTCTGCAACCTCTCAACTCCATACACATTCTCCACTGACGACCGTCGATGGCACTCTCCACCTCCGTCATGATATCGCCGGATTTTTACCTGAGATTATTTTTCTCTTCTTCTTGTTATTCTATGTGATTCTGATTTTCTATCAGTAATAAAGTTCTTATTTGCATTACATGTTCACTTCGTATTTATCTCCGTGTTTGTTTCATTTATTTCCTTTTATTATAAAAAAATTTAAAAAATATAAATAATAATAAAAAAAAATCGTTTACTTGATCAGGTTGGAAATCATCTAAATATCCCTACCTCCCTGTGAGACGACCCGTACTCCCGACATTATTCTCGTATTTTTAGGAGACAGTTTCATAAATTTAAAACACCATGTTTTCGCATCTATGAAGACATATTTATCATTATCGCAATTTCACAACCAATAGATCTCTACCAGACGTCTCACTCTACCTTCGGACGTCCGGTAAGACATCTGGATGTCGCTCCAGACTTCTGATTCCACGGAAAAATGACTTCCGCGAAACTGCTTTGGCTTTCCTCGCCGTAGGCGCTACAGCAGAACAGCACAGCGCCCTCCGCTCTCACGCTCAAACTCGCGATCAGCTCTCCGCTCTCCGCTCGCTCTCGCTCTGGCTCCCTTCTCTCTCTCTCTCTCGCTCAGCTATGGCGGTGTGAGATAGAGAGGAGGTGAGGGGAGAGGTGTGGCATCGCAAGGAGTGGCGCGGGGTATGGGTGAGGCCATTGCAGGGTGAGGCGTGAGACATGGGAGAGGGAGTGGCGTGCGCATGGTACGCGCCGAAAGAGAAAATGTTTTCAGACGTCTGGCTCTCTCTCTAGACATCTGGACAGACGTCTGGTGAACATCCCAGACATCTTAAAGGACCAAAAGGTGACGGGTCGTTTCAGGCACTGTTCATCTTCTTTAACTCTTCTCTTCCTTCTTTCAGAGCTTCGCTTCTCTCTTTCTTCCCTTCGCAGCACAGGGTAAACAACCCCTCAAATTTGGCTAATGTTAGCCACTCCATAGAGCAAAACCCCCTCCCCTGCACTCTCTCTCTCTCTCCTTCCTACTTTCTCTCTCTCAAGATCTGGGCTTATCGGGTTATCGGGCATGCGCACCTGGGTCCAGGGCTGTAGGAGTGGGTGGTAACCGAGGAGTGAACAGTCTTAGGTCGGGTCGGGTGTACGAGTGAGCGGGGACCTCACCCCCAGTGTCTGAGGTAGATAGTTGGTGTGACAAAACACATTTATGTGCTGCCACACGCCTTTCTCTTCATGAGGTGGGACTAAATCCCACCCTCTTCTTCACACATCTACAGCAGAGGAGGCTTCCTCAATTGGAGCAGCAGCAGGTGGTGGCGCCTTCAATTAACCACCTGGGAGTGGTCCTGGGATGTTTCCGCGTAGCCTGGTGTTGACGCAGCTAGATCGTGTTTTAACAGTCAGTTACATCGTAGTATAGGTGACCAAGCGTTGTCAACAAATAAGAATTTATTACTCGAAAACATAAGTATCTGAGGTCGAACACAGGGAGCAATCGGAATTTATTCACTAATCTCAATAATGTAATTGAACACTTAATTACTCAAAACTTAATTCAGAATATATATGCATGAGTTTAAAAGTTAATTGTGGCAAAAATAGAGAAATTGGACGTCTGATCATGAGATCAGATGTCTTAAAAAGATATTCTTTTTAACTCTCTCTTATGTCTTCTCCTGTCTGCTTCTTGTTCCTTGTTCTTTTCTTTCTGTCTCTGCCTCCCTTGGCTTCAGCCTTTCTTCCTTGTTTTTTTCCTTCTTATTTTCCTTTGTCTTCTGCCTTGCCTTTCTTCTGCAGTGTCTTTCTCCTTTTCTCATCTGGTCTCCTTCTTCTTCTTTAGCTTTGCTTCCCTTGTCTTCAGCTTTTCTTCTTCTTCTTCTTCTTCTTCTTGTCTTTCCCTTTCTTTTTTTCTCCTTCTTCAGCTTTAGCTCTCTGACTTCTTCGCCTCTTCCTTCTGCCTTGTCTTTCCTTCTCTTTTTCCTCTGCGAGTCTTCCTTCTTTCTTTAGCCTTCCTTCTTCTTCCTTTTGCAGCTAAGTGTCGGCTTCACTTCAACTGTGCCTTCCTTCTCCTTCTTCTTCCCTACACAAACTGAAGAGCAAAACCTACCCTTCTACCCACACCCGCGTCTCTCTCTCTCTCTATATCTCTCTTCGATACGCTCTCCCAGAGCCAGGTAATCGGGTCAGGTCGCGTGCCCGGGTCCAGGCGCATCGGTGTGGGTGTGGTGCGCGAGGAGTGATCGGTAGGCTAATCGAGTCGGGTGCCAGATCCGTGAGATGAATTCACTAACGAGGCGTGTATAGGTGAGGGACCTCACCCCATGTGTGTCTCGAGGCGAAGAGAGTATAACACAAATTCAATTTATTGTACACATCACTCAGACGTTTACGAGGTGGGACTAATGTCCCACTCGCTTTTGCTCGCAAGCCCGCAAGAGTTCTTCCTTCCAATTGCTGCAGCTATAGGCCTCGTAGCACCAATTGCTCGGACAGCTGACTACGCGAGATGATGAGAGCCTCATCATGAGCCATAACTAGCTCATTTTGACCCAATAAAGAAGATAAAAGCTCCTACATAACCTAGAAGAAGGCTTAACTGAAGGAACAAGTGCTCTTAGAAGAAAACATGAAATAAAGGTTAAAACTGTAATTTTACCATTGCAGTACATAAATGGGATTTCTCAGAGGCAAAACATAGGTCAAATGATCTAAATAAGATAAAAAATGGGTTGAGTCAATCAGAAATGGGTTTATGTGCAATCTAGGAATTAAATGACACTTGGTAACCCTAAAACAGACCCGCTTAAATTAACAAGGTTCCGGTTAGGATAAAAATTAAGGAAACCCTCTAAAAATCATGGAAAAACATCCTCTAGGGATTGGAACACTTAATTTGGCCCTTGGAACCCAGTTTGACCTAGATTAGGGTCCTAGCTCTTCAAGTAACATAATTTGGGTTTTTACGCAAAATATCCAGTCAAACGAGATCAAACCTAAAATCCAACTTCACCATTGGATTTCTTAGGTCTAAATTAGGTTTGTACCAAAATTTGGACCTAAGGGGAGGTCATCTTGACCTACTTTGCAATTTAATACACCCAAATCACAATTTGGTCCCTATCTTTTGAATATCTTTGCAGAGAGCCCCCTAAGTGTTGGTGCTAGAGCACCACGATCATTTGTTTTGATGATAACAAAACACGTTTTATTTAACATTTGCAATTTGAGTCCTAGATTTCAGGTCAATTGCAAATGAGGACGTGTTTAGACGGAGTTCGAGCTCGCAACCAGGACGGATTGGAGGAGCTTGACGGAAAACAGAGGAGGTTCGCGTGGAGCGAAAGATTGGAGATGGAAGACAAGAAGAATAGGATAGATTCTTTTTTATCCTTTCATGTATCTCTTGTATTTATTTTCTTGCTCTTTTTGATTCCTTAGAACATTATGTTAAAGAGCCTCAAAGTACCCTAAAAGTAGTCCTAGGAACACCTGCACAACCCTAGGATACTTAGGTTTTCTGTAGAATACTTAGAAAACCAATATAGGGCTCAAACAGCACTTCCAGACGTCTAATTCCAAAATCAGACGTCTGATAAAGAATTTTAAGACGTCTGACTGTTGTTTCAGACGTCTGATAACTGTTAGGCTGGACATAGTTAGTTCTGTCTGATGAAATCAGACGTCCAGACCTTAGACCAGATGTCTTAGAAGACGTCTGATGACTTTGCCAGACGTCCAATTAGTGGACCGTTGGCTGGCTTAGAAAACACTCAAGAATATGACCGTTAGAGCCTTATCAGACGTCCATAGGACTTTACAGACGTCTGATAAATGACCGTTTTGCCTCGGCTGACCCAAAATCTCTTCTCAGAGATTTTCTAGCCGTTGCAACGTTTGGAAATCAATTCCCACAGTAAAAGTAGGTTTCCAGACGTCCAGACATAGTACCAGACGTCCTGTATGTCGTCTGATGGACTTGCGCAAAAACCCTGTTTAGATCTGATTCAAGTCAGGGAGAAACCCGCATAGAATCAGACGTCTGACCTTGGAATCAGACGTCTTAAAGTGGCCTTCCAGAAGTCTGATGCCAGAGTTAGACGTCTGATAACCCTGTCAAATGTAATCATTGTCCTGATTTCGGCCTGATTCTCTTGGGCTTTGTTCCCAACGGCTATAGAACCTTTCCTAAGCCTTCCAAAGCCTTCCTAAGGCCTCTATAAATAGAGGGGAACCTTTGCAACACAAGATATACACTTAGAAAAACACAAGACACACTTAAGTAACATACTTCCACTCTCTTGTGTCCAAGAAGCTCTTGCTCTCTAAGCTCAAGTTCTACATCTTGAGAGCTAAATTCAGTTTGCGCACCCGCTCTCCCGCTGTTGTTCACGAGAGCGACGTAGCGCCATCGCGTGGCACACGCACCGCGTCATCGTCGACGCACTCCTTGCAAAGGGGAGTTTCCTATTTCCTATAGAAGCTAGGTTTAATTTTGTTGGCTCTATAGGACTGTTGTTTTATTTTATCTTTGTATTTTGGTTGGGTATTCGCTTTGCGAATTCCCGTCTCCTTCGTGGGACAAAATCCTTCTCATGGAGAGAAGGGGTTGAGGAACGCTACCCTCGTACTTGTAGCGTGGTTGTACTGAGGTTGAATCACCCTCGTTTCAAAGTGATTCGATTAGTGGATTTTGATCAACTTGGTTGATCGGAAAATCCTAACTCGAGAGGGTTAGGTGGTGGTTTTCACCCGGTTTGGGTTTCCACCTAAAAATACCTGTGTACATTTTGCGATTGATTTTTGTGAGATTGCTTTATATTTTTATTTCCGCAATTTTATTACGTCACCCCTCCTGGTAGGGAACCCTCACTAAGTTCTTCGCCCCCTTTGCAAACCGGTCCTACCACCATTGTTAGGGCAGAACCAAGCTCCAGCGAGGTTTAGAGAGAGATTACTCTCTGATCCCTCAGAGATTCTCTCCCAGAAATGGAAGGGAGATTCCTTGAGGAATTCCCTTCCTTCTAAAGACAATTATAATCTCTGGTGTGAACCCAATCTCTCGTGCGAACGCACGAGAGATTTGGGTATCTTAACCTCTTTTCATCTCCGGTGACCGACCTCAGGTGATGGCGTGCCCTCCACGCCCTGAGCGACTGGCCCAGTGCCTATATAAGAACCCACACCTCCGGCCGCTCATCTTCGGCTTGAATTTGACGGAGATCCCCTCAAATTTCCTCTCTCCCATCTCCGGCCAAAAGACCCGCAAGCTCCGGCGACCTCCTCCCCTCCTTCTCGTCGCTCTATTGCCATACCAGCAGCAGAGTCAACTCCGCCGCTTCCTCCCACGTCGCGCCATACCAAGCGTACGTGCCCCTGCCCTCATCCTCGTCGCCGCTTCCTCCCTCAGGGTCCTTCCCCGACGACGGCAGTTACGCGCCGTCCACTCCACTGCCTCCCTTCCTTCCAGATCACCCCAGATACCCTCTCCATCCTCTCCTCTCTCTTTTCCCCCTGCTATTTTATCCAATTACCCCCCGACAGTGCCTAACCACCTCCATCGTCCTCGCCTCCGACCGCCCTCCGGCGAGCCGCCCACACCACTCCGCCCCTCCACACGGCCCGCCAACCCTCTCATGAGCTCCGCCTCACCACCAGGAACTCAGTCCACCCCTCCACTGCCACTCCAGACCTCCACAATCACCCCCCGATCAACCCCACACCTCCGACCACAGGTTGACCTAGGCACACAGACCTAGGCCAACATGCGGCCTGCAGCACTGCGCATCATCTTCGCCGTGCTACGGCGAAGGTTTCTAGCTAATCTGATTAGGCCAATAGGCCGTTCTTGTGTATGACAGGTTGCAGCTCTTGCCGCCATTGACGGTCGAAGTAGCGAGGAGCTCGTAGCAGCTTCAGGCACCAGGGATCCCAGGCTGCAGGTGCAGCAGACTCACGCGAGTGTCGCGAAGCGAGTGAGGCCAGCAAGTCGCACTGCGAGGCCAGCAGCTGGGGCAATTGTACGACGGAAGCTCTGCGGGTGTGCGTGAAATCGGGACTAATCAGATAGTCCCACATCGTGGAATCGTGAAACACAGGTATAATATAAATTATTTTTGTGTTTTAAGCTCACTGCCTCCGTAAGCACAGGGGTGAGGTCCCTCACCTACCCTCACACCCGCCTTGTCTGCGGCTTGACCTCGCGGATCTGGTAGGATCCGACTGACCCAAACCTTGAGCACTCCTCGCGCATCACCACCTGCCGGTGCGCCTGGTCCCGGGTACGATCCGACCCGATTATCCGTGTGGCTCTGGGAGAGCGTCCTCGAGTGAATTGCTGAGAGAGAGAGACGCGCGAGTAGAGGGAAAGGGGTAGGTTTTGCTTCCCCGTGTGCAGCCAGGCTGAGCGTCGAGAGACTTAGCCGCAAGGAGAAGAGAAGAAGCAGAAGAAGAGATTGAGTGAAGCAGAGCCAAGGAAGAAGAAGAACCGTTGCTGAGAAGAAGAAGACTGCAAAAGATCAAAAGAAGCCTTCGCAAGGCAGAGAAGAGAAGAAAAGAAGAGAAGCAAAGGCAGGAAGAAGAGAGATTTGCAGAGAAGAGAAGGAAAAGGAAAGAAGCCTTCGCAGGAGAAGAAGGAAGAGCAAGGCAGAGGCAAGACAGAAGACGAAGAACAAAAAGAGACTACAGAAGAAGAAAGAAAGAAAAAGGGAAAATACTTTTAAGACGTCTGATCACCAGATCAGACTTCCAATTTCATTTTTTTTTGTCCTAATTACTTTTAAGCGCATACATTCATATTTGAATTGACATTTTGAGTAAATTAGAGTGTTCAATTACATTTTGATTAGTAGTGAATTCCATTTGCTCCCTGTGTTCGACCTCGGATACTCCGGTTTTCGAGTAATAAAATTCTCTATTTGTTTGAACACTTTGTTGGCTATACTACAACGTAGTATTCTCTTTAAAACCCGCACAAAAGCATTACGAACACGAGACTACCCCAAACCTACTGGACCTGGGACCCTGAAGTACTTCATCCTGGAGCGAGCTTGCGACCTTCTCGAGCCGTCGCTAATGGCGGCTGGTGCTTAGATCCTGCATGACACAAAAGGGGCCTTGCAACTCTATCAGACCACAGGAGGACCTTCACCGTATCATGGCGAAGGTGAGGCGATAGGTGGCAGGCCACGGGGTGGCCTAGGCGTGCGTGCCTAGGTCGCTCTGTGGCCGGGTTTATGGGTTAGGTCGGGGGGCGTTTGTGGTGGTGTAAGCGGTATGTGAGTGGGTGGATGATGTTCAGTGGAGTGTGGCGGAGGTTGTGGGGTTAGTGGTGAGACGTGTGGAGTTGTGGAATGACGGGTGCATCTCTCCAGAGGTTGGTCGGAGATGGGGAAGATGGTGGTGGACAGTGGCTGTCGAGGAGTGTTTTGTGAAATAGGTTGAGGGGGATTGAAGAGGGGATAGAGACGAGTGGTTCTAACCTAATTAAGTGGATGAAGGGGGGGAGAGGGCGGATGGCAGTACCTGCTGTCGCCGGAGAAGAAAGCATCCAGTGGAGGAAGACGGCGGCGACGACGGGGCTAGGGATGCTCGCGCGGGTGTTGCACGATGCGGGGGAGGTTGGTGAGGACAACACTGCAACTGGTATTGTGGCAGAGCGACTAGAAAGAGGAGGGAGGCTCGTCGGAGCTCGCTGGACCACTTGGCCGGAGGAGAAGAAGAGGAAATCGAGGTGGATCTCTGGCTAAGTCGAACTGAGGAGGTGCGGCCAGGGTTGAGGATCAATTTATAGTCACTAGCAGGGGTTCCTGTGCTTGGAAGACAAGCTTCCAAGCGCGGGAATACTCGCTGAAGATGGAATCAGTTAAGAGACCAAAATCTCTCGTGCGTTCGCACGAGAGATTATGTGCAAATCAGGGATTAGGATCGAGCTCAGATGGAACAGAATTCCTCAGAGAATCTCCCTTCCAAATCTGGGAGGAGATATCTGAGGAATCAGGGAGTATTCCCCCTCCATTCCTCACTGGAGTAGGATTTCTCCCCATTAATGGTGGAGGGACCTTCTTGTAAGAGTGGAGAGGAAGTTTGGGGGGTCTGTGCAATGATTTTCAAAAGACAGGGACCAAAATGTAATTGGGTGTACTGATTTGCAAAGTAGGTCAAGATGACCTCCCCTTAGGTCCAAATTTTGGTACAAACCTAATTTTGACCTAAGGAATCCAATGGTGAAGTTGGATTTTATGTTTGACTACGTTTGAATGGGTATTTTGCATAAAAACCCAAATTAGGTCAATTGATGAGCTAGGACCCCAATCTATGTCAAAATAGGTTCCAAAGGCCAAATTTAATGTTCTAAACCCTAGGGGATATTCTTCCATGAATTTTAGAGGGTTTACTTGATTTTTATTCTGACCAAAACCTTGTTGAATTAAGCGGGTTTGTTTTAGGATTACAAGATGTCATTTAATTCCTTGTTTGCACATAAACCCATTTCTGACTGAACCAACCCACTTTTTATCTTATTCAGACCATTTAACCTATGTTTTGCCTCTGATAAATCCCGTTTATGTACTGCAATGGTAAAATTATAGTTTTAACCTTTATTTCATGTCTTCTTCTCAGAACACTTATTCCTTGAATTAGGTCTTTCTCAAGGTTATGTAAGAGCTTTTATTCTCTTTCTTTGGTCAAGATGAGCTATTTAGGGCTCATGATGAGGCTCTCATCACCTGGGGGTGTCACCTGGGGTGTGCACAACTTGGAGCTCAAAGAACAACTTCGGAGATACTCCACGGCGGTGGAGAACGGTGAGAACCTCCGATCATGAATACAGGCTTGAAAGCCCCAGTCAGATGGCTCAAAGGCTTCACCCAAGCACGGCGAAGATGGTGGTGGCGGTTTTGTAGCGTGAAGGTGCGTATGGTGATGTGTCGGAGGAGGAGTGTGAAGGTGGGTGAGTTCGGTGGGTGGCTTGGGTGGGTGGAATGGAAAAACAAGAGAGGGGTTTTGATCGTGAGGTGGTGGTGGAGCTCGTGGGAGTGTTGGCGAGGTGGATGGATGGGTGTAGCGAGCGTATGACCTCGCTGGAGGTGCGGCTAGAGATGGGGACGATGATGGATGGCGATGTAGTCGAGGGTCGATTGGGGGTTTTGAGGAGGGGAAAAGAACCTAGGGACCTAGCTAAACCTAATGACCTAATTTAATTAGATGAAAGGGAGGAAAGGGCACCAATTGTGGCTCACCGGCGTCGTGGAAGAGAAGTTCTCCGTTGAGGGAGACGGCAGCAAGGAAAGTTCAAAATCGACGGGGCTTTGGCCGGCCACCATCAGAGGAAGGAGGGGAGAATAGTGAAAGAGCGATCTTCGCTTTCGATAAAAACTTTAACGTAAAATGATGTGTCGTTATAGTTTGTTGCGTGGTAGAAAATCACTTTCCAAAATATTTAATATTCAAAATCTAACCACGAAAAGAGTTAAGTCATCTCCACAGGGAGGAATTAACCTATTATACTAGTGAGTGGTGCCTCAATTATTCGAGAAACTCAATGAGTGCACCTATTCTTTAGTGCAACTTGTTGCCCTCAGGAATTCTCATTCTAAGCAATTGATTAAGACTGTAGGTGTTTATATGCAAACTTACCATAATATAATATTCTATTAAATATTGATCTTGGTAATGGTAAACACTGTATATACTAATTTCTAAAATATGGCTTGTTCACCATAATCCATGCATTGTATCATTCATGAGAGATATTCATCTACAAGCAATTTTGATTAAGTAGAATGATGCCTATGCAAATTCACCTAAATAATTTAACTAATTAAATAAATGCATAGTATCTTTCGTAATGGCACAACCTGTAATTAATAATGTGAGAGGAAACAAATATTTTATCCTCTCTTCCTCATGTGCATGATGGAGCGTAGCTGCCTGCAAGGGTCGAGGGGGCGGTGCACCTCAACGAGGGCTTCACGATGACGTTGGAGGCATGATCGGAGGTGGTCGGCGGCGGCCGGACGGAGGAGGAGGATGCCGGCAATGTCAAGGTGGTGGTGCTACGTGCGTGCCCGTGTCTTTTATCGCGGCAAGATCGATTTAAAATAAAGTATTGTAATATAGTCGAAATCGCTTTGAAAACAAATATAATTTTTATTACTCGAATAAGTTATGAGGTTGAACACAGGGAGCTATATGGGAATTAGAAATCAAGATCACAATTTAAACTAGAAGAATTTGCAATAATATAAGTATCAATGTGCAAAAAGATGAGAGTAAAATGGTGATTTAGATCATCAAATACTCCTACATTATCACAAAGGAACTCAATGTATATGTATGCAATGAGAGCTAATTATGTCTTCTTCTTCTTCCTTCTTTGATTCTTCCTTTCTTCTTCTTCTTCTCTTTCTCTAATTCTTCAGTTACGACCTTCTCTTCCTTCTTCTTTCTCTTTCTCAAGCCTTCACCTCTTCTTCACCTGCCTTTAGCTACTTTCTCTTCAACTCTGCGATCCTCCTCGTCTTCTTCAACTTCTGCTCAGGCCTCCTCTTCTTGTCTAGCTTTCCTCTGCCTTTAACCCTGCGAGCCTTCTCTTCTTCCTTCTCTGGCTTTCCTCTTCAAAATCTGGCTAAGTGTCGGTTGAAGGTCCCTGCAGCAAAACCCTCCCCCTACCTGCACGACTCTCCTCTCTTTTTCTCTCTTAGGATCCGCTCTCCCAGAGCCACAGGGTATCCGGGTTAACGGGTCAAGCACGTACCCGATTCCAGGCTCACTGGCATGCGGTGGTGAGCGAGGAGTGCAGATCAAGCAGGTAATCGGGTCGACCAAGTCTGCGGGTAGGTGTTGCAGACGAGGCCGGGTGAGCGGGTGAGAGGGACCTCACCCCATGAACTTGAGTAGAACAACTACTGTCACTTTTTCAATTTATGTGGGTGCGTGGCTTCAGAACTTCCCAATGTGGGACTATCCGTGCCCCTCCTCCTTCGCGTGTCTGCAGCAGGGGATTTCCTTCTAATTGCAGCAGCTACTAACGCTCACGTCTTCAATTAAGGACCTAGGTTTGTAAGTGAGGCACTTCTGCGCAACCTGGGACTTCAACCTGGGACAGGGGTACCTGGAGTGAGCCTCAAGCAAGCTTTAAGCTTGCTCGTTAATGGCGGACAAGGTCACGTACCTGAAAAAAACAAAATGGCCTTTCGACCACGTCAGAGCACTCAGGGAGGATCACCGAAGAACAACGAACATGATGGGGGTGGTGGCGTGGAGCGAGAGTGGTTGTGAGTGCGTGGCGAGTGTAGACTGTGTGCGTGTGAGTGGATGATGAAGTGAATAAAGAGAGGGGAAGTAATCAGTGAGGTGTAGCAATGGTCATGGGCTCATCGGCGGGGGTTTTGGTGGTCTGTGGAGGTGGGATGGTCTCGCCGGAGGGGGTGGCCAGAGATGGAGGAGATGGAGGTGCGAAGGATTTTCCGTGGTCAAATTTGGAAAATAAAGAGCAAGGAAGAAAGTAGAGGGGATAGGGAACTTAGCTAGGAGGTTGATGGACGAAGTGGGGCAGTGATGGCATCGGATGTGGTGTGGCCGACACCAGAGACGAAGGCAGCTCCGGTGAGGGAGAGACAGCGAGGACGAAGGAGGACAAGCGTCTGTTGGTACGGCGAGACGCAGAGAAGAACGGGGAGGATGAATCCACCGCAAGTATGGCAGACAAATGACGAGAAGAGGCAGGAAAGGTCGCCAGATGTCGAGGAACCTTCGGTCGTGAGAGAGAGGAATTTGAGAGGATTCACGGCTGATTTCGAGCGTGGGAAATTCGGGAGGATCTGGGCTACCTTAAATAAGGATCTAGAGGCAAGGAAGGCTTGGAAAATAAGCTTTCCAAGCTTGGAATCCTTCGTAGGATTTAGGAGCTTCAAGAGACCCAAATCTCTCATGCGTTCGCATGAGAGATTAGGAAAGAATCAGAGCACATGGATGGGTTCATACTGGAGAGAATTCCTCAAAGAATCTCTCTTCCAATTTTGGAAAAGATTCTCCAAGCAATCAAGGAGAAATCTCCTGTCAAAGATCGCCAGAGTAGGTTTCCTCTGTTATAATGGCGGAGGGACCTAATTGTGAAGATGATGAAGAAATTAAGGGGCTGAATGCAAGGGTTTTTGAAAGTTGGGGATATAAATGTAATCAGACAGGACCTTTTTGCAAACTAGGTCAAGACAAGTTCTCCTTGGGTCCAAATTTTGGTACAAACCTAATTTGGATCTAAGGAATCTAATGGTGAAATTGGATTTTGGTTTTGACCACGTTTGACTAGGTAATTTATGCAAAAACCTAAATTAGGGAAAATATATGTCTGAGACATCATTTTAGGTCAAGATGGGTTCTGATGGCCAAATTGAAGGTACTAAACCCTAAAGAATATTTTTTATGAATTTTAGATGGTTTAAGTGAATTTTATCTTGACCAAAACCTTTGTTACAACCCGATTCCCAAATCCCTACAAGACCCGAGACCAGCTCGACTCAACTAATCCGAAGACCCAATCGTCCATCAAGAAATAACCGAAAAGTAGGAAAATAAACCACATTCACTATGCAAGGTAACTAACAGTAAAAGCGTACAAGCAGTAAGGAAGTAAAAGCTGCTAACAGTACATATCACCACCACAACAGCAAAGTAGAACAAAAGTATAGAACAGGAACAGTATCAAAGTCTGAACTCACTAACAAAAAGAAGTACTACAACAGCAAGAGACTACTACTAGGCTCGACTGGGCCCAGCACCCCCTGCAGCTGGTGACTCGACCTGCTCAACTCTTGGACCTGTAAAGGGTTATGAGTAAAATAGAGTCAGCGAACGCTGAGTAGAGTGGTAACCAACTAACTAAAGCAGTAAAAGCTAATAGGTACATTTATCTTTTCCAGTTATTTAATTTACAAGTAACTCCTTTTCACCTATTGGTTTACTTTCAAATTTCTTTCTTGATCTCAAATGTTCCTCATGGGAACGATCTTGATTGCAGTCTTTTCCGAAGAGTAAAAGGCACACGTGGTGCTCTCCTAGCCAGGAGAGTCCCCTGTGGTGATCCTACACCCAGTCAACCACCCCGAGGTCACGGACAGACGTAGCGGTGACTACGGTACGCGCGATAAGCGCACAGGTAGTTGTCCCGCACTGGCACGCGGTCAGTCATTTCCGCTAACGGGCACGCCCAAAGTACAACATGGAATAGTATAGGGCCTAGCCCTCTCAGTAATAGGAGTCTCACCCCTCAGAACCAAACAGGGGTCTCGCCCCTCCACAGTCTGCGCACCCTCGTCTAACTACCCCAGTTTTCCTAGTGGACCTAACAAGTCGGTGTAGGGCTGCTAGCTAAACCCCGGGCCCCGTGGGGTGGCTAGCTCTCTCCCTACACTAGTAGCTCTCCTCGGTACAGTGTACGCGAGGGCCAACAGAAGTCGGTGTAGAGTGGCCAACCCTAACCCTAGGTCCCAACCCAAGGGCGGCTAGCTCCGCTCTACACTAAACAGGGGACAATCTCTCTCCTTGGTACGACGTACTCAAGGGCCAGCACACTTCCCACTCACATTTCCAGACCTTTCCATTCATCCTCAGGAGCTCTACTCCTAATTCCTCTTAGGGTTCATGCTCATATTCACCATATTATTCCATACTAGGTTTCATCATTCAAGATTCCATTCTTGTATTATACACATGCAGCTCGTATTTCCACAAATTAACATATACAGCAAGTAATATCACAGGTAACTGTTTAACTAGCACAGGTATTTCATATTCCACAGGCAACTCGTATTTATTAGCAAGAAGTTATTTATAATTCTATTCATTCATTTATGACTGCAATCTCAACCACACATACAAACAATGCAAGTATTTCTCGTCCTAGGATTCATGCCACATCCTAGGTTTCTAGTTTTCTAATTTTCATCATTGCATTCATGTTTTATAAATAAAACAGGGGGAAACCACTCTATCAGACAATCCAGGAGTATTGGGGGCTTGAACGGCAGATTCACGTGCCTCTGCAAGCCCCGAACATGCAACAAATCGAAGTCCTATACCAAAGAACATAACACAACGGAACATTCAGAACAGTACAAAAAGGTTTCTAACATGTAGAGGAATTCTCAAGGAAACCACAGATATCTTGTTTGCGTTAAACAAACCCCAAACGAACCCTAAATGGGTCAAAAATAGAACTGTAGGACCAAATCAGATGTCTGGCACAAGGTCTAGACGTCTTAAAAGCCACCAGGATCTCACCTCAAGTTCCTGCGTCGACCTCAAACATCCAGGACCCCTACTCAACCGTCTGGACTCAGCTCTAGACATCCGACCTCTCCTCCAGTCGTCTGGGAGTGCCTCTGGTCGTCTAGTAAGCTATCCAGATGTCCGAAACGCATGGGAGGGCATGCCACGCGCCTTCCCAAAGCTGCCCCTACGTGCGACAGAAAAATCTCCCCCTTTTAGCCAAACAGATCAGCTCTGCAGTGCGGCCTGCATGGCCGTAACCGCAAGAATAACGTACCTTCGCAAAACCTTGCTTTCAGACGTCCGGTGTCGTCACCAGATGTCCAGCCTATCGTCTGGATGTTACTCCAAACGTCTGATACTGAGAAAATCCCAGTACCAGAGCGAGCTTCTACACCTCTCACCGCATGCAGCCACGGCTCCTCCCTCTCGTCTGCAGCTACAGCTGCAGTAAAAAGTCGGGGATGACTCCCCCAACCCACACCCACATGCACCGCTCCGGCCATGTGCCCTCCGGCAAGCTTCCATGAACTCATGAGCTCAACCTCCTCCTCCTCTCTTCACGGCACTCCTCCTCCCTCCTCGCTCTCGCTCCCTCTCTCTCACTCGTCCCTGTTACGGCAGTGGAGAGGAGGGAAGGTGGTGGTGGAGTGGAGAAGGGAGGAAGGGGGTGAGGGCTCTTATATAGAGAGCAGCTAGGGTTCGGTGAGGGGGAGAGAAGAAGAAGAGAGAGAAGCAAGCTGTCTGTGCGCAGCCAGCACACAGACCCGACCTTGCGTACAGATTTTTTCAATTTTCAGACGTCTAGGAAGGGGTCCAGATGTTTGACCAGATGTCTGACTACCAGTCCAAACATCTTAAAAGGCTCAAAACAGAATGGGTCTTTACAACCTTGGTTAATTAAGTGGGTCTGTTTTTAGGATTTCAAAAGTCATTTAATTCTCAAAACATACGCAAATCCATTTCTGTCTGATCTAAGCCACTTGTTATCTTATTAAGAACATTTAACCTTTATTCAGTCCTTGAGAAAACCCTTGATTATACTGCATTCATGATAAGCTGATAAAATTGTAGTTTTAACCCTAGTTTCTTATTTTTCTCTCAGAATGGTTATGCAATGAATTATGGCCTTTTGGCGGTTATGTAGAAGCATTTATTGACTCAATTGGGTCAAAATGATCTAGTTATGGCTCATGATGGTGTTTCCATCACCGCTCTGTGGTTGGAGAGATGCTCGGTGGTGCTCGGTGTCAAGTTTGGCGGTTGGAGGAGGCTCAGAGGAGTCGCTGTGTGCGGTGGAGCTTTGGGTTCTTTGGTAGGACAGGGGACGATGGTGAGGAAGAAGATGAAAAAAATGAAGGGGAAGAAGAGATGAGGAGGTGTTGGTTGGGTCTAGTGGAGGTGTCCTATAGGGAGCGGCTGGAGGTGTGCAACACTGAAGATGGTTTGCTGCGAGGGGAACAGTCGGTGGTGGTGGGTTCTTTTAAGGGAGATGGTGAACAGTGGACAGGGTGGTGATGGGTGGTTTGCTCTGCAAAGGAGAAGAGGAAGAAGATGAAGAAGAGGCGGATCATGTTGGCGCTGTGGATAGGTTACTGTGGTGAGGGTCGTGTGGTGTTGATGGATGATGAGAGCCTCATCATGAGCCATAACTAGCTCTTTTTGACCCAATAAAGAAGATAAAAGCTCCTACATAACCTAGAAGAAGGCCTAAATGAAGGAATAAGTGCTCTAAGATGAAAACAGGAAATAAAGGTTAAAACTACAATTTTACCATTGCAGTACATAAACGGGATTTCTCAGAGGCAAAACATAGGTCAAAAGGTATAAATGAGATAAAAAGTGGGTTGAGTCAATCAGAAATGGGTTTATGTGCAATTTAGGAATTAAATGACATTTGGTAACCCTAAAACAGACCCGCTTAAATTAACAAGGTTATGGTCAGGATAAAAATCAAGTAAACCCTCTAAAAATCATGGAAAAATACTCCTTAGGGTTCAGAACACTTAATGTGGCCTTTGGAACCTATTTTGACCTAGATTAGGGTCCTAGCCATTCAATTAACCTAATTTGGGTTTTTACACAAAATATCTAGTCAAACGAGGTCAAACCTAAAATCCAAATTCATCATTGGATTTCTTAGGTCAAAATTAGATTTGTACCAAAATTTGGACCAAAGGGGAGGTCATCTTGACCTACTTTGCAATTTAGTACACTCAAATCACAACTTGGTCCCTATCTTTTGAAATCATTGCAGAGAGCCCCCTAATTTCCTCGCCACCTTTGCAATCAGGTCCTACCGCCATTGTTAGGGCAGAACCAACCTCCGGCGAGGTTTAGAGAGGGATTACTCTCTGATTCCTCAGAGATCCCCTCCCAGAAATGGAAGGGAGATTCTCTGAGGAATTTCCTTCCATCTACGGCCAATCACAATCTCTGGTGTGAACCCAATCTCTCGTGCGAACGCACGAGGGATTTGGGTATCTTAACCTATTTCCTACTCCGGCAAGCCATCAAATCCACAGGCGTGCCCTCCACGCTATGAAAGTACGGCCCAGTGCCTATAAAAGAACCTCTAAGCCCGGCCGCAGATCTTCAGCTTGATTTGGCCGAGCTTCCACCTCCAATTTATCTCTTCCTTCCCGGCCAAAGTCCCCAGCAAGCTCCGGCGAGCCCCCCTCCCCTCCCTCTTCGCTCTGCCACAAAACCAGTGGCAGAGTTATCTTCCTGATTCCCCTCCGCGTCGCGCAGCACCCGCGCACGCCGCCTCAGCCCCGTTGTCGCCGCCGTCCTCCCCCACTGGGCAGGGTCTTCTCCGGCGACAGCAGGTACAGCTGTCCGCCCTCCATCTCCCTTCGTCCCTATAATTAGGTTAGAACTACTCCCCGTTTTCCCCTCTCTCTTTTCCCCCTGTTATTTCATTTAATCGACCCTCGACCGACGCTGACCACCTCCATCTTCCTCGCCTCCGACCGACCTCTGGCGAGCCACTCCCACCATTCCACCCCTCCACACGGCTCGCCAACCGACTCATAAGCTCTGCCTCACCACAAGGAACAGCTTCCGCCCCTCCACTGCCACTCCACACCTCCGCAGTAACCCCCCAAACAACCCCACACCTCCGGCCACTGGTTGACCTAGGCACGCACGCCTAGGCCATCTTGCGGCCTGCAGCACCGCTCACCACCTTCGCCGTGCTAACGGCGAAGGTCCTCAGCTGGTCTGATTAGGCCAATAGGCCGTATTGGTGTTTGACAGTATCGACGCTCCTGCCGCCATTGACGGTCGAAGCAGCTCCAGGTGCAGCAGCTCCAGGCTCCAGGCGCAGCAGACTCGCGCGGGTGTTGCGAAGCGATCAGGGCCAGCATTGACGCTGCGAAGCTCCCAGCCTTGGCAATTGCACGAAGAACGCTCTGCAGGTGCGCGCGAAATTGGGGCGGACCAGATAGTCCCACATTGGCTAAACACAACGCACAGGTACGCTTTAAGTTGAATTTGTGTTCTCTGCTTATCGCCTCTGAACGCACAGGGGTGAGGTCCCTCACCCGACCCACGCCTGCCTCGTCCGCGGTTTCACCTCGCGGATCTGGCGGGATCACCCACCTATGCACTCCTCGCGGATCACCCACCTGCAGGTGCGCCTGGTCCCGGGTGCGAAATCCGACCCGATTACCCGTGTGGCTCTAGGAGAGCGGCCTTGAGTGAATTGCAGAGAGAGAGAGACGTTTGGGTAGAGGGAAAGGGATAGGTTTTGCTCTGTGCAGGTAGGCTGAACGTTGAGGAAGAAAGGCTTAGCCGTGAGGAAGAAGAATAGAAGAAGTAGAAGAAGCTGCGCAAGGTAGAGAAGAGAAGGAAGAAAGAAGAAGGCAGAGAAGAGAAGAAAGGAGAAGAAAGAAGAGAAAAGCAGCAAAGGCAGGAAGAACAGAAGACCAAGGCAGAAGAAGCCTTCTTAGAAAGCCAACACAGAATCTGAAGAAGATAGAAGGAAGAAGAAAGATTAAGGAAGAAGAGAAGAAAGAAGAGAAAAGAAGCAAGGCAAGAAGAAGAGCCTATGCAGAAGAAAAGAGAGGCCAAGACAGAAGAGAAGAAGGGAAAGGCTGCAGAGAAAGAAATATCTGCAATAAAGGGAAAACACTTTTAAAACGTCTGATCACAAGATCAGACGTCCAATTTCATTCTTTTTTGGCATAATTACTCTTTACCCGCATACATTCATGTTTGAATTTAAGTTTTGAGTAAATTAGAGTGTTCAATTACATTTTGATTAGTAGTAAATTTCAATTGCTCCCTGTGTTGACCTCGGATAGTCCGATTTTCGAGTAATAAAAACTCTTTATTTGTTTGAACGCTTTGTCGGCTATACTACAACGTGACATTCTCTTTTAAAACCCGCACAAAAGCGCTTCAACAATGGCGTTGTTGGTGCAGGTGTGTGCTCTGACACCACGCACACCACAGCAGGCAAAGGGTGGAGTACGTTCTAGCCATGGTGCACACTGGAGTTCATGGTGTGAGCTTGTTCCATGGTGGTTGAGAGGGAGGAGATCCCCGCCAAGGGGAAGGGATGATCCTCTGCAGATGGCCAGCTGTGCATTTTTTAAAAACTCCATTTGTTTGTTTCTTCGTCCGGAAGCCTCTCCAACCACTCGGTGAGGATCGCGAGAGTTTCGAACAGAAGGATAAGTGCCGCACGGTTTCCATCAAACGTCTGACGTTAACTCTGGATGTCTTAAAACATGTAGAAACAAAAACTTGTGATGGCAATTTCCCAGACGTCCATACTGATCTCCAGACTCCTATGGACGCAGAAATGCACGTCTGAACTCTTTCACCTAGCCTGCATTCATTAAATAAATTATATTATCATATCATATGTTATTAAATGTAAAATTAACGCATAAAATTAAATGCAGGCCAAGGTGAATTACCATATATCTCCTAGTCAATTAACAACTAAGAGTAAATAATTAAATAGTACTTAGGCTAAATAATGATCCACAAAAGTGGACTTATCAGACAACTGTGCCTCCAATTTGACAGTTGGAGGTGCGAACGAAGGAGAACGAGGAGGACCGCCGGAGCGTAGGTGGAGGAGGCCGGAGATAGGGAAAAGGGAAGATTTTTTAGGCCAAACCTAGCTAAGGAACTCGACCTTGTGACCTCGGTCCTTTTATAGGGCTTAGGTGATCATTTCAAGCTTGGAAACCAAACTTGAAACCTTAAAAGCTTCACGCAATAGGAAACCCACATCTCCCATGCATTGACATGGGAGATTGGGAAAGAGTTAGAGCCCAAGAATAGGTTTAGATCGTAGGGGATCCTCTCAGAAATCTTCCTTTCAATTTTGAAAGGGTTTGGCCGCGAATTCAGGGAGTAATCTTTGATTGAAGGTCACCGACGAAGTGGATTTAGGAGTTGAAGGTGGCAAGGACCTATTGGTGAAGAAGATGATGAAGTTAGGGGTATATTTGCAAAGAATTCGAAAGTTAGGGGTCTGTGTGTGACAGAAAAGAGTTAGACAGGACCAAAATGCAAACTTGGTCAAGGTGATCTCTGATTGGGTCCAAATTTTGATAAAAACCTAACTTGGACCCAAAGAATATGATGGTGAAGTCGGATTTAGGTTTTGACTAAGTTTTACTAGGGTATTTATGTAAAAATTCAAATTAGGACAATTGTCTGTCTGAGACTCTGTTTTAGGTCAAGATGGGTTCTAATGGTCAAATCAAGGATGTCAAATCCTAGAGAATATTTTTATATGATTTATAGAAGGTTTAGGTAAATTTTATCCTGATCATAACCTCAATGAATTAAGCGGGTCAGTTTTTAGGGTTTCAGATGTCATTTAATCCTCGTAATGCGTGAAAACCTATTTCTGTCTGCACGGATCCTCTTGTTAGACTTTAACGCATATTTGACCTTTAATAAACCCCTGAGAAAACCCACGGTTGTTCTACATTCATGATATAATGGTAAAATTATAATTTTAACCCTGATTTCCTATTTAACTCTCAAAGTGGATGTGCAGTGAATTACGGCCTTCTAGCGATTATATAGGAGCATTTATCAATGGATTATAACTAATTAAAGCTAGATATGGTTGATGATGACGTTATCATCACATAGTTGAGGTGTCAACTACCCCTTAAAGTTCTCCAATTGCAACCCCAACCAATTATCTATCTGGTAATCCGGTAGGTCCAGCATGCCCAAGAATGTATACCTCTTCAAGGCATCTTCAAATAAAGTAAGAAGAGCGAAGAACTTTGTCGGGCCAAGGTTAGGCCTCATTCTATGCAGGGCAGCGATGGCCTCCCCTCTTCCACCAAGACGGTTCACAAGCACATGGTGCTTCTCAACAGACTCCTATGTAGCTTTGGTGAGCTGCTTACCCCAAGTTCCACCATCTGAACTTGGTCCCCCACTACGATTCCTCTTCCCCCGATCGGCAGTGCCAAATTTACTTGACCTGTTGGGGGAGCTGGAGTGCATGACCTGCACCTCTTCTTCATCTTCGTCATCCAAGTTGGTCACAACCTCCTTCCTCTTTTGCCTCGTAGCAGAGGCTTCGTCTTGACTACTCAGGATGGGTAACTTGGGGTGTGCAATCTAACAAGCATACCCATTGTGGCATAATTGCTTGCCACAGCCTGATTACCGGACGCATTATCACAACCCCATAGTGAATGCATCTCCTCGAAATACTTGAAGAGACTGTTGCGGAACTTTCTATACCTCTCATCAATCTAAATGTACGAATATATTATTACAGAAATACATCCTACGACATTGTCGACAAACAATGTTCAAATAGAAGATTAGTTACCTCATTCCATGCTTCAAGATAAGGGAGCATAGGTTGACGCGAATTGGCATCATATCCCCAACCACTCTTTGAAATCAGTTGGTAGAACTCTGCATAGTTTCTCTTCATTATCTTCCACTTATTCTGGATTTGCACCCGACTCAAATCCAACTCCCATATTGTGTTGAACTTCAAGGTGATCCTATCCCACCCTTGAGAAGTAAAAGTCCCACCAACATATTCCCTGAGTCTTCTTTGTCTCCTTCATAATGAGAAGGAGACCCATAGTTGCGAATGATGTCCAATAGACGTGGGAACCCTGCTCATTCGTCATTACATCATGTGTGTTCTGACTTCCAAAGTAGTTCCCCCCTTCCGTGGAGACAGGAGGGACGTCGACGGCACTTCTTTCAAACCCTGCATCTGAATGCTCAGGGTAAGGATTTTTGGGTAGAGACAATTCGAAGAAATCCTCATCAAGGAAATCATCCGAGTAGGGGTTGTTGAGATCCATTGTACCGTGTTTCCAGGAATGAGTCAAAAGTTAATCATTTCTTCATGTATTTCTTGCAAGTTCTTAATCTATGTAATACGTGAAAGCTTCTAGATATGTTAAATCTTCTTTGCAAATTTTGACCAACAAATGATTTGGTTTGGTGGGTGTTACCTTTGAAATAAGGAAAAAGTTTCATTGGACATGATATTGAACTCTTAATTAATATTGCTATTTTTTCAACTCTTTGAAATGAAAAATTATCATTGCCTATGTTTAGTAATTTATAAAATATCCTTAAATGCGGCACTATTTCAAATGTCAAATGTGTCTCTCTGATTTTACTATTTTTACCTTTTTATGTTCTCGTATTTACAAATTTTCTAATTCCTTTCTACAACAACAACAACCAAGCATTTTCTCATACTAAGTGGGGTCGGCTATATGGATTCTTTGCCTCCACATAGATCGATTTTCAGCCATTTCAGGACTTAAATTAAAGTAATTGAGGTCATACTTAATAGTTTCCTTCCAACACTTGTTTAGTCTTCCTCACCCCCTCATAACGGGTTCAACCTCCAACTTCTCGCATCCCCTAACTGGAGCATCTAGCGGCCTTCTTTGTAAATGTTCAAACCATCTTAGACATGCCTCTCTCATTTTATCCTCTATCGGTGCCACCCTAACCTTAATTCTAATAATCTCATTTGAAATACGGTCCATTCCTGTATGACCACATATCCATCTTAACATCTTCATTTCTGCCACACACATCTTCTGTACATGCCTATAGTTTATAGCCCAGCATTCAGAACCGTACGACATGGCTAGTCTTACCACAACTCGATAGTATTTTCCTTTGACTTTTAAATGAACCCTCTTATCACAGAGAACGCCAGATGCATCCCTCCATTTCAACCACCCTGCATTAATTCTATGTGTAACATCTCCATCAATTCCACCATCATGTTGGAAAAGGGATCCCAAGTACTTAAAAACATCTTTCATTGGAATGCATTCTTCTCCAATTTTTACATCAATCCCTTCATTGTTCCCTCTACTACTAAACTTGCATTCCATATACTCAGTCTTCATCCTACTTATGCGTAATCCTTTATCTTCCAAGACTTCTCTCCAAAGCTCAAGTTTTCTGTTCACTCCATCTCTTGTCTCATCAACCAACACAATGTCATCAGCAAAAAGTATACACCAAGGCACCTCAACTTGGATATGCATCATCAACTCATCCATGACCAAGGCGAAAAGATAAGGGCTTAAAGTTGAACCTTGATGCAGACCAATGGTGATATCAAAGTAGTCCGTCAAATCATCCTTAGTCTTTACACAAGCTGCTGCTCCATAGTACATATCCTTTATGAGGTTGATATATATAACTGGCACTTGTCTCTTCTCCAAAATTCTCCATAAGATATCTCTTGGGATAGAATCATAGGCCTTCTCCAAAATAATAAAAATCATATGTAAATCCTTTTTCTTGACTTTATATGTCTCCATCATACATCTCAAGAGATGTATGGCCTCAATTGTAGACCTACCTAGCATAAAGCCAAACTGATTTTCAGTTACCATAGAGACTTGCCTCACCCTTCTTTCAATTATTCTTTCCCAAAGTTTCATTGTATGACTCATCAACTTAATACCTCTATAGTTGGAATAATCTTGTATGTCACCCTTGTTCTTGTATAAGGGTACCACAAAACTTTTCCTCCATTCCTCTGACATCTTGTTGCCACTCCACATAGTATTAAATAAATTTGTTAACCAAGTTATACCCCGTTCTCCCGTCATTCTCCAAACGTCTATAGGAATATCATCAGGCCCAACAACCCTCCCACTTTTTACCATCTTCAAAGCCTCCTCTACTTCTTTCTTTTGTATCCTTCGATAACATGCCCGATTCACATACTCTTCTGAGTTGGCTAACTCCCCTAAGATGATATCATTCTTTTATTTTTCATTAAATAGCTTATGTAAATATCTTTTCCATCTTGTCTTTAAATCCTCACTAGCTATAAACGCCCTTCCTTCTTCATCCTTGATGCATCTTACATGTGTGAGGTCATTTGCTTTCCACCCTCTTGCTTTAGCTAACTTGAAAATATCTTTTTCACCTTCTTTAGAATCAAGTTTCTTATAAAAATGCTCCCAAACTTTTGCTTTTGCTTCACTAACTATTTTCTTTGCTTCTTTCTTTGCTCTTTTATAGTTTTCCATATTTTCATCAGTCTTATCTCGATATAAGGCTTTAAAGCAAACTCTTTTAATTTTAAGCTTCTGCACTTCCTCACTCCACCACCAATCCTCCTTTTGTCCTGAACACCTCCTTTAGCCACACCTAACACCTCCTTTGCCACCTTCCTAATACAGTTTGCCATATTTAACCACATTTCATCAGTACTACCATCAAGATCCCAAGTCTTTTGTTGCATCATTTTCTCCTTAAATCTCACTTGCTCTTTCTTAAGATTCCACCATTTAATTCTCAAACTCTTAGACACTAATTTTCTCTTCTTTGCCTTCTTCAAATGAACATCCAACACCAAAAGACGATGTTAAGCAGTTAAACTCTCCCCTGGAATGATCTTGCAATCTTTACAAGATAAATGATCCCTTCTTCTCAAAGCAAAGTAATCAATCTGCGTTCTTGTTAAGCCATTTTTATAGGTAATCAAATGCTCTTCTCATTTTTTGAAGAAGGTATTTGCTATGAAAAGATCATAAGCCATAGTAAAATCAAGGAACGTCTTTCCTTCTTCATTCCTAACACCAAAATCATGATTTCCATGCACTCCTGCATACTCTAAAGCATCTTTTCCCACATGCCCATTTAAATCTCCGCCCAAGAAAACCATTTCTCTCTATGGGATTCATTGAATTATCATATCAAGCTCTCTCAAAAATTTATTCTTTATTCTTTCCTCCAGACCAACTTAAGGTGCATAAACTGAAATGACCTTCAATATCTCTTCTTCTAAGACTAATTTTATCAAAATAATTCAATCACCCAATCTCCTAACCTCAACCACACTCTCCTTCAAATCCTTATGAATTATAATGTCCACACCATTTCTACCTTTGTCCTTTCCAGAATACCATAGTTTGAAACATGTTCTCTCAATTTTCTTTACTTTTTCTTCAACCCACTTAGTCTCTTGAAGGTAAAGAATTTGAATTCTTCTCCTTACCATTGTATCCATAATCTCCATGAGCTTGCTGGTCAAAGTACCAATATTCCAACTACCGAATCTCAGCATTCTTTGTGACACACTTCGATGGCAAAGTAGTGGAACTAGCTTCTTTACTCGCATGCGTTCCTCATGCAAGAACCCTAGCTCATTTTAGACTACATCCGGGTGGCGATGTAGCGAAACTAACTTCTTTACTCGCATGCGTTCCACATGCAAGAACCCTTTCTCATTTATCACTACACCCGAGCGTCGATGCAGCGCATCGCAAGTAGGGAACGCCCCAACGAAATCTGAGTGTTTGCTAGAATCCATATTTAACGATCCGACAAATTTTACGTTGGTTGTCAGCTACTTAACGCAACCCTCCTTTACCCGGGCTTGGGACCGGCAATGAAAAGGTACACAAACCTCAACATAGGCGAAGTTTAATTCCTTTCTGCCTCTAAGAAATTTATCATTATCTATGCAAGCTTGGAAATAATATTATTCCATAATATTTAAAATTACATCTAGTTTAAATTCAAAATTACTTACAATTTCTAATTTTATAGATTGAGGCACCTAGTTCTTATTGAATCCAAATCAATAATTATTTAAGTTCCTAACAATAAAATGATCCATAATTTATAATATGTAATTACAAGTGTAAAGGGGAGGCATGCTCAAAAGTAGTTAGTTTTTGGGTCCTGTGCTACTTTAAATATTTGCACATAGGGAAAGATAGATTTATATGGTCATTCCTTTCTACATCAGACGTTTTGAGTTCAGTTTAGCAAATCTTCCACTACATTGAAGGCCATACAAGAGGTAATGCTCTTATATTGTTGATCCATGTTAATAATTGCAATTCACACCTTTTTGTTTTTAAGTGGTTCAAAATAAATTGAAAATTCAAAAATTTATTTGGGTAAATTGAGGGAATTTTATCTCAAGTAAATGAAGGGTTAAAACTCAATCGAGATCTCCTTTGTCGAAATCAAGAGTCTCCATCATTAAATCATATCTTAATGGGATAAAAATTTTGTGGTAAAAAAGGTATGCACATTGATATAAGTAAATCTTAGATGTATTAACTTCTTTGATAGTATTTTGAAATTTGCATTGCTTCATATATTCTAGTATCATACTTGATTGCATGGCCAAGATACAAATCTTGATGGCAATGGGTACATCTTGATTTGTATTGATTCCCCAGTACATCAAAGTTTCAATCTCATCTTGATGT
The DNA here is from genome assembly GCA_037157565.1 of Thalassia testudinum. Classification (NCBI taxonomy): domain Eukaryota; kingdom Viridiplantae; phylum Streptophyta; class Magnoliopsida; order Alismatales; family Hydrocharitaceae; genus Thalassia; species Thalassia testudinum. The sequence goes on from JAZHRO010000059.1 coordinate 25,520,013, forward strand.
AATCTTGATGGTCGAAATTGTACCAATCCAAGGTTTGTATCCATGGCCAAGATATAAATCTTCATGGCCATCTTGATTTGCCATGGTGCCTAACTAAAGATAGAAATATTCAAGTCCATGGCCATTCCACTTGGATAAATTATGATCTGAAATTCTTTTTGTAGATAAAAGCATATCTCCACACTTTGATATTAAATGTAACATCCTAACTTTACCAACTATATCCAATTTTTCCAACCCTTTTCATAACTTGTCGTCTTGTCGAAGCTTAATGGCTTAATTTGATATAAAATTTTTCAACGACCATAGCAGTGATAACGAATAACATATGTGTGTGTGTGTGTGTGTCATATTAATATTTTCCTACCACTAAAATTTATCCAAAAAGATATTTACACAAGTACGTTTATTACTTTTTACTTGGTTCGGAGCTTATTCGTATATAACTTTTAACAATTTTCACATCTACCAACCTAAAACACATATACTTGTACAGCATGGATCATTGAAAGCAGTATTTCTGGGATGAGACAAATGGGAAAAATTGACGTGAAGAAACATCATTTTTCCCTATCCATACCCTTTGTCTATTCATAGCATTTATTTAGCTAAGTCTATTTCATACAAATTCATAAGTAAGATTATTAATTAATAGATAGGAATAAATCATGAGACCATTTACAAAGATAAAAAATTATGAAATAATTTAAAGGAAAAAATCATGACCCTGAGACATGCGATGGCCTCCCCCAAATCCATATCAAGAACTCACTGTTGAGAGGAAAGGAAATGCAAAATATCATGCGAACTTACAAGAACATCCAAATCGTGCATGTTGCTCTCTACTCATTTGCACCCTCGTGAAGGATTTGACACGATAACAAAAAAAACCGAAAAAAAAAGTTGTGCAAGAATGTAGCTCCAGTAGTCAAAGCTCTGGAATTTCTTGGCTTTAATTGTAATATTTCTTATAGTTATGTTCTGCTTACGGACATCATAGCATGCTACATATTTTGACAACAGTGACAATCTTAAATAGAAAATATATATCTTCATCACGGGTAATTTTCTTCGTCAGATTATTTAATATAAAATCATGGATAAGTTATTGGAAATTATGTATTTTTTTTTATATATCTTTTTGGGTTAATATCTTTTACAATTATTTTACTCTAAGTTGGACGTTCGATAGTAAATGTCTAAGGACTACAGACATTCAACAATAGTTCAACACAAATAAGTTGGATGAGAGAGCTTTTGTCGTTTGATGGTGAAGGACCAATAGGTCTAGATCTTGTGGGGGGTATGATTTCTTTTTTTTGTTATATAAAAGGATGTGATTTTTTTTGATATGATTTTTAATTTTTCTGGTGAAGGACAGATAGGTCTGTATGATCTTCCCATTTGGTTTTATATTGGGAGGCCCTTTTTCCTCCATCACTATGATAGAAAAATGGTATACTTTGAAATGTTGAAAATAATGAAAGAATTGCAAATCTTTATCAATTAAGTTACATGTATTTCATTGAATGTCCATCTTTCTCTCTTTTCTTTCAAGGAGCTAAGATTAAAATCGTTGTGTTTTCACCATATGATCAATGTGAAAAGTTGAGTTGATTGACACTTTTGCTCATTTTTAGCAAACTCAAAAATTTTAGGATCAAGAGCAGGATAAATCACTCATCAAAAGTTAAGCAAACATAAAGAGATGAAATAGCTAAACACGATTATGCATGCCAACCATCCATAGTCTCATACGTCACAAAGGAGTAAACCAGCATAACAACAAAAACAACTACGGGAATAATCTCATCTACCATCCATCGTCTCAAAACAAATGCATAAACAACATTCAAAAGAAGTTGGTCTAAAAGCTCATTTCATGAAGACCTTTCATATAGGTGGGGGCATGCAGCTTTTGTACCTGATCATCGCCGAAAACGGAGGGGAGAAGAAGAGCAACCGTAAAGTCACAGGGAGGAGATGGAGTCCCGCGAATGAGTCAATGATTCTCACGTCGCTATGCTCGCCAAACCGCCCTCGAAGGTCGTGAGGTCACGCACGTCGATCTTACGCTCTCTCTATCAGACAGGCTTCCCTTTCTCAACACAGGCATCTTCTCCTCGAACCCTCAACAGGAATATAAGGGCGAGGACGCACTCAACCTTCAAGGTGAACAGCAACGACGACGACAATCTGTCTGCCTCCTCCTTGGTACTGCCGCCATCGAGAGAAGATGTATCACTGCCTCCGCACCTTCGCTCGAGGATAAGCTACCTCTTGACAGCCTTCAAGAACGTCAAGACAAGCTGCAGCGATCTTCAATTGCTATGACGACTGCATTTCGAAGCCCTTCCTGGATTCCTACTGGGAGAAGAAGAGGGGAGGGAGACATTATCCTCGCAAATGGAATCTCACCAACTCATGGGTCTCTTTCTTTCCCTTTTCAAAAACACCAAACACGATCATGCGCTGCCCCTCTCTCTTTCTCTCTCTTCCCCTTGACTTGATCGATCATGCACTACCCACTACCCCCCAACCCTCCCATTGTGCTCCCACTACCCCCCAACAGTCCCACTGCACTGCCCCGACCCATCAAATCATTTCTCGCACACCACGCCCCTCCCACCAATACATGCCAACCGCTCCCTCATATCCCACGTAACCCTTCCCCAATCCCATGAGATAACCCATATCCCACCTCTAATACAGGAGCCAAATGCAGCCTAGGAGGACACACAATGTTTTATTTCACATCTTAACGTTACACTCAGTATTACTCTTATGGTTGGTGCATTTTCCATCAAAGTAGAGATTTACCATCATTACAATGTCATAAATCCAAGTGTTGGGTGTCGCCAATAAGATTTAATTTACCTAATAGGGTCACAAAATCAAAACTAGTAAATATAAAATTATTGTTAATTCTCATTTTTATTTATTTCTATATTGATGTTAGTATCCATTTTTGTTTAATTTAACTAATGTTAAGTTGAGGTGTTAATTTTGTAGCATTTACTCAGTTAGTGTAAATACTAGTTTCTAAGGGGTGGGATTTACGTGGAGAAGAATTATGAAATTAACATTTATATTATTAACATATCTCAAAATTAATAATAGCAAAATTATTATAAAAAATAATAATAATAATAAAAAAATCGGTGTTAAAAATTCTTCACCTAGATTTTCACCACATGAGATAATCATTCCCGTAAACGAGAGTTAATATGTGAGGTAAACTGATCTCAAAACATATGCGGACGTTATGCACTTTTCTGGTTTTGTCTTTTTTTTTAGCTTTTTAGTCATCAGAAAAAGTTCCAATCGTGTGAGCTGTCATGTGCTGTCATGTTCTCCCCCCGAAAGGCTAGACCCTCGTTGTAAAATTTAAAAAAAAAAAAATGTGATTTTGCAAGTAGGCAGTCGGAACTGGAACCCATTTGTCACTTGATTTGTTGCAGATAAACCCGGGTAAGTTTTGTTATGCCATTGCTCGACGTGATTATTGAATCGTAAACGAATGGCCCATTTCTTTTCGATTATCAAAATATGTCATGACCATACATTTATTTAGGGTCCTATCAGCTTTTCTACGATGGCACTTCCATTGTCTAAAATTGACACACCATGGGCTTTTTCTTTGCTTAATTAATATCCAGACGGTGTGCGCCCTAAGCCCATGGGCGTTGCAAGCTGCGACACACCCCAGATGATGGTTTGCACTTCCGAAGCCCAGAAAGCCTTTGACTTCAGCCTTGCGAAGAAAACCCCAAAATCCATTGCCATCGTTTCGGGCCTTATCTGGACCATACTTCAACCAATATGCGAAACCGAATAAAATCCGTATAAATAACAAATAAATCGAGGACTCCTTCTTAGAGGTACGCAGTTAGTCACAGGTTGAGGTCAGACGGTGAGACCAGCAAGTTTGAAGAATATTTTTGTGATTAAATAGGTTTACGTGGCTCAATATCCAATAAGTAGTTAGTCGATTAAACTTAGGAAGGAACTTAGGTTGGTAACGAAGATTTCAATAATACCTTACTTTCTTTTATTTTTTTTCACCGATTTGTTAATCCGACCATATGAATTGGTATTATTTTGTTTTTTATGTGCTAACAAACATTGAGCTTCAAATAATGTATTTCATAAGCATTATTATGTACCTAGAATAAATGAAAACGAGAATATTATTAGTTATACCTACATAATATGTAAAGAATGCATGAAATATAAGCATTATAATGCATGCCTAACAATAATTGTGTCGCTTCACAATATGCATATAACCTCTTTGATGTATAGTTTGCACCTCATTTAGGTTTTTAGTTTCTGAAAAGGCATAATGCCAATCTTCTTGGGCATGTGGTTTTGATTATGTTCACAGTTCAGGGAGGAATGCCCCCCACTCTCAAGGAAATTGAAATAGAATGGTGAAATTTGAGAGTGGATACCGTGATCATGAATTCTAGATCGTAATTGAAGTTTTTAGCTAGAATTTTGTCTATTTGGTTAGATATATCACATCACATGAAAGACGTACGTACGGCTAATCTAGTCAAACCAATTCGAGTTCAATTGCAGGTAACTTATCTATAAGTTGCATTTAAGTTCTCAAACCTCTCGTGTAATCAAGTGAGATCTCATCTTGTAATATATTCAGGACTTGATGTTCGGTATATTTCAGTTTTTATTTATTTTATTTAATTTGACGTAATCCACAAGGTTTATACTACGAAGTAGACTTCCATCTCCACCCTCAAAATTTTTACCCCTAACATTTACATTTACTATTGAACCTCTCGTTGCAAAAGGAGGCCACAATTAAAATGCATGAAGACACGTCCCTGACATATGTAGCGAAGAGATGCACGTCAATCTGTAGCAATTCCCCCTTGGTGACACAGAATCACATGCTTTTCCAAAATGCACATCCCTCCTAATGGGTGGAGCCTGGTAAAATCCAATGGCTTAATCCATGCTTTGCCTTTTATTTTTCCACCCCAGATCTCTTGATCAAACTCCACTTCTATGTGTGGATGTTGGAATTATATGTCCTTGCCAAGTTGATCTTAATAAAAATCACTTAATCAATGAATAGAATCTAAATATCAGATCATGTGGATATGTTGATATAGTTAGTTCGATCTCTCAATATAAGTGGGGGAAAGTGTCATAGTAAAGTTGGATATACTAATGACAAGTATTAAAAATCTAAATGGTCTAGATTAAAGATTTTGTCAAGTTATTGAGAATCATCATAATATCTAACTATTTGTCTCCAATTTTAGAAGAGAAAGAAATCTTCTCAAGAGACAACTACCTGATGGATGCCTTTTACGCATGTCCTTCTCATAAGAATAAAGATTCAAGGTTGTCATGCAGGTTGAGTCATAGAGTAAACTCGATGAGATAAAGATTCGGGAAGTCCTTCTCTTATCGCTATCACGAAGAAGGCTTATCTTTAGACCTAAGATAAATATATGGCTTTGTACTTGAACATACACATTTGATGAACCAACGATTGATGCACCAACTAAAGTATTAAGATTAGAAAGCTAGTGTATATATGACAACACATAAGATATATGATCTCTCAAAATAATCACATATCTACTAATGCAAGTGTACATAGTGGATCAAAAGGCATAATTAAGCTCCACTCTATATATATTAGGATGTACAAAATTTTATGCATAGTCATATAAGTTCTAATCATACTCACTAAATTTCCATAGCATCTATTTCATGATTGTTCTTTCTCCTTGGAGTAGAATATTTCCATTTTTATTGGAGATTTCTTCCTAACTCTAATTCTATGATTAGTTTCTTACTTAGATTAGTTTGTATTTATAAGTTTGCATTTTCTTCATGATGGTACTTTATCCTTAAAGCAAAATATTTCCATCGTGGTTGGAGATTTCATGGTAACTCTAATTCTCTCGTCAATTTCTTCTTTACAACAAGCTTGCATTACATGTTCTGAAATGTTTTGACGTCTCTCTTATTGATCACTTGGAATGCCAAACGAAAGCTTCTACCTAAAGGAAACAAACCAAAAATCTATAAGATATTTAAGCATGCAAAGAACTTATTTAACTTATAATGACAATACCTATAGTATTATTCCTAATGATCTTCTTATAGCTTATTGGCGACCATGGCATATTGATTTTATCAATACTTTTTAATAGTAATGTTTATGTGGATGCTTCTATTCAAATTCCATTACTAAATGTTCTACTATATGTCTTGATTCCTCTCAAAAAATGTTATGGATTCTTGCTCAACTTTCATTCCTAGGTTTTCCATTGAAGGTTGAAGTTATTATTGTTCTTTTGGTTTTACCTAGGATGAAAGCTTTCCTTGAAGTTTCCAACCTGCCCTTGCTCATTTGCATCAAGTTAATATCGGTGATCATTTAGGTAACATAGAGGACTCAATGACTCTTCCATCCAAGTTGCCTATGCCTATGCGTCCAACTCACCACAATCCTCCAACTTTGAAGATATTCCACATACCATGAATGATTATAAGATGATGCAACTTGTAGATATCCTTATAAGTTTTAATCCCTTTAATAATGACTTCCATTAAATTTGTGTGCTTAACAACTTTAGTGATTTTTGAATCGGTTTTGATCTACCTGAAATGGTTGTCTCTTGGAATTGTCACAAACATTTGATGTGGAGCTTATTTCCAAGATAACATCCAAGAGGTTATCCCATTGGATGTTTACCCGAAGGGTTTCATGAGGGAATAAAATACATGAATTTCAGTGCAAAATTCTCCGCACCAAGTTTTTCAGACCTCCAATAAAAAATTGACACATTATAATCTCTTCTCCTACCGCAACCATCACTTTTTTTTAATTTTGAAAAGCCAAACGTTTCCATTAAAAAGAAAAACTTAATACAAAGAGACACACTCAAGAGAAGAAGAAAAAAAAGAAAATTATATCACCCTCAACGCTTTTAATCCACTACTTATTTCATTATACAATGAAACACCTTAATCCTACTTATCCTATCCACCAACTTATTCATCCAACCATTAAAATTCATCCCACCATGAAATATAGGTCGAGCTATTTGCAGTGTGCATGAGGAGAAAAATTAGGAAGCCACAAAATATCAAGTGTCTTGAAGTTGAAACTCATGTGCACGTTTAACTTGTGCATACAAAAACACACATTTAAAATGCTACGGGTCCACTTGTTTCATCTAATGAGGTGCCCCACCATGGAATCTCCTTTTGGTACATACTTCCCTGTTTCTTTATAATCTCCATTTTCAAACTTACTTCCAGCATCCAACTTCTACCAGAAAAATAGACAATTTCAATGCCCAACAAAGTGCCTAAGGAGATTTGCACGCATCTCTTTACATAAACTAAATTCATCGATTCCCTTTTTTTTTTTTTTTTTTTAAGGAAGAGGGACATCTCCTATCCGGCAATTCCAAGAGAAACCGAGGCAAAAAAGGGTATCTTGCGTAATAGGCCATCGCATGAGAAATATTGAGATTGGCAAGAAATTATGTACATTGATATCCTCTTGCATTCTTCAAATGTTTCCTTATTGAATCAAAACTTTTATTAGGAGTCCAAGAAAATGGAGAGATGCTCACAATAACAACCTCACTAATCAGAGCATAGAATAAGAAATCAAAAGGAGACCTCCAGACCTAACAAAGCTATAGCTGATCTAATATCCCTGACACCTATTTAACCGTTTGAAAAAGATCAAATACAGCAACGCCCTTGTCTTTTCAACCTGAAATGGAATCGTTCTCGTCGCAGTGATTTTTCGTAGAAAAAGATGATTAATGATATAAATGAAATTTTCTAGTCTCTCTACTGTTTATTCTTCTATCTTTATCACTTGGAACGGTTAACCATTGCATTCTTATTTTTTCCATTTTCTTGACTTTTGCTGATGGGGGAAAGAAAAATTTTTACCACTCTAAAACTTGAGGCTCATCGAAAAGCCCAAAAAAATCTAACCAGGCCCAATAAGCAACATATGCAGAAATCTTTTTCACATTGATAATCGAACAATATCTTTAAATCCACCTATATGTTTCTAATGGATCAAACAAAAGTTATCCGACAAAACACTAATCCTCCGATGTAAGTTTGGTGGCATAAGCTTAGCCCGCCTAACAATTTAGGCAAACTTATTCTAGTGCACAGAGCTCCAAGCCACTTAAATAGTCAAGTGGACACCACTCTACCGCCTGAGTACCAAACGAATGATCCCTTCTGGTTAACCACCAGGATGGTTACAGTTACCATTGAGCCCACGACTTCGTATCTATCGAAGATGTGGCATCATGGTAGTTACTTTTGACTGGCTGCTCTGGTAGCCACGATTGCCACCATCTAGAGAATCTACAAACAAGGCATAACATGCACGTGGCTAATAAATAGGCGATAACCCCTTACGTGTGGAAACACATGCGCATAGAGAGAGAAAATCCTCTGTACTTGTTATGACCCAAACCTGGCCCCTCGTGGAACCTGGGAACAACTCACCTCGACTAACCTCATGACCTGGCCATCCAACGAGAAATAAATCAAATACAAGGATAAACATTCTACAAACCATACATGCAACGTAAGTAAGTAAACAAAAAAAAGGAAGCAACGGAAAGTAGAACAGAATTCAAGAAGGACAACAAGCCACATGTGGTAAAATAAAATTCGCTAACTAATCATCACAATCAAAATAGAAAGGACATAAACAACAAGTTCCGACATATACCAGAAATACTCACTAACAGTAACTAAAAGTCCTTGAAACGAAAAGGAGAAACAGACAAGCTACTGTTGGACTCAACTGAGCCCAACACCCTCTGCAACCGGTGGCGCTGGCTGCTCAACTCCCTGACCTAAACATGTTTACATATATCTGTGGTCAGCTAATGCTGAGTAGAGTGGCACATAAGAACATTAATTGCATGTAAACATGAAAGAAAAACAATAAATCATTCATTGCATTTTTCACTTACTCATTATCATCTGTTTCTGTTTATAATGCACTATGTGTTTAATTATTTACGTACTCTAGTAAGGGTCCACATCATTATTTAATCCACGTGTTCCCTAAGGGAACGATCTTGATGCAGTTTTCCCACGATGCAAGATGTACACATGGCACTCTCCTAGCCGGGAGAGCACCCCGTGGTAGTCTTATACCCAGTCTACCACCCCAGGGTCATGGTTGCAACGTAGCGGTGACTATGGCACGTGCGATAAACGCATAAATAGCTACCCCGCACAAGCACACGGTCAGTTTTCCACTAGCAGGTACGCCTAAACGTACAACATAGAACAAAACAGAGGCATCATCCCTCAACAGTCTATGTACCATCGCCCAACTATCCCGATTGGCCCAGCGGGCCTCACAGGAGTCTGTGTCGAGAGGCAATCCTAACCCCGAGTCCCAACCCAAAGGGTGGCCCGCTCCTCACACAAAAGTGACAGTAACTCTCCTCGGTACCACATACGCGAGGGCCAACCTATTCTCTCTGCACAAGGGATGATTAGCTCTCCTTAGTATGTGCGTACATGAGGGTCAGCTTATCATCTGAAAAAGGGTAATTAGCTCTCCTCGGTATGTGCATACACGAGAGCCAGGTCACACCCAAGTTAAAGCTCAACTAACCGTCACGCCTCACAATAAGCAAATTATTCTGTAACCATCGGAGTTTCTATGTCACAGTACTTAAGCTACCTTTCTAATTCCCCATAGGATTCGTTTATAGTACTCGTCTCATTTCATTACACGGCATGTATGTAACGACCCGGTTCCCGAGTCCCTACGAGACACGAGAACCGGACCGACTCGACTAATCCCAAGACCTAATCGTCCAACGAGGAAGTAACCAAAAGAGCAGTAAAATAAACCACATTCATCATGAATATAACTAACAGTAAGGAAGTACAGCAGTAAGGAAAGAAACTATTACAGTAGATACCACCACAACAGTAGAACAACATTTATCATATAACAAGAACTGCAGGTAAAGAAAGTACAGCGGAAACAAAAACTACTCACTAGAACAGAAACAAAAGAGGTACAAAAGACTGTGGTAAACTCTACTGGACCCTACTCGGCCCAGCGTCCTCTACAGCCGCCGACCCTGGCTGCTCAACACCTGGTCCTGAAAAAGGTAACGAGTGTAACACGTCAACAAAACGCTGAGTAGAGTGGCAACAAACTAAAGGCAACAGTAGAGTGTACAGTAGCTGTTATGTTCTATTACTTCCTTTATTTACATCTTTCAATTTTCTCACTATTTCATTTATTTCTCAGATCCTTTACTTGATCTCGAATGTCCTCGTGGGAACGATCTTGATTGCAGTCTTTTCCGAAAGTAGAAGTAGCACGTGGTGCTCTCCTGGCCGGGAGAGTCCCCCGTGGTGATCCTACCCTCAGTAAACCACCCCAAGGTCACTGACAGACGTAACGGTGACTACGGCACGCGCGATAAACGCACAGGTAACTAGCCCGCACTGGCACGCGGTCAGTCGTTTCCGTTAACGGGTGCGCCCAAAGCACAGCACGGAACCAAGGCAGAGCCCTCTCAGTAACAGGGGTCCAACCCCTCCACAGTAACCAAACTGGGGCCTTGCCCCTCCACAGTCCGCGCACCATCGCCTGACTACCCTGATTTGCCCTAGTGGGCCTAACAAGTCGGTGAAGGAGGCTAGCAGAACCCCGGGGCCCGTGGGGTAGCTAGTACTCTCCTAACACTAGTAGCTCTCCTCGGTACTACGTACATGAGGGCCAACAAGTCGGTACAGAGCGGCCAATCCTAACCCCGGGTCCCTGGGGTGGCTGGCCCCACTCTACACTAAACAGGTACAGGTACTTCCCTTGGTACTGCGTACCCAAGAGACAGTACAAACTACATCTCAGTTCCATTCCTTTTTCTTTCCAGGAGTTCCACTCCTAATTCCCCGTAGGGTTCCAGCTCTTTATCTCAGAACATCATATGTTTCACTTTCCAGTTCCACGTTCTCACAATCCATGATCTCAATCATGTTTCTTTATTCATAACAGGCAGCTGTTAATTCAATTTACAGGCAGCTTTATATTCCTTTCCATTTTTCCAAGACTGCAGTATTATACATTCCACTAGTTTTTCCATCCTAGGGTTCATGTCACATCCTAGGATCTAGCATACAACTAGTTTTCCATCCCTAGGATTCATGCATCATCTAGGAGCTATCATTCCATACATTTCTCATTCCTAGGATTCATGCAATGTCCTAGATTCTAGTTATGGTTTCATACTTTAACATATTTTAATAGTAAACTTAAGCTACTCTACCAGGTACAACGGGAGTAATGGGGGCGTGATCGGGAATCCCACGTGCCTCCGTGACTCCCAAGACTGCATCTGAACGAGGTCCTATCACAAGGATCAAAACACAAGGAGTGTCTCAAAACAGTGTATAGTTACTGTAGACGGGTATAGGAATTAATTCTGAAAAGAACGCAACTCGAATCGCGGAAAATGGAGCCCGAACGGCCCCTAAACGGGTTGAAAAAGACGATACTGTGCAAAATCAGACGTCTGGAACTTATTCCAGACGTCTTAAACAGTGGATCAGAGAATTACCTGTCCAGCGTGGTTTCCCAGACGTCCAGAAGTCTGCGGGGACGTCTGTCCTAGCTCCCAGACGTCCGATGGTCACCCAGGACGTCTGGAGGTCGCTCACGCCGTCTGGTACAACTTCTAGACGTCCGATTCGCAAAAGATGGCGAATCAATGAACCTGCGCACAGCTAACTGCCTCCCTCAGTATGGTCGGTCGACAGGAAGGAAGAAGAAAGCGGAATACGCACCTTTCAGACGTCTATATGAGCTACCAGACGTCGTCCTCGCCGTCTGCCTATCAACCCAGACGTCTGATTCTGGAAATTTTTCCAGAATCAGGGCGCTACTCGGCCTCCGCCCGCGACGCCGCCCGCGTCGCACCTCGCGTGCCTGCTGCTCAGACTGCAGCAGGTGCCTCTCCGCGTCGTTCCGCGCCCCCTGCGCCCTCCGCCGGCCGGCCAAGCCGCTCCGGCGAGCTCGCCCTCACGGCAGAGCTCCGCTCTCGCACGCCGCACCTCCTCCACGCTCACTGCAACCGCCACTGCCGCCCTCGCGCTGGCTCGCTCTCGCGCACAGGAAGGAGAAGAAGGAGGAGACGGTGGAGACGGGAGGGGAGGCGTGCCTTTTAAGGCCGTGCGAGGAGGAGAGAGGAGCGTGGCAGGTCGCCTGCAGCGGCAGAGAGTGAGGGAAAAAGAGAGAGAGAGAGAGAGGAATCGCGGATCTGCGCGCACAGGCGCGCAGATGAATCTTTCGTGCGAAAATAACTATTTTCCAGACATCTGTAAACGATCCCAGACGTCTGGGTAGACGTCTGGATGTGATCCCAGACGTCTGGTACGACGTCTGGGCCACCTCCCAGACGTCTGGGGCACGCATTCGTTACAATATAACAAACTCAAAGGAAGTTTCGTCCCCGAAACTTGCGCCAACTAGGGTGCGGGAAAAAGATGTCCAATGAACCATAACAAACTCAAAGAGGACCGAGGCCGGTCCGAAAAGACATACCCGCGAAAAGCTCCGGGTACCGCTCCCGCATTGCCGCCTCAGGCTCCCAGGTAGCCTCCTCGTACCGTTGGCTCCTCCACAAAACCTTTACCAAGGGTACTTGCTTTCGTCTCAACCGGCGGACGGCTCGGTCTAGGATCTGCACTGGCCGCTCGGGGTAGGTCAGGTCGTCGCTCACCTCGACGCTCTCGTGACTCAGTACGTGGCTGGGATCGGCTACGTACTTCCTGAGGTTGGACACGTGGAACAAGTCGTGCACACCAGAAAGCTGCGGGGGAAGGGCAAGTCTGTAAGCAACGGGTCCAACCCGTTCCAGGACCTCAAAGGGCCCCACGAACCTCGGCGCGAGCTTCCCTCTCACCCCAAACCGCTGTAAGCCCTTCATGGGCGAAACACGAAGGAAGACGTGGTCCCAACCTCAAACTGCACCTCTCTGCGTCTGCGATCCGCGTAGCTCTTCTGTCTGCTCCTGACAGTGCGGAGTCGTCTGTGGATCTGCTCAACTACCTCCTGACTCTGCCGGATCAACCTGGGGCCAACCTCCCACTTGGTCCCCACCTCAACCCAACTCAAGGGTGCCGTACACTTCCGTCCGTACAGAGCCTCGTAAGGAGCCATGCCGATGCTCGAGTGATAACTGTTGTTGTATTCAAACTCCGCCAGGGGCAGGTGCTCCTCCCAAGAGCCCCTCCAGTCCAGTACACAGGCACGCAAAAGGTCCTCAAGTGTCTGTATCGTGCGCTCAGATTGTCCGTCCGTCTGGGGGTGGTAAGCCGTGCTAAACCTCAACCTCGTCCCCAAGGCCTGCTGAAACTCAGCCCAAAACTGGGACGTAAAGCGGGTATCCCGGTCGGATACGATCTCCCGCGGAACTCCGTGTAGTCGCACCACATCACGGATATACCTCTCTACCAACTGTGCTGGTCCCAAAGTGACTCGGATCGGCAAGAATCGCGCCGTCTTCGTCAATCTATCCACTATTACCCAGACTGCGTCGTGTCCCCACTGGGTAACAGGTAAGCCCACCACCAAGTCCATGGTGATGCTCTCCCACTTCCACTCTGGCACTGGAAGTGACTGAAGCGGCCCTGCAGGCCTCTGATGCTCGGCTTTCACCTGCTGGCACACTAAGCACTGTTGCACGAACTCACCCACATCCCGCTTCATCCCTCTCCACCAAAACTCACGTCTCAAGTCATGGTACATTTTCGTGTTTCCAGGATATATGGTGAATCTGGAACCGTGTGCCTCAGTCAGGAGCTCTCTCAACAGCTCCTCGTCTCTGGGAACGCACAACCGTCCCCTGGGTCCCCTGATAGTACTCCGTCGCACAAAGACTGCAAGTACGGATCAGCCATCTGTCCTGTGATGATACGGTCTATCAGCTCTGGCCTGGTCTGCCGTGTCACCGTCACTGCCCCACAGTATCCTCGTAACTCTAGAGGTCGCCAACTGCCCACCTCCTCCAAAAGGCTCCAACTCTGTAACTGTAGACTGACCAAGCGTGCGGGCGCCTTACGGCTCAAGGCGTCAGCCACCACATTGACCTTTCCCGGGTGGTAGGAGATGCTGCAATCGTAGTCCTTTAGGAGCTCCAACCAACATCTCTGTCTCATGTTGAGCTCCTTCTGGTCAAAAAGATATCTGAGGCTCTTGTGATCTGTAAAAATATCGAAGGTCTCACCATACAAGTAGTGCCTCCAGGTCTTCAGCGCGAAGACAATAGCTGCCAACTCTAGGTCGTGGGTAGGGTAGGTATGCTCATGGGGCTTCAGTTGCCGCGAAGCGTAAGCGACAACATGACCCCTCTGCATGAGCACACCTCCTAACCCCTGCAAGGAAGCGTCCGTGTACACAACGAACCCGCCACTACTGTCAGGGATGGTGAGCACGGGAGCCGAGGTCAACCTCTCCTTCAGCTCCAGAAAACATGCCTCACAGGCGTCTGTCCAAGCGAAAGGCACGTCCTTCTGGGTCAACTATGTCATAGGACGCGCAATCTGCGAAAACCCTCTGATGAACCGTCTGTAGTAACCTGCCAGTCCCAGGAAACTGCGAATCTCAGTGACTGAACGCGGCCTCTCCCACCTGAGCACTGCCTCAACCTTGGCGGGGTCCACCGCCAGGCCGTCACCAGAGATCACATGACCCAAGAAGGTCACCTCCCTCAACCAGAACTCGCACTTGCTGTATTTGGCGTACAGCCTGCGTCGTCTCAGAGTGTCCAGAACCATCCGCAAGTGCTGTCCGTGCTGCGTCCGATCTCTAGAATAGATGAGCACATCATCTATGAAAACCACCACGAACTGATCCAAGTACGGTCTAAACACCCTGTTCATCAGGTCCATGAAAGCAGCGGGGGCATTGGTCAGCCCAAACGGCATGACCAAAAACTCGTAGTGTCCGTACCGGGTGCGGAAAGCTGTCTTGGAGACGTCGGTCTCCCTGATCCTCAACTGGTGGTATCCAGACCTCAAGTCTATCTTGGAAAACACCGTGGCACCCCGCAACTGGTCAAACAAATCGTCGATCCTCGGCAGCGGATATCTGTTCTTGATGGTGACCCTATTCAGCTGTCGGTAGTCCACACAAAGGCGTAGGGTCCCATCCTTCTTCTTCACAAACAGTACCGGGGCTCCCCAGGGAGACGCACTGGGCCTCACGAAACCTTTTTCCAAAAGGTCCTGCAACTGGGACTTGAGCTCTCGCAGCTCAAGCGGTGCCATCCTGTATGGCGCGGTGGAGATGGGGCTGGTCCCTGGTCCTAGTGAGATCTCAAACTCGATCTCACGCTCGGGCGGTAGTCCTGGTAACTCGTCTGGAAACACGTCGGGGAACTCTCTGACCACCGGGATGCTCTGGAAGTCTGCCACAGGGCTGGGCTCTGCCACCACAGGCTAGGAAGCCCTCACACCCCTGGCTCAAAAGTCTCGCCGCCCGAAGTGCTGAAATGCACCTGAAACCTCTGTCCACTGGCTGCCCATGAAACTCGAAAGAAGGCAACTCCGGAATGGAGAAGACAATCTTCCTCTCAAAACAGTCTACCAAGGCGTGGTAAGCGGACAGCCAATCCATCCCCAGAATCACTCCAAAGTCCTCCATCTGTATCATAATCAGGTCAGCTGGCAGGCTATGTCCCCCGATGCTGACCTCGCAACCCGTGTACACCTCCTCAGCTACAAACAGCTGACCACTCGGACCTCTGATTACGAACGGATTCTCTAACAGTGTATAATCCTGGTCCAAACTAACTGCGAAACTGGCTGCGACAAACGAGTGCGTAGCGCCGGAATCGAAAAGCGTGTAAACGAGTCTGCTAGAAACTGAAACCATACCTGCTACCACGGATCCCGATGCTCTGGCGTCCCTATGTGTTAGGGCGTTGATACGCCCCTCAGCTCTAGGTGCGGACGAAGCAGCCACACTCTGCGTCGGATGGGTAGGTGCTGGCCGGTACCCTCCTCGCGACTGCTGTCCTCCTCCTCGTGCCTGGGAACCGCGGCCTCCTGCGCGCCCTCCAATGCTCTGCACGGGAAGTATCTGCTTACCTCCTGCCCTAGATGGGCAGTCCCTCCTAACGTGGCCCGGCTGGCCACACTGGTAGCAGAGGGGAACCCGACTCCCGCCCTCAGTGAGTCCCTGCTGTCGGTTAGGCGGGGGTCCGGTGCTGGTGACTGGCCCCTGTCGAGGGCCCCCAAAGGCCACTGATGGCCCTGCACAACGTGACGGCTCTCCTGCGGACGCCACGTGTCTCCGTTCTCGCCGGCCCTGTGAGAAGTCTGGCTGAAAGGGCCTCTTCCCGCCGTCAGTCTCTCGCGCGGACGGGTTGGTCTCCTCGTAAGTCATAGCTGCCTCTACCACCCTCGAAAACGTCGGCAGCTTCAGGGGTTTGACATACCCCCAGATCGCAGGCCGGAGCCCCTCAGTGAACCTCCAAAGGCGCTCCTCCTCAGTAGCTACCGCTGTCGCTGCAAAGCGGGACAGCTCCAAGAAACGCGTGCGATACGCGCTCACAGTCATCGTCCCTTGGCGGAGAGTGTGGAACTCCCGCCTCCTCTGGTCCTGCCACGTCTGGGGAAAGTACTGCTCGCAGAAGAGGGTGACGAACTGGTCCCACGTCGACTCGTCCCTCTCCTGTCCCCGGACCGCCCTCCACCACCGGTGTGCCGCACTCTCCAGGTGGTACGTGGCAAAGGCCACGCGGCACTCCACCGGGGGGCGAAGGGTGTTGAAGATCTTCTCCAGCTGCTCAAGCCAGCCCTCTGCCTCGGTCGGGTCCTCATCCCCCTTGAAGGAGGGGGGCTTCAGCTTCCGGAACTGTCCGAAAAGCTCGAAGTGGCGCTGTAGGGGAGGTGCTGGTGCACCTCCAGGCGAAGGTGCCTCGTGTACAGAAGTGTCGGAGGAAGGTGGGGGCGGCAGGGGCCCATCCCCTCCCTCATGTCCAGCGCCGCATCCCTCGCGTGGTCCCACAGAGGACTCCCCCTCTGCAGCCCCAGGAGGAGGTGCTCGGGGCGGTGGGTGGAGCTCCTCTCGTACAATATCTCGTATCAGTCTGGCGAGGTCCTGGGCCTGGATGATTGATGAGAACCTCATCATGAGCCATAACTAGCTCATTTTGACCCAATACAAAGGATAAAAGCTCCTACATAACTCAAGGAAAGGCTTAACTCAGAGAATTTTGAGTTTAAGGAGAAAACAAGTCATAAGGGGTAAAAATGCAATTTTACCAGCATAATCTGCATACAGGATAATTCAGGGTCCAAACACAGGTCAAACAAACCGAATAAGAAGGAAAGTGGGATGATCTGATAAGGGCTACAGCAATTCCAAGGAACTAAATAATAATCTATAACCCTAAAACAAACCCACTTCAATTCACGAGGTTCAAGGCAAAGAAAAAATGGAATAAACCCTCTAAAATTCATATAAAAATAATCTCTAGGGTTTAGAACCTTCAATTTGACCTTAGGAACCCATCTTGACCTACATTGAGAACCATACCCAATTAATAACTTAATTTGGATTTTTGCGTAATTTGACCAGCCAAACAAGGTTTAATCTAGAAATAAAATTCACCATCAGATTCCTTAGGTCCTAATTAGTCATGTATAAAAACTTGAGCCTAAGAAGAAACCTTCTTGACCAACCTTACACTTTGGTCCTCATACATTTACTTTTTGGCCCTCAACTTTTGAACCCTCGCATTTTGGCCCCTAACTCTCCTTCGTTCTTTGCGTCCAGGTCCTCCCTGCAAAACCTGCCAGCACCATGCTCCGGCGATCTTGCGCGGAGCATGGCGCCGCGCAGGGTGAGGGGGAGGGTCTGGCAAGTAAACCAGGGGTGCCCTGCGTCGTCAGCCGTCGCAGGGACACCCCCCTGGTCGCTGTAACCCACCATACCGGCCGTGCGAACGCACGGACGGTATGGGTTTCCATCTCCGGCGTCCTCCGGCGAGGGAGACACGTCGTCTCCCTTCGCCTTCCTCTCTGATTCGGTCCCTATAAATGCCCCCGTCGCTCCACCGTTCTGGGGAGCTCGGTCCTGACGGAGAAAGACCCCCACTTCCTCTCTTCCCACTCCGACAGGAAGCCTTCCAGCTCCGGCGGCCTCTCCTCTTCCTCCTCGTCGCTCTGCCGCACTACCAGCTGTAGG
Source organism: Thalassia testudinum (assembly GCA_037157565.1). Taxonomy (NCBI): domain Eukaryota; kingdom Viridiplantae; phylum Streptophyta; class Magnoliopsida; order Alismatales; family Hydrocharitaceae; genus Thalassia; species Thalassia testudinum. The sequence continues at coordinate 25,538,278 of JAZHRO010000059.1, forward strand.
GTTGCCCCCCCTCGCTCTTCCCGCGCCACGCCGTACCCAGCTGGCGCCTCTCCAGCCCTCTCCTCGCCGCCGCCCCTTCCCCTGGGCATCTTCTTCTCCGGCGACAGTCGATACGACTGTCGCCTTGCTGCTCCCCCTTCGTCCCTGCAAGTAAGTTAGAACTACTTCCCTTCCTCTCCTCTTTCTTTCCCCGGTTTCAATTTGTTCAATTAAGCCCTCGACCGACCCTGACCATCGTCACCCCCTTCGTCTCCGGCCACCCTCCGGCGAGATGCCCCCATCGCTCCACAGCCTCACACGCCTCGCCGACCCTCACCGAACCTCCGCCTCATCACACTGAGCACCCCCCACCCCTCCACTGCCACTCCACACCTCCGTAACGCTCCCCCAAACAAACCCATTTCTCCGGTTGCAATCCGACCTAGGGCTGCCGCCAGACACCGCCTTGCGGCTTGCCGCACAGCTCAACACCTTCGCCGTGCCACGGCGAAGGTTCCCCAGTAGTTTGATCAGGCCGAGAGGCCATATTCGTGTCCGACAGGTTCTGAGGCTCGACCGCCATTAACGCCACATTGAAGCAGCTTCTCCCGCGCTCCAGGCTTGAGGACTCCAGGTCTCCAGCTGCTGCGGATTACGGAGACTCCTGCGAAGGCAGCCAGCCAGCAACCGACGAAAATCGAGGCTGCAGCTGCAGAAGCAAGGCCGCGGTCTTCCAGCAGGCGCACGCGAGGAGAGGCCTCAGTTTAGTCCCACATCGGTAAGCCTCACAACTCTTTCACCGTTTAAATTGTTTTTGTGAATAAGCCTTATCGCCTCAGCACACGGGGTGAGGTCCCCTTCACCCGCCCGATTACCCGGCCTCGTCCGCGCTCACGCCCCGCGGACCTGGCCCAACCCGACTTAGACTGACCTGCACTCCTCGCCCACCACGCACGCCGGTGGGCCTGGACCCGGGCGCGACCCGTACCCGGCTACCCAGCAGCTCTGGGAGAGCTATCCCATGAGAGGATTCTGAGAGAGAGTGACGCCGGGGAGGGGGGTAGAGTAGGTTTTGCCCACTGACGTAAACTTTGAAGTGTGCAGGCACAGGTAAACAAAGAAGAAGAACCATGGAAGAAGAGAAGAAGAAGAAGGCCGACGAAGACTGAAAGAAGGTGGAGCACTGTAGCAGCGGCGATTTAAGTCGTCTGATTGGAAAATCAGACGACGCCCTGCAGTAAAAGGACTGCAGAGAAAGAAGGAGAACGAAGACAACGTGCCACTGAGCAAGGGATCGCAAGAAGAAAAGCTTTACAGTTGAGGCAGAAAGAAGAAAGGAGAAGCTGAAGAAAGGCAGAACTGAGAGAAAAGAAGATGAGGAGCTCTGAAGAAGAGAAGAAATAAGAAGAACAGAAGGCAGAAGAAGAAGAACACCAGGAGATAAACAAAGAAGAAAAACCAAAAGCCAAAGAGAAGAGAAAACAAAGAGGAAGAAAGAAGAAACCAAATTTTTATCTCTCCCTCTCTCTCTTTATTTTTGTAATATTTTTGTAATAAGAATTTGTATCTCTAGAATACAGTTTGCTCCCTGAGTTCGACTTCGGGAACTCTTTATTTCCGAGTAACAAATTGTATTAAACTGGTAATCACCTCTCTATACTATACTACGACGGAATAATAAAACTATAGAGGAAGGTCGCCACCAGTTTTTGGCGCCGTTGCCGGGGAGCAACGGCTATTCTAGAGGTAAACATTCCTGTTTCTTTTTAATTTCTGATAATCTCCCCTCTTTTGTGCAGCTACAGGAAATCAAGAAGACAAGCAACCGCACGACAACCACTCCGAGGACAGGTAAATTTTTCCTCTCGCTATTAACCCCTAAACTCTAAAGAGGAAGAAAAGAAAAGAACAAGCAATATAGGGCTAACCTGTCTTCCATACTTAGTAACCATAAAGAGTTGCATGTTTTCAACTCATTAGTCCTGCACACTATTAAGGGTATTTAAGGGCTAACACATTCTTGCTTGAGCCCTAATTACCCAACAAAGAACTAACTGGACCAAGTAGAGCCAACATAAGATTCAACATTAGGGTTTTAGAGACACACTACTTAAATCAAGAATGGAGAAAATCCAAAAGAAGTGTGCCTAAACCATTGATTGAAAATACCTATTCAAAAGAAAACCTAAAACAATTGGCTCTCTAAACACTTGAACCCTAAAAGACAAGACCTAAAAGCTCTCAAAGAAAATAAGAGGTAAAGTTGACCCCTTGGGTCAACCAACCTTAAAATAGGTCACTCTTTGCACTTAAAAGACTAAAGTTCAAGTGAAACCTTAAGCACCCTGATCTTAAAATTGGTAGACTTAAGAGGTCAAGATCCCCATTCTGGTCTACCTGGAACCGCAATGACAAGAGAGGTCGGGTGGGGGAAACCCTGTAACCCGTGGGGACGCTCTACCGTGTAGGGGTCTTCGCGGGACTCTCCCTCTCTGGCTGCCCAGGTAATTCTCAGGTGGACGATCTTTCTGATCAAGGGGTCCATCTGCCCCGCACCTCTATAGTCACCCAACACATTTGTGGGTGTCTTGATTGGGTCCAGCACCTTCTAAACTTACCTCTTCCAACAGTGCATGTACGGAAGGAGGTCCTTAAGACCACCCTTAAGACCTCCTTTAGAAATTCGCTCTCGTCAAGGCCAAGCCTCGACGCCCGTGTTTGTGCAGCAACACCCTCACATTATTCTCTCTTCTGATTCAGAACCAAGTTCTTCTTCTTCCCCCATCATGGCTCAGCCAGTTGAGGAAGAAAATAATCTGGAACACCAGCTCCAGCGACTCAATGACCTCTTCCAAAACTTCGTGCACCCACCACAGCGTCCTATGATGCGGGACCACTACAATCCTGCTGCGGTGGCCATTGAGCCTCGAGTCAGAATCCCGACTGGAGGACCTGATTCTGAATTAAAGCCCAACATGATTCATACTATACCTAAATTCCATGGGCTTAATTCTGAAGATCCCTTCCAGCACATCAAACAGCTAAAGCATCTGGCCCACACTTTTGGATCAGATACGCAAAATCGGGATATTCTTCTCATGAAGATGTTCTCCTTTTCTCTTATGGACAAGGCCGCCCATTGGTATCAAACTCAGACCCGGCCGATCAACACTTGGGAAGAACTTCAATCCGAGTTTTTGAAAAAGTTTTTTCCCGTTGGTCGGACCAACGCCTTGCGCCATCAGATTACACACTTCACTCAACAATCAGGAGAACCTCTACATGAGGCATGGGATCGTTTTCAGGATCTCATGAGAAAGTGCCCCCATCACGGAGTTCCTAAATGGGAACAAGTCCAATCTTTTTACCAGGGACTCCGTGAGGACATCCGCCTTTTCGTCAATGCAACTTGCGGAGGAAACATCATGGGTCAACATGAAGACACCGTATGGGAGATTCTCGAAAACATGTGCGAGAACTCCATCAACAATGACTCCATGGGATTATTCGACATGACGAATACCCGCGCAGCGACAAATCTTAAGGGAGCACATGAGACGCAGGGCCTGTCCGCATCAGTCGACCTGGAATTAATGGCCAGTCGATTGGACAAGGTCTCAATCATTGAGAACAAGGTGGATGAGCTGACTCAGCACTTGCAGCGAGCCACCTCCGCGCGTAACTCCTTTGCACAACCTCCTCCCACACAGGAGACTGTGCAAAACATCCTTCACCGATCTTCCCCTAGGATGGATCCATATCCATCCCCATCTGATTCTCGGATCGGAGGATCATCCGATCCTTTCTACACCAGCCCGGGGAACTCCATTTCCCCTTTCCCTGATTCTCAAGAGGTTCCTCAGACCTGCGAGGACCTCAACGCCATCCAGATCAACCCATTCTCCAACACTTACAACCCTGGATGGCGAAACCATCCCAATTTTCAGTGGGCGGGAAATTCCCAAACCCAAAGACCACCTTTTCAGTCCCGCCCACAGCCCTCTCGTCATTACCAGCCGCTTCAGCCTCAGCCCAACCCTACTTATCCATCAGGGCCAAATCAGGATCAAATGTCCCTAATCCTTCAGACTCTGGCTGACATTCAAAAAACGAATGCGGCTATTCAAAAACAGCACAAGGACGAACTTACAGAAGTTAAAACTCAACTGGCCCAGTTGGCAAATTCTCGCCAGCCAGGCACACTCCCTTCCCAACCTCTTCCTAACCCAAATAACGTGCCAACCCAGAAGCGCATTATGAATCCAAATTTGGGCCACGCTCAATGGATTTATCAAGCCCCTACTGCTCCATCTCCAGACGAGATGGAAGCCTCAACTTCTTATGCGGGATTTCAGCAGCAGCCACCCCTCTTACCAAACCCAAACCAAAATCAGGCCGGATTAAATTCTGTAACAACACGTAGTGGTAAAACAACTCAAGACCCGCATTATCCAAACCACTCCAAGCCTGATAACCATGACCCTAGGATAGTTATCCAAGATACCGCTGTTCCGGATCCACAACCTGGACCTATCCTAGAAGAACCAACCAAGATCCCGTTTCCCGAGGCCTTGACCAAGGGAAAGAAGACCACCAAACCCGTGGCCCTTGAGGAGGACCTGGTCAAGCTCTTTGAGCAGGTCCACATAAACATCCCCTTGATGGATGCAATCCGCCACGTACCAGCTTACGCACAATTTCTAAAGAATATATGTACACCCCAGCGTAAGCCGCGAACCAAGGGAGGGAGCCCAATTGTTCTATCAGAGCAAGCCAACTCTGTAATCCTTAGTAGACTCCTACCCAAGGCAAAAGATCCTGGGACTCCCCTGATTTCCTGTAAGATAGGTGGTACCCAATTTGATAGAGCATTGTTAGACTTGGGTGCATCCATAAACCTGATACCCACATCCTTACTTGACCATCTAGAAGAATCTGAGCTAAAACCAACCGAGGTGACATTACAATTAGCAGATCGATCTATAAAGTCACCAAAAGGGATTCTCGAGGATGTTATCGTAAGAGTGCGGGATTTCTATTTTCCAGTGGACTTTATAGTCTTAGATATGGACGCACCTGAGAACCCTAGGGATACACCAATCATTCTAGGGAGACCTTTCTTGGCTACTGCTAGAGCCAACATCAGCTGTGAGGAGGGCCAAATAGAGCTTAAGTTTGGAGATCAAACACTGAAAATTGATATATTCAAGGCCCAACAAGGAATTAATTGCGGTGTCATCGAACAAATTTGTGACATCAAGACTTTGGTTGATGAATCACACCTCCAGAATGACTCGATTATGCCTCATCAACCACAGAAGGATCTTGACCCGCAAACAGAGGAGTCGAATCCAGATATGAACAACCCAGTAACTCCCACCCTTGAACCTCACATCTATACTGAACCACCCGCTGCTGCTGATGACCCCATCCTCGAACTGAAACCCCTTCCTGCTCACTTGAAATACGTCTTTTTGGGTTCTAATCAGACCCTTCCTGTGATTATCAATTCCAACCTCAGTCCTGAACAGGAATCCCGTCTGATTGTTGTCCTCCAGCAACATCGCAGAGCCATCGGATGGACTCTCGATGATTTGACTGGAATAAGTCCCTCTTATTGTACTCATCATATCTATTCAGAAGAGGGCACACGACCTTCTCGTGAAATGCAGAGACGCTTAAACCCCAATCTGCAGGAGGTCGTGAAAAAGGAGATCATCAAGTGGTTAGATGCCGGAATCATCTACCCGATCTCCGATAGTCATTGGGTGAGCCCAATTCAGGTCGTGCCCAAGAAGGCAGGACTCACCACTATAACGACTGAGACCGGAGAAATCATTCCTACCCGATTAGCCAACTCGTGGAGAGTCTGTATAGATTACCGCCGACTCAATTCCTCCACGAAGAAGGATCATTTCCCACTACCCTTCATTGATCAAATTCTCAAAAAACTTGCGGGAAATAGGTTCTTCTGCTTTCTTGACGGGTACTCCGGTTATAACCAGGTGGCAATCCATCCTGAGGACCAAGAAAATACCACGTTCACCTGCCCCTTCGGAACATACGCTTTCCGAAGGATGCCTTTCGGTCTTTGCAATGCACCCGCTACTTTTCAGCGATGCATGCTTGCCATATTCTCAGATATGGTAGGTGATTATCTGGAAGTCTTCATGGATGACTTTTCAGTTTTCGGAGCATCATTCGACGATTGCCTCCAGCACTTGGTCCAGATACTCAGGCGGTGCATCGATGTGAATTTGGTTCTTTCTTGGGAAAAGAGCCATTTCATGGTGCCTGAGGGAATTATCCTGGGACACTCAATTTCGGAAAAAGGTATCCAAGTGGATCGAGCTAAGGTTAATTTGATTTCTCACCTTCCTATGCCTAGCTCGATCAGGGACATCCGTTCTTTTTTAGGGCATGTCAGTTTTTATCGACGATTTATCCCTGATTTTTCAAAAATCGCGCGCCCCCTGACCACTCTTCTCTCCAAGGATGTTCCTTTCGAAATTTCCAAGGAATGCACTCAAGCATTTGAAATCCTGCGTGACCGAGTCACCCAAGCCCCGATCCTACAGTCCCCTGATTGGTCTCAACCCTTTGAGATCATGTGCGATGCATCCGACTTTGCTGTAGGAGCGGTTTTGGGGCAGAAAATTGACGGGAAACCTGTGGTCATTTACTACGCCAGCAAAACACTCGATGAGGCTCAGCGTAACTATACGGTTACTGAGAAAGAGCTGCTAGCTGTAGTATTTGCCCTAGAAAAATTCAGATCGTACCTTCTGGGTTCCCGTGTCATCATATACTCGGATCACACAGCTGTGAGGCATCTCCTTGCAAAGAAGGATGCGAAACCTCGATTAATCCGATGGATCTTGCTGTTGCAAGAATTTGACCTTGAGATTCGTGACAAAGCGGGAAAGCAAAATGTGGTAGCTGATCACTTGTCCCGTCTTCCTTCTGAAATAATTGACCCTTCCGGACCCATCACTGAGCATTTTCCCGATGAGCACCTGCTGACTATTGGTACTAGCCTTCCATGGTTTGCTAATGTAGTAAATTACTTGGCATCTCATCAGATCCCGTCCGATTGGCCGAAGGCCAAGAAGGACAAATTACGCTCCGATGCCAAGTATTTCATTTGGGAAGACCCGTACCTCTTCCGCATAGGTGCCGATCAGATCATCCGGAGATGTGTCCCGGAAGAGGAATTCAACAATATCCTCTCTTTCTGCCATGACCAGCCATGCGGTGGCCATTTCGCCGGGCATAAAACCGCATCAAAAGTCCTCCAGTGCGGCTTTTACTGGCCCACACTGTTCAAAGACGCATACAGTCACTGCAAGGCATGCAGTCGTTGCCAGACTTTGGGCAACATGAACCATCGCGACATGATGCCTATGCAGCCGATTCTAGTATGCGAAATATTTGATGTTTGGGGGATTGATTTTATGGGCCCCTTTCCTGTTTCGGACGGTTTCGAATACATTCTGTTGGCTGTGGACTACGTGTCCAAATGGATCGAAGCCGTACCGACCCGAACCTGTGATCACAAAATCGTTCTCAAATTCATTCATCAAAACATTTTCTCAAGGTTCGGGATTCCTCATGCAATAATCTCTGATGGGGGGACCCATTTCACAAATGCTCAGTTTAGGTCACTGATGACCAAATACGGGGTGTCTCACCGAATCTCTACTCCTTACCACCCCCAAACTAATGGTCTAGCTGAGCTGTCTAATCGGGAGATCAAGAAAATCCTGCAAGTCACTGTTCGACCTGACAGGAAGGACTGGTCGTCCCGACTTCCGGAAGCATTGTGGGCCTATAGGACCGCCCACAAGACCCAATTGGGCATGTCTCCCTTTAGACTGGTGTACGGAAAGGCATGCCACCTTCCCGTAGAACTGGAGCATAAAGCCTATTGGGCAGTACGGAACTGTAATCTAGATCTTTCCAAGGCTGGGACCCACAGAAAACTCCAAATCAGCGAGATCGATGAATTACGCCTAGACGCGTACGAGAACTCGCAAATCTACAAGGAGCGGGTTAAAGCCTTCCACGACAAACACATCTCGAGAAAGATCTTTCATCCTGGTCAAAAGGTCCTACTCTTTGATGCCCGACTAAAACTCTTCCCAGGAAAACTGAGATCCCAAGTGGGACGGACCATATTTGGTCCGACAGGTTTTTGGAAATGGAGCAATCGAAATCAGTCCCACTCAGCCACGATTCTGAACCTTTCATCGTGAACGGTCAGAGACTCAAGTCGTTCATTGATGTAACTTCTACTGATTTGGCTGAAGCATCTTATATCCTCCTTTCCCCTTGAGCTTATTGCGCCCAGCCGATGGCGTAAAACTCAGCGCTTAATGGGAGGCAGCCCGTCATTCTCCTTGAAAACCTGAAACTTGTTCTGACACCTTTTTGCACTTGAGGTTCACCCTTGTAGACAGCCGACCCCACCTCAGATGCTTGCATCTGGGATTAGAAATCGTCCGCAAAAATTCAACCCGACCCATCCACTCATCCAAATTTCTGTCTTAAGGAATGAACTAAGTTAAATAAAAACCCCCTAGGTTACAATGAGGACATTGCAAATCTTAGGCATGGGGGGGGTATGAAAGTGCAAAACTTGTAAGAAAAGGTTTCAAACAAAAAAATTCACATATGCCAAAAACACCATAAAAATTAAAAAATTTTTCGAAAAAGAATAAAAGGAGAAGGAAATTTTTGTGAAGGAGAAGGAGAAGAGAAACAAAATGAAAAAGGAGCACAAAATTATAAGAAAAGGTGATAGTCATTAGTAAGGAACTAAGGAATTAACCTAAGTTCTAGACCTCATTCAAGAAAATAACTGAAAAGTGCATAATGAGATTAGTAAGAACGCAAACCTTAGGCATTCTTGAATAGACTCTTAGTACCCATTAAGATCTGGACACTCCTCAAAAGGTTGAGGAAAATGAAAAGCTGAAGTATTAGGTCTAAGGCTTAGGGAGTATTTGGCCTCGTTAACTAATTTTTGGTTTACGGGACTCAGTAACCTAAGCACCCTAACCTCACACACAGCCTGGTTCAGTAAGCGTAAAAATCAAAATCACGCAGAAGCGTCGCAAAATTCTGAAAAGAACACCTAGAATAGGAGCGGCCGATCAACACAAGTTGATTTGGACGAGTTCCCAGCGCGGAGAGGCGGGAAATCCCCTCGAAGATGCGTAACAAAATATCATCTCCTCGGTGCCTGTCTCTTAGGATATTTACATATCCTACTGGGGGCATGTAAGCACTCTGCTGATTCAGATTCCATGGATGGCATTATCTCGAAGTGTCAATTGCCAGGGTCTGAATTCAGCCACGGAACACCATGGATGGGATTATCTCGAAATCTCAATAGCCAGGGTTCCGGGGGTTGCCATGGGCGGTGCTATCTAAAAGCATCGATCGCCAGGAACCCTTGAGGATTGATGATGGGAGCAAGGAATCTGATACAGGCCGTGTTGAAAAGCCAATCCTAGGCTAGAACTAAAAAAAAAAAAAACAGAGAGAGAAAACTCTCCAAACAAAATAACTTTCTATCTCTCTCTTACAAAACGCACTGCGAACTGAGCCAGGGCTAAAATCATTTCAAGCACGGGTGCTTTAACCACAAAGTCCAATAAACCTTAGGTTAGTTCTTGTGGGCCTTAAAAGCCTTTGTTAAGGACTGAGGCTAAGGCTAGACAGATTTGAATCTTGATTGGTACTAGAGTACCTTTTAGGCCTGTGGTCAGCATTCTAACCTAATCTGAGCTCAAATGAAAAAGCACTTATCTAAAGCTATTAAGAACTTCATGGTCTAGAACAAGGGTTGAAACCTTAAGTTTTTGCTAAGGGACTAGCAAAAGCTAGGCATGGGGGTATGATGAGAACCTCATCATGAGCCATAACTAGCTCATTTTGACCCAATACAAAGGATAAAAGCTCCTACATAACTCAAGGAAAGGCTTAACTCAGAGAATTCTGAGTTTAAGGAGAAAACAAGTCATAAGGGGTAAAAATGTAATTTTACCAGTATAATCTGCATACAGGGTAATTCAGGGTCCAAACATAGGTCAAAGCAACCTAATAAGAATAAAAGTGGGATGAGATGATCTGGCAAGGGCTACAACAATTCCAAGGAACTAAATAATAATCTGTAACCCTAAAACAAACCCACTTCAATTCACGAGGTTCAAGGCAAATAAAAAATGGAATAAACCCTCTAAAATTCATAGAAAAATAATCTCTAGGGTTTAGAACCTTCAATTTGACCTTAGGAACCCATCTTGACCTACATTGAGAACCATACCCAATTAATAACTTAATTTGGGTTTTTGCGTAATTTGACCAGTCAAACAAGGTTTAATCTAGAAATAAAATTCACCATCAGATTCCTTAGGTCCTAATTAGTCATGTATAAAAACTTGAGCCTAAGAAGAAACCTTCTTGACCAACCTTACACTTTGGTCCTCATACATTTACTTTTTGGCCCTCAACTTTTGAACCCTCGCATTTTGGCCCCTAACTCTCCTTCGTTCTTTGCGTTCAGGTCCTCCCTGCAAAACCTGCCAGCACCATGCTCCGGCGACCTTGCGCGGAGCATGGCGCCGCGCAGGGTGAGGGGGAGGGTCTGGCAAGTAAACCAGGGGTGCCCTGCGTCGTCAGCCGTCGCAGGGACACCCCCCTGGTCGCTGTAACCCACCATACCAGCCGTGCGAACGCACGGACGGTATGGGTTTCCATCTCCGGCGTCCTCCGGCGAGGGAGACACGTCGTCTCCCTTCGCCTTCCTCTCTGATTCGGTCCCTATAAATGCCCCCGTCGCTCCACCGTTCTGGGGAGCTCGGTCCTGATGGAGAAAGACCCCCACTTCCTCTCTTCCCACTCCGACAGGAAGCCTTCCAGCTCCGGCGGCCTCTCCTCTTCCTCCTCGTCGCTCTGCCGCACTACCAGCTGCAGGGTTGCCCCCCCTCGCTCTTCCCGCGCCACGCCGTACCCAGCTGGCGCCTCTCCAGCCCTCTCCTCGCCGCCGCCCCTTCCTCTGGGCATCTTCTTCTCCGGCGACAGTCGATACGACTGTCGCCCTGCTGCTCCCCCTTCGTCCCTGCAAGTAAGTTAGAACTACTTCCCTTCCTCTCCTCTTTCTTTCCCCGGTTTCAATTTGTTCAATTAAGCCCTCGACCGACCCTGACCATCGTCACCCCCTTCGTCTCCGGCCACCCTCCGGCGAGATGCCCCCATCGCTCCACAGCCTCACACGCCTCGCCGACCCTCACCGAACCTCCGCCTCATCACACTGAGCACCCCCCACCCCTCCACTGCCACTCCACACCTCCGTAACGCTCCCCCAAACAAACCCATTTCTCCGGTTGCAGTCCGACCTAGGGCTGCCGCCAGACACCGCCTTGCGGCTTGCCGCACAGCTCAACACCTTCGCCGTGCCACGGCGAAGGTTCCCCAGTAGTTTGATCAGGCCGAGAGGCCATATTCGTGTCCGACAGGTTCTGAGGCTCGACCGCCATTAACGCCACATTGAAGCAGCTTCTCCCGCGCTCCAGGCTTGAGGACTCCAGGTCTCCAGCTGCTGCGGATTACGGAGACTCCTGCGAAGGCAGCCAGCCAGCAACCGACGAAAATTGAGGCTGCAGCTGCAGAAGCAAGGCCGCGGTCTTCCAGCAGGCGCACGCGAGGAGAGGCCTCAGTTTAGTCCCACATCGGTAAGCCTCACAACTCTTTCACCGTTTAAATTGTTTTTGTGAATAAGCCTTATCGCCTCAGCACACGGGGTGAGGTCCCCTTCACCCGCCCGATTACCCGGCCTCGTCCGCGCTCACGCCCCGCGGACCTGGCCCGACCCGACTTAGACTGACCTGCACTCCTCGCCCACCACGCACGCCGGTGGGCCTGGACCCGGGCGCGACCCGTACCCGGCTACCCGGCAGCTCTGGGAGAGCTATCCCATGAGAGGATTCTGAGAGAGAGTGACGCCGGGGGGGGGGGGGGGGGGGGGTAGAGTAGGTTTTGCCCACTGACGTAAACTTTGAAGTGTGCAGGCACAGGTAAACAAAGAAGAAGAACCATGGAAGAAGAGAAGAAGAAGAAGGCCGACGAAGACTGAAAGAAGGTGGAGCACTGTAGCAGCGGCGATTTAAGTCGTCTGATTGGAAAATCAGACGACGCCCTGCAGTAAAAGGACTGTAGAGAAAGAAGGAGAACGAAGACGACGTGCCACTGAGCAAGGGATCGCAAGAAGAAAAGCTTTACAGTTGAGGCAGAAAGAAGAAAGGAGAAGCTGAAGAAAGGCAGAACTGAGAGAAAAGAAGATGAGGAGCTCTGAAGAAGAGAAGAAATAAGAAGAACAGAAGGCAGAAAAAGAAGAACACCAGGAGATAAACAAAGAAGAAAAACCAAAAGCGAAAGAGAAGAGAAAACAAAGAGGAAGAAAGAAGAAACCAAATTTTTATCTCTCCCTCTCTCTCTTTATTTTTGTAATATTTTTGTAATAAGAATTTGTATCTCTAGAATACAGTTTGCTCCCTGAGTTCGACCTCGGGAACTCTTTATTTCCGAGTAACAAATTGTATTAAACTGGTAATCACCTCTCTATTCTATACTACGACGGAATAATAAAACTATAGAGGAAGGTCGCCACCAATGCCAGGGAGTGGTGGCTGGTCCACCGAGACGTCAACGACAGCACGTCCACCTCGCCGACCTCGCCCTCGGCTGCGCCCGCGGCCAGTCTCGCCAGTCCCGCGACGAGGCATCTCCTGCAAGGAGACGCGAAACAAAACGGAAACGTCAGAACAGACGGTACCTAACAAAACTTCTAAGAGCTCATGTCAAGAGATATGTTGTGGTGGCTACTCTAGCTATAAACATGTGAATTGATTATTTTCCAGTCAGTTGATTCACTTCTCGGGACGACCTTGCTCTGATACCATCTTGTAACGACCCGGTTCCCGAGTCCTTACGAGACACGAGAACCGGACCGACTCAACTAATCCCAAGACCTAGTCGTCCAACGAGGAAGTAACCAAAAGAGCAATAAAATAAACCACATTCAGCATGAATATAACTAACAGTAAGGAAGTACAGCAGTAAGGAAAGAAACTACTACAGTAGATACCACCACAACAGTAGAACAACATTTATCATATAACAAGAACTGCAGGTAAAGAAAGTACAGCGAAAACAAAAACTACTCACTAGAACAGAAACAAAAGAGGTACAAAAGACTGTGGTAAACTCTACTGGACCCTACTCGGCCCAGCGTCCTCTACAGCCGCCGACCCTGGCTGCTCAACACCTGGTCCTGAAAAAGGTAACGAGTGTAACACGTCAACAAAACGCTGAGTATAGTGGCAACAAACTAAATGCAACAGTAGAGTGTACAGTAGCTGTTATGTTCTATTACTTCCTTTATTTACATCTTTCAATTTTCTCACTATTTCATTTATTTCTCAGATCCTTTACTTGATCTCGAATGTCCTCGTGGGAACGATCTTGATTGCAGTCTTTTCCAAAAGTAGAAGTAGCACGTGGTGCTCTCCTGGCCGAGAGAGTCCCCCGTGGTGATCCTACCCTCAGTCAACCACCCCAAGGTCACTGACAGACGTAACGGTGACTACGGTACGCACGATAAACGCATAGGTAGCTAGCCCGCACTGGCACGCGGTCAGTCGTTTCCGTTAACGGGTGCGCCCAAAGCACAGCACGGAACCAGGGCAGAGCCCTCTCAGTAACAGGGGTCCAACCCCTCCACAGTAACCAAACCGGGGCCTTGCCCCTTCACAGTCCGCGCACCCTCGCCTGACTACCCTGGTTTGCCCTAATGGGCCTAACAAGTCGGTGAAGGAGGCTAGCAGAACCCCGGGGCCCGTGGGGTAGCTAGTACTCTCCTAACACTAGTAGCTCTCCTCGGTACTACGTACACGAGGGCCAACAAGTCGGTACAGAGCGGCCAATCCTAACCCCGGGTCCCTGGGGTGGCTGGCCCCACTCTGCACTAAACAGGTACAGGTACTTCCCTTGGTACTGCGTACCCAAGAGACAGTACAAACTACATCTCAGTTCCATTCCTTTTCATTTCCAGGAGTTCCACTCCTAATTCCCCGTAGGGTTCCAGCTCTTTATCTCAGAACATCATATGTTTCACTTTCCAGTTCCACGTTCTCACAATCCATGATCTCAATCATGTTTCTTTATTCATAACAGGCAGCTGTTAATTCAATTTACAGGCAGCTTTATATTCCTTTCCATTTTTCCAAGACTGCAGTATTATACATTCCACTAGTTTTTCCATCCTAGGGTTCATGTCACATCCTAGGATCTAGCATACAACTAATTTTCCAGCCCTAGGATTCATGCATCACTAGGAGCTATCATTCCATACATTTCTCATTCCTAGGATTCATGCAATGTCCTAGATTCTAGTTATGGTTCCATACTTTAACATATTTTAATAGTAAACTTAAGCTACTCTACCAGGTACAACGGGAGTAATGGGGGCGTGATCGGGAATCCCGCGTGCCTCCGCGACTCCCAAGACTGCAACTGAACGAGGTCCTATCACAAGGATCAAAACACAAGGAGTGTCTCAAAATAGTGTATAGTTACTGTAGACGGGTATAGGAATTAATTCTGAAAAGAACGCAACTCGAATCGCGGAAAACGGAGCCCGAACAGCCCCTAAACGGGTTGAAAAAGACGATACTGTGCAAAATCAGACGTCTGGAACTTATTCCAGACGTCTTAAACAGTGGATCAGAGAATTACCTGTCCAGCGTGGTTTCCCAGACGTCCAGAAGTCTGCGGGGACGTCTGTCCTAGCTCCCAGACGTCCGATGGTCACCCAGGACATCTGGAGGTCGCTCACGCCGTCTGGTACAACTTCCAGACGTCCGATTCGCAAAAGATGGCGAATCAGCGAACCTGCGCACAGCTAACTGCCTCCCTCAGTACGGTCGGTCGACAGGAAGGAAGAAGAAAGCGGAATACGTACCTTTCAGACGTCTGTATGAGCTACCAGACGTCGTCCTCGCCGTCTGCCTATCAACCCAGACGTCTGATTCTGGAAATTTTTCCAGAATCAGGGCGCTACTCGGCCTCCGCCCGCGACGCCGCCCGCGTCGCACCTCGCGTGCCTGCTGCTCAGACTGCAGCAGGTGCCTCTCCGCGTCGTTCCACGCCCCCTGCGCCCTCCGCCGGCCGGCCAAGCCGCTCCGGCGAGCTCGCCCTCACGGCAGAGCTCCGCTCTCGCACGCCGCACCTCCTCCGCGCTCACTGCAACCGCCGCTGCCGCCCTCGCGCTCGCTCGCTCGCTCTCGCGCACAGGAAGGAGAAGAAGGAGGAGACGGGAGGGGAGGCGTGCCTTTTAAGGCCGCGCGAGGAGGAGAGAGGAGCGTGGCAGGTCGCCTGCAGCCGCAGAGAGAGAGAGGGAAAAAGAGAGAGAGAGAGAGGAATCGCGGATCTGCGCGCACAGGCGCGTAGACGAATCTTTCGTGCGAAAATAACTGTTTTCCAGACGTCTGTAAACGATCCCAGACATCTGGGCAGACGTCTGGATGTGATCCCAGACATCTGGTATGACGTCTGGGGCACGCATTCGTTACAATGTATCTCTATTCACATTCTAATTTCTTATTCATATAACAGGCAGCTCGTGATTCAACAGGACAAGAAATCCTCACATTAATTTAAGTATTCAATTACTCACAGTAGGAAATTTAATCACATGCATTCTTAATCTATAGTAAGTGAGGTTTGTGCATCGAATATAAGCATTCAAATTCTCAGTCCTAGGGTTCATCTCATGTCCTAGGTTTCAAGTAGATATTTCTAATTTAGCATACACTTTAATAATTTAAACCACAGGAGCAGAGAGGACCACTCTACCAAGGTGTATGGGAGATATGGGGGCATGAACGGCGGATCCTAAAGCCTTCGCAGGTCCCATGCCTATCACGGACTGAAACCCTATTCCAAACGATTGGTCAAATCAGACATTAATAACTTTGACTAACATATCAACACATCATAACCAACTCAAAATAGTACAGAAATGACTCCAACACATAGGAAATTCCAACAGGAAACCAATGGTACTTCATTTGCATAAAATCAACTTCGTTTGGGCCCCAAACTGGGCCAAACACTCTTCCAGGTTCACCTGAACCAGACCAGGAAGGCTGGTCTAGCTGGACTAGCAGCCTAGTGCCGCAATAAGGCATTCAGACCAATATCAGACGTCTGGGGTGAGTCCCAAACGTCTTAAAAGTACGCAGAACCTCACCTTACATTCCTAAGTCAGTTTCCGATGTCTGAATCCCCTCACAACCGTCTAAGGGTGTCTCCAGATGTCTAGCATTGCTCCCAGTCGTCTGGGAGGGCAGAAAGACATCTGATGATGCTCCCAGACATCCTAAAGTGCCTCTATCGCCATGCCAATGTGCCTTCCCAACATCTTTGGCACCTGCAGGCATGCGCAGAAGACACCTAATGCCCTACGACTGCTACAGCAGGGTCTACAAGCAATAAAAGCTCGGGCAGGGTAAATACCTTGTATTCTGCGTGCTACCAGATGTCCTGAGCCCACTCCAGACATCAGACGACCCCTACAAACGTCTGGCGAATGTCGCAAACGTCTGATACTGCAAAAATATCCATGCGCAAAACCTCCTCACAAAGCTCCTCTCCTCGTGAAGCTCTCCTCCTCGCCCCTGGAGCTGCAGCAGCTACTGCAATGGTGCCCGCAACAACTTCGGGAGCTCACGAAGCTCTCCCTCACGAGCTCCTCCAGCTGCTTCCTCCTCCCAAGCTCACGCTCCCTCTTGAGCTCTTCCTCTCTCTGCTGCTCTCACCCTCCTCCTCCCTCACTCACGGTTGCAAGGTGGAAGAAGGGAAGTAGGTGGGTGGCCATGGAAGCAAGGAGTGGAGGGGGGTGGTGTGGGTGTGGTGGGGGGTGTTTGGGGTTTTATAGGGAGGGGGTAAGGTTTGGGGTACGGGGGGTATGGTGTGGGGTAAGGTGGGGTCGAAAAATTGCACCTGGCCCCACAGAAAAACCTCAGGGGTGTTGAAATTACGCAAAACCCCTCCCGAAAGTCATAAACTCTGCACGGGGTCTTTTGGCGTATGAGAAAATTATGAGAAAACTCCTAAAATTTCAGAGAAACCCAAACAACCCTGGGGAAGGGTCATTTCAGTATTAAAAACTCAAAACTAGTGAATTTGAGGCTAAACCTACTCTCCCCAAATGTACAGCATTTTAAATGGAATTAGATAACCAAATCTCTTGTCTTTGTATACTTGTGTGATTGAACGAACTTGCTCTCCTTGTTGCAAGCCCTAATAGGACCCATTTAAGTAGACTTGATCAATTGTCAAAACTCATTTGACGATACTCTTAATTAGCCCTCCTTAACTTATATTGGTCCAAGGTCATAGTTTACCTCTCCTAAACATATTGTTTCCATGCAATGGAACAAAGGCGGGCAATGTCATTTATAAAATTTCTCGCGATATTCCTAATAGGCTTGAACCTGTCGTGAACTAAGTCATATCCTTAGAGTAAGATGAGTTCATATATAGTCTTCCAACTAAAAAGGGAAGCTACAATCACTCTATGCTTGATCATACCGCTACTACCTTTGAATTAACCAAAGCATTAGACAAGAAACTAGTTTCACATGATCTTTCATTTAGATCTGGAAAAGGTAATAAACTAGCAAGATCGATTGGTCTTTCCTTTATTAAGTGCTAGATGTTCATGTTGGGTTTCTTACGGATCACTCACTGTTTTAATGAAAGTGTACATCGAGCATACCGTATAGCCTCTGATAATTGATGGAAATTTCCACTTCCTTTTTTCCCAACCATACCACTCATCTTTATGCGTTGCTCCATGCATGCCCCAGTCCTACCATTTTGATGGTAAACCCTGGTGGCAAAAATTGATTATTCTCGTTTTTACCATTGGTGGGAAAGCAAGGCAAGGAATTACTCCTATGTATTCTGTTTGGCAAGGAGAATTATTTGGAGGAATTAAAAATAGAAGTAAAAGTAACGGAGAAATTAAGAGGTTTCGATACCTAGTTGGTTTGGTTGTTTTGTATTAAAGGATTTTATTCTACCTGAGGTGATTGTTTGATGGAATAAATTAGAGAAATAAAAGGAAAAAAGTTAGTTAAAGTAAGGAATGGATCATTTTACCCTTGAAATATCACCCATACAAGCAAGGGTAATAGAGCATGGCAACATGTGGATCACAGACGTTAACAATCACAGTAATAGAGTTAACTACTGATTCGACATTTGGATGCCTACCTGGCAATGATGTCAGAGAGGGTGGGAGAGAAGTAGAGCAGTGGTTGTCTTCGCATGAGAGGAGATGGGTTAGGGTACGGAAGGTCACCGAAATGGATGTTGAGCTGGCAAGATAAAGAGTAGAAGAAAATAATTCTTAGTCGGGTTCAGAATTGTTTTATTCTAAGATTTGGGGGATGATTCTGGAATCAGGAAACACCAGCATCAAGTGGGACAAATGTGGAATTAAAACCCTTATTCCACCTTCCAAACAGGGCCTTAGAATGTTAAAGTGAGTGGTAGTTAGATTTTATATATGATCATTGCTAAGGTATAACTAATTCTCCAACACGAGCATTGGCACAATGGGGCCAAAGGAATGTTGGAAGCAGCGGCATGCTTTTGCTTACTTGGAGGAGCCTCCAATCCATTGCCTTGGATTAGTTAAGCCAGAGGCATGCCTAATGCCTTATATTATCTCTACACTAACTCTGCTTGGAAGCTGCTACCTCTTATTTCCAATTTTAGGTAATATTTGCAATGCCTTTTCTTTTCTTCTACAGGCAACAATCTCCCTTTTCTTTACAGGGCCTACAACCTATCTTCTATGTGCTTAGCTGCATGAGGGATAATCCGGAAACAAAGAAACTCTCAAACTTTCAATTCTTCTTCCTCTTCTAGTTTAATCCTTTTTTTATTTTTCAATTGTTGTCATCTCCCTACTAGATTACTCTATGTTTTCCCAAAGGGCAGTTTTAGTTTTGTGAGATCTCCCTTTGTTTACTTGTAGCATTTAGTTGACCTTAGGTTCGGACTAAAATTACGCATTTCTCCAAACTAAAATAAGAAATCAACAAGTTTAGAAAAGCCAAAGTTCCCAATCCCTAAAGAGAAAAACTGCACAAGTAAACATCACTGACCAGTAAACATAATCTCTATTGGTTAATTTACAAATGATCCAATCATCTAACCCTCTTTCTCAACTAAATTCCCCTAGTCAACCCAATAGGTGATCCCAAGAATATCATCCATCCTCTACTAAACGTAAGCATGGATTATCATCTCCTCAAAGGTAAACACAAATAAATGTTATCCCTATTTTGCAAATGCAAGTTAGGTTCTATAACCCGCATAGTAAAGTAGCTCGAAAACTCATCTCTTTCTATATTTCTTCCCCCTTTGACAATTTTAATTATTTTTAATCTCACAATTCTTTTGAGAGAGAGAGATCATTCCTTGAATTTCTCCTGCGTGATATATGGATCGAAATAGTCTTATTTGAAGCGTGGTTGTCTGTTAAGGTGGATGCAAGCTAATTAGGAGACTCGCTCAAGTAGAAGAAACCCTCTATATAAGTACTATTTGTTTGTAGGAATTATGTGATTTATATTACGTCTGAATCTTTCAATTTTTGATTATAACAATCTCATGATAGAACCCTCAATCTCAGGATTATCCAATCCTAAGGGAAAATGTGAGATGAACTTATCCCAAAATTATGTGAGAAAACACCCTCATGCTTTGACCCATAATTCTCTTAAATAAAGAAATTTTAAGATCCCATGTTCATCCCACAATCCACCACTTACGAAATGAATCTCTCCAAATCAATTCCTCGAAACATAAAGGTACCTAATATTGCTTGTAAACAAAGAATTAATTTTGATCGTCTAGCCAGCTTGTCTCCCAACTTTGAGAATTTCAACTTCCCACTCCTTCACCCTTCTTTTCTTCCTCTATTTCTTTATCGTTAATTGCTCGATCTACACACACGTGTCTCTCCTCCATCCACTTCTGCTCGCAGGCTTCTTTTACGACGCAATGGATTTAATTACCATGCCGAAGCCTTTTCCAGGGATATAATTTTTAAATCGAAGGGCATGGTCCTCAGCAACCTTACAGGTCAAATTTTAAAAGGAAAGCTGGTACGGCCATTAATTTTCCCAATATTTTTGACACCCTAACTGAGCAGATCTCCATCACCCTACCCCTTACTTAAGTAGGCCAATCTCCTCATCCCATTCCTCATCATCTCCTTCCTTCCTACCTACCACCACCAAAAATGTCTTCAGCAACATCACTCCTCCTTCCCCTCCTCCTCCTCCTCCTCCTCCTCCTCCTCACCCCTTCAACGACCCTCGCCGCGAGATCCGAGGTACAGAATCTCATCTCAGGCTTCCCCCCAACTGATGTTACAGAAAAACTCCATCCCCAAAGCTCAGTTTTCTTTTTAATCGATCTATTCAAAAGTTTTCCATGGCTAGCTGACTAGATACTTAGCTATATCTATCTCGCAGGAGGGGCTGAAGGGGGACGATGCCGACACGTGCGTGTACACGGTGTACGTGCGGACGAGCACCATCTGGAAGGGAGGGACGGACTCCGTGATCAGCCTCGCCCTCAACGACAGCTCGGGCAACCAGGTGCAGATCCCCGACCTCGAGGCGTGGGGGCTGATGGAGCCCGGCCACGACTACTACGAGAGGGGGAACCTCGACATCTTCAGCGTCCGTGCGCCCTGCCTCGCCTCCCCGCCCTGCGCGATGCTGCTCGCCTCCGATGGCGCCGGCGCGCACCACGGCTGGTACTGCAACTACGTCGAGGTCACCTCCACGGGGCCCCACATGGGCTGCGCCCAGCAGCAGTTCACGGTCGAGCAGTGGCTGGCCACGGACACCTGGCCCTTCAAGCTCACCGCGGAGAAGGACTACTGCAGCGACAAAGTCGGCAACGCCGACGGCGACGGCGACGGCGACGGCGACGGCGACGTGGATCTCGCGTTAATAAAATAGATACCGGTTCTTTTCTTTCTTTTAGCCATGCATACATGTGGTGTTGTTTGTCTCAAGGTAAGGAAGGAGTGGTGAATAAGATATCCGTATGTGGTGCGTCAGTGGTGAATAAGATAAGATTCCGGTTCCTCGGTCCTGTCTCACGTGACGTGAATCAGTATTTTAAGCATGGACCTTAGCTGTATCGGGTGCTGGTTTTTTTCTTTTTCTTTTTTTATTTTATTTCTTCTACCTCTGCTGTTGTTTGTTGTGCTGCCAAGCTCCTCTCTTCGGAAGGTGCGTATGTCCCTTCTTCCACGGGTTACGTTTTGGTGTAAAATGTTTCTTTCCCGTTAATAGATTTGATGAAGTGGGTTGGGATTCATCATGGCTAGACGCCCATAGACTTTATGCGTGATATAAGTGGGTTGTTGTTGCCTCTGTATACATCCATGTCTCCTGTACGATGGCAACATGGATGCAGAGACATGGAGCATCCGTGAGATTTTTTTCTAGTTTATGTTGACGTGGGTGGTTAGAAAATAGTTTCAGGAATGATCAAGTTGACTATATTATGTTTAAGGGTCGATCAAGTATATCTAAGGAAAGCATGAGCGTGTTTGGTATGGATGACGAGGATGCAGTACGAAAAAGAAAAAGAATGAGAAAGACAAAAGAAAGAATGCTATCGGAAGTCTTGGAGTTAGAATTGAGAGAGCAATAAACTTCTTTTGGATAGATGTACGCCTATACTTTTCTGGGTGTGTGTCGGCGTACGTGTTTGTGGGATGGGTGAAGATGCCTACCCACTCCGACAATTTTAAATAAGTAGGGTCGAGTTACATCATCCTATCTACTGGAATTTGTCTTTTTAAGTGGTATAATAGAAGCAAGAGAGTGCATGAAATTGCAATTCGATATGACACTCCTATCTACTAGATTTTCTATCTTGTTACCCCCCGGGACGCGTATATGACACTTCTATCGCCGCACAACTACAAGCATCAAATGTTTAATGGTGTAGTTATTCTAAAACGTCCAAATGTGGAAAACACAGTTGTTAACGTAAAAGGTGGCATGGATAAATTAATTGATATTTCATGTAAAAAATAAAAATATATAAAATTTATTATATGATGATCTTTATCATATTTAAAAAAATTATCATATCATTTTAATGTAAAATATACACATAATAAATAATTTTACATTAGTGATAAATTATTTTATACCGATGATAAATTATTCTAGAAGATTTTACGTTAATAATAAATTATTCTAAGATATCTTTACATCAATGTAATATCACTTTACATAGATACGAAATTATTCCAAAGGTAACTTCACTTATCCAAAGTAATTTTACACCTCTGTAAAGTAATTTTGACCTATAAATATGGAAAGTGATTTCACATATGATAATTGATTTCACTTAAAATTTAATTTTTCACCTTAAAGGTTAGGATTTAGAATTTAAAGTTTAGGGTTTAACTTCACTAAACTTTAAACACTAAAGATTAAACACTAAACCTTAAGGTAAAAAAATTACCTTTCAGATGTAAAATCACTTGTCATAGGTTAAAAAATACTTGAAATTTAACTTTATACCTTTCAAAATAAGATAAGACCAATATAAAGTAGTTCAAAATAAAATTACAACGATACAATATTACTTTATGCAATCTTACCTTACACCTTGCACAAGGGCAAAATAAGGCTCACTCATGTAAAATGATTTTACACCAATATAAAATAATTCTTAATGTAATTTGAATGATTTACACCTATACCAATGTGATTTATTGTTATTTCAACAGTGATGAACTTCACCATGTGAATATTTTTTTTACATCAAAAAGAACATAGATTAGGATCATATTCACACTGTTATGTCAATTTTTACATCAACTTTTACACTTTCCAGCCAACATCCTCTAAAACATTAAACCCTAAACGATGACACGAGCATCACATCCAAATGAATTTTGAAACACTTCTCTTTCGTATCAGTTCGTTAGAATTTACAAAGGTTTGGAACAATACATACATTCGATCACACTTCAAAAGCTCCGGTGATAGCTTAATTTTACGTCAATTTATACCTTCTTCCTTGTATTAAAGGAGATTGCAGGGTCTGATCTCGATGGAAGTCGACAAAATTAGCTAATTTTGTTCCCATACAACTTTATTTAAATTCTAAGCGTACTAGTTGATGGATAAGTATTATTTTTTGTGAAATTCCAAAACTCTGGATTTGAATCGGCGGGGAGGGCCAAATCACAACCATTAAGGTTGGCGTGTCGGCATATTATATCCACGTATGGTATATGTGCAAACGATGAGTATAATATATCTTTTATCATCCATTCCTATATTTTAAGAAGAAAGCAATGGCATGACCCTCCTTAACGCAACCAGGATAACATCACATTAAATCCAACAGCAATGAATGACATGAGACTCAGGCCTAATTTGACAAGAGAGATAATTCATCAAAATAAGGATTAATCTTATTTGATAGTAAAG
This sequence comes from Thalassia testudinum, assembly GCA_037157565.1. Lineage (NCBI taxonomy): Eukaryota > Viridiplantae > Streptophyta > Magnoliopsida > Alismatales > Hydrocharitaceae > Thalassia > Thalassia testudinum. The sequence continues at coordinate 25,561,878 of JAZHRO010000059.1, forward strand.
ATATTTTAACTTAGGTTAGGAAAACTTAACCTGAGATAAATTATTCTAAAATTAATGTAGGATAAGTTATTTTTTAAGGTTATCTTATACATTTTCATATGTTAACTCAAAAAGTTTTCAAATAACTACAGATTAACTTATCAGGATAATTTTTATGATTTTCAAATAAAAATGAAGGATAATCCATCCGTATAAAAATTATCCCACAAAATCTATCATAAAAGAGTGGACAAAGGATCTCCTCGTCATACAGCAGGATGGAAGTGTCCCTGGAGATTGGGCTGCAAGCATGCGTTCATAGAATTTTCGGGTAGGTGATCTTGCAATCTAACACCTATAAAAGAACTCTCGCCATAACACCCCTTCCCCCTTTCAAAGCACCCAAGAGAAGGCAGGTGCTTCTACAACCAAGGCATGAGATCATGCGCCAGTAGAAAGGAATGGTCTCCACATGCTCCACCTCTCCGTCACCTGCTTCATCCATTACAGACAGAAGACAAATTCTTCCAAAAGAAAAGCCATGACCAAAAAGCTTTGACACAGATTCTTGGCCAACCCATCACCAACTGGAACAGAATGAAAATGTTAATGAGTGAGCAAATTAAAATACACTCAGTGACAGACCAGCCCTTGACAAACGTTGCATGCTTCCAGTTTGCAACATTAGGCAGCACGAGTTAGAAGCTGGGAGTTTGGATATATTTTTGCAATGTAAATTGCTAAAGGTAATTGGTCAGCGATATTTGCCAGAGGTCATATTATTCAGGCACTACCATGTAAAGAAAAAAAAAAAGTCTCCTTACCAGCTTCCATCCCAGTAAAAAATGGGACAGCTACAAATGCTTCTTCGTTGAAAACATCTCAAAGATGTCTGAAAATACAATTATTGGGTCCCGGCACCTTTGATTGCATCCACGGAAAAGTTCCACTTTGATCACCCCACAGAAGAATGATGCAAGGAAAGAGATACCCCACACAAGTGCATTTCTTCCTTGTAAAAAGTTACAGTGCACCTTCCATGCTGGTTTGGCTGGTATTTCGAGCACTCTGAAAAAGTTTAGTTGAGAAGCTTTCGAAGTGTATCAGATAGACGGAGATCGCACCTAAACAGACAGTGAAGTTGAAGCTAATCTAGAGAGCTAAAATGACACCTAGAATCTCCAACGGCCCAGGCATAAATTTGAATCTAATTTAAAAAAATAATAATTTTGACAACTTATTAGATATAAGTCCAATGAATAAAAGATAACCACCCAAGCTGTAACCTAAGTCATCAAATAATAATTCTCAATCATTATATTTCACTATTCATTTTCATGAGTTTATTATGTAAAAACTATCTTTTGAGATGTTACAACCTTCTCAACTTGAAATGCTAACAACCACATCAGGATTTATATAATCAATCGATCAATCAATGTAATCCCAATAGCAATGATGGCTCCACTCAGTGTTCAGGAAGTCAGCCGAGTAAGCCAACTATGTGGCCGCATACTCATCAACGATGCGCTCTTTGCACCGAGTATCCTTAGGTGATCCACAAAGCAGGCAGGGCTGACTACTTGGGTCGAATACTCGAGTAATTGACCGATTTTGTGATAAAATATATTTTTGGTCTATTTTCTTCTCTAAAAAAAAGGTATTCTTAGTCTGAATTTATTGTTGGACTACTTGTTATAATTTTAGATGTAAGTTTAGGTTGCATTTTAATCGTTGTTGATGTTTATTATTTATATATTATTTGTCGGAACATAAATCTTAATGAGTTGACTAATTATTTTATCTTTTAAATAAAAAATACAAAACTGCATACTCATCCGCATACCGTATTCTCTCTATACGGTGACCCAACCGAACACGTGCCGCATACTGACTTCCTGAACCTTAGCTCCACTTCATGAGGCACTCTTTAGTCGTTCTATGGACAACCCTCTTCTTCTACCAGAGGGTGTTTTACTCTGATACCTTTATAACAACTCTAGCATAAACCCATATCTAATTGAAAAAAAGTAGCCTTGACAATCTATTTGAGAAACACTAACCTTGACAACTTGTTAGGTACAACTACAAACCCAACAGATCCAAAGCTACTACTTAATATTTAAACCTAAGTTTTCAAATAGTAATTCTCAATTCTTATAGCACACCACTCATTTTCATAAGTTTACTATATGAAACTATCTTTTAAAGTGTCACAGAATCAACACAAGAATTTAGTTTGGAAGCATTAGGATTCTAACGCTTCCACCAACCTTATATAGTAATTACCATTGTTAGATGAAAATAATGAGGCTTATTGAAAAGAGAAATCCTAGCCTCTCTTTTATAGAGAAGAGGAATTGGTTAATTACATAAAGAATTCAAAATAATAAATAAACTAAGGACAGAAAATAAGAAATAAACTCTAGCACTCCCTCTTGAGTTAGAGCATATATATCTTCAAGTCCCAACTTATTGCAAATGAAGCTATGACACTTTCACATAAGTACCTTGGTAAGAATGTCTACCAACTAAAGTTCTATAGACATGTAAGGGATAGTAATCTTCCATTCCATCAATGAATTGTGTATGAAATGACAATCTACCTTAATATGTTTTGTTCTCTCATAGAAGACAAGAATCGAGGCAATATATGTAGCAAATTTGTTGTCACAGTACATAGAAAATGGACTTTCCACAAAAATACCAAGGTCGGCTAGGAAAGAATGAATTCACATGATGTCACATGCAATGTGAGCCATGGTTGTATTCTGCCTTTACACTAGATTGAGTCACAATCATTTGCTTCTTACTACATCATGATACTAGGTTGCTACCAAGGAAGACTACAAACCCAGTAGTAGGCTTCCTATCCTTTACTAACCCAGTATAGTCAACATCAGAGTAACAAGATAGCTTAAAGTACCCATTCTTCCTGTAGAATAAGCCTCTGCAAGGCAATCCCTTTAAATATCTTAATATTGGACAAACATCATTTCAATGACTACAATGAAAATTTTCCATTAACTACTCACTACAAAACTAATGTCTATACGTGGATGGTAAGGTAGACAGTAAAGAAGCTTACCCACAATGCTTCTATACCTGTGAACATCCTCAAAAGGAGAATCACCTGCAGAATTATGCCTCCCTCTCTGGTCTGTTGGAATGGCAAAAGGCTCACCACCAAATAGCCCTGCATCTGCCATGATCTCAAGTGTATACTTCCTCTGTGAAAGTGACATACCATGCTTGCCTCTAACCTCTATGCCCAGAAAGTAATGTAGGTCCCCCAAATCCTTAGTAACAAATGATTCCTAAAGAAATGCCTTCACCTTCTAAATGCCCACTCCATCATCCAGTCAGCATCATGTCACAAACATAGACTACCAGTATAATAGTACCTGTTCTCCTGATAAAAATAGAGTGATTAGAAGTGGACCACTTAAAGTCAATCTTCATCACCTCAGTGCTAAAGCTATCAAACCATGCACTCAAACTCTGTTTTAAGCCATAGATTGCCTTTTTCAAGCATACATACTCCCCCTCAACCTCATAACTAGGAGGTTAGTATATGTAGACCTCCCCATGAAGATCACTATAAAGGCATTTTGAATGTCTACCTGATGGAAAAGCCAGTCTAAATTAATAGAAACAAAGAGAATGGCACGTATAGAGTTGACATGCGCTACAGGTAAGCAATGTTTTAAATGCCTGTCGCATGCTTCTGAAATGGTGATTTTTGGAAGTAGGCCATATCGACATAGGTTAGGTGTCGAAACTCAGGGATTTCGCTGGCATACCAACCTTGTCGTCGACATGCCGACGATATGGTCAATACGGGCAACATATCGACTTGCAGAGGCTACTGCTGCGTTGCCCTTGTTGCGCCTACTACGTTATCGCTGCCACTACCACTGCCACTCTTATTCTTACATAATCAACATTTAATTTTCTTGAAATTTATATCATTTTGATTAATTTTTCCATTTTGTCTGCATGCCTTCGATGTGCCTCCGAAATGGCATATTTTTGAGTCATCGAAATCATCGAAATCTGTCATCAAAATACGAGCGTTTCCATGACGTGCTCTCAACAAGCTCCGGAAATACACAATTAGAAATTCATCTTAATCGATATTTCAAACCTAGCAAGTAAGAATGTCTCGAAAAAATTCACCTTCCATGTCTGAGTAAAACCTTTCGCCACTAGCCAAGCTTTGAACCTATCAATACTGCCATCTGCATGATACTTCACTGTGTAGACCGATTTACAATCAACCACTTTAGCATCAAAGGGAGTAGGCACAACATCCCAAGTCTGACAAGTAAAAGCCTCCATCTCCGTTTCCATAGCCGCAACCCACTTGAGATCTGTAGATGCCTTAATATAAGACTTGGTAATAAGTGTTGTAAAGTGTCTGTGAAAACAGCTACACAAAATAATCCAGATAAGCAATAGAAGTATAATGTGACATAAAAGTGCAAGATCTTATCACTTTTCGTATTGCAATGAGTCTATCAACACCCCTATTGTGGCCCTCCATCGAAGGGGTAGGAGCATTCAAAGCAGATACTGAGTAGGCCTCTTTGCTAGTGGCATCAATACCTAGATCAAAAGGGGGAACAAGTATATGCATGGGAGCAAGCATATTTGGTGGTCTCCTATCCTTTGTAAACATGTGACTAAAACTAGGTGTTTCATCCCTTAGGAGTTAGGAGAAAAAGCAAGAAATCCTCTCAAAGAAAGTAACGTTGGCACAAATTTGATAACATCTACTAACTTGGTCATAACAACAATACCCCTTCTCTATGCAGGATAACCCAGAAAAACACACTTAGTAGCTCTAAGAAACAACTTATCAAGGCTCCTAAAGCTGTAAACAAAGCACACAAAAGCAAGTGTCTAAAGAGGTAGAGGGAATAAATCCTTCTCAAGAAACAATACTTTAAGGGAGTAACACCTCCAAAAATAGATGAAGGCACATGATTAATAAGATAAGAGAACAACAACACCCTAAAAGAACTTAGGCACACTCATGGAAATCAGAAATATGCTAGCAACATCAAATATGTGGTGCAATTTCATCTCTGCAACCCCATTTTACTAACCAGTATGATGGCAAGAGGTTTGATGTATGGTCCCATTTTCCTCAAAAATTACTTGAAAAGAATATTGAACAAACTAAAGGGCATTTGGCAAATATGAAACATTTCACTTTTGTAGAAAAAGAATTTTACACCTTCAGAAAATGTTTATTTATTATATGAAATGGTTCATATCTATCTTTTAACAAAAATATCCTGGGTACATAACTAATATAATCAATAAAAACCACAAAATACTTTTGACCAGAACTAGTAAGAACAAGATAGGGACATCAGACATCAAAATGAACTAACTCCAGGATGTTTTGACTTTGTTGATCCACATGAGAAGGAAAGGCACGTCGATGGTGTTTCACAACTTGACATGACTCACAATCAAAGGTAGCAGAAGAAGAGATGCCAGAAAACATTTAACGTAGCTTGGATAAGGACGGATGACCAAGTCTACAATGCCATAGTAAAGGGTGGGAGGTAATGGATGCAACACCAACAAAAGGGGTGGGGAGATCTAAATAATTTAGGCTACAATGCTCATAGCCCCGACCAATCGTCTATCTCGTCCGGATGTCTTGAAAATAAAAATGATTCTCATCAAAAATAATTCTACACTTCAATTGCTTGCAAATTTGACTAACTGATAGAAGACCAAGAAGAAACTCTAAAGCACAATAAACATCTAATCGAGGAGAATTTCACAATCCCAATGGATGCAACAAGGGGCATGATACAATTCACTAAGGCTACATTTAGCTGGGGGATAACTCAAGGATTATTCCCCGGTTCAAAGGATTCCTAGAAAAAGTCAAAAGAATTAATTCGAAAGACAAAGGATACAACTTATTTCACTACAACAATCAATATCAACATCAAACTATCCCACTACATCACATCAACATCAATATACATTAAAATATATCCACTTCAACATTACATACCCATTAAAATACATTAATTATATCACAGTAATCCATTCACACCTATATCATAATATTAATAAATCATCCACCAATCTCATATCATACTACCAATCGTTTTATCCCACTACTTATTCTTATGCCACAACCAAACACTTCATAACTTATCCCTACAATACTTTATCCCAGTGTAACCCTTATTCTCTTGCCAAATGCAGCCTAGGTAAACAAAAGTAATAATAGTAGAATATGTAGCGGATGTAAGATTAACATCCCTACTAGTCAAATATGTACAGGCACCTGATCGAACCTCCTAAGTAATCGGAAGGTCCGATTTAACGAATCAAGAACTAGCAATCGTAAGAGAAATAAGGAGATTGGTGACCCAACTCCACCATAGGAAGTGTACGTCTGGGGGTTAGGGCAATGCTCCCAAATATTCACTAGTAAAAAGTGGTAATACAATCTCTCTTCTCTCTTAGATTACCTGAAGAAGAGCCTCGAGGGCCTCTATTTGCTATTTATAGTGCTGCAAGATGATCTTGTCGTAGGATCTTCTGCCCAAACACATCCGTTGACAGGGTATGCTGTCATGCTATTGATGGCGACGATAACACCAACATTATCGTCAACATGGGCGTCTTGGATTTTTTCACTGTCTTTCTAACCTCGGTCAAAACCAGATCTTTTGGCGGGTCAGATCTGTCCGAACCCTCCTAAATGCGAGTAGGTCTGGATCCTCCCAAGCGGAGGCAGATCAGGCAGGGCTGAATCCACCTGTTTACTTTGCATCCAGGTAGCCAGAACCCTTCTCGGGCTTTTTCCAGAGTTTTGAGTTTAACGGCACTTTTTGCCCCTCATCATATGCTCCTTACTCTCTAGCTAGCGGATGCTACTGAGAAAGTAGTTAAAGTATTTAAAACTCCGCAGTAAATGATACCCCCAAATGGTTTCTCGAGTTTTTTCATTAAAGCGGGGCGAGCATTTGTCATAGGGAGAGAGTTGTAATTTTAGGCAGCAAGACACCTTTAGTCTTGTGACGCATGATCATTGAAATTAGACTATTGACCGTAGAAGGCGGCTTTGTATTAAAGGGAACGTGGGTTGGGTGCACCTGAGTTCCTGCCAACCTTAGGAGGCAGCATTTAGGTGAAGGGAACGTAGGCGGGTATGCCTGAGTTCTTGCCAATCTTAAGAAGCAGCTTTTAAGTGAAGGGAATGTGAGCAGGTACACTTGAGTTCCTACCGACCTTGGGAGGTGGCTTCTAGGTGAAGGGAACGTAGGCAGGTATGCCTGAGTTCCTACCAATCTTAAGAGGCAACCTTTGTGTGAAGGGAACATGAGCGGGTATGCTTGAATTCCTATTAGTCTTAAAAGGCGACTTTTAAGTGAAGGGAACGTGGGCGGGTATGCCTGAATTCCTGTCGACCTTAGGACGCGACTTCTAGGTGAAGGGAACGTAGGTGAGTATGCCTGAGTTCCTGCCAGTCTTAAGAGGCGGCCTTTGGGTGAAGGGAATGTGGGTGGATATGCATGAGTTCCTGTCAGCCTTAAGAGGCAGCTTCTGGGCACGTCCTCCTGGATTACTGCCGACCTTAAGAGCAACTTCTTGGGAGTGAATGTGACGTGGGCACCACCTTCCGTGAGTGATGGCCAATCACTACGAGATTGATTTGTCTTGTGTGACAAGATCGGCATTAATTGCCGTCATGATGAGGCATAAATGCCTCAAATACCGTGCTTGCCAACGATGTGACCGATTTATTACAGTGTAACATATGTGCGCATAGGCATTTAATACCAGTAATGATTACCAAGGTATCTTTGTTTTGGTGGCATCTTTTGAAATCCACGTCGTATCCAACAGAATTTATTCTCTTCGAAATCTGCACCCTGCAAGGGGGGAATCGCCCATAGCGGGGGTTAGAAATAGGGGGTGTAGGCATAGTTAATGCCCTACCTACCCTCCTACAGTAGCAGAGCGCCTTGCGACGAGTGTACGAATCTTCTTCTCAAGTGAAGCGTGAGAAGGTGTTGTCTTTGGAGACTCTTTCCAACATGGCCATGTTAGGGTTCACGGGCAAGGGTAAGTCCGCTTCATCCTCATCCAGCATCTCGCCTAAGACGAAGGATCTGTACAGCTTTCCTTCTAATTTCCATAGTCAGTCCACCATTAAGGCATTTTTGAGTGAATATGGACTCAGTGGAGTTTCGTTTCATCCTTGTGACTCCTAGAATAGCCTATGCTCCGAAGCGTCTAAGGACTCATTCATTATTTATAAATATGCCATAGAGTATGATCTTTGGATACCCTTGAATCCTTTTTTGTCTTCCTCTGTTATTACTACCTGGCCCCCTCGCAACTTAGTCTCAATTGCTTGCTAGTTTTGAATGCCTTTACCGCTATCTACTTCCATCTGAGGATTGTCCCGCACTTGGGTCTGTTCCACCTACTATTTGAGCTTATACCTCTTAAAGTTAAGAAAGGAAAGACCCCGTCAGGTACCTATACCTTGTACAGCCAGCATACCAAGTACTGAATGGTTGATCTGCCCGATAGTTTGAAGAGGCAACATCATCATTTTTTCTTCATTTCCAACCTTGAGGACCACGGTGTCCCTTACACCTGGCAAGGTCCGCTTTATAAGGACTTTCCACTTAAGCCTGAGGAGCTTGACCCATCTGCGTAGGCAGATGCAGATAGGATTGTTAATTTTAGGTCGATTACCCTCTCGGAGCTCAAGCAGGAAGACGTCCAGGAGGCTTTGTCGTTGGTTGCAGATTCCAATCCTATGCCATGTAAGTAGGGGGGAGGCAATAGCTTTAGAACGCGTACCATCCTCATCCGTTAATCGCACGACCTTTTTGTTGTAGCCTTTGGTCGGTTTGCTCAGCTAGACACCCCCAGGCGTCGAGGCAACGATTCCTCCCACCACGGATTACATCGTGGAGAGAAGCCTATGGAGCAGAGTGAAGGGAGCCAACCCTCCCGCTCTAAGGAGTCCAAGAGGAAAGAGGGGCAGGGAAGCAAAGAGAAAGCGGAGGCCCCTCTGAAGAGTCTGAAGAGGGGCCATGCTGGTGTGCCTCTTTCAAGAGAGCCGGCGACGTCTGCTCCTCAGAGTTCGAGCAGGGCTGAGGCGGAGAAAGCACCAGTGGACTCGTTTGTCCCTTCTGGCCCGCCTGAGCCATTGGAAGGGTTTATACTTGTTGACTCCCCGCCCCCTACCCCGATAGAGGTAGCTTAGACGGGGGAAACCAATGCCTCCAATGCCTCGTCCGGCTCTACCAACACCTTCTCCAGGCTAGCACAGGAGGTGGCTGTCACCGGTGGTTTCTTTGGTGGCAGCATCTTCGAGCAACCAACTGCACGCGAAGCTCAATAGGGGCGAGAGTGCTAATGTACCCTTCCAACTGGGGAGGTCTTAGTGTGATCGGGCAGATAGTTGGATCTGTAAGGGGATCCGTTCTGGAGGGTACTCTTGAAGGCCCCATATCCAGTCAGGTGGTTCCGAATCAAGTGGGCGCTTCGAGTAGCGCCCCTAACCTAGAAAGGCAGGTGATCCGGCACCTAGAAGATGTGTTTTGGGCTACCTCCAGGCTGAGAGGTATGAATTTGAACCATGTGTTATTGCCTCTGAGCGGTAAGCTTCTTCTCGCTCACCCTTGTCTTTTGGAGAGACTTTCTCTTCACACCTATCTATGGTTTTTAACAGGTTGAGGCTCTTGAAACTACCTTTGTCCCGAGTGGCGGTACTCCATCAGGCATCACTGAGCCTAGCTAGCCCATAGAGGCGACTGACATGGCCTCCAAGTGGGCTATGAAGACCAAGGCAAAGCAACGGAATGTTGTCCGCCTTCTTAGGGAGGCTACTACTGCCCAAGAGAAGGCGGAGAAGATGGCAAAGGAGGCCCTCTGTAAGCTCCAGTCACAGCAACAGGCGGCTCGTCTAGTGTCCCGACTACAGGAGCTGACACAAGCCCGCCAAGGTTTGAGGAAGGCGATTTACCTTAGCAAGAAGATGGAGGAAAGTCTCATCAATGCACACAAGACTAAAGTCGTGACTTGCAATCCTCCTGCACCAACGTCCTTTCACTGAAGGAGGTGCAGGTGCTAAGGGCCGAACACTCCTCGATCGTGGAGGGGTACGAGGTGGCTCTCCAAGAAAAGCGCCTTCGCCTAGGCACTACCATCGACAAACTTGTCGAATTGTCGACAAGGCAAGAGAAGACAAAGGTGGTGGTGGCAACCCTGAGGACCGAGCTTGCCAAGGCCCAGTATCTCGTGGAGGACAAAGGCAAGAAGGTACTCAAGTTGAAGCGTGCTGCCCAGCTGAAGCTCGATCTTAAGACGGTGATGGCATTCTTTGCCTTTGACTCGTCTATGGAGGAGAGAGCCAGGAGGCGATCTCGAGGGAGATCAGGAAGCACACCCTGGCACTAGTGCCAGCCCTTCTTAAGGGTAAGCACACTTCAGCAGAGGAGTTATGCAACTGATCTATGGACCAGTTCATGTCTGAGTTTGACCATCAGAAAGTTGATGGTTATATCACCGAGAAGGCTCCTATAGAGCCGCCTGTGGACCAGCCGGGGCCTGTGGGTCAACCGGGAGCTGTGGACCAGCCAGGAAGCCTGTCTATCAGGGGTTGCGGAATCACCAACTCGACCGTTCAGCCCTCCATCTCGTCGCCGCCTTCGACGCCTGGAGCAAATATCTTCGAAGACTAGGAGTGAAGTCACCGAGTCTTCAAAGATAGTGCTGCTACCGTCTTTGTGTCCCCTTGGCCAACCCTTATCTTTTTTTTTATGTAGGCCAACCAAGAATGATGGTCCCGGTGGATGTAATAAACAATATTTTCAATAGAATAAAAAAGAAAAGCTTTTATTTTCACTGTGTTTCCTTTTTATGTATGATACGAGCGTAAATCACTCGCATACCAAGTACAAGGGATCACCTTGCCATCTACGGTTTGCAATTTGTAGAAGTCACACAAACTGTCTTTACAAATTTTGTATGATCCCTCCCACGGGGCATCTAGCTTCCCACTCGACTGGCTTGGCATAGAGACTTCACTTTTGCATAAAACTAAGTCTCCTTCTAAGAACTTCCGCTTACGCACCTGCCTGTTTTAGGTGGTTGTAGTGGCCTCTTTGTACCTTAGCGCTACTTCAAAGGCTTCCTCCATTCATTCACGAGGTCCAAGACCAAGCAGACTTGGTCGTCGTTGGAGGCGTGATCATAGAGTTATGTCAGCTAAGTCGGGAGGACCGTCTCTATGGGTAGCTGAGCTTCCATATCATATACTAGGTTGAACGGTGTGTGACCCGTAGAGGTCTTCTGGCACGTTCTATAGTCCCATAGTACATCCAACAGTTAGTCCAGCCATCTCCCTTTGATCGAATCTAGCCAATGTTTCAGCGCTAAGATGATGGTACGGTTGGTTACCTCCGCCTGTCCATTTGCTTGAATATGACCCACAAATGTGAAACATAAGCGGATATCCCAACTGTTGCAAAATTCTTCAAACTTTTTGCAAGCGAATTGGGTACCATTGTCTGTGACAATGTGTTGAGGTATCCCATAACAAGTTATGACATTTTTCTAGACGAAAGAGACAACTCTATCGGCTGTCGGACTAGCCATGGCTTCAGCCTCAACCCACTTAGAGAAGTAGTCCACTGTCATCAGTATGAACCTTTTCTGAGCTGAGGCTGGTGGAAAAGAGTCTATGAAGTCGATCCCGCACTTTGCAAAGGGAATAGGTGACATGATATGGACTAATTTTCCAGGCGACAAGTAGTGTCGGGTAGAAAACCGCTGACCCTTATCACACTTGGGCACGAACTCTTTACATTGTTACTTCATCTAGGGCTAGAAATACCTCGCCTGGAATAGCTGGACTACGATGGCCTTATATCCTTCATGGTTTCTGCAAGTGCCGCAATGGGCTTCTTGGAGAGCTTGAGATGCTTTCTCTTTTGAAAGGCAACGCAACAAGGGGATAGAAAACCTACGCTTGTACAATTGTCCGTCTACCAAGGTATACCGGGAGGCTTTCAAGCAGAACACCTTGGGTCGTGGTTCCTTTGGGGACAGCTCCCTAGTGTTTAGGTAGGTGATAATAGGCATCATCCAGAGGATTGCTCTATCGTGAACATCTTGGGGCTGAGTATTACTGTCTCCTTCATAGTTTGGAGGCAAATACCCTCCTGGTCAAGAGGAATTGTTGAGGCCAGGCGAGCCAACGCATTTGCAAAGGGATTATCGATTCGAGGTACCTGCCTAATTGAGACGGGCCTAAAGTCGGACAGCTCCTCCTTGACCTTGTCGGCATACAAGATCATGTTTCGATCCCTTGCTTGGTACTCACCATTAACTTGATTGGTGACCAGTTGGGAATCCGTGTAGAGCTCGAGTAAGGAGACACCTTTTGATTTGGCCACCTGGATGCCAGCTAGCATCGTCTCATACTTCGCCTAGTTATTAGATGCTGGGAAGACTAGTTTAATGGCGTACTTATGGGTAGCGATGTCTGAGGCGGTTAAGGCTATGCTGGCCCCAGATCCGACTGTCATTAACGTGCCATCCACATACAGCTTCCAGAGCAAAATGAGGGAGGCATCCGGATCTGTGAATTCCACCACAAAGTCTGGCAAGACTTGCCCCTTCATTGATCTCCTTGGCTGGTATTGAATATCAAATTCGGCTAATTCCATAGCCCATTTTTTCTTTCACGCTAACCCTGTGAGTTTGTATAACATTCGCCGCAGAGGGTAGTTGGACAGAACCATTATAATATGGGCTTGGAAATATGGCCGTAGCTTCCTAGCGGCAATCACCAGGGCTAGCCCGAGTCTCTCAATCACCATATACTTAGCTTCTGCACCTTGATAGGTTTAGCTAATAAAGTATACTGGTTGGTGTGCTCCTTTAACTCACCGACTAAGATGATGCTAACGATAGTTATGGACGCCGCTAGGTACAAGGAAAGAGCTTCCGAGCTTAAGAGCCATCAGGATAGGGGGATTTCGAAGTGTCGCCTTGACTTCCTCTAAAGCCTTCTAGCAATGAGTCTAGTGGGCGGCCGTGTAGTTCTTGCCCTTTTTGATACATTCAAAGGAAAGGTATTTATCGAAAGACCAAGACAAGAATTAACCTAAAGAGGTAATTTTGCGAACTAACGACTGCATCCCTTTCAAGGTACTTGGTTGTTGCAAGTCCATGATCACCTGAATTTTCTCGGGGTTGACTTCGATTCCTTTGTTGGAAACCAAGAAACCCATGAATTTCCTGACTGTTACCCCAAACACACTTCTCGAGGTTCCGGAGAAGGCGAGTGCTCCTTAAAACCTGAAACACATCTTCTAAATATTCCAAGTGTTGGAGGAAGTTTGACCCCTTTACTAGCATATCATCTATATACGTCTCAAATGATTTTCCTATTATGTTAAAAAAAATCATGTTTACAAGGCGTTGATAAGTTACTCCAGCATTTTTCAAGCCAAAGGACATGACTCCATACTTAAACAGACCACAATCTATTATAAAGGAGGTATGAGGTCTGTCTGTTGGAGCAAGGTTGATCTGGTGGTATACATTGTAGCCGTCAAGGAAAGACGTGAGATTATCCGCTGCAGGAGTCCACCAGAGGGTTCACCCTTAATAAGGGAAACTCATCCTTTGGGCAAGCTTCATTGAGGTAAGTAAAGTCCACGCACATGCGCCATTGGCCATTGGCCTTCTTCACCATCACCACATTCGAGACCCAGGTCGGGTACAAGGACTATTCAGTAAAGTCGACTTCCAGGAGCTTTTGAACTTTAGCATCAACCGCATACTATTGATCGGCTAACTTGTGCCGACGTGCTTGTTTGACTACCCGAGTGCCCGCCTGAATATTGAGACGGTGCTGAATTAAGGACAAATCCACTCCCGACAAGTCACTGGCGGACCACGCAAAAACATCCACGTTGGTCCCCAGCAGGAGTAGCAACTCCTGAACTTTAGAGGGATCAAGGTTTGCTCCTACGTGGATGAGCTTAGTAACACCGCCAGGGTAAAGTTGTATGGATATGGCTAAAGAGCTTGACCGGAGTTTCGAAGTCGCTGGCAGATCAGCCGGGTTCTCTTCCCGTTGGATTACCTGGGCTTGGCCTCTTTTCTTCCCCCATTTCTGTGGCTTGGGGGATCTTAGCTCCATGGATCGTTCTAACTCAATCCTCAGGAGCTCGCGCCCAGCCGATTGATCCCCATGCACTATCCCCACCCCGCGAGGGGATTAGGAAAGCATGAATTGGAAATATGAAAAGGGGATCAAACAGAAAGTGTAGGTCATCGGGCGACCAATGATACCATCAAAGGCCGCCGTCAACCCGACCACTATGAACGTAGTCGTTCGGTTGATATGCCTGTCCCCGTCGCAAACGGATAAGGGAAGGCTAATCCTTCCTTTGGTATCACTTTATGATTGCCAAACCCTAGGATTGGGTGAGTTGATGGGGAGAGGTGCTCTTCTTTGAAGCCCAATCCGTATAGCACGTTCGAAAACAAAACATCAACGACGTTGCCTTCAACCACCAGGAGTCTAGGCTGTGTTTGCCCTGCCAGCAGAAGTGTCACTAGGAGCAAGTCTGTGTGTTCTGCTGAATTGGGCAGAGAGGCAAACAGCCTGGAGGCCACCTGTTTGACCGTGTTCCTCTCACCCCACTAAAGAGCGAGGAAAGTGCAAGGAACCACCTGGTGGCCCTGCCCAAAGGGAGTGGCTTGCTGGCTCGGGATGGCGTTGACCCCTAAGATTACCTCAACCCCTACGCCAGTGGGCTCAGGTGGCAGGAGGTGAGCACTTTAGGGCAACGCTGGCATCGTCACCAAGACTTGTCGGTGGTACTCTGCCGGGGGGAGCCAGGGTGACACCACCTAATCAGTCGATCGAGCCATGGATCCGCCTGACTCCTAGTCTGTGGTGAAGACCATGTTAACTCCCCAGAGCTGCTAGAGCTTTTATTTGTGGTAATCCTCCGAACCCTCTATAGGTCTCTTCCCCTTATCTTGGCCCTCATTCCGCTTGACGAAATGGGCCAAGTTTCCATACCAGATCTAGTACTCAATTTGATCGCGAATATCCTGACGGTCTTCGGTTGCATAATCCCAAGCCCTGTGGTACTTGCAATAGGACTCGAACTCAGCCTTCTTTTTCATGTGTTTAGGCGGGGGTAACAAGTCATTATCCATGGACTAGACCGCCAACACGGTCGCCTAAGTCACGGCCAGGTAAGTGTATTCTTTTAAAAAATCCCTCCTTGGTTGGCGAGGCCCAGTGTTCCAACCCTTGGTGGGCCGATCGCTTCTTTAGTCATGGAGGGTAGCCTTTCACTTGTTGAAGTGGCTACTCCCACGAGTGGACACAGGGGCAAGTTCCCTTGGGGTCCTTTCCTCTATGGGACCGGCGTCATCGCCGTATCCTTCCACCAGCTGGCTACGGGAGCGAAAGGAATCATCCTACGTCGCGAACCTTGTAGCTCCATGTCTCTAGGCAGAAAACCATCAATGTCATACCAGAACTTCTGGGTCAAGAGACCCGACTTTAAGTAATGGATGGCTATGGTATTGCAAGGCCTCTTGCACTCGAAGTACTGGACCGAAAATGCTAAGTCTTCCGCTGCCTAACTTCTGACAGCCTTTCTAGGTCGTCTCTAACCCTTTGCTGCCCGGCAAAATACGAGCAGAACTTATCTACTAGATCTTGGAAGCAAGTAATCTGTCCAACTGGTAGTTCATTAAACCAATCATGGGTCATACCGGACAAATATGACAGGAATACCTGGCAAAGCACCCCATCAGGGTAGCCGTGCACCAGCATCATTTGCCGATAACTTCTAATGAAACTATTAGGATCCGTCGTCCCGTCATATTAGCCCATGACATGCTACTTAAATTCCGACGGGGAGGCCGTCATCACCTTCTCAGTGAAAGGGTAGGTGATGATGTATGCATGCAGGCGTATGCCGCTCATTGTCTAAGTGACCTGGCGAACAATCGAACAATCTTTAGTATAGAGCCTCCACCACTGGTGGACAAAGGGTGAGTCCCTGATTGCTCCCCTAACGAAGGCGAGGGTAGGGCTTTTGGCGGATTAGAAGGAACTTCCCATTTCTGGCTTCAAAGCTCACGTTTTAGCTTCTCGAGCTGTTCACGCAAACGGGTATTCTCTTCCACCATACGACGCCACTTCAGTTGCTTGTCCTCGGGGCTCGAACCTTGGGGCTCCTTCGTTTGGGCCTTGCCGAGCTCCCTGATCTATTTGATTTAGTGGAGCTTGTCGGCGATGAATTGGTGCTCCACCTTCAAAACACGCCAACTTGGCCCCATCCTCCTCCCCCACCTACATCTCGAGGAGACCCTGTCCAGGGGCCTTGAGCAGCTAGAGAGGTTAAGCCGACTTCTCTTTACTAGGGTCGACGTGTTGAGAGTGTCCCTTAGACACTGAGGCATTGAACCCTGCCTGCACTGATGCCTTTTTAGGATTAGTGCGAGAGGAGTTGCGGGTTGTAGAGGCAATCGGAAAGATTCAAAGACAATGTTATCAAATAATAATCGTTTCCCACAGGCAGCGCCAATTGATCAAACCTCCTAAGTAATCGGAGGATCCGACTCAACGAATCAAGAACTAGCAATCCTAAGGGAAAGAAGAAGATTGGTGACCCAGTTCCACCACGGGGGGTGTACGTTTGTGTGGAGGGCAATGCTCCCGAATATTCACTAGTAAAAAGTGGTAATACAATCTCTCTTCTCTCTTAAATTGCCTGGAGAAGAGCCTCGAGGGCCGTTCTTTGCTATTTATAGTGTTAGGAGATTATCTTGCCGTAGGATCTTCTACCCGGACACATCCGTTGTCAGGGTATGTTTGTTGTCAGGCTATTAATGGCGACAGTAACACCGTCATTATCGTCGGCATGAGCGTCTTGAACTTTTTCACCATCTTTCTGACCTTGGTCAAAATCGGATCTTCTGGCAAGTCAGATCTGTCCGAACCCGCCTAGATGCAAGCAGGTTCGGATCCTCCCGATCTGCCTGTTTACTTCACAGCTGGGTAACCATATCCTTTTTCAAGCTTCTTGCAGAGTTTTGAGTTCGATGCACTTTGTGCCCCTCATTAGCACCCAAGTCAATGATCCAATCAAAGTACCTGTATAAGTGGCATTTGTTGCAGTACATGTGGCAAGTGCAACAATAGAACAAGAGGAGTGTGGCCCACTCCTTAAAAACTGGTGCAGACAATCCAACTCTTTCGTAGTGAATGAAAAGCTAGTATGATCAGAGACCACTTTTGTATCAGTAAGAGAATCAACAACAAATGAAGTTTGGTTAGCCCAGGCAGGCCTCCCAAACTTCTCCCAACAGCGATCCGAGGGATGGTTAGTCTTCTAGCAGTGGACACAAGGGGGTAAGATTGTCTACCACGACTCCCATTATGTCCTCGTCCTCATCCTCGTCCACCAGAATGACTACCTCTTTCCCCAACTATAGCAAGAGTAGTTGTCTCAAGCACCATCATAGTAGCAAGTGGTGCAGAATCAGCATCAAATTTCTGAAGACAGTTGTAGACTACTTCAAGACTGAGAATTGACGCAGCAAATAATATCTGGTCCCTGGAAAATCGATATCTGGCAAACAATCCATTAAGAAAGCCGTAAGTCTGGCACTCAGCACGCTTTGTAACCTTCTTGTCACAATAGGCAGGTTATAAAAATAGTTCCTCATTCAACCCCTCAAGCAAGGTAAAATAATCAACCAAAGACATCTCCCCCTGGTTAGTGCTCTAAATCCTCCGATAAATGTCTACCCACAGTCAAGCATAGAATATCGTCACTCCAGAACCTCCCAGATGTCTTTAGTGATCTTCTTATACAGCAGATTGGTTGCTATCTTCTCATGACCCAATTCATGACTAAATGTCTTTCTCCCACTTTTGATATTTGTTATCCTTAGCATTAGGCGCACCATCTGTTAGAGCATTGAGTTTCTAATGTCCCCCAACAAAAATCTGAGATGCTCTCGACCACAAAACATAATTCAAGGACCTTGTCAACTTTATGGTTGTCTCTTGAACCAAGGCAGAAGCAAAAGACCTTAGGGTGTGTTTGGGTGCAGGTTAATGAGAGGGTTATCCCCCCTCTTGCGGGGTTGAGACACTAATTTAGGAGGGATTAGGTGGGGGCAAAGGAGGGATGGGAGGGAATATTCCTTTTCAATTAACATTCCAATCAAATCATTTTATTACATCACATTAATATTAATATATATTAAAATATACCTACTCTAGCATAATATATTCATTAAAATACATTTATTATATCACATCAATCCACTCACACCCATATCTTAATATTAAAAAAATATCCACTAACATCACATCACAACACCAATCATTTTATCCCACCATTTATTCTTATATCCCAACCAAATACCCCTCTCCACTTATCTCTATAGTATTTTATCCCGATATAACTTTTATCACACATCCAAACACAGCCTTAGTCTCTGAGGCAAAGGTCAAAGCACTTTCAACCATGGTTTAAAAAAATGTGCCTCGAGATGCCAGAGGCATACGGCTCGAGGCAAGGCGACTCAAAAAAGCCTTAAGGCGGTAGCCTCAACCTTCAACGGTGAGGCGTATGCCTCAAGTATGCGAGGCGTAGGCGAGGCATTGCTAAGGTACCACTTCAATATGTGAGGGTTTATAAGTTGTCATGTGACAAGCACATGATATCTATTGAGGGTTTAAAACCAAGACATAACAAGAAAAAAAAACCCTAATCTATCACCAACTCTCCCTCGACCCTTAATACCATCGACTTGGAGCTTCTTATGGGTTGTAGCAGCATCAGAGGAGGAGCATCATCGGTGGCCGCCAGCATCACCCAGCATCGCCTTAACTATGGCCATAGGTAAGGCGATGGAATTAAACTTCTTTATTTCATTGATTTAAGTCACTTAGGTAGTTTTTGTTGGTGTATTAAGTGTATTGAAATGGATTTTTGTTGTTGGCACACTGATTTATTTGGGATTTTTTAATTTTGGCTCAAAAGGATTTTGTTATTTCGATCATTTAACTTTGTTGGATTTATTTATTTATCAGATTTAGGTCATTTAGGTTACTTATTTGATTACTGATCTTAGATTATATTACACCATTTACATGTTTGGAATTATGTTTAAGTTAGGTCTTTTAGGTTCATTTCTTTGTAGGTTATTAATTTACCATGTTATATGATATTAGGTAACTTGCATCATACATGTTTATGATGTTAAGAAAAGAAATGTTTCATACACTTCATTTTAATATATGTTTTAACTTTTAAGCCTCCTAATGGTTTGAAAAGTTGATTTAGTTGTGCTTTAGTTATGGTTTCTAATCTCCTATATTGCATTGATGTTTATCTTTTTATTTAAATATCATCTCTAGTTAGTTTCGCCCTTTTAATGTTGTAATAGAAAAAAATGTTATGAAAATGTATTATTTACATTATTATTTCCTTATTAGCACTTAACAAGTGTATATCATATCATTTTTCTATGTTTTCTATACAAATCTTGAAGCTTACACCTTGCCTCGATAAAGGCAAACCACCTCGATACCACCTCACATTTTTTAAAACCTTACTTTCATGAGAAGATCACACCACACTAGAGGTCCAAATCACTCAAAAAAAAAAAAATCTGCAGCATCAGTAGATCATACCGGCACCACGCTAGAAGTCCAAATTAGTCATAAAAAAATTTGCAGCACAAGTTGATCATAACAGTAGAAGCACGTGGATATTCAGACCATGGTATTCACATGCCAATCAGAAGTAGAATTAAATCTAACTCCAACAGCAGCAACAGTCCCCCTCAACAGGCGAAAGAGGGCACCCGATCAAGTGCACAATCAGCTGATAAGGGCCACGCATGTGCATAGGACCCTTGAATCTTCCCAATAGAGCATCGCCCAGCCTTGGAATAGGCTGACAACGACCCCCAGGGGAACCACCACCGCGCAGCAGGCCAGTGGGGTCACCGGCGAAGGCCCAGCAAGCACATCACCCAAGGTGGGTGGTAGCGTTGGAGGAGAAAACCCCCCCTGGTGGTCATGCCATGGAGATGCAACACAAAGATGGCAAGAAGAGGGCTCTAGATCTCGATTTTAGAGCGTGAATGAGAAAATCTTGGGTGGTATTTGATGGGACATTGGAACACTAACCTAGGATCACCCTCCTAATACCATGTTGGATGAAAATGATGTCTTATTGAAAAAAAAAAAAAACCCTAACACCTCTTTCATAGAAAAGAGATATAGGTTAATTACATGAATAGTCCACAATAATAAATAAAGTAACAAGATCAGAAAATAAGGAAAGGAAAAATATAAGAAATAAACTCCAACAACCACCATCCTACTTCATAAAGTAACTAATATCATCCCTTACGTGAGAAACCATATAAGAAGCATGTAGACAATGGCATGCCAAAGGATCTGCAGCATTGTATATAATTAATGTAGAATTCTCGATGGGGACAGCAGGTTCTTCTATCAATATGAAAAAAGACATGGCTGTCTCATGAGCCTGGTTCACCTCCACCCAACTTTGGCCATCTTTCCATCAATCAGTTGACCATCTTGCAGCTAGCAACGATTGTTCACACTTCACAGTAATCAGTGACTTCACAGAACTCTAGAAAAAATCTGAAGGTTGCTTGCATAGCTCTGAGCCAGAGGAATTAGCAATAAACAGGTTTTGACATAAGTGATGTCTATGGATTTTGTAGGATTTACCACAATCTGACCTGCAATGTTTTTCATACCTTTGTGGGGGACCATGCATCCTTTTCACCAAAGTTGCAATCATGCACTCCATTTGTCACGGTAGTGTCTTTTTTGTAATTCAGTTGACATATTCAAAATAGAACTCCCTACACACGTAGGTGGGAACTTTTTACAAACTTGCAACGGTCCATGGCAATTAAGAAAAATTATGATACCCCTATACCCTCGTTTACAATTCATGAGCAGTTTCTTGGAGGATAACCCAAGCACATGTCAAATCCAATCTACTCAGATCCCCTGTTTTGGCGACTCTACATCAAACCCAATCACTTCTGAGAAAATGAAAAGAGAGCAGGAACTCAAGCGTAATTGGTATATAGTAACCATCAAAGAGAATATGCATGTTATGATACTTTTAAGTACCCAAAAGATCTAAGGTCAACGTTGGGAATAAAAGAGGCCACGTGGCAGCCAGCCAGACCATGTGGCACTGCCACGTGGCAGCAGGATAGAAGCCCTCAGGGCTGGTGGCTAGGTGGACTAAGGGTCCTAGTTTTGATTTGCTTAAGTCTCAAATTTTGTTATTTTGTTAAGCTGATTTTAGGAAAGTTATTTTTAGTTATTTGTTTAAGATTTATTCTTTCTTATTTAGGAGATACGTTTAGTTTATTTCTTAGTTTAGAGGATATATTTTCTCTACAAAAAAGAGTATTCCTATTGTATTTGTTTCTTGAATTAGCAATAATATTTTCAATCTTCCAAAACTCCTCTCCCTCTCTTTCTACATAGCAGTCAGCCATCCAAAGGCAATCGAGCACCGTAGAAGTCGACCACCTCAGCCTCTCAGCCTCCCTCAAGCAGTCGATGGCTGCTCTCCCTGTTCCAACATGGAACAGCTCCTGTTAGGTTGTTTTTCCACACACCAAGGGAGCATCCACACTCCACGTGCACCAATCTTAACATGGTACCAAAGCCTTCCATCTAAGCTCTTTTGGCTTGTGTGTGTTCGTGACCACACACGTGTGGTTTCCATCACCAACAAATCTTCCTTGACAAATCCAACGCCTTATGCGGAGAAGGAAGATCATAGAAGATGATGGATGCCACTGCTACGGTCACCGAAGCTACATTGTCAACAAAGATGATAGAGTTAAAAGCCCAGAAAAGAGAAAAGGAGATCTATCTAATTACATGATTTGTGATCTTCATATTGACGCTTTATATCTGATTTTTTACTTTCCTTCAAAAGAGAGGATCTTCATAGAGAAAAGATGTCAGAAGATTCTTTCCTAAAGATCCAGGATGTAGAGGTCTCACAGTGGGGCTACTAGCACCTCACATGTACTCTCTCACACCTACCGACCTTGAGAAGATACATAAAGAAGAGCATACCATGGCCGTCGTCGCCACAAGTATCGAGGTTGCAACAAACGCAACAACTCGAGAGGTAGCAAGAGATTACATCGTGGCTCCTTCCGAAGAAGAGAGACAAAGACAACGACGATTGTCACGACTATTGAGGTTGTCACAGAAGCAACGACTTCGGAAGTCGCAATAAGCTACACCATTGACTTTTCCAAAGAAAAGATCGAGAGCACGACTTTCGAAGAACAAGAATGGTAGGGCATCTAGCCTCACAAGTTTAAAGACTAAGTTATCGTCCTCCCGACCTCGACTTGAGGGAAAGTGTTGGGAATAAAAAAGGCCACGTGGCAGTGCTAAGTGACAGCAAGATAAAGGCCCTCAGGTTCGACGGCTAAGTGGACCAAGGGTCCTAGTTTTGGTTTGCTTAAGTCCCAAATTTTGTTATTTTGTTAAGTTGGTTTTAGGAAAGTTGTTTTTAGTGATTTGTTTAAGATTTGTTCTTTCTTATTTAGGAGATAAGATTAGTTTGTCTTTTATTTTAGATGATAATATCTCTCTATAAAAGAAAGCCTTCCTATTGTATTTGTTTCTTGAGTTACCAATCATACTTCCAATCTTCCAAAAACCCCTCTACATAGCAACCAACCATCCAAAGGCAGTCAACCACCATAGAAGCCAACCACCTCAGCCTCTCGGCCTCCCTCAAGCAACCGGTGGCTACTCTCCTTATTCCAACGTGGAACAGCCCCTGTTGGGTTATTTTTCTACAAGCTAAGGAAGCCTCCACACTTCACGTGCGTCAATCTTGATAATCTGAAACAAGAGCATTAAGTAGGAATCGATTATACTTTGGGTTCACTTTCGAAATGAAAAAGCAGAGATATGCTATCAGAGGAACCACAAAATATCCTCAACGGCCCCTGCTGAAGCATATTCCAAAAGCTGCTGTAGATTATTCTCTCATCTTGTCCTTCATGTAACGAACAGGCAGCCTGTGCTATTTAACAAGGCCGACTGCTACTTGTGTATTACAATATAGGCAGCATTATTTCCTCCTTGTTTAGCTAAATACCCTACATTATTTGTCATGGTATCGAAGCAAATATGAGTAATGTTTCTCGTCATTTGAAGCTGCAGACAATGGACCCATCAAATCCTATAACAGCTCCAGGTGGTATTTCTGGTGTACCATCTGCTACAATTCACACATGTGTTCCTTACAAACTTTGCCCCACCATCATCTATGAAAGGCGCAATTGCTTCCCATTTTAACAGCATATGATCTTGTTGGGATCATTGATGGCACTGAGGCTGCTCCACCTCAAACTCTCACTGATGCACAAGGAAAAACTATAGCCAATGTTGCTTATCATAAATGGCACAGGAGAGACCAGCTCGTTATGAGCTAGCTTATTTCCATTGTCTCCGAAGGTATATGCTCCTCAATCTCCTTTACATCTGCACGTGAAGCATGGGTGTTCCTAGAATGATATTTTGCTACTCACTCACATTCCAGGATTCACCACTATCGCTATCAACTGAGTAACCTTAAAAAAGGGGACCTCTCTATTATTGAATTTGTTAACAAAGCTTGTGAAATAGCTACAAATCTTGCTGTCTGTGAACAGACCCCTACTGATGATGAATTAATTTCCGCTATTCTACATGGGCTCAACCCTGAATATGAATCTATAACTACTGTTATTAATGGTCGTCCTAGGGCCTGCTCACTTGATGAAACTCTTGGACTGTTACTGAGTCATGAGCAAGACATCCAAAAAAATCAAAAACTTACAGAAATTAATCAAATATCACATAGCAACCAAGGAAGGGGGAATTTCTATCATGGTTTTAGAGGACGGTTGGGACGTGGTGCCCATGCTCCTACCCCATCTTTTCAGTCAGGACGAAACTATTCTAATGCATCAAGGAGTGGCTATACCAATTCTCGTGGACGAGGTTCCCGTCTACCCTATCCACATCCCTGTCAAATTTTTGGTAGGAACAACCACACAGATTGATGATACACATTCCCCTCAAATGAACACCATTGAGCACTCCACGCCCATCCAGATTCTAGTACAACGCACCACCTTACTAATTCGCTGGCTTCATTGGACATCGCAAATGAATATTCAGGAACTAATTAAGTGTTATTCGGCAATGGTCAAGGTCTGTCCATAGCTCTCATTGGTTCTAAAATTATTCCCTCACTGTTTAAACATTTATTTCTTAATGATGTCTTACATGTGCCCAAGGCTTCCAAAAATTTACTATCAATCCAATGATTTCCTACTGACAATTCCTGCTATTTTAAGATGTACCCTCAACATCTCATGGCCAAGGATCGAAGAACAAAGAAGGTGCTGCTTAGAGGAAAGGCAGTTGGAGGACTTTATAGACTTTGGTTACCATCTTCTTCAACGTCTATCGCTGCTGGTTCTTCTTGCTCCCCGATGGTGTGTTTATCGGAAAAAGCCACTTGTGACATATGGCATTCTCGCTTAGGACATTCAAATAAAAATGTAATCAGCAATGTTATCTCCTCTTTTAATTTACCTACTGCTACATCTGTTTTCTCTGACGTTTGTGCTACTTGCCAACTGGCAAAATCTCATCACCACTCCTTATATCAGACAAATACTATCAGTGAGGCTGCTTTTCAAATAATATTCTCTGATGTTCAGGTTTCCCCGGTTGTCTCCTTTAGAGGCCATAAATAGTGTTACTTTTATTGACGATTATAGCAAATTTGTCTGGGTATATCCCATGTATACTAAAGATCAAGTCTATGATATTTTTATTCAGCTTCATACATACATCAAGACACAGTTTGGAACTGCAGTTAAAACCATACGCACTGATGGTGGAGGTGAATATATTAAAGTTCATAAATGGTGTGCTGCTAATGCGGTTCATCATATCATTTCTGCCCCACACACATCGGAACAGAATGGTGCAGAATGGTGCAACGGAGCGCAAGAACAGGCATCTTACTGAGGTTGCTCTAGCTCTTTTATATCATGCCAATGGTCCTCTCAGCTACTGGCCTTTAGCCTTTCAAACTGCATCTTATATTATTAATCTTCTCCCGTCCCCTGTGACACAAAATACAGCGCCATATAGTCTACTATTCCAACAAGAACCAGATTATCGCTTCCTGCACGTATTCAGTTGTGCCTGCTATCCGTTTCTACGTCCTTATAACAGGCTCAAATTTCAACCCCGATCTTCACTTCACATTTTCATGGGCTACAATTCTCACTATAAAGCCTACACGTGCCTCAATCCTGTCACTAAGAAACTCCTTATTGCTCGGCATGTTACCTTTAAGGAAAGTTTATACCCATTCAAACAAACACCACCATCAAATTCGCCACCCCCTACAGCAGTCATTCCTTCCTTCCTTCTGCTGCTACCATGTAATTTTCCTCCACCTTCACCTCTTCCATCTATCCCTATCCCTCCAGAAAACTCCGTTCCACTTACGTCAGAACCACCTTTATCGCCACCACAACAAACCCCCGCTCCACCTCCTATCAGCTCTACCACTCTCATTCCTAGCCCCTCCTCGTCCATCACTCCTCCACCACCATCACCGCAACAAACTCACCCTATGGCCACTCATCCCATGCATGGCATTAGCAAAAAAAAAAAGGCCTTCTTGGCATCTACTCATCCTCTACCACACCAACTTCATGTTCTTTATATTGAACAAGAACCTACATCATTCACTCAAGCTGCTACACATAAACATTGGTTGGATGCTATGGTTGAGGAATTTTATGCCTTACAAAAAAACCAAACGTGGACACTTGTCCCTTGTCACCCAAATATAAATATCGTTTGTAATCATTGGATTTTTAAAATTAAGCGTCATCCAGATGGCTCCATAGCCTGCTCTAAAGCACGACTTATTGCAAAAGGATTCCATCAAATACATGGCCTCGATTATAAGGACACTTTTAGTCCTGTGGTACTCAATATGGCGCTTATGAAACAATGGCACATTATTCAATTAGATATTCATAATGCATTCTTACACAGACATCTTGATGAGGAAGTATATATGGAGCAACCTCAGGGCTTTATTAATCAAGATCAACCAGATTTTGTATGCAAATTACACAAGTCCCTCTATGGCCTTAAACAATCTCCTCATGCGTGGTTCACTTGCCTAACACAGTTTCTAAAGCCACCTAGCTTTGAAGGCTCAAAAACTGATACCTCATATTATATTTTCAAGTACTTGGGGCACTTCACTTATTTATGTTGATGATATACTTCTGATCAGTTCATTAGAGTCACAGTTGAATATTCTACTTGCACCACTGCAAAATGAATTTCCTGTTAAAATACTTGGTTTCCCAAATTACTTTCTAGGTGTGGAATTCTATAAAACATCTCAAGGCCTTCATTTGTCACAACAAAAGTATTTAGCGGAGCTTCTTATTAAATTTCAATTTGATGGAGTTAAAGATCTTCGAACTCCCATGTCTACAAACCAACCTACTCCTTTGGCAGCAAAAGATTCCAGTCAAGGTAATGTTACCACTTACAGACAACTAATTGGAAGTCTCCAGTATGCTACATTCATTTCATTTGCGGTTAATAAACTCGTTCAGTTTATGCATAAACCCACTGACAGTAACTATATGGCCTTGAAACATCTCTTGCGATACATTAAAGGGACTTTGAGCTAAGGCATCTCAATCTGCGCCAAAAACAATTCGTCTCTTGTTGCTTTTTCTGATGCCAATTGGGCCAGCAGTATTATTGATCGTCGCTCAACTTTAGGGTATATAGTTTACTTCGGCAATAGTCCAATCTCTTGAATGTCCAAGAAACAACCATGTGTTGCTCATTCCTCCACTGAAGCAGTATCGAGCCATCGCTGATGCCACAGTTGAGATCATTTGGTTAAAATCGCTGCTAACTGAAATTGGTCAGTCTTTGCCTATTTCTCCTGTCATATGGTGCGACAACATTGGCCCAACATATATGTCTCTTAATCCAATATTTCACGCTCAATCCAAGCATGTGGAGATCAATTACCATTTTGTCTGTGAGCAAGTTGCAAAAGGTCACTTACAAGTCAAGTTTATCTCCAGTAAAAATCAAGTTGCTGATGTGTTTACTAAACCATTAGCAGCCTCTCAACTCCAAGCGTTGCGTAGCAAACTTTAGGTCATCCCTCGACCTTCAGTTTGAGGGGCAGTATCAGCGGAACAACAAAATATCCTCAACAGCCCCTGTCCTCAACAGCCCCTGCTGAAGCAATTCCAAAAGCTGCTGTAGATTATTCTCTCACCTTGTCCTTCCTGTAACGAATGGGCAGCCTGTGCTATTTAGCAAGGCCGGCTGCTACTTGTGTATTACAATATAGGCAGCATTATTTCCTCCCTGTTCAGCTGAATACCCTACATTATTTGTCATATGAAACATCTACAAGTTAAACCATTTTGTCACATAATTCTAATGTGAGAAAAATCAAATAGGCATGCTTATAGCTGTCTTCCAAGAATCAGAATCTTCATAGTCCAATTCAAGTAGGCCAGCCCTAATTTGGTTTGACTGATCTGGGTCTGACCCTGTTCGCAGTCCTTACTACCTATCTGGTCAATGGACTTGGCCAAATTCAATCTGACAAGTCAGACTGATATTTGGTCTAAAACCTGCCAACTCCATGGCATTAAATTCTCATTCTTTGCCAGATAAAGCATCCTTCCCATTATCCAAATATGATGAGCAATATAACAACAGTTATAAAGACATTGTATC
Source organism: Thalassia testudinum (assembly GCA_037157565.1). Taxonomy (NCBI): domain Eukaryota; kingdom Viridiplantae; phylum Streptophyta; class Magnoliopsida; order Alismatales; family Hydrocharitaceae; genus Thalassia; species Thalassia testudinum. Next base: position 25,589,830 of record JAZHRO010000059.1, read on the forward strand.
TCAATATTGTTCAGATGGATACACAGAATCCCTTCAATTTCACTTACATTATTAACCAAAATTATACCATGCAATCCTTACAAACATGGGTTGATTTCCTTCATTAAACAAGAATGAGTAATAAACACCAGAAAAAGAAACAGCAATCTATCATGCAAAAATAAAGGATCATTAATACAAGAATGGGGTGAAGGCCAGCATACAAGTTGAATGAGTTTTAGGAGGAGAAGGAATTGATGGCAAGAGGGAATAGAGCACAACATTTTGAAGAAGCTGTGACAGACTCAAAAATATGAAGAAAATTTGTTTCTAGCTATTGTCACTATTTTGTGCTTGCCTGATCTTGTATGACGATCTGAATGCAATCCAAGCAGGGAGGCAGGGAGAATACAGAGTAGATACATAAGCATGTCCAGATTAAAGATTTATATGACGGTCTGAACACAGTCCAAGCATGGAGGCAAAAAGAAAATATAGTAGATACATAAGCACATCCAGATTAAAGATTGATTTTTAACATCACCAGATTCATAGATGAATTTCATACTAGTATTTTGCTGGTCCTCTGTTTCACTCATGAACATCTGTAGTCATCTCCTTAGCACGTTTCTCAGAGAGTCACATCTCCTTGTTCAACCATGCTTACTTATTCATAGGATTTTTTCACCAAGAATCTATTTTCTTTACCAAGTAGAGATGAAGACAGTAGTCAAGCCTTCTATCAACAGCTTGGATGCAATTTGAACTAAAATCACCAAGTATGGGCTCGAAGTCTTTGCACCTAGAAGGATTCCATGCTATATACATTATACCTTTCAAGCCTTCTATTTCAAGTAATTCAGTTTTGTAAAATTACAAAACTTCAACTACATGGATGGTTATTGTGAAGATTTTAGTTGCTATAATATGAGTTATTTTATTTTAATGTTTACATACTAGCTGTGTATTTTCATTTCCTTTTATTATTTCTGTGTAAATCATCCTTTAACTTTATAAAGATAAGAATACTCATACTTAATCTAAAGAAAGAAATAATTCCACTGCACTCTTATGATGCTAAATTTGCAGCACATAGAGATCCCTCTTCAGATGAACTGTATTACACATTTCACCAACTTCTCCAAACCTTTCTTACGCATCTGAAAAATAAATAAATAAACTGTCTGCATCATTCAACTATCTTTAATCAAATCCTATTAACACCCTCACACATCAAACTTCAATTGCAGTAAGAACATCAATTTGATTAATTTGAATTATAACTGCTGCGGGACCATTGATCCCAAAACCAGTTTGCTAGGAGCAGAGATAGATGGTTATTCCCTAAGCCCCTCAAAACTTAATTAGATCCCTCCTCAACTAGCAATACAAGAACCATGTTCTACCAAGACATCTCCTGAAAAGGACTTGCTGCCAAATATATGCACAAATCATACAACTACCAAAAAAAAAAAAAAACTTTTTACATCATACCAGGGCCTAAATAAAATCAGAATATACCAACCTAGAGGGAGAAGCCGATCGCTTGCCAGCTTATTAAAACTTCTCCAAAGTGATCGTCAATCAAATATACGAAATCATCCTACCTCCTCAATCAATCTAGGACATTGAAGAAATCCAAACTAACATGATGCACTAGATATAAACAAGATGGTTAGGTGAAAATCTCTTTAAAACAATCTTGGAAACAAAAATGGACAGTCTAGCTTGCAAGGAAAGGCACCATCACACCTTGCAATGGACTGAAGCCCGTGCGAGCCGCACACGACAGCTTCCTACTCACACCGGAATCCAATGCCTTGCCATTGCGACGCTGCTCTTCCTCTACCTTATTTTCCTTTTTCAACAATCTATATATAGATACGAGAGAGCCAGACCATGCCACCCGCTCAAAAGGGAAGCACAGAGCTGCTACTCCTACTACCACTCCTCCCATTCCTCAACCTCGAAAAGAACCCTCCACCGCTGCTAGACTGAGGACTCTCCACCTCCCGGGGCTCATCGCCCTCCTCCTCCTCCTCCTCCTCCTCTTCCTCCTTTCTTCCCCCGTCCACAGCCTCCGAGCTCGACTCCTTCGAAGGGCGTGTTTCCACGACAATCACGGAGACCCTCGAGTCCATGGAAGCCGACGGCCCGACCAGCTGCGAACTCCGATCGGTCGTGGCTCCTCCTCGATTCCCATCCAAACAACTCTCGGAGGAAGATCCGAGGTCGGGATCGGCATCGCGGAGGAGGAGGACGGGGGTGCGGCAGAGGGGGCAGGAGACGTGGGAGCGGAGCCACGTGTCGACGCAGGGGACGTGGAAGGCGTGGTGGCAGAGCGGGAGGAAGCGGACGAGGTCCCCGTGGGAGAGGTCCGAGAGGCAGACGGCGCAGTCGGTCGGGGGATCCGAAGAAGAAAAGGGAACGGCGGGGATGGAGCGGATGAGGGAGTCGTCGAGGCCGACGGTGCGGAGGAGCCAGGCGTGGTGGGGAGGGGAGGGAGGGGATGGAGGTGGGGAGGGGTGTGGGGGTGGGCGGTGGCGGAGGAGGACGGCGTAGTAGGTGAGGAAGAGGAAGGCCGCGGCGAGGAGGGAGGCAAGGGTGACGGCTGCTACGGTGAGGGTCGTGTTGTTGGTGGTGGAAGAAGGGGAGGGGAGCGGGGGGGCCGTGACGGGGAGGTACGGGGAAGAGGAAGGGGAGGGAAGCGACGTCATGGCGTGGATGTAATAATAATGGGGTTTTGGTTGATGGAGGAAAGGAGGCTCCCTCTGCTTCTGATGGTGGTGGTGGTGGTGGTGGTGGGAGAGCGTAAATACGTGTGGGTGGTGGTGAGTGACGGAGGACTGAGTCAGCGAGGAGGAGGAGGAGGTACGTAATGGGAAGTGAGTAGGAAGGAGTCTGACCTTTTGGGTTGGTGGTGGAGAGGAGTCGTCAAATGGTGGTGGGGGTGGCCGCTGGGTTGGATCGCTCCCTCTCCCCCTCAATCTTTTCCGAGGATGGAGGTTGTGGGGTGGGGTACACGCGAGCGAGATCCTTTCTTTTGGATTCTCCTGCATGGCGTGATTGGCCCGTGGGTTTTGATATTTTAGTGATGGAGAATGAAGAAGGAAATAAATATATATATATATATATATATATATTGTAAAAGATCTTTTGAGTTAAGAGTTCTTTTTAACGAAAAATTCATCTTCTTGCATATTTGATTGGGTATGTTATGGATGAAATTACTTTCTTATTGCATAAATAATTTATAAGATTTTTAGAAATTATGTATATTTGGTACGTAAATTTAAAAAGTAAATATATATCATTTAATTTATACATAGTTTGTTACGTTAAGTTGTTGCTAAATTTATTTGTTTTAATATTTTTGATTTGCATCATCTTTTATTTGTATCATTACACTCTCATACTCTTCATTATTTCTATGATTTCATTTTGGTTCTTTACAAATCCACCTTTTGAAAGCCAAATGAGATTATTCTTTTAAGTAATGGTATGTATACATGTAATACAATAAGTGTTTTGAAACCCCTTTATCATATATTATTTTATATAATATATATTTTAACATTAGTGTTTATATAATTGTATCATATGAATTCGAATGCAACAATGTTAATATTTTATTATGTTACTTCGATACGTCATTTTGAATTCTACATAAATTATGTTTCCTTGTTATGTTATCAATTTCTTGTAACACATTGGTTCTATGGAAGGATTAATATTTGTGTTGATTCTATTATACTTCTAATCAAAAGTTTTGTAATACATTAATTTGAACATAGCTTTTTCTCATCAAGAGATAAAAAATTCATTTTTTTAGTTGTAATATGTTAAATCAATAGTTTTGTAAAATAACAGTTTCAATAGAGAAGTACCCAGGTAAAGATTCTCACTCACGAATATATTTGTAATACTCAAATCACAAGTTTTGTAACACAACCCTTTGAAATCAACAACAATCAAATTTGGTGCATTTATGATTGTATAAAATGTATCTGTCGTACTACAACAGGATTATGCATACATTTTTGATGCAACTGTAATCATAAAGAAATAACTACTCGTGTATGTACTTGTATTACCACATATCAATAATCTGTAACATAACAATTTTAAATGAAGCAGATCTCAGTAGAAGATAACCACCCCCGAATTTTTTTGTAATACGGGAAACAAAAACTTTGTAACACACGCAAATCACAAGTATCCTTTTTTTTGATATTTTTTCTCAGTGAACAATGTTTATCTACAAAGTCAACCAAATTGTGTTTAATGTGTTGCATTCATTTATTAATATAAGATAAGATGCAATGCCCACTTATATTGCAATTGTAACATAATTTTTGTTGTGATTATTGTCGTACCCACGTATGTTGATATGTTTGTTTAATTTGTTGTATTACAATTTTCACAGTATTACAACATTCAATAATACGTTATCGTGACTATGTTTGTTGTGCATAAGTATCTTTAATTTGTTATATTACAAAATCCAGTAACATATTGGTCAGTTATAATAGTACTACATTCTTGTTATAACAACATAGCCTCCTGTTACATTGTATCATATATTTGTTACAACGTTAAGAGAGAGAATCAACCTCCCTGCACTGGTAGCAACCTCCTCTCACACCCTTGCGATTCCCACCGCCACCACCACCAACACGAACACGAGCCACCTCCTGGGAGACCCTATCAGGGACGGGGAGTACTAAGACCCCCATCACCTATCCTCCCAGTCGAAGATCGTCGTGAACGTGTTCATCGCGATCATCGGAGTAGGGGCCCTCAACCTCCCCTACACCTTCATGTGAACGGGGTTCCCCTCCAACACCATCCTCCTCATGGTGGCGGCCGTTACCTTCCACACGATGCTCCTCTTGGTCCTCTCCTATCACCGCCTCCTCTCCCTATCCTCCAAGTGCATCTCGTCCTTCACCGACCTCACCCTGATTGCCTCAGGGCCCCTCAGGTGCCTCGCCGTCGACCTAATGATCCTCCTTTCCTAGGCAGGCTTCTGCGTCAGCTACCTCATCTTCATCTCCTCCACTCTCCACCACCTCACCAAGCACATCCCCAGCTTCCACTTCACATGGCTCACTACAGCAGGAGGAGAGGAGAGGGTGGGCATAGGAAAGGAGAGGGGACCGAGGGGGCAGCTCAAAGGAGGAGAGGATGCCGGAGGAGGAGCAAGAGGAGAGAAGAGGGTGTCGAGGTGCTATTTGCAGGTGGGCAGGGGAGGAGCTAGGGGAAGGGGAGAAGGGGGTAGGGTTATTTTGCAAGAGAGAAAGAAAATAGAAGGATATTTATATAAAATTTTCTTTATTCTTTAGTCTTCAAAGTTTATAAGGGCATCCAAACAAGCAAATGCATGTTTCTGCGGATAAATATGTATATACAAAAAAGGTAAGGGTACATACGTCTTTTCAAAAGTTTATAGAGGTATATATGTAAAAATCCCATAAATAAACAAACAAGTGGGAAAATATGTCAGGCGATCTATATGTGGGCACACCTGTGGTGCTTTACGATGGATTATCTCACTCATGTCTTTTGCTTGAGATTGTGAAATTGCCATCTTCTTGGCTTTTGCTTTATTTTTTTCTCGAAGCCCCCTGTAAGCTTCTCTGGCTCCATTATCTTTTCCTATAGTTGCTAATTTGTGTACAATTATCCTTTCTCATTATTAATCAAGCTAGATAGTTGGACTTTAAGGCTTTGGTTGGGATAAGTATCCTATTCTTATTTTAAAATATGGGAGAGTTACGTACCCACCAGCATACTCGTTTAACATGGCTTCGTTGTTAGCAATGTTGAGTTAGACATTCTGGAAGAGGTATGGACAAAGGTAAAAGGAGCATCTTCCATACTATTGGTTGCTCTCTACAAACCATTGTTAGAGAAGGACCTGCATAGTTTATAGGTTGAGGTGCTTGGCTTTCTTTAGGTTAGGCACTGCATTACCTAAAGTGTTGCAAATGTACCTTAACATGCAAGGTGTCCCCTTTGACATAGGCTTGATAGTTAGGACATTCCCATTTATGTGCAAGGTAAGATTTCATGTAGTGTTTTATTACAACTTAGCCAGCCATCCTTTGAATCATATTGGTGCAGGATCTCTCTCATTGTAATGGTGAGGGCATGCAACTGAGGGTATTGTTTAGTAGTGTGTCCAACGTCATAGAGAGTAGGTTCTTCCATCGTCTTTAATCTCATGGTGCTGACAACACCTAATTATTTGGCATGGTCATCATGGTGGTTATTGGGGAATAATCTCCCAGAAGCATAAGTAGGATTGGTAGTTGTCAATTTGGCATGGATTTTCCGTATGTTTTTTTACTCACTGAATGGTTATCTTGAACCTCACTTGCAGAGTGTGAAGGGAATGTGGTTGATGGTAGCACCATCATTGGTGTTAACGAGCCTAATTTAGCCTAATTACAATGTTAAATGCTCCTTGATATACATCAGAAGATCATAATTCTATTATAAGTTGGGTTTGAGAAGAAGAGAAAATAAGTTAATTCTATTGTTTTAACACCTAATCATAATTGCATATTAACTAAGTGGTTAATTAATGTTTAATTTACAATCTAATGAGCTTAATTTCCCAAGTAGTGGCCCTGAGCTGATTGAATCAGGGTTTTCTGAGATTTGAGGATCATTTTATTAATAAAAACTCTAATTTCAGCCTTACTTCAATTAAATAGGTTTTGGTAGAAATAAATACAATCTAAACCTCCTAAAAATAATCAAAAAATATTATATGAGGTTTGGAATATTCACTTTGACCAATTGAACCTATTGTGACCTAAAATAGAAACCAATGCAAGAAATTGACCTTTTTTGGGCCTTTGTGTAAATTTTTTAGTCAAACTTGGTCAAAGCTCAAATATAAGGTCACCATTAGACTCGTTGAGTCCACATTAAGTTAACTTCAAAATTTGAGTCCAATCAGAGTTTATCTTGACTTAGTTTATATTTTAACCCACATGTGTGTTTATTACACATGGCCCCTAGGATTCTAATTTGTATTACAAACAGGCCCTAGCTTTTGAAGTTTTCTTGCAATCCAGTCCTTCCTCCACTACCTCCTTCTCCAAACAAGGCATCTATAGCAACATGAAACCCACTCATGGCGAGTTTCGATCAAGGAATTAGCCCCTCAGAACTCCGTCAAACCCCACTAACTTTGGTGGGATTTGAATCATATCATTCCCTACCAGATGCACTAACTCTCAAGATTGATTTTTTGCCTGAAGTGCTCTGGTGAGCTCGAGATTCTTGAGCTCAGTTTCCTTTCAAATTCGCACACAAAACTTGCATTTTCAAGGCCAATTGACCCGAATTCCACCTCTACATAAAGAGCCCAACTCCTGCGGATCAAACTCGTGCCCAATTTCATCAGAATTTCCCTCTTCTTCCTTGTCGTCGGCGTCTTTTGGAAGCACCACCAGAGCTTCATCATCCACCGTCCTCACCCTCTGCCACTGGAGGTTAACCGACCTCCAGGCAACTGTTGATCGCACCAAAGAGGCATCAGATCATCACCAAATCCGACCAAATTTGGTGGGATTGATGTTCACACGATGATGATTCGTTTGGACTTGTTTTGGGACTTAGAACTTGCACAAAAAACTCATGCAAATCCATGAAATCTGTGGGTTTCCTATGACCTAGTCCCCAAGCAAATCAAGCATCTTCCCTTGTTTAGAGACCTGTTGGAGTTCTATAAAAGCTCCTGGAGCTTTAGGCCGTGCTCCTTAGTCATTTCTAGGTTGGAAAACCCCCTCTTCCCTTCTCTCTAGACCGACTTCGGCGATCTCCTTGATCTCTCTCATCGGGGCCTCCAACGGATAAATTGGAGGCACCTCCTTCCTCCTCTCCTTCATCCTCTCCTTGCAATACCAGCAAGGAGCTCCCATACCTTCTCATCGTCGCCGCTTCGCCCACCAGAGACTTCGTCCCCTTCGACGTCGGCCAATCAAAACCGGTGTGGAGCTTCTTCCCCTTCATCCATAGATAAGCAATTCCTCTTCCTCTCCTTCTTTAGGTTAGATTCCACCTCTTATATCCTCAATTCGACCAACTAATCATCCTCTCCCTCTCCGTCTTCTTCCGCTCCGACTGTGCTCTGGCGTGGTCATTCGCCTTCCCCAAACCACCAAACACCCCCGCATCACCTCCAAAAGCACTGCTGCCTCTTACCCTCACCAAAATCCCTCAAGAAATTGAGGGTTCCGTGATCCCGAAACCTCCACCGAACTCCACCTCCTTCGCACACCTCCGACTCCGTCAGACCTCTTCATACCCGCACACACCAAAATACCGCCACCACCACACTCCACAAATGCCGGTGAAACTTATAAGCTAGTTTAATTGGGCTGGAAGGCCGTATTTATGTTTTCAAGGTTCTCGTTGTCTCCACCGCCGCTACCTCCTTCAGCTCCGTTCGCTGTCTCCCAATCGTGTTCTTCAGCGTCGCCATCCCCAAGCGTTGCGGAATACATCCAGGAGCCTTCCCAATTCCTCAATTGCAGCTACTAAAGCCTTCATCGACCTCAATCAGAGGCAGCATTGGCTGCTGCTGCGTGCGAGAGGAAGAACGTGGGATAGTCCCGCATTGGGTGTGGAGGATGCTTCAGCTACACATATAAGAGATTTGTGCCTTCAGCCCTTGGCCCAAGATCACGAGGGGTTGGGTCCCTCACTCGCACGAGCCCACACACCCTCGCTCACTCGCACACCTAATGAGCCTAGACTCGATACTGCTTAACCCGATTACCCGCATTCTGACTTGATTAAGCTCGGTTCCAAGAGAAGAGAAAGAGGAGAATTTGCAGGGAGAGGGGAGGGTTTTGCTTCACGTTGTAACACCTCAGGGCGCGTGCTGAAGGAGAAGGCTAACACTTAGCCTCTGAGGAAGGTTGGCTCTTGTGCTTAAGAGGCACCCTTGTGCGCCTTACTGTGGTACTATGCCTTGATGTTTAAGTCATCTGATCATCAGATCCGACGTCTGACTTGGTTCAAAGTACTGTGGCATTATTTGAGTACTTTATTAGAGTTACTGTTGAATTATTTGAATACTTAAGATGTGATGAGAACCTCATCATAAACCCTAACTAGCATAATCTAACCCAGATATGTAAGAAAAAACTCCTACATAACCCAGAGAAAAGCTTAACTCAGAGAATTCTGAGTTTGAGAAGAAAACAAATCATAAGGGGTAAAACTGTAATTTCACCAACGCAATTTGCAAATAGGGTAATTAAGGGTCTAAACACAGGTCAAACAAGCCTAATAAGAAGGAAAGTGGGATGATCAGATCTAAAAAGGGTTATAGCAACTTTAAGAAATTAAATGACATTCTATAACCTTAAAACAAATCCACTTCAATTCACGAGGTTCGAGGTAGGATAAAAATCAACGAAACCATCTAAAATTCATAGAAAAATAATCTCTAGGGTTTAGAACCTTCAATTTGGCCTTAGAAATCCATTTTAACCTACAAAGAGAACCTTGCCCAATTAATGACTTAATCTGGGTTTTTACGTAAATTGGCCGGTCAAACATGGTCCAACATAGAAATAAAATTCACCATTAAAATCCTTAGGTTCAAATTAGTCTTGTATAAAAACTTGAGCCTAAGAGGAGACCTCCTTGACCGACTTTGCAATTTAGTCCTCTTCATTTACTTTTTGACCCTTATCTTTCGAAATCCTTGCATTTTGGCCCCCAATTTTTTCATCGTTCTTTGCAGAATAGTCCCTCCTGCAAAACTCTGCGCAGCACCATGCTCCGGCGACTTTGCACGGAGCATGGCACCGCGCAGAGAGGGGTGACCGCCTTGCAAAGCAAACGTGGGGTTCCCTGCGACGTCCTCTGTCGCAGGGACCCGACCATGCTCTTTGCCGGCCCAAATACCTTCCGTGCGAATATGCGGAAGGTATGGGTCCCCTCCCCGACAACAACGCCAAGAAATGATGACCTGATCTGGCTGGTAGAGCTTGTTTGCGTTTGTTATATGTCAAGTTATAGTCGTTATAGTAATATGACACTACCAGGTTATCATTACAAAATTTTTTTACTCGGAAATGGTTTTCCCGAGGTCGAAATCAGGGAGCTACTGGAATTCTAGAAATACAAAGTTTCTCTATTAGATTACAAAAATAAGGGAGAGAGAGAGAGGGAGGGAGCTTATCTTGGCTTCTTCTTCTCTTCTCCTTTTCCTTCTCCTTCTTTCAGCTGCTCTTCTTTTCTTCTTCTTTCTCTTCTCTGCTCACGGTTGCGTCTTCTCTCTTCTTTTCTTCTGCAGAGTTCTTCTTCTTCTGTTCTTTTTCTGTTCTTCTCTTTCTTTCTTTTTCCTCTCTTCTTCTGCGGCTGTGACAATCTTCTTCTTCTTCTAACTTCTTTTTCTTCCGCCTTCTTCTTCTTTCTTCACTTGCTTTATCTCCTCTGGCCGCTGCTCAACCGTCGTCTGATGCAGCGGTCAGACGACTTAACTGTAGGTTTGCTACAATGCTTCTCTTCTTCTGTTTCTTCTCTCTTGCTTCTTCTTCTTCCTCTCTGCCCTAAGCAGCTAAGGCTTTGGTCGCCTTCCTTCCTTCTCCTTCTGCTCCTGCACACTCTCACAAGGGATCAGAAAGCAAAACCTACCCCTACCCTTCCCCGCGTCTCTCTCTTTCTCAGATTTCTCTCATAGGATCACTCTCCTAGAGCCGGGTATTCGGGTACGAGTATCGCGCCCAGGACCAGGCCCACCAGCATGCGGTGGTGGGCGAGGAGTGCGCGGGTTAGGATAATCGGATCCGGCCCAGACTCGCGGGGCGTGAGCACGGGCGAGGGCGAGCGCGTGGTGCGCGGCGTGCGTGAGGGACCTGACCCCTGTGTTCGAAGGCGATAAGCCTACAACACTTTTTCCCTTTATTTGGCTGCAGCACTTCCAGAACTTCCGAGGTGGGACTAAATGTCCCACCCAAATTGGCGCCCGCAGCTGAGGAAGCTGCAGGCAATTGCTGCAACGTGCGAGGCCTTCGCCCCAGTTGCAGGCCTGGGACGCTTCGCGGAGACAAGCTGTGCATCCTGGGGCATGAGCCTGGGTGAGAGAGCACCTGCAGTTGCAGGTGCTGGAGCTTCAGAAGCTCGGTAATGGCGGCGAAGGGTTGTCGACTTGAAAACAAGAATGCGGCCTCTCGGCCCAATCAAAGGATGCAGGGAGCTTCGCCGGAGTGCGGTGAAGGCAGTGCGGGTGGTGGCGAGGCGTGAGGCGGTGTGTGGTGGTAGCCCTAGGTCGGACTGTGGCCGGAGAGATGGGTCTGTTCGGGGGGTCGTCGGGTGGCGTCTGACAGTGGATGGAGAGGGGGGATTTGTTGAGTGGAGTGAGGGGAAATTTTTAGGGTAGCCCGGCGAGGGGTGAGAAGGTCTGTGGAGGTGGGATGAGCTCGCCGGAGAGGGTGGTCGGAGACAGAGCAGGCGGAGGTAGGAGTCGTGTGCGGTGAGGCACAAAGACAAATTGAGAGAGGGAAAATGTAAAGGAGGAGAGGAAGCTATTTACTTAGGTTTTGGACGAAGGGGGAGGGCGGAGCCACCGGCTCGTACCTGCTGGAGCTGGGGAAGAAAGGGCCCTGGAGGAGAAGTGCGGCGACAAGGAAGCAGGCGGAGGGTGCCGGCGAGTGCAGCACGGCACAGACGAGAGGTCTAGGAGAACCCTGCTGCAGGTAAGGCAGCAGAGCAACGAGGAGGAAGAAGAGGGAGTCGCCGGAAGCTGTGGGCCATCTGACGGAGGAGGGGATGAAGTGGGGGGTTGTTCTCCGTCAAAGAGAGCTTAGGGGAACCGGCAGGGGGTGCCGGTTCTTATAAAGGGGCTGGCGTAGAGGGAGGCGTGGGCTAGCGACGTGCCAGCCTCGTCGGAGCGTGGCCGGAGAGGGGACCCATACCTTCCGCACGTTCGCACGGAAGGTATGGGGGCCAACAGAGAGCATGGCCGGGTCCCTGCGACAGAGGACGTTGTAGGGAACCCCGCGTCTGCTTTGCAGGGCGGTCACCCCTCTCTGAGCGGCGCCATGCTCCGCGCAAAGTCGTCGGAGCATGGTGTTGCGCAGAGTTTTGCAGGAGGGACCGTTCTGCAAAGAACGACGAAAAAGTTGGGGGCCAAAACGTGAGGGTTTCGAAAGATAAGGGTCAAAAAGTAAATGAAGAGGACCAAATTGCAAAGTCGGTCAAGGAGGTCTCCTCTTAGGCTCAAGTTTTTATACAAGACTAATTTGAACCTAAGGATTTTAATGGTGAATTTTATTTCTAGGTTGGACCATGTTTGACTGGTCAATTTAAGTAAAAACCCAGATTAAGTCATTAATTGGGCAATGTTCTCTTTGTAGGTTAAAATGAGTTTCTAAGGCCAAATTGAAGGTTATAAACCCTAGAGATTATTTTTCTATGAATTTTAGAGGTTTTATTTGATTTTTATCCTACCTCGAACCTCATGAATTAAAGTGGGTTTGTTTTAAGGTTATAGAATGTCATTTAATTTCCTAAAGTTGCTATAACCATTTTTAGATCTGATCATCCCACTTTCTTTCTTATTAGGCTTGTTTGACCTGTGTTTGGATCCTAAATTACCCTATTTGCAAACTGCGTTGGTGAAATAGTTTTACCCCTTATGATTTGTTTTCTTCTCAAACTCAGAATTCTCTTAGTTAAGCTTTTCTTTGGGTTATGTAAGAGCTTTTTCTTACATATCTAGGTTAGATTTTGCTAGTTAAGGTTCATGATGAGGTTCTCATCATACCCCCATGCCTAGCTTTTGCTAGTCCCTTAGCAAAAACTTAAGGTTTCAACCTTTGTTCTAGACCATGAAGTTCTTAATGATTTCAAATAAGTGATTTTTCATTTGAAACCTAGATTAGGTTAGAATGCTAACCATAGGCCTAAAAGGTACTCTAGTATCAACCAAGATCCGGATCTGTCTGGCCTCAGCCTCAGTCCTTAGCAAAAGTTTTTAAGGCCTACAAGAACTAACCTAAGGTTTATTGGACTTTGTGGTTAAAGCACCCATGCTTGAAATGATTTTAGCCCTGGCTCAGTTCGCAGTGCGTTTTGTAAGAGAGATAGAAGATTTATTTGTTTGGAGAGTTTTCTCTCTCCTTTTCTTTTTAATTCTAGCTTAGGATTGGCTTTTCAACATGATCTGTATCAGATTCCTTGTCCCCATCATCAATCCTCAAGGGTTCCTGGAAGTCGATGCTTCGAGATAGCACTGCCCATGGTAACCCCCGGAACCTTGGCTATTGAGATTTCGAGATAATCCCATCCATGGTGTTCCGAGGCTGAATTCAGACCCTGGCAATTGACATTTCGTGATAATGCCATTCATGGAATCTGAACCAGCAGAGTGCTTACATGCCCCCGATAGGATATGTAAATATCCTAAGAGACAAGCACCGAGGAGATGATATGTTGTTACGCATCTTCGAGAGGAATTTCCCACCTCTAGTCGCTGGGAACTCGTCCAAATCAACTTATGTTGATCGGCCGCTCCTACTCTAGGTGTTATTTTCAGAATTTTGCGATGCTTCTGCGTGATTTTGATTTTTACGCTTACTGAACTAGGCTGTGTGTGAGGTTAGGGTGCTTAAGTTCTGAGTCCCGTAAACCAAAAGTTAGTTAATAAGGCCAAATACTTCCTAAGCCTTGGACCTAATACTTAAGCTTTTCATTTTCCTCAACCTCTTGAGGAATGTCTAGATCTTAATAGGTACTAGGAGTCTATCCAAGAATGCCTAAGATTTGCGTTCTTACTAATCTCACTATGCACTTTTCAATTCTTTTCTTGAATGAGGTCTAGAACTTAGGTTAATTCCTTAGTTTCTTACTAATGACTATCACTTTTCTTTCATTTTTGTGCTCATTTTTCATTTTGTTTCTTTTTCCTTCCTCCACAAAATTTCTTTCCTCCTCTTATTTTATTATGATTTTTTTTTAATTTTTTAATTTTTATGGTGTTTTTGGCATATGTGAATTTTTACGTTAGTTTTATGAATTCTTATTTCTTATGCCAACAGTACCAACAATAATGCCAACCACACCAACAATAGTGCCTACATTTCCCTCGTATGTCCAGGCGCTTTTTGTGGGGATGGGAGTTTTTTAGTAAAGTAGGGTGTTTAGACTGTCAAGGCGGTAAGTGATGAGAACCTCATCATGAACCATAAGTAGCACATTTTGACCTAAATAAGTATACAAAAAGCTCCTACAAAACCTAAGGGAAAGCCTAGATCAGAGAATTGTAAATTTGAGTATAAATAATTCACAAGGGCTAAAACTGCAATTTTACCAATGCAGTACATAAACAGGATTTTTAAGAGTTTAGATACAGGTCAAGTGGGCTTAATAAGAAAGAAAGTGGGATGATTTGGTCTTAAAAGGGTTATAGCGGCATCTATGAATTAAATGACATTCTATAATCCTAAAACAAATTTGCTTTAATTCATGAAGTTTCAGGAAAGATAAAAATCAATTAAACCCTCTAAAATTCATGAAAAAATATCCCCTAGGATTTAGAACCTTCAATTTGGCCATTGGAACCTATCTTGACCTAGATTGAGAACCATACCCAATTTTTGACCTAATTTGGGTTTTTATACAAATTGACTAGTCAAACGTGGGCAAACCTAAAATCAAACTTCACCATTAGATTATTTAGGTCCAAATTAGGTTTGTACCAAAATTTGGACCTAAGGGAAGGCCATTTTGACCTACTTTACAAATTGGTCCTCAAGAATTACTTTTTGACTCTTAACTTTTTGAACCCTTGCACTTAACCCCTCAACTTTCCCTTCGTTCTTTTCAAACCGGTCCCTCTGCCACCCGCAGCAGCAACCCATGCCTCCGGCGACTTTGCGCGGAGGATGGCGTTGCGCAGGGTATGGGAACCAGCCCCAGAAACGAGAGGAGGGTCCCCTGCATTGTCTTCTTCCGCATGGACCCCCTCCCATGCCCTGTCGACACCCATACCTCTCGTGTGAACACGCAAGAGGCATGTGTCTCTTTTCCGGCCATGTCTCCGACGGCCTACCCACGCTTCCTCCTCATGTTTCCCTCCTCTCCAACACCTATTTAAGGAGCGGCAGGGGCTGCCGTTGGAGGCAAGCTTCGTTTGGCCTGAGATTCCCCCTCCTCTTCATCTCCTCCCAACTCCGGCCAACTGCTAGAGCTTCCGGCGACTCTCCCCCTCCTCTCTCTTCGCCCTGTCACCATACCAGTGGCAGGGTTAACTCCGCCATCCTCTGCAGCACCGCGCCATACCAGCGGGCACTCTCCGACCCCTTCTCCTCATCACCGTTCTCTCCCCTGGCACCTTCGTCTCCGACGACGGCAGCACCGACCGCTGGCCACTTCCACACCTCCCCCTTCACTCTGGACTCATAGCTAAGTTTCTCTTACTCTCTCCTTTATTTCCTCCTGTTAATTTGTTGTTTCTACCCCTCGACATCCACTGTCCATCTCCACCTTCTCCACCTCCGGCCAGACCTCCGACGAGGTGCTTCCGTCATTCCACTGACCCATCCACCTCGCCAAACACCTCAGAAGCTTCACCACTTCCCACTGACCACCTCTCGCCCTTCCACCGACCATGCCACCCACTGAAACTACCCCCTGAACAAACCCATCCTCACGACCACAGAGCGACCTAGGCATGCATGCTTAGGCCACCCCACGGCCAGCCAACCCCAGCCTCACCTTCGCCGTGATACGGCGAAGCTTTTCTGATAGTCTGATAAGGCTGCGAGGTCGTATTCATGAAGTGCAGGTCCGACCCTCTTCCGCCATTGACGCAGGCATGAAGAAGCTTGCTCGCGAGCTCCAGGTCATACGCTCCAGGGGTCAGAGTCCCAAGAGGAGCGGATTGGCGTCGCGAACTCACACAGCCAAGCAATTAACTCAACAGGCGACCGAGGCTGTGGCAATTGGGGCAGGTCTCCTACGAACGCGAACGCAGAAGCGGGTGGGACGTTTAGTCCCACCTCGGAAATCCTTGAAGCGCCGCAGCCGAATAATTTGAAAAAGTGTATTGGGCTTATCGCCTTCGATACACAGGGGTCAGGTCCCTCGCCTATGCACGCAGCGCACCATGCGCTCGCACCCGCCCTCGCCCGCGCTCACGCCCCGCGGGTCTGGGCCGAACCCTATTACCCGACCAAGCACTCCTCGCCCACCACCGCATGTTGGTGGGCTTGGTCTCGGGTGCGTTACCCGACCCGTATACCTGCGAATGCTCTGGGAGCGAACCTTTGAGAGAGAAATAGAGAGAGAGAGAGACGTGGGGCGAGTAGGGGTTAGGTTTTGCCTAACCTTGTAATGTGCGGGGAAGCAGGAGAAGAAGAAAGGAGGAGCGGTTGAGGACACTTAGCCGCACAGAGCAGCAGAAGTTGAGAAAGAAGGAGAAGGAAGAGGCAGCTGCTGAAGAAAGAGGAAGAAGATAGGAAGGAAGAGGCAGTTGCTGAAGAAAGAGGAAGAAGACAGGAAGGAGGAAGCTGTAGAGAAAGGAAGATGAAGAAAAGAAACTAAAGACAGAAGAAAGAAGAAGACTCGCAGAGGGAATAGACAAGGAAAGACAAAGCATAAGCTGAAGAGGAGAGAAGACAACTGAAGAAGGAGTAGGCACAGTGAAAGAAGAAGAAGAAGGAAGCCGAGCAAAGAAGGAAAAGAAGAAGAAACCAAGAGAAGAACCTGCAAGGGCACTGTAGCAAGGGGCAGATAAGGTGAGGCAGAGAAAGAAGAGAAGGAAGAGAGAAGAGGAGGAGAAGAAAGGAAGAAAAAGAGAAAAGGATTTTTTGTTCACTCTCTCTCTCTTTAATTTTTGTAAAGCAGTATATTATAGTTAATTGTGAATTTGTATGCTTCTAGATTTAAGTTTGTTCCCTGAGTTCGACCTCGGAATATTCTAAAATTCGAGTAATAAATTGAAATAAACTGATAATTGCTTTTCATGGTAATATTGCAACAAAGATATTTTTACACCAACGAAAGAGCGATCGCCAGTAAGGTACCATGGGCACATGTGATAAAAGTAATATCTTAAACCAGCATACAATGATATTATAAGCACCTACGTTGGCAGCTTCTTGCATGCTTGAAAGATATTAGAGTTTATTATTTCTTCAAGATAAGTGGTGTGGTAAGGGCATTTCCTTTGTACCTTCGAAATCTCTACAACTTCATTTTGTTGTAGATGTGTACCTGCAATGCCCCCTTTTTATACTTTCAAAATATCTACAACTTTATTTTGTTGTGGATGTGCAGAGGTACCATAAGCACCTGTAGTGCCACCTTTTTGTATTTCTTTTTTTGCTCAAACTGGTGTTAACAATAGTAGTTAATGTTACATATTGATGCCAACGTCACCTCAAATTATTAATGATTTTATTTCCTTGTGCAATGTCAACTGTACATCCTAAGGCATTTGTCATAGATCAGTGGCAATGATCAATGTCATGGCTACTACTTTTTCCGACACCAAACATCATATATGCTTATGGCACATCGTGTAAAAGTTATCTCACGAATTTGGCAATGATACAAGCACCCGAGATGACATCAAGATGATTGTACATGACTTTATTTTGAGTGAAGAATTTGAGGGCAAATTGATGTATTTGGTTGTGAGGAAAAACCATGAAGATAACTGAAATGACCCATTGCCATTTGGGTTGGTTAAGACGTCTGGACTATTCATCAGACGTCTGTCCAAATATCTGGATAGATGGTCGGACATCTGAAAGTAGAAGAACCGTACCTTATTTTCTTTTCCCACACGCACGCAACACGCACACCCCCTCTCTCCTCATCCCAAACCCTAACCCTTTCCTATTTAAACCCCCACACCCACGCCACCCTCTCCATTTCATCAGCCACCACCTCCATCTTTTCCCCCCTGCCAGCCGTTGTTACGACCCAGTTCCCAGATCCCTACAGGACCTGAGACCGACTCGCCTCGACTAATCCCAAGACCTAGTCGTCCAACGATAAATAACCAAAAGCAGGAAGTAAACCACATTCACATATGCGATATAACTAAGCAGAAGGAAAAATGAAACAGTAAGGGAAAGTAAAGCAACTGTCTCAAAAATAGTACATGTCACCACAACAACAACAGCGGAAAAAAGCAGAAAGTAACAAGAACAATAGCTCAAAGATCCAGTACTCACAACTACAACAGAAACAAAAGAGCTAGAAAGGAAACTACTACTACGGTTGGGCTCGGCTAGGCCCAGCTCCCTCTATAGCTAGAAGCTCGAGCTGCTCAACTCCTGGTCCTGGACAGGGTTACGAAAAGACAGAATCAGTGAACGCTGAGTAAAGTGGTGTTTACATTATTTATGTGCAAGTAAGTAAAATAAACAGTCAGGTTTTATTCTCATTTCTGTTTATCTTATTTATGTATTTCCGGTTCATTTATTTCACAAAGGATTCAAGTATTTCTTGATCTTGCTTGTTCCTCATGGGAACGATCTTGATTGTAGTCTTTTCCGTGGAGTAGAAGGTACACGTGGTGCTCCCCTGGCCGGGAGAGTCCCCCGTGGTAGGCCTACACCCAATCAACCACCCCAAGGTCACTGTCGAGATGTAGCGGTGAATACGGCACGCGTGATAAGCGCACAAGTAGCTACCCCGCATTGACACACGGTCAGTCGTTTCCGCTAGCGGGTATGCCCAAAGTACAGCACGAAACAGTATATGGCCATGCCCTCTCAGAACAGGGGTCTCGTCCTTCAGAACCAAACAGGGGTTTCGCCCCTCTACAGTCCGTGTACCCTCGTCTGACTACCCCGGTTTGCCCAGAGGGCCTAACAAAGTCGGTGTAGGATGGCTAGCTTAACCCCGAGCCCCGTGGGGTGGCTAGCTCCCTCCCTACACTAGTATCATGCTTCGGTACCACGTACATGAGGGCCGACAGGAGTCGGTGTAGAGTGACCAATCCTAACCCCGGGTCTCAACCCAAGGGCGGCTAACTCCACTCTATATTAAAAAGGGACCGTTGCTCTCTTTGGTACCGCGTACACAAGGACCAGCACACTTCCCGTCAACTTTCCAGATTCCTTTCATACACAGGAGTTCTATTCCTAATTCCCCGTAGGGTTCATGCTCATATCCATCTCATTTATCCATATTCAGATTTCGTGTTTCATACTCGTTCCTCATCCATATACAGGTAGCTCACGTTTTCACAATTCTGTTTTTAATCATAAACATGCAACTTATGGTTTCACAGTTCAATTGCTCATTTCATACAGGCAGCTCATATTTTCACAATTCAGTTCTCAATCATATACATGCAGCTTGTGGTTTCATAGTTCGATTTCTCATTATATATAGGCAGCTCGTATTTTCACAATTCAGTTCTCAATCGTATACATGCAACTTGTGGTTTCACAGTTTGATTTCTCATTATATGCAGGCAGCTTGTATTTTAACATGCATCTCAAGTAAATAGATTAGCTCAACATCAGGCTCATACACTTCTACCCTGGGGTTCATTTCACATCCTAAAGTTTCGATCAATTTAATCTAAGCAAGCATACTCTTTATTCACATCTTATCAATTGAATTAAACCACTCTATTGGGTATCACGGAAGGAATGGGGGCCTGTGCTGCAGATCTCATCGTCTTCGTGGGCCTCGAACACGCCACCGGTTGGTAACCTGTACCAACAACTAATTTACATCAGATGAGCTTAAAATAGTAGATACCCAACACGAACACGTAGAGAAACTCAAGTGGAAAACAACGGTTCTTCGTTTGTGGAAAATCGACTCCGTTTGGGCCCTAAACGAGCCAAAAACACTATTACTGTTCAAAATCAGATGTCTGGGACTATTCCCAAACGTCTTAAAAGACATCAGATCTTACCTCTCACTTCCTACGGCTGCTTCAGACGTCCGGACTCCTCTACAACCGTCTGAGGGAAGTCCCAGACGTCGGACCTTCCTTCTGGTTATCTAGAAGTGCCGTTGGACGTCTAGCGAAGTGGTCAGACATCCAAAAGTGGCTGGAAAGGTGCACTGCGCGCCTTTCCAACTCCCTGCAGCTGCATACGAAGACACAGACCCATTTTCAGCCAAAAGAATCCTGCATTACAGTTTGCATGGGCGGATCTGTGCAAACAACACGTACCTCTGCGCGAGAAATGTGCTTTCAGACATCCAACTTCAGCTCCGGACATCCTGGTACCTCTCTAGACGTCTGGTCGATGCCCCAGACGTCTGATACTGGAAAGCTAGTATCCGGAACTTCCTCTCGTGATCCTTCTCCTCTGTGCCCCCTGTAACTGTTATGCCAGCCGCCTCAGAAGGTCGTGAAGTTCCCTTCGCGAGCTCCCCTTCCTTGCACGGCTCCGAACTCCTCCAGCTAGAGCTCTCAAGCTCCGCAAACCTCTCTAAAGCTCTCCCCCCCCGAGCTCACGTCGCCACACCTGCAGCACGGCACTCCCCGTAGGCGAGCTCTTTTGCCGCACCTCCTCGCCCACACGCTCCTCTCACTCCTCCCTCGCTCTCCCCTTACTCCCCACCCCTTCACTTTCTCACTCTCGCTCTTCCCAGCTCTCCCCTTCTCTACCTTGTTCTCCCTCCTCGCCGAGAAGGTGGAGGTCGCTGGCGCAAGGGAAAGGTGAAGGTGGCGGTGGCTGGAGTGGTGGGGGTGGAGTGGAGATGGAGGGGTTTAAATAGAGGAGGTTAGGGTTTGGGTGAGGAGAACGGACGGGGAAAAAGGAAAAAGCTACGTGCGGGATGCCTGTGAGCTGAAAGTAGGCGAACATACAGTTTTCCTCTACTTTTAGATGTCCGACCCTCAATCCAAACGTCTGGACAGATGTCTGACCAATCTCCCAGACGTCTTAATTATCCCAACGGTGGCGGGTCATTTCAGCCGTCACCTTCCTCCCAGCCTCCAGCGTGGCGAGTGGAGAGAAGAGAGACGGGACGTGGAGGAGGAGGAGAGGGGAGCGAGAGAGTGGGAGGAGCTCGCGAGGGAGCTCAGAGGGGCTCATGCGGGAGGAGTCAAGGACACGTGCGAGGGGGAGGAGCTTGCGAAGGTGAGCTTCGCGACCTCCTGAAGCTACTGGCGTAGCAATTGCAGGCGGCGCAGAGGGGTCCGCGCGGAGCAGAAAGCTCGTTAGAGTTCTGCGTACTTGATATTTTCTAGTATCAGAAGTCTGGAGCACATCCCAGACATCTGGAGTAGCAGGGGGACATCCGGAGCTGAAGCCGGATATCTGAAAGCATGCTTTACGCCAAGGTACGTAATTCTACATGGTTTCCGGCCATGCAGGCCTTACCGCAAGAGATTTGTCCAGCCGTTTTTAGCTCTGCGCGTGTGTACGCAGGGGCAGAGCATTGGAAAGGAGCGGGGTGTGCCCTTCGAGGTATTTTTAGACATCTGGACACGTCGCAAGACGTCCGACCGTATCTCCAGATGCCCGGAAGGAGAGTCTTACTCTCCTCAGACGATCGCGGAAGGATCCAAATGTCCGAGGAAGCCGCAGAAAACCCAAGGTGAGTATTAACGTCTTTTAAGATATCTGGGACTAGTCCCAGACATTTGATTTTGGACAGTGTGCGTGTTTTTGGTCCGTTTAAGGCCCAAATGGAATCGGATTTCCGCAAACGAACTACCATTTTTTTTCCCTTGAGTTTCTCTATGAGTTAGTGTCACGTGTATACGATTTTGGACTCGTTTGATATGGTTGGTCAATTGTATAGTTCTCTAGCCAGTCGAGTACACGGGACCTGCGGAGGTGACAGGATCTGCGATCCAAGCCCCCTTTCCTCCCGTGTTTTCCGGTAGAGTGGTTTACATTAATATTATGATTTAAACAAATAAACTACATGTTTAGAATAACTTAAATGAACCTTAGGATGAGAATGAACCCTATGGCAAGAACAAATGAGTATGGTTGAGCTACATTGTTACTTGAGATGCATGTAAAACTCTAAAGGCTAGCAAATGTATTGGTTATTTTAATGTGATGCTTTCTCAATTAGTAAATCACGAGCTGCCTGTTTTAAAAATGAAACCGGTAATGTAAATAGAGAGATCGGAAAGGTTGGAACATGAAACGAAAGGAATACCAGCATGAACCCTATGAGGAATTAGGAGAAGAACTCCTATGGACGGGAAGTGAGCTGGCTCTTGTGTATGCGGTACCAAAGAGAGCAATTGTCCCTTTAGTGTAGAGGGGTGCTAGCTGCCCGTTGGGTTGAGCCCTGGGGTCAGGCCTAGTCACTCTAGGCTGACTCTGTTTGGCCCTCATGTATGTGGTACCGAGGTGAGATACTTAGTGTAGGGAGGGAGTTAGCTGCCCCAAAGGGCCCGGGGTTAGGACTAGCCGCCCTACACCAACTTTTGTTAGGCCCACTAGGCAAATTGGGATAGTCAAATGAGGGTACGTGGACTGTGGAGGGGCGAGACCCCTGTTCTAAGAGGACAACGCTCTGTACTGTTCTGTGCTGTACCTTTAAGCGTACCTGTTAGCGGAAACGATTGACCGCGTGCTAGTGTGGGATAGCTACTGTTATAACCAGGGCATCAAATGTCGTTTATGACGTCTGGGAAGTGGTTCAGACGTTTGGAAATAAATTTTTTCGGCGTACGGGTTCGCGTCTGCTCGCATGCGCGTGCAGACTGAACCCGCCGCCCTCCTTCTTCTCTTTCCTTCCTGCAGACGCAGCTTTTTCTCTCTCTCCCCTCGGCAACCTTCAAATACCCCTCTCCTCACCCTCACTCCACTGCCTTCTTCTTCTTCCTGTCAGTGAGAGCGTGAGCGGGTGAGGGCAGCAGCAGCGGCTACTGTGAGTGCGTGGGAGGAGGGGCTACTGCGGGAGGGAGAGAGAGCTTGATCGTGAGGTTGCAAGCTTGCCGGAGCAACCAGGGCCGGCCGGCGGTTGCGCAGCAGGCATGTGGTGCTGAGGAGGAGCTGCTGCAGCTTAGGCAACAGGCGGGCGTGACGCGGCACGGCCGTGCGCTGCGGGCGGAGGGCGAGGAGGTCCTGATTCTGGGAAAATTTCCCAGAATCAGATGTCTGGACTTACGTCCAGACGACGCAGGAGACGTCTGGAGGAAGGTCTAGACGTCTGAAAGGTACGTTATTTTTACCTTCTTCTTCTTTCACGTGTACGGCCATGCAGTCGTCCCGTCGAAGGCTTCTGCATCGTTTCGTGTTGAGGACGGCCGTGTGTGTGTGCAGGACCCGTTCGGGAAGGCGCAAGGGCATGCCATCCCACACAGATCGGACGTCTGGGCACAGTACCAGACTACGGAGAGGGTCTCCAGACGTCCGGAGTGACAGTTGGACATCTGGAAACTAAGTCCAGACGGTTCAGCGGGCTTCTGGACGTTTGAGGGACCGCGCAGATCAAGGTATGACCTGAGCTATCATTTAAGACATCTGAAAGAAGTTCCAGACGTCTGATTTTGGGCAGACTTGTTGTTTTTGACCCGTTTAGGGTCCGTTCGGAGTCCGTTTTCCGCGTTTCAAGTCTCGTTCTTCTCATATTTAGTTCCTCTACCTGTTTACAGTAATTGTATATTATTTTGAGTAGCTCCTTGTAATTGATCCTTGTGTTAGGATCCCGTTCCGTTGTGGCTCTGGGGGTTGCAAAGGCGCGCAGGCTTGCCGATCACGCCTCCAATACTCCCGATTTTGTGGGTAGAGTGGCCCTTTTAATTATTTATCAAAAAAAAGTTATGCACTTGTGAAATAATTAATAGAGTCTAGGGTATTGCATGAACCCTAGGATTGAAAAATAGATCCTAGGGTATTGCATGAATCCTAGAACTGGAAAACTAGATTGAATGATAGATCCTAGGATATGACATGAATCCTAAGACTGGAAAACTAGATTGAATATATATACATTGCAGTCTTGGAAAAGTAGAAAGGAAACGATAGTTGCCTGTTTATGAACGGATAATTATTGTTGAAAACGTGGATTATATGAATATAAACCTGAAATGATGAAACCTAGTATAGCTTGGCCTGAGGAAACATGAGCACTAACCCTACGGGGAATTAGGAGTAGAGCTCCTGGAAATAAATGGAATGGAACTGAAAAAGTAAAACGTGAAAGTGTGTTGTCTCTTGGGTACGTGGTATCAAAGAGAGCACATATTACCTCTTAGTGTAGAGGGGAGCTTGCCACCCTCAGGTCGAGACCGAGGTGGGTTTGGCCACTTTGCACCGACTTTCTGGCCCTCACGTACACCGAACCGGGGAGAGCTGCTAGTGTAGGGAAAGAGCTAGCTACCCCACCGGCCTCGGGGTTCTGTTAGCTCTCCTACACCGACTTGTTAGGCCCACTGGGCAAACTAGGGTAGTCAGGCGAGGGTGCACGGACTGTGGAGGGATTGGACCCCTGTTACTGAGAGGGCTACCCATGCGTTTATCGTGCGTGCCGTAGTCACCGTTACGTCTGTCAGTGACCTTGGGGTGGTTGACTGAGGGTAAGACCACCACGGGGGACTCTCCCGGCCAGGAGAGCACCACGTGTTACTTTTACTTTTCGGAAAAGGCCGCAATCAAGATCATTCCCACGAGGAACATTCAAGATCAAGAGAAAGATCTGAGAAATAATTCAGTAATAAATAAGTGGAAAAATTAAAGAAAGAAATTAAAAATATAACAGCTATTGTCCACCTTACTGTTTTTCTTAACTTTTGGTTGCCACTCTACTCAGCGTTTCGCTGACGTGTCACCTTTGTTACCTTTTCAGGACCAGGTGTTGAGCAACCAGAGTCGGCGACTGTAGAGGGTGCTGGGCCTAGTAGAGCCCAGTAGTGTTACTTGTGTAGTACCCACTGTACTTTTCCTTCTGTTGTAGTGAGTAGTTTCTGTTACCCCTGTACTCTTTTGTTGTAAGCATCATATTTATGTACATGTTTATTTCTTTACTGTTGTGGTGGTGTATACTGTAGTAGTTCTTTTCTTTACTGCTGTATTTTGTTACTGCTAGTTATATGCATGGTGAATGTGGTTTATTTTACTTCTCTTTTGGTTACTTTCTCGTTGGACGACTGGGTCTTGGGATCAGTCGAGTCGGTCCGATTCTCGTGTCTGGTAGGGATTCGGGAATCGGATCGTAACAGTTACCCACGTGCTTATCACGTGTGCCGTAGTCATTGCTACGTCGCGACTGTGACCTCGGGGTGGTTGACTGGGTGTAGTGTTTAAAAGGCGAAATCATGTTTAAAATAAATGCATCGTAGTATAGCCAAAATCGCTTTGAAAACAAATGAATTTTATTACTCGAAAAATGTAAATCCGAGGTCGAACATAGGGAGAAAATTGGGGTTCAAAAACCAAGAACACAACTTTCAAATTTATAATATGCAATGACGAATCAAAGTTATAAAGCAAAAAAGATAATCTCAATGTATATATAAGCTCAAAATAAAGTATGGACGTCTGATGTGAAAATCAGTTGTCTTAAATGTCAAGTGCTATAGTGCTGTCTTTGATTTCTCTGGCTGATCTCCTTCTTCTTCTTTCTCTTCTTTCCTCTGTTCTCTAGCCCAGATGGCCGTCTTCCTTCTTGGCTCTTTCTTCTTCTCTGATTTCTTCTTTCTCTTTTCTGGCCCTTAGTTGCTCTGGCCTTCGCTTCTTCCTCTTCTTCCTTTGACTTTAGCTCTTCTTCAGCCGTGCCTTCACCTTCCTTAGCTACTCAGGCTTCTGCTCTTCCTTCCTTGGCTTCACCTTCAGCTTCCTCCTTCATCTTCCTTAGCTTCACCCTTAGCCTTTTCTTCCTCTTTTTCTCTTGAGAGAAAAACCTACCCCCTACCCTCCCTGCGATCTCTCTTCTTTCTTCTCTCTTAGGCTCGCTCTCCCGGAGCCTTTTCGGGTTATCGGGTCAGGTTAGCGCGCTCGGGACCAGGCCCATAGGCGTGGGTGGTGGGCAAGGAGTGCATGGGTAGTCGGGTCAGAACCAGGTCCGCGTGGCGTGGGTCGTGGACGAGGTGATGGGTGAGTGGGACCTCACCCCGTGTCAGGAGGCGATAAGCCCCTGACACTTTTTCCTTTTATTCCACTATGCCTGCTCCTGATCTTCCAAGGTGGGACTAAATGTCCCACCTTCCTCGCAGGGGCTCCCGCAGCAGAAGTTCTCGCGAATTGCAGCAGCTACGTGGGGCTTTGACTCCAATAGCCGGGCTGATAGTGTGCGTGAAAGAAGTCCGCACCATCTGGGAACCTGAAGCCTGGAGCCTAAAGTCCTGGAGCAAGCTTGCAAGCTTCCTCAAGCCTACTTCAATGGCGGCAGAGGTCTGTACTGTTACGACCCGATTCCCAAATCCCTATGAGACACAAGAATCGGACCAACTCAACTGATCCCAAGACCTAGTTGTCCAACGAGAAAGTAACCAAAAGAGCAGTAAAATAAACCACATTCATCATGCATGTAACTAACAATAACAAAAGTACAGCAATAAAGAAAAAAACTACTACAGTACATACCACTACAACAGTAGAGAATTAACAAGTACATAAACATGATGCTTACAATAAAAGAGTACAACTGTAACAGAAAATACTCACTACAACAGAAGAAACGGTACAGTAGGTACAACACAAGTAAAACTATTGGGCTCTACTATGCTTAGCACCCTCTGCAGCCGCAGGCTCTAGCTGCTCAACACCTGATCCTGAAAAGGTGACAAAGGTGACATGTCAACGAAACGTTGAGTAGAGTGGCAACCAACTAGCTAAGAAAAATAGTAAGATGGACAAGTAGCTGTTATTTTTTAATTTCTTTCTTTATTTCTATTTACTCATTCTTGAATTATTCCTCAGATCTTTCTCTTGATCTCGAATGTTCCTCGTGGGAACGATCTTGATTGCAGTCTTTTCCGAAAAGTAAAAGTAGCATGTCGTGCTCTCCTGGCCGGGAGAGTCCCCCGTGGTGGTCCTACCCTCAGTCAACCACCCCAAGGTCACTGACAGACGTAACGGTGACTACGGCACGCGCGATAAACGCACGGGTAGCTACCCAGCACTGGCACGCGGTCAGTCGTTTCCGTTAACAGGTGCGTCCCAAAGTACAGCACGGAACCAATATAGGGCAGAGCCCTCTCAGTAACAGGGGTTAGGCCCCTCCACAGTAACCAAACAGGAGTCTTTCCTCTCCACAGTCCGCGCACCCTCGCCTGACTACCCTGGTTTGCCCAGTGGGCCTAATAAGTCGGTGTAGGACGGCTAGCTGAACCCCGGGGCCTGTGGGGTGGCTAGCTCCCTCCCTACACTAGTAGCTCTCAGTACAGTGTACGCGAGGGCCAAAAGTCGGTACAAAGTGGCCAGACCTAACCCCGAGTCCCTAGGGCGGCTGGATCCCCTCTGCACTAAGAGGTAACGTGTGCTTTCCTTGGTACTACGTACCCAAGAGACAACAAACTTCCCCATTCACTTTTTCAGTTCCATCCCATTTATTTCCAGGAGTTCTACTCCTAATTCCCCATAGGGTTCGTGCTCATGTTTCTTAGGCCAAGCCATACTATGTTTCATCATTTTAGTTTTTTATTCCCATATAGTCCGTGTTTCCAATATTTAATATGCATTCACATACAAGCAGCTATTATCTAATTACAGGCAATTATCAATTTTCTTTCTACTTTTCCAAGACTACAATTCATATATTCACGACATTCGTTTCAGTGTTTCTGTTCCTAGGATTCATGCCACACCCTAGGAACTATCATTCAATCCAGTTTTCTAGTCCTAGGATTCATGCCATACCTTAGGATTTATCATTCAATCTAATTTTCCAGTCCTAGGGTTCATGCCATACCCTAGTATCTATCATTCAATCTAGTTTTCCAGTCCTAGGGTTCATGCCATACCCTAGGATCTATCATTCAATCTAGTTTTCTAGTCTTAGGGTTCATGCCATACCTTAGAATCTATTATTTATCTCATAAGTGCATAAATGTTGATAAATAAATCAAGGAAGCCACTCTACCCGCAAAATCGGGAGTACTGGGGGCGTGATCGGCAGGTCCGCGTACCTCCGCAACCCCCAGAGCCGTAACGGGATGAGGTCCTAACATAAGGATTAAACACAAGGAACCACTCAGAATGGGATACAGGTACTTTAAACAAGTAGAGGAACAAATTTTGAGAAGAACAGAATTTCAAACGCAGGAATCGGACTTCGAACGGACCCTAAACGGGTCAAAAACGACAATACTGCCCTAAATCAGACGTCTGGAACATCTTCCAGATGTCTTAAACGATGGTTCAGATCATACCTCACTTCTGCGCTGTTCTTCAGACGTCCAAGATCCCGCTGAACCGTCTGGACCTAGTTCCAGATGTCCGACTGTCACTTCGAACGTCTGGAGACTCTCTCCACCGTCTGGTGCTGTGCCCAGACGTCCGATCTGCGTGGGAGGGCGTGTCCTTGCGCCTTCCCGAACGAACCCTGCACATGTACGCAATTGATCTCAACACGGCAAAGAGGCAGAACCTTCGGTGGAATGGCATACATGGCCGTACCCGCGAAAGAAAGAAGAAAAGAAATATTGTACCTTTCAGACGTCTGGATCTCACTCCAGATGTCCCCCGCGCCGTCTGGACGTAGGTCCAAACGTCTAATTCTGGGAAAATTTCCTAGAATCAGGACCTCCTCGCCCTCAGCCTACTGCGCATGGCCGTGCCGCGTCGCACTCGCCTGCTGTCTGGGCTGCAACAACACCGGGGCAACTTCCCTAGCACCACGCTCCCGCTGCGTGCCTGCCGGCCTTGGCTGCTCCGGCGAGCTCGCCCTCTCTTCCTCACGTGCTCTGCCTCTTCTCCCTCTCACTGCACCTCCTCCTCCCCGCGCGCACCCGGCAGCAGCTGTTGCCCTCGATCTCTCACTCTCACGCTGTCACTAGAAGAAGGAGGAGACGGTGGAGTGGTGGTGAGGGAGAGGAAGGGGGGGAGATATTTGAAGGCACTGGGGAAGAGAGAGAGGAAGGAAAAGAAGGCGCCTGCAGGACAGGGAGGGAAGAGAGAGAAGAAAAGAGGGCGGCGAGTTCAGTCTGCACGCGCATGCACGCAGACTCGCAATCTTACGCCGCAAAAATTAAATTCCAGACGTCTGGGAAGGCTTCCAGACGTCTGGACCAACTCCCAGATGTCTTAAAAGACATTTGATGTCGTGGGTCTTAACATGTACCCTGTTCACAAGCAAACGGCCTTGCGGCCTCGTCAAAACACACAGGAAGCTTTGCCTGAACACGGCGAAGGTTTCACGTTGGTTAGCGTGGCATGGGGTGGCATGGGCATGCGTGCCTAGGTCGCCCTACACGTGCAAATGTGGGTGTGTTCGGGGGCGTGTTGGGAGCGTGTGGCAGTGAATGGGACGAGGGGTTATGATCAGTAGTCGTGGTGGAGCTTGTGAGGTGGTAGGCAAGGTGGGTGGATGCGTGGAGTGGCGGGAGCACCTCGCTGGTGGTCTGCTGGAGGTGGAGAAGATGGAGGTGATTTGCGAATGTCTAGGCGTGATAGCAGAAATAAGTGAGGGAAAAAGGATGAGCAGAGAGGGAGGACTTATCTAAGGTTAGTTAGACGAAGGGGGATGCAGAGGAGGTGGACGGCTCGTATGTGCCGTCACCGAAGACGAAGGCTCAGTGATAGGACGGCGACGATGAGAGGGTGGCAGGAGCGTCGGCTGGTGCGGCGTGATGCAGACGAAGGAGACAAAGGTTACTCTACCGCTGGTATTGTGGCAGAGTGATGAGAGGAGGAGATGGGAGTCGCCGAAGCTTGCTAGGAGGTTGGCCGAAGGGGAAGAGAGGAATTTGGGGGTATCTCAAGCCAATTCAAGCTTGGGAGGAGCGGAAGGATCTAGGGACCCTTTTATAGCCCCTTGCAAAGGGCCTTGTGCTTGGAAGCCATGCTTCCAAGCACGGCAACCTCGCCGGAGTTGGAAGGTCGAAATGACCCAAATCTCTCATGCATTCTCATGAGAGATTGGGTAGAAATTGGAGCTCCAAATTAGGTTCACATGAACGAGGATTTCTCAGAGAATCTCCCTTTAAAATTTGAGAGGGATTCTCTGAGGAATCAGGGAGTTCTTTCCCTTGAATCTTCGTCGAAGTAGGATTTCCTCCGTTGTAATGGCAGAGTAACCTAATTGCAAAGAATGACGAGGGAGTTAGGGGGTATCTGCAAAGGTTTTCAAAAGTTAGGGGTAGAAATGTAATTGAGCTGGACTGTTTTGCAAAGAGGTTAAGGCGAATTCTCCTTAGGTCTAAATTTTGGTACAAACCTAATTTGGGCCTAAGGAATCTAATGGTGAAGTTGGATTATAGGTTTGACCATGTTTGATTGAGCAATTTACACAAAAACCCAATTTAGGGCAAACATTTGACTGGGATCCCTATTTAGGTCAAAATTGATTCTAAAGGACAAATTGAAAACTCTAAACCCTAGAAGATATTTTTCCATGAATTTTTTAGGGTTTAGATGAATTTTATCCTGACCAAAACCTTATTAAATTAAGTCGGTCTGTTTTTAGGGTTACTAGAAGTCATTTAATTCCCAGATTTTACATGAACCCTTTTCTGTTTGAACTGGCCCACTTTTATCTTGTTAAGACCATTTAACTTGTGTTTAGCCCCTGAGAAATTCCGTTGTTGCACTGCAGTGGTAAAATTACAGTTTTACCCCTTATTTCTTGCTTTTCTTTCAGAAGGGTTTTTCCTTGAGTTAGGACTTTCAGTTGGTTATGTAGGAGCTTTTGTTCTCTTTTCTAGGTCAAAATGAGCTAGTTAGGGCTTATGATGGTGTTCCCATCATGTACGATTACCACGGGGACTCTCCTGACCAGGAGAGCACCACGTGCACATCTTACATCATGGAAAAGATTGCAATCAAGATCATTCCCGTGAGGAACAGGCTAGATCAAGAAATGATTAGATGAATGAAGGAGAAACAAATTAGAACTACTTAGTTGAGCTAAATAAAAATGGATAGTTACTAAATTGCATTAATTAATTGTTTATCTTAATTACATGTAAATGACTGAATTACCACTCTACTCAGCGTTCGCTGACTTCGAAAATTTTATAACCTTATCCAGGTCAAGGAGTTGAGAAGCCAGCACCACCGGCTGCAGAGGGAGCTAGGCCAAGTCGAGCTCAGCCTTAGCTGCATTTTCTTACTGTTTCCCTATCTTCTGTTGTAGTAGTGAGTATTTTGTTCTATGTAATACTGTTTCATTTATTTTTCAGCTGTACTTTCCTTTGTCATAGTTGTGATGGCCTGTAATATTGATAGACGATTCGCTCTATTTCTTTTACTGTCTCTTGATTATTTTTCTGCTTAGTTACATTGCATGTGTGGTTGTGAATTATTTCCTACTTTTGGTTATTTCTTGTTAGACGACTAGGTCTTGGGATTAGTCGAGGCGGGCCGATCTTGGGTCCTGTAGGGATCTGGGATCAGGTCGTAACAATAACACGTGGATGAGAAGGATGTATGCAATCCAAGAACTTTCGGTTTCAACCCTTGTATGATCACTTTTGGACAGATGTAATGACAACACAACATTCAAAAAAACATAAATACCAACTTTAATCGATTTGTAAATTCTAAGACAACACTTTTCATTTTTGTGTCCCAGTGTGGGGCTATTTTGAGAGCAAGGTATGATAAGAAAGAAAAAGTGGATTTTGAGAGTGGGCATAAGAAACCTTAGTGATTGATGTACAAGGAGTATCAAATGTTAGTGATCTACACTTTAGGAATATTCAAGAAGTTTAAGAAAGAATCTCGAGGACAATATATTGCACCAAGATAGATTATATGGTTGGTGACTTCGTTTAAAATTTTGAGATACTAAAGAGAAAGTGTCTTGTTAAAAAAGATTGGAGTAAAGTGAATTTCAAGAAGAATTTTCTTGTCTCATTTTTTCCTTAGATATTGGAGATTTCTTGTTCATGCAAATCATAGCAAACTCATGATTTATTATGTTGTCATTGTCTTCATTTTCAAGAAAGGGATGTTAAAAAATACCTCAACATTTATAATGGAAAGGTGGAAGGACAAGGCAATTGCAAGGTTATACCTACATATCTCAAAGAATGACTTATGAAATGACCCAATTGACCACCATGATTGTGTTGGAGATTTTGCATCATAATCTACAGGAAAATATAAACTAACAATTGATGCTTTGGGTGTTGCATTGGAGCACATTTGCAGGAAGTCTGGAGTACGCTTTCCCTTTTAGTGATTTTATTCATCCTTCATCCTTTTACATTCGTTGATATCATTCTCACATGTCTTTTCAAATGTTTACATCTATAGGTGGGAGACAAAGGGCTGAACCATCATCTTATCCTAAATCCAAAACATCTAAGCCATGTAGGAAGGCCCCCTAAGAAAACAAAGAGATCAACTAGGGAGAAGGCACAAGTAAAGGTTGTAAGAAAGTCTTAAAAGATAATGGGTGATAATACTCATGGTGAATGTGTGTCCAATATGGGAGATACAGTTTGCACGCAGGAGAGCTACGTTTGGTGGTCATGACCCTCTGATGGTTCCACCATTTCCTTCTTACAATAGTGCAGCCTATTGGAATGGTCAGTTCAATTGACTGACCATTTACTGTTTGCTATGTTTATTCTATGGAATGATGCTTCTAATGAATGTTCTTCTTTGTTATTACATGTTATTTATTTCCTACAAAAGATTTGTTAGGATACAAAGTTGCAAGCAACACTTGATTGGATACCAAATCCACATGCTAATGGCATCTACAATATGCAAGGAACTATTTGTGCCAATCTTCCCAGATGCCAATTGCACAGATAACCAATGTTAACAGCACCTCCTTACGTTGGTGAGGATGCCAACAACACCTAACACTAGGTGCCAATAGCATCTATGTGTGATCACCATTCCACTGTCCATTGCTTCACTTGATGAATCACAAATAACCTAATGTTATTAATTAAGTAGTCACAAGAAAGCTAATCTTACTTCAAGAAGGTATAAAAATCAATTGGTGACGTCATATCTCGTAGGTGCCAACAATAGCTTCCATGAAGAAGATACATGCCAAGAGTAACTGAATATTACTTCACAAGGAAGTTAATGTTATTAAATCCATATATCCTACGTGCTAAAAGCACCTACATCCTTGAGGATGGTCAAGTGCCAACAACACCATCCATCTTAACCTCCATTCTAGGTTATTGCAGCTGACAGAGGTTTCACATGCACCACAAGAAAGCTTTTGTTACACGCAAATCGATATTTAATAAAACATGCATTGTAGTATATTTAAATGTACAAAAATGAATTTTAAAATTTATAATTCTCAAAATCAAAGCGTATTTCGAGGTCATTTCTGGAAGCAAATGAATGCGCGAAATACCACTATCAAAGGTTAGCAAAAATTTGGCTCGGGAACTAGATATGATTGATTCAAATCTCTATGATCAAAATCTAATTCAAAAATGCAAACATTAATCGCATAACTCAATAGTCAATTGAGAAAATTATATTTCAATTATCTAATGCTCAGTCAAGAGTAATTAAGCGTCAATGAGAGCTAAGTGTTAAATAACTAATATCAATAATGCTTGAACAAAATTTGGTGATAAAAATTCACTTAGAATCAAGATTCAAACCTAAACCACAAGTACCACAAATTAGTCCTTGAAAAGATTGACTTTCTCACAATTAGGTCCTTGAATCCCTACAATTTGGTCCCTATGTCAAAATTACTCTTGCAAGTTGGTCCCTACCAGCTTCACAGGCCTTGAAACCTTCTCCTCCTCGTCGATGCAGGCTGCAGGGAAGAGCTTGGTGAGAATGGCTGGGGAGTTGGAGGGTCATTTAGGCCTTACATGATAGCTCAAGAGCTTGGCCTAAGCATCCCGAAGCTTGGTGTGAAGCTTTAAAGCTCCACGCGACCGGTAATGGCTTACCGATTTTGAAGAAGATGGTGATGACGGTGGGACTTAGGAAGGTCTCTTCGTGCGTGCAGCTTCCCTGTTGATGGTTGCAAAATATACCTTGTGCCTCCACGAAGTTCCCCACGGAGCTTGAGAGGTCGAGGGCAATCGGAGATGGTGAACATGGTGGTCAGCTGTTGTGAACTTCGACGAAGATCTTCACAAGAAAATACAACCTCGCGACTTACGTTAGACACATATCGGCGAAGGTGAAGGGGTGGTTGATTTGGCGTAGAGTGGTCGATGGTGGCATGCCGTACTCAAGGAGGTCGGCGATTGTGGATGGCATCGGGCGAAGGTCTAGAGTGGTCAAAGCCCTCAATTTCTTGAGGGTTTTTGTCCACTGTGGTCTTGCAAAGGTGGTGGGATGGTCGGCACTGATGGAGCGAGCGTGGAAGCGTGGTGGGAGGTCGT
Organism: Thalassia testudinum; assembly: GCA_037157565.1. Lineage (NCBI taxonomy): Eukaryota > Viridiplantae > Streptophyta > Magnoliopsida > Alismatales > Hydrocharitaceae > Thalassia > Thalassia testudinum. Next base: position 25,624,226 of record JAZHRO010000059.1, read on the forward strand.
CGGAGCGTTTGCTGGATTCACGCCAGACGTGAGGAAGATGGAGGTGGTAGGGGCAATGGAGGCATTGATTCCTAGCTCTAAGGTGTCTAAACTACTCTATGGAGAAAAGGGAGGAAGAAGAGATACCTTATGGACAAGGAGGAGGGTGAATGATTGATTTTGACCTGTCGGCCTCAAAGAAGACGGAGAAGTCGACGACGATGAAGGGGACTTGGAGGTCTTGCATTGGCAGGCAAGGACAAGAGGAAGGTGGAGAAGATGCTGGCACAACTCTTTTGGTTGAGGCGTGCACGGAGGAGGAGGTGGGAGTAGTTGTTGGAGTTAGACGAAGATGATCGCGGTGAAGGAGAAGGGCAAGATTCACAATCTAATCTCAAGTGCTAGGTTCACGCGGACATGGACTTGCTTTATAGGCAAGTGGCAGTCGTGAATGAGTTCAATTTGAGGCCATGATTGGCAGTGATGCACTTGCTTCGGTGAAGATTCCGGCCATGAATCACGACCTCCAAAGATGGCAAGAGGAGTTGGAAAAAATTCCCAATTAAAGAGCCATGAAAGGGGAAACTCTCGACCAATTTTGGTGGAGTTTCATCGAGGAATCAAGGAGGAATCTTTGTCCAAAGATGTGGGTTCGTGCAAGTTGTTTGTTGGGGGAGGAAGATGGTGAGGAAGATGGTCGTAGGGACCTCTTTATAAGAAATTTTAAAACTTAGGGGGGTCCTTGTAAATAAATCAGAAACTAAAGGAGTAAATTACAAACTTGGTTAAGATGGATTCTGATTGAGCTCAAAATTTGTGGGTAACCTAATTTAGATCCAAGGAATCTATTAGTGACTTTAATTTTGGATTTTGATAGAGTTTGATTGGTAAATTTACGATTTAACCCAAAATGTATCAATTACCTGCCTTGGTCTCTATTTTAAGTCAAGATAAGTTCACTTTGTAAAGTTGAATGTTCTAAATCTTATAAAATATTTTTCAATGATTTTTATAATATTTATATTATATTTATTTCCATCAAAACCCTTTCAATTAAAGTGAGGTTGTAATTAGACTTTTTATTTAAATTTTAGCCTTCAATCTTAATAGAAATCCTAAATTAGTCAATGCAAGCATACTTATTGGGAATTTGAGCTCATTTAACCTTCAATTGAGTGTAGATTTACCATTTAGTTAATCTGCATTTGTGTTAGTCTATTAAAATAGCAGAATTAACTAATTTGAATGTTATTCCTCCTAATTCTTCATGTTATTAAGTTATACCCTTTTATTGATTAATAAAGTGAATTTAACTTTAGAACTTAGCAAAATCAATGTAGATATGAATGATGATGGTGTTATCATCAGCTTTTGTAACTAATTACCTCACTATTGCTGACTGTTAAAAACGGTCGGCAATGTGAAAAAAATGATCGAGAAATAAGGTCGAGGAATGTACTGTCACAGTTGTGTTTTCTTAACCGTTATAAAATGTTACTGACAAGGAAAAGACGGACCCCCATTCAACATGCGGTTGTTTCTGTCATCTGTTTTCAACAGTCGAAAAAGGTTTTTCTCAATCGTTTTAAATAAACCGTTGACATAAACATTTACGTCGATCGTTATTTAGGCAGTCGAGTAAGGTAGTATTTTTGATCATTCGATAAAAACAGACGAGAATATATTATGATATTCTCGACCGTTTTTATGAAACGATCGAGAATACTAATATTATCATCCATTTTTAAACAATTGATAATACGTATAATTTCAGTCGTAGACTATTCTCGTCCGTTGTAAAATGGCCAATAATAGTTGCAAATTTTTTTTATTAAAGGTTGCAATTTCTAAGATTAAAAACAGTTGGAAGTGAGTTGCAAAAGGAAGAATATGAGATAAACTAGAAGTGACATTGCATTAAACTTCATGAACTTTTTCTTTATGACACAAATACAAAGCAGACACAAATATCAAGCAAACTTTTGGTTTAGATCCAGATGGGCCAATCAGCAGAAAATGGTGCCACATGACACTGTTCACATCCTATAGAGTATTAGTTAAAAAGTCTTATCAGCCATCAAGAGTAGCTTGGAGGAGAAGAATATTACAAGACTGCAAGTCCAGTATTTGTATGATCATGAGTGTGATGTTGACACTAGCAACTGCAAAAGGGTACTCCCATGCGACCCTCTTCCCACCTTCTTTCTTCAGTAGTTGCTGAAATGGTACCTGCCATAAGGAAGAAGTCCCCTACATGAAATTACTATAATGAGCCCCTTCCCATGAACACCATTTAACTTCTTCATGTATTAGAAGTAATTACTGAAATTATACAACACATTTCATAACAACAATAAGAAATTTCCTAAAATAAAGTCAAAAAATTCTCCTGCTTCAGCAGATATAAGTAACATATAGCAGCACCAGGTGTTAAGACTCTTTTTGTTCATCAGTGATAGATTGTTAAGGGGAAAAGGAAAATAGCTTACAGGAGATGTTTTTGCAAAGAGGAGCAAATTTCCAATGAGATAAACTCGGTGCCCTTGCTTGGCATTTGTAGAGTTAAGTTTTTATGAATAAAAATGGAATCATTGAAAGTAGATATTGGAAAAAGTGACTACATGAATGTATCCACCTGAAATCTATGGAAGGGTCGCTTCCTTGCCAAGCCATTTGTTTCCACCGATCTGGAACTAAACTGTGAAGCTCCTGGTGTAGGAATGCTGCAAACCACAGGACTCTCAAAACCTCATGCTAGTGTCAAAATCCTTGATTAATATTGAGCGTAAAAATAATATGGTAAGTGTTGTCATTACAATAGCATTACAACATACTATATTAGATAGGGGAGCATCAACCAGTACTACTCCTTCAAGTTGGGTGTGGATGCTCCAACTTGGAGGGGAGTGTTAGAGATTTCATAATAATATTTTCAATTCCCCAAATCTCCACAATATTTATTTTCCTCTATGATGCATCTATATGAACACATGTCTATCCCTACACTTTCTCCTTTTCAAAGGTATGCCAAGGCCTTTAATTTCAGATATCCCATGTAATAGGAGCAATCAACTTGAAATTGATGAAACATAAAGATTCCTTTTGTCTTTTCAATGATAGACATTCATCATTCCCCTCCCATTAGGGGAGGTCCTACAGTTTTCTGAGACTGGTTGGTTGTATTGAAAGAGATGGTTGAGAACAATAAATGAAAACTATGAATAGCTATGTAGTTCAATGAGTAATTTACCTGATGATCTCGTCTAGAAGGGTCAAAGTAGACTTTCATGCGATGCTGCAATCTTTGTAGTCTCTCTTCCTACAACATTGGTGGAATGCTAGCTTGTACGGGAACAGAAGAAATCCAAGAACCAAAAGGAAGGCACTTAAATTGAAAATTGAGATACTTATTTTCAACCAACCAAACCATTTATGCTTAATATTCATGGGAAAATCTAATGAAAATGTTTCTCATGCATAATGAATATTTTTTTAGCTTCCACAACTTATTCATGATCATGTAAGCATAGAATTATAATATAATTTCTTGATAAAAAGTAATTTGAAAGATGAATCTTGTATATAATAAATTTTGATTTCATTCTAAATTGCAATACAAAATGTAATTAGAAAAAAATGGTGATTGGGTGGTGGTGGCAGGGAGGAGGATTGAGGTGGTGGTGGCAGCGGCATAGAGGGAGGAGAAGGAGGATGAGGTGGTGGTGGTGGTGGCAGTAGCAGGAGGGGTCATTTTTTGTGGTGGTTGTCGTGGCAGAGGTGGTGATGGTGGTCGGGGTAGAGGTGGTGACTGTGGTTAGCATGGTGGTGGTGGTCGAGGAGGGGAGGGGGAGAGGTGCCATGGTGGCGGTGGCCGCCGAAGGTGGTCATGGTCGAGGTCGACGAGAGGGTGGTCGTCGGTGAGGGGAGGCGGGTTGAGGAGGTCGTACCTTCTCTGATGGTGGCCGTCGGCCGCACAAGGAGGAGATGCAAAGAAGAGATGCATCAAGGTCGGAGGCTCTCATGCGGCGAAGGAGATGGAAGAGGAAAGGAGGATTTGGGAGGAAGGGGGAGGGAGTCGAGGTTGGACTAGGGATTTATGTTGACCTTTCTCGACTATTTTACGATCAACGATTGAGTTTGAAAATTAACTTTTGAATTTGGCGATTCATGAAACTCTTATCCTCGACCATTTTCCACGAATGGTCAAAAATACTTATTGTAAACCGTTTATAAACATTTGAGAATGACATCAAATAATTAACTTTTGAATTTGGTGGTTCGTGAAAAGCTTATCGTCGATCGTTTTCCATGAACGGTCGAAAAATATCTTTTACCAGATCGTTTATAAAAGGCCGAGAATGACCTCAAATTAACTTTTGAACTTGGCGGTTCATGAAAAGCTTATTCTCGACCATTTTACAAGAACGGTAGACAAATATCTTATTCTCGACCATTGATAAACGGTCGAGAATGACCTCAAATTATCTTTTCAACTTAGGGTTTCATGAAAAGCTTATCGTCGACCATTTTCGCATTAACAGTCGATAAATCTCGTATTCTCGACTGTTATATAAACGGTCGAGAATAGTATTATTCGCGATCGTGGTGTAATGGTCGAAAATTCACTGTTGAGAATCACACCTTTTCTACTAGTGATATCTATGCTTTTCTTGTGAACACTATTCACAAGAAAGTTATTGTCCTTAACTGCACATTAGGTAGGTACCAATGGCACCTACATCTGTCAGGATAATTCCCAAAGTAGAAGAGAGAGGTGCTAATAGCAAGTCCTAATAACATAACTGCTAACAAGCACTAAATATTACTTTACAAGTTAACATTATAAACCACACATCAGGCAGGTGTCAACAACACCCACATTTGTTAGGATGATCTCCAAGCATCTACCAATCAAATAAGAGACAACTGCCAAAAGTAGGTACAACAGTATATGCTTGAGGGTGGTCAAGTGCCAACAACACCATGTGAAATGACCCGGTGCCTCTTTGGGGTGTTTATGACGTATGGATTAACCGTCAGATGTTTGTCCTGACGTCTGGATGAAGGGCCAGACGTCTGGAAGTAGGAAAATATCGTACGTTCTTTTCGCTCTCTGTGCGGGCAGCGCGCAGAGTCTTTCTCTCTCCTCCATCCCCTCACCTCAAACCCTAAATCATTCCTATTTAAACCCCCCTTCTACACTCCACCCCCCACCACTCGAGCCATCGCCACCTCCACCTTCTCCTTCATTCGGCCACGCCCCACCAGCCTACCATCTTTGCTGCAGCCGCGGCGAGGAAGGAAAGGAGCCGGCGAGGGAGAACAGGGAAGAGCGAGAGTGAGAGAGTGAAAGGGAATGAGAGGAGAGCGGGGGAGAGGGACGATGACTACGGGAGCTCGGTGGAGCTCAAGGAGTTCGTGGGAGAGAGGACGCCGGCGGGGAGCTTCTAAAGCTCCTGTAGCTGCTGGAGCTGCTGCTGCGTCGTCTGAGGGCGGAGGTGTGAGCGAAGCGACCTGTGTAGGGGAGTTCTGAATACTGGTTTTCCAGTATCAGATGTCTAGGACGTCGACCAGACGTCTAGAGAGGCATCAGGACGTCTGGAGTTGAAGCCAGACGTTTGAAAGCATTTTTTTCACGTGGAGGTATATGTTTTCTGCGTTACTTTCCGTCATGCAGACCGTAGCGCAGAAATGTTTGGCTGAAAATAGGTCTGCGATTTCGTAAGCAGGTACAGGGCGTTGGAAAGACGCGTGGTGCACCTTTCCAGGCACTTTTGGACGTCTGACCACATCACCAAACGTTTGATGGCACTTCCAGACGACTGGAAGGAAGGTGAGACATTTGGAACCCTCCTCAGACGGTTGCAGAGGAGTCTGGACGTCTGAGGCAACCGCAGGAAGTGAGAGGTAAGATCTGACGTCTTTTAAGACATCTGGGACTAGTCCTAGACGTCTGATTTTGAACAGTAACCATGTTTTTGGCCATTCAGGGCCCAAACAGAATCGAATTTCCATAAACGAAGTACTGTTGTTTTCCACTCAAGTTTCTTTGCGTGTTTGTGTTGAGTACCTACTGTTTTGAGCTCGTCTGATGTAAATTAATCACTGGTACAGGTTACCAGCCTGTGGTGTGTTCAGGGCCCACGGAGATGACGAGATTTGCGGTGCAGGCCCCCATTCCTCTCGTAATACCCGGTAGAGTGGTTTACTATAACATTAAGATTTACACAATGAAAGAGCATGTTTAGAATACTTGAATGAACCCTAGGATGAGAAATGAACCCTAGGGTAGAAACAAATGCGAATGGTTGAGCTACTCTATTTACTTAAGATGCATGTTAAAATACGAGTTGCCTGTATGTGAATGAGAAATTGAACTGTGAAACCACAAGTTGCATGTATATGATTGAGAATTGAATTGTGAAAACATGAGTTGCTTGTATATGGATGAGGAACGGGTTATGAACCATGTGAGCTGAATACTGATAAATGGAACGAATATGAGCATGAACCCTACGGGGAATTAGGAGTAGAACTCCTGTGCATGAAAGGAAATCTGGTATGTAGATGGGAAGTGAGCTGACCCTTGTGTACACGGTACCAAGGAAAGCAACTGTCCCTTTTAGTGTAGAGGGGGAGATAGCCGCCCCTTGGGTTGAGACTCGGGGTAGGACTGGTCACTCTACACCGACTCCTGTTGGCCATCGCGTACATGGTACCGAGGTGAGCTACTAGTGTAGGGAGGGAGCTAGCCGCCCCACGGGGCCCGGGGTTAGGACTAGCTAACCTACACCGACTTTTAGGCCCTTTGGGCAAATCAGGGTAGTTGGACGAGGGTACACGGACTGTGGGGAAAAACCCTTGTTTGGTTTTGAGGGGCGAGACCCCTGTTCTGAGAGGGCAAGACCCTATATTATTCCGTGCTGTACTTTAGGTGTACCCACTAACGAAAATGACTGATCGCTTGTCAGTGCGGGGTAGCTACCCGTGCGCTTATCACGGGTGTCGTAGTCACCACTACGTCATGACAGTGACCCTGGTGTGGTTGACTGGGTGTAGGACTACTGCGGGAGACTCTCCCGGCCAGGAGAGTACCATGTGTACCTTCTAGTCCAAGGAAAAGACTGCAATCAAAATCATTCTCACGAGGAACAAGCAAGATCAAGAAATACTTAGATCCTTTGTGAAATAAATAAACCAGAAATACATAGATGAGATAAATAGAAATGAGAATAAAACCTAGTTGCTTGTTTTACCTTACTTGCACATAAATAATGTAAACACCACTCTACTCAGCGTTTGCTTTCGTAACCCTGTTCAGGACGAGGAGTTGAGTAGCCCGAGTTTCTGACTGCAGAGGGTGCTAGACCCAGCCGAGCCCAGCCGTAGTCGTTTCTTTCCAGCTCTTTAGTTTTCTGCTGTTGTAGTGAGTACTAGACATCTATTTTATTATTCCTGTTACTTTCTGTCTTCTTTTCCGAAGTTGTTGTGATGGCATGTATTACTTTGTTGAGACTTTTAACTCTGTTGTTCCTTTACGTCTCGTTTTTTCTTATGCTTAGTTATATTGCATGTATGAATGCAGTTTATTTCCTGCTTTTGGTTATCTCTCGTTGGACAACTAGGTCTTGGAATTAGTCGAGGTGAGTTGATCTCGGGTCCTGTAGGGATCTGGGAACTGGGTCGTAACACCATGCATTTTAACCTATATTCTAGGTTGTATCCTATAGAGGTTTCACATGCATCACAAGAAAGCTTTTGCAACTAATTACCTGATTAGAAGAAAGCTAGTTACACAATTGCATATCTATGCTTTCTTATGAAAATTATTTCACTAGAAAGTTAATGTCCTTAACTGCGCATTAGGTAGGTGCCAACAACACCTACATTCGTCAGGATGATTCCCAAAGTAGAAGAGAGAGGTGCCAACAACAAGTCCTAACAACAAGATAGGAGACAATAAGTGTTGATAATTACTTGACAAGAAAGCTAATGTAACTAATTATCTAATCAGAAGTAAACTATACTTCTTAAGTTAAAATTACTTGAAGTAAAAGGAGAAGCATGAAGGTTGTTGTAAAACTATAAAAACATGTTCACAAGAGAGAAATGTTTATACATGCAAATTAATATAAATCACACCATTGCTATAGGAGTGTTAGTAAACGATAACAAATTATGTTGTTTTGTCCACTTATGGAGGATTATGGTTGCAAAATAAGAAAATTGTCCTGCGATATCTCCCTGACATCGCCACCTCTAGATATTTCTTCCATCCATCAGACTACATACAGAGCATAACCATTGCTTGTTTAGTGCTGCTGTGGTGATTAAATATTTTAGCATACCACAATATGAAAGGAAGCGCAAAATATTTTCAACTACAATGACTGAATTGAATGAAAAAGGAGAGTTATCTATTCACCATGGCATTTACAAATTCATTCTCCTATTGTTGGTCACATTCGTATCTCCTCTTTAGGATGTTGTTGTAAAGGATGACGTCCGTGCTCGTCAATCTAAATTCCAAGAGATGCTAGTGGTACACCTATTCAATGGCACTAATAAATTCTCGCATATTACGAGCTCCTCCTTGTTGTAAGACATGAACCTCAATGCTAGTTCTTCCTCTCAAATTGTCATGTGGTTGGTCACCCAACATGACATGATATGGTTGCTCCTTTGCTTTGGCCCCAAATGATTGAGGAATTTATGCGCCATGCTGTTAATGAACTACATTTGGGAGAGAATAATTAAACCCATCACTAATGGGTGGACTTATCATAAATACTTTCAAGTTGCTTAAATTATCATCTTGTAAATGTGTTCTTCTTGAGGAGTTCTATAAGTGTATCCCTTCTCAGCACTATATTTCCTATTGGTGTTTCCTAAGTCGGTTACTCCTCCATTTCTTGGAGAAGATAAGAGCATCTACCACTTCTCTTTCTTCTGGAGCGAAAGTGTCTAGTAATAGCACATGTAATTGCTTGACTCTCCTATACTTTGAATTAGGGTTTGAGTTTTTGCTTTTTTTTGTTGGTTGCTTCACTTTACTTCCCATTTCCAGCTTCTTCGACATGATATCGCTCTTCTTTGCATCCTTCTCCTGGGCTCCAAGCTTGATTCTCGCTATCATAGAAGGGACCTTCCTAGATGACCTCTTCTCACATCTCAAGCTCTTGCCCTACATAGTGAAGCATTTTATGAAGGGGTTAACAGACATTCCCATTAAAATTAACAAGTGCCATTTGCACCAAGGAAATATATGTAATGCAAATGCCATCCATCCATAGAATTGCATGCCATTGGTACCTAATGGTAGGAGTTAATATTTCTTAAGGTGTTCAAAATTTAAAACTAATTCTTACCATTTTCAACCATGGTTTGTGATCCTCCTCGTCTTCTTGTTCCATTTCATGGAATAGGTCCACAATCTCCTACATCAATCCCTTCGATGTTGATTGATGTCCATAGAAATTATCCTCTGCTATCTTGTTAGTGTCATAGTCAACTTGCCGCTTCCCCTTCTCAATTCTTTCCATCATTTCAATTACACCCTATGTGAATTGTCCTGGGGGTGTAATTGGTTCTCAATAAACAACCAAAGCCTTTTACAAATCCTTACTGTCATTAGATGGCCTTGCACCATCTTTAGTGGTTTGCTCTCTCTCCATCTCCTTTCGCATCCTCTCTTTCTACAATTCATTCACAATTGTTGTTAGATTGAAGTCAAGATTAGGTATGATGTCATCAAGTGTTGGCGGCACCACTCCATGTCCCCTGTTAGTCTTAGTTGAGCACCCCCATGGTGCCACTAGCACACCCCCTTCTAATTCTCATCCACCATGTTTAGTGTGTAGATCTAAAGCTATTGTTGCAACCTCCATTTGTTGATGAGGTTTCTTCGACACACTTTCTCTGGTGTTGGAAAAGATTTCATTGAACGACTCCGCTAAATCTAAAAGTGCCCTTGGTCCTTTTGACATTTGAAGTGATGCGAAATGTTCGATTGTATTTGATGTAACTTTTGTTATTAGGAGAGAACATTCTACACGTAATTTATTTCCAACTACGTCTTCCTATACAATGGAATGCTTGGGTTGTTGAGCCTCTTCATGATTGCCCTTCAACCTTGTTCTTTTCTTCACCAATTTTTCCATGTCAACCTTCAAAACAACTTCTGATTAATGGAAGTTCCATGCAAGTAAGTAAAATGTTTATTATACTAAATACGTATGCATTTACCTCCCTTTTGTTGGTTATGTTGATTTCCAATTGGTCATCAAAGAAAAATGTCACATCATAGCGATGTTCTTGAGTGCTTTTTTGTTGCTTGTACTCATTCAACTCTACGCTTAGCTTCATATACTTCTCCTACAGGTTGGCAAGCTCCAATTACAACCTTCTAATCTCATCTCTTTCATTTAGTGAGCTTGATGAGAGCCTCATCATGAACCCTAACTACCACATTTTGATCTAAATAAGTATACAAAAGCTCCTACAAAACTTAAGGGAAAGCCTAAATTAGAGAATTCTAAATTTAAGAATAAAATAATTCACAAGGGGTAAAACTATAATTTTACCAATGCAGTACACCAACGGGGTGTCTAAGGATCTAAACATAGGTTAAATGGGCTTAATAAGAAAAAAAAGTGGGATGACCTGATCCGAAAAGGGTTATAGCAACTTCTAGGAATTAAATGACATTCTGTAACCCTGAAACAAATCCACTTTAATTCACGAGGTTCCAGGAAGGATAAAAATCAACTAAACCCCCTAAAATTCATGGAAAAATATTCCCTAGGGCTTAGAACCTTCAATTTGGCCTTTGGACCCTATCTTGACCTAGATTGAGAACCATGCCTAATTTTTAACCTAATTTGGGTTTTTATGTAAATTGACCGATCAAACGTGGTCAAACCTAAAATCAAACTTCACCATTGGATTTCTTAGGTCCAAATTAAGTTGGTACCAAAATTTGTGCCTAAGAGAAGACCATCTTGATCGACTTTACAAATTGGTCCTCATGAATTACTTTTTGACCCTTAACTTTTGGAACCCTTTCACTTTGCCCCCTAGCTTTCCTTTCGTTCTTTACAGAACGATCCCTCTACCACCCCGCGCAGCTGCCCATACCTCCGGCGACTTTGCGCGGAGGATGGCGCCGCGTAGGGTGTGGGAGCTGCTCTCAGAGATGAAGGGGGAGTTTCCTGCGTCGTCCTCTTCCGCGCATACCCCCTCCCATGACCTGCCATTGCCCATGCCTCTCGTGCGAACGCACGAAAGGAATGGGTCTCGTCTCCGACCATTTTCCAGCAAGCTCTCCACGCTCTCTCCTCGAGATCCTCTCCTCACCAACTGCTATTTAAGGGACGGCAGGGCCCTCCGGTCATGGTAAGCCTGTTTTGGCTGAGAAAAACCCCCAAACTTCGTCTCCTCCTCCTCCAGTCAAGTGCCCGCAGGCTCCGGTGTCCCTTCCTCCTCCCCTTCGTCGCTCTGCTGCCATACCTGCAATAGATTTCACTTCGCCTCGTCCTCCCGTGCCAGGCCGCACCAGCTGGCACCTTCCTGACCTCCTCCTCGTCGCCGTTACCCCCCTCTGGGCATCTTCATCTCCGGCGTCAGCAGGCACGCGCCGAGTGCCTCCTCCTCCCCTTTCGTCAGTTAAGTAGGTAAACACTCTTCCCCTTACTCTCTCCTTTATTTCCCCCTTATTAATTTGTTGTTTCCACCCACCGACCACCACTGTCCATCGCCACCTTCTCTATCTCCGGCCGCCCTCCGGTGAGGCGTTCCTGCCACTCCACACCTCCATCCGCCTCGCCAGCTACCCCTTAAGGACCGCAACACCTCACTGACCCTAAATCCGCACTCCATTCACCATGCCACACCTCTAGAACACCCCCCGAACACACCCACTCTCATGCACACAGTGTGCCCTAGGCACACGACCATAGGCACTCTCACGGCTCACCGACCACCTCTGCACACTCGCCACACCTTGGCGAACCTCCCTGAGCCTTTTGACGTGGCCGCGAGGCTGTTTTAGTGTTTTCAGGACCCAGGTGCGTGCCGTCATTGTCGAGCAAGTTGAAGCTGCTTCGCAAGCTTCTTCAAGTCCATCCGCTCCAGGCGTAAGCCCTAGGGGATGTGGAATTGAGGTGCGAGCATGTCCAGGTCTTCAATTGGGGTCGTAAGCCTCGGCTGCTGCCCCAAATCGCTCGAACCTCCTGCCTGCAGACACACGAAGTAGCAGGTGGGACTTTAGTCCCTCGGAAGTGTGTGGGCACGCGCCCACACATAAATTGAAAAAGTGTTCCTGGCTTATCGCCTTGAAACACTAGGGTGAGGTCCCTCGCCCTTACTCACCGTGTCTCGTCTGCGACACTGCCCACGCGGACCTGACCCGCGACCCGATTTCCCTGATCCATGCACTCCTCGAGCACCACACCCACGCTGGTACGCCTGGACCCGGGAGCGCAACCGACCCGATAACCCGGGAGAGTACCGAAGAGAGATTCAGAGAGAGGGAGAGACGCGCGGGGAGGGTAGGGGTAGGTTTTGCGCTCGTGTGTGCAAGGAATAGGTGAGGAAGAAGAAGAAGAAGAGCAGGCGACGAGGACTTAGTTGAAAAACTTATGTAGCAGAGAAAAAGGAGAAGAAAGGAGGAGGAGCGAAAAAGAAGACGAAGAAGGAAGGAGTTGCTGAAGAAAGGAGAAGAAGACACAGAAGAAAGAAGAAAGAAGAAGAAGCAGCAGCAGAGAAAAGAAAGCGAAAAAGAAGAACATCAGTAGAGGAGAAGAAGAAAGAAGAAGGCAGAGAAGCTGACTGAAGAAGAGAAGGCATAGTAAGAGAAGGGAGAAGAAGAAGAAGCCAAGAGAAAGGAGAGAAGGAAAAGAGAAAGAAAAGAACTGCAGCTGCTGAAAGAAAAGAAGCACAGTGTGAGAAGAGAGAAGAAGAAGCCAAGAGAAAGGAAAAAAGAAGAAAAAGAGAAATTTTTGCTCACTCTCTCTCTCTTAAATTTTTGTAACATTATTGTGAACTTATGTGTTTCTAGAATGATGTGTGCTCCCTGAATTCGACCTCAGAATAATCTAAATCTCGAGTAATAAATAAATTAAACTGTTGATCGTTTTTTGCAATATATTGCAATGAATATATCATTAAAACACCGCGAACAACAAACCGGCCAGAGCTCTTTAAGTCAGCAATCATTTTCTCTTTCTTATATGCTATGGGAATCACAACATCATTCTATGCTACCATGGGCATCTCTATCAGGTCATCAGGTACTGCACTTGCATTAGTACCTTCACCTGTTGCTGGCACCACCTCCAGCTCTTGACCTAATGTTGCTAGCACTTGAGTAATCTCATTGACCCCACTTGCCTCATGTACATGAGGTTGATATTGTACACCTTCTCCTTGCTCTAGTATTTAGAATGGTTTTGCATTCAAGTTTGCCTCATGCAATGATAAGAGGTTCAATTTCCTCCTCTTCAAAATCTCCGACACTGTATTATGAGCACTTCACTTTATAGCCAATAGACAAGCATTTGGCTGGATAGGGTTTGTAATGATTAAATGCTCTTACAACCAACACGGCAACAATGAATACAATGAAAATGGTTAAAAGTTGTTGAGATAACATTATGTAATTGTAATATTTAAAAAATTTCAATCTTCAATTTAGACATTTACCATCAATAGTGCAATGCATTCTTGCACTTTACAATATTGTTGAGGATACAATCTTCCTCTATATAGGCAATATGCATGTCATGTCACGACTTAGATAAGATTCGAAGTGGTATTCTTGATTGGGCATCAAGTGTGTTACGTCGAATCTCGCCTTAAGTCCTAATAATTTGGATTAATAGAATATTTAAAAATATATATACTAATTGGACAAATAAGAATGAAGAATGGGGATTAAATCTCAAGAAATTAAAACTAGTGTTATCTCTCACATTCCTTTTCATTTCTGTACTTCTTTTTTCTTGTATTATGCTTTTATATCGCTTTACTAAGTTTTTAGCTCACTTTATCCTATATTTGACTTCCGACGAGGATTTTAACGGGTCTACAAAATTAAAGTTGGTGTACATCTCTTTTAATTCTACCGTGCACAATCGATATTAATTTTCCATAGATTTTGTAGTTGGGTGATATTTTTTGCTTGGCATCGTTTTAATTTGCATCTTACCATTAATTTGAGATTTATTTTTATTTTATTTTATTTGGTATACTTATACGTTGAAGTAAACTATTATGATTTGATTCCACTTTGTTGCTTGATTGTATTGAATGTATGCTTATAATTAAATAACGAACTCACAGTTCGACTTAACTTGAATTTCTTTGAATTGTAACGCAATCGAACGCAATATTTACTCATATTCTCTCTGAGTAATAATTTTTTAATGAAAAATTCTGCACACAAGCTCAAGCATAAGGTCCTACCCATCCATCCTAGGGAAACGGACAAAATGGGGCATGGCATGAGGCCGAGTAAAGAAGGTGGGACTCGCTAGTCGCTGCTTGATAGGAGAGATGTGAAATGGTGCCTAGTCGGCCATTGCAAAAAAAACCATCTACTTCAACCATGCGGTCCACCCGCTCGAACCCGAACAATCGATTACCGACACTCGAATCAACAACCGGAACCTTCGTTAGAGCCCCCCTAAGCCAACAATCAACGCGTGCCCCCCTCCCCTTCGAGAAGGAAACGAGGGCGACCAATAAGAAGTGGGGACAAGCGAAGCCACGGATCGTGATTCTCCAGAGACCCCCAAGGTCCAATCCCGACCGTCCAACTGCACCAGGGAAAAGCACAGCCCCAGCGGATCCCAGCCGTCCCCATGCGACCCGCGCGCCTATAAATAGCCCCATTCCTCGTTTCAATTCAAACTCTTTGTCATCCCGTGGAATCGTTGGCCGGTTCTGGTTTTTATCGGTATTCCCCGCAAAGAGGTAATCTCCCAAATCTTCTTCTGCACTCTTACGTTCTCTCGCATTGTGGTTTTGGATCCAACGCGGATCTCCTTAGCCGTCGATCGGTTTGTTTCGGTTGCTGTTACCATATCATGTGATTTAGGGTTGGCTCAGGGATCATACGATGGTTTCTTCTAATGTCATGGTTTGAACGTATGTTTCCGCGACATAACGTGTCGCGTTTGGTTGTTGTTAGTGGGTGTGATTTGGTTAGAGGGTTTGGAGAACGGGGAGAGGTGGTGATGATATGAGGCCTTGTTTGTAATGTTGAGAAGGCACTCTTCTAGTCGAGGGATTTACTTCTTTGAAATTAGTTTGGATTGTTAGCTTACAGAGGGTGTGCTCGAGCTTCCGAAAGAAGGAACTTGCTGCCCTTTTTGGTATGGAGTAGATGTAGAAACTCTTTTTTGCAAGGTGGGCGTGGGATTTATTTGTGATTGGTGTGAATTAATTGAAATCCCATTTGTTGGATGTTAAGTTCCAAACTTAACATGGCATTGCGTCAGTATTTTGAGTTTAAACCTTGCAGATCAGAATCTAAATTAGACATTAACAAAATTACCGATAACAGAAAAGTTTACTTGCGTATGAATGTCTGATTGTTACCTCAACGTCTAGGATTTCAGTTTGTTTGCCAAAAAAAAAAAGTATTTCTTTTTTTCCATTCTAGTGCTAGAAAATGTTCTTCTCACGTGGTAAAGAAAAATGTGGAAAACTAATGTGGTAGTAAGATTAGAGCACAAGATGACGCTTTTCAATAGTTGTATGAGGATGGACCTCAAGGGAATATGAAAGTAGGCCTTTCGAATTCCTGTCCTGTATTTGCAATCGTGATGAAAGTCAAAGAAAAGAAGCCTGCTCAACCATCTCTCTTTTCATAAGGAAAAGTTAGAAGAGGTTTTTTTTGTTGAAATCTAGGTTTCAAATACTGCTCGGTTCTCTTCTTGGGAGTGAAATATGTTGGTGAGGTCTGCTTACGTTGTAACATTGTAAAACAGCCAAAAAAGGGGGAATATGCATCTTGGAAATTAGTTCAATTCGGAACAGGTGGATGGTGTAGGATGTTGGGGCGGAGGTTGGAGGTGTAGGGAAGTGGTGGAGCGTGGGGAGGGATTCAACTGTGCTCTGTAGAGAAATGTCTTGAGTTTGTGTTACCGAGGGAATGGTTGAAGCTGCCATTGACTCTGGTAGCGTTAGAGGGGGCATGCTTGTACCTGGGGAGAAGGGTTTTTAAGGGTTACGGTTATGGTTGGAAGGATTGTTTTAATCCTAATCCTATGTCATTCATTTGTTTTGTGGATAAACTTCTATGAGAGATAAAGGTGAAAGATATCTGGAGATTGGTTCTTTGTTTTTGTACGTTGTTGGTTGTTCCTATAAGATGGAAAATTATAAGGCTGTGCTTGTTATGGTGTCTTTCCAAACTTCATGTCGTTCTTATTTATGCTGATACACGTGCTCCAGCTTTTGGGTACCTGATTTTGATTGGGAATCGGGATGTTTTCTGTGGAGTTTTACGTGATCTCTCTCACTACACAGGATATTGTATACATCATAAAGCTTCAACATCAAACCTCTCAGTATTAAGTGTATAGGGTATTATAATAGATAATGGCTAGCCAGGGAGTGGTAAGACAATGAACTATTTTTTATTATCTCAAAATGGATAATTTCATGAACTAGTACGAAACATTGGAATGCTTGGCTCTTGATTGTATATGATTTCACTTGGCTATGATCAACTTAGGATGCCTTTTCTACCAAAAAAAGGTTGTTGAAAAGAAATTAGTGATTGTGTAGGTTTAATCACCACCTCATTTTGTTGCAATCTTCCTTTGCGTTTTTCTACTACGATGGAGGTTAATTTGGTTGATGCTCTTTTGAGTTCTTATATGACATTGCAAAAAGCTGGAACATGAAATGGACTCCTTTTGAATTGCTGTCAGTGTGCCTGGTCTATCTAACTCATTTTTTTCCTACGATAATCAACCTCAGAATATAAACTTCCTGAGGGTGCTTTTGCATAGTCTCTACTTATATTAGAAATAGAGAAGCTGTTGATTGTGTTCTGCTTTATCAATTTTACTACTCCATAGATGGCTCGTACGAAGCAAACTGCTCGTAAGTCCACTGGAGGAAAGGCACCAAGGAAGCAGCTTGCCACCAAGGTTTGTTTAGCTGGCCCCATAAGTTGCAACTCTTTGCTTTATTGAGTTCTATTATGTCTGATTTTTATTATTGCATTCCGAAGGCTGCTCGTAAATCTGCCCCAACCACTGGCGGTGTGAAAAAGCCCCATCGTTATCGCCCGGGAACTGTTGCTCTTCGGTATGCTTCCTCCCTCAAATTACAAATTGGTCTTAAATGATTGCATAGAAGGTTGTTGCCTAAACTCAGCCTTTAATGCTACTCTTTCTCACCAGTGAAATTCGTAAGTATCAGAAGAGTACTGAACTGCTCATCAGGAAGTTGCCCTTTCAGCGCCTTGTTCGTGAAATTGCACAGGACTTCAAGGTTTGATGTTTTTCCTGTATCTTTCTGTACCCCTTACTCTTCTTGCAATTCCTTTGTTGATGTGAGGGATTCTGGTGTTCTTGGCTGACAATACTACTTGCTATTCTGGTGTTGTTTCAGACTGATCTGAGGTTCCAGAGTCATGCGGTGCTTGCACTGCAGGAAGCTGCTGAAGCCTACCTTGTGGGACTATTTGAGGACACCAACCTTTGCGCCATCCATGCCAAGAGGGTCACCATCATGCCAAAGGACATTCAGTTGGCCAGGAGGATCAGAGGCGAGAGGGCTTGATGATATGGTTGACACAGCCAGTGATTCTAGCATTTGTCTATCAGTGACATCATTGCCTTTATTTTCCATCTTTTTTTTTTTCTTCCGGTAATATCTGCTAACTATTTTCCCCTCAAACCCGTTCCTGCTGGTAGACATATGTGGAAGATATATGATCCTGTGCTACGCTTAATATGCTCTGTATTAGGTCAGTCTGCTAGAATCGTAAGAGTTACGGCAACTATGTAAGGTGACCTTTGTTTTGTGCTGTGCAAGGATTCTCGTCATGTGCTTATATAATAGTATGCTGTTGTCAACGTAATATCTGATTCCGGCGAAGTACTTTCTCGTGTTTATAACGTACAAGATTAGCTCTTTGACACGGACATGTTAAGGATCGGCTGTGTCATTCAAATGTTGTGTAGCTTCAAATTAGTGTTGAATGCTCCTTCTGGCAAAATGCTTTTGCTCGTCCACCAATCCTGAGCATCTTGCCATCAATTTATTAAAAACCAATTAGCCGAATACAATCCCACTTTTACTGGTAATGGAACAAATAGCCCTTGTATTAAGGAAGGGCTCCATTGGGAAGCTAGATTATATGAATTAAGAACTCATCCTTGTTTCGTTTTTACATTCATTTGATGCTTCAAGGTTCTCCCTTCCGATGGGAGATCGAAGCTTAAGCTTTGTTCACGTTCTCGAAACTCATTTCGATGGGAGTTTAAGCTCCTGTATTTGACACCTTAAAAAAGACACACTAGGATGCGGTCTCACTCTATTTAAGGCTTCCCTCACCTGATACTAATCTCGTAAATCGACATGTGACCCAGTTTAACTCATTGTTGGATATTGTCTGATTTAAGCCGGTAAGGTATGTAAGGCGTGCATAATTATTTTGATTAGTTCTTAGAATGTCATAAGAGATCTTGTCTCGAGCATGCACATTGATGGGGGCTTTGGTCAGTTGTACGAGGTTGATGTGGTCCACCTAATCGTCGGATTGCTCTTATACCCTTACTGGACCTCTCTTCTTCATCAATAGAATTTATGTGCTGACATACATGGCCTCCTACTGCTTATAGGGTCGTTAGCGGTGTTGCGGCGTGGTCTAGGAATGAGTAGTGTGGTGTGAGTGTTGACGGTAGCTTTCGACCTCGACGTGTCGAGTGCAGTGCTCCATCTTTGGCCTCAGTCTCAACGTTGTTCTTGTTGATGTTTGGTTGTGGCATTTTAGCCTACTAGATGTGCGGTGATCGGCGTCTCTTGTTATCGTTGATGACGTGTTGGGGATCCTTGGGGAGTTTTGATGTGGTTGGTCGACGAGAGAGCTCCCACTCGATTGTTGGTGGGAGGATTTTTTTATTGATGTGGGTGACTTGTTTGACTCTTTTTTTTTGTGGTTTAGTGTTGTTTTGGTGGGATCATGTGGGACTTTAGAGTTTTTACAATTGAATTACTTATGTGAATTAATGGTTGAATTTGATCTTTGGATTGCTTTATTCGATTTTTCTTTAGAGTGGTTTTCGAGATTTATCTCGTTAATATTTTATTATATCTACAAGTGTGGGATCACTTTACTTTTGAGACTGAACATTTTGTTTCTTTTTTTTACTTTTATTTCTTATCTTATTTCTTTTGTATTTTACGTTCTCCCATTCAATGAGGTATGTTTTCCTCTTTCTTGGGTGAGGATTGAGATACTTTCCTATAATGGAACGGTTATTTTTAGAGGAAAACATTATGTCAATTGATTTTTTCGTTTGAAAGGTCTTCGAATGGGAATAATTTCACCTTTTCAAGCTATTTATTCATGAGAATGGGCTTAATTCCACCTTGCAGGAGATACACGCTGTCAATGGACACGGGATACCCGTGCACCTCCAACCCCATCCCTGAAAGGTAAAAAAGTTATTTCAGACAAAAGAAAAAAAAGAAGAAATTAATGTTATGAAAGCACGTTCCATATTCAGAAAATCAGCTATGCGGGGTGGAGATACGAAAAGGCGAAGCGCTGTACTTACCCTCTCCCCGATTAGCCGAGCAGAGTCCCGACTCCTCGGGATGCTCCTTTTTTCCCTTCGGGCCTCTCCTTTTTCGACCACGAACCTCTCCCTCGACTCGTGGCAGCCGCTTCGAAGCCGTGGCGCGGCGGCAGAGTTTCGTGAGGCCGCGCAGCGATCGGGTTCCTCGGTGCGTGGTGGTTGGTTACTCGACGTTTGGTGGCTAAACGATTGGCGCATGGTGGTCCTGTCGATGAGGACGCTCGGCGCGTGTTTGTTTCAACCACCGAGCTTGGGCGCTGCAACTGCATGGAGGTCCCGATGAAGTTGAAATCCGGTAGATTTGGCTGCGTGGCGGCGGGCGTGTGGCGCTTGGACGTGTGCCGGTGTCGCAGAGGTCGTCTGCGGCTTCGTAGGTTGCGACACGACTGGCTTGGTCATCGACTGTTGTTCAGTTGGATCCGTGGCGTTGAAATGTATTGGTCCTCCTTCTTTGCTCTTTTGTTTTTCTTTTTTCTTTTTATTTTTATTTTATCTAGATAACGTGTGAACTCGAATTTTTGCATTGAAATTTTTAATATTTGTCGGTAGTTATTTTCGATCTTTTGAGTGATCTATTGGACTAATTTGATATGATTTTTGAGATTCATTTCGTAGATATTTTACCATAATTATGAGTATGGGATTATTTTTCTTTTAAAATCATCCAATTTTCAATCTTACAGTATATATATATATTTTCTTTTTTATCTTTTATCTCATTTTTATGTTTTACATTCTTCAATTTCTATGGATCATATTTTCCTTGCGGTAGGTGCGGATATTCTTTCTCACTCTACGTTCGCGTGTATTGGATTCTTTCTCTTTACAAAAAATATTTTTGAAATAAAAAAAAAAGCTATCGGACTCCTTGCATGTAACTGAGGTGTAATACCTTCGGAGGCGGGGGGTAAAACATAGGTTTTGGCTCGGTTTACGAGATGGTAGAAAAAGTTGCGATTGGGAATTTCAAAAGGAAGCTATAAAATTAAAAAATTGTGATAACTGAGATTCGAAGCAAAAGCCTATTTGAGATATCCAAACAGCCCCTATATACCACAAGTAGGTTTCTCATGAATTAGTTCTTTTTTGTGATTGCATACAAATTTATAAGGGAAGGTCGAGGGAAGAGAGGATGGGACGGTAAGGAAGAGAGAGGACATGGAAATGGAGACATATGATACGGTGGGTTGGGTAGAACGAAAAGAAAAATGGAAGGAAAAAAAAAAGGGAAACAGAAGTTTGCTTTTGGATGTAAGGTGGGAGGAGAGAGAGGGAATAACACGTACGAATCTGACTTCTATGTTAAATTCCCTTTTTAGCTGTTCTCTCCCATTTTAGTGACAAAATGCTGAAACACCGACCGTAACAAAAAGTGATGAGCGAGAACGTTATAAAAGCGTTTTACTGCAAAGAATGAAAGAGAAAAGAAGCAATGGAGGGATTGGAGAGTCAAATTTAGAAAGGTTTTTTTTTCCCCCAAATTAAGGGCAAGTTTCTTACCTGAGATATAATAATGATTTATCTGACGAGTTTTATCTTTGATAAAGTTATCTTGAGAAAAAAATTTAAAATTCAAGATAAATTTATTTCAGAAAAAAATTTAGATAAATTTATCTTTGATCTTGTGAGACATCTACGTATTCCTCAAATATTTTTATTTATCTCATAATTTAACTTATATATCCCTCAAAAATCAAAACCAATCAATCTTCAATTTATCCCTTAATTTTAATACTTACAAAATTTCTCTATTAAACAAATAGATCCGGGGGAAGAAGGAGACCTCGACTTACAGAGGCTACACTAAAAAATTAACATTGCTTACAATTCCTCCCCTTCTCATTCCCCTCTTCTATTTCCCTTTCTTTTGTCATTTTCTTCCCTCCCATCAATTATTTTCACTTATCTTGTAATCCCTCCATGCATGGGCTAAGTCACGAAGGAGGAAATTAATGGACAAGAAAATTAATGTCAAGCATGATTGTTATCATTCTAATCATTAAGGACTAATTTAGAGAGAGGGATATATTTTATAGGATAATTTTTTTAGATTAATTATCTTTTATTTTGATTTGAAAGTCATAAAGGTTATCCTTGTAGTTAACCTGTGTTTCTTTGAAAAATTATTGGGTTAACTTATGAAAATACTTGATAATTTATCCCACTTCAACCACATAATAATTTATCCCAGGTTAAATCATCTTAACTCGGATCAAAATATCCCTTCTACCAAACAGGATTAATCCCTATTTTGGTGTATTATCCCCCTTACCAAACTAGGCCTAAGATGCTACTTGCTAACATGAACATTATGTTACCCCACAACCTCGTTGAAGAATTTTGGGAAACCTAGAGTAAGTCCATCAAAGTTAGAAGAAGTCGCTTACCTTAAATTTTGCCAAAAAGTTAAGAAATGCCATCTTCAATGCATTGTGCAACGTGCGGGGTGGGGGGTTGGTGGGTTTCGTGCATTTCTTGGGATCCACCTACTCATCCTCATATATAAGATGTTTCTCTTCATCTTTTTCATTCATGCTTTTCAGATTTTGAATTTACCTTCTGCGTCTCCAGTGGTGGTCGTCTCGCTCATAATTGCTCTTCCTCCTCTCTTTATCTTCTCTTTGTAAGATATTATCTATCAATTTTTATTATTTCTTGGTTTTTATTTTATTAATGTGTTTTTATATGGATCGTGTGTTGTTTAGTATTCTCTATATGGATCTTAACCTTCCTTATGTTTTGGGTTCTTCTGATGATCGTGTTGATCAAATCGAGCACGAATCATCAATTGCTGTTCTTCTTCCTCTTATTTTCATTATCACCTTGTTGGTCTAGAAGATTCTCTAGTTTCTTTATCGTCAGGTGTTAACGAAGAAGTTATTAAAGATGCTGGTAGAGATGAAGGCTAATTCTCATAATTTTTTCTTAGTTTGTGATTTTCCATTGGTGCAATTATAATATTTTTAGTAGCTACAATGGGATAGAGATCAAGCTCAACCGATGGATAATGAAAATGAATGGAAATCAATTGGTTGATAATATAAATGAATTAAAATCAACCGATTGATAATGTAAATGAATGGAAATCAATTGTGTATTATTATATATTTTCAACCGATTGACAATGGAAATAAATCGGTGTATTATTATATGTTTTCAATCGATTTATTCCAATTATCAACCGCTTGATTATGGAAATCAATGGGTGTATGTTATATGTTGCGAGAGTCTACTTATAAAGAAATGTGTCACGTTGTAGTATAGTCAACGAAATTACAATATTTAAATTTATAGTGTGCTTGAAAATAAGAAATTGAGTCCGAAGTCATTCGCAGGGAGTAAATATAGAATTCAGACACTAATTGCAATTAGAAGTAATGAGCACAATTAATTAAGCACAGAAAAGATATGCAATAAATAATATTCTCAAAAATCTATTGAATGATGCTGGGATAAAAGGAAGTCAGGAATCTAAAAAGTAGTGATTTAAATCATCAATTAATCCCTCCAATTAAACACATCTCAAAGCATTCATAATCAAATCAATTTTGCTACAGTGGTCTTGAACCACTAATCTCTCAATTCCATGATAGATAAGAGCCAAGTAGCTCCATAGTATCAGATGAATGCCACAATTAGACGTCGCAAAGGTGCTTCAGATGGCTTAAATGATCACAACACCACACAAGTCACAGAGCACAAGGCAAAGCCTCAGAGATGCTAAGTGTTAAGGCGTTTAGGCACGCATCTTGAGGAGTACAGTGCAAAACCTATCCCTACCCTGCTCAGAATTTCCTCATTCTTCTCTCGAACTGGGTAATTGGGTATGTAAGCCGGTAATTGGATCATGAACATAGGGGACCAGGCTCACCAGGCGTGAGGTGAGCGAGGTGTGAGTTGAGGTGAGAGGGACCTTACCCCTATGTAGTTGAGGCAAACAACCCATAGCACGTTTTCCTTTTATGCACTTCATGCATTTTGTCCCACACGATGTGGGACTATCTGATGCATTATTCTACCATGCAGCTGCCGGCGAGGCAACCTCTCCAATCCAGGCTGCTGCTTCTACGTGCTTGCTTAATTGAAAATGCGGTGCTGCTTCAAAAGGGAACCCTCTTTGATTAGGAGTGGTTGTAGGTCGTGTGATAGCTGGAGGACAGCAGACGGAGCTGAGGACGATGGAGGTGGAGGTCCTGCAATAATACAGACTTGCGGCACAATTAAACCAACGCAGGGTGATTGTCGTGTGTCGAGGGGTGTAATGGTGGTGGTATTTGAGTGTGTGTGTGTGTTGCGATGGGTCGACATCGGAGAGGGTGATGGAGGGTGTAGGTGTTTGGTAGAGGCGTTGAGTGCTTAAAACCCAAAATAGGGTTAGGGCTTTTGATGAGGGTGATGTAGTGGAGCTTTTAGGCGTGGAAGGGGGTGATTTGGTGGAGTGTAATGGTGGCGCGAACTCGTCGGAGTATGCATCGGAGTTGGGGGATGATGGCGTGAGGGTGATATAGTGGTCGAAAGTGAGGGTTAAGGAGATGGAATTAAAGTAGAGAGGGAGAGTAGGAAGGGGGACCTAGCTAAGGATGAAGGGGATAGGAGTCGGCGTCGGCTTTGATTGGTCGGCGTCGGAGATAAGGAATACTCCGGTGAGGGGCTTTGGCTGGCAACTGTTGGAAGAAGGTAAGGAGAGTTGCGCTTTCAATTTGACCATTGGGGGCGCGGATGAAGGAGATTGGGGGAGCCGCCGGAGTCACGGTTGGAGCTAGCCGGAGGAAGAAGAGAAGAAGCTTTTTGGGCCTAGATCGGACTAAGGAGGACGATGGAAGTTTGAGGGTTTTTTTATAGGGCTCATACCTGAGCTCTAATTGAGGAAGGAGGCTTGATTGAGCCTTGGTTTGGAAGAAAAGAATCCCATGATTTTCATGAGTTTGCATAATCTCTCTACAGCGAATCAGAGTTCAAAACCTTTCTCAAATGATTCTCCAATGTATGAACTCCAATCCCACCAAATTTGGTGGGATTTGGAGATGATTTGATGAGATTTCCTCTTGGTTAAAGTCGATGTGGTGGAAGGGGCATATTGCGAAGAAGTTGACAAAGTTGGGGACCTAAATGCAAGAATATTGAAAGTTAGGGGCTTAAGTGTGAAGAATAGAGATTTTAGGGGCTAAATTGCAAACTAGGTCAAGATGGACTCTGATTGGGCCCAAATTCTGAACTTAACCTAATTTGGACTCAAGGAATATAATGGTAAAGTTGGATTTGAGTTTTGACTATGTTTGAATGGAAAATTTGCACAAAAGTTCAAATTAGGGTAGAATCCCGTCTGAGACTTTATTCAAAGTCGAAATGAGTTCAGATGGTCAAATAAAGGGTAATAAACCTCTTAGAATATTTTTATATGAATTTTAGGAGATTTATGTGAATTTAATCATGACCATAACTTCTTCAATTTAAGCGGGTTTGAAAGTAGGATTTTAGTGTGCTGTTTTGGTTCTCGAAACGCGTGAAACCCCGTTTCTATCAGTGCTGACCCATTTTTTTGGAATTTTGAGCTCATTTGAATTTTTTTTAACCCCTGAGTGACCTTGTGGTTAATATGTTTTCATGATGTTTGTTAAAATTATAGAATTAACTTTGATTTCCCGTTCTCTTAAATCAGAATAATGCGTAATTATGACCCTCAGATGGTTATATGGGAGCTTTAATCAATCAAACCAGACTAAATGTGGTTAGTTAGGACCCATGTTGGTGTTCTTATCAGTGTATTTCTATATGTTTTTAATCGGTTGATTCCAATTATCAACCGGTTGCTTTTCTTATATGACCTTTGTGTTTTTATTTTACACCTATGTATGTTGCTTTGTTTTCTTTTGTTTTTATTATTTTTAATTTTTTAATGTAGATAGAAATATTGAAGTTGGTATGGAATTCAACTCTTTCGAAGATTTTATTGATTATTTTCAAGATTTTTCTCATCAAAGTGGTTTTGGATATTCTATAAAAAGCACAAATTATGATAAAGATGATAAAACTTTGTTGCGTAGAGGAAAACTTATGTGTTCAAAGGGTGGTGTACCAAGTCAAAAATCATCCAATCCTTATTATTCTAAGAGGTTGACATTTAAGATTGGATGTGAGACTCATGTACGGTTTAGCTATTGTGATGGATGAAGGAAAATTGTTGTTGTTTCATTCTCAAATGATCATAACCATTAGTTTTTTGAGCATGAAATGATAAAGTATCTTCGATCTATGAAAAGCATTCCTTTGGGAAGGAAGTGCCGTATGATGATTAATGATCAAGTTGGCATTTGTTTGTTAAAGTCGGTTTATTCTTTTGCTATTAAAGATATAGGATTTGAGAATTTGACCTTTACTACCAAAGATGCGAGGAATACACTTCGTAGAACAAGAAATTTAAAGCTTGGATTAGGTGATGCTGAGGTCGTTCAATGTTATTTTATTAAGATGCAATTAAATAATAGCAACATTTTTTATTCAATAGATTTTGATGATGATAGATGCATTCGAAACATCTTTTGATTTGATTTTAGTAGTCGATTGTCTCACAAGTTCTTTGGGGATGTAGTTTCATTTGACACTATATATTTGAGCAATCACTATGATATGCTCTTTGCTCCATTTGTTGGTGTAAACAAACATTGACATATTGTTTTGTTTGGTTGTGCTTTACTTGGAGATGAGACTATGGAGAATTTCAAATGGTTATTTTCAACCTTTTTGTCATGCATGTGAGGTATGGAACCGAAGAGTATCATTACATATTAATGCCAAGCAATTATTAATGCTATTTCAGCAGCACTACAACAATATTGACTATTGCTGACTGTTTTATGAAAAAAACGATCGAGAAATAGGGTCGAGGAATGTACTGTCGCTATTGTGTTTTCTCGACTATTCTAAAACATTATTGTCGGGAAAAAGGCAGATCCCCACTTGACGTGTGGTTGTTTCTCTTGTTTGTTTTCAACAGTCGAGAAAGCTCTTTCTCGACCGTTATAAATAAACCGTCGATATAAATATCTACGTCGATCTTTTTTTATTGGTCAAGTAAGATAGTATTCTTGATTGTTTGTTAGGAACGAACGAGAATATTACTATTCTAGTCCATTTTAGAACGAACGAGAATATTTCTATTATTGACTATTTGTTTATAACGGTCGAAAATGTTAATATTC
Organism: Thalassia testudinum; assembly: GCA_037157565.1. Classification (NCBI taxonomy): domain Eukaryota; kingdom Viridiplantae; phylum Streptophyta; class Magnoliopsida; order Alismatales; family Hydrocharitaceae; genus Thalassia; species Thalassia testudinum. The sequence goes on from JAZHRO010000059.1 coordinate 25,651,227, forward strand.
TCATCCATTTTAGAATAATCGAAAATATTTATATTGTCGACCATTTTTAACAAATGGTCGAAAATAATTATATTTTTGTCCATTTTTAAACAGTTGATAATGCTTTGTAATTTTGGTCACATATTATTTTCGTCCGTTGGAAAATGATCGACAAAAGTTGCAATTTTTTAAATTAAAGTTTTTATTTATGTGGAGGACATGTAGAAAATTACAAATTTTATAAAAATATAATCAATTGCACAACATAAAATATTTGCATTTAATTAAAACACTAGAAATGAGAATAAAAATTTCATATATGTAACAATGTATACAAAGTACATTACAAACGATAATGTATATAAAAATACAACAATCATGCTGCGGTACCATTGCCTTCAGCACCACCATCACCTAAATCATTGTCATCACGACGATCTCTAAACTGATGAAAGAATGGGTGATTGATACCTCCCTGTTGAAGTACCTTCAGGAGCTCCTTGATAGTCTGAGTCGACTGCTGCAACTACTTTGATGACTCCTTGAACCGTGTCGCGAAATCCCTGACCTGCGTAGTCAGCTCATCGATCTGTTGCTCCTCCTCGTGGAGGTAGCGTAATACCGCATCTCCTTCCTGATCTCCTATACCTCAGTTAAAGAGGACGATGCCCCCTTTCTCCCATACTTGGTGTAGATGGTCTCGCTCCTCCTTCCTCTACGGATGTACCTACCATGCTCAGGTGGCATGGTGGTCTGGAACGCCTTCTCTGCTGTCAATGACTGCTGAACTGTACTAGAGTTGGCGTCTTCAGGAGGATGCATTAAGTTGATCATATTATCCTGCAAGAGATTGAATTATGTTAAATAATTTTATTTAATTATAATTATGAAATGAAATAAAAGAATTATGTATTTTAAGTTACGTGTCTATGTTGGTATGTGTCATAAAGCCACTCTTTGTTTCCCTCACTACTCAGCTTACTATGAGTAACCACATATACTTCCACCCGATTAAGATTGACACCTTCATGCATGGTGGACTCCAATATTTTAAAAGAGTTAATTGAAACAAATTTAAAATATTGTAAGATTTAAAATAAATAATAATTAAAAATCCTTACCTATGGAGATTTCATTTCACCTATGCTTCTCCTACCTAAGACAGTGGTCTTCTTGGAGCTTTAGCCATATTTTCCTTGTTTTTCTTAGCCTGCTCCTAAAATAAAGATACAGTTTATTAACTTAAAAATTAGTTAAATGATAATATATGCAATACTTTTATATGTGTCACTGGATTATGACAATACTCGCATGCTTCCTTCCAAGTGTACGGCTATATTAGAAGAGGCTCATTACGTAATGCCTCATCATGACTCCTGTTCTTATAATACTAAAAAATATATTTGTAATGTTAGAAATAATATTAGAGTTATGGTAAAAGAAATAAACAAATATAGTTAAAATTTATCTTTTACCTTATTCTTAATTTCTATCTCCAATCTTTGTGAATCTTGGCTGCGTAGTTGAGTATATATTTGGGGACGTTCGTATCGTCACCCAAATTGAAGATGACCTGCATTAGTAGGAGAACAGAAATTATTACGTAATTTAAAGTTATATAATGCAATGTAAATAAATTATTAATTTTTACCAATTACCTTTAATTCTCGAATGAGCTGCTTCTTTAGCTCCTTTGGCACCTTCTTTCAATCGAAATAGGAGAGTGGGATGATTGCCTTCGTCAACGTACCCAGTCTATTGACGAATGGAGGATACTCCACTACTTTCCCTGCTGGTGTGATCCTGACTGAAATGCAGATCCCTTGCGGAATTCTCTGTAGGTCCCTATTCCATGTGGGATCTCTTCCCCTACGTGCACTTGGAAGATAGACTTATAACATAAAATAAAAAGACAAAGAAATAAATAAATAGTAACATTTACCAAACTTTAATTTCATACCAGTACTGCGAGAGGGTGGTGTACAACATGCTAGATGAGAAGGATCTGGGTCGGCCGACTGCTCTAGCTGATGATCCAACCCAACGTCCTCCTCATCAAATGAAGTACTATCCTCCTCCTCGTCCTCATCAGCAGGTGCATCCTCCTCATAGTCTAGATCTTTTGTTGAGAAATTCGTTGGAGGAGGCATCAGACACTTCCCCTTCCCCCTACCCCCTTCCCCTTACTCTGGAGATATCGAGCCACATCTCCAGGCCTCAGAAACTGCTGGTGAGGTGCTTGGGGCTCCTCACGGGGGGCTGAGCTGGGTGCTGTCGGCAGTGAGCTTGAGGTTGAGGCTGCTGGTAGGGGGTCTCAGGCTGCTGGCAGGTGACATCATCCCTGTCACTCTAATTAGCCTTGTTTTTGAATATAACCTGCCTAAAATCAAAACAAATAATTAGATATTTAAAAAAAACTCAGTAGCATTTCCTTTATATATTTTGATTTTTTAAAAATCCTGGATGAAATAAAATTTGAAATAAATGAAAATAAAGAAGAATGGAATAAAAATAAATTTACAATCCATTTCCCCTCCCTCTTCTTCACATTTCCTTCCCCTTTGCTCCTTCATTTCAATCTCCCCTCCCTCTTTATAATCCATCTCCCCTCCCTCTTCTTTGCATTCCCCTTCCCACATCCATTCCCCTTCCCCTCCCTCTTCTTCACATTCCTTTCCCCTTTGACCCTCCATTTCCCTTTCCCCTCCCTCTTCTTCACATTTCCTTCCCCTTCGCCCCTTCATTTCAATCTCCCCTCCCTCTTCTTTACATTCCCCTTCCCATAAAAAAATAAATTCACAGTTTCAATCTCCCCTCTCTCTTCTTCACATTCCCTTCCCCTTTGCCCCTCCATTCCCCTTTCCCCTCCCTCTTCTTTACATTTCCTAGGGATCAATGGAAAATAATGAAGAAGTTTCTCCGGCTGTTTTTTCCTGCCTATGTTTGTTGACTTACCCATCTTATACTTCTCACCATATTCGAGACAGTTAGTCAACTTTGAGTACTAGTTTTTGTACAGGACACAGTTATTATGACAGGCATCAATCTTCTCGCATTTTAGTCCGAGCCCACGTATCTACTTCTTCTCATCATACCATGACTTAGGGTACCAAGTAGAATTATTCTGTAGCTCTCCAATGAATTCAAGAACTTTAAACATTAATTTCACTGTGGCTCTATTCATCACTTTCATCTGAAATAATTTGAGAAGGAATGACAACTTCGACATTGATGTTATTCCAGGAGCAATAGGATCCTCTGCTGCCTTGACTACATCATAAAACTTATTACAATCTCGTAATGTCTCATCGTCATCTGTATCATAAGGGTATGCTGCTCTTATATTACGTAACATTTCATCCAATTCATTTCCTTGATTGGATGAATTGGAAAAACTCATCACTTTCTTCAAAAGTTTCAATTCTCTCATTTCTGACTTCTCCTATGATTTGCTCACTATGAGCTGTCCAATTTACGTAATGCTGCCACAAACCGTTACATATCACATGCTCAAAAATTGTATCTTGGTCATGAAAAAATCCATTCAAACAGTGTTTACATGGGCATAAAATCAGCTGAAGGAATTCTCCTCGTCTAAATGTCTTCCTATCATCATTAAATGCCCACTCCAGAAATGAAATAACTCTACTCCTGTATTCGTGATAATTCGAATTCCTTAGACTAATCTATGACTTTTCTATGATAATTAACCTACATGTCAATGACAACCACTTATAAGTTAGACTCTAATAAGGAAAAAATGTGTATTTTAAGAAGATTTTCACTTGATAGCCCATACTTGAAGATTTGATCACAACGTTACTTCTTTTAGATTTGCTTGAGAAAGATACTTTCAAACTAAAATAGCTATCTTAAATATCCTATTGATATTTATCAATGTGGCCCACTTTCTTGACTATATCCTCTTCTCTAAAGCTTGTTATTCCCCAATTATAAGTTACTATCTGTTCATATACCTTGCAGAACTCGAGCTTACCAAGCTCTTTCAATTTGGTGGTTACTAGGCTCTCTTGGTATACTTCATTAATATTACCTTTAATACATCCCAAGTGCACCTCATGGACCTACCTGGTCCCTCAACCAACCTAGGTCTGCAAGCTACTGCTCTAGGTCTAAGGTTAGTGGCCTCATGGTCCATCTCACTAAGCAACTCAAAAGCCCAATCTCACATCACATCCTATCATGTTGAGGAAGCTTATAGGAAGAAGCTCACCAAGACTAGCTAGCTTTGTGGAATCTCACTAGTTAACCAATCTGACTCTTTAGCTCATCATGACCACCTTCCATGCAACATGTGATTGCATAGGTGCTTTATAGCATCATATCTGTTGCATTAACCTTCCATGTGTGGAATTAGACCTTAAACATTCACTTTGTAACTCTAAACCCAAGGCCATAAATCCTAAGCCCTTAACTCTAAGCCATAAAAAAACCCATCGCATAACCCATGACCCTAAACACAAAAACCCTATAACATAAAAACCTAAACCCTATAAACACTAAAACCTAGCCCCTAAAAACACTAAACCCTAAACCTAAAAAACACTTAAACCTAAACTCTAAGAACATTAAACCCTTAACTAACCATATAACCTAAACCCTTAACACTAAACCTTAAACCCTATAACCTAACAGTAAATCCTAAACCCTATAACCTAAATCCATAACTCAGAACCTAATAATGAATCAAACATTCATGCCTAACATTGAACAATAATTGAAGTAAATATTCATGTTAATTTAAACATTGAACCAAACATTAAACATTTTAAACTAAATTTAACTAAACACTAATAATTTAGCTAAACATTGAAGTATACAATTTAATTGCATTCATAATTAAATTTCTAACCTAAGTAGTATATAAAAAAAGTTAAATTAACCTAAAATTAAATTTCAAAACCTAAGGGGGGAAATTGGGGTGGTGATGGTGGGAGGAGGAGGAGGTGGTGCTAGTGGTGGTACTGGTGGCTGCAGGAGGTGGTGGTTGTGGCTTGAGGTAGTGATGGCGGCAGGAGGTCGTTGGCAGCATGAGGTGTTGGTGGTGGTGGAGGTCTGGCAAGCTAGGAAAGGAAAGGGGAGAGGGGCCGACTGGTTGGTGGTGGTGAAGTGCTAGTGGTGGTGGCCAGCTAGTTGTGGTGGTGGCAGAGGGAGGAGGGGTGGCTGGTGGTGGTGGCGACGAGCGAAAAGGCGGGCAGTTGTGGTGGTGGTGGTCACGGCTGCATTTCATGAGGGAGGGAGGATGAGTTGGAGGTGGTGGTGCTCGTTGTTGAGGACGAGATGGGGAGAGGGGAGGATGGCGAGAGGAGGTGCCACCTGAGGAGGAGGTGAACATCGATGGGGGTTGCACGTCGGAGTCGGGCCGCATGGCGAGAGGAGGGCTGCACGGAGAGGGAGGAGCTCGGGCTACGTCGTGGAGGAGCGGAGGGGGAAGGCCTGGAGGAGTGGGAGATTTTAGAGGAAGGGGGAAGAAGTCGGGATCACGCAAGGATTTAGGTTGACCTTTCTTGACCGTTGATGAGAACCTCGTCATAAACCCTAAACTAGCACCATCTAACCTAGATTTGCAAGAAAAAGCTCCTACATAACCATAGAAAGGTTTGACTCAGAGAAATTCTGAGTTTGTGAAGAAAACAGGAACTAAGGGGTAAAAATGCAATTTCACCAACTCAATCTGAAAACAGGGTAACTCAGGGTCCAAACATAGGTCAAACTAACCTAATAAGAAGAAAAGTGGGATGAGTTGATCCAATAAGGGCTACAGCAACTCCAAGGAATTAAATGACATCCTGTAACCCTAAAAATAAACACACTTCAATTCATGAGGTTCGAGGCAAATAAAAAAATCGACTAAACCCTCTAAAATTCATAGAAAAATAATCTCTAGGGTTTAGAACCTTCAATTTGACCTTAGGAACCCATTTTGACTTACATTGAGAACCATGCCCAATTAATGACTTAATTTGGATTTTTATGCAAATTGACTAGGTAAACAAGGTCTGATCTAGAAATAAAATTCACCATTAGAATCCTTAGGTCCTAGTTAGTCATGTATAAAACCTTGAGCCTAAGGAAAGACCTTCTTGACCGACTTTACATTTTGGTCCTCATCTATTACTTTTTGACCCTCAACTTTTGAAACCCTCTCATTTTGGCCCCTAAGCCTTGTTCGTTCTTTGCATTTGAGTCCTCCCTGCAGAACCCTGAGCAGCGCCATGCTCCGGCGACTTTGAGCGGAGCATGGCCCCGTGCAGGGTGAGGGAGACCCTCTGCCAAGACAACCGGGGGTTCCCTGCGACGTCTATTGTCGCAGGGACACCTCCATGGTCTCTGCGGATGCCCATACCTCCCATGCGAATGCACGGAAGGTATGGGTCTCCATCTCCGACCGTCCTCCGGCGAGGGAGGCACGTCGCCTCCCTCCGCCCTCCTCTCTGATTTCACCTCTATAAAAGTCGCCTTCGTCTGCCGCACTTAGTGGCTCGGTCCTGACGGAGAATCACCCACAGCTTTCCTCTCTTCCCACTCCGGCAGAAGCCCTCCAGCTCCGGCGGTTCTTCCTCCTCCTCCTCGTCGCTCTGCCGCAATACCAGCAGCAGAGCTGCCTTCACCCGCTCTTCCCGCGTCGCGCCGTACCCAGCGCGCGCTCTCCCGCTCTCTCCTCGCCGCCGCTCCCTCTCTCTGGGCACCATCTTCTCCGGCGACAGTCGATACGACTGTAGCTCTACTCCGGCCCCCTTCGACTCTACAACTAGGTCAGAACTTCTCCCCACTTCCCCTTCTTTCTTTTCCTCACTATTTTACATTCAATTAAGCTCTCGACTGCTCCTGACCACCGTCGCCTCCTCCATCTCCGGCCAACCTCCGGCGAATCGCCCCCATCATTCCACCACTCCACACGACTCGCCGACTGACCCAAAACCTCCGCCTCTTCACGCTGAACCACTTCTGTCCCTTCATTTCCTGCCATTCGCTACCTAAAGACCCCCTGAACAAACCCATTCCCCCGGCCACAGTCCGACCTACGGCAGCCCCTGCACTCCGCCCTACGCCTCGCCACCACCCGCACGAGCTTCGCCGCACTCTGGCGAAGCTCCCTGCACCTTCTGACTAGGCTGAGAGGTCGTATTTCTGTGAACAGGTCACTCGTCCTCCGCCGCCATTACTGAGCAGGTGGAGCTTCTTCCGCCTGCAGCTGCAGCTTCGCTTTCGCCCAGGCTTGCACTCCAGGACGCGCAGTTCGCCCCTACGCATCTGCCCAGGCCTACAGCTGGGGTGAAAGCCTCGCAACAGCCGCGATTGCCTGCAGCTTTCTCAGTTGTAGGCGCCAAATTGGGGTGGGACATTTAGTCCCACCTCGGTAGATTCTGAAGCCGCGCACCTACATAAATTGTAAAAGTGCTGTAGGCTTATCGCCTCAGTTACACAGGGTGAGGTCCCTCTCACCCGCTTACCCGGCCTCGTCCGCGACCACCCCCCGCAGACATGGCCCGACCCATATACCCGACCTGCACTCCTCGCCCACTACCGCACGCCGGTGGGCCTGGACCCGGGTGCAACCCGTATCCGAATACCCGGCGGCTCTGGGAGAGCGATCATACGAGTGAAATCTGAGAGAGAGAGACGCGGGGGAGGGTAGGATTAGGTTTTGCCCTCTGACCAAGCTGTGAGTGTGCAGGTCGAGGCAGAGAAGAAGAAGAAGAGAGCAGAAGGAAGAAGCAGCCAACGTCGTGGCTGCTTGAAGCAAAGCAGAAGAAGGACTGCGAGAAGAAGAAGAAGAAGAAAGAAAGAAGAAAGGAGGACGCACTATAGCAGAGGCTACTTAAGTCGTCTGATTGAAAAATCAGACGACGCTCTGCAGAGAAGAAAAAGAAGACGGAAAGAAGAGCAGGCACCGCAAAGAAGAAAGAAAGAAAAAGAACAGAAGGAAGAAGACAGAGCTGAAAGAAGAGAGAAGCAGAACACGAAGAGAAAGAAGAAAAGCTTGGAAGCAAAATAAAAGGAACAAGTGAACAGAAGAGAAATAAGAAGAAGAAAGAAGACTGAGGAACAGAAGAGAAGAAGAAGACAAAGACAAGAGAAAGAAGAGAAGAAGAAAAAGCCAACAAGGCAAATCTCTCTCTCTCTCTCTCTCATTTTTGTAATAGAAATATTGTACTTCTAGAATATAGTTTGCTCCCTGAGTTCGACCTCGGGAAAACTTTTATTTCCGAGTAACAAATTGTATTAAGCTGGTAACCATTTTTCTATACTATATTATGACGAAATATTAGAACTATAGAGGAGCGGCGAGCCAACCGTTTCCGAGAAAACGGTCGACAATTGAGTTTGAAAAGTAACCTTTTAAGTTGGCAGTTTCCGAAAAGACTATCGTCGACTGTTTATCTTAACCGTTGTCAATGGTCAAGAATGGTCTCAACCTTGCTATTATTAGACCAGACTTTTCTCGATCGTATTACTTGAACGGTCGACGATTGCATTTGAAAATATAACTTTTCACATCGACGATTTACGAGGAGAATATCCTCGACTGTTTATATAATAACAGTTTAGTATATTGTTATTCTCGACCATTATAAACGATAGAGAATGGTCTTAACCACTTCGCCCCCTCGGTAGGTGAAAAAGTTAATGATGGACTTTTGGCAACCGTTATGTCTTATAACAGTTGAGAATATTATTATTGTTGACCATTGTATAACGGTCGAAAATTCACCGTTGAGAACAGTGCATTTTTTACTAATGAGTTTTTCCTGGTACTCAACATTGTTTTTTGTATATGGCATATTAAAAATAAGCTACCTCAAAAGTTTCCGAAGGATGAAGTTACTAGGGAGGCTTTTAATGAAGTTGTTTATAAATCAAGGTGTAAAGAAGAGTTTGAAGATAGGTGGGCTGCTATGATTAAAGATAGAAATTTGGAGGATAATAGATGGCTTTCTGACTTATATGAGATTTGACATATGTGAATCCCATGCTTCTTCAATGATATGGTTTGGGCTAGCCTATTAAGCACTCAAAGAAGTGAGGGTATAAATGCATTCTTGGATGGGTATGTTAATACAAAAATCACTTTGAAGCAATTCGGGAGGTAGTATGACCTTGGGCTTCAATCCAAATTCGAGAAGACTCAGAAGGCCAACTTTGATTCAGAGTTCAAATCTCCCACTTTGTATTCAAAATTTCCTATGGAGGTTTAGGTCAGGGATGGATAAACAGTGATGAAGTTTTTTTAAGTTTAGAAGGAGTTGCAAAATGTTATTTATTTGAAGAAAACCTTATCATTTGATTATGGAACTCAAGGCAACCATTCAGTTGTGGTTGAGAAGCTTGGTTCTCCTTGTTTTTTGCTTGTTTTTGTGATATTTGAGAAGGACTCAGGATCAGTGTCATGTGTGTGCTCTATGTTTGAGATCGAAGGAATTCTTTGTAGGCATTGTATATTTGTTTTGATTGATTTTGGCATATATGAGCTTCGAGATCAGTATATTATTGATCAATGGAGAAAAATGTCAAGGCTCCTTTTTCGAGTAGTTTAAAGGCTTTCCTATTACTCGATGATCCTACGGATAGACATGAAGCCATATGCTCAAGAATTTTAAGTTTGCTGATGTTGGTGCAATATTATTTTCGAATTATGAGATTTGCTTGAGGGTTCTTGATGATGCATTCAAGCATTTAATGTCATTGACTGAGGTTGATTTGTAGGTATAATTGGTTTTTTTTTTGTAATAAAAGTTTTATTTTTTCTTTGTTTTTTTATTTTTTAGGATAGTTGAAATTGTCTGAGCATTCATGATCCTACTACTACAAAATGTTTTATTTGTAACAATTTTTAAGCGATGGTTTTTTAACCATCGCTAATGGTTACCTGTAGGGACGGTTATCTAAATAACCATTGCCTAAACTCCACTGAGCTAAAGCAACCGTTCACGATTCTTTAGGGACAAAGTTCAAATTAATCGTCGCTAATTATTCATTGGAAGCGCGGGAAAATTACCGTATAGGTGAAATATTTACTAAAATTGGCGACGGTTATAATTATAATAGTCCCTAAGTGCGCCTCATAATTTTCCTTTAGCAACGATTTTTTTGGAAATCGTCGCTAATGTCGAAGATATTTTCTAGCAAAATCCATCATCTTCCTCTTCTTCTCCTCTCATCTCCTCTTCTCTCCGAGTTCGAGCGAGCGAGCCTCCTTCAGTCGACCACGCTTCGTCAACGCCTCATCACGTGACTGCTCCTCCTCATCCCGACGCACGACAGTTGCTCTTCCTCGCCCCAATGTGCGACCTCTACCCGGTGAGCATGCTTCGGCCAACCCCCTACCATCGCATGACCACCTCCGCTGCCCCCTACCGCTGCCACCACTCTCCCCCCTCTTCCCCAGCTGCCCCTGCTAAGATTTATAGTATGTGAATTGGGTTTAGGTTTTGTATAATCATTATTTGTGTTGTGATTTAAATGTGGGGTTGTGATATTAGGTTTTGGGCTTTTAGTTTTGTTTCTTTGTTTCGTATCATTATTTATTTGGCTAAGGTTTTGAGTTTAGGATTTTTGTTTTAGAATTTTAGCATTTTGAGGTTATGATTTTCTATTAAGGGTTTAGGGTTTTAAGTTGCAATTTTAGGTTACGATTTAGCTAGCATTTTTAGGTTATTGTTTCCCTTTATTAACATAAAAAAGTAAATTAAAATTGTTAAATGTTTTATTATCAAGTTTTAGATTATATAATTTAGTCTCACACACTTACACAAATTTAGAAGCACTTCATGACAAACAATAGGAATTTTAATCCCTAGGTAACACGTTATAGGAGAGATATAATTGTGTCAAAATCTAACTTGTCAAGACATATGCTCATGTTATACGGACAATGTAGAGTGTGTGTATACTTGTTGCAGGGCGAAAGAGGAGGTTTTAAGTATGCGTTCGTCGTAGTACAATCCTAAATTGCACAACAAAACATTTAAATTTATAAACTCAGAATCTAAAAGGAGTCCGAGGTCGTTCGCTGGGAGTAAATATGAAAATCACACATTAATCTTCATTTAAAATAGATGAGCACAATCAATTGAGTATAATAACAGATATTCAATGAATATAACTTGTCAGATTAGCATTCAAAACATAGATCAATGTATCTCAAAAGATCATGGGATAAAAAGAATAGAAAGACAAAACAATGATGATTTAAATCACAAATTATTCATCTTAATTAAGCATATACTGAAAGAGTGATCTTTGTTTTCATTGAAAACTTTAACATAAAATGATGTGTTGTATTTAATCGCGTGGTCGAAAATCGCTTTTTCAAAACATTTTAATTTTCAGAATCTAACCACGAATAGTTAGGTCATCTCCACAGGGAGGAATTAACCTATCAAACATGAGTAATGATGTATCAAGTAATCGGGAATCAACGGATGTGCATGCTAATTAGTATTCTCATTTCCAGCTTAACTTCTCAATTTAGATAATTAACCAAGAATATGAGGGTGCACATGAAAAATCACCACTATATAATATCATGTAAAATAATGATCTTGATACTGGTAAACACTGTAAATACTAATTTCTAGAATATAACTTGTTTACCATAATATCTATGACATGCATTAAATCATTCATGTGAGATATGCATATGCAAATAATTTAGATGAAGTAGAAGGAGGGCTATGCAAATTCACCTCAATAATGTAATGCCTTAAATAAATGAATAGCAACATCCGCAATGGCATTTAACATAAATACTAAACAAGGGATTTTGTTCCCCTCGTGCACACGCGGTGGAGAAGGTGCGTGTAACGAACGCGCGCTTCAGACGTCTTTTAAGACTTCTGGGAGGTGGCCCAGACGTCTGACCAGACGTCTGGAACCACTTCCAGACGTCTGGGAATCGGTTATTTTTGGCACGCGCGATTCGTCTGCACGCCTGAGCGCGCAAACCTGCGTACGCTCTCTCTCCCTCTCTTTTTCCCTCTCTCCTGCGGCCACAGACCCACCCTGTCCCGCTCTTTCTCCTCCTCACGCGGCCTTAAAAGGCCACGCCCTCCCCCTCACTCCCGTCACCTCCGCCCCCTTCCTCTTCTCCTTGTAGTCGGTGCGCGAGAGCGAGCGCGAGTGAGCGACGGCGACGGCAGCCGCGGCGGGTGCGGGAGGGGGTGCTGCGCGGGGGAGGAGGCGTCGGCCGTGAGGGCTCGAGCCTACCGGGGCACCGGGAGCCGGCCGGCGGGGGCACAGCAGACGCGGGGTGGCGCGGCAGGCCTGCTGCAGCTCGAGCAGCAGGCGGAGCACTCGCAGCGCAGCCGTGCGTCACGAGCAGAGGGCGAGTGGTGCCCTGGTTCTGGAAAATTTTCCAGAATCAGACGTCCAGGATTCCAACTAGACGACGGGGAAGATGTCTGGAGGACTGTCCAGACGTCTGAAAGGTGAGTTATTTTTATACCTTCTTCCTTTCCTACGACCGTCCGTACTGAGAGAGAGAAATGGGTACGCACAGGTTCGGGGATTCGCATCCAACGCGAATCAGACGTCTATCTGCAGTGCCAGACGATGGGAGCGACTTCCAGACGTCCTGGGTGACCATCGGACGTCTGGGAAGTAGGCTAGATGCCCCCGCAGGCTTCTGGACGTCTGAGAGACCACGCAGAGCAAAGGTAACCCCGATCCACTTTTTAAGATGTCTGGAATAAGTTCCAGATGTCTGATTTTGCACTGTTTCGTCATTTTCGACCCGTTTAGGGCCCGTTCGGGTTCCATTTTCCGCGTTTCGAGTTGCGTTCTTTTCGGAATTAAATCCTCTACCTGTCTACAGTAGCTGTATATTATTTTGAGGAATTCCTTGTGTTTGATCCTTGTGATAGGACCCCGTTCCGTTGCAGTCTCGGGGGTTGCGGAGGCACGCGGGATTCCCGACCACACCCCCAGTTCGCCTGTTGTAACCGGTAGAGTGGCATTTAAGTTTATTAGCATAATCTGTTAAATTATGGAACCATAAATAGAACCGAGGACATTGCATGAATCCTAGGAATGAGAAACGAGATTGAATGATAGATCCTAGGGTGTTGCATAAATCCTAGGGCTGGAAAACTAGATTGTATGATAGATCCTAGGGTATGACATGAATCCTAGGATGGAAAACTAGTGGAATATGTGAACACTGCAATCTTGAAAATGTGGAAAAGAAATAATAGCTGCTTGTAAATTTGTTTAAACAGCTGCCTGTTATGAATAAATGAACATGATTAAGAATATGGGATGTATGAACATGAAACTGGAAAGGTGAAACCGGAACGTGCTGAGTTATAGAGCTGGAACTCTACGGGGAATTAGGAGTAGAACTCCTGGAAAGTGAATGGAATAGAATTACGGAAGTGAGCTGGCCCTTGAGTATGGAGTACCAAGGGGAGCGACTGTCCCCCTGTTTAGTGCAGAGCGGAGCCAGTCGCCCCAGGGACCCGGGGTTAGGACTAGCCACTCTGTACCGACTTGCTGGCCCTCGTGTACGTAGTACCGAGGAGAGCTACTAGTGTAGGGGGTACTAGCTACCCCACGGGCCCCGGGGTTCTGCTAGCGTCCTACACCGACTTGTTAGGCCCACTGGGGCAAACCAGGGTAGTCAGGTGAGGGTGCGCGGACTGTGGAGGGGCAAGGCCCCTGTTTGGTTACTGTGGAGGGGTTGGACCCCTGTTACTGAGAGGGCTCTGCCCTGTACTGGTTCCGTGCTGTGCTTTGGGCACACCCGTTAACGGAAACGATTGACCGCGTGCCAGTGCGGGTTAGCTACCCGTGCGTTTACCGCGCGTGCCGTAGTCACCGTTACGTCTGTCAGTGACCTTGGGGTGGTTGACTGAGAGTAGGATCACCACGGGGGAATCTCCCAGCTAGGAGAGCACCACGTGCTACTTCTACTGTTCGGAAAAGACTACAATCAAGATCGTTCCCACGAGAAACATTCGAGATCAAGTGAAGGATCTGAGAAATAGATAAATTGTGAAATAATAGAAAGACGTAAATAAAGGAAGAGAGAAAATTAAAACAGCTACTGTACACTTTACTGTTTCTTTAGTTTAGCTGCCACTCTACTCAGCGTTTTGCTGACGTGTTACACTCGTTGCCTTTCAGGACCAGGTGTTGAGCAGCCAGGGTCAGCGGCTGCAGAGGATGCTGGGACGAGTAGGGTCCAGTAGAGTTACCACTGTTCTCTTGTACCTCTTTTTGGTTCCACTGTAGTGAGTAGTTCTTGTTTCCGCTGTACTTTTCTTTACCTGCAGTTCATATTATGTTATGAATGTTGTTCTACTGTTGTGGTGGTACATACTGTAGTGGTTTCTTTCCTTACTGCTGTATTTCTTACTGTTAGTTATATTCATGCTGAATGTGGTTTATTTTACTGCTCTTTCGATTACTTCCTCGTTGGACGACCAGGTCTTGGGATTAGTCGAGTCGGTCCGGTTCTCGTGTCTCGTAGGGACTCGGGAATCGGGTCGTTACAGCGCGGCTGGAGGTGCGGTGCTTAGAGTAGATCGGCCGGGATGCGGGTTTCGCGTTGGTGGTCGTGGTGTCGACGAAGGTGGCCGGCGGCGGCCGGTCGGAGCTTTGGATGTTGTCGGCGGCGGCTTGTGCGCGCCTTGCATGGACGGCGGGAAGGTCTGTCGCAGGCGTGGGCGGCCTTGTGAGGGCAAGGCGAAGTCTACGGCGTTGTTGGAGCGAAGCTTCGTGGCGCGTGGAGGTGGCTGCACTTGGAGGTGGACGGCCGGCGATGGGTTCCTCTGGGGAAGAAGATGAACAATGCGATGTCGGGTAAGGGTGTGAGGCGCGCTGCGCGTGGCGACTGAAGCGCAGCTGCGCTAGAGCATCAGACGTCTTAAAAAAAATGTAATGGCGTGAATTCTTGTTAGTAGTTTCAAACATCCAATCCAAGTCCAAGATGTCTTATAGAAGTAAAAATGGGTGCCTGATTCTTGTACCTAACCTACATTCATCACATAAATTATATTATCATAACATTTGTTATTAAATGTAAAATTGAAGCATAAAATTAAATGCAGACCAAGGTGAATTGCCCTAACTCCTAATTAATTAACAACTAAGAACAAATAATTAAATAGCACTTAGGCTAAATAATAGTCCACAAAAGTGGACTTATCAAATACCCCCATGCCTAAGTTTTGGTAGTCCCTAGCAAAAAGTGAAAAACAATAGAAGTAATTGGAAGATTTCTTCTTTTCTTATTTCAAAATTTTAGAGATTTAGACGAATGTGATGTGATAATAGCCTAAGTAATAGATCCAAGTGAAAAAGCCAATTTGCATTAGGAGTTCGTACTTCACCCTTGGCAAATATTGCTGTCGGGATAGGCAACTACTTCCCTCGGGGATAAAGTAGAAGATAATATGTAATTTGACCTCGGCTTTTGGCTTAGGTAGGAGATATCGAGTTGAATGGATTTGTATTTGGTGGCACACACTCATCTAGTGCTACATCTAGTATAGTACTACAGACTCTAGATCTCTAGACTATTAGACAAGTCAACTCAGAGAGAGGCTAAACAATTGTGCTCTCTTGATGTTCCTTGGCGCTCATTCTTTTTCTTGTGAGATCACAAATCTCGTCAGATTTAGTAATTGTACTCACTGTTTGGTGGCCTCACATGACATCCACACTTCAATTAAAGTCCTAATAACTCTATAATTAAGTTAGAGTCCTCAACCAATATTCGGGTGATCAGAAATACTAAAAGGTAGGTATGGGTCATATTTGGTGGAACACGATAAGTGTTTTTATTGCCTCAGAAATAATGTTATAACGATAAAATATTACCTTGGACTCTTTTCTTTATCTTTTCTCTTTCTTTTTTTTTTCCTCTCTTTTCTTCTTCTTCTTGTTTTTTTTTTATTTGTTTCTTCTTCTCTTTTTCCTTTTTCTTTCTTTATCAATCTACATAACACGATACAGACTTTTATTTATGAGGCATTATTAGGGATGATGATGGTCAAGAGGATATTATGTGGCTTATTTGGTGGGAGTGCCTATTCTTGGCACCGGGAAGGAATGGATAGGATAGGCGTATTTCTGACCTTTGACATTATTACCCTCCTTCAACCGAGGACTCTATGAAGGACGGTCGTAACCATCCACCATAGTCATAGCTTTATTAAGACTCAATCTCTGTGTATCTGCCTTATTTGGTGACTCTCAGGAATTCACACAAAGTACGCACACAGGAACAGAGAGCTAAAACTATGCCCAACTCTAAAGTATCATCATCTAATTGTCCAAAACTTAAGAGTTCTTGCACTAGACTTAGCGCACCAGTAATCTCTCTACTTTCTTCTCACAAAAATATGGGGTGGATCTACTAGATAATAGTATGCCTGACTCCCTATTAACTATCCAAAGGTTCAGTAGACTACAAATGCTTATTGGTTTTCTTCAAGGATCCATTACCCAATCTACGTGCATGTGAATTAAATGTACTGGATCCTAAATTTAAGAAAAAATTCAAGAAGAAAAACTTCCAATGACAAAGATATTTTGCTAGGGACTAACCCATTCAGCTCAATAAAAGAGAATTTTTTTTTATATGCTAACCAAAATACATGAATACTTCCTAAAATGCAAAATGCACCCCCCCATGCCTAAATCCTACAATGACCTCATTGTAAAATTAAAACAGGGGAGAAAGGAAAGAAATCACCTGACAACGGTGTTATTCAGACAGCTGGGCTGCCACCTAACAAGCGCTGCATTTCTGTCTGCAGCCAGACTTATAAAGAACCTGTAAGTCTGGTTCCAGACAGAAAAAGTTAGGTCCTAAAACTATGCGTAATAGTGTGGGCATAGAAAATAGGTAGCCACGGATGTTGGCGAGCTGATGATGCAACGTAATCCTAAATTCTCGCCAGAAAGTATGAAAGCAGAAAACCTCGTTGGCTACCTGAGGAGGTCTAGGAATAAGAAAGGGAATATGAAAAGAGGCCTCTCGAAATGGAATAAGTGGAGGATAACAAGGATCCTCCAAAACAGGACGGGTTTTAAAAGATATAAACATTAATATTTGAAACCCTTGAATGGCAAGACTAAAAGTACAAGCAACAATCCACACTCGCCATTCTACCCGAGGATGTATTGGCCTGATATGTTCTCCAGAAAGAATGTACATTCGCAAAGATCTGAGCCAAGGATCGGTTAGGGAGTATAAGGGTTGTTTGTAGTGTTGGAAGGTAATGGTTAAGTCCAATGAGGGCTTAGTCGGTGTCAGGTCCAATTCCAACAATGATTCAGATTGTGTATACTGCCTAACAGTTGTAGACAATTTCACGTTACCCTGCCTAGCATTAATGATCGGAGTCATATTGAATCAAGGGTAGACTCCAAATTACAACTCTTTGATGGCAGGGTCAAAATATCAGAATCATTATTATTAAGCTCATCCCCGGATTCGTTTGGTTCACTCAAATTTTTGTTGGGGTGTATATGCGATTCATTAGGAGTTGGATCAGTATCCATAATTATTCGTAAAGGAGGATCAATCTTAATATTTTGGAGCAAACCTATGTCACTGAATTCATTATTCTTCTCCGGGTATAAATCCTCAATTGACGTGTTTTGTCCCCGAGAGTCTCTGATAGGCTTCTCACTATTTTGTTTGTCCTCCTCTAATATCAACTCTTGTTTTGATGGGGGATGACTCTCAAAAGAAGGGAGGAATCTGGATTTCACCATATTATTTATATCCTTTGGAGGTAAATCCTCAAATGATAAATAATTCCCCTGTGATTCACTCCAGATTTTCAGTCCAGGTTCCTCTATTGGGGCATCCTCATCTTCTGAAATAGACTCTTCATATGCCTGAGACCAAAATTGATCTAATTCATCCTCCATTCCCTTAGGGTCACCTTCATTAGGTGCATTTAAATCCTTAGGATGCTGAATGGTAGGTGTTGATTCCCTAAGTGGAGGGTCAGGAGTAGGCTCACTAAGGGTAGAATGGGATTCCACCAGATAATCAATAGGGGAAGTGATAGGAACAATACAACCTTGACCCGGGTTAGTAGGAGTAAGGAGAATACTGTCATTGGGGTCAAGGTCCTCAAGAGGTACCATCTTCCCTTGCTTTTGACTCCAATATAGCTCGGGTGGATAATCACTATGAATGTTCTCCTCTAGTGGCCGTGTCTCATTGGGAGAGTCTAAGTGATAGCTACATAAAACTGGATCCCTATTGTCATTGGTTTCCTCAGAATTATTTTCATAATCATGGTCATATGGGTAGGGATCAGAATTTCTGGGAAGCGCATAGCTAAGCTATCTTATTTCTTCGTTTAACTGTTGACTATTCCTCAACATCTCTCCCATGGATTCCATCATTTCCTTTTGTTGTTTTTGTATTTCTATCATAAAAGAGGAGAGGCTACTATTATCAGGTTGGGGCGGATAGTCAATTTCGGGCTCTGGTTGCTTAGGAGTATCTGTCCAACCTTGATACGGAAAATCATGAAGGGTGGGAGGGTTGGGTATTTGCATAGAAGTAGGGATTCAGGGTTGGAAAATCCCGCTCCTAGGCTCTGCTCAAAAGTGGGAGTCATTGGGCCAGTACTCCTAGGATAGGAATATGAATGATCCCATGAATTGTCAATGTACCCATCAAAGGATGGATACGCTCGGGGCATGGGATCCTGGTTAAAAGATGGGAAGTATTGACTCTGATAATCTAAATGATAGGAATAAGGGTGATCCATTTCTTTAAGCCAAACAGTTTTAACTCTCTTAGGATTTAGAAGAATTCAGAACACAAGCAGAAACTTCCTAGAGAGTTCTACTGTCAAAGCAAACGCAAATTCAGTGGGATCTGTTTTTAGTAGATTGTAGGTCTTAGAATTAAATATTCAGTTGGTGGCCAAACAAGTTTTGCACAAATTATGCTTCCTAAGCCAACTTTCGCTAGTGCCTATAACCTACTCGTAAGGGATGAAAGTATCGAATCGAGCCCACACACGAGGAACCGAAGTAACTTGGTGGATAGGCTTGTTGATTTCCGACTAACTTCCCTTGTGGTGTAAAAGAGGAGAGGTAGAAATTTATCTAGTGACCTTATGTGTGAGGTGCACAGTGTCTCAGGTGTGCAAATATACGATCGTATTTTGAGTTTTGAAATTTCGTAAACAAGATCCTTTTGCACAGAATTTTAAGTCACAGATTTTAAGGTCCAACTTCTTAGCAGTCCCAAATTTTAAAGTGACCACTGAATTAATTTGATTCAAGCACTTTAGTGGTCTTAGATTTAGGTTCAATGCAGATGCATGACAGGTAATTGATGCTCAACAGAAGACGTACCTTACTCCAACTTTTTTCGTGCAATAATGTATGCAATACAGTAAAAATAAACTAAATGCTGCTCATTCAGTCCTAGATGGTCGTTCTATAGATATGCAGCTTCTAGCATGCAATTTGAATTTTTTTTTTTCCAATAATAATAATAAGCAAACTAACCTAATCTAACTAACTAACTAACCGACATGCAGTTCAAATAATTCAAATAGTCCTATAATCTAAATAAATAGGAACACGCTCCCGAAAATATGCTCCCGCATACAAGAGAGATAAGAAATAAAGAAGCTTGGGAACACATTCCCAAAAATACCCGATAAGGGTCCAAAAGACAGAAATTAAATTCTAATGTCTATCTAAACTAAATCTAACTAAGATCTATTGACCAAATAAAAAACAGGCTTCTCCGTAAGCCTATGCACATGGGATCAAGGCCCATGTGTTCCTGTTACTGGTCTCCAGGTGGCATCAAGGTCTACCAAAAAGATCGTTAATAATAATGAGAAAGGTTATAAATGACTGCAATGTAGTGATGATTGATTGATGTACTGTTGTAGTATGTAACACTGAGAGTGTCATAGTGGTGAGTTAGGGTAAGTACCAGTCATTACAACCATTATTATTATTTACTTATCTAATTTTTACTGGTTTTGTTCCAGGTCGTTCACTGGGAGGTAATTTATTGAATTACATCGCTCACTCTTTGTGTAACGACCCGGTTCCCGAGTCCCTACGAGACACGAGAACCGGACCGACTC
This sequence comes from Thalassia testudinum, assembly GCA_037157565.1. NCBI lineage: Eukaryota > Viridiplantae > Streptophyta > Magnoliopsida > Alismatales > Hydrocharitaceae > Thalassia > Thalassia testudinum. The sequence goes on from JAZHRO010000059.1 coordinate 25,671,320, forward strand.
GACTAATCCCAAGACCTAGTCGTCCAACGAGGAAGTAACCAAAAGACAGTAAAATAAACCACATTCAGCATGAATATAACTAACAGTAAGAAAGTACAGCAGTAAGGAAAGAAACTACTACAGTAGGTACCACCACGACAGTAGAACAACATTTATCATATAACAAGAACTGCAGGTAAAGAAGGTACAGTGGAAACAAAAACTACTCACTAGAGTAGAAACAAAAGAGGTACAAAAGACTGTGGTAACTCTACTGGACCCTACTCGGCCCAGCGTCCTCTGCAGCCGCCGACCCTGGCTGCTCAACACCTCGTCCTGAAAAAGGTAACGAGTGTAACACGTCAGCAAAACGCTGAGTAGAGTGGCAAACTAACTAAAGGCAACAGTAGAGTGTACAGTAGCTGTTATGTTCTATTACTTCCTTTATTCACATCTTTCAATTTTCTCACTATTTCATTTATTTCTCAGATCCTTTACTTGATCTCGAATGTCCTCGTGGGAACGATCTTGATTGCAGTCTTTTCCAAAAGTAGAAGTAGCACGTGGTGCTCTCCTGGCCGGGAGAGTCCCCTGTGGTGATCCTACCCTCAGTCAACCACCCCAAGGTCACTGGCAGACGTAACGGTGACTACGGCACGCGCGATAAACGCACAGGTAGCTAGCCCGCACTGGCACGCGGTCAGTCGTTTCCGTTAACGGGTGCGCCCAAAGCACAGCACGGAACCAGGGCAGAGCCCTCTCAGTAACAGGGGTCCAACCCCTCCACAGTAACGAAACCGGGGCCTTGCCCCTCCACAATCCGCGCACCCTCGCCTGACTACCCTGGTTTGCCCTAGTGGGCCTAACAAGTCGGTGAAGGAGGCTAGCAGAACCCCGGGGCCCGTGGGGTAGCTAGTACTCTCCTAACACTAGTAGCTCTCCACGGTACTACGTACACGAGGGCCAACAAGTCGGTACAGAGCGGCCAATCCTAACCCCGGGTCCCTGGGGTGGCTGGCCCCACTCTGCACTAAACAGGTACAGGTACTTCCCTTGGTACTGCGTACCCAAGAGACGGTACAAACTACATCTCAGTTCCATTCCTTTTTCTTTCCAGGAGTTCCACTCCTAATTCCCCGTAGGGTTCCAGCTCTTTATCTCAGAACATTATATGTTTCACTTTCCAGTTTCACGTTCTCACAATCCATGATCTCAATCATGTTCCTTTATTCATAACAGGCAGCTGTTAATTCAATTTACAGGCAGCTTTATATTCCTTTCCATTTTTTCCAAGACTGCAGTATTATACATTCCACTAGTTTTTCCATCCTAGGGTTCATGCCACATCCTAGGATCTAGCATACAACTAGTTTCCAGCCCTAGGATTCATGCATCACCTAGGAGCTATCATTCCATACATTTCTCATTCCTAGGATTCATGCAATGTCCTAAATTCTAGTTATGGTTCCATACTTTAACAGATTTTAATAATAAACTTAAGCCACTCTACCAGGTACAACGGAAGTAATGGGGGCGTGATTGGGAATCCCGCGCGCCTCCGCGACTCCCAAGACTGCAACTGAACGAGGTCCTATCACAAGGATCAAACACAAGGAGTGTTTCAAAACAGTGTATAGCTACTGTAGACGGGTAGAGGAATTAATTCTGAAAAGAACGCAACTCGAATCGCGGAAAACGGAGCCCGAACGGGCCCTAATCGGGTCGAAAAAGACGATACTGTGCAAAATCAGACGTCTGGAACCTCTTCCAGACGTCTTAAATAGTGGATCAGAGAATTACCTGTTCAGTGTGGTTTCCCAGACGTCCAGAAGTCTGCGGGGACGTCTATCCTTGCTCCCAGACGTCCGATGGTCACCCCGGACGTCTGGAGGTCACTCCCGCCGTCTGATTCGCAAAGGATGGCGAATCAGCGAACCTGCGCACAGCCAACTCCCTCCCTTAGTACGGTCGGTCGACAGGAAGGAAGAAGAAAGCGGAATACACACCTTTCAGACGTCGGTATGAGCTACCAGACGTCGTCCTCGCCATCTGCCTATCAACCCAGACGTCTGATTCTGGAAATTTTTCCAGAATCAGGGCACGACCCGGACTCTGCTCGCGACGCCGCCCGCGTCGCACCTCGCGCTCCTGCTGCTCAGACTGCAGCAGGTCCCTCTCCGCGTCGTTCCGCGCCCCCTGCGCCCTCCGCCGGCCGGCCAAGCCGCTCCGGCGAGCTCGCCCTCACGGCAGAGCTCCGCCCTCGCACGCCGCGCCTCCTCCGCGCTCACTGCGGCCGCCGCTGCAGCCCTCGCGCTCGCTCGCTCTCGTGCACAGGAAGGAGAAGAAGAAGGAGACGGTGGAGACGGGAGGGGAGGCGTGGCCCTTTTAAGGCCGCGCGGAGAGGAGAGAGAGAAGGCGCGGCAGGCGTCTGCAGCCGTAGAAGAAAAGAGGGAATAACGAATATGCGGTCTGCGCGCACAGGAGCGCAGACGACTCGCGGGTGTGGACGATAACGATTTTTCAGACGTTTGTAAACCATCCCAGACGTCTGGCAAGACGTCTGGATGTGATCCCAGACGTCTGGTCAGACGTCTGGGCCACCTCCCAGACGTCTTAAAATACGTCCGGGGCACGCGTTCGTAACACTTTGATCTCAAAATTATCCTCTAATTCTGAAAAAAAACTTTACATCTTATTAAAGAATGAATGAATATAAAAATGGTTTGCCTACTTACTAAAAGTTAATTGTAATGCTTGTAAAAATTAACTAACTAAAAACAAGCACCAAACAATTTATTACTATACTAAAAACTATGTTTTTACAGGTTATAATATTACTACTAACATGGAAATACACAATAGACTAAGACGTTATAGTATATTAACTTAACTTACTAGTCTGTTATCTACAGTAACACATACAATAGTTTTAGTGACAGACATAAGCGTCGCTAAATCTCAGAAAACACTATATACAACCTAAAGAGGCAAACTGAGGTCTGTAGCGACGTTTAGGGTGACATTTTATTATGTTAATAAATATACGGGTTTATTTATACAAATGTAATGGGCTATACTATGTATACATATATATATATGTTTATCTTTTTCTTGTACTTGTATTTACGTATGTATACTTCTTCTGTGTATGTACACCTTCTGTCTCTCTCCCTTACTCTTACTCTAAGCTTCTTCTGTTGTTCTTCTTCAGATGCACTTCGTTTGTTTCTACCTTAACAGATTTCAGATACAGCGGTGTAAAGGCACTTAACACTGTCATTAACTTTCTTTAATCAAAATTAAAAATATGTTTAATTTGCGGGTGCGCTTTTTGAGGGATACGCTGCAGCCATAGGGTGGGACCAGACCTCTACTGAGCGCGCCCTAATCTTGATTAGGCCGCTTAATTATGCTTTCAGACTCAGCGCAGGGTCTCAACCCCACGACACATGCTTCTCGGGCCCCTGGCCCCACACAATCGTATGCTCAGTACATATGCTCAGACAGAAGCTCAGATAATATGCTCAGCGTAATCGGATCGGATATCTAAGCTCCGTTTCGGGCGCCCCGCGCTCGTGACGACTGGCAAGCCATAGATACAAATTCCTATTATAGCGCTGCGTGCGATTTGCAGTGCACGATGTGGCGCTATTCTAGTGCCACACCTGCACTGGAAATCGGGCGCAGCTGCGTCTAGAAGCGATTTTGGCCCTCAATTCGAGGGCCATAACTTATTAAAAAAATAAAATAAATTATGGAATATAAAGTATTTACATAATACTATATAATTGTTCAATTAATTTTGAATTTTAATTAGGTTTACTATACAAATAAATTAATTAAAGTGGGCTATTTTTACAGGCTGATTTAGGTGCTTTCTTGGTTAATTACTTATAAATTAGTTAGTAAATGGTCTAATTGACCTTATAAAGATTTAGATTACATACTTAAGTATTTTATACATATTTTTATTATATTTTTTTGAATTAATTTATGTTTATTTATATTTAAATAGCAGTAATGGCTGTTTAACTTATAAACTAAGTTACAGTAATATAAAAGGGGTATAAATATACTTTAACTAGCATAAATTACTTAAGATATATTAACCTAGGTCTACATATTCAATTAACTTAATTATAACTCTAAATTACTAGTTTGGCTAATTTAATTTAAGAATCTGGCTATAACTGAATAAATTCAAATCAGTATATATGTAAATACAATTTAGTAGTTGTATATGTATAAATTCAATTCAGTAATTTAGTATTTATGTATATATGTATATAAGTTACATATATATAGATATATACAATTTTATACATTATACAGTATGCTACATATATACTTATAAGGTAATATACTATGTAGATACTGCCTATATACAGATATATATATATATATATAGATAGATAGATAGATAGTATTTTAAATTAGATTACAGTATACTTATAGTTAGATTTCAGTAGGAGGTTGAGGAAAGAAGGATTGATTGTATTTAATTTTATTTTTCTAACAGTAACTTCAGCCATTGTCAGAGAGGTGAGAAGAGGGGAATGTGTTCAGAGTGTTCAGTGTTTTAGATGAGAAGGGAAGAATTTAGAGAAGAGGGAAATATGTAGCTGCAAGATGCAGCAATTCACTGTGTAATTGGGATTAAAATCAATCAAAATCAACTGAAAAACAGATAAGTAAATCCCAATTCTGACAAGGGTTCAATTTCTCATGAAAATCACTAAATGTCTCAATTCAAATGCCCAAAAAACCCTCATCAAAAACCTCATTTCAGATTAAATCCAAAAACATCACTGAATTAATTCTTCCTAATGCTATGGATAGCATGAAGGAAGACTTAAGTCAGTCAATTAAAACCATAAGATCAAATCCCAGTTTCTTGCAACCTTAAGGAGTATTGAGAACTCTTTAGGTTAGGAAATCACCATACAAATCACCTCAGTAATTATCACAGTAATCATCAGAACAGAAAATGTATGGCTATTCTGAATTATCAAAACAGCACTGAGAATTCATTAAGGGAATTCACAGTAACTTGTGAATGCATTAACAGTATAGCAAAACAGATTCAAGGATGGCTCTTCTGAGATGATTTCTGTCACCAGAAATCCTCTCAGAATCCTTGCCAACAAGAAATTTAAATCATCTTCAATCTGTTAGATTAGGCAGTGAAATCCAGAAAGCAAAAATCCTTAAAATCCATGTTGAAAAGAAATCTGACAAACTGAGGAATTCGACCCAAAATCAAGGGGCTTTTGTGATCAAATATGGGGTGAGTGAGAAGCCCCTTAGGTGCTTGTGACGCCAATTTCAGATCTGAGGTTGTAAACCAGCCAGATCTGAAATTGGATCAGGGTGTGTGGGTGAAAGATGAGAAAAACTTGTCGTAAAAAAGAAATCAGAACTGGATTGTGAAAAAAAATGGAGAGGGAGATAATTTGAAACATGATTTGATGAATTCTTCCCCTCTGATCTGGACTGATTAGAGGAGGTGAGGGAAGGGAATTAAAACTAATTCTACTCCTACAGCTACTTTAACCTACAACGAAAATTAAATACTAACAATTATGCTAATTCTACTCTAAACTACTTAACTACAGCTAAAACTAATTATGCAGAATTAAAAACCTAAACTAACAGGAAGAATGGGACCTATGGGTCCTTAGCCGGTGGCTAAGGAGGAAGAAAGGAGGAAGATGACTCTAGTGGAGGGAAGAGTCTACTAGTAAGGCTCTAGGGTCGTTCTCAGGTGCTACGAAGTCCCTAGCGACGAGGAGTATCGAGAGAAGGTGATGATTTCACAGCCGGTGGCTGTGGAATCAGAGACTGGATGGGGAGGAGAGACTGGAGTGGACGAATTGATCGCTAAGAGGTGTAGGAGGGAGCGATCCCTTACGCGCGACACCATTGAGGTGCTTAAGTAGCAGCTCAGTGGCTGAGAGCATCGCGCAAGTGAGAATAAACAAGATGCAACTGGCGGCAAGGATGTGAGGGGCGGAGCGCGCGGTGAGCTGAGCACAAGATCTGACCGTCAGATGAGATCTGGGGAGAGAGGTGAACACACGCACCGAATTGTGCGAAAGTTCCAATAGAATCCGACCGCAGATCAAGATCTAAAGAGCGACGGACGGCTGAGATTGGCCATGTTCTTTGCGCGCTACAGTGCGCGTGAAGAGCAACAGGCTTCTCTCTGAAATGAAGGAAATTTTGCAGACAGACCCTTGAAAGAAGGGGTAGAAGAATATCGTGCAAGCCCATAAGTGAAAAGAACTATAACTGGAGGGGCCCTGCAGCCTTTCAAAAGGGTCCCTGCGGCTTACAAGTAGGTCCAAAGAGGAGTTTTTAAGGGTAGGAGTGTAATGCATGAATGACCTAAGTGTAAACTACCTATTTCATAACCTAAATGATGTCCAATTGCCTTTAAATTTTTATATGTGCTTTATTGAACATTTAAGACATTGATTATACTTCTGATTTGGCTTTTCAAATTTATTTATGTGTTCAATTGACGCATGGATCATCATTTGTATTTTGCTTTCAGAATATCTCATTTTTGTGACCTAATTATGAAGTTTTAACACAGAGTAAAGGTTTTAGGTTTTTTTCTTTAATTCCCACACTTAACCCTTTTTATCTATTAATTTGATATTGTTTTGCTTAGTGTCTAGCTTAATTTCAGCTTTTTAGCCATGATGAGTAGTCACTCATCAATCGTCTCTGCCATGCGTGCCCGTCGCGTTCGTCGTTCGATTCGTGCACACAAAGAGAACCAATGTCAATAATTCAGAAAAGCTTTTAAAATAGCATCAAAATAATATAAAATTCCTGAAAAAATTAATAGGCGTGTTTCCTCCCCGGCAACAGCGTCATTTGAAAGAGCGATCTTTGTTTCGTTGAAAACTTTAGCATAAAATGATGTGTCGTTGTATTTAATCGCGTGGTCGAAAATCACTTTTTCAAAACATTTTAATTTTCAGAATCTAACCACGAATAGTTAGGTCATATCCACAGGGAGGAATTAACCTATCAAACATGAGTAATGATGTATCAAGTAATCGGGAATCAACGGATGTGCATGCTAATTAGTATTCTCATTTCCAGCTTAACTTCTCAATTTAGATAATTAACCAAGAATATGAGGGTGCACATGCAAAATCACCACTATATAATATCATGTAAAATAATGATCTTGATACTGGTAAACACTGTAAATACTAATTTCTAGAATATAACTTGTTTACCATAATATCTATGACATGCATTAAATCATTCATGTGAGATATGCATATGCAAATAATTTAGATGAAGTAGAAGGAGGGCTATGAAAATTCACCTCAATAATGTAATGCCTTAAATAAATGAATAGCAACATCCACAATGGGATTTAACATAAATACTAACTGAGGTGCTACTGTAGCAAGAAGGTGCAGTTGGAGGAGGTGCTACTCGTGCACACGCGGAGGAGAAGGTGCAGTTGGAGGTGCGGTGCTCAGAGTAGATCGGCTGGGATGCGGGCTTCATGTTGGTGGTCGTGGCGTCGACGGAGGTGGCTGGCGGCGGCTGGTTGGAGCTTTGGATGCTGTCAGCGGCGGCTTGCGTGCTTGCATGGATGGCGGGAAGGTCTGCCGCTGGCGTGGGCGGCCTTGTGAGGTCAAGGCGAAGTCTATGGCATTGTTGGAGCAAAGCTTCGTGGTGTGTGGAGGTGGCTGCACTTGGAGGTGGACGGCCGGTGATGGGTTCCTTCGAGGAAGAAGATGAACAGTGCGATGTCGGGTAAGGGTGTGGGGCACGCTGCACGTGGTGGCTGAAGCGTAGCCGGGCGTGGGTGGCCTTGTGCTGTGCGCGCTGCGAGGTTGAGCGCTGTGCAGGCGGGTGATGGGTGCGGCGCTTGCGCTGTGGCAGTGCGCGGATGAAGGGTGCGGCGCCTGCGGGCGCTTGGTGTGACGTCTGCAGCCTGGAAGGCACAGCTGTGGCACTTGCGGGCGTGTGGTTGCAGGGCACGGTGCAGGGTGGCGTGGTTGCAAGGGCGCGCGCATGCGGTGAATAGGATGGTGGAAGTTGGTGCGCAGAGACCACGGTGCTTGCTGAAGTCCACAGTGCACGCCTCCTTCACGGTGGTGGAGATGGAGGATAGTTCCCTACCAGGGGGATGGCGGATCATGAAGACCTTCCTCAGTGAATGCAGCTTCTTTTTAAACAAAAATCTCCTCCTTTTCCTTCGGCCGCAAGTATCTCCAACTACTCGCGACACTCGCGAGTGGTTGGAACAGCAGATAAGCACAGCGGTTTCCTCTTCAGACATCTAACTAGAGCATCAAACATCTTAAAAAAATGTAATGGTGTGAATTCCTGATAGTAGTTCCAGACGTCCAATCTAAGTCTAAGACGTCTTATAAAAGTAAAAATGAGCACCTGATTCTTATACCTAGCCTGCATTCATCACATAAATTATATTATCATAACATTTGTTATTAAATGTAAAATTGAATCATAAAATTAAATGCAGGCCAAGGTAAATTGCCCTATAACTCCTAATTAATTAACAACTAAGAACAAATAATTAAATAGTACTTAGGCTAAATAATAATCCACAAAAGTGAACTTATCATATACCTCATATTCAAAATTATTCAAAAAACCAAACAGTAACTTCAATCAATTAATCAATTGATGGGAATAACATCATGAGTCATAACTAGCTCAATTTGATCTAATTAAGTCGTTAAATGCTCCTACGTAATTTTACCGCTAGAGGACTGTAATTCATTGCATAATCATTCTGAGAGAGACAAGAAACCAAGGTTAAAACTGTAATTTTACCATCATATCATGAATGCAGCACAAACACAGGTTTTCCCATAGGGTAATTAAGGGTCAAATGGTCCTAAAAGGTTAACAAGTGGGTTAGAATAAACAAAAGGATTTTTGCGTGTTTTGAGAATTAAATGACTTTTGAAATCCTAAAAATAGATCCACTTAATTAACTAAGGTTCTAGTCTGGGTAAAATTGACCTAAACCCTCTAAAATTCATAGAAAAATATTCTCTAGGGTTTGGTATCTTCAATTTGACCATTAGAACCCATTTTGACCCAAAACAAAGTCTCAGACACACATTTGCCCTAATTTTGGTTTTTACGTAAATTACCCAGTCAAACTTGGTCAAAACTAAAATCCAACTTCACCATTGGATTCTTTAGGTCCAAATTAGATTTGTATCAAAATTTGGGCCTAATCTAAGATTGTTTTGACCTATTTTGCACTTTGGTCCAAGTCTTACTTTCTTTATCTCCAATAGCCCTCAGCTTTTAAACTTCTTACAAAAACTCCCCCAACTTCTTCATCTTATTCAAAAAAAGGCCCTCGTCGTAGAGAAATCCTAATCCTAAAGCTCCGGCGACAATCAACCAAGGATTTCTCCTTGATTGATTGATGAAACTTCCTCAAATTTGAATCGGAGATCTCTCTTGAAATTCTCTTTCAATCAGACCGATTCTTGAGCTTCAATTCTTTTGCAATCTCTCATGAGAATGCATGAGAGAGTTGGGTTTTGAACTCCGGCGACCTTTTAAGCTTGGGAAGCTTGCCTCCTACGTTTTAATCACCCTTTAATAGCTTATATAAGACTCCCCAGGGCAGACCGTTCGGCCCAACCTCGATTTCGTCTGGATCTACCCTAAATTCTTCCCTCCTAATCCAGTCGAAAGGCTCCTCGAGCTTCGGCTGCTCTCCCTGCCTCTCCTCATCATCTAACCGCAATACCGACGGCAAATACCCCTTCCTCGTCTTCCTCCGCGTCGTGCAGTACCGGTCGACGTCCCTATCCCCTTCATCCTCGCCGTCCAACCCCTACCGGAGCCAGCTTCATCTCCGACGCTGGCCATACCGCAACCGGCGCCATCTCCGCCCCCCATCGTCCGCTACATACCTTAATCGACTCCTTAGCTTCCTTACATTACGCCAGTACCTCCGACACTTCGCTTCGACATCTCCAACGCCCTCTACGACTCTGTCTTCCATCTCGCCGACATACCTCCGGCAAGCGCTAGCGGCCACCACAGATCACCTACGCTGCCACTTCCACGCTCAACACCTCCGCCTTGACCTCATGAGCAAAAGCCCTAACTTTGTTAGGCCGATTTCTCCTCTAAACCCTCTGCCGAACTCACACTTCTCCAGCCACCCTCTGCGAGGTTGACAGGCCTCTTCACACACGCTCATTGCACACCACTGCCACCATCACACTCGTCGTGCTCTGGCGATCGTTCCTAAGCTTTTTGACGTGGCCGAAAGGCCTTGTTGATGTTTTTAGGTGTCAAGTTCATTCACCATTAACGTAGAGCTTCAAAGGAAGCTTGAAGCCCGTTCTAGCCACTGCAGCTCCAGGTGAAGCATCTAGGTGGTGTGGAATCAATACCTGTAGGTTTCCAGGTCCTCAAGTGAGGAGTTCCAGAGCTGTAGCTTGCCAATTTGACCGATTTCCTTAGCAGCTGTGCACACAAAGAACAAGCCAGGGACATAGTCCCACATCGGATACAGAAGACCCCTCACAGTGGAATAATTTTTTTGTGCCTGGGGCTTGTTGCCTCAGACACAAGGGGTAAGGTCCCTCCTTACACCTATCACTTGACCTACCCACTGTCGGTGAGTTTAGATCGAGGTGCGTGCTTGATCTGAATACTTGAATACCCGATACTGTGGAAGGCTCTGGGAGAGCGTAACCCAGAGAGAGAAAGAGAGAGAGCGCATGGGGGTTTGGGGAGTTTTGCTCTCTGGAGAAGTGGTTGACACTTAGGAAAATTTGAAGACCCTTTCCCCCTCTGCGTGAAGAGGAAGAGAAGGAAAAGAACAAAGAAAGAAGAAGAGAAGAGGAAGAGTCTACAAAGAAGAAAATAAGAAGAGGAAGAAAGAAGACAGAGCCGAAGAAGAAAGAGAAGAAGCGTCTGCAGAAGAAGCAGAGACAGAAAATCACTGTAAAATCATACGTTTAAGACGTCTGATCCTACTATCAGACGTCTAATTTGAGCTTCTTAATTGATATTGTGCATCTCTTAACTATTATTGTGAGGAGTAATTGGTAATTCAAATCACCATTTTACTCCATTCTTTTTGCACATTGATACTTGACATTATTATTATTGCAATCTCTTATATCTTTGATTCAAATTGTGCTCTTGAGTTTGAAATTGCCATATTGCTCCTTGTGTTCGACCTCGAAATTCATTTAAGTAATAAATTTTATATGTTTTCTCACTGATTCGATCTATACTGCAATGTGATGATTTTAAAACCTATTTCAAAGCGACTAACATCAATGTTAACATAGGTACTTAAATAATCCAACAGTACTCAAAATCAAAGGTCAGATGTTGCCATCTGTATGAGACGACTTAACCTTTAGAACATAGCAGAGCCTCACAAAAGGCACACAAGGGCACAAGGCTCTCTCCTCTTCTTCTCAAGCCAACTTCCTCAAAGCAAAACCCACCCCCCTCCTCTCACAGATCTCTTCTCTCCTCTTCTCTTTCAGACCCAGGGCTAATCGGGTTCAATGTCGGGTTATCAGATCCTAGGAAGTGGCCAAACTCCCGTGCGTGTGCACGAGCGAGGCGTGAGGGTGCGAGGTGGCGCATGTGTGATGAGAGACTCATCATAGCTCTTAAATATCCCTAATTAACTAGAATTCATAGTTAATTAGCTAAGAATATGTCTATTTAGGGGTTTAATTATAATGAAGGGGCAAAATAATAAGGACCATAAAATAAGCTAAAAATACTAAATTAAACATCAAATTATATTATTAATAATTTAACTATTAATTTGGACTCAAATTATACAAATTTAGCTATCTAATTAATATATAAATTAACTTAAGCATTATTTATACCTAAGTATGTAATTAACTTAAATAACTTAATCATTTAAATAAATATAGCTAAAAAAAGGAAAAAACATAAATTCAAGGCATGAATATAATATTTACCTAATTTACGATAACATATAAAAAGTTGAAAAAGAATTAAATTAAATTAAGCTTAAAATGTCTTTGTTTGCGTTTAGGTACTTAGGTTCTATTCCAATTGAGTCATTTTATTCACTTTTAGGTCCTTAAGTTTATTTGCACATGGGTCCCTGTGAGCACAACTCGTCTTCTTCTTCATTTTCTTCATCTTCATCACTTTGGACGGCTCACAATGGCTGATCATTGCTCCGCCCGATCCTCCATGCCGCAACTGAACTCCGTCACCTTGGTTGCCGACATCACGGTCACTGCCTTTGCTCCATCCAACGATGCAGATTGGCCATAAATCCTAATTAGGTTAGGCATTTAAGCTCATTGGCATCAGAGACGACGTCGGTGGTTATCATGCACCTAGACACGATGCCGTCCAGGTTCAACCCCCTTCCTTCACCGCTGCCACCTATAAATACCCCCTAGCTCATCCAATTCATGGTTATCGACCCCCTTCCCCCTCTCCCACACCGTGGTCGATCAGTAGGTCTTCTTCACAAGCTTCGACGTCTTCGTTCTCCTTCTTGAGTGCTACTGCCGAAAAGCGCTGCCTCCCTCACCCCCTCTTCCTTTCTTTCGCCCTGCCAACGGCAATTGAGCATGCCACAGCTTTGGATTCTCTCCTCTTCAATCGGACGGAGTTTCTTTCCTCACCAAGCTTTAGATTGCGATCTCGTTTCCACCCTGCCAATGGTGGATTCCCTCACCTCCTTCGTTAGGTAAGATCTAACACTTAGGAGTAGGTTAAGCTAGTTAATTAGGTAGGTTACAGTAAGAGTAGGAGTAAGTAGCTCAATTTCTCACCTCTCTTCTCCGACTCCGGACCTCATCGGACTTCGATTCACCATTTCCTCCATCTGATCACTTATCTCACTCTTCCACGATCGCAATCCACTTCTTTCCTCACTGTTTTATCAGCTAACATGCATGTCCATCATCACCTTCACTGGTGACATCCGTTGTCTATGGTGGAAGTCTCCAAGCTAATTCACACTCATTTGGGGCCCTCCACCACCTCTACATCATTTACAGGCCCCGTTCGACTTATCAATTAGTTAAACAATCATCTAAATAAGAAACACCCAAATCACCTCAACCTCCTGAGCTCGCTGTCAATGGCGGCTCAGGAGGAGTTCTTCCACCTAATTAGCCACTCATTAACCATTGCCGCACTCCATTGATTGATTCCCCTCACTCAATTTTGAGGGAGATCAGTTCTTGAGTTCCGTCGAACTCAAGATGTGAGTTCACTGAATTCTTGATGAATTTAGTCTTAAGTCCTTCAATTGAAGCATATGTCGTCTTCTTGAGGTTCCTTGCAACCTTAGGAGCTTGTTGAGACCAATTATGGTCTATTATATGAAGTTTTCAACTTCAACACCTACTTCTGAGTTCATCGGAGCTTTGGCGAGCTTTGACAAACAGAATTTGGGCTTCAGCCTCTAGAACTTCTTGAGAAGCTCCAGATTGCTTCTTCTCGACCTAAGGATTAAATTCCAGGAGTCATAATTGTGTTTTAATGAACTGAGCTTTTCCTTCTTCAACTCCGACGAAGTTGGAGAGGTGATTTTGTTAGAGTTTAGAACTCTCATTTAGGTTTAGAAGCTTGTGCAGAACCTAGAGAATCCATTTGTGATCTAAACATGGTCTGAGAACTCCTGGAATCTTCTATCAAACACAAGCACCTTTCACCTCAGGTGACGATGCCTGAGAGCACCTCCAGACTTAACAAAACATGATTTTGAGGTGCCGAGTACATTCCTGTGGTTGAATTAGGTCGATTTAGGGCTTGAATTGGATCTATGAAACCTTGGAGCAAAAAGTCAAACTTTGAGCCAATTAGTCAAAATTAGGTTGAATATGAGAAATTAGAGCTTAAATATTTGATTAAATGGGATGATTGATTTTTTGGAACAATCTAGAGTGCAAATGAAATGATCCGATTGAGTTTTATTGAGGTTAAATCTAAATTCAACCTACTGTGCACTTTGGGTTATTTTTGAACCCAGACACTGTTCGTAGTGTTTTTGTTGAGATTTAAACCTGAATCTTTCCTAGATAGATTACTTTTCACCTTCTGAAACCATTCATACCTCTTCTTGAGATTGATTCCTCTCTGTAGGGCAAATTCGAGCTCAATTCCAAGCTCTGTGCTTCCAAAATGAAGTTCATCAGCTTCTGTGCTTTCTGAGCATCTTCCAGAACCTCTTATCTTCTTCAATTAGTGCAGAATGCTTCACTGAAAGCATTCAGGCCTTTAGTCAAAGGCCAAAGACTCTTTGCAGGTCGATTAATCTGAGATCCTTCTTACTGCAGCCTATTTTAGAATGGCAGAGTTGCCATGTTGGATCTTGAAATCACTGGATCAAACATGATCCAAGCATAAAATTGATGTTGTAATTAGATATAGCATATGATTAGCTTTCGATCGAGCCTTTGCTCGACCGATTTGGTCACCTATGGCGGTCGGAATCTTCAAGTGAAGATCGACCTAGAGCTACTGCAAATAGTCCCACATCGGGAGTTTATGAGTGCACGACATGGTATATTACTCTTTTGCGCTACAACCCTCTCAGTTGTCAGTGTAGGGCACAAAGAAAATTCGAGCATGTGTGGGTGCGTGCATGTGCACGTTCCTAGGTGTGTGTGTGCGCAAGTGCGTGCATGTGGGCCCATGTAGGCGTGGGTGTGAGCGGGCCTGATTGGGTCCAGTACTGTGCATGATCTAAAAACACGAATAATCCACATAATAAAAATCAGGCTCGGGCCTAGTAGGGTTTGGTCCCACCCGTGAGGGTGCTGTGTATCCTCGAAAAGCTCGTGTCGCCCATTAAACAAATTTTTGATTAAGTAAAGGATTAATGGTTAAGTGAGATCTAAAATTGGCTAAGTGTAGACGTAAGTTGCACAATTAAGAGAGAAATAGAGAAGAGAAGAAGAGAGGATGAGAGCAAAAGAAAGGCTATAAAGAACCTAAGGAAAGAGTTAAGAGAAACTAAGGAAGGAGAGGTCGAAAAACAGAGAAAAGCTAAAGGAAAGAAGAGAAATAAAAGAAGACAGGAGCTTAAGTAAAGAAAGAAGAAAACTTAAGAGAGAAATTAGATGTCTCTTTCATGCATCAGAAGTCTAATTTGCATTTTTTAAGTCGTCTAAACTTCTTCTCAAACATCTGATTTCAAGGCAGAAACTACTATATTACATGTTTTTAAGCTTTTAATGTTGTAACGGGCATGATAACTCTTGTAATTTCATTTTATGCCTTATATTATTGTAACATTTTGTAATAAACAATGTTTCTATTTGGTTTTTAATGTCAAATATTTCTTGTAAACACATTTCTTTTCAAATGGAATATTGCATGCTTTTAATTGTTAATCTCTTGTGCTATATTCATGTGCTTAAAGTATTGTTAATTATAATCTGATTAATTAAATAGTTAGTAATTAATGTTTAGGAATTAATGGTGAATGAAGCTTACGATTATGTCTCCCAATAAACGACATGGACTCAACCAGTTAAAAAAGAACTTCAACTCTAAAATGTTAGGTTAACTTGACCTTATACTACAATTCCGACACTAATTCAAGTTAACCTAAGTTACTTTTTGATGCAATTAATTAAGTTTAATTAACTTAATTAAATGTGTTGAGAATTAACGCATTAGTGCGTGGGGGACCCAACCTCCTGTGCTACTAGGCAACGAGGCTAAGGCACAAAATCAACTTATGTGTCTTCACGAGCCCTTCAGCATACGAAGTGGGACTATCCCACCTACTCTTTTCTGTGCATGGCAGTTGGAGGCATGTCTTCAATTGGAGCAACAGTTGTAGCTGAAGTCTTCGATTGAGGACCTAGGAAGGGTCCTGGAGCTGGACTGCAGCTCTTGAAAGTGGAATTGAGGTCAAACCTACTCGGAGCACGGCGGATGGGGTCGGAGAAGACGACGGCAACGGCGGCGAACGACGAACCTGCACTTCACGAATTTGGACTCAAAAGCCTCGATTAAAATGCTCAGGAGCTTCGCCAAGAGGTGGCGAGTGTACTAGTGGTGGAAGTAGGGTGTGAGATGGTGTGTGGTGAGGTGGCGAAGTCGGAGGAGGTGAATAGAGGATGGGTTGTCCAGTGGGCGATTCAGTGGGTGTTTGGTGGAATTAAGTGAGTGCTTTTGTGCGAAAAGGTGAAGCGGAGCTCATGGAGGTGGAATCGAGGTGAATGATGGTGTGCGATGGTCGAATGACCACACCGAAGTTTGGCCAGAGCGAAAGACGGTGAGGAAGGTTGTGGATAGTTGGTTGAATTGGGGTAGGAAGGGTCTTAATCTAAACTACAAAGAGAGAGAGAGATTTAGAACCTAACTAAGGACGAAGGGGGCGAGGGTGACACCGGCTGTGATTGGCCGACACCGGGGAAGGTGAAGTCTCCGGTGGTGGAACGGTGAGGAAGAGGAGGGTATGGAGGGCTTTTGCCGGTATTGCAAGAAGCGGAGAAAGGTAAAGAAGGCAATCCTGCTGCCTATGGTATGTGGCAACGGGCGAGGAAGTTGGGGAAGAAGACGTCACCGGAGCTGGTCGGAGGAGGTTAGAGGGAGAGGTGTCAGTGAGGAAATGTGGCCAAACCAAGCCAAAGAGCATGGATTTGTAAAGGGGAAGTTTTTATAGAGTTCAAACCGAGCTTTAGACAAAGAAACAAACCCACAATGGCTTATGCTTGATGCTAGAAACACCCATTGATCTTGTGGGTTTGCTAGGGCAATCAGATGAGATTTGGGATCCCAAATTGCCTTTAGATGATTCCTCATAATGTGAACACCAATCTTACCAAATTTGGTGGGATTTGGTGTTGATTTTAGTAGGATTAGGTGTGGTCAAAGGCTGCTTGGAAGTCGGTTGACCTCCAGTGGTGGCAGGGACTTGCTTACAAAGAAGATGACAAAGATAGGAGGCTTTCCTAAAGAATTTCAAAAGCTAGGGGCTTATATGTGAAGAATAGAGTTTTAAGGGACTAGAAAGCAAATTAGGTCAAGATGGACTCTGATTGGACCCAAATTTTGGTAAAAACAAAATTTGGACCCAAGGAATATGATGGTGAAGTTTGATTTCAGTTTTGATCAAGTTTGATTAGGAAATTTGTGTAGAAACCCAAATTAGGACAGAACTCTATTTGTGACTCTGTTCAAGGTTAAAATAGGTTCAAATGGTCAAATCAAGTATACCAAACCTCAAGGAATATTTTCATATGATTTTTAGGAGATTTAGATAAAGTTTATCCTGATCATAACCTTAGTAATTTAAGCGGGTTTGAAATTAGGGTTTTGAGTGCTGTATTGGTTCTCGAAATACATGAAATCTCGTTTCTTTCTGCATTGACCCTCTTATTAGACTTTAAGGCTTATTTGACCTTAGATTAACCCCTGGCAAGCCCCGTGGTTATTCTGATTTCATGAAATGATGTTACAATTGCAGAAGTAACCTTGATTTAGTGTTATTCTCTCAGAAAGGATATGCAATAAATTATAACTCTCAGGCGATTATATATGAGCATTTGTCACTTGATTCTGATTAATTAGAGTTAGTTATAGCTCATGATGATGTTATCATCAATATCTCACTTACATCACGATGCGTTGTTTTTATAACATGTCGTAACTGTCGTCGTCCTTAGTTTTGAGAAGTTCTGAGCTAAGGGAGGCCCTTAAAGATTTGATCACAATTTAAGGTTACTTGTTACATGTAATTAGTGTGTACAGAAATTTTTGACTCATTTTCTCGCTCTTCTCTAGTATACCAACTAATCTTAACTTCGTTCCTGAAGTGCCATTTAGTGGGAGTTATGGGGAGCGTAGTTAAGGTTAGTCCTGGCAGTACATTGGAGAAGAGTGGGGAGATGCTGCCAAAATTTCAGTTGGTATTCTAGTAGGAATCCAAGAAATAAGTTGTCGACAAATTCCATTCGATTGTAAGGGTCTAAAGTTATGGCAAAATTACAAAAGCTTGCCAACGTACGGCTCAGTCGCCCCTTCAGGAAAAATCTGATTGCGTTAAAGGACTCTGGTCTTCCCAATCATTGGCGACCACCTTCACCGCCCTCGGTCTTCCCAATCCCCTCTCCTTAGTCTTCCCCAACGTCGGCAACACCTCCGCCAACCTCCTTTACTGCCGGCCTATCTCTGCCCTCCACTCACCCAATAATCCTAAGCAAAAGCTCCCCCCCACCACGACAAGTGTTTCGCCTAAGGTTATTGAACACGACATCATCTTCTTCACCCTCTCTGAACACGGTCACCGGAACCACCTTCACCTTCACCTTCATCGTCCGACCACCACACTCACTTGCTCAACAATTCACGCCCACCACCACCTTCGCTACACTGGAACACCCTTCTTTTTTGGACTTTATATTTGTATCTCTACATTATTTCTTGTCCATTGATTTTGATATACATTTTGATATTCATTGAATCTATTTTTCATATATGTTGAGTTTTGTTTGAATATTGAATTGGTAATTGAATTGCAATAACTTGCTCCCTACGAATGACCTAGGAACTCACACAGTTTTCAAGATTATAAATTTAAATGTCGATTCGATTTTCGTCCTCCTGAGGTCGCGGATGAGAACTCTGGGAATGTTCTACGGACACCTCTGATGCTAGAGGAGGCCTTCAGGATTGTCAAGCCTCCAGAGCATGGAGGCTTCATCCGTAGCGCTAGGAGGAGTGCGACGACCTCCTCCTGGTATGGTAGGAAAGGATCCTCCTCGTCCGCCCACAACGACAGTCTACACACTGAGGTTTAGACCTTACAGCATTGAGATGCAAAGCGGGAGAAAAGGTTGGAGGAGGTCACCGCCTAGCTGCAGGTCGCCACTCGTAGGATGGAGTGTCAGGAGGAGTTGTTAGAGCGGCAAAACAAGCAGTGAACAGAGGTCTTGTCCTATATCCAAGGTGGTGGTGGACCTGATCATTCGTCGTTCTACATTCTGAGGCGTGGCGAGGATGATGATGGTGGCTCAGGGGCTGGTGGCGTAGGTGCCATAGCATAGTTTGTATATGTTTATGTTCTTCATGTTTTTACTATTTTTGTAATATTTAAACATTGTTTATATATATATAAATTAGTTTCATTGTATAATTCCTTTCGATTAAATATTTTGAACAATTTATTTGTTTTCAAGTATCTCTTATTTGTTATGTGTAATTCTGAAATTAATTATTAATTTTTTAAAATTAAAGTATTATTAGCGACGGTTATAACCTAAATCGTTATAAATTACATTTGACGAACATTTAATAACTGTCGCCATAAGCCTATTATGCTCCACATGATTTTGGTGCGATGTATTCCATCTCTTTCGGTGATTGCTTAATAACCTTGCTAATACTAAACGAGGAAGTTTTAACAAAACCTGTCCCTAAAAAGTACGTGTTTTCTTGGTGCGTAAATCAGGTTCCCGCCAAGAACACTGGCAATGGTTTAATTGGTAACTGTTAGTAATTTACTTTAATGACGGTTAGAAAACTGTCGCCAAAACATACTTCCATGTTCGCCTGCGCATGCTGAGAAGGTGACAATAAGAGATTGTAATTGTCGCCAAATTGAAACAGTGACATGGTATACCACGACGTTGTGTGGCAACGATTGTAAGGCTATTGGCGACGGTTTATAACCATCGCAAACCCCACATACTGTTGTAGTGTCCCAAGTAAGTAAGGCGTCCTGGTAGGCCTCATGAGAAGAGATTCAAGAAATCATGTGAGGTGTCACTTGTGAAGAGGAGGAAGAAAAAGGTGAAGCATAAATATCGAGATCTAATGTTGGTTCTTAATTTTTAAATTTTTTTATATTTTATTCATGTAGGTTCAAATATTCTTTTTTTAAAAAATTATGTTCATTCAAAACATTGGCTTTTAGTGTAAGAGAGTTGTTTAGAAATTTATTATATGAGGTTGATTCCATTTTACACTAGTCTATTATTGTATTGCACAGGTTGATTATCATTTTATATCTATCATTTTGTGTTTTAATTTCATTCCACCGATTGAAATTGGCAATCAACCGGCATATTTCTTATTATGCACCTATTATAAATATTAATCAACTAGTGTATTTTCATATTCCAGTATTGTTTGAAAATGAAACTTAACCGGTGACCGGTGTATTCTCATATTCTACCGATTGATTATCATTTTATATCTATCATTTTGTGTGTTAACTTCATTCCACTGGTTGAAAATGACAATCAACTGGTGTATTCTCATATTATATAGTTGATTATCATTTTAGGATATTTTAGCGCAATCTCATATTCCACCGGTTGAAAATGAATCTCAACTGCTGTATTGCTTATTATGTACCTATTCTAAAAATTAATCAACTGGTTGATTATTATTTTAGTGTATTTTAGCGTAATCTCATATTCAACCGGTTGAGTTTTTGAAAATGAAACTCATTCGGTGTGTTTTTTATTATGTACCTATTTTAAAGATTAATCAACCGATGTATTCTCATATTCCACTGGTTAATTATATTTTAGGGTATTTTAGCGCAATCTCATGTTTCACCAGTTGAAAATGAAACTCAATCGGTGCATTCTCATTTTATATCATCCTTTTGTGTTTTAACTTGATTCCACCAGTTGAAAATGACAATCAACCGATGTATTTGCTATTTTCAATAGATTGCCTCTTGTCTTTGCACTGGTGTATTTTCCTCCTTTGGACTTGTATGTTGATGAAAAACATATTTCAACCTGCCAATAAAGCATTCATCACAAATATGAATTCTAAGAATATCTTTGAATCTAAAACAAAGTATATCTATATACATGTAATGAGAATATGAACTCTATATATACATGTAACGAGAATATGAAGTCTAAATCCATATAGCTTATATTTTCTCGCTATATGTGCAAGTATGTAGAAGAATATTTCTAACATATATTGCCCTATACTTATGTACATTAGTGCCTTTAATACACTCCATCGGATCAAGACCTTGTAGCATGTGGTCTATCCATCAATCCACGAAGATGTTGTAATCATTGGATGTACCCCCTTGCTGAAGCGCATCTATGTAATGGGGCTCTTGCCACGTGTCTTTGTCCAATCCTCTTCTTTGAAAGAGTATGATTTTCATGACATCAAACTAAAATTGAAGAGCTTTGTATGGTTATTTATCTTATATATATATGACACAAAGAAATGTATTGAAAACATACTTACAAGCATTTGACCATCTCTGTATGACCTGTCGAGGTAGTAATGCATGCCACTATCATATTTCTTCTTTGCATTTTTGTTGATGATCATGAGTCTCCAATGCGATACATCCCTCGTGTTTCTAGGTACTGCTATGTATTTACATCTTTGAAAAAATTCTCCCTCAAGATCTATGAAGGCATATACTTATTTGATATTTTTGTAACTTACACAAAAATTTGTTCCTAGGGCCACTGTATCTGTTTCTTGCAGTTGTTGTACAAGAGAGTCTTTGGTTATTTGTATAATGGCATCTATGATCTACAATTGATGCAATTGAGAACCTTAAGGAAACATTTTGTCGTAATTCAATGCTTTAGAAAATATCTTCTATACTTACATGGTTATCCATGAAGCCACTTTTGGTTAGAACATCATGCATGGACTTCCTCTCTAAGTAGTCCTCAATCCCCCACAGCACATTAAATTTTTCTTTCCTTTGGTCATTTTGTCAAAAATGTTTCTCTCTAAAGGTGTTAGGCTTTTCGTTGTCTCCTTATCCAAGTTTATTATTTTCTTATATTTCCATTACCTTGGTTTTAGTGGAGGCCTATGTGCTTGTTTCTTTTTTGTCGTGGAACGATGCTCCTCGTTGTCTCTTGTTCTTCTTTCTTTTCTTCTTCTTTCTTTCCTCCTTCCTCTTGTATTGGACTAACAATCCATTCATCCTACAAGTACAAATTTGGGTTACTTCTTTTTAATAATCACTCAACTAAATTAATCAAAAACTTTTACTCACTATCATCTTTAGATAATCTTCTGCTACCTTGAGCTCTTAATTTAAATCTATACAAGCAGCATCCACATGCTAGCGCTGTAAAAAATTGTCAGATAATGCTAATTCACCGGTTGGAAACAAAAATCCATCGATTGAAAACAAAACTCCACCGGTTGAAAATAAAAATTCATCGATTAAAAATTACCCTTGATGCATATTATGTAAGGAATCCACCAATTGAAATTGAAAAATAAAATTCAAAGTGCAATTGAAAAATAATAAAAATCCATCGGTTGAAAATTATCCCTAATTCATATTATGTAAGGAATCTATTGGTTGAAATTGAAAACATCCAAAGTGAAAATACACCGGTTGAAAATCACTCTGCTGCATAATCCACCGATTGAAATTTAAAAATAAACATATTCAAAATTAAAATACACCGATTGGAAATTGAATATAGAATATACCTAATCATTTTCATGTTTCATTTCCTGCTCTTGGTGCACCTCCTCCCCCTGGGAATGGTGTTCCTCTTGGTGCTGTTCTTCATTTTTTCTTCTTCATTAAGGTGATTTTCTTCATGTTTTTCATTGTGGTGCAACTCCTCTTCGTGTTCTTGCTCCATTTCATCTTGTGGTATCTCTCCTTCTCCATGTCCGTCTTCTCCATGTCCCTCTTCTTCGTGTAGTTGCTCCTCTCCTCTGGTCTCCTCCTGAATTGGAATACATCGATGGAAAGTATGAGAAACTGTTAAGACCCACGACATCAAACGTTTTTTAAGACGTTTGGGAGTTGGTCCAGACATCTGGTTAGACGTCTGGACACCTTCCCAAACGTTTGGAAATAAATTTTTGCGGCGTACGATTGCGAGTCTGCGCGCGTGCGCGCGCAGACTACACCCTCCAACCTGCAAGCATTCTTTCCTTCTTTTCTCTCTCCCCCCCCGACGCCTTCAAATACCCTCTTCCCCCCTTCCCTCTCCCTCACCCACCACTCCACCGTCTCCTCCTTCTTCTTCCTAGTGTTAGCGTGAGAGTGAGAGAGCCAGGGCAGCAGTTGCTGCTGGGAGTGTGCGGGGAGGAGGAGGTGCAGCGAGAGCGAGAAGAGGGAGAGCGCGTGACGAAGAGAAAGTGAGCTCGCCGGAGCAGCCAGGGCCGGCCGACGGGCACGCAGCGGAAGCGTGGTGCTCGGGAAGTTACTCCGGTGCTGCTGCAGCTTAGGCAGCAGATGGGCGAGAGAGGTGCAGCTGCGCGCAGCAGGCAGAAGGCGAGGAGGTCCTGATTTTGGGAAACTATCCCAGAATAAGATGTTTGGACCTACATCTAGACGACCCGGGCGACGTCTGTAGTGAGATCCAGATGTCTGAAAGGTACGATATTTCTTATCCTCCTCCTTGCAGATACGGCCATGCAGGCCGTTCCGCCGAAGGTTCTGCCTCATTGCCGTGTTGAGATCGTTTGCGTACACGTGCAGGTTTTGTTTCAGGAAGGCGCAAGGACACGCCCTCTCACACAGATTAGACGTCTGGGTATAGCACCAGATGGCGGAAAGAGTCTCCAGACGTCCGAAGTGATAGTCGAACATCTGGAACTAGGTCCAGATGGTTCAGCGGGATCCTAGACGTCTGAAGAACAGCTCAGAGTAAGGTATGACCTGGACCACCTTTTAAGACGTCTGGAAGCCCCAAATCAGACGTCTGGAAGGTGTTCCAGACGTCTGATTTGGGGCAGAGTTGTCGTTTTTAACCCGTTTAGGGTCCGTTCAAAGTTCAATTTCCGCGTTTGAGATTCCGTTCTTCTCAGAATTTGTTCCTCTATTTGTTTAAATTATTTTTATCCTGTTTTGAGTAGTTTCTTGTGATTGATCCTTGTGTTAGGACCTCGTTCCGTTGCGGCTTTGGGGGTTGCGGAGGCACGCGGACCCGCCGATCACGCCTCCATTACTCCTGGTTTTGCAGGTAGAGTGGCTCCCCTTAGTTAATTATCAACATTAATGCATCTTTGAGATAAACAATAGATTCTAGGGTATGGCATGAATCCTAGGGTTTGAAAACTAGATTGAATGATAGATCCTAGGGAATGGCATGAATCCTAGGACTGGAAAACTAGATCGAATGATAAATCCTAGGGTGTGGCATGAATCTTAGGAGCAGAAACATTGAAACGAATGTCGTGAATACATGGATTGCAGTCTTGGAAAAGTATTTAAAATAATGATAATTGCCTGTAATTGGATAACAGCTACCTGTGAAATATAGATTACTGTTGCTAGTAATTGCTACATGTGTTTCCTGTTGTTGAAAACTAAATTTGAGCTGCTTGTATATAAATTGATATCAAATGTTGGAAACACGGGCTATATGAGAATAAAATTGAAATGATGAAATCTAAAATGGCTTGGCCAAAGGAATATAAGCATGAACCCTACGGGGAATTAGGAGTAGAGCTCCTGAAAGATAAATAGAATGGAATTGGGGAAGTGAGCTGGCCCTTGAGTACGGAGTACCAAGGAGAGCGACTGTCCCCCTATTTAGTGTAGAGCGGAGCTAGCTGCCCCAAGGACCTGGGGTTAGGTCTGGCCACTTTGTATCGACTTTTGGCCCTCGCATACACAGTACCGGGGAGAGCTACTAGTGTAGGGAGAGCGCTAGCCACCTCACGGGCCCTGGGGTTTTGCTAGTCGTCCTACACCGACTTGTTAGCCCCACTGGGCAAACCAAGGTAGTCAGGCGAGGGTGCACGGACTGTGGAGGGGCAAGACCCCTGTTTGGTTACTGTGGAGGGGTTAGACCCGTGTTACTGAGAGGGCTTTGCCCTATATTGGTTCCGTGCTATGCTTTGGGCGCACCCGTTAACGGAAACGACTGATCGCATGCCAGTGTGGGGTAGCTACCCGTGCGTTTATCGCGCGTGCCGTAGTCACCGTT
Organism: Thalassia testudinum; assembly: GCA_037157565.1. NCBI lineage: Eukaryota > Viridiplantae > Streptophyta > Magnoliopsida > Alismatales > Hydrocharitaceae > Thalassia > Thalassia testudinum. The sequence goes on from JAZHRO010000059.1 coordinate 25,696,231, forward strand.
CGTCTGTCAGTGACCTTAGGGTGGTTGACTGAGGGTAGGACCACCACGGGGGACTCTCTCGGCCAGGAGAGCACCACGTGCTACTTCTACTTTTCGAAAAAGACTGCAATCAAGATCGTTCCCACGAGGAACATTCGAGATCAAGAGAAAGATCTGAGAAATAATTCAAGAATGAGTAAGTAGAAAAATAAAGAAAGAAATTAAAAATAACAACTACTTGTCCACCTTTACTATTTTTCTTAGCTAACTGGTTGCCACTCTACTCAGCATTTCGCTGACGTATCACCTTTTTCACCTTTACAGGACAAGGTGTTGAGCAGCCAGAGCCTGCGGCTGTGGAGGGTGCTGGGCCTAGTAGAGCCCAGTAGTTCTACTTGTGTTGTACTTGCTATACCATTTTTCTGTTGTAGTGAGTATATTCTGTTACACTTGTACTCTTTTATTGTAAGCATCATATTTCTGTACCTGTTTTAATTCTTTACTGTTGTGGTGGTATGTACTGTAGCATTTCTTTTCTTTACTGCTGTACTTTTGTTACTGTTAGTTACTTGCATGGTGAATGTGGTTTCTTTTACTGCTTTTTGGTTACTTTCTCGTTGGACGACTGGGTCTTGGGATCAGTCGAGTCGGTTCGATTCTCGTGTCCTGTAGGGATTCGGGAATCGGGTTGTAACAAGATGGTATCAGAGCAAGGTCATCCCGAGAAGTGAACCAACTGGCTGGAAAATAACCAATTCACGGGCCCGTAACTAGAGTAGCCACCACAACGTACCTTTTGACATCTATTTCGAGACTTCTTCGTTGAATATCGATTCGTGTTGACGTCTTTTCTGTTCCGTGTTCACGTCTCCTTGCAGGAGATGCCTCGACGAGGAGGTAGCGAGGCGGGCCGCGGACGCGGTCGAGGACGAGGTCAGAGGGGAAGGCGCTTTGAGGTTGACGCCTCAGTAGACCAGCCACTGCTCCCGGGCATTCAGGCCCAAAACCTCGCCCTGCTGATACGGGACATCGTGCGAGAGGAGCTTCACCCACCGCCACGAGCACCTCTCCCTGGGGTTGCGGAGGGGGAGTCCTCTGTGGGACCACGCAAAGGACATGGCGCTGGATGCGGGGGAGGGGATGGGCCTCCACCGCCCCCACCTTCCTCCGGCACTTCCGAGCACGAGGCTTCTTTACCTGGAGGCGCACCAGCATCTCCACTTCAGCGCCACTTTGAGCTTTTCTGACAGTTCCGGAAGCTGAAGCCCCCCTCCTTTAAGGGGGGTGAGGACTCGACCAAGGTGGAAGACTGGCTCGAGCAAATCGAGAATGTTTTTGACACCCTTCGCTGCCCTGTGGAGTACCGCGTGGCCTTTGCCACGTACTAGCTAGAGAGCGTGGCACACAGGTGGTGGAGGGCGGTCAGGGGTCAGGAGAGGGACGAGCCGACTTGGGACCAGTTCGTCACCCTTTTCTGCGAGAAGTACTTTCCCCAGACGTGGCAGGACTAGAGGAGGTGGGAGTTCCACACTCTCCGCCAGGGGACGATGACTGTGAGCGCGTACCGTACGCGTTTCCTGGAGCTGTCTCGTTTCGCAGCGACAGTCGTGGCTACTGAGGAGGAGCGCCTTTGGAGGTTCACCGAGGGGCCTCGGCCTGCTATTCGGGAAGTTGCCGATGTTCTCGAGGGTGGTGGAGGTAGCTATGACGTACGAAGAGACCAACCCGTCCGCACGTGACGATGACAGCGGGCGGAAGAGGCCCTATCAGCCAGACTTCTCATAGGGCCGACGAGAAAGGAGACACATGACGCCCGCAGGAGAGCCGTCACGTTTTGCTGGGCTATCAGTGGTCTTTGGGTGCTAGCACCGGACCCTCGCCCAGCTGTCAGCAGGGACCCACTGAGGGAGGGAGTCGAGTCCCCCTTTGCTGCCAGTGTGGCCAGCCGGGTCACATCAGGAGGGATTGCCCGTCTAGGGGTGGAGGTCAGCAGATGCTTCCTACGCCGAGCACGGGAGGGCGAATAGGAGGCCGCGGTTTCTAAGCGCGAGGAGGAGTATAGCAGTCGTGGGGAGGGTATCGGCCAGCGGCTACCTGTCCGATGCAGAGTGTGGCTGCTTCGTCCGCACCTAGGGCTAAAGGGCGTATCAACGCCCTGACACACAGGGATGCCAGAGCTTTGGGATCAGTGGTGGCAGGTATGGTTTCAGTTTCCGGCAGAGTTGTTTACACGCTTTTCGATTTAGGTGCCACGCACTCGTTCATCGCGGCCAGTTTTGCGGTTAGCTTAGGGCAGGACTATATGTTGTTAGAGGATCCGTTCGTAATCAGAGGTCCGAGTGGTCAGCTGTTTGTAGCTGAGGAGGTGTACACAGGTTGTGAGGTCAGTATTGGGGGACACAGCCTTCCCGCTGACCAGATTATGATACAGATGGAGTACTTTGGCGTAATTCTGGGGATGGACTGGCTGTCCGCTTACCACGCCTTGGTAGACTGCTTTGAGAGGAAGATCTTCTTCTCCATACCGGAGTTGCCTTCTTTCGAGTTCCACGAGCAGCCAGTGGACGGAGGCTTCAGGTGCATTTCTATACTTCGGGCGGTGAGACTTTTGGGCTAGGGGTGTGAGGGCTACCTAGCTTGTGTGGTGGCGGAGCCCCGCCCTGTGACAGACTTTCAGAGTATCTCAATGGTCAAAGAGTACCCTGACGTGTTCCCAGATGAGTTGCCAGGACTACCGCTCGAGCGTGAGATCGAGTTTGAGATCTCACTGGTACCGGGGACCAGCCCCATCTCCACAGCACCGTACAGGATGGCACCACTTGAGCTGCGAAAGCTCAAGTCTCAGTTGCAGGATCCTCTGGAGAAGGGCTTTGTGAGACCTAGTGAGTCTCCATGGGGAGCCCCGGTATTGTTCGTAAAGAAGAAGGATGGTACCCTACGCCTTTGTGTGGACTACAGACAGCTGAATAGGGTCACCATCAAGAACAGGTATCCGCTGCCGAGGATTGATAACTTGTTTGACTAGCTGCGAGGTGCCACGGTATTCTCCAAGATCAACTTGAGGTCTAGATACCACCAGTTGAGAATCAAGGAGGCAGACGTCTCCAAGACAGCTTTCCGCACCCGGTACGGACACTACAAGCTTTTGGTCATGCCGTTTGGGCTGACCAACGCCCCCGCTGCCTTCATGGATTTGATGAACTGAGTGTTTAGACCGTACTTGGACCTGTTCGTGGTGGTATTCATTGATGATGTGCTCATCTATTCTCGAGATCAGACGCAGCACGGACAACACTTGCGGATGGTTCTGGACACACTGAGACAACGTAGGCTGTACGCCAAATACGGCAAGTGCGAGTTCTGGTTGAGGGAGGTGACCTTCTTGGGTCATGTGATCTCCGGGGATGGCTTGGCTGTGGACCTAGCCAAGGTTGAGGCAGTGCTCAGGTGGGAGAGACCGCGTACTGTTACTGAGATTCGAAATTTCTTGGGACTGGCAGGCTACTACAGGTGATTTATCATGGGCTTCTCGTAGATTGCACGTCCTATGACACAGCTAGCCCGGAAGGACGTGCCCTTTTCTTGGACCTATTCTTGTGGGGTGTGCTTTCAAGAGTTGAAGGAGAGGCTGACTTCGGCTCCCGTACTCACCATCCCAGACAGTAGTGGCGGGTTCGTTGTGTACACGGACACCTCTTTGCAGGGGTTAGGGGGTGTGCTCATGCAGAGGGTGATGTAAACACATTTACACTACTTAAAATGTCTATTTATGCATGTTCTTAAGCATAGGATTGCATTTCATGATATAAATATTGCATAACATGCATCATCTCGCATTTAGAGTAGTTTGAATAAAATGGAGGTTAATTGTCTCCTTTTATGTGCTTGGACAGGGCAAACATTTTATCGGGGCCTCGGATCAAAGATCCAACCATATGGATATGATCAGGGCGACTATTGGAGTTCAACAACACCAAGATCGCCCTAATCAGGCATCCGTAGCATCAGATAGAGATCGGGGAACCCTAGAAGATCAAGGGCCAGGATGGTGTAAATCTGCACTTCAGATGACAAATCCGACCACACGGATGAATTCGGATCGACGATCGCAGCCCAACGACACAAAAATCGAGTCAATCCGACATCCGTGGCACCATCTACAACTTCCAGAAGATGGATGGCCAAGATGGCGCCACGTGGCGCCATCTCAGCCGCCCAAACGGCCGCTGGCATTTTGTGAAGGCCCCCGCTCGATCGCTCTCCGCCGTCAGATGGAGATCCAACGGCTGTGGCCGCCCGGCGCTTAAAACATGCGCTCGACCATTCGCGCCCTGCAACGCAGCGGTCGAGCGCGCTTACGCGAGCGCGGGGCGTGGGTTCGAGCCGCGGCGAGGGGATTGGAGGCGCGGGTAATTGAGGCGCGTGGAGCGTCGGATGGAGATCGTGCGGTCGCAGGCGCCCGATAGCGCCGACAAGCGATTGGACGCCCCGCGTAACGCGCGATCGCACGCGCAGGCGGGCGGGTTGCAGCGGGCGCGGATGCGTTTTAAGCAGTCCGATCTCGCGATCGGATGGCTGAAAAGCGCTGGACGTGCGCGAGCGTTGAGGAGCGAGCAGCCGAGGAGGCGCGCGTGGGCGCGGCGGCGACGGCCACGTCGGGGCTTTAGTGACGGATTTATCCGTCACTAATGACCCCTTATTTATTATTTTGAAGATGTAATGTCCATTTTGCCCCCACTCCTTGCAACTATAAAAGGAGACCCCCTCCATACGAAATTCTCATCCCTTCTTTCTCCTCTCTACCCCTCCAAAGCTCAAGAGAAGCTTGTCCCACACCCGGGATGCTTCTCGCGAGATAAAGTCCAATTTTCGTTCCCCTTCGGAAGTGGATCCCGCGACGACGACGGCGTGCTGCTTCGTTCCCGTTCTTCTGCTTCGTCCTCCTTCGTCCCTCTTCATTCTCCTTCGTCCAGGCGTCGTCCCGTCCGACTCGTCCTCCAAGCAACCGTCGAGGAGGATTTCTCTCTCCCTATTCTTTTTACCGCTTTCTAGTATAGATTTACTGCTTTCTAGATTAATCTACTCGTCCTCCAAGCAATCGTCGAGGAGGACATTTCTCTCTCCATTCTTTTAATGCTTTCTAGAGTAAATTTATCGCTTTCTAGAGTAATTGTTTTATGCTTTCTAGTTGTAATGAACAATCTCTTCAATACAAAAATTCCTTGTTTATTCTACATCTCATTTTGATTTCTCTGTGTAATATTCTCTTTCTCGCTTACTCTCTCTCTCTCTTCTATTTATTGTAAATAATTAGATGGTTCTAAATTGAATTATTTTGTAACAAATAAAAAGAAACGCGTAGTTTTTAAATCAAACGTCTGCCTCCCTGTGTTCGACCCGGAATTTTAATTTCGGTATAAATTTTATTTGTTGAACACAAATTCTTCGCTTTCGAACTACAACGACAGGTTTTCCAAAATTGAACACGTTAGCGTAGGTTCGTAAACGTTCAACAGAGGGGTCACGTTGTCGGTTACGCTTCGCGGCAATTGAAGCCCCATGAGCATAGGTACCCTACCCACGACCTGGAGCTGGCAGCGGTCGTCTTCGCACTGAAGACTTGGAGGCACTACTTGTACCGTGAGACCTTTGAGATTTTCACAGATCACAAGAGCCTCAGATACCTGTTTGATCAGAAGGAGCTCAACATGAGATAGAGACGTTGGTTGGAGCTCCTGAAGGACTATGACTGCAGCATTTCCTACCACCCGGGAAAGGTCAACGTGGTGGCTGACGCCTTGAGCCGGAAGGCGCCTGCCCACTTGGCCAGTTTACAGGCGCAGAGTTGGTGCCTCATGGAGGAGACGGTCAGTTGGTGGTCCCTAGAGTTGCTGGGGCACTGTGGGGCAATGACTGTGACACGACAGACGAGGCCAAAGCTGATAGACTACATCATCACAGGACAAATGTCCGATTCGTACTTACAGTCATTGCGTGACAGAGTGTTGTCAGGAGACTCGGGAGACTTCCCTTTTACAGACCAGGTACTGCGCATGAGGGAACATTTGTGCGCTCCCAAGGACGAGGGGCTGTTAAGAGAGCTCCTGACTGAGACACACGGGTCCGGATTCACCATACATCCCGGAAACACAAAGATGTACCATGATTTGAGACACGACTTTTGGTGGAGGGGGATGAAGTAGGATGTGGGTGAATTCGTACAGTAGTGTTTAGTGTGCCAGCAGGTGAAGGCTGAGCATCAGAGGCCTACAGGACGGTTACATCCACTTCCAGTGCCAGAGTGGAAGTGGAAGAGCATCACCATGGACTTGGTGGTGGGCTTACCTGTTACCCAACGAGGACACGATGCAGTCTGGGTAATCATTGACAGATTGACAAAGACGGCACGTTTCTTGCCGATCCGAGTCACCTTGGGACCGGCACAGTTGGCAGAGGGGTATATCCGCGATGTGGTACATCTACACGGAGTTCCGCGGGAGATCGTATCCGACCAGGATACTCGTTTTACATCCCAGTTTTGGGTTGAGTTTCAGCAAGCCCTGGGGACGCGGTTGAGGTTTAGTATAGCATACCACCCCCAGACGGACGGACAGTCTGAGCGCACGATACAGACACTTGAGGACCTTTTGCGTTTTTGTGTATTGGACTGGAGGGGCTCTTGGGAGGAGCACTTGCCCCTGGTGGAGTTTGCATATAATAACAGTTATCACTCGAGCATCGGCATGGTACCCTACGAGGCTCTGTACGGACGGAGGTGTACGACACCCTTGAGTTGGGTTGAGGTGGGGACCAAGTGGGAGGTTGGCCTCAGGCTGATCCAGCAGAGTTAGGAGGTGATCGAGTAGATTCACAGGCGACTCCACACTGTCAGGAGCAGACAGAAGAGCTATGCAGATCGGAAACGCAGAAAGGTACAGTTTGAGGTTGGGGACCATGTCTTCCTTCGCGTTTCGCTCATGAAGGGCCTGCAACGGTTTGGGGTGAGAGGGAAGCTCGCGCCGAGGTTCGTGGGACCCTTTGAGGTCCTGGAGTGGGTTGGACCCGTTGCTTACAGGCTTGCCTTTCCTCCTCGGCTTTCTGGTGTGTACGACGTGTTCCACATGTCCAACCTCAGGAAGTACGTCGCCGATCCCAGTCACGTCCTGAGCCACGAGAGCATCGAGGTGGGTGACGACCTGACCTACCCTGAGCGGCCAGTACAGATTCTTGACAGAGTCGTCCGGAGTTTGAGACGAAAGTAAGTACCCCTGGTGAAGGTTTTGTGGAGGAGCCAACGGTACGAGGAGGCTACCTGGGAGCCTGAGGCGGCCATGCAGGAGCGGTACCCGGAGCTCTTTGAGGGTACGACTTTTCGGACTGGCTTCGGTCCTCTTTGAGTTTGTTATGCGTATATCGTTCTTTTTCCTCACCCTAGTTAGCGCAAGTTTCGGGGATAAAACTTCCTTTGAGTTTGTTATGTTGTTAAGACCTACGACATCAAACATTTTTTAAGACGTCTGGGAGTTGGTCTAGACGTCTGGAAATAAATTTTTGCGGCGTACAATTGTGAGTCTGCGTGCGTGCGCGCGCAGACTGCACCCGCCGACCTGCAGGCGTTCTTCCTTTCTTTTCTCTCCCCCCCCCCCCCCCCCCGACGCCTTCAAATACCCTCTTCCCCCCTTCCCTCACCCACCACTCCACCGTCTCCTCCTTCTTCTTCCCAGTGTTAGCGTGAGAGTGAGAGAGCCAGGGCAGCAGCTACTGCTGGGAGTGTGCGGGGAGGAGGAGGTGCAGCGAGAGAGAGAAGGGGGAGAGCGCGTGAGGAAGAGAAAGTGAGCTCGCCGGCCGACGGGCGCGTAGCGGAAGCATGGTGCTGCTGCAGCTTAGGCAGCAGATGGGTGAGAGCGACGTGGCTGCGCGCAGCAGGCAGAAGGCGAGGAGGTCCTGATTTTGGGAAACTATCCCAGAATAAGACGTTTGGACCTACGTCCAGGCGACACGGGCGACGTCTGTAGTGAGATCCAGACATCTGAAAGGTACGATATTTCTTATCCTCCTCCTTCTTGCGGATACGGCCATGCAGGCCGTTCCGCCGAAGGTTCTGCCTCATTGCCGTGTTGAGATCATTTGCGTACACGTGCAGGTTTCATTTCGGGAAGGCGCAAGGACACGCCCTCTCACATAGATTAGACGTCTGGGCACAGCACCAGACGGCGGAGAGAGTCTCCAGACGTCCGGAGTGATAGTCGGACGTCTGGAAATATGTCCAGATGGTTCAGCGGGATCCTAGACGTCTGAAGAACAACTCAGAGTAAGGTATGACCTGGACCACCTTTTAAGACGTCTGGAAGGTGTTCTAGACGTCTGATTTGGGGCAGAGTTGTCATTTTTGACCCGTTTAGGGTCCGTTCGAAGTCCGATTTCCGCATTTGAGATTCCGTTCTTCTCAGAATTTGTTCCTCTATTTGTTTAAAATATTTTTATCCTATTCTGAGTAGTTCCTTGTGATTGATCCTTGTGTTAGGAACTCGTTCCATTGTGGCTTTGGGGGTTGCGGAGGCACGCGGACCTGCCGATCACGCCCCCATTACTCCCGATTTTGCAGGTAGAGTGGCTCCCCTTGGTTAATTATCAACATTAATGCATCTTTGAGATAAACAATAGATTCTAGGGTATGTTATGAATCCTAGGGTCTGAAAACTAGATTGAATGATAGATCCTAGGGAATGGCATGAATCCTAGGATTGGAAAACTAGATTGAATGATAAATCCTAGGGTGTGGCATGAATCCTAGGAACAGAAACACTGAAACGAATGTCGTGAATACATGGATTGCAGTCTTGGAAAAGTAGTTAAAATAATGATAATTGCCTGTAATTGGATAACAGCTGCTTGTGAAATATAGAGTACTGTTGCTAGTAATTGCCACATGTGTTTCCTATTGTTGAAAACTAAATTTGAGCTGCTTGTATATAAATTGATATCAAATGTTGGAAACACGGGCTATATGAGAATAAAATTGAAATGATGAAATCTAAAATGGCTTGGCCAGAGGAATATAAGCATGAACCCTACGGGGAATTAGGAGTAGAGATCCTGAAAGATAAATAGAATGGAATTGGGGAAGTGAGCTGGCCCTTGAGTACGGAGTACCAAGGAGAGCGACTGTCCCCCTGTTTAGTGTAGAGCGGAGCTAGTCGTCCCAGGGACCCAGGGTTAGGTCTGGCCACTTTGTATTGACTTTTGGCCCTTGCGTACACAGTACCTGGGATATCTACTAGTGCAAGGAGAGAGCTAGCCACCCCATAGGCCCCAAGGTTCTGCTAGCTGTCCTACACCGACTTATTAGGCCTACTGGGCAAACCAGGGTAGTTAGGCAAGGGTGCGCGGACTGCGGAGGGGAAGGACCCCTGTTTGGTTACTGTGGAGGGGCTAGACCCCTGTTATTGAGAGGGCTCTGCCCTATACTGGTTCCGTGCTGTGCTTTGGGTGCACCCGTTAACGGAAACGACTGACTGCGTGCCAGTGCGGGGTAGCTACCCGTGCGTTTATCGCGCGTGTCGTAGTCACCGTTACGTCTGTCAATGACCTTGGGGTGGTTGACTGAGGGTAGGACCACCACGGGGGACTCTCCCGACCAGGAGAGCACCACGTGCTACTTCTACTTTTCGGAAAAGACTGCAATCAAGATCGTTCCCACGAAGAACATTCGAGATCAAGAGAAAGATCTGAGAAATAATTCAAGAATGCGTAAATAGAGAAATAAAGAAAGAAATTAAAAATAAAAGCTACTTGTCCACCTTTATTATTTTTCTTAGCTAGCTGGTTGCCACTCTACTCAGCGTTTCGTTGACGTGTCACCTTTGTCACCTTTACAGGACCAGGTGTTGAGCAGCTAGAGCCTGCGGCTGTGGAGGGTGCTGGGCCTAGTAGAGCCCAGTAGTTCTACTTGTGTTGTACTTGCTGTACCATTTTTCTGTTGTAGTGAGTATATTCTGTTACACTTGTACTATTTTATTGTAAGCATCATATTTCTGTATCTGTTTTAATTCTCTACTGTTGTGGTGGTATGTACTGTAGCATTTTTTTTCTTTACTACTGTACTTTTGTTACTGTTAGTTACTTTCATGGTGAATGTGGTTTATTTTACTACTTTTTGATTACTTTCTCGTTGGACGACTGGGTCTTGGGATCAGTCGAGTTGGTTCAATTCTCGTGTCCTATAGGGATTCGGGAACCAGGTCGTAACAGAAACACTTGTAAATATTGGAAGGGAGAGAATCAACCTGTTGAAAATGATTCATATATATTAGAAAGGAGAGAATCAACCAATTGAGAATGTAAATGCACCAATTGAAAATGATTCATATATATTAGAAATGAGACATTCAACCGGTTGAGAGTATAAATACACCAGTTGAAAATGATTCACATATATTAGAAAAGAGAGATTCAATCGGTTGAAATTAATGAATCAACTAGTTGATAATGTAAATACACCCGTTGAAAATATTAGAAAGGAGAGATTCAATTGGTTGAAATTAATGATTCAATCGATTGAAAGAAGGAAGTTTTAATAAAAATAGACTAATTTACTAACCTCCTCATGTGTTTCTTTTTCCTTGCTTGGTTGAGTGTCTTCTTATGTGTTGAGATTGTCTGAGGGATGCATTGATACTTCTTTGTAGTTGTTGCATTTCTTCTTTTTTCCTTCTCAACATGCACCTCAACATCTTATTATTTTTTTTCAACCTTCTCAAATCAAATTTCATTTTCATGAGATAAAATTTTTTGACTGTTATCATTTCATTTCTTTCTTCTTTCTCGTGCTTCTTCATTCTTTTTGGTGGGGGTACCTCTGAGCTTCCTTGGCTCTCCTTTATTTTTCTCTTTCTTCTCTTTGTTCTTTACGAAATGGTTTCTCTCTTAGAAACCTTCTTGTTGCTTTCTCCAAATGCAGGTTAATTTCTTTGGCTTGGGCTATGAATGTTTTGTTGTGGTTATTTCTTTCAACCACTGTTTGCACCTCCTCATTTGTGGGCTCTCTCACATTGAACATTTTCGTTGTCCATAGGGCTAATAGGATGGCACACCTTTTATGTGCTGGGCTTGTTCACTTTCATTTGCATCTTTCAGCCCTTCACGTAGGAAGTCATTTACAACCTCAGCCCAATTGTAGGAGTTTATGGACTTGAGATCCTCTACGGTATCAATTAGTGATGTTATGATCGCTTGATCTCCGTATGGTAGTAGGAATGATTCAATTGTTATGAGGACTAGAAATTTAGTTTCCTTTTCAATTTGATTCCTTCGGTCTTCAATACTTTCTTTTTTCTGTCCCTTTCCCTTCTCCTTTTCCTTGTTGAATTGTTGTAATTTCTCCACTATGTGTCTGACCTTTGGCTTTAATGTTTCTACGTTTTCACTCCAAATGCTAGGTCTTTCACTTGGATTGTTTTTTCCATCAATTAATATGAGTTTCCTTCCTTGATTCCTTAGTCCAATCATTTGCTCTATAAGATCAGCTGTTAGTTTGAGCTTTAATTCTCCAAGCTCAAACTCCTTTGTCTCAGCATTGTATGCATTAAGCTAACCATATAATTCCTTGTTCTTAAAAAGATTGACTCCTGATTTCCTTAAAAAGAAAAAAAAATTCATTGCCCTTAAGTTGTGGGTAGAGTTTTTCCTTATTAATAATTTGAGCAAATGTTGTCTTTTGAAACTCCTCTTTTACATCTTGTTTCACGAGCTTCAGTGCTTTCTTGATGGAGAGCAAGGTGCACTTGTGATCAACTTCCCTAAAAAAGGAGACTAGATGTGTTAAAACGTGAGAATCAACCGGTGGATTCTCATTTTCAATAGGTTGAATATTGGTTTCAACCAGTTGATTCTTTTTTTGGATTGTTAAATCAAAGAGTTTTTTTTTTAATACTTTCAATTGGTTGATTATTGCTTTTCAACCAATTCACTCTCATTTTCCACTGATGATTCTCACTTAAAACCTACTAAACCTATGCCCATGCCATTTTTTTAGTTTCTCTAGGAATCCACCGGTAGATTCTCATTTTTCATTGGTGGATTCTTGCTTAAAACCTACTAAACCTAAGCCAATGCCTTTTTTTTTTATTCTCTCGAGGAATCTGAAATCCACCGGTGGATTCTCGTTTAAAAGCTACTAAACATAAGCCCATGACATTTTTTTTAGTTTCTCTAGGAATCCACAGGTGGATTCTCATTTTTCATTGGTGGATTCTCGCTTAAAATCTACTAAACGTAAGCCCATGCCATTCTTTTAGTTTCTCAAGGAATGCACTGGTGGATTCTCGTTTTTCACTTGTGGATTCTCCCTTAAAACCTATTAAAATCCCAAGCCCATGCTATTTTTTTATTTTCTCAAGAAATCTATTGATGGATTCTCATTTTCCACTGGTGGATTCTTACTTAAAAACTATAAACATATGCCCTATTTTGTTTTTATTTTCTCGACAAATCCATCTGTGGATTCTTGTTTTCAACAGGTGGATTCTAGCTTAAAACCTAATAAACCTAAGTCTATGCCATTTTTTTTTCGTTTATCTAGGAATCCACCGGTGGATTATCGCTTAAAACCTATTAAACCTAAGCCCATGTCATTTTCTTTTTATTCTCTCGAGGAATCCGGAATCCACTAGTGGATTCTCGTCTTCGATCGGTGGATTCTCGTTTGAAACCTACTAAACCTAAGCTCATGCCATTTTTTTTTTTAGTTTCTCTAGGAATCTACTAGTAGATTCTTATGAGAATTGATTTTTCACCTTTGAATTTAACGTTTAGGTTCTCCTAAATCCTAAACCCTAAATCCAATGTTGAAAACTCACTTCTAATAGGTGAAATCAATTTTCATAAATCATAAACACTAAACCCTAAATCATAAACCACCATAAATAAAAAAAAATACTTTTACTCCTTCCAACTAAAAATCTATTTTCTACTAATGAAAAGTTAAAATAAATCAATATGTTTTAATTTTCAAGTAATGTATTTTGATTTTTAATCTGTACAAATAAAAATATATCGATTAAAACTAATGTACTTTACAAAATATGTTACAATATGCACTACTTTTTTTTTTCCACAAAAAGAAAGAGAAGAAAATAATGTTCTTTTCTATATTTTGCATACGGCGAGGATGAATGGGTGACCGGGTGAAATTAACCTTCCACCTCATCCCCATTTAATTATAAGAAAGGAAGGAGAGAGATTACAGGGAAGCATACCAATTACCAAGTTCAGGAGTCGTATCTCTTGGTTAAAATGCAAGATAGAGATTGCTAATAAATTGACTGCGTTATTTGTTTATCCTGTATCTATATTGTATGGGTAACAGCACATCAAATACATAAGAAAAAGACGTTTATTTTCGACAGGAGAAAAAAAATAACCTGTAAATTTATTCTCTTAAATTAGCCGAAACTCAAACTTAGAACCTATCATCTGCGTTCAATTGATACGAGTCTGCTCACCAGTGCACATCTACACATGTCGAACGCTCTGTCCTTGCCACCCATTCCCGCTCACCTGACAGCGTCGTTGGCGCGCACCCTTTCCTTATCCCATCCACCAATTTTTCGTAGCTGTAAATGGAAGAAGTGTGTTAGAGAAGATGTGCACAGTAGGGCCCCGTTTGTTTCGCGTGTTAATTGTTTAACATGTCACTTAACACGTCTGGAAATGAGTTAACACACTTGGAGCCTAGCACGTTCGAAAACGAGTTAACATGTCTTGAACTTATTCCATCCCTTTCTGTGGAATAACTTTAACGTGCTATTTAACACGTCTAACATTAAAATGTGTTAACTCATTTATTCCACCATTTATTTCACTTCTTCCATATTCCTCCACTTATTCTATAAACTTATTCCCTTACTAAACAGGACCTAGATGTCCACTTGTGTCCTACCCGATGGTTGCGCATTTGTTCTTTCAGTACCTCTTCCTCCTGGACTTACTTTGTGCAGGATCTTACCAACGGGGAGGATCGATGTTGGAAGATTTGATCATATCCTTATGGAAGTGTTTCCCCATGATGTTGCTTTGCACGTCCAGGATACTCCGATCCACTGGGGACGTGATGACCGTTTGATATGGTCTGACCATCCCAGGGGGGAAACTTCCCTATAAAATCTGCCTGCGGAAGAAGGTCAACTGATGACATATATATATATATATATATATATATATATATATATGCTCCCTTCATGCAAATTAATTTCGCGTCCGGACCTTCCTCATGGAGTCAAGATTTTCATTAGGAAGGCGATTAGTCAGGCTGTAAATTTCAGAATCCTTTCGGCCAAGAGAATAGAGGGAGTCGCTGATTCTTGCCAATTATGTAATCAGGAAGTCGAGGATGCTCAAACACCTCTTCACCGATCACTTGTCCATTCACTAAAGCGGTGTGGTTCCTGTTTGGATTTCGCCGTCAAGACTCTAACAATGGCTGGTTTGATGAGTACCATGACATTTCTCTCCAATTACCTCTCTCGGATTCCAATCCGCATCTTCCCTGCTTCATAGCAAATGCCTTGTGGCTCAATAGATGTAACATCATGTGTGGCAGTACTACCTGACCTGGTTTTGGTAAAGAGCCAAATCTTGGCATCTCTAAATCTCTGCTCTTGCAGAGCTCATTCCAATCAGGCCCAATTCTGATCGGAGCTGTTCTTTTCAATCCTGTCAGTTACTGGGTCCTGCTGACCCGTCCCCATCAATGTCTCACTAAGCTCCTTTTATGCACAACTAGCTTTCTCCAATGTGAAATTAGATGGTAATTCCACGCATGTATATCGTTGTCGATGCAGCGGTGCGTTTTAACGAAATTCACAAAGATTATCATTGCTATCGGAATTTATACCAAAATCTTTGATTAGTTCATCCTTCTACTGAACATTTATTACTACTACCGCCACCACTGCTGCCAATCACCCAATCTATATGTTACTCTTATGGATGGTCTTCTATAAACTAACAGATATCCAGAAGGTTTCATTCTTGCATTCAAATTTATGTTTATAAGGGATCATATCTTTTTATCATATTCATTCTTAGTATTCTTCTATACCCTTCTTTACTCATAAGGATTGAAGTCATAAACTCTACTTAGTTTCATGGGCAACTCTTACAGTCCTCTATATAGAAAAGCCTTTTGTCAGCTATATTTTACATGTTAATGGGGGTAACAAGATGCCGGTATACTTTTGGGTATCATAGAATGTAATAATAATGCTGACATTGTTCTGTTAGCACTTCTATGACACCTCAAACCTACTATTTTAGAAGTATCATAATTTCCTTCTCCTTTAGATCTCATGCAACTAGCTTCAAAACATAACACATTATCCGCATAAACCATATCCACATATTCAATTTAAGAAATGAATCGTGAGGCAAGTAATTGAGAACATCCATATTTGTGTCACATGGCATGTTCTCAGCTTTGGGGCAGATCCGACCTTAGTTTTAAGGCCCCTTACCCTTTCAGATGGACCAAAACCAAGCCCAAAAGTTGACTGCCAGGTCCATTCATGTGATGGGACTATGTCCCAAACTTGTTTACGGATCTGACCGCTCAATAAACGGACTCCTATCTAAAAAACATGGTTCGGTCATTAACTCAGAAAATCAGAAATAAGTATAAAAAAATGCTTTTGTTTGAACTATTAAATAAAGGAAAATGGGAAATGGAAGCTTATTCCCACGATAAATCTTACACCTCCCTCGTCAAAAGAAGAGAGGATGATGTTCAGACCATCGCTCTTAAATTAGCATCTCCCATGTGATAAATAGCACTGTGAGGAAGTTACCTCAAACGCAACAACTTGCGCAAAATGCAAATCGTCTAAAAATAATGGATATAAATGGGAGCATAAAGAAGAATACTAACCGAAAAATTAGATATTACATCGATTATTAGATACTTGAGGGAGCCTTAAATTACCAGGTCCAACAGTCCAATCATCCTCCGATTTACTTGGCATTAATTTAACAAATGCAAAGAATTTTAAAAAAATCACGTAAAAAATTAACATAAATATTATTACGTGGGGGAAGTTCATCGCCACCCAAATATTCATCATTTCTCATTGAAAAAATTATAGGTGATTTTTAATTTTAAATAAAAATAATGATAATTTTTTTATTTTAAATAAAAATATATCGATAATTTGTGAATTTATACTAATAATATTTTTATTATAAATTTAAAAATATCGGTGGCATTTTATTTTAATTTAGAATATATATATATTTTTTTCTCACAAGTGAGGGTGATAATTTAAGTGACGACAGATGTAAACACGTAAGAGTACTTTTGCAGTACTTTCCATGTTTATGTCCCTTCTTCACATTAAGATGGCAATCTCCTATCTCTTATGTAACTGATCACGGAACTGTTGTTTCTCATGCTATTCATTTATTTGTTTTTGTAACTTATGTTTGCTTCAGATGTGGAAGCTGCGTGGCGCAGCGTTTTATTTTTCTATCGTTTATATTTGCTTCAGGGTGCGGAAGCAACGTGGCGCAACATTTGTTTTTTATATTTTTCTTTTCTCTTTGCAGGTTTTTTTTTCCAATATCGAGAAGGTGTTTTAATTTTTCACATGAAAAATTAAAATTGATTTTCCACCTTGAAAAATCAGATTACATTAATTAAAAATTAAAATATACATATGAAAATTTAAAATATCTTGAAAAATAAAAAATTAAAATACATTAATTGAAATCACCTGCCAAGTTATCCCTCTTCATTTATTTTTTCCTCTTTTTTCACTTGCTAGGTGCATTCTCTCTTTCTCTCTCTCTTATCTTTTATTTTTTCTTATTTTTTTGATTGATTTACTGTTTAGTATGTATATCTATTTTAAATTCTAATTTTGCTATTAACCTCATCATATTTTTTCTTTAATTAGAGATCAAATATTGAATATATTTTCATGAGGATACGAAATAATATATCTATAAAATTAAAAACTATAAATTTAATTTAAGATACCAATTAAAAATCGAAATACATCGAATAATATATTTTATAGCATGTGATTTATTTTGATTCCGATCGTTATTTTTTTTTTTCACCAATAAAAAATCAAGATATATTGAGTAATGTATTTTATAATACATGTTGTATTATTTTTTCACTAATTTAAATTTTCGATCATTGTTTCTTTCTTTTCACTTATCAATATTTAAGATATATCGAATAATATATTTTATAACATATAATGTATTTATTTTTTATTGATTAAAATTTAAATTAAATCAATTAAAAATTATAATAAATTTTGACATAATTAATTTTTATACTCTTATGATGATTAAATTTTACACTTCTATGTCTACGTATAAGTTAAAAATTAATATATTATTAAAAGAGCGTGGGAGAGCAATCAGGCTACTGTTTTCGTAGTATTCATTTAACTTTCTTTTCTAAACTTATGTTTGTTACGGGATGCGGGAGTGGCACGACGCAACCTCTCTTATTTATTTATTTTTGTTTGCTACTCGTGGTGGTTTTTTAAGTTTGTTATTGCATCAGCCATGTGTTTTGATTTTCCTGCACTTACAAAAATTTAAAATATATTAGTTGGAAGTATTAATATATCTACTTTAAATTTTAATTAACGTATTTTAATATGTTGTTCTTTTAAAATTGATGAAAAATTAAAATACATCAATTAAAAATTAAGATGTATTTATATATTTTAATTTTTAATTGATATAATTTAATTTTCGACTTTGAAAAATCATATTACATCAATTGAAAATATAAAAACATTGGTGTAATGTATATTTTGATTTTTAAATTTTTTATTAAAAATTAAGATACATCCTTGAAAAGTTAAAAACCAAAATATATTAGTTAAAGTCATCATACATTGTGATGTGTGTGTGTGTTTTTTTTTGTTACTGCAATTTTTTGAGTGGTATAATATTGATAGGATTTTAATGTTTTTACCCTCTGAAAGTCACGTATTAAAAATTAATTATGGTTGAAAGTCCGAGGATACTGGGCCATAAACGAAGCAATCGTCGTAAACCATCTCATCAGATTGCGATTTCGTTGAAAGAAATCCCTGTGGGAAGATTTGGACCCCGTGGAAAGAAAATTAGAAAACCCACGGCCTTTTCTACGGCCCTTTTAACACCTCCCTCCTGTGAAATAGAAGACTAGAGGTCAATGCCATCAACGATCCTCTCTCTGGGGGCGTAAACAATAGTCGCTCTTACCAAATAAACAAAAGGTTCACAAGAAAGAAAAAAGAAATAAACTTGAGGAGCACTTCCACTTTCTCATATATACTTTTGAGGAAAGGAAAAAGAAGAAAAAAAAAAAAAGCAGAAAGCGAGACCACTTCAAGGGTTAAAATAAAGGAAATATATGTGCAGCAATCTCGCCCTCAAGTTTTAAGGGACCACCTGATTTGGGCTTTATGATAAATGGATTTAGTGTGAACAATTGGTGGTGAATTCGCCTGTAATTAAGGAGCATCTGGATTCAGTTCGAAGCCACACAATCAATGATGTCACGAACACAATAAAGAATAAATCTGGATTTTTTTATATGCTTTTTTTGGCATCGTTTGGAAATGTGGAAGGGTTGCTTATTTCTATTTGCTTGAGGGACGGGGGCCATTTCCTAGTTCAAGATGTCTTATGGCGAGGGTTACCACTTGATAAAAAAAGTAGTGGTTAAAATATACAGAAATCCATGACGTGGTACAATTTAGGGATTTACGTAGAAGTTATTGTAAGTTTTTAAAATTAATTTTACGTCACTCAGTTGAAACTATTATTATTAATATCACTTTTAAATGTACGTCGTTAACAAAAATATTGGACATTATGTTTCCGTTAGAATTTTAATTACGGCTAGCGAGAAGTTGACTGAAGTAAGGTTAAAAGTGCTGATCCAGAAGGAAAATTGTCACGACCTGATTCCAAATCCTTACAGGATCTGAGATCGGCTCGCTTTGACTAATCCCAAGACTCAATCGTCCAACAAGAAATAATCAAATAACATTGAACAAACTACATTCACACAAGTACAGTAGCTAAGCAGAAGAAATTTACAACAGAAGGGGAAATAGAACAGTAAAACTACACTATTACATGTTATCAAGAACATAATACAGCTACCACAATGAAAACGAATACATATAATGGAAACAAGGCTATAGATACTCATTACAAACAGTAGAAACTACAGCTACGCTTGACTAGACCCAACGTCCTCAGCAGCCGGTAGCTCAGACTACTCAAATCCCTAACATGTACAAAATTGTATAACTGGAGTCAGCTAACACTGAGTAGAGTGGTGATTAAATATAAAAATACATTTATCAGGTAATTTAACATATTACTTTATGATCCAATTTATCCTATAACGGTTTTCTTTGTGTAGAGATCTCTAATCAGGACTCATATCATTACTTAATCTTCTTGTTTCTTAAAGGAACGATTTTGTTTGCAGCTTTTCGTGATGTAGGATGTGCACGTGGCACTCTCCTGGCCTGGAGAGTCCCTTCGTGGTAGCCCTATACCCGGTCTACCACCCCGAGGTCACGGTCGTGACGTAGCGGTGACTACGGCACACGTGATAAGCATGCGGGTAGCTGCCCCGCACTGGCACGCGGTAAGTCGTTTCCACTAGCGGCTACGCCTCAACGTACATTGCGAAATAGTATAGGGCTTGCCCTTTCAGAACAGACAGGGGTCTCACCCCTCCTCAGTCCGCGTACCCTCATCCGACTATCCCGATTTGCCCAACGGGCTAACAAGAGTCGGTGTAGGGTGGCCATACCTAGCCTCGAACTGCCTGGGGCGACTAGCTCACCCCTACACTAAGTAGCTTACCTCGGTACCACATAAACGAGGGCCGACAAGAGTGGACGTAGAGTGGCCAAACCCACCCTGGGTCTCAACCCAAGGGCGGTAAGCTCCCCTCTACACTACAAGGGATAGTTGCTCTCTTCGGTATCATGTACACGAAGGTCAGCTCACTTCTCCTAACAGTTGCCTGTGAGCGGCAATTTCTAGAACCATCTGGTTCTTCGTATTACGGTATTCTTGTTTACATTCCCCGTAGGGTATGTACATGAGTTTTCCACATCCGGGTTGGAATGTATGGAACAAGAAGTTCAATTTCCATTTTTATCACAGTATGGGTTTATTTTAGATAGTACAGGTAGCTTTTGATTACTCAATCATTCATGTGTATTTTCCTCTAGCCCTAATGTTCATGCATAACCTAGGGTTCAAGAATATATTCTAGAGTAAGCGTTTACTCCTTCCTAGGGTTCATCTCAAGTCCTAGGATTAATTACTCGCATGTATTAATTTAGAGATTTACGGTTATAACCACTCTACCAGGGTAATCGGGTGGAATGGGGGCTTGTATAGTAGCTCCTGATATCTCCGTAGTTCCCGTACACCCGACGGACTGGAGACCTAAGGCATGGATTGATAATCCAAAAAGGGTCAGAATGATACAGACAAGGTATCATTACATAGAGAAACTTGTATGGGAAACAGAGACATTTTGTTTGTGTAAAACCGACAACATTGGGGCCTTGTACAGGACTAAAAACACGTGGTTAGACAAAAATTAGACGTTAGGAAAAGGTCCCAGACGTCTTAAAACAGTTCTCAGGGATACCTCTCTTGGTGTGCCTCTATCAGATGTCTGGAATTCAGTGCCAACGTCCGAGGGTTCCTTCAAACGTTTGGAGATGCTCCCGGACGTCTGAAATTGCCTCGGTCCGCCTTCCAACTTCTGACACATATACATACACTGTCAGGACTCTAGCAGAGAAGAAATACGGAAAGTAGATCTCTACTAGACGTCTTACTCTACCTTCGGACGTCCAGCTTGACGTCTCGAGGTCAGTCCGGACGTCTTATTTCGTAGAAAAATGACTTCCGCGGAACCACCCTGGGCTTCGCTCGCCGCTGATTAGAGCAGCACAGCGCCCACCGCTCTCTGCTCAGACTCGCTCTCGCCCTTGCTCTGCTCTCTGCTCTCTTGTCTTGTTGCAGGGTGTGCGACGAAGAGGAGAGCTTATAAAGGGATTGGAGGTGAGGGGGATGAGGTGGCGAGGAATGGCGAAGGATGGCGCGGAGTGGCGAGGGATGGCCGTCGTAGGGAAGGGGTGAGGGAAACGGCATGACATGCGTACGGTGCATGTAGAAAAGGAAAGGTACTTTCAGACATTCGGTGCCCTTTACCAGACGTCTAGACAGACGTCTAACGTTCTCTCCAAATGTCTAGACAGACATCTGGTGAATACTCTAGACGTCTTAAGCTGTAACAAGGTGTCGGGTCATTTCAATATAACAAACTTAAAGGAAGTTTTGTCCCCGAAACTTGAACTAACTAGGGTGTGGAAAATAACGCAGCAGCGAATAACAAACTTAAAGAGGACCGAAGTAGGTCCAAAGAGACATACCTTTGAAAAGTTCCGAGTACTGCTCTCGCATTGCCGACTCAGGCTCCCAAGTTGCCTCCTCGTACCGCTGGCTTCTCCACAGGACTTTCACCAAGGGTATCTCCTTCTGTCTCAAACTCCGAATGGCTAGGTCTAACATTTGTATCGGCCTCTCGGGATAGGTCAGGTCATCTCCCACCTCGATGCTCTAGTGGCTAAGGAGATGGCTGGGGTCGGCGATGTATCTTCTAAGGTTGGACATGTGAAATACATCATGCACTCCAGAGAGCTGGGGAGGAAGGGCAAGCCGGTAAGCGACGGGTCCTACCCGTTCTAAGACCTCGAAGGGTCCCACAAATCTCGGTGCAAGCTTCCCTCTCACCCTAAACCGCTGCAAGCCCTTCATAAGCGAAACACGGAGGAAAACATGATCTCCAACCTCAAATTGTGCCTCCCTACGCTTCAGATCAGCGTAGCTCTTCTGCCTGCTCCTAACAGTACGTAGTCGTCGATGGATTTGTTCGATCACCTCCTGACCCTGGCGTATTAGCCGGGGACCAACCTCCCACTTGGTCCCCACCTCAACCCAACTCAAAGGAGCCGTACACTTCCTCCCATACAGAGCCTCATATGGTGCCATGCCATTGCTCGAGTGGTAACTGTTGTATGCGAACTCTGCCAGGGGCAAGTGCTCCTCCCAAGAGCCTCTCCAGTCTAGTACGCAAGCGCGTAGAAGGCCCTCAAGGGTCTGAATGGTGTGCTTCGACTGTTCGTCTGTCTGGGAGTGATAAGCTGTATTGAATCTCAGATGAGTCCTTGAAGCCTGCTGAAACTTCGCCCAAAACTGGGAAGTGAAACGAGTGTATCTGTCTGAAATAATCTCGTAGGGGATCCCGTGAAGGCGCACCACGTCTCTGATGTATCTTTTTGCCAACTGTGCTGGTCCAAAAGTGACTCGGATTGGCAAAAATCGTGTCGTCTTTGTCAATCTATCTACTGTTGGTGCTAGAGCACTGCGATCGTTTATTTTGATGATAATAAAACAAGTGTCATTTAACATTTGCACTTGAAGTCTTAGATTTCAGGTTAATTGCAAATGGAGACGTGGTTAGACGGAGTTCGAGCACGCATCTAGGACGAATTGGAGGAGCTTGATAGAGAACAGAGGAGCTTCGCGAGGAGCGATAGCTTGAAGATGGAAAGACAAGAAGAATATGATAGATTTCTGTTTATCTTTTTCTATGTACTTTTATTTTTATTTCCTTGCTCTTTTTGTTTCTTAGAATATCATGTTAAAGAGCCTCAAAGAACCTTAACAATAGTCTTAGAAACACCTGCACAATCCTAGGATACTTAGGTTTTATGTAAAGAACTTAGAAAACCAAACTAGGGTTCAAACAGCCTTTTCAAATGTTTAATCTGAAAATCAGATGTCTGATAAATACTTTTAAGATGTCTGATTGTTGACTCAGACGTCTGATTATATTTAGGCTGGACTTAGTTCTGTCTGATGAAAACCGACGTCCAGACTTTAGTCCAGACGTCTTAGAAGACGTCTAATGATTTTACCAGACGTCCATTTAGTGGACTGTTGGCTTCCTTAGTAGACACTGAAGGAAATGACCGTTAGCCTCGTATCAGACATCCGTAGAGGACCCCAGACGTCTGATACATGACCGTTTTGCCTCGGCTGACCCAAAATCTCTTCTTAGAGATTTTATAGCCGTTGCACTCCCTTGGGAATCTATTTCTGTAGAAAAGTAGGTTTCTAGACGTCCAGACATCATTCCAGATGTCCTGTATGTCGTCTGATGACATTTCCTTAGAACCCTGTTTAGATATGATTCAAGTTAGGAAGGAAACCCGCCTAAAATCAGACGTTTGATTTTATTCCCAGACATCTTAAACTGATTTTCCAGACGTCCGATGCCAGGATCAGACATCTGATAACCTTGTCAGTGTAATGATTAATCCTGATTTTTTTGGAGCTTGCACCCAACGGCTATGGAAGCCTTCCAAGGCCTTCCAAAGTCCTCCTAGGGCCTCTATAAATAGAGGAGAACCTTTGTCACTCAAAAATACACCAAGACACACTAAGCAACATACTTTCCACTCTTTGCTGTATAAAAGAAGAAGAAGATCAAATAGAAGAAAGCTCTCGCTCTCCAAGCCTACTTCTACATCTAAAGAGCTTCAAGCCATTTGTGCACTCGCTTTCCCGGCATAGTTCACGAGAGCGCTGTTGTGCCTTTGCGTAGTTCACGCATCTGCGTCATCGATGCACTTCTTGCAAAGGGAAGCATCCTAACTCCTATAGAAGCTTAGTTTAATAATTACTTTGTTGGCTCTATAGGATTATTGTTGTGTTTTACTTTGTTATTTGGTTGGGTATTCGCGTTGCAAATTCCCGTCTCCATCGAGGGACAAAATCCTTCTCGTGAAGAGAAGGGGTTGAGGAACGCTACCCTCGCACTTGTAGCGTGGTTGTAATTGAGGTTGAATCACCCTTGTTTAAGTGGTTCGTTTAGTGGATTTGATCAACTTTGTTGATCGGAAAATCCTAACTCGAGAGGGTTAGGTGGTGGTTTTCACCTGGTTTTGGTTTCCACCTAAAAATCATTGTGTACATTGTGTGATTGTCTATTTGGTGAGATTTTTCCATTTATAATTTTACATTTTATATTACGTTGATCTCACCCCCTCCAAGCAGGGAATTATAATTGGTATTAGAGCAGGTTTCGCATTTTCGACGTTACACACTAGCGAAGATCCGATGGAGGGAAGCATCATCGCCACCAGAATCGTCGAGGGGCAGTCCACCGTCTGACCGCCTTTCTTCTATGGAAGCAACTACGGCTACTAGAAGTTACGGATGAAGATGTGGCTTCAAGTCACCGACTTCGCGTTATGGGAACGTTGTGAAACCCCATACGAAGTCCTGGAGAAACCAGAGAGAGGCTATTTGGAGCAGCAGACCTGCGAGCTTTCCCTTAATGCAAAAGCTATGAATGCGTTATACTGTGCCCTTAGCCCAGAAGAGTTCAACCTATATCTCAGTGCACCGCTGCATACGAGGTATGGCACACTCTAGAAGTGACACACGAAGGTACAACCAAGGTAAAAACTTCTAAAATAAATTTACTTTCTCAAGAATTTGAATCTTTTCTATGAAGTCTAACGAATCCTTAAGTGAGATGAACACTAGATTCACTCTAATAATAAATAGTTTAAAAGCTTTAGGTAAAACCTTCATTAAGGGGGAGCTTCAAGGGAAGCTTTTTCGTTCCCTTGGACCGGAGTGGGAATAGAATGTCACCGCCATCGAGGAGGCAAACAAAGTGGAGGAGCTCAATATGGAGGATCTCCTAGGCAATTTAATGGCCCACGAGACAAAGCTGAATCAGAAGGACACACCAGAACCAAGACCGAAGAAGACCCTCGCATTCAGAGCCGAGTAAGATAGTGAGGTAAGTTACGACGATGAAGACTTTAAAATTTTACTTAAGAAAATTTTCAAGTTTTGTAGGGAGTCATAGAAAGAAAAGGAGAAGAAAGAAAGCCCAAGACGTTGCTACCACTGCAACGAAAAAGGGCATCTACAACCAGAATGCCCACTTCTCAAGAAGGAGAAGAAGAAAGAAAAGGAGAAGAAGTCTAAGAAGAAGGCATTTCAAGCAACTTGGGATGACTCGAGCTCGGAGGAAGAGGAAGAAGAAAAGACTATGAAGGATGAAACCGCTTGCTTTGGCTTCATGGCTTTAGAAGAAGGCGATAGCGAAAGCGGAAGCGACTCCGACAATGAGGTAAATTCCGATTTACAAAATGCTTTTAATGAGCTTTTTGAAGTTAGTAAATCACTTAAGGTAGAAAATAAAAATATTAAAAAGAACCTTAATTTTCTTAAAAATAAAAATGAAAGGTTAGAAAAAGAACTTAAGGATTAGAAGCCAATCCTAAAAATGATGACTTAATCAATGAAAATACTAAATTAATTGAGGAAAATGCTAGTCTAAAATTAAAATTTTCTAATTTAAAGACTAAGATAAATATTTTAAAAAAGAAATTGCATGTCTTAGGGAAAAGTCAAATATTTTGATAAATAAGGTAGATAACTTATATAGCCCTAAGGTTGAGAAAGGATCTTCGTCAAGGAGACCCGCTAACAAATCCAGATCCAAGCTCACTTGAATACTGAAGAAAGACTTGGAATCTTGTTTTGTAGGTTTCAAGGGTGACTACAACACAAAGGACTGGACCTACAAGCTCAAGGCTGGTCAACTCGAGTTGGGAGGACTAAAGAGTAAAGATCGACGAGACGGTGAACAAACGACGGACCCGCCGCACGTCGACCGCCAGATTGGAGATTGGCGCCAATGCCAGGGCTTCTAAGCTATGGATGGGAGCCCCATCCAATGTGGCATCCACCACCTCCATTTGGGCCATTTTATTGGTCATGGTAGGTGAGGTAAAACCCTTTACCCTATCCTTTTATCATTAAGCATATAGATAGGGGTAGTTTAAATTATGAGCTTATTGTCAATTATTAAGGGGGAGATGTAAGTTAGCTATAGTTCCTTTAGTAAGGGGGAGAAAATAATAGTTATCTTGTCACAAAAAGGGGGAGGACATTACTCTTGTTAAAAGAAATTCATAAAAGAGCATATTTTAAGGGGGAGTTATAGGTAATTTAAAATCAATTAAACCTTTTTGATAATGTCAAAAAGGGAGAGGACTTTTTGCATTATTATTTATGATTTTGTCAACATCAAAAAGGGGGAGATTGTTGGTGCTAGAGCACCGCGATTATTTATTTTGATGATAATAAAACACATGTCATTTAACATTTGCACTTGAAGTCTTAGATTTTAGGTTAATTGCAAATAGAGATGTGGTTAGACGGAGTTCGAGCTCGCATCCAAGACGAATTGGAGGAGCTTGATGGAGAACAGAGGAGCTTCGCGAGGAGCGATAGCTTTAAGATGGAAGGACAAGAAGAATAGGATAGATTTCTATTTATCTTTTTCTATGTACTTTTGTCTTTATTTCCTTGCTCTTTTTGTTTCTTAGAATATCATGTTAAAGAGCCTCAAAGAACCCTAACAGTAGTCCTAGGAACACTTGCATAACTCTAGGATACTTAGGTTTTACGTAAAGAACTTAGAAAACCAAACTAGGGTTCAAATAGCCTTTTCAGATGTCTAACCTGAAAATCAGACGTCTGATAAATACTTTTAAGATGTCTGACTGTTGACTCAGACATCTGATTATATTTAGACTGGACTTAGTTAGTTCTGTTTGATGAAAACCGACGTCCAGATCTTAGTCCAGACGTCTAATGATTTTACCAGACGTCCAATTAGTGGACCGTTGGCTGCCTTAGTAAACACTAAAGGAAATGATCGTTAGCCTCATACTAGACGTTCGTAAAGGACCCCAGACGTCTGATACATAACCGTTTTGCCTCGGCTGACCCAAAATCTCTTCTCAGAGATATTATAGCCGTTGAACTCCCTTGGGAATCCATTTCCACAGAAAAGTAGGTCCAGACGTTCAGACATCATTCCAGACGTCTTGTAGGTCGTCTGATGACATTTCACTAGAACCCTATTTAGATCTGATTTAAGTTAAGAAGGAAACCTGCCTAAAATTAGACGTTTGATTTTATTCCCAGACGTCTTAAATTGGTTTTCCAGATGTCCGATGCCAGGATCAGACGTCTGATAACCTTGCCAGTGCAATAATTAATCCTGATTTCGGTCAATTTTCTTGGAGCTTGCACCCAACGGCTATGGAAGTCTTCCAAGGCCTTCCAAAGTCTTCCTAGGGCCTCTATAAATAGAGGAGAACCTTTGCCACTCAAAAAATACACCAAGACACAACAAGCAACATACTTTCCACTCGTTGGTGTCTAAAAGAAGAAGAAGATCAAATAGAAGAAAGCTCTCGCTCTCCAAGCCTACTTCTACATCTAGAGAGCTTCAAGCCATTTGTGCACCCGCTTTCCTGCCATAGTTCACAAGAGCGCCGTTGTGCCTTTGCGCAGTTCACGCATCCGTGTCGTCGATGCACTTCTTGCAAAGGGAGGCATCCTAACTCCTATAGAAGCTTAGTTTAAGAATTACTTTGTTGGCTCTATAGGATTATTGTTGTGTTTTACTTTGTTATTTGGTTGGGTATTCACGTTGCGAATTCCCATCTCCATCGAGGGACAAAATCCTTATCGTGAAGAGAAGGGGTTGAGGAATGCTACCCTCGCACTTGTAGCGTGGTTGTAATTGAGGTTGAATCACCTTCATTTAAGTGATTTCTTTAGTGGATTTGATCAACTTGGTTGATCGGAAAATCCTTACTCGAGAGGGTTAGGTGGTGGTTTTCACCTGATTTGGATTTCCACCTAAAAATTATTGTGTACATTGTGTGATTGTCTATTTTGTGAGATTGTTCCCTTTATAATTCCACATTTTATATTACGCTGATCTCACCCCCTCCAATTAGGGAATTCCATCTATGATCACCAGATTGCATCTTGTCCCCTCTGTGTCACAAGTAACCCCACTACCAGATCCATAGTGACACTCTCCCACTTCCATTCTGGTACGGAAGTGGCTGCAATGGCCCTGCAGGCCTCTGGTGCTCGGCCTTCACTTGCTGGCATATCAGACACTGCTGAACGAAAAGACCAACGTCCCGCTTCATGCCTCTCCACCAGAAATCACGTCATAGGTCGTGATACATTTTTGTGTTCCCGGGATGTATGGTAAATCTGGATCCGTGTGCCTCAGTCAGGAGCTCCCTCAATAGCTCCTCATCTCTAGGAACGCATAAGCGTCCCCTCATACACAGGACTCTGTCAACGAACGAGAACTCTCCTGAGTTCCCTGCCAATACTCAGTCTCGCTACGCTCGTTGGTATGGGTCCGACATCTGTCCAATCATGATGCGATCCATCAATTTTGGTCATGTCTGCCTCGCTACTATCACTACCCCGCAGTACCCCTATGACTGCTGGGGTCGCCAGCTGCTCAACTCCTCCATGAGTCTCCAACTTTGTGGTCGTAAACAAGTCAAGTAGGCGGGCGCCTTCCAGCTCAGGACGTCAGCTACCACATTGGCCTTCCTTGGGTGGTACGAGACGCTGTAATCATAGTCCTTCAGGAGCTCCAACCAACGTCTTTGCCTCATGTTGAGCACCTTCTAGTCAAACAGATATTTGAGGCTCTTATGGTCAGTGAAAATCTCGAAAGTCTCTCCGTACAAGTAGTGCCTCTAGGTCTTTAGTGTGAGGACGACCGCTGCAGGCTCCAGGTTCTGTGTGGGGTAGTTATGCTCGTGGGGCTTCAGTTGCCGTGAGACGTATGCGACAATGTGACCCCGCTGCATGAGTACACCCCAATCCTTGTAATGAGGCATCTGTGTAGACGACGAATCTACCACCGTTGTCAGGGATGGTGAGTACAAGAGCTGAGGTCAGCCTCTCCTTCAGCTCCTGAAAGCAAGACTCACATTCGTCTGTCCAGGCAAAAGGTACATCCTTCCAAGTCAACTGAGTTAAAGGATATGCAATC
The DNA here is from genome assembly GCA_037157565.1 of Thalassia testudinum. Classification (NCBI taxonomy): domain Eukaryota; kingdom Viridiplantae; phylum Streptophyta; class Magnoliopsida; order Alismatales; family Hydrocharitaceae; genus Thalassia; species Thalassia testudinum. Next base: position 25,725,236 of record JAZHRO010000059.1, read on the forward strand.
TGTGAGAACCCTTTGATAAACTATCTATAATAACTTGCTAGTCCTAGAAAATTGCGAATCTCTGTCACCGTACGCGGTCTCTCCCACCTGAGTACTGCCTCTTCCATGGCCGGATCTACAGCTAAACCATCCTCTGAGATCACATGGCCCAAGAAGGTGACTTGTCTTAACTAGAATTCGCACTTGCTGTATTTAGCATACAACCTGTGTCGTCTCAAAGTATCCAAGACCATGTGAAGGTGCTGCTCATGCTGTGTCTGATCTCGAGATTAAATGAGTACGTCATCAATGAATACCACCACGAACTGATCCAGATATGGCTGGAAGACGTGGTTCATCAGGTCCATGAAAGCGGCAGGGGCGTTGGTCAGCTCAAATGGTATGACCAAGAACTTGTAGTGGCCGTATCACGTGCGAAAGGCTGTCTTGGAGACGTCGGTCTCCCTAATCTTCAGCTGATGGTAGCCTGACCTCAGATCTATCTTGGAGAGTACCGTGGCACCCCTTAGCTGGTTGAAGAGGTCATCTATGCGTGGCAACGGGTACTTGTTCTTGACGGTGACCCGGTTCAGTTGTCGGTAGTTGATGCACAGCCGAAGAGTACTGTAACGACCCGATTCCCGAGTCCCTACGAGACACGAGAACCGGACCGACTCGACTAATCCGAAGACCTAGTCGTCCAACGAGGAAGTAACCAAAAGAGCAGTAAAATAAACCACATTCAACATGAAATATAACTAGCAGTAACAAAATACAGCAGTAAGAAAAAGAACTACTACAGCATGTACCACCACAACAGTAGAACAACATTTAACATAACAAGAACTACGAGTAAAGAAAAGTATAGAGAGTAACAAAAACTACTCACTACAGTGGAAACAAAAGGGGTACAAAAGAGCAGTGGCAACTCTACTGGATCCTACTCAGCCCAGCGTCCTCTGCAGCCGCTGACCCTGGCTGCTCAACACCTGGTCCTGAAAAGTAACGAGTGTAACACGTCAGCGAAACGCTGAGTAGAGTGGCAGCTAAACTACAGAAGCAGTAAATTGTATAAAAGCTGTTTTAGTTTCTTTCTTCCTTTATTTACGTCTTTCTATTGTTTCACAATTTATCTATTTCTCAGATCCTTCACTTGATCTCGAATGTTCCTCGTGGGAACGATCTTGATTGCAGTCTTTTCCGAACAGTAGAAGTAGCACGTGGTGCTCTCCTGGTCGGGAGAGTCCCCCATGGTGATCCTACTCTCAGTCAACCACCCTAAGGTCACGGACAGACGTAACAGTAACTACGACACGCGCGATAAACGCACAGGTAGCTAACCTGCACTGGCACGCGGTCAGTTGTTTCCGTTAACGGGTGTGCCCAAAGCACAGCACAGAACCAGTACAGGGCAGATCCCTCTCAGTAACAGGGGTCAAACCCCTCCATAGTAACCAAATAGGGGCCTTGCCCCTCCACCGTCCGCGCACCCTCGCCTGACTACCCTAGTTTGCCTAGTGGGCCTAACAAGTCGATGTAGGTGAGCTAGCAGAACCCTGGGGCCCGTCGGGTAGCTAGTACTCGCCCTACACTAGTAGCTCTCCTCGGTACTGCGTACACGAGGGCCAGCAAGTCGGTACAAAGTGGCCAGACCTAACCCCGGGTCCCTGGGGCGGCTAGTTCCGCTCTGCACTAAACAGGGGGACAGTCTCTCTCCTTGGTACTCCATACTAAAGGGCTAGCACACTTCCCTAATTCTATTCCATTCACTTTCCAGGAGTTCTACTCCTAATTCCCCGTAGGGTTCCAGCTCTTTTAACTCAGTACATTCAGGTTTCACCTTTCCAGTTTCACGTTCATACATCCCATATTCTCAATCATGTTCATTTATTCATAACAGACAGCTGTTAAACCAATTTACTGGTAGCTATTATTTCCTTTCCACATTTTCCAAGACTGCAGTATTCATATATTTCACTAGTTTTCCCATCCTAGGATTCATGCCATACCCTAGGATCTATCATACAATCTAGTTTTCCAGCCCTATGATTCATGCACACCCTAGGATCTACCATTCATTCTAGTTTCTCATTCCTAGGATTCATGCAATGTCCTAGGTTCTATTTATGGTTCCATAATTTAATAGATTATACTAATAAACTTAAAAGCCACTCTACCAATTACAACAGGAGTACTGGGGGCATGGTCGGGAATCCCGCGTGCCTCCGCAATCCTCGAGACTGCAATGGAACGGGGTCCTATCACAAGGATCAAACACAAGGAGTTTCTCAAAATAGTATATAAATACTGGAAACGGGTAGAGGATCTATTCCGAAAAGAACGCAACTCGAAACGCGGAAAACGGACTCCGAACAGGCCCGAAACGGGTCGAAAACGACGAAATAGTGCAAAATCAGACGTTTGGAACTTCTTCCAGATGTCTTAAAAATGGGGATCAGATGGTACCTTGTCCTGCGTAGTCTCTCAGACATCCAGAAGCCTGCGGGGGCATCTGGCCTAGTTCCCAGACGTCCGATGGTCACCCCGGACATCTGGAAGTCTTTCCCGTCATCTGGCACTGTAGTCAGACATCTGATTCGCGTTGGATGCGAATCTCAGAACCTGCACGTACCCATTCCTCGCTCTCAGTACGGACGGTCGAAGAGAAGGAGGAAGTACGGAAATAACTTACCTACCAGACGTCTGGATAGTCCTCCAGACATCTTAACCGTCGTCTGGTTGGAAGACCAGACGTCTGATTTTGGAAAAACTTCCAGAATCAGAGCGCGACTCGCCCTCCGCCCGCGACGCACGGCCGCGCCGCGTCTCGTCCGCCTGCTGCTCGAGCTACAGCAGGCCTCCCGCGTCACCCCGCGTCTGCTGCGCCCCCGCCGGCCGGCTCTCGCAGCCCCAGCAAGCTCGCCTTCACAGCCGAGCGCCTCCTCCCTCACGCAGCACCTCCTCCCGCACTCACCGCGGCTGTCACTGCCACCGCTCGCTCGGGCTAGCACTCGCGCATCGGCTGGAAGGAGAAGAGGAAGGGAGCAGAGGTGATGAGAGTGAGGGAGAGGGCGTGGCTTTTTAAAGCCGCGTGGGGAGAGAGAGAGAGAGAGCGAGGCAGACTGCGGTCGCAGGAGGAGAGAGGGAAAAAGAGAGAGAAAGACGGTTGCGGGTCTGCGCGCGCCTGCGCGCAGACGCAGTCCCGCGTGCCACCCAAAAATAGATCCCAGATGTCTGGAAGGGGTTCCAGACGTCTGGGCCACCTCCCAAACATCTTGGAGTGCGTTCGTAACAAGTACTGTCCTTCTTTTTCACAAACAGGACAGGGGCTCCCTAGGGGGAGGCACTGGGCCTTATGAAGCCATTCTCTAGCAGGTCCTGTAGTTGTGACTTGAGCTCTCGCAGCTCAAGCGGAGCCATCTGGTACGGTGCTGTAGAAATGGGGCTAGTCTCCGGTACCAGTGAGATCTCGATCTTACGCTCAGGTGGCAGTCCGGGCAGCTCCTTTGGAAAGACGTCGGGGTACTCACAAACCACCGGAATACTCTGTATACTGTCCATGGGGCCGGGCTCTGCTAAGACGCAAGCAAGGAAGCCCTCGCACCCGTGGCTCAGTAGCTTCGCTGCCCGAAGTCAGAGTTGAACCTGAATCCTCCATCTACTGGCTAGCAGTGGAACTCGAAGGGAGGCAGCTGTGGTATGGAGAAAACAATCTTTCTCCCAAAATAGTTCATAAGGGCAAGGTACGCTGCCAACCAGTCCATCCCTAAGATCACACCGAAGTCCTCCATTGGGATCATGATCAGGTCTATCGGAAGACTGTGTCCCCCTATCGTGACCTCACAGTTAGTGAAAACCTCCTCGACAACGAACACCTGCCCACCTGGGCCTCTAATAAGGAAGGGCACCTCTAGAAGCACACTGCTCATCCTCGTGCAGACAGTAAAACCCGTAGAAACAAACGAATGCGTGGCTCTGGAATCGAAAAGAGTGCAAACGAGCCTGCCGGAAGCAGTAACCATACCTGCTACTACAGAGCCCGAAGCTCTAGCATCTTCGTGATTCAGGGCGTTAACATGCCCTTCAACCCTCGGTACAGAAGAAGCAGCCGTGCTCTGGGTCTGGTAGGAGGCAGCGGGCTAGTACCCTCCTCGCGACTACTGTCCTACTCCTCGGGCATGGTAGTCGTGGCTGCCGGATCGGCCTCCAGTGCTCGATGCTAGGAGTGTCGGCTGTGTTTCGATCCTAGATGGACAATTCCTCCGTATGTGGCCCGGCTGACCACACTGATAGCAGAGGGGTATGCGACCTCCCTCCGTCTAATGTCCATGCTGGTGATTGGGTGGGGGTCTGCTACAGTCGGCTGGTCCTTGTCGGGGACCCCCAAAGGTCCCGGGAGAACCCACAGAATGAGAAAACTCCCCTGCTGGTGCTTGGTGCCTCCTCTCCTGATGGCCTTATGAGTGCTCCTGCGGGTAGGGCCTCTTCCGTCCTCCCCCATCAATGTCTCGCATGGACAGGTTGGTCTCCTCGTAGGTCATGGCAGCCTAGACTACGCGGGAGAAGGTAGGTAGCTTCAGGGGCTTTATATACCCCTGGATGGTGGGTCAGAGACCCTCGGTGAATCGCCACAGGCGCTCCTCCTCAGTGGATGTAGCTGTCGGGGCGAAGCGTGACAGCTCTAGGAAACGCGTACGGTATGCGCTAACTGTCATTGCCCCCTGGCGGAGAGTGTGGAACTCCCGCCTCTGATCCTGCCAAGTTTGTGGGAAGTACTGATCATAGAAGAGCGTCATAAACCGGTCCCACGTCAGCTCTCCCTCCTCCTATCCTTTGACTGCCCTCCAGCACCTGTGAGCGGCACTCTCCAGCTGATACGTGGTGAAGGCCACGTGGCATTCTGCAGGAGGACAGAGGGTGTCGAAGATCTTCTCCATCTGCTCCAGCCAATCTTCTGCCTTAGACGGGCTTTCCTCCCCCTTGAAAGAGGGGGACTTCAGCTTCCTGAACTGACTGAAGATCTCATGGTGTAGCTGCAACGGAGGAAGGGGTGCGCCTCCAGGAAAGGACTCGTGCCTCGAAGTGTCTAAAGAGGTGGGGGCAGTGGAGGATCACCCCCTCTAGCTCGTCCAGTGCCATGGCGGCTCGCCTGCCCCATGGAGGATTCCCCCTCTGCATCCTCAGGAAGGGGAGGCTGAGGAGGAGGCTGATGGAGCTCCTCCCGTATGAGATCTCGGATCAGCTAGGCGAGGTCCGAGGCTTGAATGCCCAGAAGGAGAGGTGGAGCAGCTCCGTCCTCGGCCATCGCTCACCCTCCCCTATGACCACACCCTCAGCCACGACCACGTCCGCGGCCTGCCTCAAGAGCTCCCTGGAGAGGCATCCCTACATAAAGATCGAGAAGGAACGAGATTATTGGTGACTGTTTGATTAAAGGGAAGACGTAAGACGTGAAAATGATAATAAAGAGAGAACGTTGTGATGGCTATCTCAGTTACATGTACAAGTGTGGTGATTTTCGAACTACTTGGTTCATTTCTCGGAACGACCTTGCTCTGATACCATCTTGTCACGACCCGATCCCAGATTCCCACAGGACCCAAGATCGGCTCGCTTCGACTAATCCTAAGACCCAGTCATCTAACAAGAAATAACCAAATAACATTCAACAAACCACATTCACACAAGTACAGTAGCTAAGCAGGAGAAATTTGCAACAGAAGGGGAAATAGAACAGTAGAACTACACTATTACACGTTATTAAGAATATAATACAACCATCACAACTAAAACGAATACATATAACAGAAACAAGGCTATAGATACTCACTACAAATAGTAGAAACTACAGCTGTGCTCGATTAGGCCCAACGTCCTCAACAAATTGTAGCTCGAGCTGCTCAAATCCATGACCTGTACAAAATTGTATAACTGGAGTCAGCTAACGCTGTGTAGAGTGGTGATTAAACATAAAAATACATTTATCAGGTAATTTAACATGTTACTTTATGATCCAATTTATCCTATAACGGTTTTCTTTGTGTAGAGATCTCTAATCAGGGCTCATATCATTACTTAATCTTCTTGTTCCCTAAAGGAACGATTTTGCTTGCAGCTTCCCGTGATGTAGAATGCACACGTGGTACTCTCCTGGCTGGGGGAGTCCCTCCGTGGTAGCCCTACACCCAGTCTACCACCCCGAGGTCATGGTCGTGACATAGCGGTGACTACAGCACACGTGATAAGCGCGCAGGTAGCTACCCCGCATTGGCACGCGGTCAGTCACTTCTGCTAGCTGGTACGCCTCAACGTACAGTGCGAAACAGTATAGGGCCTTGCACTCTCAGAACAGAACAGGGGTCTCGCCCCTCCTCAGTCCGTGTACCCTTTTCCAACTATCCCGATTTAGCCAACGAGCTAACAAGAGTTTGTGTAGGGTGGCCATACCTAGCCCCGGGCCCCCTAGGGCAGCTAGCTCCCCCTACACTAAGTAGCTCACCTCGGTATCACGTACACGAGGGTCAGTAAGAGTTGACGTAGAGTGGCCAGACCTGCCCCGAGTCTGAACCCAAGGCGGTGATGAGAGCCTCATCATAAACCCTAACTGGCACAATTTGATCTAAATAAGTGTGAAAAAGCTCCTACAAAACCTAAAGAAAAGCCTAACTCAGAGAATTCTGAATTGAAAAATAAAATAAGTCATGAGGGGTAAAATTGTAATTTTACCAACGTAGTACACAATCAGAGTGTTTAAGGGTCTAAACACAGGTCAAATGAGCTTAATAAGGAAGGAAGTGGGATGATCTGATCTGAAAAGGGTTATAGTAACTTCTAAGAATTAAATGACATTCTGTAACCCTAAAAACAAATCTACTTTAATTCACGAGTTTCTAGGTAGAGTAAAAATCAACTAAACCCTCTAAAATTCATGGAAAAATATTCCCTAGGGTTTAGAACCTTCAATTTGGCCTTTGCATTCTATTTTGACCTAAATTGAGAACCATGCCCAAATTTTAACTTAATTTGGGTTTTTCAGCAAATTGACAGGTCAAACGTGGTCAAACCTAAAATCAAACTACACCATTAAATTCCTTAGGTTCAAATTAGGTTGGTATAAAAATTTGGGCCTAAGTGAAGACCATCTTGACCGACTTTACAAATTTATCTTCTTGAATTACTTTTTGATCCTTATCTTTTCAAAACCTTACATCTAGCCCCCTATCTTCCCTTTCGTTCTTTGCAGAATGGTTCTCCTTGCCACCTTGCGCGGGCACCATACCTCCGGCGACCTTGCGCAGATGATGGTGCCGTGCAAGGTAAGGCAACCACCCTCAGGAATGAACGGGGGGTTCCCTGCGTTGTCCTCTGTCGCAGGGACCCTCCCCTATGACCGGCGGTGTCCCATGCCTCTCGTGCGAACGCACGAAAGGCATGGGTCTCCACCTCCGACCATCTCCAGCGAGTTCCCCACGTCGCCCCCTCGAAACCCTCTCCTCGCCAACACCTTTATAAGGAGCGGCAAGGGCTGCCGTCTCTTGCAAGCCTGATTTGGTAGAGGATCCCTCCCCAATTTCGTCTCCTCCCACGGTCAAAACGCCCGCAGGCTCCGGTGGCCCTTGCTCCTCCTTTCGTCGCTCTGCTGCCATACCTGCATCCGAGCCCACTCCGCCTCGTCTTCTCGCTCCAGGCTGCACCAGCTGGCGCCTTCCCGTCCTCTTCCTCGCCGCCGTTACTCCCCTCTGGGCTCCTTCGTCTCCGGCGCCGGCAGGTACGTGCCGAGCGCCGCCTCTCTTCCTCTTCGTCAATTAGGTAGGTGAAATCTTTCCCCTATCTCTCTCTGTCATTTCCCACTCCTTAATTCACTATTTCAACCCACCGACCACCACTGTCCATCATCACCTTCTCCATCTCCGGCCGCCCTCCGGCGAGCCATTCCCACCACTCCACGCCTCCATCTGCCTCACCAATCACCCCTTAAGCACCGCGACACCTCACTGACACGGATTTCGCCCTCCATTCACCACATTGCACCTCTTGACCACCCCCCGAACACACCCACTCCCACGCACGCAGGTTGCCCTAGGCACACAGCCACAGGCACTCTCACAGCACGCCACCTCCCGCACCACCTTTGTCGCACTCTGACGAACCTCCCTGAACCTTTTTGACGTGGCCGCGAGGCCGCTTGCGTGTTTCAGGTTTCGCCCTCCTCGCCGCCATTGACGAGCAGTAGGAGTTGCTTGACAGGCAGCTCCAGGCTTCTTCAGCTCCAGGCGTGAGCCCCAGGCGACGTGAAAGGAATTCGCGCACGCACCCAGGACTTCAATTGTGGTCGCAAGCCTCGGCTACTGCCCCAATTGCTCGAAGCTTTCTCCCACAGGCACCCGAGATTGGAGGTGGGACTTTAGTCCCACCTCGGAAGTGTGTGGGCGCATGCCCACACATAAATTGGAAAAGTGTTATCGGCTGGTTGCCTCAGATAACACTGGGGTGAGGTCCCTCACCTATTTACCGGGTCTTGTCCGCGACACGCCCACGCAGATCTGACCCGACCCGACTTCCCACTCCTGTGCACTCCTCGCGCACCACCCACGCCGGTGTGCCTGGACCCGGGCACGCGACCCGACCCGATTACCCGGCTCTGGGAGAGCTTACCAAAGAGAGATTCAGAGAGAGAGAGACGCGGGGAAGGGGTAGGGTAGGTCTTGCGCTGACGTTTGTGTGTGTGCACAGGAAGGAAGAAAGGAGAAGAGGAGCAGTGGCTGGGACATAGCAGCGCAGGGAAGAAGGAAGAAGGAAGGAAGGAGAAGAGCAGAGGAAGCCAAGAGGAAAAGGAGAAGGAGAGGCTGATCAGATAAGGCGTCTGAGCTCTTAATCAGATATCGGCGAAGAAGAAGATCAAGGACGGAATTGTTGAAGACAGAAGACAGAGAAGGTTGAAGAAGAAGGGTTAGAGAAGAAGAAAGAAGAAAAGAGAAAGAGGAACCGTAGCTGCTGAGAAAAAGAAAGGAAGAAGAAGTAGAGAAGCCCTTCAGAGAAGGAAGAAAGGAAAGGAAAAGAAAAGAAAAGAAGAGAAGAAGAGCTTGCCGCAGAGAAGAAGAAAGAAGAAAAGGAAAAGGGAAAAAGAAAGAAAGGAGCAATTTTTACTCTCTCTCTCTCTCTCTTTCTTAATTTTTGTAAAACATTATATATTGTGAATTTATATGCTTCTGGAATTATAGTTTGTTCCCTGAGTTTGACCTCGGGAAACTTTTTATTTCTGAGTAAGAAATTGTATTAAACTGGTACTGCTTCTTTGTACGATACTACGACGAAACCCTAGAGAGTCCCCACCAGGCGGCAAGCTCCCCTCTACACTACAAGGGATAGTTGCTCTCTTCGGTACCATGTACACGAAGGTCAGCTCACTTCTCCTAACAACTGCCCGTGGGCGGCAATTTCGAGAACCATCTAGTTCTTTGTATTACGGTATTCTTGTTTACATTCCCCGTAGGGTTCGTACATGAGTTTTTCTACATTCGGGTTGGAATGTATGGAACAAGTAGTTCAATTTCCATTTTTATCACAGTATGGGTCTATTTTAGATAGTACAGGTAGCTTTTGATTACTTAATCATTCACGTGTATTTTCCTCCAGCCTTAGTGTTCATGCCATAACCTAGGGTTCAAGAATATATTCTAGAGTAAGCATTTACTCCTTCCTAGGGTTCATCTCAAGTCCTAGGATTAATTACTTGCATGTATTAATTTAGAGATTTACAGTTATAACCACTCTACTAGGGTAACTGGGTGGAATGGGGGCTTGTACAGTAGCTCCTTCTCTTCATTACCTCCAACCATCTAGCTACTTCTCTTGTTGTCTTCACCATCTTCATTAAAACACCCCTCTCCCCATTGAGCTGCCCTTCATCAAGCGTACGGTAGAAGGAGCAATCGTCACCTTTGTCTCCTTCTTCAGTATCCAACACATAAGGTGAAGTCCTTATCCAACCACCTTGCCTAACCCCGTCGCCTCCATTACATATTAATGTTGTCAATGTTTCGCAAGAAGTACGAAGGGGAGGGGGAGCCTTTGAAGAAAGGTACAATAGGTAAACTTTATGTCTTAAGCGTACGTATCTAGGGTTTAAGGTTTGTAAGGGTTTAGGGTTTTGTTAGCTGGATTTAGGGTTTCGATTTATTGGTCATGGTTTGAGGTTTTGGTATTTCATTTGTGGTTTGGTTTTAGGGTTTTGATGGATACGTCTTGGTTTGAATGGTTGGGGTTTTCGATTTTACCGCTCCATATATGTTTTGTTTTGGTTTAGGGTTTTCATTTATGTATGATTTATTTGTGGTATGTGTTTTATTTTGTTGGTTTGGAACAGAATGGGGTGGTTTCAAGGTGAAGAAGGTATCCCTGAGGTTCACCTATGGTATGGAGCTTGATACGGATTAATGAGAGGGTCAGAAGGAGATAAGTATGAGAAAGGTGTAGAGAAGGTTAGTGGGCTTGATCCAGACACCATGAGATGGTTTGATCTGATCGAATACATGGCGAAAGAGTACCCATGGGAGGTGGGGAAGGTATTGATATTGAAGTACAAAGATCCTAAAGCAAGACCTCGTCGATATGTTGAGATAAAAACTGAATCTGATTTGATGGAAATGTTCAATGCGCATATGCAAAAGGGTGGAATCCTAGTAGAGTTGATTGTTACTTTCGAGGACATTGTGACAATTTGTTATGTAGATAGGATGAATGAGCATGACAGATTGAAGATGGAGATGAAAATAGTAGGAAAGAACTTACCTACATCAGTACTTCCTCTTAAGGATGTAACTGAAGTGGCCGATTCAAATGTGATGAATGCAAATCCTAAGGATATACCTGAAGTGGTTTGTTCAAACTTAAACATGACAGAAAGGTCAGTTGTTAGTGGGGCTAGTAGTAAGTCAAATAAGAAGACTGTACGTGATCCTAAGAATCTACCAATTAAGGTTAGAAAATCTCCTAGGAAGCTTGTTAGTGATAATAGTCAGATTGTCTCAACTCATGCTAGGAGAAGACTCAGCAGTCCATTGAAGAGAATGATGCTCCAAGGACAAATGTAGATGAAGTTATCATTGATTTACATGGTGCATCTACCAATGAAGTTGATGTTAGTTTGCTTCAGATAGGAAGGAAGGGAGGAAGGATAACCATACAAAACCTATGAAGGAGAAGAGTGCTTCTAGTAGAGTCGAAGAGGTGTTGTGGTCAGTGATGGTAGGGCAGACACAGGCAGCCACTTGAGGAGAAGTGCAAGGCTAAGTGGAAGGATAGTACAAGCTACTATGTTTGAAGAAGTGGGGACTTCATCTGAGGACAGTGAATTTATTGTGAGTTCCATAGATTTAGTTGGGGACAGTAATGAGTTACAAGGATTGGAAGTAGAATGTGCAAACGTTGGAGATGAAATTGAGGTTTATGAGGGTAGCGATTTCATAATAGACATTGAGGATTGTGAGATGGTTGAGGGAAAGGATTTCAAGAAAATTAGGCTATTCAAGATGGCTTTATCTGAGTATTGTATCAGAAAATAATTTTGTGTCAAGGTTCTTAAGAGTGACAAGCATAAGGTGATTGCAAAATGTGAAGATCCAGATTGTCAGTGGAGGATACATGGGTCAACATTGCAGGATGATGTGACATTTAGGATCAAAACTTTGTGGAGTGAGCATACTTGTACATCTATCAACCAAAGAGGGAACCTCATGGCCTCAGAAGCTTGGGTAGCAAATTATTGCATGAGGTGGTTGAGAGCATATCCTAATTTGTCAATCAAAGAACTAAGGGAGAGGAGTCATTTAGGGTTGAACATCCGACTGCCTTACATGAGGATCTACAAGGGTAAGGAGAGGGCTTTAGGAGTAATCTATGATAAAACTAAGCAGTCATATCAGAAGATACCATCATTGGTTTATGAATTAAATAATGGAAACTTGGAAGTGTCATTCACTACTATACTGAACTTGATAACTCATTCTTGCGATTATTTATGAGTTTTAAGGTTACGAAAGATGGGTTCCTGAATGGATGTAGACCATTTATTGGTGTAGATGCTTGTCACCTAAGGGCAAGTACATGGGCCACCTACTAGCAGCCACAACCTTGAATGGCTCCAATGGTTTTTTCCTTGTTGCTTTTGCAATTAGTGAGGATGAATCGACCCTTTCATGATCATAGTTTATGAGTTATCTAAAGGAAGCAATTGGTTTTCCAACTAGTGAGGGTTTGATAGTTATATTAGATGTTGGTAAGGGTTTGATTTCTGCAATCAAAGAGCATTCTCCACAGTGTGAACATAGGGTATGCATGAGACACTTGTACAGTAACTTTAAGAAGCAATTCCATGGGGAGGAATGGAAAGACTTGTCTGGTCTGCATCTAGGTCCTTTGATAGGAATTAATACATACACCACATGCGTGAGATTCAGAAGGCTAATCCAATGGCTTTTGAGTATTTAGAAAGGGTGAAGGAGAAATGAAGCAAGCACACCACTAATTGGGCAAACAATCATTACATAACTAACAAACAAATTGAATCATTCAATTCATGGATAAGTGATGCAAGAGCAAGGGTTGTTTGTGACATAGTTGACTACCTTAGGTAGAAGTTGATGGTTTAATTTGACAGGAGAGCAGCAGAAAATTGGAAGGGCGTTTTGCTTCCTAGTACAATGGAATTAATCGGCAATGCACTAGAGAATTGAGGGGCTTTATTTTGAGGAGGTCAGATAACAGAAATGTAGAGGTGGACACAGTATTTGGGAGGTTTGTGCTTGATCTGTCAACAAGAGAGTGTAGTTGTAGGAAATGGCAGGTCATGAGTATGGTTTGTCCACATGCTGCTGTAACTCTTAGTGAGACAAGAGGGGTTCAATGGCATTTATATGTCAGTGAGTATACAATTCAGAAGTATTTGCCATCATATGTAGGGTCAATTGCTCCATTACCAAATAAAGAAACATGGGAAGAGATTAGTCTCTCATATATTGTAGGTGTCTGCATTGCAAGAGGCCTCCAGAAAGACCTAGAAAGAATAGAATCAAGGGTATAGATGAGGTTGAAAATAGGAGGCAACACAAATGCACTAGATGTGGAGTGTGTGGTCATCATCGCACTAGTTTCAAGGCCATAATCAATGTTGCAAGGCCTGAAGCAAATGAAGCAACTCCATCAACATAGGAATCACATATAAGAGCTAATAATAACCCAACTATCATATCTCTTACTGTTCGAAGGCATTTTTGTTTCTAATTCTACGCATTTTCCAACTATAATTATCTCATATGTACAATTTCATTAACGTATCTTCTCATTTCTTTGAAGTGGTCTCCTTAAAAGCATTGAAAAACATTATGAGAAGAACTACTCATAAGATTGGCCCTCATAAGAAAAGAGGGAGGCCAAGAAAGGGAGTTTCAATTGACATTTTACTAGATGGTCCACTAGTCCACTTGGATTAGTCTATCACAGGTATGTTGCTCCAACTATATTTCTTCTTTAGTTGTTAACTGTTAAATGAGTATCTCTAATTTCATTGCAGCATGGCATGTTCTGTGGGAGTTTCATTTTTTGTGAAGTTTTCAGTGCTCTTGGTGTAACAACCTGGGGGCCATTGTGGAGTTTTTGGGTTCTCCAAGTTGATCCCTGCAATTTTCGCATGTCAAAACAACTTGAGGGTCACTTTTTAATTTTCTGGACTCTAAGGGGTTGATCGCAATTTCTGCGCATTAATTATAGTGTCTAATAGTCCCAGGAAGTATTCCTAAACTCTGGGGGATTGTTCGTAAATTTTGCACACTAGGAGACCCACATAGGGACTTTCTTGCGAAATTCTTTCCTTTGTTGAGGGGTTAAATGCAATTGCTACGCCCTTATGTTTTGTCTTGGGGACTCCACGCGACAAACAAGAAATGTAGGGGCGAGGATTGCCCTTTTCACTGCCCCACACAACCCTAAAAACCTACTCTATAAATGCCATTACCCCTCACCTCGTTCTTCGCACATGGCTACCTCGGGCGGTGCGTCTCCAACCACACCCATCGTGGAGAGAGAGTGTTGGGAAGCAGATCGCATTACCTCTCTTGTTCGTGCACGCACGTGCGTGTAGTTGGGAGGAAGGACCAGAGTGGCGTCTCTAGGCGCGTGGGAGGAGCCGCGCGGGGTCTCGAGGGGTGTGTGTGTGTGTGGGGCGGGGGGGGGGGGGAGGGTTATGATGCTCCATCTCTCTTTGCTCCCATACACATAGCAAGGAAGCAGGGGCACGGCGTGCGAGGTGTGGCATTCTGCATGAGGAAAGTGTGAGCTACCCAAGAGGTAGGGTGCGTAGGCCAAGGCTGCAGGTCGTGTGGGCCGAGGGTGTGAGTTTGCGGATTGAGGGCAGTAGTGTGCCTGGGAGGTCCCATGTAGTAGGGCATGCGGCGTGGTGAGAGGGGTGTGAGGCAGAGCACAGGTTTTGCGTGTGCGGGAAGAATTTTTGAGCTGGTTTGGGACCCAAATGGACTCGAAATCATGAGTATAAGGTACCATTGGAAAGCTTGTTTAACCCTATACATTTTAGTACCATGTTTGGCTCTGTTAGCACACATTTGGTCCACTGAAAAAAATTTGGTTTATGCCCTATTGGTCTCTCATTCACCCTCGTAGGCCCTAGTTTGATGCCTTCGAAGGTGCGCATCTCAAGGAGGGAGGTGCAGTGGCGGCAAAGGTTTTGGACAGGGTGCATGTGCCCCCATGTTTTTTTCCTGATATCGCGAGGTAGAGTGGTCTCTATCCTACTTCTTGGAAATGATTCTTTTGATACCTTGGATTGGAGATTTACTTTATTAAAGAGCTCGTTCATTCTTACTACGCATGTATACCACTTAAACCTCAATTTTGGTGTATAGTCGGTAGTCTAGATGCATCTAGTGCTAGATGCGCATTTCACTTGGTCAGATATGTTTTGGGTGATGCCTTTTTAAGTTTAGCTGCATTGCCAGTTGTTCGAATTATCTTAGCATGCCGCTGTTAGCAACTAAACTAGGGAGTATTTGTGAACCCTAAGAAGAATTTAGAGTTCTACTGTGAATATGAAGTTGATCTTCGTAATACTTGAATCAAATAGAGATCAAGTAGGGACTCACATAAACCTTAGGGTAAACTAGATATGGGCGTATGAGAAGCATATTAACTGAAAATATTAAATGGTGAAAAATACGAATGTGGGGTCGATATAGGACGTGTTGAGTTTCGATATGGGGACGAGCTATCTCTCGAGTATATGTGTACCGAGGAGAGTTGATTGCTCCGTTGTGTGAGAAGAGAGTTGACCTACCTGGGTAGGGACCTGGGATAGGAATGGCCTTCCCGTACTGACTCCTGTGGGGCCCACGTGGGCGACCGGGATAGTCGGGCGAGGGTACACAGACTCGTGAGGGGTACGACCCCTATCTATTATGTATTGTATGGTTTTGTGCGTACCCATTAACGGAAATGACTGACCTCATGGCAATGCGATGTAGCCCTCTGTGCATTTATCACGTGCTCCGTAGTCACCGTTACACCACGACCATGACCTTGAGGTGGTAGACCGGATGTAAGACAAACACGGGCTACTCTCCCAGTCAGGAGAGCGCCACCTACACGCCCTGCATTATGAGAATACCGCAACAAGATCGTCCCAAATGGGAGACGTGCAATAAGAGGAAAGGTGATCTAGTCTCAGGGCTACTAGTAGGAGGAAACTAAATAAATTAACGAGAATAAATTAAATAAATGGAAACCGATCGCGACACACGTCTTGTTTACTTTTCCTACCTGTGTTTAAATACTTGCACGAATTAATTTTGTTTACTATCACTCTACTCAGCTTTTTACTAACACCTACTCTACTTGCTCCCAGGTTAGGGAACTGAGAAGCCAGCTCCACCAGCTGCAGACCGAGCTGGGCCTAGTCACGCCCAACTCTAGTTAGGTGTTTCTCTTTCTGTTGTAGCACGTTTCTATTTTTAAAACTGTTAGTTTCTGCTTTTGCTCTTTATTTGGTTTCTATGATGTGATGGCTAGGTGTGAACTCTGTTTCATTTTCTCGGCACTCTTGCAGGCCATGGTTTATCATACTGCTTTCCTGCCATTTAATTATTTTATTGCTATGATGCATGTGTGAATATTACTCTATGTTTTGGTCTATTACTTGCTAGATAGCTAGGTCTTGGGATAGTTGGTACAGTCCAGCCTGGTTCTTGCATGGATTCGGGTCAGGTCATAACACTTGGACAATATTTTGTGTGCATGTGATACATCAATAGTTGCTACTATACCTTATTTTTAGGTGCTGTGACTATTATTCCTTTGCACAATATTTTCAGGTGTATATACATCAATGGTTGAGTGTATTCTTTTTTTTGAACTTGCAAGTACTTTGGTATTGTTACACTATAGTATGATAACAAAAGATATATATGGCAGTAAGGTTACTTTAGTTTTTACTTTAGAATAGGTGTTATGTAAACTTAATTACATGTTTCTCTGTTTGTTATGTAAGTTGTGAAATTATTTAGGTGTTATGTGAACTTAGTAGGTGTTATGTAAACTTATTTAGGTGTTTCATGGATGTTATTTAAGTTTAAATTAACTCTCAGGTCTGCTACATTTCTACTTGTATTAGATTAATTTTCATTGCCATGAACAATAATAGACACATCACTTACAAATAGAGGAGTGGGCTACAGTCATGAATACAAATTTCAGGTAATTCTTTTCATTCACTAACCAATGTACATCCTTACAACTACTATACAACTAAGCATATTATAACTCCTTTCACATAGAGCATCAGTTCAGTCAATTGCTTTTGCATACATGTCACTGCAGCATTTATGTTGGTAACCCTTTCTTTCATCTCAATTAGCTCGCTAATAATTTTCATTTCTTCATCTTTCGTAACCATTTGCGAGGTTACTTCTTCCTCTTCGAGCCATTCGATTAACTTACAAGCCCTTCTGCGATAAGTCAAGAACTTCTTGTGACTACTCCAAGGTTGGCCAGACGTCTTCATAGCAACTAGAAGATTACAGAAGCATGAGACCCTTGGAGCTTGAAGAGATTAGTAGGAAGATTGAGAGTATTCCATTGTATGGATCTTCAATCACTATAATATCAAGGATTATAACTCTATCTAGTACAATAGAGTCTATTTTAGATGTCAAATACTTGTATTCATTGTATTTCCTAGGATTGTAATATTGTGTAATCAAGTAAATTGTATCTTAAATGTAAAATACAAGTATTTACCTAAGAATTTTCAATAAAGTGTCTTCTTTTTTCCCTCTTGTTGTTTCCTCACTTGATCACATATAAAAATACCCACTCAAACAAGGCCTTCAATAAGCAAAACATTGAGTTTCAACAAATTTGCCAAATCATTGAGGGCATTTTTGTAATTGACACTTTTCCAACGGTTACTCCCAATGGCTACTTTTGACAACTGACATCTGCTAAGTCTCAACAAACGTCCCTTAACTTAAGGGATCAATTCGTAACAGGACAATACTTTCCAATGACATTAATACCAATAGTCGCAACTGAGTGGCATAAAATTAATTTTGAAAGTTTATAATGACATATATGTAAAAATCCCTACATTTTATAACCCTTTAAAGTAGCTCTACAAGCTAGTTTACTGTAAGAGTTAGTTAACTAAAGTTAATTTTTTTGCAACAGAGGATAACATTTATTTGTGTTTATTTGACAATAGAGGTTAACCGTTATTTGTGTTTACTAAATATGACTTAGGAATAGAAGTTAACATGTGATATGAAAAGAGGATCTTTACTTACATATGAGGGTCAGCATAGAAGATAATGTTAAAAAAGACATGTTTGCCTGGCTGTAATAAGTAAGTTGGTATTTGTTTATTTATACTAGAATGGGGGGGACATGTTGAAAAAAATTAAATGCGAGAGGACACGAGGAGGGAGAGATAAAACAAAAGGTTTGCTTGCAGATTAGGGGATGACTTTCAAACGTAGAGATCTTGCCCCTCCATGAAGTAGGACTCAGAGACTATCATAGAAAAGAAAAAAACATCCATAATTTTAAAGGCATTGACAATAACAAAAGCTCCTTATGTTAATTTTTAATAATCATATATTCTGCTTTTTTAACATTCCAGGAAAGGCAGCTTAGGTTGCAGTTTAACTCCAAACAACATCTAAATTCTAAAATACTCAGAGATATGCTTTTCCGCGGTTTTGCTGGAAAAGGATATTCCTCCAAAAACGATTTGGACTTATAATGAAAGATACGAGCCATCGGCAAACAATAATAGAAAGATATATATTTACTAAAACTGATGTTTTGATCCGTCAAAAACTCCCGGCATCTCCGAAAGTAAGAAAAACAGCTGGATGGATTTGGTGATATAACTAAAGATGGGGGCTTTTGGGGAACTTGCAAGAATTTACTTTAATAAAACCTATGTTTTTTTGTCTCTCAAAAACTGCAAAATAGGACTGAAAATAATATATATTTTGAAATCTATATTTTCCATACGCTCAGACGCTTCTCCATCCCCGTGCGATCGCTCAAACGCTGATTCCTAATGTTGGTACCTGCAATCCCATATATATATATATATATATATATATATATATATATATATATATATATATATACATACTTTCTTCTTGCATACCAATCAAATTATAGTTATAAAGGAAGGACTGATGTGGTATTTCACTGGATGTTCCTTCCACTGAAATCACTTGGTCGTGTGCTTTTTTTTCCTGCGTATAACTCCCATAATTCGAAATTTGGACCAATTCAGAAAATTCAAATTAAAATAAGATGACTTCAGCAAATTCAAGTTAAAACAAGAACATGTTCTTTCTGCTAAAAATCCATTAGGAGTTTTCCGATAAAGATGGATAAGTGATTGAGATGCACATGGGATGAGTTTAAGTTAAAATTTGGCCCGACCCAATCCTATTAGATTTACTTGGGTTGAGTTTAGAGTTATTGAGTTGGGTTAAGTTGAGATATTTTTGTCTAACAAAAAAAAAAGTGTTGGGTTGGATTTACGATTCAACCAACCAATATATATATTTACTTATTGGATATTGATATTTACTTATTTTGAAACATATTGTGGTAAGGGTAAGAATTAAATTTTTTTCTTTTTCTCTTTTACATCAATTTTTCCTACCAAAATGAAAATTCCACATCTCCTGAATTCATCACCCTATCTTCTTCTCCGTTGTAAGGTTTTAAGTGTATCTATCAAATTTTTTATCATGCAAGTCTTTATTTTTTTTCTTTACATTTATATTATACATTTATTTTTTTCTTTGAAATTTTCTATAATTTTTACTTATTTTATTTACTTTATTATAATATATAATTTGTTTGTGAGTTGAAAGTTTTTGTTATTAAATAAAAAAGACATATGTGAAATATAAATTTTGATTAATTAATAACCTGTTAACCAAACTAATTTTATAAGTTAGGTTTAGTGGCGTAACATATTGGGTTGAATTGATAAAAATTTTAACTTATAAATCATGGATTAGATTTGGATGATGTTCTAACTTAATCTGACTCATATATACTCCTACTTATTACATTCATATAAATAGCTTCGTAAAAGAAGAAATTAGAGGGTAAAACTCACTTTATGTGATTCTTACACCTGGAATCAATTTTGCACTTAAGAGAAAATAAGAGGGGATAGATATGTTCCCTAACTTTTTAGTTTGTATATCACCATCATCCTTTGATTTTTGTATTACCCTCCATATTTCATTTAAATTTATGATCGGCATCAATAACTATAATGTCTTTTCCTCTTTTGGTCTTATCCTCACATCAGGTTCGCTCAAGTGGTTTCATCTTAACAGAAAAACCAAGATAAATTGAAATGATCACGAAATAATTTTTGTTTGAATGCAGTCTGGTGCTCAAGATTTTCGTTAGAGAATGGTAGACTCGTTTGGTTAAGTGGTAGTAACTGTGCATGGAAAAGTGTTAAAATGAGATAAGTTTGGAAAGAAAGTGGTATAAGTGGTGAAATACGTGATAGATATAATAGATGATTGATATATTATAAGTTGTATATTAATGTGATTTAAATACATAGAAAGTTGTTTATTTATTTTATATTTAGATTTTGTGTAGATGTAAGATAAAATATTGTAAGGATAAGTTAATGTGGAATAAGTAGAGAGGGATGTTTGTTTAGATGATGGAATAAGTGGTGGGATAAAATTTTTGTTGTATTGATGTGATGTTAGTAGTTATTTCTTTAAATATGTGGGTAGGGAAATATATATGTTGTAACTTATTTTGCAACACGTGTCCTTACTCAACAAAATATAATAGTGCATTTTGATTTTCAACTGATTTTTCACCTATGTAAAGTAGTTCTTCAGTTATGAAAGGTGATTTTTAATTTGGAAAGTAATTTTCCTAAACCTTAAACCAATGAAAAATCACTTTCCAGATAAAAAATCAAATTTTATATATAAAACCACTTTTCCTATAACTAAAATCCAAAATCTTAAATCCTAAATCCAAAAATACTACGTGAAAAATAACTTTATACTTTTTAAGTGAAAATCTATTTTTAATAATAAAAAATTAAAATATATCGATGTAATTTGATTTTCAATCGATGAAATATCAAAATATTTAAATTAAAAATTAAAATACATCAACATATTTTGTTGAATATGAATTGCATACTCATTAATGTTATATTTTATTATTATTTTATTAAATAATAAAATAAATTGAATTAGATGTGGTTGGTAAATTTATATTTTATAGGTAAAAATTTAATTAATAATTCTCGGTGATCACATGTCCGACGTTATCATTCATTTCCTATTTTTCCATCAACGCCTACGTCAGCGACTTGGCTTCTTTATTAAATAATAAAATAAATTGAGTTAGATATGGTAGGTAAATTTATATATTATAGGTAAAAAATTTAATCAATAATTCTCGTAAATCACAGCTCCCACGTGATCATTCATTTACTATTTATCCATCAACCCCTACGTCAGCAACCTGGTGGCTTTATTTCATAACCAGACGGAACGTAGGGATTACGTTTCGGTGCAAAAGGGTTGCGCACCCTGAAATCAATTGCACGTGAGACGTGCCCCCGGAAGTGCCTTGCAAACGGGGGGGCGGGGGACCACCAAAAATTGTAAGGTGATTTTTCTGTTGTGATGAAAAAAAAAAAAAAAAAAAAAAAAAACTATCATAAGAAAACAATTCAAATATAAAAGAATTAAAAATAAAATTCAAAAATCTTGAAATACTATAATTAAAATGTAATCACATTATCTTGATCAAGTCATTACTTTGTAATATGAGTCAAATAAGTATTAAATCAATGATATCTTTGTAATAATTTTGTAATCACGTTGTAACTTAAAATATAAATATTTATAACAATTATACCATCCAATTAGAATAAATTAAATAAAAATTATAATAACAGAAGGATTCTATCGTAACAATATGTTTTGATAATACTATTTAAAAATATCATGCAGACAATACCGTAAAATTAAAACCTATATTACAATTATGATTGAATAAAAATAACAATCAAACGTCGTGTCATATACTTATTATTTCGTCAAAGTCAGAGACCTTAGTTTAAAAGGAATAATTTATGTAATACAAAAAAAATACAACGAAACTTAAAAGTAATTGGTACAAAATGAACATTCAGGTTATATATAAAGAAGAATAGTCTCGTACATTGGGATTTGCTAATATAAATTTCAACAATTAAAGAATATCAATATTAATATTGTAATACATAATTATAGAACTTCCTAAAGTGTAACATTGTAATATATTTCGCGTCATATCACACAAAGAATTAAATAAATGTTGTAATATAAAGAATTCATTTGGATACATAATTATCGTTTACTAACTTATTACTATGTAATATATATTCTATCATTTATTAGAAGATAAAAATAAATATGGATTTCACAAAAGAGACATTGTGTAATATAAAAGATTATTATATTACTTACCATTCCATACACTGAAGGAACAAATAAAAAATAAGTAAAAGAATGAATATGGTAAATCAAATCAAGAGAATCTTAGACGTATAAAGCTATAACATTATAAGAATATATTTACATTTCTTTTATAGTAATGGAGAGAAAATATAGATGCGAAGAACCTGTGAACACAGATATTGGGAGAGCGAGTGGAATAAAGAAGGTACAAAAAAAAGACACGATAAAAGTATGTAACAACCAATCTGAAAATTACGTACAACAATAAAAATAGAATCCATGTGTAACGGAAAACTTCTTTCCAAATAAAAAAATTCATTTCTAAACAAATTACTAAAACAGCGATGGAGATTACAAAAACCAATGTAGCACCATGTAGGTGGTTTCATTAAGCATGTGGTAAATATCTACGGTGGAGAATATTTGTTCATTACATGTTTTGTGTTACGACACGATCCAGCTTTCTACAGGATCCGAGATCAGCTTGCCTCGAGTAATCCTAAGATCCATTCATCAAACGAGAAATAATCAAAAGTAGAAATTATTCTACAACCATAAATGAAATGTAACTAAGCAGAAATAAATAAGATGTAGTAATGGAAATCAAAATGAGAAGTCTCAAAAATATTACATGCTACAAGCGGAAGAGTACTATAAGATACATAGCCATCACAACTACAACAAAGTGAAATAGAACAGAAAGATAGTAGAAATAGCTAATACAAGCTAAAGGTACACACTAATACAAAAAGAGCTTTGAAACAGAAAAGTAACAACTATGGCTAGGCTCGGCTGGGCCCAGTACTCTTTACAGCAGGTGGCGCTGGCTGCTCAACACTCTGACTTGAACATGGTTATATAATCCATGGTTAGCTAACGCTGAGTAGAGTGATGGTTAAACCATTTACATGCAATTTAACATAAAGAAACAAGCAAATAACTAATAATTCATTTCCATTTATCTCAACTAGGTTTTTCAGATTTGGTTATTTTAATAAGGATCCATAACATTTCTTAATCTTCTTGTTCACTAAGGGCACTATCTTGATTACTGTATATTCCATGATGTAGGATGTACACGTGGCACTCTCCTGGTCGAGAGAACTCCCGTGATAGTCCTACACCCGGTCTACTACCACGAGGTCACGGTCACGACATAGCGGTGACTACATCATGCACGATAAACACACGGGTAGCTATCTCGTACTAGCACGCGATCAGTCGTTTCCACTAGCGGGTACACCCAAACGTATAGCACAGAACAAAACAGGGCCTTGCCCTCTTAGAATAGGGGTCTCGCCTCTCAACAGTCTACGTACCCTCTCTCGATTATTTCGGTTTGCCCAGTGTGCCTAACAAGAGTCGGTGTAGGATAGTCACTCCTAACCCCGAGCCCCATGGGGCGGTTGGCTTCCCCTTATACTAAAGTAACAAGAGTCAGAGTAGGGGGCCATTTCTAACCTTGGGTCTCAACCTAAGGGCAGATAGCTCCCCCATACACTATAGTAATAGGAATCGGTGTAGAGTGGCCATTCTTAACCCCAAGTCTCAACCCAAGGGCAGCTAGCTCCCCCTTACACTAAAGTAAAAGGAGCTCTCTTCGGTACCGCGTATACGAGAGTCAGCTCACTTTCCATGCAAAAGGGACAGTTGCTCTCCTCGGTACCGTGTACTCAAGGGCCAACTCACTTCCTTTCTACATACGATATTCTTTCGATATACGTGAGTTCCTTTCTAGTTTCCTGTAGGGTTCATTGTTACGACCCGATTCTCGAATCCCTATGAGATACGAGAATCGGACCGACTCGACTGATCCCAAGACTCAGTCGTCCAACGAGAAAGTAACCAAAAGAGCAGTAAAATAAACCACATTCATCATGTATATAACTAGCAGTAACAAAATACAGCAGTAAAGAAAAGAAATACTACAGTATACACCACCACAACAGTAAAGAAACAAACATGTATAAAAACATGAAGCTTACAATAAAAGAGTACAGAGGTAACAGAAACTACTCACTACAACAGAAAGAAGAGTATAGTGGGTACTATACAAGTAACACGACTGGGCTCTACTAGGCCCAACATCCTCTGCAGCCGCCGACTCTGGCTGCTCAACACCTGGTCCTGAAAAGGTAACAAAGGTGACACGTCAGCGAAACGCTGAGTAAAGTGGCAGCTAAAAGCTAAGAAAATAGTAAGGTGGACAGTAACTGTTATATTTTTAATTCCTTTCTTTACTTTTTCTATTTATTCAATGTTGAATTATTTCTCAGACCTTTCTCTTGATCTTGAATGTTCCTCGTGGGAACGATCTTGATTGCAATCTTTCCCGAAAAGTAGAAGTAACATGTGGTGCCCTCCTGGCCGGGAGAGTCCCCCGTGGTGGTCCTACTCTCAATCAACCACCCCAAGGTCGCTGACAGACGTAACGGTGACTATGGCATACGCAATAAACGCACGGGTAGCTACCTCGCACTGGCACGCGGTCAGTAATTTCCATTAACGGGTGTGCCCAAAGCACAGCACGGAACCAGTATAGGGCAGAGCCCTCTCAGTAACAGGGGTCCAGCCCCTCCACAGTAACCAAACAGGGGTCTTGTCCCTCCACAGTCCGCGCACCCTCGCCTGACTACCCTGGTTTGCCTAGTGGGCCAAACAAGTCGGTGTAGGAGGGCTAGCAGAACCTCGGGGCCCGTGGGGTAGTTAGTGCTCTTCCTACACTAGTAGATCTCCTCGGTACTGTGTACACGAGAGCCAAAAGTCAGTACAAAGTGGCCAGACCTAACCCCGGGTCCCTAGGGCGGCTAGCTCCACTCTGCACTAAACAGGGGGACAGTTGCTCTCCTTGGTACTCCGTACTCAAGGGCCAGCTTATTTCTCCAATTCTATTCCATTCACTTTCCAGGAGTTCTACTCCTAATTCCTTGTAGGGTTTATGCTCTTTTAACTCAGCCAATTTAGGTTTCATCGTTTCAGCTTTATATTCAGATAACCCATGTTCTCAATAGTAATTATTCATTCATAAACGGGCAGCTGTTAACCAATTACAGGTAGTTATCGTTTCCTTTCTACTTTTCCAAGACTGCAATGTATAGATATTCAATCTAGTTTTCCAGTCTTAGGATTCATGCCATACCCTAGGATCTATCATTCAATCTAATTTTCCAGTCCTAAGATTCATGCCATATCCTAGGATCTATCATTCAATCTAGTTTTTCAGTCCTTGGATTCATGCAATACCATAGGATCTATCATTCAATCTAATTTTTCAGTCCTAGGGTTCATGCAATGCCCTAAACTCTATTAATTATTTCACAAATGTATAGTTTTTGATAAATAAATTAAAGGGCCACTCTACCTGCAAAACTGGGAGTACTGGGGGCGAAATCGGCAAGCCCACGCGCCTCCGCAACCCCCAGAGCCGTAACGGAACGGTTTCCTAACACAAGGATCAAATACAAGGAGCTACTCAAAACATCATACAATTACTGTAAACAGGTAGAGGAACTAAATCTGAGAAGAACAAGATTTGAAACGTGAAAAACGGACTCCGAACGGATCCTAAACGGGTAAAAACGACAAGTCTGTCCAAAATCAGACGTCTGGAACTTCTTCCAGACGTCATAAATGATCGCTCAGGTCATACCTTGATCTGCGCGGGCCTTCAGACGTCCAGAAGCCTACTGAATCGTCTGGACTTAGTTTCCAGACGTCCGTCTGTCACTCCGGACGTCTGGAGACCCTCTCCGTCATCTGGTGCTGTGCCCAGACGTCCGATCTACGTGGGAGGGTGTGCCCTTGCGCCTTCCCGAACAAGACCTGCACGCACACGCGATCGTCCTCAACACGAAATGAGGCAGAACTCTTTGGCGGGATGGCTACATGGTCGTACACGTGAAAATTGAAGGGATTGAAAAATACCGTACCTTTCAGATGTCTGGACCTTCCTCCAGACGTCTCCTGAGTCGTCTGGACGTATGTCCAGACATCAGATTTTGGAAAATTTTCCCAGAATCAGGACCTCCTCGCCCTCCGCCCGTAGTGCACGGCCGTGCCGCGTCACGCTCGCCTGCTGTCTGAGTTGCAGTAGCTCCTCCCCATCACTACGCTTCCGCTGCGCACCCGCCGGTCGACCTTGGCTGCTCTGGCGAGCTCGCACCCTCGCGGTCGAGCTCCCTCTCCATCTCGCAACAGCCCCTCCTCCCCACACACTCGCAGCAGCCGCTGCTGCCGCTCTCACCCGCTCGCTCTCTCGCTCATAGGGGGAAGAAGAAGAAGAAGGCGGTGGAGTGAGGGTGAGGGAGAGAGAAGTGTATTTGTAAGTTGTCGAGGGGAGAGAGAGAGAAAAAGCTGTCTGCAGGGGGGAGGAAAGAGAAGAAGGAGGGCGGCGGGTTCAGTCTGCCCGCGCATGCGCGCAAACGCGAATCCGTACGCCGAAAAAATTTAACTCCAGATGTCTGAACAGACATCTGGACCAACTCTCAGACGTCTTAAACGACGTTTGATGTCGGGTCATAACAACATAACAAACTCAAAGGAAGTTTCATCCCCGAAACTTGCACTACCTAGGGTGCGGAAAAGAACGGTATATGTATAACAAACTCAAAGAGGATCGAAGCCGGTCCGAAAAGACGTACCCGCAAAAAGCTCCGGGTACCGCTCTTGCATTGCCGCCTTAGGCTCCCAGGTAGCCTCTTCAGTCCAGTATACAAGCACGCAAAAGGTCCTTAAGTGTCTGTATCGTGCGCTCAAATTGTCCGTTCGTCTGGGGGTGGTAAGCTGTACTGAACCTCAACTGCGTCCCCAGGGCCTGCTGAAACTCAGCCCAAAACTGGGGCGTAAAGCGGGTATCCTGGTCGGATACGATCTCCTGTGGAACTCCGTGTAGACATACCACGTCGTGGATATACCTCTCTGCCAACTGTGCTGGTCCCAAGGTGACTCGGATCGGCAAGAAACGTGCCGTCTTCATCAATCTGTCAACGATTACCCAGATTGCGTCGTGTCCTCGCTGGGTAACAGGTAAGCCCACCACCAAGTCCATGGTGATGCTCTCCCACTTCCACTCTGGCACTGGAAGTGGCTGTAGTGGCCCTGCAGGCCTCTGATGCTCGATTTTCACCTGCTGGCACACTAAACACTACTGCACGAATTCACCCACATCCCGCGTCATCCCCCTCCACCAAAACTCGCGTCTCAAGTCATGGCACATCTTCGTGTTTCCGAGATGTATGGTGAATCTGAAACCGTGTGCCTCAGTTAGGAGCTCTCTCAATAGCTCCTCGTCTCTGGGAACGTACAAACGTCCCCTCAGGCGCAGCACCTGGTCTGTAAAAGAGAAGTCTCCAGGGTCTCCTGATAGTACTCTGTCACATAAGGACTGCAAGTATGGGTCGGCCATCTGTACTGTGATGATGCGATCTATCAGCTCTGGCCTCGTCTGTCGTGTCACAATCACTGGCCCACAGTGCCTCCCGTAACTTTAGGGGTCGCCACCTGCCCATCTCCTCCAAAAGGCTCCAACCATGCACCTGTAAACTGGCCAAGTGTGCGGGCGCCTTCCGGCTCAAGGCGTCAGCCACCACGTTGGCCTTTCCCGGGTGGTAAGAAATGCTGCTGTCATAGTCCTTCAGGAGCTCCAACCAACGTCTCTGTCTCATGTTGAGCTCCCTCTGATCAAACAGGTATCTGAGGCTCTTGTGATCTGTGAAAATCTCGAAGGTCTCACCGTATAAGTAGTGTCTCCAGGTCTTCAGCGCGAAGACGATAGCTGCCGGCTCCAGGTCGTGGGTAGGGTAGATATGCTCATGGGGCTTCAGTTGCCGCGAAGCGTAGGCGACAACGTGACCCCTCCGCATGAGCACACCCCCTAACCCCTGCAAAGAGACGTCCGTGTACACAACGAACCCGCCACTACTGTCTGGGATGGTGAGCACGGGAGCCGAAGTCAGCCTCTACTTCAGCTCCTGAAAACACGCCTCACAGGCGTCGGTCCAAGTGAAGGGTACGTCCTTCCAGGTCAACTGTGTCATAGGACGTGCAATCTGTGAAAAGCCCTTGATAAACCACCTGTAGTAGCCCGCCAGTCCCAAGAAACTACGAATCTTAGTAACCGTACGCGGTCTCTCCCACCTGAGCACTGCCTCGACCTTGGCTGGGTCCACAGCCAAGCCATCCCCAGAGATCACATGACCTAAGAAGGTCACCTCCCTCAACCAGAACTCGCACTTGCTGTATTTGGCGTACAGCCTACGTCGTCTCAGTGTGTCCAGAACCATCCGCAAGTGCTGTCCATGTTACGTCTGATCTCGAGAATACCGTGGCACCTCGCAGCTGGTCAAACAAGTCATCGATCCTCGGCAGCGGATATCTGTTCTTGATGGTGACCCTATTCAGCTGTCGGTAGTCCACACAAAGGCATAGGGTACCATCCTTCTTCTTTACAAACAGTATTGGGGTTCCCCAGGGAGACGCGCTGGGCCTCACAAAGCCATTCTCTAAAAGATCCTGCAACTGAGACTTGAGCTCTCGTAGCTCAAGTGGTGCCATCCTGTATGGTGCTGTGGAGATGGGGCTGGTCCCTGGTACCAGTGAGATCTCAAACTCGATCTCACGCTCGAGCAGTAGTCCTGGCAACTCGTTTGAGAACACGTCGGGGTATTCTTTGACCATCGAGATACTCTGGAAGTCTGCCACAGGGCTGGGCTCTGTCACCACACAAGCTAGGAAGACCTCACACCCCTGGCTCAAAAGTCTCGTCGCCCGAAGTGCAGAAATGCACCTGAAGCCTCCGTCCACTGGCTGCCCGTGGAACTCGAAAGAAGGCAACTCCGGTATGGAGAAGACGATATTTCTCTCAAAGCAGTCCACCAAGGCGTGGTAAGCGGACAGCCAGTCCATCCCCAGAATTACGCCAAAGTCTTCCATCTGTATCATAATCAGGTCAGCGGGAAGGCTGTGTTCCCCAACACTGACCTCGCAACCTGTGTATACCTCCTCAGCTACAAACAACTGACCACTCGGACCTCTGATCACGAACGGATCCTCTAACAGCATATAATCCTGGCCCAAACTAACTGCGAAACTGGCGGCGACAAACGAGTGCGTAGCATCGGAATCGAAAAGCGTGTAAACGAATCTGCCGGAAACTGAAACCATACCTGCCACCACTGATCCCGAAGCTCTGGCATCCCTATGTGTCAGGGCATTGATACGCCCCTCAGCCCTAGGTGCGGACGAAGCAGCCACACTCTACGTCGGATGGGTAGCTGCTGGTCAGTACCCTTCCCGTGACTGTTGTCCTCCTCCTCGCGCCTGGAACCCGCGGCCTCCTGCTCGCCCTCCGGTGCTCAGCGCGGGAAGCATCTGTTGACCTCTTGCCCTAGACGGGCAGTCCCTCCTGATGTGGCCCGGCTGGCCACACTGGTAGCAGAGGGGAACCCAACTCCCGTCCTCAGTGGGTCCCTGCTGTCGGCTTGGTGGGGGTCTGGTGCTAGCTACTGGCCCCTGTCGAGGGCCTCCAAAGGCCACTGATGGCCCTACAAAACGTGATGACTCTCCTGCTGGCTGCACGTGTCTCCTCTCTCGCCAGCCCTGTGAGAAGTCTGGTTGATAGGGCCTCTTCCGCCCGCTGTCAGTATCTCGCGCGGACAGGTTGGTCTTTTCATATGTCATAGCTGCCTCCACTACCCTCGAGAACGTAGGCAGCTTCAGGGGTTTGACATACCCCCGAATCGCAGGGCGGAGCCCCTTGGTGAACCTCCAAAGGCGCTCCTCCTCAGTGGCTACTGCTATCGCTGCGAAGTGGGACAGCTCCAGAAAATGCATGCGGTACGCGCTTACAGTCATCGTCCCCTGGTAAAGAGTGTGGAACTCCCGCCTCCTCTGGTCCTGCCATGTCTGGGGAAAGTACTTCTCACAGAAGAGGGTGACGAACCGGTCCTAAGTCGGCTCGTCCCTCTCCTGTCCCCTGACCGCCCTCCACCACCTGTGTGTCGGGCTCTCCAGTTGGTACGTGGCAAAGGCCACGCGGTACTCCACCGGGGGGCGAAGGGTGTCAAAAACCTTCTCGATCTGCTCGAGCCAGTCCTCCTCCTCGGTCGGGTCCTCATCCCCCTTGAAGGAGGGGGGCTTCAGCTTCCAGAACTGCCCGAAAAGCTTGATGTGGTGCTGCAGTGGTGATGCTAGTACACCTCCAGGTAAAGTAGCCTCGTGCACAGAAGTGTCGGAGGAAGGTGGGGGCGGTGGCGGCCCATCCCCTCCCCCGAGTCCGGCGCCACGTCCGTAGCATGGTCCCACAGAGGACTCCCCCTCCGCAGCCCTAGGGAGAGGCGCTCGTGGCGGCAGGTGGAGCTCCTCTCACACGATTTCCCGTATCAGCTGGGTGAGGTCTTGGGCCTGAATGCCCGGGAACAGTGGCTGGTCCACCGAAACGTCGACCTCAACATGCCCACCCCTTCGACCTTGTCCTCGGCCGCGCCCGCGGCTCGCCTCGCTAGTCTCGCGTCGAGGCATCTCCTGCAAGGAGACGCGAAAACAGAACGGAAACGCGTCAATATGAAATGATATCTAACGGAGAAGTCTAAGAAGATATGTCAAAAGAAACGTTGTGGTAGCTACTCTAGTTACAGACACGTGAATTGGTCATTTTCCAGTCAGTTGATTCCCTTCTCGGGACGACCTTGCTCTGATACCATCTTGTTACGACACGAATCCCGAATCCCTACGAGACACGAGAATCGGACTGACTTGACTGATTCCAAGACCCAGTCGTCCAACGAGAAAGTAACCAAAAGAGCAGTAAAATAAACCATATTCACCATGTATATAACTAGTAGTAACAAAATACAGCAGTAAAGAAAAGAAATACTACAGTATACACCACCACAACAGTAAAGAAATAAACATGTACATAAACATGAAGCTTACAATAAAAGAGTACAGAGGTAACAGAAACTACTCACTACAACAGAAAGAAGAGTACAGTGGGTACTATACAAGTAACACTACTGGGCTCTACTAGGCCCAGCATCCTCTGCAGCCGCCGACTCTGGCTGCTCAACACCTGATCCTGAAAAGGTAACAAAGGTGACACGTCAACGAAACGCTGAGTAGAGTGGCAGCTAAAAGCTAAGAAAACAGTAAGGTGGACAGTAACGGTTATATTTTTAATTCCTTTCTTTACTTTTTCCATTTATTCACTATTGAATTATTTCTCAGATCTTTCTCTTGATCTTGAATGTTCCTCATGGGAACGATCTTGATTGCAGTCTTTCCCGAAAAGTAGAAGTAACACGTGGTGCTCTCCTGGCCGGGAGAGTCCCCCGTGGTGGTCCTACTCTCAGTCAACCACCCCAAGGTCGCTGACAGACGTAACGGTGACTACGGCACACGCGATAAACGCACGGGTAGCTACCCCGCACTGGCACGCGGTCAGTCGTTTCCGTTAACGGGTGCGCCCAAAGCACAGCACAGAACCAGTATAGGGAAGATCCCTCTCAGTAACAGGGCTCTAGCCCCTCCACAGTAACTAAACAGGGGTCTTGCCCCTCCACAGTCCACGCACCCTCGCCTGACTACCCTGGTTTGCCCAGTGGGCCTAACAAGTCGGTGTAGGAGCGCTAGCAGAGCCCCGGTACCCGTGGGGTAGCTAGTGCTCTTCCTACACTAGTAGCCCTCCTCGGTACTGTGTACACGAGAGCTAAAAGTCGGTACAAAGTGGCCAGACCTAACCCCAGGTCCCTGGGGCGGCTAGCTCCACTCTGCACTAAAATGGGGGACAGTTGCTCTCCTTGGTACTCCGTACTCAAGGGCCAGCCCAATTCTCCAATTCTATTCCATTCACTTTCCAGGAGTTCTACTCCTAATTTCCCGTAGTGTTCATGCTCTTTTAACTCAGCCAATTTAGGTTTCATCGTTTCAGCTTTATATTCATATAATCCATGTTCTCAACAGTAATTATTCATTCATAAACGGGCAGCTGTTAACCAATTACAGGCAGTTATCATTTCCTTTCTACTTTTCCAAGACTGCAATGTATAGATATTCAATCTATTTTTTCAGTCCTAGGATTCATGCCATACCTTAGGATCTATCATTCAATCTAGTTTTCCAGTCCTAGGATTCATGCCATACCCTAGGATCTATCATTCAATCTAGTTCCAGTCCTAGGATTCATGCAATACCCTAGGATCTATCATTCAATCTAATTTTTCAGTCCTAGGGTTTATGCAATGCCCTAGACTCTATTAATTATTTCACAAGTGTATAGTTTTTGATAAATAATTAAAGGGCCATTCTACCCGCAAAACTAGGAGTACTGGGGGCGAAATCGGCAAGCCCGCGCGCCTCCGCAACCCCCAGAGCCGTAACGGAACGGTGTCCTAGCACAAGGATCAAATACAAGGAGCTACTCAGAATAGCATATAATTACTGTAAATAGGTAGAGGAACTAAATCTCAGAAGAACGAGACTTGAAACGCGGAAAACGGACTCCGAACGAACCCTAAACGGGTCAAAAACGACAAGTCTGCCCAAAATCAGACGTTTGGAACTTCTTCCAGACGTCTTAAATGATCGCTCAGGTCATACCTTGATCTGCGCGGTCCTTCAGACGTCCAGAAGCCCGCTGAACCGTCTGGACTTAGTTTCTAGACGTCCGTCTGTCACTCCGGACGTCTGGAGACCCTCTCCGTCGTTTGGTGCTGTGCCCAGACGTCCGATCTACGTGGGAGGGTGTGCCCTTGCGCCTTCCCGAACGAGACCTGCACGCACACGCGATCCTCCTCAACACGAAATGAGGCAGAACTCCTTGGCGGGACGGCTACATGGCCATACACACAAAAATAGAAGGGATCGAAAAATATTGTACTTTTCAGACGTCTGGACCTTCCTCCAGACGTTTCCTGCGTCGTGTGGATGTATGTCCAGATGTCTGATTCTAGGAAATTTTCCCAGAATCAGGACCTCCTCGCCCTCCGCCCACAGTGCACGGCCATGCCACGTCGCGCTCGCTTGCTGTCTGAGCTGCAGTAGCTCCTCCCCAACACTACGCTTCCGCTGCGCACCACCGTCGACCCTAGTTGCTCCGGCGAGCTCCCACCCTCACGGTCGAGCTCCCTCTCCCTCTCGCAACAGCCCCTCCTCCCCACACACTCGCAGCAGTCGCTGCTGCCGCTCTCACCCGCTCGCTCTCTCGCTGACAGGGGGAAGAAGAAGAAGAAGGCGGTGGAGTGAGGGTGAGGGAGAGAGAGGTGTATTTGTAAGCTGTCGAGGGGAGAGAGAGAAAAAGCTATCTGCAGGGAGGGAGGAAAGAGAAGAAGGAGGGTGGCAGGTTCAGTCTGTGCGCGCATGCGTGTAGACGTGAACCCGTACGTCGAAAAAATTTAAATCCAGACGTCTGACTAGACGTCTGGACCAACTCCCAGTCGTCTTAAACGACGTTTGATGTCGGGTCATAACATTCATGCATTGTATTCAATTCATTTCATTTCACAACATTCACATCTTGTTGTTCACGTCTTGGTTCTTAACCATATAACAGGCAGCTCTTGATTTAATAACTGAAAGAAGCATCACATCATTTAACTATTCATTTGCTAGCATTAAGGGTTCTACATGCAGTTCAGAATAGATGGTGTAGCTCAAGTAATGTTCATTCACTCAATTCTAAACTACGGTTCGTTTCATATCCTAAAGTTCAATCAATTTATTCTAAGATAGCATGCACTTGATTAATTAAGTCATAATATTTAGAAAAATCACTCTATTGAGATACACGGGTGGAATGGGGGCTCGAATCATAGATCCTATCGTCTCCGCGGGCCCTATATACTCTACTGGCTAGAGACCTATATAATTGACCAAACCACATCAGACGATTTTAAAAGTATACGAGTGACCCAAACACATAGAGAACTCCGTACTGAAATCAACGATACTTTGTTTACGTAAAACCAACTCCGTTTGGGCCCTAAATGGGTCAAAAACATGTACTTTGACTAAAATCAGACGTTTGGTACTAGACCCAGACGTCTTAAACAACCACAAAGACTCATCTTTCTTTCCTGTGGCTTCCTCAGACGTTCGAACCCCTCCGCAGCCGTCTGAGGGAGATCTCAAACGTCTGACACTCCCTCTGGTCGTCTGGGAGTGCAGTCAAACGTTTGGTATTGTCTCTAAACGTCCTAAAGCACCTCGAAGGGCGCACCAGGAACTTTTCCAACGTCTTGTACCTACGCCTACGTGCGGGTTTAAAAACATGACATGTAAAATATGTACGTGCATGCAGGCGCATACAAAGGACATATCTCGACACTCTGTGTGCTGTTAGACGTCCAGCGTCAGCTTTGGACATCCTGAGACTCCTCTAGATGTCTGGATGGCATCCTAGACTCTGATACTATAGAAAAATGGTTCCGCAGTACGCCCTAAGAACCTTCTCCTCGCGCTTCGGCTACTGTAATCGTAGTAGTGGCGCTTCCTCGCGTAAGTTTCCTCTTGCTCAGCTTTTCCTCCCTCCTAAGCACCTCTCCTCGCATTCGCACCGCCCCTCTTCTGAGCTCCTCCAGCCGCACCTCCTCTCCCACGCTCTCCGTCTCCCTCGCCCACGCTCTCCCTCTCTCCTCCTCCGTCTCGAGCTCCCCTCCTTCCTCCCTACTCGTTGCTACAAGGGGGACGGGGAAGGAGGCGGTCGCGGGGGCAGTGGTGGTGGAGTGAAGGTGGAGTTGGTGGTGGTGGTGTGGAGATGGAGAGGGTGGAGGGGTTGGGGTTTTAAAGAGAGGGTGTGTGCATGTTGTGTGGGGAGAGAGAGAGGGACAAATTGTGAAATCTCCTCCTTTCCTTGCAAAACCCACAACTTTAAACCAAGGGAGTTTAAAATTATACTTACACCCCTACCTTTCCGGAAAATCTTGAACGACCCTTAGGAGGGTCATTTCATTTTGTGAGCATATTGCTCACTGGATACATATCCTATATATATCATTAAATTTTCGATAAGATGTATATATCCTCATGTTTTTGATATTTTTATATATATCCCTATAAATTTACTCCGTTAAGGCCGTATGCCCTTGTTACGTTAAACCTAACCGAAAACGTCAAAAAAAAAAGAAGGAAAATTTATATTTTTATCCCAAAATATATCTCTTCCCTATTTTTCCTCCTAAACCCTCACGCCTCCTCCTCTTGCTCCTTACTACAAGCTCAAAATTTGCTACCCACGTGGAGCACCGTCACTGGAAGGGGAGGTCGCTGGCTCCGGCATGGAGCACCTCCTCCTCCTCCTCCTCCACACGACGACCTGCCCCTTTCCGGCTGTCGTGTGTAATGTATCCCCCGCGTATAACACCCACCCGCCTCTTGCTTGTCTCAACGAAACCCTCTACCTCCACTTCGAGCACTTAGCCCACATCCGCTTCGAATGCCCAACCTGCAACAGCATTAACTGCAGCAATGAATAACAAGGGCGAGGGTTTGACCCACCGACATGCAATGGAACTCGCCGATCTCAAACTCTCCTCTCACGACCAGGTCGGTAGATCCGTTCTCGCTTCCTCGCTTTCCTCTCGATCGACTTCGATGTATTGCGAAGTGGGTCTCTGTTGGTGTCTCATCTGTGGCTTTGATCAAACAGAACAATCCAAGCGGGAGGGAGGACGTCAAGGCCACCTGGAAGTGTTTGTTGGGTCTCTCGTTGTTTGGATGACTTGGCTAAAAGCATTAGCTACCCTTTATGGGATGCAATAGAGAAGACTAGTTAGTGGACGATGGGTGGACAACTGCCCATGCTCTTAGTACTTTTGTAGAGTTTCTGGATTTATGCACTTTCGCAATTTGCACTTCCACTTTCACTTTTAGTGGGTGTTCTTGATATTCCGTGTTTCACACGACTGTCAGGAAGGGGCAGGGGGTTGGCACGGAGGAGGAGGTGCTCCACGACGCTGGTGACCTCCCCTTCCGGTGACGGTGCTCCATGTGGGTAGCAAATTTCAAGATTGCAATAAGGGGAAGGAGGAGGTGTGAGGGTTTAACGGAAAAAATAGTGGAAAGATGTATTTGAAGATGAAAATATAAAATTTCTTCTTTTTTAATATTTTTAGACATTTTTGATTACGTTTAATGGAGTAGGGACGTATGATCTTAAATAATAAATTTATATATATATATATATATATATATATATATATATATATATATATATATATATATAAACTGATAAAGAAAAAAAAAACCGTCTGAAAGCGGCAGATGATGGGTGGGGGCTCCACAAAGAAGGGATCCGTGGGCCCAACAAAAATGAGCTCACAGAGATCATGTGGGCCCCGTAGTCATACATTTCCATACGCAATTGACCTCAATTTTCTTTCTTCTCGACGTTCGTCTGCATAATAATAATAAAAAAATATCACGGCTTTATTATGTCCTCGCCTAAACTCTATTAGATTAAACAGGAGGAGAGTACACGTTGCCCTTTTTTATTTTTAAGTAATAATGTGTGCTTAATTCGCCAACGTGCACAGGTTTCTACAACGAGAACAGAAGTACCTTCCTGTGTTCCCGTGCCAGTGGGATGCGGTTGTCCACTCATCGCGATGTTCTTTTTTTAAAAAATTATATTCATTAAAGGGAAGAACCCAGACGGACGCGATGTTAGAGATCACCGCCTCACCCTTATCCAAAACTGCCTATTTTCTTGAATTGGATCATACCTCTGAAACGATGGAGCCTTCTAGACTAAAAAATAATCAAAAGCAAAAAAAACAAATAAAGCGGAGTGCAGAATGCGAAATTCGAGTTGTGGAATTGATTTTTAAAATGGATCACTGAGATAGAATCGATAGTTTAGGCGGCGGGAGCGAAGTCAAAAGAAATTATATTCATAAAAAAAAGTCAGATGGCTAGAGGACGGAACATGAATTAATTAACTAAATTTAAAGGGTGCAGTGTATAGCTCCGTAGAAATTAAAAAATTAGGAGAGCAATTGCCCCTGTCTTTGAAGTGTTCAACAACCAGATTGGATTAGATTTTAATAAATCCATGATCTAAAATATTCTTTTTAGATGGAAAGTTTTGAAATCCAATCAAATTCATTTCAAAGTCTAATCAAATACATAATCCAAAATTTTCTTTTTAGATTGCGATGATCACGACCTTTAAGGGGAGGTGGCTGCAGCGCATGACAAGCATCTTCCATATGCAGTGCCTCTACCATCTTTGCAGCTTCAAGTGCCTGCGCATCCTATTGTACGATTGGTTCTTGCACTGGCTCTAGTGTCAATCCTTGTCCACACCCCCTTCCTTGTACCTATCCTCAACCCTCACCTTGACCTTACCCCGTCCTCATACTCAATTTTGTCCTTGGTCTTGGGGGACATTAACGTCATCTTGACCCCCATCTATTGGTTGGACCTAAAAAAAACTAAACTTTGTTACCACTTTTGTTCATTTATGAATTTGGGCATTTTTTTTTTTTGTAAGCTCAGGAAACTCTGAAACTTTGGTCAGATGGTTGTTTTCTCAAATATATAGGTCTATTGCAAGATCTACATAGTAGTAAACTGCAAGCATTATTCAAAGTATGATGATTAAATTTTTAAAGTGTTTTTCACAATTACAAAATGAGTACTCCCATTGCAATCCATCAAAGCGTCAAATCTCCCTGCAAGCCTCCATATGATTTGGAGGTATCATAACATGTAGTGTGGTGTGGTTGCTATCTTGTGATCAATGAGGTCTATTTGTATCACGCATCCAAGCCAAGCTCTCTGATGCTAAATATGTAGTGCATAATATATTGACTAGTCAATGTCAAAATTTCCCCTCATATCAATATCATGCAGCTTCACACTTGTGTTGCACTCAATTATGATGCCCTGATGCCCACCAAGCTGATGAAGGACGCAATCAGGAAATTAATGTTCCGTCATATGAAAGTAGATCAGTGGAACCCCAACATGTCATATGTCTTGATCTGCTTTACAGTATGTAGGCATGCCTTGTAGTATCTTCTAAATATACTGCCTCCACACGACCTGAATTTTTAAGCATAATGTATTAGTTTAAAGGATTTTAATGAGGGAAGTATGATATACTAGATTGGGTGTCCTCAACGCGAGGAGGTTGAGCGGGTGGTGGCTAATGCGTGGAGGAGGGGGCACTGATGCTGGATGTCAAGGAGAGGAGTAATAGGGGGCTTGACACAAGGGGTGGGAGATAGAATATCGGTGGGCGGGGGGGGGGGGGGGGGGGAGGGCTCGAGAATATTATATATGGTTATGAAACTTGTTTTTAGTGAAGATGAAGGTGGTGTGAAAGTCATATGTATTAGAGATGAGTTTGATATCACACTCTTAAACAAACTTGTCTTTAGTTGAGATGGGTTTTGTTCTTTTTATTTTCAAATTATATCTAGAAAAACTTGTCTCTTGTAGAGATGAATTTTTAAATGATAATTACAACAAAAAATCTCCATTAAGATAATTAAAAATTATTAATCTCTAATTATCTTAGGGGAGTGCTCAAGAATATATGATTACAAAACTTTTATTTACTAAAGTCGAATTCTCTAACCATTAAATTTTAAAAGAAAAAGTGCTGTGAAAGTCATTCGTACGTGTTACAACCCGATTCCCGAATCCCTACAGGACACGAGAATCGGATCGACTCGACTGATCCCAAGACCCAGTCGTCCAATGAGAAAGTAACCAAAAAGTAGTAAAATAAGCCACATTCACCAAGCAAGTAACTAACAGTAACAAAAGTATAGCAGTAAAGAAAAGAATTACAGTACATACCACAACAACAGTAGAGAGTTAAAAACAGGTACAGAAATATGAAGTTTACAAAAAAAGAGTACAAGGTGAAACAGAAATACTCATTACTACAGAAAAACGGTACAACAAAAGTACAACTACTGGACTCTACTAGGCCCAGCACCCTCCGCAGCCGAAGACTTCGGCTGCTCAACACCTGCTCCTGAAAAAGGTGACAAATATGACACGTCAGCGAAACGCTGAGTGGAGTGGCAACCAGTTAGCTAAGAAAAACAGTAAAGGTGGACAAGTAGCTGTTGTTTTCAATTTCCTTCTTTATTTCTCTATTTACTCTTTCTTGAATTATTTCTCAAGTCTTTTTCTTGATCTCGAATGTTCCTTGTGGGAACAATCTTAATTGCAGTCTTTTATGAAAAGTAGAAGTAGCACGTGGTGATCTCCTGGCTGGGAGAGTCCCCCGTGGTGGTCCTACCCTTAGTTAACCACCCCAAGGTCGCTGACAGACGTAACGGTGACTACGGCATGCGCGATAAACGCACGGGTAGCTACCCCGCATTGGCACGCGGTCAGTCGTTTCCATTAATGGGTGCGCCCAAAGCACAGCACGGAACTAGTATAGGGCAGATCCCTCCCAGTAACAAGGGCCCAGCCCCTCCACAGTAACCAAACAGGGGTCTTGCCCCTCCACAGTCCGCGCACCCTCGCATGACTACCCTGGTTTGCCTAGTGGGCCTAACAAGTCGGTGTAGGACGGCTAGCTGAATCCCGGGGCCCGTGGGGTGGCTAGCTCTCTCCCTACACTAGTAGCTCTCCCCGCTACTGTGTACGTGAGGGCCAAAAGTCAGTACAAAGTGGCCAGACCTAACCCGGGTCCCTAAGGCGGCTAGCTCTACTCTGCACTAAACAGGGGGACAGTCGCTTTCCTTGGTACTCCGTACTCAAGGGCCAGCTCACTTCCCCATCCACTTTCCCAGTTCCATTCTATTTATTTTCCAGGAGCTCTACTTCTAATTCCCTGTAGGGTTCATGCCCATAATTCTTAGGCTAAGCCATACTAGGTTTCATCATTTCAGTTTTATTCGTATATAGCCCGCGTTCCCAACATTTAGCATCCATTTATATACAAGAAACTCGAATTTAGTTTCCAAACAATAGGAATTACATGTAGCAATTACTAGCAATAGTACTCTACATTTCACAGGCAGCTGTTATCCAATTACAGGCAATTATCATTATTCTATCTACTCATCCAAGACTGCAATCTAGGCATTCAAGACATTCGTTTCAGTGTTTCTGTTCTTAGGGTTCAAGCCATACCATAGGATCTATTATTCAATCTAGTTTTCAGGTCTTAGGATTCATGCCACACCCTAGGATCTATCATTCAATTTAGTTTTCAGGTCCTAGGATTCATGCCATACCCTAGGATCTATCGTTCAATCTAGTTTTCAGGTCCTAGGATTCATGCCATACCCTAGGATCTATCATTTATTTCAGAGATGCATTAATGTTTGTAATTAACTAAGGGGAGCCACTCTACCTGCAAAATCGGGAGTAATGGGGGCGTGATCGGCAGGTCCACGTGCCTCCACAACCCCCAAAGTCGCAACAGAACGAGATCCTAACATAAGGATCAATCACAAGGAACCACTCAGAATATGATACAAGTATTTCAAACAAGTAGAGGAACTAATTATGAGAAAAATGAAATTTTAAACGCAGAAATCGGACCTTGAACGGACCATAAACATGTCAAAAATGATAATTCTGACTTAAAGCTGACGTCTGGAACATCTTCCAGACGTCTTAAAAAGTGGTCCAAGTCATACCTCACTCTGTGTTGCTTCTCAGATGTCCAGGGATACTGCTAGATCGTTTAGACCCAGTTCCAGACGTTCGACCACCTCTCCGGACGTCTAGAGATGCTTTCCGCCGTCTGGTGCCATGCCCAGACATCTGAACTGCATGGGAGGACGTGTCCCTACGCCTTCCCAAAATGAATCTGCACGCGCGACGAAAACCTCCTCAACACGACATGTCTCAGAACTTCGGCGGAATGGCCTGCATAGCCGTATCCACAAAGGAGGCAGAGGAGGAAATATGTACCTCTTAGTTGTCTGGAGCTCTCTCCAGACGTCGCCCGTGTCATCTGGATGTAGGTCCAGACGTCTGATTCTAAGAAAAATTCCCAGAATTAGAACCTCCTCGTCCTCTTCTCGTTGCACGCGAGCTCGCCACGCAGCCGCTCGTCCACTGCTCGAGTTGCACAGCACCAGGGGAGATCCCCCCAGCACGACGCTCCTTCGCGTTCACGCTGGCCGGCCTCGAGCTGGTCCGGCGGGCTCTCTCTCTTTCTCGAGCGCTCTCCCTCTTCTTCCCTCTCGCTACACCTCTCCTCTCTGCGTAGCACCCGGCAGCAGCTGCTGCCCTCGCTCTAGCTCTCACGCTCACGCTGAAGGAAGGAGGAGACGGTGGGGTGGTGAACGAGGGAGAGGGGAGGGGGTATTTGAAGGTGTGGGGGAGGGCGTATGCAGGTCAGTGAGGGGAGAGAGAAAAAGAAGAGGCGACTGGTTTCAGTCTGCGCGTGGCACGCGCACAGACTCGCGATTGTACATACGCCAAAACTTATTTCCAGACGTCTGGGAAGGCGTCCAGACGTCTGGACCAACTCCCAGATGTCTTAAAGTGTGTTTGATGTCTCTGGTCTTAACAACATAACAAACTCAAAGGAAGTTTCGTCCCCGAAACTTGCGCTAACTAGGGTGCGGAAAAGAACAATATACGCATAACAAACTCAAAGAGGACCGAAGCCGGTCCGAAAAGACATACCCTCGAAGAGCTCCGGGTACTGCTCCCGCATCACCGCCTCAGGCTCCCAGGTAGCTTCCTCGTACCGCTGGCTCCTCCACAAGACCTTCACCAGGAGTAGTTGCTTCTGCCTCAGACTCCGGACGGCTCTGTCGAGAATCTGCACTGGCCGCTCGGGGTAGGTCAGGTCGTCATCCACCTCGACGCTCTCGTGGATCAAGACATGACTGGGATTGGCAACGTACTTCCTGAGGTTGGACACGTGAAACACGTCATGCACACCAGAAAGCTGGGGAGGAAGGGCAAGCCTGTAAGCAACGGGTCCAACCCGCTTCAGGACCTCAAAGGATCCCACGAACCTTGGCGTGAGCTTCCCTCTCACCCAAACCGCTGTAGGCCCTTCATGGGAGAAACACGAAGGAAGACGTGG
This sequence comes from Thalassia testudinum, assembly GCA_037157565.1. NCBI lineage: Eukaryota > Viridiplantae > Streptophyta > Magnoliopsida > Alismatales > Hydrocharitaceae > Thalassia > Thalassia testudinum. The sequence goes on from JAZHRO010000059.1 coordinate 25,767,290, forward strand.
TCCCTAACCTCAAACTGCACCTCTCTGCGTTTCTGGTCTGCATAGCTCTTCTGTTTGCTCCTGACAGTGCGGAGTCGCCTGTGAATCTGCTTGATCACCTCCTGACTCTGCCGGATCAGCCTGGGGCCAACCTCCTACTTCGTCCCCACTTCAACCCAACTCAAGGGTGCTGTACACCTCCGTTAGTGCAGAGCCTCGTAGGGTGCCATGTCGATGCTCGAGTGATAACTGCTATTATATGCAAACTCCGCCAGGGGAAAGTGCTCCTCCCAAGAGCCCCTCCAGTCCAGTACATAAGCACGTAAAAGGTCCTCAAGTGTCTGTATCGTGCGCTCAGACTATCCGTTCATCTGGGGGTGGTATGCTGTACTGAACCTCAACTGCGTCCCCAGGGCTTGCTGAAACTCAGCCTAAAATTGGGACGTAAAACGGGTATCCCGGTCGGATACGATCTCCCGCGGAACTCCGTGTAGATGTACCACGTTGTGGATATACCTCTCTGCCAACTGTGCTAGTCCCAAGGTGACTCGGATCGACAAGAAACGTGGCGTCTTCGTCAATCTGTCATCGATCACCCAGATTGCGTCGTGTCCTCACTGGGTAACGGGTAAGCCCACCACCAAGTCCATGGTGATGCTCTCCCACTTCCACTTTGGCACTGAAAGTGGCTGCAATGGCCCTGCAAGCCTCTGATGCTCGGCCTTCACCTGCTGGTACACAAAACAATGCTGTACGAATTCACCTACATCCCGCTTCATTCCCCTCCACCAAAAGTCGCATCTCAAATCATGGAACATCTTTGTATTTTCGGAATGTGTGGTGAACCTAGAACAGTGTGCCTTTGTCAGGAGCTCTCTCAACAGCTCCTCGTCCCTGGGAACGCGTAGACGTCCCCTCATACGCAGTACCTGGTTTGTAAAAGAGAAGTCCCCAAGGTCTCCTGACAGCAGTCTGTCACGCAATGACTGTAAGTACGGGTCGGCCATTTGTCCAGTGATGATGCGATCTATCAGCTCTGGCCTCGCCTGTCGTGTCACAGTCATTGCCCCACAGTACCCCCGTAGCTCTAGGGGTCGCCAACTACCCATCTCCTTCATGAGGCTCTAACTCTGCGCCTGTAAACTGGCCAAGTGGGTGAGCACCTTCCGGCTCAAGGCGTCAGCCACCACGTTGGCCCTTGCCGGGTGGTAGGAAATACTGCAGTCATAGTCCTTCAGGAGCTCCAACCAATGTTTCTGTCTCATGTTGAGCTCCTTCTGATCGAATAAGTATCGGAGGCTCTTATGATCTGTGAAAATCTCAAAGGTCTCACCGTACAAGTAGTGCCTCCAAGTCTTCAGCGCGAAGACGACAGCTACCAGCTCCAGGTCATTGGTAGGGTAGCTATGCTCATGGGGTTTCAGTTGCCGCGAAGTGTAAGCGACAACGTAACCCCTCTGCATGAGCACACCCCCTATCCCCTGCAAAGAGGTGTCCGTGTACACAACGAACCCGCCACTACTGTCTGGGATGGTGAGCACGGGAGCCGAAGTCAGCCTCTCCTTCAGCTCTTGAAAACATGCCTCACAAGCGTCTGTCCAAGTAAAGTGTACGTCCTTCCGGGTCAGCTGTCATAGGACGTGCAATCCGCGAGAAGCCCGTGATAAACCACCTGTAGTAGCCTGCCAGTCCCAAGAAACTACGGATCTCAGTAACAGTACGCGGTCTCTCCCACCTGAGCATTGCCTCAACCTTGGCTGGGTCCACAGCCAAGCCATCCCCGGAGATCACATGACCCAAGAAGGTCACCTCCCTCAACCAGAACTCGCACTTGCTGTATTTGGCGTACAGCCTACGTTGTCTCAGTGTGTCCAAAATCATCCGCAAGTGCTGTCCATGCTGCGCCTGATCTCGAGAATAGATGAGCACATCATCAATAAATACCACCACGAACTGGTCCAAGTATGGTCTGAACACCTGGTTCATCAAATCCATGAAGGCAGCGGGGGCATTGGTCAGCCCAAACGGCATGACCAAAAACTTGTAGTGTCCGTACCGGATGCGGAAAGTTGTCTTGGAGACGTCTGCCTCTTTGATCCTCAACTAATGGTATCCAGACCTCAAGTTTATCTTGGAGAATACCGTGGCACCTCGCAGCTGGTCAAACAAGTCATCAATCCTCGATAGTGGATACTTGTTTTTGATTGTAACCCTATTCAGCTGTCTGTAGTCCACACAAAAGCGTAGGGTACCATCCTTCTTCTTTACGAACAATATCGGGGCTCCCCATGGAGATGCACTGGGCCTCACAAAGCCCTTCTCTAGATGATCTTTCACCTGAGACTTGAGCTTTCACAGCTCAATTGGTGCCATCCTGTACGGTGCTGTGGAGATGGGGCTGGTCCCCGGTACTAGTGAGATCTCAAACTCGATCTCGCGCTCGAGCGGTAGTCCTGGCAGCTCATCTGGGAACACGTCGGGGTACTCTCTGACCACTGGGATACTCTAAAAGTCTGCCACAGGGCTGGGCTCTGCCACCACAAAAGGTAGGAAGCCCTCACACCCCTGGCTCAAAAGTCTCACCTCCCGAAGTGCAGAAATGCACCTGAAACCTCCATCCACTGGCTGCCCGTGGAACTCGAAAGAAGGCCACTCCAGGATGGAGAAGACGATCTTCCTCTCAAAGCAGTCCACCAAGGCGTGGTAAGCGGACAGCCAATCCATCCCCAGAATTACGCTAAAGCCCTCCATCTGTATCATAATCAGGTTAGTGGGAAGGCTGTGTCCCCCAACACTGACCCCACAACCTGTGTACACCTCATTAGCTACAAACAGCTAACCACTCGGACCTCTGATCACGAACGGATCCTCTAACAACATATAGTCCTGCCCCAAACTAACAGCAAAACTGGCAGCAACAAACGAGTGCGTAGCGCCGGAATCGAAAAGCGTGTAAACAAGTCTGCTGGAAACTGAAACCATACCTGCCACCACTAATCCTGAAGCTCTGGCATCCCTGTGTGTCAGGGCGTTGATACGCCCCTCGGCCCTAGGTGCGGACGAAGCAACCACACTCTGAGTTGGACGGGTAGCCGTCGGCCGGTACCCTCCCCGCGACTGCTGTCCTCCTCCTCACGCCTGGAAACCGCAGCCTCCTACTCGCCCTCCAGTGCTCGGCGCGGGAAGCATCTGCTGACCTCCAGCCTTAGACAGGCAGTCCCTCCTGATGTGGCCTGGCTGGCTACACTGGTAACAAAGGGGGACTCGACTCCCACCCTTAGTGGGTCCCTACTGACGGTTGGGTGGGGGTCCGGTGCTAGCAGCTGACCCCTGTCGGGGGCCCCCAAATGCCACTGATGGCCTCGCAAAGAGTGACGGCTCTCCCGTGGGCGCCACGTGCCTCCTCTCTTGTCGGCCCTGTGAGAAGTCTGGCTGATAAGGCCTCTTCCGCCCGCTGTCAGTGTCGCGTGCGGGCGAGTTGGTGTCTTCATACATCATAGCTGCCTCCACCACCCTCGAGAATGTAGGTAGCTTCAGGGGTTTGACATACCCCCGAATAGCAGGCCGGAGCTGCTCGGTGAAACTCCAAAGGCGCTCCTCCTCGGTAGCCACGGCTGTAGCTGCGAAACGAGATAGCTCTAGGAAACGCGTGCGGTACGCGCTCACGGTCATCGTCCCCTTGCAGAGAGTGTGGAACTCCCACCTCCTCTGGTCCTGCCACGTTTGGGGGAAGTACTGCTTGCAGAAGAGGGTAACGAACTGGTCCCAAGTCGGCTCGTCCCTCTCCTGACCCCTGGCCGCCCTCCACCACCTGGGTGCTGCGCTCTCCAGCTGGTACATGGCAAAGGCCACGCGGCACTCCACAGGGGGGCGAAGGGTGTCAAATACCTTCTCTATCTGCTCGAGCCAGTCCTCCGCCTCGGTCAGGTCCTCATCCCCTTGAAAGAGGGGGGCTTCAACTTCCGGAACTGTCCGAAAAGCTCATAGTGGCGCTGAAGTGGAGAAGCTTGTACGCCTCTAGGTAAAGAAGCCTTGTGCTCGGAAGTGCCGGAGGAAGGTGGGGGTGGTGGAGGCCTACCCTCACCCCCGTGTCCAGCGCCGTGTCCGTCTTGTGGTCCCACAGAGGACTCCCCCTTCGCAGCCCCAGGGAGAGGCGCTCGTGGCGGCGGGTGAAGCTCCTCTCGCACGATGTCCCGTATCAGCTGGGCGAGGTCCTGGGCCCGAATGCCCGGGAGAAGTGGCTGGTCCACTGAGGCGTCGGGCTCAACACGTCCGCCCCTCCGACCACATCCTTGGCCGCATCCGCGGCCCGCCTCGCTACCTCCTCGTCGAGGCATCTCCTGTAAGGAGGTGCATACACGGAACAGAAAAGATGTCAATACTAATCGATATTCAACGAAGAAACCTTAAAACAGATGTCAAAAGGTACGTTATGGTGGCTACTCTAGTTACAAGCACGTGAATTGGTTATTTTCCAGCCAGTTGGTACACTTCTCTGGACGACCTTACTCTGATACTATCTTGTTATGACCCGATTCCCGAATCCCTACATGACACGAGAATCGGACCGACTCGACTGATCCCAAGTCCCAGTCGTCCAACGAGAAAGTAACCAAAAAGTAGTAAAATAGACCACATTCACTATGAAGTAACTAACAGTAACAAAAGTACAGTAGTAAAGAAAAGAACTACTACGGTACATACCACTACAACAGTAGAGAATTAAAAATATGTACAGAAATATGAAGTTTACAATAAAATAGTACAAGGTGAAACAAAAATACTCACTAATACAGAAAAATGATACAACAAAAGTACAACTACTGAGCTCTACTAGGCCCAGCACCCTCCGCAGTCATAGACTTTGGCCGCTCAACACCTGGTCCTGAAAAAGGTGACAAATATGACACGTTAGCGAAACGCTGAGTAGAGTGGCAACCAGCTAGCTAAGAAAAATAGTAAAGGTGGACAAGTAGCTGTTGTTTTTAATTTCTTTCTTTATTTCTCTATTTACTCCTTCTTGAATTATTTCTCAGGTCTTTCTCTTAATCTCAAATGTTCCTCGTGGGAACGATCTTGATTGCAGTCTTTTCCGAAAAGTAGAAGTAGCACGTGGTGCTCTCCTGGCCGGGAGAGTCCCCCGTGGTGGTCCTACCCTTAGTCAACCACCCCAAGGTCGCTGACAGACGTAACGGTGACTACAGCACGCGCGATAAACACATGGGTAGCTACCCCGCACTAGCACGCGGTCAGTCGTTTCCATTAACGGGTGTGCCCAAAGCACAGCACAGAGCCAGTATAGGGCAGATCCCTCTCAGTAACAAGGGTCCAGCCCCTCCACAGTCCGCGCACCCTCGCCTGTCTACCCTGGTTTGCCCAGTGGGTCTAAAAGTCGGTGTAGGACGACTAGCTGAACCCCGGGGCCCGTGGAGTGGCTAGCTCTCTCCCTACACTAGTAGCTCTCCCCGGTACTGTGTACGCGAGGGTCAAAAGTCAGTATAAAGTGGCTAGACCTAACCCCGGGTCCCTAGGGCGGCTAGCTCCGCTCTGCACTAAACAGGGGGACAGTCGCTCTCCTTGGTACTCCGTACTCAAAGGCCAGCTCACTTCCCCATCCACTTTCCCAGTTCCATTCTATTTATTTTCCAGGAGCTCTACTCTTAATTTCCCGTAGGGTTCATGCTCATAATTCTCAGGCTAAGCCATACTAGGTTTCATCATTTCAGTTTTATTCGTATATAGCTCGCGTTCCCAACATTTAACATCCATTTATATACAAGAAACTCGAATTTAGTTTCCAAACAATAGAAATTACATATAGCAATTACTAGCAACGGTACTCTACATTTCACGGGCAGCTGTTATCCAATTACATGCAATTATCATTATTCTATCTACTCATCCAAGACTGCAATCTAGGCATTCAAGACATTCGTTTCAGTGTTTCTGTTCCTAGGGTTCATGCCATACCCTAGGATCTATTATTCAATTTAGTTTTCAGGTTATAGGATTCATGCCACACCCTAGGATCTATCATTCAATCTAGTTTTCAGGTCATAGGATTCATGCCATACCCTAGAATCTATCGTTTAATCTAGTTTTCAGGTCCTAGGATTCATGCCATACCCTAGGATCTATCATTTATTTCAGAGATGCATTAATGTTTGTAATTAACTAAGGGGAGCCACTCTACCCGCAAAATCGGGAGTAATGGGGGCGTGATCGGTAGGTCCACGTGCCTCCGCAACCCCCAAAGTCGCAACAGAACGAGGTCCTAACGCAAGGATCAATCACAAGGAACCACTCAGAACAGGATACAAGTATTTCAAACAAGTAGATGAACTAATTCTGAGAAGAACAGAATTTTAAATGCGGAAATCGAACCTTGAACGGATCATAAACGGGTCAAAAACGATAATTCTGACTCAAATCAGATGTCTGGAACATCTTCCAGACGTCTTAAAAAGTGGTCCAGGTCATACCTCACTCTACGCTGCTCCTTAGACGTTCAGGGATACTGCTGGATCGTCTAGACCCAGTTCCAGACGTCCGACCACCTCTCTGGACGTCTAGAGACGCTTTCCACCATCTGGTACCGTGCCCAGACGCCTGAACTGCGTGGGAGGATGTGTCCCCGCGTCTTCCCGAAACGAACCTTCACGCGTGACGAAAACCTTCTCAACACGATACGTCTCAGAACTTCGGCGGAACAGCCTGCATGGCCGTATCCACAAAAGGAGGTAGAGGAGGAAATATGTACCTCTCAGTCGTCTGGAGCTCCCTTCAGACGTCGCCCGCGTCGTCTGGATGTAGGTCCAGACGTCTGATTCTGGGAAAAATTTCCAGAATCAGAACCTCTTCATCTTCTTCCCGCTGCGTGCGAGCTCGCCACGCAGCCGCTCGTCCGCTACTCGAGCTGCAGCAGCACCAGGGGAGATCCCCCCAGCACGACGCTCCTCCGTGCGCACACCGGCCGGCCTCAAGTAGCTCCGGCGGACTCTCTCTCTTTCTCTCGGCTCTCCCTCTTCTTCCCTCTCGCTGCACCTCTCCTCTTCGCACAGCACCCGGTAGCAGCTACTGCCCTCGCTCTCGCTCTCGCGCTCACGCTGGAGGAAGGAGGAGATGGTGGGGTGGTGAACGAGGGAGAGGGGAGGGGGTATTTGAAGGCGTGGGGGAGGGCGTCTGCAGGTCGGCGAGGGGAGAGAGAAAAAGAAGAGGCGGCGGGTTTCAGTCTGCGCACGGCACACGCGTAGTTCGCGATCGTACGTACGCCAAACTTTATTTCCAGACGTCTGACCAGACGTCTTAAAATGTATTTGATGTCTCGGATTTTAATAGTATGAGAGACAAGTTTAATACCACACTCTTAAACAAACTTGTTTTTAGTTTAGACGAATTTTATTCTTTTTATTTTCAAATTATATCTAGAGAAACTTATCTCTTGAGATTCTAAGCCATAATTACAATAAAAAATATCCATTAAAGTAATTAACAATTATTAATTTCCAATTACTTTAATCGAAAATTTTCGTCCATCGCCACCGCCAGGGATGCAATTATTCCTGTTCTCAGGGAGAGAGAGCTTCGCCATGTACATTTTCTCCGGGTGGAGGGAAGGGAGATCGTTGAAGGAGGGGATGGGGCAAAGAGGTGGAGACGGGGTTTTTCGTGGGAGGGGAGGAAAAGAAAATGTATAAATTAAAAAAAAAAAGCTCATTATTTGATCTACAAAATTTGTAAGGGTATATAAATAATGGAGATGGCTGTTTTTAGAGACACAATACTTAGGGGCATACGCATTTTTGATAATGATAATAGAGATGTATATTTAATTAACTCTAATATATGTGATATACATTAATTGGCTTCGTTCTATTCAGAAAGGAATTTTTAACAATAGAATCGATTATTGGATCGTGAAATCAATACTATAAATTCATACAATCGACAATTGAATCTAATCCTTTAGAAATTATTTTTTTCGTTCGATTCGCTTTTCAATATTTTATTTTATTTTTTTAACTGCCCTGATTAGGTGACCCTTTCTTCGTCACACGAAATTCACTCGAAGGTAATTAATATTTATTACTCTTATGTCTCATTCTTCCTGGGAGTTAGTAAGACGCATGTTAAGAAAAGCATGTTGTAACGTATTTTAACTTTTAACCTCTTCTCACTCATAAAAAGTTACCCCTCATGTGTTTCTACGTATGCAGTGGTTTTTGGTGTGTATTCATTTTTACATTAGTGGTAAAAACTTATTTTTCACTTATGAGTGAGGTGAGAAATTATTTTTTTATCGATGAAAAGATAAAATATATTGATATATTTTATTTTTTATTAATATATTTCAATTTTCTATGGATGAAAAATCATCTCCCAAGTTTGACCAATAGGTAAAGTAGAAAATTATTTTTCATTGATAAAAAAATTAAAATACATGTTGATGTATTTTTATTATCCGCTGCCTTTTAAGTTGAGAGTTATGTTTTATCGGTAGAAAATTATTTTTAATTGATATATTTAATTTTTATGATTAATTATAAAATTATTTTTAATCATTATATTTTAAATTTTAATTAATATATTTTAATTTTTTCATGTAATGATTTATCTTTTTTTTTTGAACGATGATAGGCTCTACATGCATATGCAAGATACGTATTTGTACAATTTTGACAATTTAATACTCGAGATCCCCTCACTTTGGCCCGGGGCCGTGGGCGGGGCGGTGACCATACTCACCCAGATTGGACAGCTTGCCCCCGCCCCCGAAACAGAGGCTTACGTACGTGGTTGACCATCGAACCGAAAGGGACCATAACAAGCACCCCAGAAGGAAGCCCGCCGGATGTAACGAACGGCCGTTGGACGCCCATCAATATATATATATATATATATATATATATATATATATATCCGCACACCGTTTCTCGATCTTTAATTATTCCACCATCGAACTCAAGGGCCCACCGTCGGTGCGTGCGCATCCCAAATCAACGTACAACTCTCATCCAATCGAACCACCATTCCCTCTACACAACACCACTCTTATTTCCCCAAACACACGGACCAACCCACACCACACCACCCCCTTCTAATTCTTCTCCTCCTCCTTCTTGTTCTTGTTCTTGTTCTTCTTCTTATATATACATATACCATCTCACCACTCCCCAGCTATCACCACTACCACCACCACCACACCAAGAGATTAACTAGCCGTAATCCCATAGTCCACGCGCAAGAAAGGACCGATCGATGGAGTCCGAATCCATGGCGTTCCAGTACCCCGTGGAGGAGACCAACAAGATGCAGGAGCTCTACGAGCGCTGCCGCATGGTCTTCTCCGGCTACGAGAGCCAAACGCCCGCACTTGACGAGGTCCGTTGGCTCCAGGAATTCCTCGGTAACATATATATACATATATCATCAAACTCTTCTTCTTCTTCTTCTTCTTCTTAGAGCAGCTATGTATGTACGTGTACGAGGTTGTTTAATGTTGTGGGATTATATGTGAATGCATGGTCAGAGACGATCGAGGCCGTCGATGTGGGGATCGACGGGGAAGGAGTACTGGAGGAGGAGGGAGAGAGGCGTTTGTTTCCCGGGAGGAAGGTGGAGGAGATCACCTACATACACATCCACGATTGCGGCGACTTCTCCGTACGTTTTTAATATAGCATGATTTCTTCTTCGTATTATTATTATTATTTTTGCTTTAATTAGTATGTTTTAGTTCGTGTATTTGAGTTCTTGGTGGATGGAGGGTACTAGAAAAAGCGATGATTAAATTAAGTTAAGGTGCATGGGGGGCGGGGGTGTGTTTGATTGATCATAATCGTGCATGGCGTGGGCAGATGGGGGTGTTCTGCTTCCCCGCGGGAGCAACGTTGCCGCTGCACGACCACCCGGAGATGGTGGTGCTGAGCAGAGTGCTCTACGGGTCGGTGGTGCAGAGGGCGTACGATTGGGTGCAGCCACCGGATTGCTTCAACAATGCCAAGCGTACGTGGACGCCACTTTTTCCTTTTTCCCTTTTCCCTTTTCCCTTTCTCCTTTTCTTTTTTTTTTTTCTTTTTCTAAGAAAAAGAGTTTATTTCTGTTTAATCTCTTCTTTGGAAAGGAAGTTATATATTCTAAAGTTGTTTTAATTCGCACGCGTATCCTTCTTACGTAATTTTTCATGCATAATCCTCCCAAAGTTACTGCTTTCTTACACATCTCTCATGTGATGTATATTTCTTTTGTATTTCGATTAAAGATATTTTCTTTTAATTTGAGAAAAATAAAAGTACAGCTCTTTGCTTTTACTCCCACGTTAAGAAACATGTACTTAATCAAACTATAATTCCTACCATAAGAGCAATACATGAGCAAAGATAGTCGTTCTTAAATTTTTTTAAACATAAGCTCCAGTATACTTCATCTATTTATTTCAATTTAATAATTAAATTATAAAATACTTTACATTATTATTTTAGATTCACTTGTTATATATATATTTCTCATGTATATTCATGAATAATGTTATCCTCATGATGTATAAAGTATTACTGATTTTCAAGAATTCATTAATTCAATCTTAGAACGTATTGAAATTTGAAGAACAATCGCATCAACTATACAAGGTTATAAGTACATACTTAGTTGGATTTTATCCATTAAATTTGCATAATAATTTTTATTAGATAATGTAAGTAATGATCTTATCATTTGAATATAGGTTAAGAGTATTTTGTTATCTTTTTTTTAAATACGTTGTGTTATTTTATTTATTATTTATTTATTTTACATAAAATTTCTTTACACTATTTACTTGGCCTCCTCTTGATGAATTTTTTAGTTCCACCTTGAAGTAAGCAATGGATTTTATCACTTATGATATAGCTAAACTAGGTTGAAATTGTTGAATGATTATTTCAACCTCAACAATGACCAACTTTTCTAATTTAAGATAAATTATATTTAATGATGGTGTGAATTAAGAAACATGCCTAACAATGCGTTATGCATGTCCTAACTCACCATGAAAGGGCCACAACTCATGTTAAAAAAGCATGCCCCACTCACTAAAAAAGAAAAAATACATTGGTTCACTAAGAAAGGAAACCAAAGTCATATGTGGGGTCAAATTGTATTAAAAAAAAAGCAATCGACCACATCACAGGTGGAAAAACTAAAACACATAAGTTAAAAATCAAAATAGTTGAAAATGATTTTTCATATATTGAAAATCAAAACAAATCGATTGAAAATCAAAACACGTTGTTAAAAAATGCTTATCGACTTGGAAAGTGATTTTTCAATCAAAACACATTGATTGAAAATTAAAATATACTGGTATGTTTTCATTTTCCACTAGTATATTTTGATTTTCCATTAGTAAAAAAGATATTTCACTCATAGATGAAAATCAAAATACATTGATAGAAAATAAAAACATATTAATGTGTTCTATTTTTTCATTAGTGGAAATTAATTTTCAAGTTTTTTTTACCTGAAAAATGATTTTTACCTATAAAAAATAATTTTCATTAGTGAAAAATTAAAGCACATTTTTAAAATAATCAACTAAAACCACCTACGTGAGTGAAGATCTATACATTACAAAATATATTATAATATATATTTCTTCACATTTTCAAATTTAATAATTGATATGAAACATAACGAGTAGATGCATATATGCAATAATAAAGTGTAAGAGGGATATGTGTGGCAATATTGAAATAAGGAGGGTATGTATGTATGCAGATAATGTGCAAGAGGGCTATGATGTGAAATAAGGAGCTACTTTTTTATTTTCTCTTTTCCCCCAGATCAAGAATACATTTGCGATTGATACACTAAATGAATTTATTTCAATGAGAACATATATAATAGCTGGGAAGCTGGAATATTTTGTAATTTTTTATTATATTTTTATCATTCATTGTCAGAAGGTGACACTGATATTTAAGAACCTTTCAGAAGAAATCAATATATAGAAGATAAAACGGAAATAGTATATATGTTGTACCCAAAAAGTATTTAATATCGAATTTAAATTGATCCAGACATAAATTATAATAACTTAGAAGTGGGCTTGGTGTTTGGCACGATATGTTTATTAAACTAAATTGAAATCATGGTTTGACCCCTTTAAAAATGATATGCACCGTTGGCATTGTGTGAACTATTTGCGATGTGTAAGACATACGCCTGGAATGGTGTGATCTTTTATATTAATTAATTCTTCAAGGCATGGCAAACATGAAATACTAAATTCCTCTACCTTGCAATTTATTGATAGTTTGATGCTAGAACAAGAATTCCTTGAGATCCATTCCTGGTATCGAGACTAAAATAATTAGAATCTTAAAATATCTTATTCAAGAGGGATAACTCTGTTTCTTACTGAGATGTTTTTAACCCAGTCGCATCACATGGTCTGGTTATTGGGACATTCATGTGCAAACCAAGAATTAAAATACGGATGAATGGTGAAATAAAGAAATATGAGGCTTAGAAGCAGGATGCTTAGTATACTAATTAGGCTTAGAATGATGATTCACGTAAACAACTCAAATGTTGTTCTTGAAACCATATATCTGTTCACTTTGTGGAAATGTTTTACTCAAAATCACATATCCGTTGGATTTGTGGAATTGTGGTAAAAAGGTCCCTTAAGGATTAAGGGAATTACAGCTGTTTGATCTTGATACAAAGATTTTGATATGGTACGGTAAATATTGAGGGAATCTCATCCCTTGATGTTGGCCATGTTTTTGAAAGTATCGAGTTAGAAAAGTGATGGTTCCATTGGTGGGATAAGTTACAGCGATTTGGTAGAATATTAATTTGTTGTAATGTACGTTTCTTGTCTAGGTGATCTCTCAATTGTTGAGTGCAAATACCTCAGACGCATCCTTTTGCATCTAGAAGGCTGGATTACTCTCAATTAATAATGTACCATGCATCTGTCACATGCTCACATTTTACTGCATGCATGTGTGCATCACCATGCACATTCATTGAAACGTATATATCAAAACTGCAAGAGATCACTCGGGTAACCCTATGGTCAACGATCACCCAAGACAAGACATCAAATCAAACTGAATTCCATAATTACAGCAAAGATGGGGCCAAAGACCGACCAATTGATTAAAGAGGTTGGTGTGGGTGCAGTTGGTTTGGGTCGGCTGGTGGTGCACGACCAGGTCCTCCAGAACAATTCCCCCGTCTCGGTGCTCTTCCCAACCAGCGGCGGTAACATCCACTCGTTCACCGCCCTCACCCCCTGCGCCTTCCTCGACGTCCTCGCCCCACCTTACTCCGAAGTGCAAGGCCGCCCCTCCACTTACTACTCTGAGATCGCCATTGCCAATCTCTCAGGTATATATAAACTTTACCCTATTAATATATGTCGGTGAATGTACGTCACTATTTTTATATACATGTAGCCAACGAAAGATCCACCTTCAAGGTATCATTCAACAAATATATATAATTGACTTGTTATGTGTGTCGTTAAATCTAGATTTCGTGATCCTGAAGGAGATGGACGTCCCAGAAGATTTGACAGTGAGAGGGGCTCCCTACCTTGGCTCTGAAATAGTTCTCGACGATAGCGAGTATGACAACGACGATGACGACGACGACGACATTGATGACGATAGTTAATACGAGGTCATACGCTACTGAGTGTTTCTTTAGAGAGGTTTTGTACAAAGGAGTAGGAACGGTTTTAACTTTTGGGCGAGTTTTGATTGGATGTCTAATGAGTTTTAAGGTGTAAAGATGAATGGTCTTTCAGGGAAAGAACTTGTTCTTCTTTGTTTCCCCCTCCTGACAGGGGTTTTTGGAAGGTAAAACTGGTGAGAAAGTAATGTGAGGAAATCAAGTTTATGTCCCGCATCATTGAAGTAGAATCACTTGCAGTTGTGCATGACTTCTTGTGTGCGTGTGTGTGTGTGTATATATATATGTAACTACCGTGCTTGGTGGTTCTTGAAAGGCGGCATTTTTATCTCACCAAATAGTGCAGCCAAGCCATAACAATTCTAGGATTCAACCAGGTTCACACTCTTATCCATGCTACATCTTGGGGGTACTTTAGACGTCAAGCGCACTATAATGGTTGTGTGCAGGCTTGCATACATTTTTGTATGAGTTCTACATTAATCCTTTAAGTCAATATTATTCTCCCTGTCTTATATATGGAAGATAAAGTCATACCAGAAGATGATTACTTACTGGGATACAATCATGATTTCATTCTTGATCCATTTTCATGACATTGGAATTAGCTATTTCTTCCACAAGCCACGCAATTCACAACCAATCCTGAGATCTGCACAATTCTCCAGATCTCCAAATGTGATTTCTCATAGATAGAAATCCTCAATTTTATCAAGGAATTGACTAGCCTCCTCAATTAACAATGCTGGACTTGGAAAGATATTGGGTCGGGCATGCTTCCTGTAGCAACCACAACTTCAGATCTTGTAATTAGTGATTTAAATCAAGTAGTCAGGGCTTTGAGTAAGCCAAAGCAAAAGGGAAAAAAGCAATGGAAGTGAATATGACAGAGAGATGATGAATAATGAACAAAATGATCAAGAAATTTTGCTGTAATAGCTGCTACTGGATAGTTATAGTCTGTTAATTAAAGAAAAGGCACAACCTGAATGGGTGATTCAAAATCATGTGACTAGCTAGGCACTTTTGGTAGTTATCAATGTTAGCTAGCCTGATCAACCAATGGGAATTCCTAAGGAATTGCGTGAAATCAATCTCATGAGTTGCCAACCCATCAGGTTTAAGTGGACTGTAGGGTGATAGCCTTTTAAATAGGCTCAAGAACTTATCATTGCAATATGATTTTGTGCATGAATTCATGGGATTTGTGGGGTAGCTAGCTAGCTCCTTCTATAGCAAGCTACCTATGGAGTTTCAATTATAGATTTTTAGAGATCTGTACTTATGCATGATTGCAAGGAGGAGATGCAAAGGAGATGAAAGAATTATGTAAAGATTACATCATTTCGGTGGATAATGATTATGATAAGGAACTATATGATTCTGACATTTTATTAGAATGGAAGGCATATTCAAAACTTGAAACCTTTGATTCCAAGTAAATCAATCGTAAGGTTTAAATGACCCCTTGGAGATTGAGGGAAAGCTCTACAATCTTGGATTAGCTCTTTTTTCTTGGTAGAAGGGATTTTCTCGACTTTTCCTTGTTTGACATTAAAAATTCATGATTTGATCAAATTTAAAGAGGCTTTTATCCATGGAAAAATAAGATTCGAGGTTTGGAGGGACTAGCCAATGATTTGTGATAAACAATAAGTCATTCGAGTGCCTTTAGGATGCAGGAATCCAGATGCATGAGGTGTTGCTTTAGCATAGCAAAGCTAGTTAGTATGAATTATTAGCTAGGCATGTAAGTTAAAGACTTAAGAAGACGCTATGCTAGGATAATAGCTAGCTATGCAATATAGACTTGTCAGTTAGTCGAGGTTAAATTATAAATATATTAGCTGACTGATGAGGGGAGAAAAGTACTTAGGCTTAAAACAATTTGGCTAACATGCCCAACAAGCTTGAAGAATGGGCTGGGGTTGTTTAATCCCTCCAAATAGCACGACCAATGTCTCGGTTGACCGAACTAAACAAGATTGTAGGCCCTAATCGCATGATAACGAGATTGCAATTCTCACCAGGAGCTACACATTCAACCGAACCAGTACGAGGGAGTGTTGTGCCTCTTCTCCATGATAACAAGAATTAGACGATGATGTCCTAGAAGGTGAAACGACATAGATGCAAGGAGAACCTCGGGGAGTGTAGGAGATGGTTGCGCTCCTCAGGCAAGCAAATAATTACCTGTAATAATTATGACCCAAAATTCCCTATAAAAAGGGTAGTTACCTTGATTGTACTCCCAAGAAAAAAAGGGGAGAACTTCATGGTGCATTGTTGAGGGTTAGAACCTCTCATCCAACGTACACTCTTTAGGTGGAATTGGGTTAGCAACCTTGACTCTGTTTTGTTCTTTTGGTTTGTAATTTTATCGACTGAGTTTGAGCAACTCAATCATTAACCTATGTTAATTGATGACTCAAGATTAGATTAAATTAGAGTAACGATTAGTAATGTGGCATAGTTGACAATGGGCACAAATCTTGAGGAAATCATTGTGGATCCATCTTCACGATATTGGAATTAGCTTTTTCTTTCGCAAGCCACACAATTCGCAAGCAATCCTGTGATCTACATAATTCTTCAAATCTCCAAATGTGATTCCTCCTGATATTCCAGAGATGGAAATCTTCAATTTTATCAAGGAATGACTAGCCTCCTCAATTAATGTTGGTGGACTTGGAAAGATATAAGGGCATGCTTCCTGTAACAACCACAACTTCAGATCTTGTAATTAGTGATTTAAATCAAGTAGTTAGGGCTTTGAGTGAGCCAAAGCAAAAGGGAAGAAAGCAATGGAAGTGAAT
The DNA here is from genome assembly GCA_037157565.1 of Thalassia testudinum. NCBI lineage: Eukaryota > Viridiplantae > Streptophyta > Magnoliopsida > Alismatales > Hydrocharitaceae > Thalassia > Thalassia testudinum. The sequence goes on from JAZHRO010000059.1 coordinate 25,783,768, forward strand.
ATTAAAGAGGGATGATGAATAATGAACAAAATGATCAGAAAATTTTATTTTAGGAAGTAGCATAGTTGTAGTTGATTAATTAAAAAAGGGCAGCAACTTGAATGGGTGATTCAAATCCATGTAACTGGCTAGGCACTTTTGATGGCTATCAATGTCAGCTAGCCTGATCAACCAATGGGAATTCATAAGGAATTGCACGGAATCAATCTCATGAGTCACCAACCAATCAGGTTTAAGTGGACTGTAGGGTAATAAATATAGTTGGGGTTATATTATAAATATATTAGCTGGCTAATGAGGGAAGAAAAGTTCTTAGGCTTAAAACAACTGGGCCCAACAAGCTCGAGGAATGGGTTGGGGTTGTTTAATTATTCCAGATAACACAACCAATGTCTCAATTGATCGAACTAAATGAGATTGCAATGCTCGCCAGGAGTTGCGCATTCAACTGAACTAGTACGAGGGAGTGTCGTGCCTCTTTTCCATGATAATGAGAACCTGACAATGACATCTTAGAAGGTGAAGCGACATACATGCAAGTAGAACCTCAAAGAGTATAGGAGACAATTGCACTCCCTGGTCAAGCAATAATTACTTCTAATAATTGTGATCCAAAATTCCCTATAAAAGGGCCCCATGTATATAGGAAAAGGGTAATTACCTTGATTGTACCCCCAAGAAAAAAAAAGAAGAGAACTTCATGGTACATTGTTGAGGGTCAGAACCTCTCATCAAACGTACACCCCTCAGGTGGAATTGGGTTAGCAATTTTACCTCTGTTTTAACTTTTGATTTGCAATTTTACCAACTGAGTTCGAGCAACTCGATCATTAACCTACGTTAATTGATAACTCAAGGTTTGATTAAGTTAGAGTAACAACTAATAATGTGGTATAGTTGACTATGGGCACAAATCTTGAGGCAAGGAATTCATAAGCTTGACATAGAAGCTAGTGTCTTCGAACACATGCTTAGGTAGCTGACTAATAGTAAGGCATAGTCTATGGCATAGAAAATAGTAGTCTAGATGCTATATGTAGTTGGTTACTCAAATAATGGTCACATGGACAATGATCTATTAGATAATTATTGCTAAATCTGACCATTGAATCATAACTTGTTGCAACTCCTAGGCACCAAAATGAAATGGAGAAGGGATGGAGTGGAATCTTCCATAAGCTTAACTAAGGCAGAACCTAGCACCTTTATGACATGGACGTAAGGTATTTCATGTAAAGCCCCAAATTTCAAGTTCCCGAATCATTTTGGAGTCTAGTGCATCGAATCGGATCCATTGATACTTGTTGGATATTGGTCAGGTCAAAATACCTCATAAAATATGAAACTAGTGATTTCAGTTAAACCTTGATCAAGCCTATATGGAATGGGACATGGTATTGTTAGATTTGTCTCATTTTAAGTTTTTTAACAAATTTTATTTTATGAGAATATGAGTTTTGTTGCTCAAGTTATGCGTAAGGCAAGTTAAACAAATTTGAAAATTTTCAAATAAGTATTAAACAGACTTAAAAATTTACAAATATGTATTTATTGGAATCATCTCAATGAGTACTGTACATTGGTGAATCTCAAATCTATTTTTACATACAATTTTACACGTTAAAATTCTAACATGACCTAATGGATATAGATGTGTTTATCGTAATACATCGACTTCAAAATGACTTTAAATTTAAAATCTTAGTTCTGAGATCTTTACACCTCCTAACATTACTAATAAAATACATATCTTTAGTTATATTACCGGCTAACACTACATATTCACACTTGTCTAAAAAAATTAAAATTAACATTAATATTTTAGATTACTTTATTTACAAAGTAAATTATATTTAAATATTAACTTTATTTTCACCTTAGAAAATTTAAGTTTCCTAACCCTCTACCTCAATTAACTTAAATTAAATTAAATCTTGAACGACTAACCTACCTGTAGGAAATTCAACTGGGAAGCAGATTCCTTATGATCTAAACCAAATCCAAGGAAATCTCAAAACCGAAGTATCCGACCCGTTTCCAGGCCCACCCTGACCCAACCCGACTAACCGACGCACCTCCTACCCGCACCGCCGCCGCCTCCTCCGCCTCCGCGGCCCAAACTCCGCCAATTTCAACACTAACCCTAACCCTAGCGAACCCCATCCATGGCGCGCCGCCCCACGCCGTCTCCCACCCCGGGGCGGCCGTGGTCGGAGACTGAGACCTCCCGCCTGATCTCCGCCTACTCCCACGTCTGGCACTCCCTCCGGCATGGCCACCTCAGCTCCTCGCACTGGGACCGCGTGGCCTCCCTCGCCGCCCTCCAGGGCCACCCCCACCGCACCGGCACCCAGTGCCGCCACAAGATGGAGAAGCTCCGCAAGCGCTTTCGCCAGGAGAGGAAGCTCCCCGTCCCTTCCCATTGGCCCCACTTCCGACAGATCGATCGCATGGAGCGTGGGGAAGTAGACGTAGACGTAGACGAGGAGGAAGGGGAGGAGGATTTGGTGGGGGTGGTGAGGAGGTTCGAGGAGGGGTTCCTTCGGATGGAGAAGAGGAGGGCGGAGGTGATGGTGGAGATGGAGAGGGAGTGGATGAGGATGGAGGAGAGGAGGTCCGAGATGGTCGTCCACGCCGAGAGGTGGATGATCGACAGCATCGCCAGGGCCTTCAAGAGGGTCAGCAGGAGGTCGCAACACCCGCCACAGGATGATCGATCCGTCCATCTTCCATCTGATGGTTGAGGTTTGCTTTCCTAGATATTTCATTGATTCTCTCTGATTTAGGTTTACTTGGTTTGGCGGTGGTGTTGATGGATGGTCCATATCTTGAATTCCATGATTTCGATTAATAGTTGAAGTTTGAATTCTGTTTGTACTTTTTTTTTTTTTTTGTTTACTCGAGACTCTGATGTAACAGTTGTGAGGATTCAGGGCAAAAGGAGAGGTGTTCGTGAGAGGATTTAATGATTGCCGGTTCGGGTGTGTTCTTTTATTTCTAGGGCAAGTGTTTGATGGTTGGCATGGTAATGTGGATTTGTTGGGTGAGTTGAATCTGCTGTGGATTCCTGTGGTTTGGATTGTGTTGGGATTTTATCTGTTGAAGTGGCTGGGATGGTTGCAAGAATTGGAGTGGAGGAGTGGTGATGGTTCTTCTGGTGTTGAGATGTTATTTTTAGGGGGAGATTGGTTAGTAGGGGGTGCTTGTGACATTCAACTGTCCGATAGATGGATGCACTTGGAAGTTAATACATGAGATTTGGGTTGCTGAATGTAGGGTGTCTTCTTTTGAATTGGTTGATCAATACCACGAAAAGTGACTATGATATAAGTGAAACCATGATTGATTAGTAGTATTTGCTGAAACTGCCAGTTTGTAGTGGATCTTAATTGCATTGAGTGATTAGATACGGATTGCAGTGGCTGGATTTCCATAGACATAGGTTTTTTTCTTTTGGGTTGTTTTTTCTGTTTATATCTGGAATTGTTGGTTGGGACTTGGGAGCAACTTCACCTTCCTAACACTAATCACATTTAGGCCCAAAAGATGGAGTTTCAAACTTTTTTGTGCCTTTTGCTCTTACTTATGCGCATATGATGGTTCTTATTTCTGGACTATTTTAGTGATTTATTATATCTGAAGTCTTGTCTGGGATTTGCAAAATGAAATTTATGTTTTATTACATGTTGAATTACATTGTAATCTAATTTTACTGTGGGCTTTGTGTTTCAATCCCCTGTCACTTAGATTTTGGATCTTATTGCAATTGCATCGAGTGAATCACTGGTTTGCCCCTATTCGATGATTCTTATCTTAATGGTTTCATATGTGGTACTTGAAAAGACATTTTTAACTTATTGGTATCAGGTACTTGATACGTTTTTTTCCCTCTTTGAAAATGCGCTGACATGGAGTATCCGCCTTCTTTTGCATCAGTTTTGCAAACGTAATTCAGTTTAATAGGAGTAGATAAATGTAAAGGATTTAATCTTGTGGGAACTTGGACAATTTAAAAAATCTTCTCATGTGATCTTTTTTTTTTATCTTCAAAAAAGAACTTGCAAATTCTTGGCCTTGCCAAAGTGTCTAGTTCTTGACCTGGACAAACTTATACCTCAGCCAACTTACTTCTCGAAGGCTATTATATCCAGTGATTGTCTCAGTTTGTCACTTTAAAGGTTTTTTTTTTTCTCCTTTTCTTTTCTTTGCTTTCTGAAAACCAGTTTGAAAAACAGCAGTCAGCCAAATAATCAAACCATGACTAGAGAATTTCATTTTAGCCCATTGAATTAAAAAATCTGTCAGCTAATGGTCGTAATTTTGATCTGTGGATGTTGTCTACTGTATTTTTTTGAAGGGTCCCTGTCAATCTTTTTAGATCTCTCATCATCACTTTTTCCTTGAAGACTGTTAGAAATTTCCATGGAAATTTTGTTAATAACAATTAAAAATTGTCCAGTGTTGTGACATGGTCAGCTTACGGTTGTGAACTTTTGATTATGTTGTCTAGCTGTTCTCTTCCACACACACCGGTGGCCCACAACCCCCCCTCCCCCCCAGTGGAAAGAGTCCTAAAAGGAACTCTATATAATAATACAGTTCTACAACAAAATATTTTCCAGTTATTGAAAATAATTGTGTATTTCCATGGGAATGTTGATATAATGATTAAAAATTTCCTGGCATCTTGACATAGTCACCCTCAGGTTGTGGACTTTTGATTTTGTTGTCTAACTGTTCTCTTTTCTCACTCTGAAAAAAAGTTATAAGAAAAACTTTCTATGATAGTTAAGTTCTGTCAAAAAAGCACTTTCCATTTTTTTAAAATAACTGCTGCCAAATGACAAAATATTGTATATCATGACGCCAAGTGCATACGCTCGTGCTTTGTTAGGTCTGATCACACCTGCTTTGCTGATCTGGAGACACATTTATGAACATAAGCTTCTGTGATCAGGAGCACCTGCTCTAGTAGTGTGTCAGCTTGAATTGAAACCTAAATCTGACTTAATCCAATCAATTGGGTGCCATTAAATTTTGATTGGTTGACCTAGAATGGAATTAGTTTGTCTTGATACGGTGATGCTCTTTCCAGGCAACTTTGCCCTACACTTCCTTGCAAGTGCTTGAATCAAGTATCACTTTATTCTGCTATTTGTTTTATCTGATCCAGAATTTTGCCAGGCATCATTGCACATTTCATGGCAAAGTCTAGGTGGCAAGACAAGTCGCAAGTTGGTTTTTTCACATATGAAAACCCATGATTGGTAGATAGCCCCACTTAAGCATTCTGGTCTATAAATGATTACAATGAAAATAAGAGATAATATTCACCAGTATAGAAATGACTACAGCAAACACATTGGGGGAAAAAATCTAGCAACTAATATTAGTCTGATGATGTGCTAGAGAAGCTTCATTGGACTAATGCTACCAATTTTACTTGTGGAATAAGGGTTCTGTTGGTCCTTCTTTCCGAAAAAAAAATGTTCTGTTCATTTAGCCGGCTAGTAGATTGATGTTCCTTGCCATTTCCTTTTACTATTTTCCCACAGTTAAACAATCTTGGTTGCGTTCTGAATACATCATCTCCTCGGTCTGTGAGCTTCGTGGAAGACTGTGGCTGCAATGTATACCATGTTTCTTCACCAGCATTTGCTAACGCCTATGGTGAGGAATACATAAACTCATGTTCAGAGGGTTACTTTTATGCAACTGATTGATTGTGGATGACTGTTGTTTGATGTGGACGCATCTGCATTGCATTTTTCACTTCAGTATTTTTTCTCTGAATGCTTTAGGTACAAATGGTAGATACCTCTGTTATACTGCTGGATGCTGATACTTTCTCTTTTTATTAACAATTCAGTTGTTTAAGTGATTATTATGGTATCGTTTGTCTGCAATCCAAAGAACCTGAATTTTAGCAGATAAGGCCATCTTAAGCACATCTCATTCTCGTTGTTTCTGGAACCATGGAACCTCTTTAGCAGGTAATTTTACTTGTCATGACTATGGCGAACTTCGATAGCTTGTATGTGAAATACACGATGGTGGTAATATAAAATTGAGAAAACGTTGGGAGGACCACCATAGGGCTGGGGAGTGTAACGCCTTCAAAAATAGTTTTACATTGTAAATTTATGAATGTGAGTAGCGGGATACAAGGATTGTGAATTACTACTTGATAATTTAGGTTTAAGTATTTTGGGTGATTGCTTAGGTTTATGGGATTCATATTTAAAAAGTTATAAGTTTAGTTTTTTTTTATTAGACTCGGATCTAGGCCCAGGTTATTATAAATGATATCAGAGTCAAATTTCATCTAATATGAGGAAAAGGTGTCCATTGGGGCGACCAAAGAGTGCATTATAAGGTGAAGCTGTCACTATTATTGGGAGTAAATTGATTGATTAAATCTTGTCGAGGATGTTAAGATTTTAAGTGAGTGAAGTTATAACACCTCCAAAAATAGTTTCACATCGTAAATTCATGAAAGTGAATAGTGAGATATAATGATTGAAAATTATTACTTGACAACTTAGATTTAAACATTTTAGGTGATTATTTAGGTTTATATGACTTATACTTAATAAGTTGTTAAGGTAAATTTTTCTCAATCAGATTCGAATTTAAGCTCAAGTCGTTAGGAAGCTTACCTGAACTTGGAACTGCATGCTCTTAGGAATTTTAGTGGTACGTTTGCTCTTTTTGATTTTTCCTATATTGCATCTGATTGGAAGGCGAAGGGGCAAATAATAAATGGAAGTGGATTTCATAAAGGTTAATTTTTGTTGACCTAGTTTACGGTATAGATAAGTTAATCTTGGTTAGTTAAGTTATAATAAGGATTAATCTCTATTTTTGTTTATTTTCAAATTGGAGTTAACTCGTGTTTGTTTTTATTGAATGGGAGATATAAATGAGGGTTAAGAAAGACGTTTATATGGATTTAGAGGTTGGGATCAGTTGGTAACCGACGTTTTTGTCCGTAGGATGGTACTTAAGTTAGTTGGGATAATTTTTTTTGAGTTTATTAATGTATAGTGGGAGAGGGGTAACTTCGAAGAAGGTTGCAAGAGCGGGTATAAGTTGTAAGGGTGATAAATGGATGTTAGAATGTAGGCTATCTCAATCTCTCTTTTAACAGTGGTTGGAATAACCTGAGATAAAAAAAGTAGAGTGGTTGGATGATAATTAAAAAAAATAAAAAAAAGTTATACCCTTCGTAAACTATCCCCTTGCTTCTTCTCAAAGCTGCGTACACTGTTGTCTTAAATGTCCGTTGCAACTCAATTAATCATGTGAGCTTCGTGTGCAAAAAATGGCGTGGTTGATGCGTGCAATTCTATCGATCATGTGGCCACGCCGCACACGGCACGCACCACCACCTCCCTGTGCCTGATATTGAGCTACGGCTATTCGTGGTGGTTCGGTGGAGTGCGGCGAAGGTAGAGTTGTACAAGGATATTGATGCTCACCTCCTAACACCGGTCGCCACCGTACGACGACAGCTCACCATTAGAACTATCCCTCCAAATTAAAAAAAAAAAAAGGAAGAAGAAGAAGAAGAAGAAAGGGAGAAATGGAACCTAGAAGCAGAAAAAAGACCCCCAAAAAATGAAATTAGGACCAAATGAGAAAAAAAAAAGGAATAAAAGAAAACAAATGGATACATGGCACGCTGGGAAAAATTCAAGCAAGAAAAGTTACGTATTTGTTAATATGCTCTAAAATAGATGAGCGCAGCAAATTGTTATGGGGCAGCCGATTTGCACATCATCGGCGGAATATTGTACATTGGAGATTTTTAAAAACACAACATATTTACCTTGGGAAGGATCAATTTTCTTCAAATTAGGTGAAATTTGCCTTGAGAATGAAAGATGTAGGATACGGCCAAAATACGATGTGTGTTAACTCTTCTTTTATTTGTCTGTTCTTACTGCCACCATCCATCCGCATCCACGGAACAAAGAAAGAGAGAGATAAAGAGAGAAAATGAAGATATTTCTATCTCCATGGGGGAAAACAGTTTCTTTTGAGTCAGGATCCATGTTCCATCCATGGATGACCCCTTTCAAGTGATCGTGCTTTTGTTTCTTGAGAAGTTACTTTTGTACCGTATAAATATAGCCATAAACCTAATCAATCTCGATGCATCCATCGAATTGTATTGCAAAATAATAAAATTGGTAAGCTAGTCTTATACTAATGTTCTCCATTGTGTTCGTGAACGCAAACGATAACTTGTACGTACACACTCTCTTGCCTATGCACACTCTTGTGCGAAGACACACATCGGCATGCAAAATGCAACCGTGCATACAAACAAGATGTGCACGTGGGTGATCAACTCAAAGCTTCCTGTCGCATATGCAAAGGTGAATCAATTTTGAAATTGTTAGGAAAAATGAAATTTCTATTGATAAAAGAAATTCTAGTCTCTTTCTTATTAGGGAGAGGTTTTAGAAAATTACAATGATATCCTACAAGATAATGAAATAGAGAAAATGCCCTATCTATATGCTCCATACTCCCCCTCTAGTTGGGCCATAAATATCCACAAGATTCAACTTGCTGCATAAGAAGTTTATACATTTCTTTCTTAGGACCCTGGTAAACATATCGGCCAACTGAAGCTCGAAGGAAACATATGCGATACTAATCTTCCAATTGAGGACAGCATCATGGACAAAATTCCAAAACACTTAAGGAAGAAGCGGAGAAGTAGAACAATCCGGGGAGATATACACTGGAAACACCCTTGTGTTGACCCTCACACAAAATAAAAGTAGGTAGAAAGCTACTAATCGGATAGATACACCTTTAGGCAACATCTTCTTTTCAGGTCACCTAGGGGCGTAGAAACTCGAAGTCTGTTTTAATTACTGTTGAGCGAGTCTATCACAATTTTCACACTAAGATGCTTAGCACTTAGAATTCTTTTTCGAGTTATGGGTGGGTTTGATAGTAGTAAAAAGTTATCCAGACACTCTCAACTCCAAAAATCCAAAAAAATAAGAAAAGATGAAAAAGAAAAAAAAAATATGCATATATGTGTCCTTAAATTTAAAGCGAGGACTTGAGCGGTCTATATTTTGGCAGATACCTAAGCACTGTTTAGTCTTTGTGAATTAAGATCTTAGTATAAATTTCCTCCTGTTGACAAGTAACACATGCCTGAGCAATCGATTCTTAATTCTAGCTCAAAATAACATTTAGGATAACCTTGCTAGGAACTAGCAAGGGATGAGCATGGGGGTATGATGACTTTACATCTAACGGTGATAATTCTATCAACTAGAGTCAATCTCAAGGGTATATGTGCATTAATGACGTATCGTAATGGGCTTGAGAGTATGACATGCATGTTGTGTTAAGATTGCTTGTAATTCATGTTTAATGACCATGTGTGCAACTGCGTATTAAAACAGGTCTCAGATGAGCAATCGAACCTTACGAATGGATCCGAATAGACGAATGGAGTCCAACGGACTCAAAATCACCTCAATCCGACCTCCATGGCCCCCACAACAAGTCTAGGAAGTTCTGACCGTTGATCTACTGATCAGCGACCCAAAAGCTGACACGTGGTAGCCGCCCAGCCCTCACCAACACGCCCCGCTCGTATTCATCACGGGTAGGAAGATCTCAACCGTCCGATCTTCAATTGGACGGCTGAGGGATTGCAAGAAACGCGACCTTTTCACGAGCATAGTGCGATGGTTGCACCTCCACTTCACGCGCAGAAGGCATGGGTTTGAGATGCTCACAGCACCTCATCTGCGAAGATTAAGAGCATGTCCAAATTGGATCGCTGGATCGCCATCGAGCGATCCAGATAATGCTACGCGATGTCCCCTCAAGCGTAGATGCTTCCATGTGCGCGCCAACGCTGCGTCGACCCTCGATCACACGCGCGATTGAGGCGCGATCTGAGTGCTCCTTCACGCGTGATCTGGGTCGTCGATTAGGGATCGGACGGCTTAGAGCCAGAGCACACGGATCGTGCGAAGGAAGAAGCACGTGTGCGCGTGATGGACTAATGGGAGGAGGCCTTCATCGACACTTTTGGAATGAGTTTAGCGACGTTCTGGACTTCGCTAAAGCCCTTGTCTGATTTAGAAACCCTTCATTCTCTATAAAAACCCCCACACCTACTCTATTTAGGATCATCCCTTCCTAGCTTCTCCTTAGCTCTACTTAGCACACCTTTCACACTCTCCCGTAGTTGCAAAGCCGTTGACGGAAGCCCATCCACCGCTATGATTGCCTCGCCTTTCCATTTCGCACCTCTCTACCCTAGTTTAATGCTTATGTGTTTTAAAGCTTTCCTCTAGCATTGTACTTGTGAAATGATTTTACATATACAATATATTTCCATTTGTTTCATCATATCATGTTTCATGCATGCATAAGTAATCACCATGCTATAATTTTAAGTTCTAACCCTATTCTCTCTCTCTCTCTCTCATTTTCTCACAAGCAAATAAAACGAAGATTTTTGTGACACCATAAAGCGACAAATTAATCCGATTTCACGCCTCATCGTGTTCGACACTTGGACTCACCTAATACATATCTTCATTTAAAATTGATGTCGCAAACTCATCCTATAATGACGGATTTAACTTAATGCGTTTCGATGACGTCATAGGGACCACTTCCTAGTTACTGCAACAGATAGAATAATTCTGACAGAGGTAATGCGTGCCATAAGAGCAAATGTCTCAAAGTAATCTACTCCGTATGTTTGTGTGAAGCCTTTGGCAACAAGCCTGGCTTTATACCTGTCTACTGTTCCATCAGGTCTGTACTTGATAGTGTAAACCCACTTGCAATCAACCAAGGTAGCACCCTCAGGACATTGCACTAACTCCCAAGTCTGTTGTGACTGCAGAGCCTGCATCTCCTCATCCATGGCTACTTGCCATCTTGGATCATGTATGCCTGATGAGTTGCGACTCATCATAGCTAAATAGCCGAAGTTATGTTAGAAACTAGGTTAAACAATGTCAAATTAACACATAAAAAGGGTTAAGTGTGAGAATAAGAGAAAAAGGCCTAAAACATTAATTCTATATTAAAAATGCATCATTAGGTCATTAAATAAGATATTCTATTAATAAATGTGAAATGGTGATCCAATTGTAAATTAAACACATAAATGAGCTAAAAACTTCAAATAAAAAATGTAATTAACTTCTTAAATGTTCAGTTAAGCTTATATAAAAACTTGGATCCATTTGGACATCATTAAGGCCTTGAAATTAAAGATTTACATTTAGGTCCTTAGTGCATTACATTTCATTCATTAGAAACCTCCTAGGACCTATTTGTAGATCGCAGGGACGTTTTTGTAAGCCTTAAAGGATCTCTCTGTAACCATTCATTACCACTTATGGGTCTCTCTTCAATTGTTCTACCCCTTCGCTTAGGGGCTTTCCCTGCAATTTCACCAATACACAATTCAGCCACCTGCAGCTAGCGTGACACTGTTTATGCGAAGAACAGAAGCAATCCTGGCCGTCGATTTCTCTTGATATGAAGATCTGTGGCTCGATTTGAATCGAACTTTCGCGCGATTCGGCGTGTGTGGTCACCCTTTCACCCAGATCCCATCGAATGGTCACTTTTTGATTTGGTAGCGCGTGCGCTCTCTCCTCTCATCCTCGCCGCCCATGCCCTTTGCGATTAATCTCACCATTGCGGTGAGTGTTTGCACACTGATCTCTACTTAAGCACCTCCACAGCTGTGCGTGCAAGGGATCGACCTCCTCTCCTACTCTCTTGAGGTAGGTCCTTTCGTCCTCTCCAGTTTCTTCTCCCCACATTTCCCCATTTTCACGGCCACCGGCTGTGAATTCTTCATCTTCTCCGACTCTTCTCGCCACTAAGGACCACATAGCACCTGAGGGTGACTTGAAGCTTCACTAGAGAGCTTTTCAATTCGTTGGAGATCCTCCCTCCTTGGTCACTGCATCCACCAGCTGTAGATCATCTCAACAAGTCCAATTCTTCCATTTAGACTAGGTTTAATGCTTTCTAGATTTGCTGTAGTATTACTTAGAGTAGTTAGCAGAAGAAATTAGATTTAGATTAATTCTGATCTGTGAGTGACTGTTAGGGTAAGTTAGGAGTAGATTTAGCCTAGATCCCACATTTTCACCTCCTCTGATCACTTCAGATTAGAGGAGACGAATTCCCCCATTCACTGATCATTGTTTTCTCCCCTTACACGTTTCCATTTTCATTTCTGTGTTTCCTCGTAATTAAATTCATATATCACCCCTTCATGAGACTTAATTTCAGATATGAAGGTTTTTAACCTCAGATCTGAAATTAGCGTCATAATCCACCCTGGGGGTTCTCTCATTCATCTCGCAGGTTCATAAGACCCCCCAATCTTGTTCAAAAACTCAGATGACTTGATTTTGTTTGCAAATGGTTTTAATGATCGAATCTTAGATTTGAATTCAATTTGAGCTTTATTGGATTTAATCAAGTTGTTTGAGGATTTTAATGGCTTTGATCGGGCATATGCAAGGATTCCAATGTCGTTGAGTGTGGCTTTGATTTATGGATGAGTGTGTACCCGAATTTGATTTGAATTGGTATGTTTTAATTTTCAATGAGTAGAAAGCCAAGGAAAATCAACCTTATTGATTTGAGGCTCTCTCCTTTGTATTTCTGTGCAGATTTAATTCTGTCGATTCTGAATGTTCACCTAAGGAATTGTCAATATTCCTTAAGGTTCAGGAAATTGGGATTTAGTTTGGATTTAATGGACTGATCTAGGACCTTCCTGTTGGTGCTAAAGCACCACAATCATTCATTTTGATGATTACAGAATACATGTTATTTAACATTTGCATTTAAAGTCTTAGATTTCAGGATATTTGCAAAAAGAGATGTGTTTAGACAGAGTTCGAGCTCGCATCCATGGCGGATTGGAAGAGCTTGTCAAAAGAGAAGGAGCTTCGCGAGGAGCGAAAGCGTGAAGAGAAGAATATGATAGATTCTCTTTTCATGTATTCTTCTTTAATTCTTTTGCTCTTTATTCTCTGTATCTAGATCTTTTGTTACAGAGCCTCAAAGAACCCTTAAAGTAGTCTTAGGAATACTTACATAACCCTAGGATACTTAGGTTTTTTGTAGAGAACTTAAAAATTCAAAATGGGGTTCTGTCAGCTTAATCAGACATCTAATCTGAAAATCAGACGTTTGATAGTGACTTTTAAGATGTCTGATTGTTGACTTAGACGTCCAATAACTTAAGTTGGACTTAGAAGGTTCTGTCTGATGAAATCAGACGACCAGACGTTAGTCTAGACGTATGATGGTTGTGCCAAACATTAAATTAGTGGAACGTTGGCTACCAAAGTTAATGTTGAGGGTTATGACCGTTAGGCTTATATCAGACGTCCGTAGAGGACCCCTGACGTCTGATATATGATTGTTTTTCCTCGATTGACCCAAAATCACCATTGTGAGATTTTTCAGCCGTTAACCTATCTTGGGAATCCATTCTTGCCATACAATAGGTTTCCAGACGTCCAGACCTAGTGCCAGACGTCCTGTACGTCGTCTGAGGTTATACACTAGAACCCTGTTTAGGTTTGAACCAAGTTAGGAAGGAAACCCGCCTAGAATCAAACGTCTAACTTAGTTCGCAGACATCTTAAACAAGTTTTCCAAACGTCTACTACCTGGACCAGACGTCTGATGACCCTGTCAGAATCATAATCGATTTTGATTACGGTCTGTTTTGCCTTGGGTTCAACCCAAACGGCTATGGAAGCTTTCTAAGGGCTTCCAAAGCCTTCCTACGCCCTCTATAAATAGATGAGGACCCTTGCCTCGTAAAAACACACCTTGAATAGCATTTCCACATCTTTTGTGTCCAAGTCAAATAGAAGATCTTACTCTCTATTTCGCCATTCCAAATCTAGAGAGCTTCAATCCAGTTGTGCACCCGCTCTACCTCTGCGATTACGAAAGCGACGAAGCGCCCCCACATGGTTCACGCACCTGCGTCGTCACATCGACACACTTCCACCAAAGGAAAGTTTCCTAGCTCCTATAGAAGTTAGGTTTTAATATTTGTGGCTCTATAGGATTGTTGTACCTTTATTGTTCTTTAGTTTGAGTATTCGCTTTGCAAATTCTCGTTTCCATCGAGGGACAAAATACTCCTTGTGAAGAGGAGTGGTTTTGAGGTACACTACCCTCGGGTATAAAGTAGCGTGGTTGTACTGAGGTTGAGTTGCCCTCATTTTAAGTAGTTCGTTTAGTGGATTTGATCGACTTTGTCGATCGGGAAATCCTAACCCGAGAGGGTTAGGTGGTGGTTTTTAGTCGATTTGGGTTTCCACCTAAAACTACTAGTGTACATTGTGTCTTTGTTTATTTTGTGAGATTGTTATCTTTCTATTCCGCATTTTATATGTCATGCATATCTCACCCCCTCCTGGGGGGGATTTACACTTCCTTCATGCTGTCTATGGCATTAAGAAGGTGTTATATCGGTAGTTTTGTTTCAGATGTGAAAGGAAACTATTGTTGAGAATTTTCTGATAGAGAGTTTAACATCCCAAGTGATTTCAAGGTGATTTTTCAGTCCGATCAGATTCCTGTATGCCTTTTGTTTTGTGTTTTGAATCCCATCATATTAACTTGCTGCAAGAGCAGCTACATTCCAATTGTTTTTCAGCAGCTTATTCCCTGATCAGAACAATTTGTATTCCTACTCAGACTTTTTCAAGTTTGATCTGGGATATGAATGACTAAATCAAGAGATAGGTTGTTAAATTAGAAGTCCAACCCTACTGCAAATGTCTTCTCTGATGTCTAGATTCCTACAGCAGCTCATGGAATTTTTCTTAAGATGTCTGCAGTCGCTGCTGTTGTTAGCAGCATTGCTGCTATGTGTTTAATTGCAGCTGCTGATCTGCTAGTTTCTAGCAACAGCATTGCTGCTGTTCTTGCTGCTATTCTGCTGCAGCTAATGTTGGTTTGAAATGTCTTGATAGTAGGCTTAGGTGTATTATGTTAAATGGTTGACCTGTGATGTAATGAGTAGTTTACTTTGTAACAAGCTTTCATGTATTGTTAGGGTTAAATTCAATTTGAATTGCTTGTAATCATGTTTACAAATTCTTTTGTCAGCCATGGATTGTAGTCAACTGTCCAAAACTAAAATTAATGGAAATATAAATTGAATTTCATGCTTAACTGCTTGCATCTTTTCCATTTCATGTGTTTAGCTTACTTGAGGTAGTCTACTGCCTATATATCTTTTAGAACTTGATTTAGGGTCTTAGGTTCTTTAGAAAACGCTTAAAAGACCCTAAAATGAGCTGAACTTGTAAATAAATAAAAATAATATAAAAAATCCAAAAAAATAAAATAAACCTGTCTTAGTGAAGATTAGGTAAATTTTTATATATTTGTCAAGTTTTAAGGCATTCTGAACTCTCGGCTTGGTGGAACATACCAGCCGATGGTTTAGTCTACCTTAAAACTCAATAAAAACCTTTTAACACAAAAACACTAAAAACAATCTACTCTTCTCATCTATTTCTTTCTTTCTCATCTCCTATCTCTACAAAATATATAAAAACATAAAAAGTTGAAAAAACCCTAAAAATACCTAAAAACATCTTGTATGCTATGTATATACATATAAATATAAGTTATATACTAATCTATATATGTAAATAATGTAAAATATGAATATAATTATATATAAAACTTATGTATATATTATATAATGTAACTTAAATATTTAAAATAACTTAAACTGTATATAACTTAATTATATAACTAGATATTATTTATACTAACTTATAAGTATTGTAACTTAAGTGAAATTATAAAACTCTATATATAACCGTATTTACTATTTATACTGTGTACACATATTTATATACGTATTATGTATATTAGAAACCTCGTATCATAATCTAATTATGTATATAGAATAAATACTGAATTTATTAAGTTATTAATTAAGTTATTAAGTTAAATCAAAATAAATTAGTAAATTAAGTTAAAACTGAACTAATTTATATTGTCCCTTTGTATTCATGTATTTTAAGTAAATTAAGCTAATTTAACTATATTTATAATATATTATACTATTTAAACCTAATTTATATTTAAGATAGCTTGAAATAAGCTAATTAAATGTAAATAAACCAAAATAAAATGTGTAAAATACAATAAAAATCGGTAATAAATATTTTAATGTGTACATTAACTTTGTATAAGGTCAATTAGACCATACATTAACTAATTTATACGTAATTAAGAAATAAAACCTAAAATTCAGTATATTTAAACTGGAAACTTTACCTAATTTATTTATATAATAAATGTAATTAAATTTGTAAATTAATTGTACAATTATAAAGTATTATGTAAATACTTTAATGCTCCAAAATTTATTTTTAATTTATAATAAATTATGACCCTCAAATCGAGGGCCAAAATCACTAAATCAGAACAGCCTGCTGGAATTCCAGTGCTAAAACACGCACTGGATAGTGCCACATCGGTTATACGTGAGCGCTCTGAGTGCTATTTTAGTCAATTGTGTTGTAGCCTTACTAATCGTCATTCGCTCGATGCATAACACATACCCCTTACCTGTTCCTTTGATCTGAGTCAAGCTATGGCATATGGCATTGAGATACGATGATGGTGTGCGGTATGTGGCTGGGAGTTATGCACTGTGCGAGGGCTTGATTAAGTTTGGTTCTGAGCTTAAACCAAGATTAAAAAGATAATTAAAGGAACTAAGGTGGTCATAGTAGACGTCTGGTCCCAGCCGTTAAGGGTGCTATGTATTCCTCGAAAAGGCTGCTCGCCAACCTTAAAACCCATTTTTGAATGCAAATCTGGCTAAGTGTTGAAAAGGAAAACAAAGATAAGGAAAAGATGAGAAGAGAATAAAAGACTTGGTGTAAAACATAGAAAGAGAGCCGTAAAAAAAGAAAAAAAGAGTGAAAGAAAAGTAAGTACGTGTATATAGTATAGTGTATACATATATGTGTAGAGTGTATATAAGTGTATACTGTAAATAATAAGTATATTAAGTATACACTATACTATATATGTATATAAATAACCTTATAGCTTTACTGACAGAAGTAATCCATCACTGTAGATAGAATAAGTGTCACTATAAACGTCACTATAGATCCTATTTTTGTCTTAAGTTTTGTACATAGTTCTTCCTGAGGTTTATGTTATATATGTTACCGTATATGTTAGTATATTAAGTTAGGTTATTATAGTATATATTATTACCTATTAGTGTATATATATGTAAGTATTGTTATTATAAGTATAAATAGATTGTATATAGTACCTAATTATAGTGTTGATGCTTGTTTGTATATATTTGTTTGAAAGTATTTTTAGTTCATTCTTTTGTACATAAATTAGTTCATTATTTAATTCATTAATTCATTCATTCATAATTGTATATAAAATTGATCTTTTTGGAATTAAAGAATAATGTTAAACTTAGAGAGTGATGTATATCAATAACTGCCTCCCAGCGAACGACCTAGAATAAACTAGTAAAAATTATGTAATTAAATAAAATTGACACGATAACGGTTTGTATTTGTGACATATACTACAACAACGACGATTTTTTATACGAGCCATGGTCGAATGATCTCATCATATTTTTGGCACCGTTGCCAGGGATTAAAAACCCAACAATAGTGTTTTATTATGAAGTGATTGATTAACATGTCGCGAAAAGTCAATTAATGCCTGGATAAAATCTTTAGGAATGACAGCAATAGTGATGATTGAAGCAAACTGGCGAGCACCCGCATCAAGATGAGCAATGCCTATGTACTGGGATAAGGGATGAAGAGTACCATCTCTACTGGGTCTCCTTAAGGATACCTGCTCCTCTATATCTGAACTATCATCATCTGTCGTCTCTAAACCAGTCCTCTTGTCAAGCAAAGTAGTAGATGATCTTCGGTGATACATCCGACTCTCTTCCAAAGCAACCTGTATAGATGTTCCCTCCTCTGAGAAATAGGGAATCCCTTCAAAGAAGGTGACATCTGCAGTAACAACATATCTCCTACGACTAGGATCATAATATCGATATCCCTTTTGGGTTCTGGAATACCCAAGACACACTTAGTCGCCCTTAGAGAGAATTTTTCCTGGTTACCATATGCCTGAACAAAACAGGTACATCCAAATCTACGTAGAGGTAAAAAAAAAGGTCTATCGCACTCTGGATGAATCACTTGATAAGGAATCCATCCCTGAAGGACTGACGAGAGCACCCTATTTATCAAATAGGCAGCAGTAAGAATTGCATCTTCCTGAATTGCTTACAAATCTTCATGTGAATCATTAGGGTAATATCTAGAAGATGACGTAACTTGTGCTTAGCCACACCATTCTGTTAAGATGTGTGAGTACAAGATGTTTGATGGACGATGCCTCGGGAAGAAAAGAGATCTTGCACCTCTCGCTGCACAAACTCTAGGGCATTACTGCTGCGAAAGACTCTAACAGTACTCTAATGAACCTATGCCAAGAACTGTTGAAGAATCTACGAAATCTCTGCATGGTTCTTCATCAAGAAAACCTAGGTAAGCCGACTATGGTCATCTACAATTGCTGCATAATACCGATGTCCTCCTGTAGTAGGCACCCTAGATGGTCCCCATACATCACAATGTACCAAAGTAAAGGGAGTGCACTTACCCCAGCATTCCTCTGTGAGTAAGTACTCCTGTGGTGCTACCCGAGTTGACAGCCCTCACATTGTAACATCAAGGAGTCTGGCAAATCAAGATACATTTGATGCATTTTCTTGAGCGAGAGATGCCCAAGTCTCTTATGGCACATCCATGGATCAAAAGCTATGGATGCGACTCCAGCAAATAATGTGGGTGTATCAAGATACTAGGTCCATCACGACCCGGTCCCAAATCCCTACAGGATCTGAGATCGGCTCAATTCGGTTAATCCCAATACCAGTCGTCCAACAAGAAATAACCAAGTAACATTCATCAAAGCACAATCACACAAGTACAGTAGCCAAGCAGAAAGAAATTTACAATAGGGGGAAAAAGGAACATTAATATTATGTCATAATACAGCCATCACAACAAAACGAGTACATGTAGCAGAAGAAAAAGCTATAGAACTTACTATCAAACAGTAGAACGAAAGCTAGGCTCAACTAGGCTCAGCGTCCTTAGCAGCCGGTGGCTCGGGCTGCTCAAATTCCTGACCTGTACAGAATTTATTTAACTGGAGTCAGCTAACGCTGAGTAGAGTGGTGGCTAAGAAGTAACATGCATTTAACATAAAATTTTCCATTTTCCAATTGTATTATACATGTGGGTGCGAAGAGATCTCTAATTAGGATTTGTTAATTAATCTTCTAGTTCCCTATAAGAACGATTTTGCTTGCAGCTTCCCGTGATATAGGATGACCACGTGGCACTCTTCTGGCCGGGGGAGTTCCACCGTGGTAGTCCTATACTCGGTCTACCACCTCGAGGTCACAGTCGTGACGTAGCGGTGACTACGGCACACGTGATAAGTGCGCGGGTAGCTACCCCGCACTGGCACACGGTCAGTCGTTTCCTCTAGCGGGTACGCCTCAACGTACAGGGTGGAACAGTATAGGGCCTTGCCCTCTCAGAACAGAACATGGACCTTACCCCTCAGGGGTCTTGCCCTTCTTCAGTCCGTGTACCCTCGTCCGACTACCTCGGTTTGCCCAATGGGCTGACAAGAGTCGGTGTAAGGTGGCCATACCTAGCCCCGGGACCCCTGGGGTGGATAGCTCCCCCCTACACTAAGTAGCTCACCTCGGTACCGCGTACATGAGGGCTAGTAAGAGTCGTAGAGTAGCCAAACCCACCCCGGGTCCCAACCCAAGGGCGGCAAGCTCTCCTCTACCTTACAAGGGATAGTTGCTCTCTTCGGTACCACGTGCACGAAGGTCAGCTTACCTCCCTTAACAGCTGCCCATAGGAAACAAATTCCCAGAACCAACCGGTTCTCCGTAGTACTGTGTTCATGTTTTCGTTCTCCGTGGGGTTCGTACAGGAGTTTCTTTTTCACATCTGGGTTGGAATGTTCGGAACAAACAGTTCAATTTCCATTTTATTACAGTAGGGGTTCATTCTAGCTATGAACACGCAGCTTTCGATTACTCAATTATTCACATACAGTAGGGATCCATTTTAGCTAAAAACAGGCAGCTTTTGATTACTCAATCATTCACATGCAGTTTCTTCTAACCCTAGTGTTCATGCTAAGACTTAGGGTTCGAGAATTTATTTTCGAGTATATGTTTATTCCTTCCTAGGGTTCATCTCAAGTCTTAGGATTACTTACTAGCATGTACTAAATTAGAGATTTAAGGTTGTAACTACTCTACCTGGGTAACCGAGTGAAATGGGGGCTCGTACAGTGGCTCCTGACGTCTCCACAGATCCCGTACACCCGACAGACTGGAGACCTAAAACATGGATTGATGGGCCAAAAGGTTCAGAAGGATATAAACAAGGTATCATCATACAGAGAAACTCATACGGAAAACAGAGACGGTTTGTTTGCGGAAAAGCGATAATGAAAGGGCCTTACACTATCCAAAACATGTTGTCAGATGGAAATTAGACGTCTGGGAAAGATCCCAGACATCTAAAATAGTTCTCAGGGATACCTCTCTCGGTGTTCCGCTATCAGACGTCTCGACCTCAATGCCGACGTCTAAGGACTCTGTCAGATGTCTGGGGGTGCTCCCGGACGTCTGGAACTGCCTCGGCTACGCTCCCACCTTCTGACACATACATGTACGCTATCAGGATTTGTCAGAGAGAAAAGGTACGGAAAGTAGATCTCTACCAGACGTCTTGCTCTACCTTCGGACATCCGGTAAGATGTTTGGGTGTCTCTCCGGCCATCTGATTTCGCGGAAAAATGACTTCCGCGGAATCGCTCTGGCTCCCCTTGCCTGCAGGTGCTGCAGCAGAATGGCGCTGCACCCTTTGCTCTCGCGCTTCCTCTCGCTCAGGCTCTCCGCTCTTCACTCGCTCTCGCCCTCGCTCTGCTCTCGCTATGGGGTGGGCAACGAAGAGGAGGGGGGAGAGGTTTATAAAGGGAGAGGAGGTGAGGGGGGCGGAAAGGCGAGGCATGGCATGGAGTGGCGTCGCAGGAGGAGGCACGGTGAGGGAGGAAGTATGGGGTACGTACGTTCCGCACTGAAAAGCTTGTTCTGACGTCTGGTGAACATCCCAGACGTCCGGACAGACGTCTGGTGAACATCCTAGATGTCTTAAATGACCAAAGGGGGTGTCGGGTCATTTCACTTTATACCCCTACCAACAATGTCCCTTATCTGTTTGTCCTAAAAGTAGTAGTAGCCTTCACCAAATATAATGCGACATCCCAACTGTTTACATATATGACTGATTGACAGCAGGTTCACAGGGAACTCTGGTGCACAATGAACTCCTTCTATGAGCATCTTTTGAGAAGTTGATTGTCGACTTTTAATTTGCAATAAAAACAATATTTAAATGTTGTTGTTGTAGTATAGATGGCATGAAATGCAGATTGATGTTGCATCAATTTTATTTATTTACTATTTTTACTGGTTTGTTTTTAGGTTGTTCACTGGGAGGCAGTTATTGATATAAATCACTCTCTAAGTCTAAAGATGTTCTTTATTAAAAAAAAAAAGATTTTATTTACAAAATGAATGAATGGGTTAATTATTTACAAAAAAATCAATTAATATGTATCACAATGCTTAAAACATATGTACAATAAATAGGCATAAAAAATTATATATAATTACTCTACATTCGTTATATACAACTACTATAAGTAATACTTAAGTATAGGTATAAAAATAACTACTAACATCTACTATATTAGGTTAGCTTAATATACTAACATCAAATGTAACATATATTATATATACAGTAACATATATAAGCGTCGCTAAAGCCTTAGTAGAATTATATGCAAAACATAAGGCAAAATAGCTATCTATATTGATGTATGTAGCTATGTATAGTGACAGATCTAACTGTCACTAAAGCTCTTGTTATTTATATACATATATAAGAATTCAAATAACACATATATATTATATACATATCTATTTCAGTATATGTTATTTATTTACATACATATACTTATTTATTTACATTATTTGTATACATATATATATTTTATACATATACAATACATACACATACATATACACATGCACACAACACACATAGGCAAACACTAGTCTCAACACTTAGCTGCTGAGCGGCTCTTCTCTTTTTCCCTTAACACTTAGCCTCTTTCTCAACATACACACTATTTGGGAGACCAAAATGTTGGTTTAATGGCCAGGTCGACCCATTTTCAAGGGATATACAACACTCATATGAGTGGGATTAGACCTCTACTAGTAGGTCGACCCTAGTTTTTATTAGGTACACTTTTATCGGATTTAGGCCCAACAACAGGCCCACATGCCTGCACACACTTGCGTGCTCACGAGCACACACAAGCACCCACACACGCTGGCAGGCACACACGGCATGCAAATTGAGAGCAAAACCTGTATGCTTATGTTTGGTGCCCTATACCTGACAATCGAAGGGGCCTGTGCACAAATTCAAGATATACCGCAATGCACACTCCATAGCCACTGATGTGGCACTTTTAGTGGGTGCCAAATTGGCGTGGTTGTATGCGCGGCTACATGTGAATTTGCAATCTTTGGTCCTCAATTTGAGGGCTTTATTTTGATATTATTTTAAATTAAATTATACCATTAGAGAACCTTTATATAGGGTTACATAATTATGTAATTTATTTACAAAAATAATTTATCTAGATATATAATAAAATTAGGTGAAGTTGGCTGATTGTACAAGTTAAATAAAGAGTTTAATCATTAATTAAAGTATAAATTAGTATCTTCATTATCAAATGAGTTTATACAGTGTTAATATACATAATAAATTATTTATTATACATTTTTATTATATTTTAGGAACTTTATTTTAATTTATGTATAATTAAATATATGTTTAAGTTAGTTTTACATATAAATAATTTATAAATATTATAATACAGTATAAATACAGTATAAATATGCCCAAAATATTTAATATATCATTATACTAGTATACAGTATAACTTACTTTAGTATTACATTAAATTACTAATTCATTTTGTTTTAAGTTAATAATTTACCTAGTTAACTTAATAACTTAATTATTTACTGTAAATATATAATTAAATTAAATTGCAGGTACTATATAGTACATAATACATATAGAAATGCATATGTACAGTATTAGGTATAAATATGTATATTTAAATAGGTCTACATAATTGCTTAGTTTAGTATGCATTTAATTTATATAAATTAATATCTAATAATACAATAAAGTTATATATATAAGAATTCACTCTAAATACTTAATTTAATATATAGAATATATATATAAGTTAATTATATATAATTTGTGCATATTATACAATATTTACATATATAGCTCATGTTTAATTTATATATACAAGTATATACATAGTATAGAAGGTGTTTTTGGTTTTTTTTGGGATTATTCTGATTTTCAAGATTTTTATATGTTTAGGGGAGATAAGGGATGAGAGAGAAAGAGTGAGATGAGAAATAGTTCTTTTTGGTGTTTTTCAAGTTTTTACCTTTTATTAAGTTTCAAGGTATACTAAACTATCAGCTGGTATGTTCTATCAAGTTAGAAAATACCTTAAAACTTGGCAAACACCTAAGGAAATATCTAATCCTAATGAAGACAACTTTATTTTATTTTTTTGGAATTTTTTTATGATTTTTATTTATTTATAAAGCAACTCAACTTTAGGCCTTAAAGAGTGTTATCTAATGAACCTAAGGCCTAGATTTGATTTTCAAGGGCTGAAAACTGGGTTCATGCTTTTGGAAACATTCCATATATCACAAGAAAGGCATATGAGCAGTAAAGTATAATTCTCACTTCACATTTCATTAATTTTCATATATGGACAGATATTCATTGTATACATGTTGACAATGCAATTTAAAATGAAATAACAAGCAATTCTAACTAAATTAATATCCATTGTAGGTACAGGAATGCTTATACATGAGACTCAAACATTACAAATCAACTCATCTCATTTACATCCTCAAAATCCATCCAAATCCCATCTCTGACCTTAGTTTAGATCTGCTATAACTGATCAGTAGCAGTTGAATTTCAGTTGCAATGCTGCTGATTAGCTCAGCAGATTTGAATCAATTACAACTTTCATAATCAATAGTTGCTTCACTACCAGATAGCTTAAAACAAAGGCTGCTACTTTCTCAGCAGCTACTCAGCTATGAAGCCAGCAGCTGGAAACAACTGTTGCAGCATGATCAGATCTAATGTTCCCAATCGGCTCAATGTTGGATTGATCAATCCTTTTAATTATCCATCTTAAAAGTTTATCTCTAACTAAAATCCATGTGTTGATATCACGAGCATTGGTACACTTTGAAAATCTAAAAATCAGGCTCTTAGAAATCTCAAAATAAAAATAAAATCGTGTAGAATCAGATCATTCATTCAAAACTCACTACTGAGAAATCCTCAAACCTGATTTGCTATGTTAACTCATTCAGAAGCCAATTTAACAATAGAATCAGATTCAAAATAATGTTAAAGTCTTAAATCACTGTGGTGATTCTCCTTGGCTTTAGCATCTCAATTAAAACAAACAAAACTCAGTTCATAAGATGGACATTGGACATTTAAAGCTCAATTGACAAAAATTCAACCAAATATCAATTTTGACTTGAATCCATTTGATCTACTTCATTAAACTCGAATTGAATGCAACTGTCCATAAATTAATTGATTGACCATAAAATTCAGATCAAATGAAATCCTCAATTAAGATCGATATGAAATCAGAGAAGGGTCATTTGTGACCAAATGGAATGAGTGGAATAACCCTTAGTTGGACTTGAGCACACTATGAATCTAGAAGCTATGAAGCTTTAGATCCAAAGTGGCTTTGATGAATGGGATAGACAGTGGATTAAAACCTGAGAAAAATAGAAGAATTGGAATTGTGAGGTTGTGAGGGAGATCAATGAACATAGTGCATGGGTGAATTCATCTCCTTTGATCTGAATTGATCAGAGGAGGTGGACTGGCGAAAATCAGCCTAATCTAATTTATTCCCAAATCCAACGATCAATCAATTAGTTCACTAATTAATTCTACTCCTAGAAAGCAGTGGATCTAATATAAAAAGCAGTAAACTACACTAGGAAAGCAATAGATCTAGCTAACAGATGAAGGTGGTGTCCAAGGTCCACCGGCTGGAGGTCGATGGCAACGAAATGGAGGAGACCCTTCAGCTGACGAGGGAGGTGTCCAAGAGCTTGAAGTTGGTAACTGGAGGCGATTGACGGAGGGAGAAGAACCCACTCTGTCACCGTTGTGATGAAAGGGGGTGGAAGGCTAAGGGGGTGGACGAAGGGAACCACTCAAGGGGAGGGAGCGATTAAGTGCGCGTGTGAGCTTAAGGTAGAGCTTAAGTAGACTTGTCACTGATTGCACTCACCACAGTGGTGCGATTAGGCTCCTAGGTTACTAACAGTGGGATGGGCTTACAAGGGCACACGAAAAGCTCAATTCAAATCACTGTCGCTAGATTAGATCTAGAGGGAACGATGATTACACGCGTGAAGCTTTGATTGGCATTGGCTGTCAGATCAAGAGATCATGGAATGAACAACCGCGATCGCACCTATTCTTGAGGTCTGTAAGTCTCGTAGCCATCAGGTGTGTTGGACATTTTGCAAGTACCCTATCTAGGGGAAAGGGGTAGAAGAATTAGGACAAAATCCCATTAGTGGCTACAAAGTGTTGCAGCGCGGTCCCTGTGGCTTTCAAAGAGGTCCTTGACGGCTTGCAATTAGGTCCTTGAGAAGTTTAAATGAATGAAATGTGTCATGACTTGAGGACCTATATGTAAAACTCTAAATTCAAGGTTCTAATGATGTCCAAATATAACCAAGTTTTTATTAAAGCCCAATTGAACATTCAAGAAGTTGATTTCACTTTTGATTTAAGAACTCAACTATGTGTTCAATTTGCAATTAGATCATCAATTTATATCAATGAATAGAATATCTCATTTTACGACCTAATTTTGCATTTTTAACACAAATTAGATGTTTTATGTCATTTCTGTTATTTCCCACACTTAACCCATTTCATGTGTTAATTATGTAGTGTTTAACCTAGTTTCTAGCTTAACTTAGGTATTTTAGCTATGATGAGCTACACCTCATCAGAAGCACGTACCTACTCCATTGCTGTAATAGGGGACATGCTGCCATTAGCCACCCTAACCTCCTTAATTCCAGACATAGGCTTAGAATCTTCAAGTCATCACATATCTCTTGTTAGGTGTACAGAGGCACTAGAGTCTATGTTACAACCCGATCCTAGATCCGTACAGGACTTGAGACCGGCCCGCCTTGATTAATCCTAAGACCTAGTCGTCCAACGAGAAATAACCAAAAGCAGAAAATAAATCACAATCATACATGCAATGTAACTAAGCAGAAATAAATAATCAAAAGACAGTAAGAGAAACAGAGAGAAATAGTCTATCAAAGTTACAGGTCATCACAACTACGATAGAGAAAAGTATAGTTGAAAGTACTGAAACAGTATTACATAGAACAAAAATACTCACTACAATAATAGGAGCTAAGGAAAAATAGTAAGAACGCAGCTAAGGCTATGCTTGACTGGGCCCAGCTCCCTCTGCAGCCGGTGGTGCTGGCTGCTCAACTCCCTGACTTGAACAAGGTTATAAAATTTTCGGAGTTAGCGAATGCTGAGTAGAGTGGTAATTTAGCCATTTACATGTAATTAAGGAAAGTAATTAATTTAAGCAATTAAACAACTATCCATTTTCATTTAGTTCGACCAAGTACTGCTAATTTGTTGTTCCTTTATTTACTTAACATTTCTTGATCTGGCCTGTTTCTCAAGGGAACGATCTTAATTGCAATCTTTTCCATGATGTAGGAGGTACACGTGGTGCTCTCCTGTCCGGGAGAGTCCCCCATGATAGTCCTACACCCAGTCAACCACCTCGAGGTCACGGTCGTGACATAGTGATGACTACGACACGCGTGATAAATGCACGGGTAGCTATCCCGCACTGGCACGAGGTCAGCCGTTTCCGCTAGCGGGTACGCCTATAGGTACAACATGGAACAGTATAGGGCCTTGCCCTCTCAGAACAGAATAGAACAGGGGTCTCGCCCATCCATAGTCTGCGTACCCTCATCTGACTATCCCGGTTTGCCCAGTAGGCCTAACAAGAGTCGGTGTAGGGCAGTTAGTCCTAATCTCGGGCCCCCTAGGGCGGCTACCTCCCTCCCTACACTAAGTAGCTCACCTCGGTACCATGTACCCGAGGGCCAAAATGAGTCGGTGTAGAGTGTTTAGGCTTGACCCCGGGACTCATCCCAACGGGCGGCTAGTACCCCTCTAAACTAAAGGGATAGTGGCTCTCCTTGGTACCACGTACACAAGAGCCAGCTCACTTCCCATCTACAGGAGTCCTCCTCCTAATTCCTTGTAGGGTTCATGCTGATATTTCTTTCATTTCATAATCCAGACTTTCAGATTTCTCTATTCATGTTTCTGGTTCCATTCTTAAAAGAGGTAGCTCATGATTTTCTACTGACAAGACATCATACTAAGTAACAAGTACATTTGCTAGCATTTAAAGTTCTTATAGGCATCTCAAGTAAACAGTATAGCTCGAACTACTCGTTTTTGCCCTATGGTTCATTCTCATCCTAGAGTTCTACATGTTTCTCAAGCATACGGTATAACTCAAACCATACTCATCTATTTTTGCCCTAGGGTTCATTCTCATCCTAGGGTTCATTCAAGTTATTCTAAGCATGCAATTTATTTATTTAAATCATAATATTTATGTAAACCACTCTACCGGCAAATACGGGAGGAATGGGAGCTCGGATTGCAGATCCCGTCACCTCCGCAACTCCTGCGTACTCGACTGGATGGAGACCTGTATAATTGACCAACCACATCAAACAAGTCCAAAATTGTATGCAAGTGACACTAACTCGTAGAGAAACTCAATTGAAAAATAATGGTACTTTGTTTGCGGAAATCTGATTCCGTTTGAGCCCTAAACAGGCCAAAAACACTCACATTGTCCAAAATCAGACGTCTGGGTCTAGTTCCAGACATCTTAAATGACGTCAAAACTCACCCTGGGCTTCTTGCGGCTACCTCAGACGTTTGGACCGCTCCGTGATCGTCTGATGTGAGTTCCAGATGTCGGACTCTTCTTTCAGTTGTTTGGAGGTACGGTTAGATGTCTGACGATGTGTCCAGACGTCCGAAAGCACCTCGAAGGGCGCACCCCATGCCTTTCCAATGGTTTCTCCCTGTGTACGTATGTGCAGACCATCAGAAAAGGCCTGACAAGATCCTACGGTGCGGCCTGCATGGTAGTAACCATACAAATGCACATACCTTAGCACAGAGCGTGCTTTTAGACATCTGGCTTCAACTCCGGACGTCTTCCCACTACTCCAGACGTCTGGGATGCGCTCTGGATGTCTGATACTAGAAAATTTCCTGTACGCAGAACCTTCGCAAGCCTTCTTCTCCGTGCAGAACCCCTCCACGCCTCCCGCAGCTGCTACGCCTACAGCTTTAAAAGGCAACAAGCCACCTCCGCGAGCTCCTCCTCCTCGAGCATGAGCTCCACCGAGCTCCTCCTACGCCCCGTGGCTCCCTTGTGAGCTCCCCTTCTCTCGAGCTCTCCCCTCCTCCTCCACGTCCTGTCTCTCTCTCTCAGCTCCCTCTCCTCTCGCCGTGCTGGAAGGAAGGGAGGAAGGATGGACGGAGGTGGATGAAGGTGGCGGTGGCTGGTGGAAAGTGGCGTGGGTGAGGGGGGTTTAAATAGAAGAGGTTTAGGGTTTGGGGTGAGGAGAGAGAGGTGAGTGTGCATGCAGCGTGCGCGCGGAAAAGAACAACAGGTCCGGTTCTTCTACTTTCAGATGTCTGACCCTCTATCCAGACGTCTGATGGCTCATCCAGATGTCTTAAACGACCCAAAAGGGCCACGGGTCATTTCAACATAGCAAACTTAAAGGAGGTTCCATCCCCGAAACTTGAGCCATGTAGGGTGCGAAAAAGTAGCGTAAAAGCACATAACAAACTTAAAGAGGATCAAAGTATGTCTGAGAAGACGTACCCTCAAAAAGCTCTGGGTATTGTTTTCGCATTGCTGCCTCAGGCTCCCAAGTGGCCTCCTCATATCCCTGGCTTCTCCATAGGACTTTTACCAGTGATACCTGCTTCAGTCTCAGACTTTGGACGGCTCTGTCAAATATTTGGACTAGTCTTTCGGGATAGGTCAAGTTGTCTCCCACCTTGACACTCTTGTGGCTCAGAACGTGGCTGGGATCAGCGAAGTACTTCTTGAGGTTGGACATGTGGAACACGTCGTGCACTCCAGAGAGCTAGGGAGGAAGGGCAAGCCTATAAACAAGGGGTCCAACCTACTCCAAAACCTCAAAGGGTTCCACAAACCTCGGTGCAAGCTTCCCTTTCACCCCAAAATGCTGCAAGCCCTTCATGGGAGAAACTCGGAGAAAGACGTGATCCGCAACCTCGAACTGTACCTCCCTGCACTTCCTGTTTGCGTAGCTCTTCTTTCTGCTCTTGGCAGTGCGGAGTCGCCTGTGAATCTGCTCTATCACCTCTTGACTCTGCCAGATCAACCTGGGGCCAACCTCTCACTTGGTCCTCACCTCGACCCAACTAAAGGGTGCGGTACACCTCCGTCCGTACAAAGCCTCGTAAGGTGCCATGCCGATGTTCGAATGATAGCTGCTATTATATACAAAATCTGCCAGAGGCAAATGCTCCTCCCAGGAGCCTCTCCAGTCTAGTACACAAGCGCGTAGGAGGTCCTCGAGTGTCTGTATGATGCACTCTGACTGCTCGTTGGTTTGGGGGTGGTATGCGGTGCTGAACCTTAAACGGGTCTGTAATGCCTACTGAAACTCTGCCCAGAACTGGGAAGTGAAACGAGTGTCCCTATCGGATACGATCTCACAAGGGACTCTGTGTAGACGCACCACATCTCTAACGCATCTCTCTGGTAGCTGGGCTGGCCCAAAGGTGACTCAGATCGACAGGAACTGTGCCGTCTTTGTCAACCGATCTACTATCACCCAAACTGCGTTGTGTCCCCGCTGGGTAACTGGTAGACCCACCACTAGGTCCTTGGTAATGCTCTCCCACTTCCACTCTGGCACAGGAAGTGGCTGTAACGACTTTGCAGGCCTCTGGTGCTCGACCTTCACCTGTTGGCACACCAAGCACTACTGGACAAACACACCAACATCCTGCTTCATCCCCCTCCAGCAGAAGTTGCGTCGCAAGTCATGGTACATCTTTGTATTTCCAGGATGTATGGTGAACCGGGACCCGTGCGCCTCGGTTAAGAGCTCTCTCAACAACTCCTCGTCTTTAGGAACGCATAGGCATCCCCTCATGCATAGTATCTTGTCTGAGAAGGAAAAGTCTCCTGGGTCCCCTGTCAGCACCCTGTCTCACAGCATCTGTAAGTACAAATCGGCCATCTACCTTGCAATGATGCGATCTATCAGCATTGGTTGCTCCTGTCGCGTTACTGTCACTGCCCCACAGTACCCTTGGGACTCCCGGGGTCACCAACTGCCCACCTCCTCCATGAGTCTCCAACTCTGTGCCTGCAAGCTGGCCAAGTGGGTGGGCGCCTTCTGGCTCAAGGCATTGGCCATCACATTGGCCTTCCCTAGGTGGTAAGAGATGCTGCAGTCGTAATTCTTCAGGAACTCTAACCAACGCCTCTGTCTCAGGTTGAGCTCCTTCTGGTCAAATAGGTACCTGAGGCTCTTGTCATCTGTGAAGATCTTGAATGTTTCACCATACAGGTAGTGCCTCCATGTCTTCAGCGCGAAGACAACTGCCAGGTCTAAGTCATGGGTGGGGTAATTATGGTCATGGGGCTTCAGTTGCCGCAAAGTGTAAGCGACAACGTGACCCCTCTGTATGAGAACACCACCCAACCCCTGTAATGATGTGTCGGTGTAAACCACGAACCTGCCACTACTGTCTGGAATGGTAAGTACAAGAGCTAAAGTCAGTCTCTCCTTCAACTCCTGAAAACATGCCTTGCACTCGTCGGTCCAGGAAAAGGGCACGTCCTTCCAGGTCAGCTGAGTCATAGGATGCACGATCTGAGAGAACCCTCTGATAAACTGCTGATAGTAGCCTGTCAGTCCTAGGAAACTGCGTATCTCTGTCACTGTGCATGGTCTCTCCTACCTGAGCACGACCTCAACCTTGGCTGGATCCACAGCCAATCCGTCTCCCGATCTCACGTGGCCTAAGAAAGTCACCTGTCTCAGCCAAAACTCACACTTGTTGTACTTGGCATACAACCTGCATCGTCTTAAGGTATCCAAGACCATACGTAAATGCTGTCCATGCTGCACCTGATCCCGTGAGTAGACTAGGACGTCGTCGATGAACACCACCACAAATTGGTCTAAATACAGTCTGAAAACACGGTTCATCATGTCCATGAAAGCAGCGGGGGCATTGGTCAGCCCAAACGGCATGACCAAGAACTCGTAGTGCCTGTATCATGTATGGAAAGCTGTCTTGGAGACATCGGTCTCCTTGATCCTCAACTGGTGGTAACCTGACCGCAGACCTATCTTAAAGAACATTGTGACATCTCTCAACTGGTCGAAGTGGTCGTCGATACGAGGTAGCGGGTACTTGTTCTTGATGGTGACCTGATTTAGCTGTCGGTAGTCAACACAAAGTCGCAAGGTACCATCCTTCTTCTTCACAAACAACACAGGGGCTCCCCATGGGGACGCACTGGGCCTCACAAAGCCCTTCTCCAACAGGTCCTGTAACTGTGACTTGAGCTCTCGCAACTCAAGTGGTGCCATCCTGTATGGTGCAGTAGAAATGGGGCTGGTCCCCGGTACTAGTGAGATCTCAAACTCGAACTCACGCTCAGGCAGTAGTCCTGGCAACTCCTCTCGGAAAATGTTGGGGTACTTGCAACCCATCGGAATACTCTGAAGGTCAGCCACGGGGCTAGGCCCTGCTACGACACAAGCCAAGAAGCCCTCACACCCCTGGACCAAAAGCTTCGCTGCCCGAAGTGCGGAGATGCACCTAAAACTTCCGTCCACTGGTTGATCGTGGAACTCAAAGGAAGACAACTTTGGTATGGAGAAGATGATCTTCCTCCCAAAACAGTCCACCAAGGCGTGATAGGCAGACAGCTAGTCCATCCCTAGAATCACGTCAAAGTCCTCCATCGAGATCACAATTAGGTCGGCGGGAAAACTGTGTCCCCCTATAGTGACCTCGCAGTCTGTAAAGACCTCCTCTGGTACAAACAACTATCCACCTGGCCCTCTAATCAGGAACAGAATCTCTAACAGTACACTGTCCGATCCTAAACTGACGGCAAAACTCAAGGAGACAAATGAATGTGTGGCACCAGAATAAAAAATAACATATACTAATATGCCAGAAACAGTAACCATACCTGCCACCACAAAACCTGAAGCCCTGGTGTCTCTGTGGGTTAGGGCATTGATGCGCCCCTCAGTCCTAGTTGCAGATGAAGCAGCCACTCTCATGGTCGACCGGGCAGCAGTTGGCCGGTACCCTCTTCGTGATTGTTGTCCTCCCCCACGTGCCTGGGGTCCACGGCCGCCAACTCAGCCTCCAACACTCGGTGCGGGGAGCATCTGCTGTGCTCTGGCCATAGATGGGCAGTCCCTCCTGATGTGGCCCGGCTGGCCACACTAGTAGTAGAGAGGAACACGGCCTCCTCCCTCAGTTAGTCTCTACTGGTTGTTGGTGCTAAAGCACCACGATCATTTGTTTTGATGATAACAAAACACGTTTTATTTAACATTTGCAATTTGAGTCCTAGATTTCAGGTCAATTGCAAATGTGGACGTGTTTAGACGGAGTTCGAGCTCGCATCCAGGACGGATTGGAGGAGCTTGACGGAAAACAGAGAAGGTTCGCGTGGAGCGACAGATTGAAGATAGAAGACAAGAAGAATAGGATAGATTCTTTTTAATCCTTTCATGTACTTTTATCTTTATTTTTCTTGCTCTTTATTTTTCTTAGAAAATTATGTTAAAGAGCCTCAAAGAACCCTAACAGTAGTCCTAGGAACACCGGCACAACCCTAGGATACTTAGGTTTTCTGTAGAATACTTAGAAAACCAATATAGGGTTCAAACAGACTTTCCAGACGTCTAATTCCCAAATCAGACGTCTGATAACGTATTTTAAGACGTCTGACTGTTGTTTCAGACGTCTGATAACTGTTAGGCTGGACATAGTTAGTTCTGTCTGATGAAATCAGACGTCCAGACCTTATACCAGACGTCTTAGAAGACGTCTGATGGATTTGCCAGACGTCCAATTAGTGGACCGTTGGCTGGCTTAGCAGACACTCAAGAATATGACTGTTAGAGCCTTATCAGACGTCCTTAGGCCTTTCCAGACGTCTGATAAATGACTGTTTTGCCTCGGCTGACCCAAAATCTCTTCTCAGAGATTTTCTAGCCGTTGCAACGTTTGGAAATCAATTCCCACAGTAAAAGTAGGTTTCCAGACGTCCAGACATAGTGCCAGACGTCCTGTATGTCGTCTGATGGACTTGCACAAAAACCCTGTTTAGATCTGATTCAAGTCAGGGAGAAACCCGCATAGAATCAGACGTCTGACATTGGAATCAGACGTCTTAAAGTGGCCTTCCAGACGTCTGATACCAGAGTTAGACGTCTGATAACCCTGTCAAATGCAATCATTGTCCTGATTTCGGCCTGATTCTCTTGGGCTTTGCACCCAACGGCTATGGAAGCTTTTCCAAGCCTTCCAAAACCTTCCTAAGGCCTCTATAAATAGAGGGGAGCCTTTACACACCAAACACAACAAGAGAAACACAAGAAACACTTTGCAATACACTAAGATCAAGTATTTCCACTCTCTTGTGTCCAAGAAGCACTTGCTCTCTAAGCTCAAGCTCCATCATCTTGAGAGCATCATTCCCGTTGCGCACCCGCTCTCCCGGCATAGATAACGAGAGCGACGTAGCGCCATCGCGTGGCACACGCACCGCGTCATCGTCGACGCACTCCTTGCAAAGGGGAGCTTCCTAAATCCTATAGAAGCTTAGGTTAATTACTTTGTTGGCTCTATAGGTTTGTTGTTTTATTTTACCTTTGTTATTTTGGTTGGGTATTCGCTTTGCGAATTCCCGTCTCCTTCGTGGGACAAAATCCTTCTCGTGGAGAGAAGGGGTTGAGGAACGCTACCCTCGTACTTGTAGCGTGGTTGTATTGAGGTTGAATCACCCTCGTTCAAAGTGATTCGGTTAGTGGATTTGATCAACTAGGTTGATCGGAAAATCCTAACTCGAGAGGGTTAGGTGGTGGTTTTCACCCGATTTGGGTTTCCACCTAAAAATCTTTGTGTACATTGTGCAATTGCTTATTTTTGTGAGATTGCTTTATATTTTTATTTCCGCAATTTTATTACGTCACCCCTCCTGGTAGGGACGAACCTTCACTGGTGGCTAGGCGGGGGTCCGGTGCTGGCAGCTGGTCCCTATCTGGGACTCCCAAAGGCCACTGGTGGCCCCACAGAATGAGATTGCTCTCCTATGACCACTGTGTGCCTCCTCTCCCGACGGCTTTGTGAGTACTCTAGCTGTAGGGCCTCTTTCGTCTGCCGTTAGTGTCTCGCGGGGCCGGGTTGGTCTCCTCATAAGTCATGGCCGCCTCAACCACACGAGAGAAAGTGGGTAACTTTAGGGGTTTCACATACCCCTGAATAGTAGGTCGAAGTCCCTTAGTAAACCTCCACAAGCACTCCTCCTCAGTAGATGCAGCTGTAGGGGCGAAGCGTGACAGTTCCAGGAAATGGGTGCGGTACGCACTAATTGTTATCGCCCCCTGATGGAGAGTGTGGAACTCCTGCCTCCTCTGGTCCTGACAGGTCTGCGGGAAGTGCTGCTCACAGAAGAGAGCCACGAACTGGTCCCACGTTAGCTCTCTCCCCTCCTGGCCTCTGATTGCCCTCCACCACCTGTTGGCTATGCTCTCCAGCTGGTACGTGGCAAAGGTCACGCGCACTTTGCAGGAGGGTGGAGGGTGTCAAACACCTCTATCTGCTCCAGCCAGTCCTCTGCCTCAGACGGGCTCTCATTCTCCTTGAAGAAGGGGGGCTTCAGCTTCCGGAACTGGCTGAAAAGCTCGTGGTGGAGTTGCAATGGGAGAGCAAGTACCTCTCCAGGCAAGGAGGGCTCATGCTCAGAAGTGTCTGAGGGTGGTGGGGGTGGTGGAGGATCACCCCCTCCCCCTCCAGCTTGTATGGCGCTGCGGAGGTTCCCTTGCCCCACGAAGGACTCTCCCTCCACGTCCTCGGGAAGGGGTGGTCGAGGAGGTTGCTGGAGCTCCTCTCGTACGATATCTCAGATCATCTGGGCGAGATCCTAGGCTTGAATGCCCAAAAGGAGAGGTGGGTCGGCTGGTGCCTCAGGTCCGGCACGTCTGCCCCTTCGACCCTACTCACGGCCACGTCCACGGCTTGCCTCGGGAACTCCTCGACAAGGCATCTCTTACAAGGAGACACAGGAAAAAGAGTAGGAACTGTCAATTGTAACAAATTACATCAAGAGATAAGACTCGAAGCGAAGATCAAAGCGATATGTTGTGATGACTAGCCTAGTTACATGAATGCGGGTGACCAGTTCTCAAACCATTTGGTTCATTTCTCGGGACGACCTTGCTCCGATACCATCTTGTTCGACCCGATCCTAGATCCCTACAGGACCCGAGACCGGTCTGCCTCGATTAATCCCAAGACCTAGTTGTCCAACGAGAAATAACCAAAAGCAAAAAATAAATCACAATCAAACATGCAATGTAACTAAGCAAAAATAAATAATCAAAAGATAGTAAGAGAAACAAAGTGAAATAGTCTATCAAAGTTACAGGCCATCACAACTACGACAGAGAAAAGTACAGCTAAAAGTACTGAAACAATATTACATAGAACAAAAATACTCACTGCAACAACATGAGCTAAGGAAAAACAGTAAGAATGCAGCTAAGGCTAGGATTGAATGGGCCCAGCTCCCTCTGCAGCCGGTGGTGCTGGCTGCTCAACTCCCTGACCTGAACAAGGTTATAAAATTTCTGGAGTCAGCGAACGCTGAGTAGAGTGGTAATTTAGCCATTTACATGTAATTAAGGAAAACAATTAATTTAAGTAAGTAAACAACTATCCATTTTCATTTAGTTCGACCAAGCATTGCTAATTTATTGTTCCTTTATTTACTTAACATTTCTTGATTTGGCTTGTTCCTTACGGGAATGATCTTGATTGCAGCCTTTTCTATGATGTAGGAGGTACATGTGGTGCTCTCCTGGCTGGGAGAGTCCCTCGTGATAGTCCTACACCCAATCAACAACCCCGAGGTCACGGTCGCGATATAGTGATGACTACGGCACGCGTGATAAATGCACGGGTAGCTATCCCGTACTAGCACGCAGTCAGTTGTTTCCGTTAGTAGGTATGCCTAAAGGTACAACACAGAACAGTACGGGACCTTGCCCTCTCAAAACAGAATAGAACAGGGGTCCCGTCCCTCCACAGTCCGCGTACCCTCATCCGACTATCCCGGTTTGCCTAGTGGGCCTAACAAGAGTCGGTGTAGGGCGGCTAGTCCTAATGTTGAGAACTCGTAGATCGCATTTTTGATAGAAAAGAAATGCGTCGTAGTATAGTCGCAAAGTACGATCCAACAACGATATTGTTTTGCAAAAATTACGAGACTTGAGTCTCGAGCGTTCGTCTCTGCGAGGCGTTTGTTTTACTTTTGAAATCGATCTTTTTGTCGCTCTACTTTGTTTAGAATCGCATGCCAGTTCGTGATTATTACGTATTTAGGTACGACATGCTTAGTTGCAAGAATATTAAGAGTTAGAAACATGCAACATTAATCACACAAATGTGATAATAGCAATCATTAAGCTCATGGTGATTCTCAACACACACACATATAAATGCATTTTCATTCATTTCATTGGAGAGTTGTTTGCACAAGAAATTTAGAGGAAAGCTTGTACATAAATGCTTGAAACGGAAATCTAGCTACCAGAAAATGACTGCATACAAGAATCAATGGGGGGATTTCGCATGCATCATTGGGGGAGAAGTTAAGACTGCGCTACTAAGTAGTAAATAAAAGCAATAAAGATTATGAAGAGCATGAATTAAGGCTAGAAGAATAGAGGGCATTCAGGGGTGGTTCCCGATGGCCTTGGAGTGGTCAGGAGAAGAATGAGGGGCGGCCAATGTAGCTTAGGCTGACCCTTGGAGAGAGGTAGGGTTGATCCAGCATCCCGGCATGATGTCCTCCATAGTGGTGGTAGTGAGCTTGTGGAGGTGGAGTGACTATCTAAGTGGAGGTGGCGTGAATGGCACCAATGGAGTGCAATTGCCAAAGAAGTGAATGGGTGTGTTTGGCCACCCATGGGGTCTTTTTATAGACCCAATGGCTTCTCTCTAGAGAGGTGTAGAACTCTCTAGAGAGAGTCCAAGAGTGGCCGGCCACATGTGGGTGGATGTGGTCTTTGAGATCCAAAAATTGTGGATCTCAATTTGAATTCCTCTTAGTTGCTAAATTTGGCAACCAAGAGGTGGTGCCATCTCAAGAGATCTCTAGAGAATTCTAGAGAAGTGTGTGTGCGTGAATGGGTGTGTGTGTGTGTGTATGTGGTCGTGCTCTATGTGGCTAGGTGGCTTAGGTTAGGTCCTAAGGGGTTTGGGTAGGTGTAGGTCTTGAATTAGGGTTACAAACCCTAATTGCTAAGGGAAAAATGCAATTACACTTAACCTAAGTTTAATTGAATGAGTGTGAACCTAATTGAGAGTGGAATAACTCAATTAGGTTGGGTTTAGGTCAATTGTGAAATTGCACTAGAGGGGGGGTGAATAGT
This sequence comes from Thalassia testudinum, assembly GCA_037157565.1. Lineage (NCBI taxonomy): Eukaryota > Viridiplantae > Streptophyta > Magnoliopsida > Alismatales > Hydrocharitaceae > Thalassia > Thalassia testudinum. The sequence continues at coordinate 25,821,980 of JAZHRO010000059.1, forward strand.
GAAATTATATTGTATTGTAATGCAACAAATTCAATCACACAATATACTCAATTATTTTTAGGTGGAAACCCAAGATGGGTGAAAACCACCACCTAAGCCAATCTCTTGACTTAGGATTTTCGATCACAAGGTGATCAATCCACTAACCACACTACTTAAACGAGGGTAGTGTACCTCAATTACAATTCCCACCTCCGATCCCTAAACGGAGGTTTCTTTCTTCAAGATGAAGAGACGGGGACCCGACAGGCCGGATACCCAAAGTACAGAAATTAAAAAGTAGAAATAACACCTATAGAGCACCCCAATAATTCAGTTGCCTTCTTATCTACTAAGCATGAAAAGAACTCCCTGATGATTTGCAGAACGGAGCGAGCCGGGAGTATGGATTTGCCCTTTGATCAGAGTATTAGCACAGCACAAGGGCAAGATGGAGCTTAGAGTAGTGAGCAAGAGATTTTTCTAATGGAATTGTATCTCAAGAGGTGTGTTTTGCCAAAGAAGAGTTGTAGTCTATTTATAGGCAAGTTTGGAACCTTCAAGAACACTTGGGAGAGCTCTTCTAGCCGTTGGAGACAAATCCCAAGAGTTTAGGACGAAATCCACACAAAATCAGGGCAATGATGATTCTGACAGCAACATCAGACGTCTAATTATAAGATCAGACGTCTTACAGGACGTCTGATTTTTACTATGGTCGTCTAATATTGCAGGATATCTTAACGGACTCTATTGGATCAAAAGAAGGACGTCTGATATTATGTCATAAGACGTCTGATTATTTTACTGGACGTCTAATGATTGGTGCATTCGTTCCTGTTATCATCGGATCCAAACAGGGTTCTAGGTTTAGAGGATCAGACGTCGTTACGGACGTCTGAGGACATTACCAGACGTCTGGAAACCTAAATACTCTTCCTTCCTGCTTCTGCCAAAAGATTATGTGGCCGTAGACAGATATGCACAGAAAATCATGGCCAACGGTTCAAAGGCAGACGTCTGTAAGTGTGTCAGGACGTCTAGAGATTATTTTTGCCGATAAAAAGTCTAACGGTTAGTATGAGGACGTCTGGGTAAATAATCAGACGTCTGTGAATGGTTATCGACGTCTGAAAGTGAAGTCCTTCGACTGATGTTTATGAGGAGATGAACAAAGCCAGAAATATTTGAAATTAGACGTCTGATACATATGTCAGACGTCTTATGATGGAAAATCAGACGTCTGGACTTTTTAATGGACGTCTGATAAAAGTATAAGTGTTGGGTTTTTTGTTTCTAATTTATCCTAAGTGTAGAGAGCCTAAGTTAGCTATTTATAGGTTATGTTTGGGGGCTCTTTACAATATTTCTAGACTCAAATAAGATGAAAATTACAACCTTTGAAAGTTTACATGAAAAAAGCCTAAGACCTAATACTTTTGCTACTCGTCTTCACGCTTTTAATCTCCCGTCTTGGAAAGCTTTTTGAATTCCTGCAAATATGTTATTATAGAGAGAAAACAATATGGTACGCTTTATTTATTATTTCATTTTCTACATTTTGTAAAATCATCAAAATATTATATATGAGTAGTTGAACTAACAATCTCCCCCTTTTTGATGATTTTCAAAATATAGCTGTAGGTTCCTCTTTCCTCCCCCTAAAGGTTGTACTTGATAGCCTTTATCTATTTATTATTCCTTAATTTCTTACCTACATTCTTCTCCCCCTTTTTGAATATCATCATGAAGGGTTGTTTAAAGGGAGTCAAAATCCAAACTACAAGAGTAATATCTACAAAGTAGAGTGCGTGAATAAAATTGCATGTTTAAAAGATGACAAGGCATTAAGGAAAATTGATTAGGAATAGAAATATTTAAGCATGGACTAGCTATTTGTTCCCAAAAATATTAAGTAGAGGGTCAAGGCCTCTTAATACAAACTTAGAATAAAAGACAGAAAAATAGAAGCACTAAAACTATTCTTCTTGATCTTGGCGGCGGCGGCGACGAGCAGGTCCTTGTCCTATCTGCAAATTTTGAACATCTGATCTAAGTTCGTCGATGTCGCGGCGCATGCTTCCCATGTAGGTGTACATCTCGCCGGTTCGACGCAGCAGGAGGGAGATGCCGGAGGAGAGGGAATCTGTGGCTGGATCCCATGCTTCATCAAAGCTCGAGCGGGTAGCTTCTATTTGAAGGGGCCGTGGTTCATGGAAGTCTGGAAAGGGTGGAAGGGGCTCTTCTTCCATGGGTTCGTCGGCGGGCTCAAGATGTTCTCTAAGTATATGCATCTTGGCGGCTGTGGCCCGGTTGTAAGGCTCAATTTTCTTGTCAACTGCTTGGTCAGTTATGGAAATCCGATGGGATGAAAAGATTTTGGATAGAATAGACCCAAACGGAAGTGATGCCCCATGGTCCTCATTCATGACGCGAACAATGAGGCGGCAATAATTGAAAGGAATATGACGAACGGCCGCAAAAAGGAGAGCCTTGTGTTGGCGTGAGATGTAATCAAAACCTCCTGATTTGTTTAGGAGGTCCCACCCAAAAATGCGAGAGAGTAGACGTGGAAGGGATTTGAGATTTTTGCACGGTAGAGTGCCAAGGTTTTCAGCATATTTTTCCGGGAGAACTAACTCTTGATTGATGATTTCAGGGTCGTATTGCCTCAGTATGTCATTGAAATCATTTCCCTCATTGGGGATGGCTAGAAGGTCAGAGATAGTTTCAGATGTGATGTGTATTTCACGACCAAATAGGCGGGTATGGAGTTCAAGTTCGTCGTTGCTGTAGTCCTCAATGATGTTGGCATAAAAGAGACGGCAAAGATCAGGGAACACACCAAGAGTTCCAATGCCGGAGTGGAATTGACGGTCAAAATATTGGAAAAGATGGAGAGTTTGGAAGTGTTCCCGAAGGTTCAAATGGGCAAAAATCATTCCAAACAATAAAACGAGGGCATTTAACTTTGGCATTCGCGAAACGACGAAATCGCTGCCTAGCGATGTCACCCCGCAATTGATCTGCCAAATAAGTGGAAGAGGAACTGGAAGATCCCTCAACTTGCTTCCTACGGGGAGGCATATTTGGTGGAATGGGTGGTTAGGTTTAGGAGAAATGAGTGGTGCATTGAGGATGGAATACCTGCAAAAAAAGAAACAACCATTCAACCAAACAACATTCACCCAAAACATAGTTTGAAACACTGTAATCATCATGAAAAAAATATGTGGCAGTATGCCTTGAGGCAATACAACCTGCCATGTAGTTGTGGCAATATACCTTTGGATGCAAGCCACTAAAAAGTCGGCTTGATCCTCATGAGGTAATACCCTTGCCATGGAAGATGCAGCTAGGGCTAAGAAGGTTTTCTTGACCGAGGGTTAGGGCTGACAATGAAATGCACATGTAGGTCAAGTGAATCAAGAAGTGAACTAGATGCTACAAGGCCGTGGGTAAAAGGAGTATGAAAATGCCCTAGGCGTTGAGAGGGTATACCCACGGGAGCAGGGAAGCCTCCAAATGCGCGGTCGAGAGGCAGGGACGACGTGCGCAGAGGAGCAGCAGTTCCGTCAGTCGTCGAAGAGGCGCGACGGTCGTCTGGCTGCGAGCAGAACTTCGCCAGCTGCTGCTGTGGGCCGTCGGGTGTGAGGGAGAGCGGCGCGCAGATCGTGTGGGGTAGGGATTTTGGACAGGAGAGTGGGACCTTTGCGAAGGGGATTTTATATCCCAAGGTCACCGAGAAAGTCTCCCCCTGAAGTTGGGGAGATTTGCATCTCAAATCGTCCAGAGAAAAGCCGCGACGCGCAGATTTTTCCCCGATCAGACGTCTGTCAACGATGTCAGACGTCGGGATTTGGCAGAGGAATTTTTTCCCATTTCAGGGAGACGTCTGTTTTATTCATCAGACGAATAATCAGACGACTAATTCTAATATAGACGTCTGATTTCTGCAGGAATCCTCCCCAGCAAAAAGATTTATTCTCCAGGTTGTCGTCTGATTTCTTACTCAGACGGCAAAGAAGACGTCTAAATTTAATATTAGACGTCCGATTTCTGCAGACAGACCTTCCTGGATTTTCGTTTAAAGTTACAGGGTCGTCCGTTTTTCCTGTCAGACGATTCATACGACGTCTAGCCATATATTCAGACGTCCGACAGGCAGTACATGTTCTGTCTCCGAGATAGACGTCTGTCAACACATTTGGACGACAGTTCAGACGTCTGCGTTTCGTACTAGACGTCTGATATTACTGTTTTGTTATATATAAAATCGTCGTCTGTCCCAGATGTTTAGACGACGAATTTTAATGTATAAGACGTCTGATTGTTTAATCAGACGTCTGATATTGGACAGAGTGTGCATTTGGATGTTTGAATGAAGGCTTAGTGAAATCAAGGTTCAATCTATGTTCATGACAAAAGAGGTTCCATTAAAACACTAAATTCTTCAAATATCACTTAGCTTACATATGCCTAGTTTCCTACGTATATAATTAAAGCGATCATAATTCAAAGGTTTAGTGAAAATATCAGCTAACTGCAGTTCAGTACAAATAAATTCAACTTCGATTTCTCCCTTAAGTACATTGTCTCTTAGGAAGTGATGTCGAACATCAATATGTTTTGTGCGAGAGTGATGTACGGGATTTTTCGAGAGGTTGATAGCACTAGTATTGTCACATAATATTTTTATCTTATTAAATATCAGGTTAAAATCCTTCAAAGTACTTTTCATCCAAAGCACTTGGGAACATGCTAGTGCAGCGGCTATGTATTCAGCTTCTGTAGTTGATAAAGCTACACTAGATTGTTTCTTTGAGAACCAAGAGACTAGTGATTCGCCTAAGAATTGGCACGTCCCACTAGTACTTTTCCTATCAGTGCGGCTACCTGCGTAGTCCGCATCGCTATATGTAACTAAGTTGAATTGTGGACTCCTAGGGTAGAATAAGCCATAATCAGATGTGTCAACTAGATATCTAAATATTCGTTTTACAGCATTTAGGTGTGATTGTTTAGGATTTGATTGAAACCTAGCGCATAAGCAGGTACTAAACAAAATATCAGGTCTACTGGAAGTTAAATACAGTAAAGATCCAATCATGCTACGATAGAGCTTTTGATCTATGGGCGTACCTGATTCGTCCAAGTCTAAGGAAGTTGTGACACTCATAGGAGTGTTCTTCCCTTTACTTTTGTTCATATCAAATCTCTTCAACATCTCCTTTGTGTATTTAGATTGACACACAAAGGTTCCAATCTCGAGCTGAGTGATTTGCAAGCCCAAGAAAAACTTGAGTTCACCCATCAAACTCATTTCGAATTCTTCCTGCATAATTTCTGAAAACTTTCTACACATAGATTCATTAGTAGCACCAAATATAATATCATCTACATATATTTGAACTAATAAAATGTCTTTTCCTTTTCTTTTAATGAATAATGTGGAATCAGCTTCCCCTATAGAGAATTTTGCATTTAACAAGTACTCTTTGAGCCTTTCATACCAAGCTCTAGGAGCTTGCTTTAGACCATATAGTGCCTTGTTTAATTTGTAGACAAAATGAGGCTTATCATGAGACTCAAAACCAGGAGGTTGTTTTACAAAAACTTCCTCCTTAATGAATCCGTTAAGAAACGCGCTCTTAACGTCCATTTGAAAGAGTTTAAAGCCAAGAAAGGCGGCATAAGCAAGAAGCATGCGAATTGATTCGAGTCGAGCTACGGGAGCGTAGGTCTCATCAAAATCAATTCCTTCTTCTTGGTTGTACCCTTGTGCTACCAACCGAGCCTTATTTCGAATAACTATACCGGATTCATTCAACTTGTTCCGGAATACCCATTTGGTACCTATTATCGTTTGCCCTTCAGGCTTAGGTACTAGATCCCAAACTTCATTCCTTTGGAATTGGTTGAGTTCCTCCTGCATGGCCATCATCCAAGTTTCTTCGGAGCATGCTTCCTCGACACTCTTCGGTTCAACTTGAGATACAAAGGCGGAGAGACCAAAGGTGCAACTAAAACGAGATCGGGTTTTAACGCCATCAGAAACACTTCCAATGACTTGACTTTCGGGATGATCCCTTTGATATATCCAATCTTTTGGAAGATTATGGATATTGGAGTTTGGAATGTTAGACACATCAATAGTAGAATCATCTTCATCATCCATATTGACTCGGTCAATGGAGGAATGAGGAGATTCATCGAAGGAGACATGAAGGGTTTCCTCCACTATTAATGTGGTCTTGTTAAAAACCCGATATGCCTTACTACGTGAGGAGTAACCAATAAAGATGGCTTCTTCACCTTTGGCATCAAATTTATCTAAATTAGAGCGGGTATTCAAGACAAAACATCGACATCCAAAAACTTTAAAATAACTAATTTTGGGTATTTTCCCATAGTATAGTTCAAAACAAGTTTTTCGCAATCCGGATCGAATTAAGGTGCGATTTAACACGTAACAAGCCGTGTTGACCGCCTCAGCCCAAAAGTACTTCGGTAACCCCGAGTCTATGAGCAATGTTCGAGCACACTCTTGAAGAGTACGGTTCTTTCTCTCAACCACCCCATTTTGTTGAGGTGTTCGAGGAAAAGAGAACTCATGAGCAATACCATGCTCTTGACAAAAATCATCAAACAAGGAATTTTCAAACTCGCCCCCATGATCACTACGGATACGAGTGATTTGGTACCCTTTTTCAGTTTGAATTTTCCTACAAAAAATAGAAAAGACAGAAAACACTCTTTCTTTAGATCTCAAGAAGGAGACCCATGAAAACCTTGAAAAATCATCTACAATTACAAGGCAATATTTGCATCCACTGAGGCTCTCATATTTTGTTGGTCCAAATAGATCTAGGTGAAGTAGGTCTAAAGGTCTTGATGTGGATATAACTTCTTTGCTTTTAAAACTAGATTTTATAATCTTACCTAATTTACATGAATCACAAACAAGCTCATTTAAAAATTTTCTTTTAGGAAGACCTCGGACTAGTTCATGTTTAGCTAATTTTTGAACCAGCTTCATATGAACATGTCCTAGTCTTTTATGCCATATACTTAACTCATCATTTGCTATAAGACATTCATAAGTGCCATTTTTATCAAATTCTACAACATAAATGTCTTTAAATCTAGTTCCCTTAAGAAGGGTTTCATTGGTTGATGCATGCATAATTTCAAACATTTTAGAAGTAAACACTACTTTAAAACCCTTATCACATATTTGACCTACACTTAAAAGATTATGTTTTAGTCCTTTAACTAGAGAAACATTTGAGATGGGAGAGAGAGGGTTACCTATTTTACCAAGGCCAATAATATGACCCTTGTGGTTGTTGCCAAATGTAACTGTTCCTCCATCCGTAGGTTGGAGGTCCAAAAATAGGTGCTTGTCTCCTGTCATATGTTTGGAGCATCCGGAGTCCATCACCCATCGGCCTCCTTGGTGGTGGAGGTTTCCTTGTCTTCCTTCTTGTAGACCTCCTTCCTCCTACAAAAGATCTTCGATTGTGACTTGGTGTTTCTATAGGTCTTTCTAATTTGAGTCGTCCATCCTTCATTTTGTATATCCAATTTTTGACATTATAATGTCCTTTCATCCCTACAAAACAAAGTGAGAGTTGTCTTTTCGGTATCCATTGTAAAGTGGATCCGTATTTGTTAGTGTTCTCCTTTAGAGGAGGGTCCCTTTTTGGCTCACTTTGACTAGGCTCATAAAAGCCTAATCCAAATTTACTTGAGGAAGGTTTTTGATGGGCAATGAGTTTGTCCAAGTTATCTTTCCCCTTTGTAAATTTGGCTAGGTCCTCAAGAAGTTGGTTTGACTTTTCTTTGAGATGATTTATCTCTATTTTCATTATATCTAGTTTATCTTCTAATGCCCTAATCTCTACTCTAAGTAAGCCATTTTCATCCTTTTTAAAAGAGTTTGATTTTTCAAGCACATGGATTTTGTCGAGTAATTCTTCTCTATCTAAAAATTTTTGTTCACTCATTGCTGTATACAAATCATTTGTTAATGACTCTTTCTCAATCATTAGATTTTTTATTTGCATATTTAAAGCAGTGGTTTCTTTTGTAAGAATTAGATTCTTTTCTTCAAGATCATTGATTAATCTCTTATTTTCTAACTTTTCTTCTTTTAAAGCCTTGCTTTGGGTTTTAGTTTTCTTAAGATCTATATATAGTGAATCAAAGGCATCTTGTAATTCATCCAAAGAGTAGGGGTTTACCTCAGGTTCCTCAGATTCAGACTCGGAACCATCATTTGTTGCTATTAGTCCCAAGCATGCCGTTTCTTCATTTGTTTCCTCCTCCTCTTCTTCTTCGGAGGTGGAGTCATCCCACGTTGCTTAAACGCCTTCTTCTTGAATCCTTTTGGTTTGGAGATCTTCTTGTAGTCAGAAGGCTTCTTGGGTTTCTTCTCATCATCCCTTTTGAGTAAGGGACAATCTTTCCTTATGTGACCTCTCTTTTTGCAATTATAGCAAATTAGAGGATCTTCTTCTCTTTTCTTTCCCTTGATCTCTCTTCTATTTCTGAGAAACTTTTTAAACTTTTTAGCTAATAAAACAAATTCTTCGTCATCGGTACTTACCTCATCATCCGAAGTAGCTTTGAAGGCTAAGGTCTTCTTCTTTGGCTCCGATGAGGTTGATTTCTTCTTTTGCTCCATTTTTGATTCGTAAGCCATGAGATTCCCAAGTAGATTTTCCATGTCTAGATCCTCTACTTGGTTGGCTTCTTCTATTGCCGTTACCTTTTGCTCCCACTCAGGTCCAAGGGAGCGAAGGAGCTTCCCTTGAAGCTCCCCCTTTATAAATGTCTTTCCTAAAGACTTGAGGTTATTCACGATTAACGTGAATCGGGTGTACATGTCCCCAAGTCTTTCATTCTCCTTCATAGAGAAAGCTTCGAATTCCTGCGATAACAAGTTTATCTTTGAGGATTTAACTTTAGATGTACCTTCGTGAGTAACCTCCAAGGTTCTACAGATCTCGTGGGCGGTTTCGCATTGGCTGATGCGGTTGAATTCCTCCGAGCTGAGAGCGCAGTAGAGTGAGTTCATTGCCTTGGCATTCAGTCCAAGGTGATGGATTTGCTCCACTGTGTAACCAGTTTCTGGTTTCTCGGGAATGACGTATGCGGATTCGCATTTCTCCCAAATGGAGAAATCGTTGGCTTGAAGCCACATCTTCATTCTCAGCTTCCAGTAGGTGTAGTTGGTTCCTTCGAAGAGTGGTGGTCGAGTGGTCGATTGCCCCTCCAATCTGCTTGTGGAAATCGCCTTCCCCTCCATGTGATCTTTCCGCGGATGTTACTCTTGTAGGCGGAAAACCTGCTCTGATACCAAATGAAATTGCACTAGAGGGGGGGTGAATAGTGAAATTATATTGTATTGTAATGCAACAAATTCAATCACACAATATACTCAATTATTTTTAGGTGGAAACCCAAGATGGGTGAAAACCACCACCTAAGCCAATCTCTTGACTTAGGATTTTCGATCACAAGGTGATCAATCCACTAACCACACTACTTAAACGAGGGTAGTGTACCTCAATTACAATTCCCACCTCCGATCCCTAAACGGAGGTTTCTTTCTTCAAGATGAAGAGACGGGGACCCGACAGGCCGGATACCCAAAGTACAGAAATTAAAAAGTAGAAATAACACCTATAGAGCACCCCAATAATTCAGTTGCCTTCTTATCTACTAAGCATGAAAAGAACTCCCTGATGATTTGCAGAACGGAGCGAGCCGGGAGTATGGATTTGCCCTTTGATCAGAGTATTAGCACAGCACAAGGGCAAGATGGAGCTTAGAGTAGTGAGCAAGAGATTTTTCTAATGGAATTGTATCTCAAGAGGTGTGTTTTGCCAAAGAAGAGTTGTAGTCTATTTATAGGCAAGTTTGGAACCTTCAAGAACACTTGGGAGAGCTCTTCTAGCCGTTGGAGACAAATCCCAAGAGTTTAGGACGAAATCCACACAAAATCAGGGCAATGATGATTCTGACAGCAACATCAGACGTCTAATTATAAGATCAGACGTCTTACAGGACGTCTGATTTTTACTATGGTCGTCTAATATTGCAGGATATCTTAACGGACTCTATTGGATCAAAAGAAGGACGTCTGATATTATGTCATAAGACGTCTGATTATTTTACTGGACGTCTAATGATTGGTGCATTCGTTCCTGTTATCATCGGATCCAAACAGGGTTCTAGGTTTAGAGGATCAGACGTCGTTACGGACGTCTGAGGACATTACCAGACGTCTGGAAACCTAAATACTCTTCCTTCCTGCTTCTGCCAAAAGATTATGTGGCCGTAGACAGATGTGCACAGAAAATCATGGCCAACGGTTCAAAGGCAGACGTCTGTAAGTGTGTCAGGACGTCTAGAGATTATTTTTGCCGATAAAAAGTCTAACGGTTAGTATGAGGACGTCTGGGTAAATAATCAGACGTCTGTGAATGGTTATCGACGTCTGAAAGTGAAGTCCTTCGACTGATGTTTATGAGGAGATGAACAAAGCCAGAAATATTTGAAATTAGACGTCTGATACATATGTCAGACGTCTTATGATGGAAAATCAGACGTCTGGACTTTTTAATGGACGTCTGATAAAAGTATAAGTGTTGGGTTTTTTGTTTCTAATTTATCCTAAGTGTAGAGAGCCTAAGTTAGCTATTTATAGGTTATGTTTGGGGGCTCTTTACAATATTTCTAGACTCAAATAAGATGAAAATTACAACCTTTGAAAGTTTACATGAAAAAAGCCTAAGACCTAATACTTTTGCTACTCGTCTTCACGCTTTTAATCTCCCGTCTTGGAAAGCTTTTTGAATTCCTGCAAATATGTTATTATAGAGAGAAAACAATATGGTACGCTTTATTTATTATTTCATTTTCTACATTTTGTAAAATCATCAAAATATTATATATGAGTAGTTGAACTAACAAATTGGACTCTCACCAAGTTCAATTAAACTTGTGTGGGTTGAGATCTAAGCTCAATTGGACTCAATGAGTCCAATTGACTTAGGTGAAGGTAATTGACTTTGATCTAAGTCAATTGGGTTTGGTGAAGACCTAATTACGTCCTTAGGTAGGTCTAGAGGTGATGTACTAGGGTTAGGACACCTTAATTTAGGTTCCTATGGGGTTGGGATTAGGTCCAGGGAGTTAGAGATCTAAGATCAAGACTTGAATCTCAAAACAGAGACTGGAGACCAGTATCAGACGTCCAAAAATAGGATCAGACGACTTATACTAAAAAATCAGAAGTCCAGACTTCAGTTCTGGACGTCCAATTTAAGTCGGGGGAAAATCAGGGTTCTGTTTTGGGTGCTCTGCAGAAATTGGATGTCTGACAAAGTGTCTGGACGTCCAATAATACTGCAGAAGTGGGTTTGAGGTGTGCAGGAGATGGCTAAGGTGTAATTTCCCTACTTAGAGGGGTGAGATCAGTGTGACGTAAAAAATGCGTAAATGAAATATAAAGCAATCTCAAAAAGACAATCACACAATGTACACAAAAAGTTTTTAGGTGGAAACCCAAACCGGGTGAAAACCACCACCTAACCCTCTCGAGTTAGGATTTTCCGATTAACCTAGTTGATCAAATCCACTAAACGAATCACTTTAAAACGAGGGTGATTCAACCTCAGTACAACCACGCTACAAGTACGAGAGTAGCGTTCCTCAACCCCTTCTCTCCACGAGAAGGATTTTGTCCCACGAAGGAGACGGGAATTCGCAAAGCGAATACCCAACCAAAAGACAAAGGTAAAATAAACAACAAACCTATAGAGCCAACAAAGTAATAAACCTAAGCTTCTATAGGATTTAGAAAACTCCCCTTTGCAAGGAGTGCGTCGACGATGACGCGGTGCGTGAGCCACGCAACGGCGCAACTTCGCTCTCGTGAACTACGGTGGGAGAGCGGGTGCGCAACAGCTTGATGCTCTCAAGAGAATGGTGCTTGAGCTTGGAGAGCAAGAGCTAGCTAGGACACAAGAGAGTGGAAAGTGTAATACAAATTGTTTCTTGTGTATCTTGGTCTTTCTAGGTGTGTATCTTGTGTGTTTTTGTGTTGCAAAGGCTCCCCTCTATTTATAGAGGCCTTAGGAAGGCTTTGGAAGGCTTGGAAAAGCTTCCATAGCCGTTGGGAACAAAGCCCAAGTGAATCAGCCCGAAATCAGGAACAATCATTGTTCTGACAGGCTTATCAGACGTCTAATTATAGAATCAGACGTCTGGAAGTTCACTATAAGACGTCTGATTCAAAGGTCAGACGTCTGATTTTGGGCGGGTCTCTCCCTGACTTGGATCAGATCTAAACAGGGTTTTTACGCAAGTCCATCAGACGACATACAGGACGTCTGGCACTATGTCTGGACGTCTGGAAACCTACTTTTACTGTGGGAATTGATTTCCAAATGTTGCAACGGCTAGAAAATCTCTGAGAAGAGATTTTGGGTCAGCCGAGGCAAAACGGTCATTTATCAGACGTCTGGACAGTCCTATGGACGTCTAATAAGGCTCTAACGGTCATATCTGGAGTGTTTACGAAGCCAGCCAACGGTCCACTAATTGGACGTCTGGCAAAGTCATCAGACATCTCCTAAGACGTCTGGTCTAAGGTCTGGACGTCTGATTTTATCAGACAGAACTAACTATGTCCAGCCTAACAGTTATCAGACGTCTTAAAATACATTATCAGACGTCTGATTTGGGAATTAGACGTCTGGAAAGTCTGTTTGAACCCTATATTGGTTTTCTAAGTATTGTACAGAAAACCTAAGTATCCTAGGGTTGTGCCGGTGTTCCTAGGACTACTGTTAGGGTTCTTTGAGGCTCTTTAACATGAAATATCTAAGGAAATAAAGAGCAACAAAAGAAACGAAAAATACAACAAGTACAAAAGAAGGAAATCTATCCTATTCTTCATTTCCTTCCATCTTCAATGTTTCGCTCCACGCGAACCTCCTCTGTTTTCCGTCAAGCTCTTCCAATCCGTCCTGGATGCGAGCTCGAACTCCGTCTAAACACGTCCACATTTGCAATTGACCTGAAATCTAGGACTCAAATTGCAAATGTTAAATAACACGTGTTTTGTTATCATCAAAACAAATGATCGTGGTGCTCTAGCACCAACATAAGGGTCCTGGATGTCCCATAACTTATCTGGACGTCCAGATAAGGCCTGGAACTTGGGTTTTAAGGCTTCATAGGGTGTTGTGACCTAGTTTAAGGGTGGCTAAGGTTTGGGGAAGTCTCTAGGCTATCCTAGGACTAGGATGGACCTAAGCTCTTCACATTTTACTGCTTTATTTCTACTTAATAGAATAGAAAACCTTTAACCCCCTTACATTATTATTCCTACATCTAATCTAAGCCTTCTACTCCAGCTCTGCTACAACTCCCGTTATTCCTGATCCAGCTTCAGATCTAGCTCCTGATCAGCTTATTCCTTGCAATCGACATAATGCACTTAATCAACACATTATAACATTATTTTATGCATAGCTAAAGGAAAGCAGTAAAGGTGCAGATAATGCGTATGCATGCATGAATAACCCTAACTTTTGCTAAGTCCTAGCTTAATCTAAGTCAATTAAGACCTATGATTGCTGCGCAATCACCTAACCCCAGGCCCCCTGGGGCAGCTAGCTCCATCCCTACTCTAAGTAGCTCACCTCGATACCACGTACTTGAGGGCCAAACTGAGTCGGTGTAGAGTGTCTAGGTTTAACCCCGGGGCTCATCCCAATGGGAGACTAGTACCCCTCTACACTAAAGGAACAGTGGCTCTCCTTGGTACCGCGTACACAAGGGCCAGCTCACTTCCTATCTACAGGGGTCCTCCTAATTCTCCGTAGGGTTCATGCTGATATTTCTTTCGTTTCATAATCCAGACTTTCAGATTTCTCTATTCACGTTTCTGGTTCCATTATTAAAATAGGCAGCTCGTGATTTTCTACTGACAAGACATCATACTAAGTAACCAGTACATTTGCTAGCATTTAAAGTTCTTACAGGCATCTCAAGTAAATAGTATAGCTCAAACCACCCGTTTCTGCCCTAGGGTTCATTCTCATCCTAGGGTTCTACATGTTTCTCAAGTATACAGTATAGCTCAACCATCTATTTCTACCTTAGGGTTCATTCTCGTCCTAAGATTTTACATGTTTCTCAAGTATATAGTACAACTTAAACCATACTCATCTGTTTCTGCCCTAGAGTTCATTCTCATCCTAGGGTTCATTCAAGTTATTCTAAGCATGCAGTTCATTTATTTAAATCATAATATTTATGTAAACCACTCGATCGGCAAATACAAGAGGAATGGGAGCTCGGATCGCAGATCCTATCACTTCCACGGCTTCTGTGTACTCGACTGGATGGAGACCTATACAATTGACCAACCACATCAAATGAGTTCAAAATCGTATGCAAGTGACACTAACTCGTAGAGAAACTCAAACGAAAAATAACGATACTTCGTTTATGGAAATTCGATTCCGTTTAGGCCCTAAATGGGCCAAAAACACTCACACTGTCCAAAATCAGACGTTTAGGTTTGGTTCCAGATGTCTTAAAAGACGTCAAAACTTACCTTGGGCTTCTTGCGACTACCGCGGATGTTCGAACCCCTCCGCGATCGTCTAAGGTGAGTTCTAGACGTTGAACTCTTCTTTCGGTTGTCTAGAGATACGGTCAAACGTCTGGCGACGTATCCAGACGTCCAAAGGCACCTCGAAGGGTGTAGCCCGTGCCTTTCCAACGACTGCTCCCTGCATACTTACGTGTAGACCATCACAAAAGGCCCAACAAGATCCTGCTGTGAGGCTTGCATAGCCGTAACCGCACAAATGCATGTACCTTAGCATAGAGCATGCTTTCAGACGTCTGGCTTTAGCTCCGGACGTCCTCCCACTACTCCAGATGTCTAGGATGTGCTCCAGACGTCTGATACTGGAAAATTTCTAGTACGCAGAACCTCCGTGAGCCTTCTTTTCTGCGCGGAACCCCTCCGCGCCGCCCGCAGCTGCTACGCCTGTAGCTTCAGGAGGCCACGAGCCACCTTCGCGAGCTCCTCCTCCTCGAGCATGAGCTCCATCGAGCTACCCCCACGCCCCATAGTTCCCTTGAGAGTTCCCCTTCTCTTGAGCTCTCCCCTCCTCCTCCACATCTCGTCTCTCTCTCTCAGCTCCCTCTCCTCTCGCCATGCTGGAAGGAAGGGAGGAAGGAAGGACGGAGGTGGATGAAGGTGGCAGTGGTTGGTGGAGAGTGGTGTGGGTGAGGGGGGTTTAAATAGAAGATGTTTAAGGTTTGGGGTAAGGAGAGAGAGGTGAGTGCACGTGCAGCGCGCATGCGGAAAAGAACAGCAGGTCCGGTTCTTCTACTTTCAGACATCTGACCTTCCATCCAGACGTCTTAAACGACCCAAAAGGGCCATGGGTCATTTCAATGATCCAATGCCCTCTAACCTTGTTCTTCTACCATGTATTATTTTGGGTTGCCATAGCAAACCCCTCTCCTGATGGATCTCTTGGAGGATCCATCACCTTCTGATTTTGCGAGAGAAGACTCATTGCTTCTTGACTCCCTATTAGGCCCATGTTGGATCTGTAGGAGGATTGGGAGAGGTCAACAACCTACTATCTACATGCAGTAGCGTCATCAACAGATCAGTAGCAACCCACATTGGTGTTGTGCCACCTCTGGATCGCCACATCAGGCTGCTGCATGCTGTCACAGCAGCCGTGCGTCACCTTTGGACCACCGCGCGCCATCACACCAGCCCTGTGCAGCACCTGCTGCCTCGTCGGGCTACCTCGTCGAGTGTGCCTCGCACCAGACCTAGCGTCGCAACAGCCTCATGCAGCGTTTGGAGAGCTGCATTGCCAGCGCAGCGCTTGCTGCTTCGTTGCGTTGCAGATGGCTACTGCTTCATGGTGCTTCTCCATCGCTACTCGTGAGACATGAGCGCGTGCTACTGCAGCCACCATTCCTCTTCATCATCAATTTCAGGGTTTGGATCTTCATAGGTTCGAGGATTCAATCATTTTTGGGAAAATATTTGGTGGGATATCACAACACTGACTTAGGACTGCTGCTCTGATACCATGTTAGGAAAAATGAAGTCTCTATTGAGAAAAGTGACCCTAGCCTCTCTTTTATAGGAGAAAGGTTTTGGAAAACTTACAATGATACCCTACAAGATAATGAAATAGAAAAATGTCCTATGTATACGCTCAATAGAAATCTTTGAAACAACAATTGAAAATGGTAGAATGAGCCCTACATAATTTACCATCATTCCTTAATATCCTCCTACCTAGACATAAGCACCAAGCTCCAACCACCACCACCTAGAAAAAATCACAATCATGAAGAGCTGTAGGCTCTTTGGGTTGTCCCTCATTTGGTGTCTCCCACTACCATGTAGGTAGGAGGCATTTATAGAGTACAAATGCTGACAATTATATTTTTGGAGATGCATAACCTCTAGAGTAATGGGTGGTTATGGAGAAATAATAGGGAGCTATGGAGAGTAATGGGGGTTGATTGCTTAACCGTGGTTCCGCGTCTCTCATGCATTCTCATTTAGACTGGGTCAAAGTAGGTTCCATTGGTTTGACCATGAGTTAATTGTACGTGATTTACTTTAGAACCTTTGCAACTCATTTCTCTTCCGAAATCTTTGAAAAATCATCTTAGCAAATTTTTCAGATGCCTAAACTTTCTTCTTAGACGTCTACATTTTATGAATAGATTTCATTTATGCCAAATTTAAACATAACTCATATCTCTCTCTCCACTTAACATTTTTGTTAATATCAAAATCCTTCAAAAATTAAGACATCTAGATTTTTCTCACATGTTTTATGATCTCTTAATTACCCAACATTTAACATTTTTTTTAATCCAAACAAAATCTTTAAAGATTAGCCTTTTAATGACAAGGTCAATTTCTCCTTTGAAAAAAGAAGACATCTAACTTAATTTTTTCATATGTATAGTAAACCTGTTCTAGATGTCTGTTCATCTTTTTTAGATGTCCTTGGGTTCCTTTTTGTTGAAAGTCAAAAACTTACTCAAGTTTTAACTTGGCCAATTCATACATGTCGATTGACTCTCAGAAGTCTAGACCCTTAGTTAAAATGTCTATCACTTTTGTTCAGACATTGCTGAATCCAATTTTTAACTTCAGTAACTCTTGTGTTTTTTTGTCATCTCTTCAGACAACTTATCCTAAAAGCAAACATCTAAATTACCTATATAAGGCATCTAATTCGTTGTCTCAAACATCCCTATTTTGGAAATTCTTAAGTGTTGGACAATCTTTTGGATCGTCTAATTCTTAACTTAGAGCATTTTTTGGGAAACACTTAAAATGTTTAGCATTACTTTTAAACATTTAAATTCACATTTCCAAGCATTTATTTTTCTTCTTCAGTCGTCTATTTTAGCCTAATTATGTAATTATGATTTATAGTCATTTTTGCTTGAATAATTACTTTCTAATTTAAATTCAATGCTTCTTAAGACTTTAACTAGACCTCCTACACTACATAAATACCTACCTAAGGTCAACTAAGCCTACACACAACAGTTCTAAGAGATTTTCAAGCTTGAAACTCCAATTTCTCTCTAAATTGCTTCTTTATGCTCAAAGTGCTCCCCTCTACTCTCTTGAGCACACTCCTTTCATGCCCACACTCCTTATTTAGGTTTGCAAAGACAGTACTCTAAGTTTCAATCTTATTGCTATATATTTCTCGAAGGCTTTTAGGATACATGTATATTTTATTTTATTTTTGTATTATTTTGGAGTCTCAGCCTGTGGGCTATCCATTCTTTCTTTTGAAAGAAAAAAACTCTCCTTGAATGTTGTCCAAAAGAGAAGAATTAAATCCAGTGTTTAATTTATGCAATTGTTTACATTTTTCACTTGGAATAAATTCCTCCCACTTCCTGTGCTACTTACACCCATCTTTGCATTACTTGAGGCAAGCGAGCAAGGTCTCGACTCCGCTTCATGCTCTTACTGCCATTGCATGGTGGTGAGTCCAAGAATTATGGGCCAATAAGCAAAAAGGGCAACGAAAGATACATTCAGAAAAGGTGCTTGATCATTTTATTTCTCTTCACACCGCAAGACCATGTTTCTTCCCCCACGACGTCAATTGAGTACAATGAGTTCTCATACATGTAATTGCATTTCGTCCAACAAAGCTCACTTGACCAAATAATGTGTCACATCAAAAAATTAATGACCATCAACCTTTGTTTTTGGTCGTGCCATCTTCTAATTCAGTACCGATCAGGTTTTCCCAAATAATACCTCCGAACATGATAATCAGGTCCACCAAATCATCAATGATAATAATTGCACTCAAGGCAGTTTAGTCAAAATGTAATTTTCTGGCAATCAAGATAGGCTTTAAACATGTCCGGGCAAGGAATCTGATAAGATAGGGGGGGCTGCTCTTTATTGAAATGTATCGCATAACATTTCCTTCCACACAATATTGAAACCAGAACCAGCACGAAGAGCCAAATTACCATATATTTAATAGCCATGTCCCTTTACCATCCAGAAGTAAACCTTCAAAGCAAGTACCATTCCTATTAGATGCAATGCGAATGGCGACTGAAATCATAAATAAGTATGGCCACGACCCTCAAGCAAACCAGGAGTTCCACTGAAACCATTCACATAAATTAGCAGGACAAACAGATCAAGCACACACCTTGCACCCCCCACTCAAATACCAAATGGATTTTCTTTTTGGCCCCTCCAACGGCAAGGACCTTATACATCCATTACCCAAGTATGGAAGGAATCAAATAATAAATCACCACCGGAAGAGACTCGGGACGGAAGAAAATACTCAAAAAGATTAAGCGAACGATTTCCCTCTCCTCTCCTGCACGCCCCCTTCCTGTCCTTTACCTGGAAAAGATTATTCTTGGGTCAATAAGTACCTTTTGAATCCACCTCAACTACAGTCACCGTGCAGCGATTCAAGCTTCTAGTGCAGATAAATCCCCAAACATCACCATGCAACAGTTCACATCTCCTACACCCTAAATCGGACTACAATGCAAGATATGTCGTCTTTGCTGTCTCTCCTAACTGCCTCGGCAGTTAAATGCTTGGCGGCAGTTTGAGGATCATTGATGTTCATGGCAACATCAACTGCTTCTTCGTTACTCATTACCTGGAAAAATTGCCACAGTAAATCCCACGGAACCAGGTTTTTTTACGAAGTTAGGGCGTGGGTAAGTTGGGAACTCACCTTCCAGATGCCATCACTGGCAAGAATGAGAAGGTCTGCATCATTGCTGACGTCGGCATATGTGACATCAGGGTCCGATCGCAAATGGGTTTTCAGGCTTTTGTCTCCGAAGGCACGAGAAACAGCTAACTGCCCATTCACTCTAGGAACGTCCCCTGGGTTATCCATGCATGAAAAGACAATTTAGAAGCAAGTCTTCAAGATTTTATGAATATTTGCAAGAAAAATGACCCATCAATAAACTACGGAATGACTTTGAATTGATGTGAACAGAACCCAGGAGGCGCAGATAAAAAGAAGCTACCGATATTTATCTAGCCATGAATCGATCACATGCACCAGGAGAGAAATCTAAATTGGCTAATAATTTTGGCTGACATGCTACTCTGTTCTGTGTGGCCAGATAAAAATCAAAACCAAATAGAGCATTTTAACACACTTAATAGGGGGGCACAGCACATATGAGTGTACTAACTTCTTTCCCCATTGACACTTTTACCATCCAAATGCAGATTTCCTCCTTTGTTTTCTTAGTTGCCTTCTTTTGAAGAAGGGATGGCATTTTAATTCTATAAGTAATGATGGCATGACTAATCAGCTTGATGCATTCTCTAGGCACTGGCTCTGATTTTATTTAGAATGACCTCTATTAAATTATTTAATCTCTTAGACCATGAAAAGAAAAGTTTAATGAAAGTTCCAGACCTTACAAATTCACGGCCTTGTAGTTATTGTATTATATGGATTGAACTACATCTCATCTGGCAAAGGCTCCTGATAAGCACACCAAATGACAAATAGGCATTCTAATAAGAGCATCGCATTCCCATAGGAGAAATGCGTAAACGTAAACCCTAATGCAAGAAAAATCACGAAAAATATTGGTGCTTTTTTCCTGTTGCTCGACAAAAAAAAAAAAAACATCATCTCATGCTTGGCTTCCTAGTAAGAACATAAAATACATAAGCTCTTAAGTTCTTAGTTTCCAATTTTCATAAGATCTCATATTAATATCAGTTTTCACCACCAGAGGATGCTTCTATTCAATATAATTACTGGGGTGTTTGATATAGGAATTCAAGATACATAACCTATAAAAAATTTAACTATCATGCTGCAAAAAGATCATGTAATCGATTTTTCTATTACTCCACTGAAGTGCCACTAATCTTGTGTGATGATCCTTTTCCTTTTCTTAAAGGGGAGAAAAATAAAGTGTAAAGTGTCTGCTCCCAGGTAAGTATCCCTGATGGATTGAGTTCGTGGTTTTATTTTCTTGGCTAGATAAAATTGTCAATGGAAAAGAACTATTAATGGAACCAGTCTGACATTGTGCCAAACACTAACCGGCAACTTCTAACATGCTTCAATGCTGCAAAGAAGATGAAAAAGTAGAATAAAAGGCTTAACAATCGACACAGCATATCAAACAAGGCTGGTGGTTTGGAATATTTCAGAAAACCTCCAGGGTCATTCTCCTAGAAAATTACATGATATTTTTTTTTTATTGGTTGTAGAAGGAAGACAATAACACAACCTACATGACATAACCATATGTCACCTTTTAAATTTCACTTGTTGCTAAGCCAGCTCAATTGCCTAAGTGCGAATGCACCCAAGCCCACCCATCTGGAGGAAAAAAATCTTCTCCTATGATTAAATTTTATTAAGTAATTTACAGAACTCCCTAAACTTACACACAAATTTCAGCATCACCTTTTAACTTCAAAATTCATTACAATAGATAGTAATTTTTATAGGCTAATCAATGTGGTCCTCCACCCTCTACACCACCGTAACGGCATTTCATTTCATAAATGATAGAAAAAAAAAAAAACCCTAATAACACACACACACAGATACATAGTTATATGCGTAACACACGCACAGGCACACGTATTTATGTATGTATGTACATACATAGGTACGTAGATGCATTTATATATCCTTGAAATTGCGAGTATTGAGGAGGTGAAATAGGGGGCGTAGTTAAGGGCTAATCTGATGGAAAGGGGAGTTTATCCAAGTTGGAGGTTTGATGTGGGCAATCTGCAGGGAATGGGAAGGGAGCAATCTGCAGGGTAGTGGAGGTGGAGGAATGATCATTTTTTGAAAACAAGGTCGAGGGACAATCTTAGGGGAGAGGAGTGGCTGATTTGTAGAGGAGCACAGAGGTTGGAGAAGTGTAATAAGTGGTTGAATGCAGGGAATGAAAGAGGTAGGAAAATGTGATCCTCTGGATTTGTGAAGAAGAATTAAAAGGATCAAGGGAGGGATGTTATCATAAATAATTTAGAAATCACATGTATGTGTTTCGAAGTTCAGGGATGATCAGGATTTTATGTAAATTACTTGTTATCATGCAGACACCTTTAAGGAGAATGAATCCTGTCAAAGCTAAATGGTCTTAAAATGGATCAGATTCGAACCATGTGTTTCCCTTCTTTGTTGACGGCACACACTCATACCCAAGCCATCCCTGTCAAACATTTATTTAGTTGGACAGTTCCAGCAAACCAGCTATTCTTAAGTCAGATAGCTTGAAAATCATTCTTTGGTATAAGATGCATCAAATCAAACCATGACCTGAAAACAACATTGGTGCATATTTTGTTAGAAGTTTCATTCCTTTTTATTAATCCCCTCCAAACTTCCAGTACTACATTGTTTCCCCTAAATTTCTCGTATTTACACAAACATCCCCATAAATAGTTCAGTTTTGCATCGATGCCCCTCCATAAGTGTAAGGTCACAAATTTACTATAATGAGCATAGCTAACCTGGGATTTAGGGTTAATATTAAAACCATGCATTTCATTCAAGGGTTGAAGTTGAATCAAAATTTAAAAATAAAATAAAATAAAGAGGAACCTCACTTTCTACACGTTGTAGTTGCATTAGCATAAATTGAGGATACAAGGCAATTACAGATTGTATGGTTTAAAGCAAGATAGGTAAATGAAATGCCCCAAGATGCTTAAGTCCAGCTTGCCAAATATCCATTCGCTTTGGATCCAAATAGATCAATACTCTCATTACGACAATTTACAACTTCACATGAAGTCAAGATGTCCTCATGAAGGCCCAATCAACCAGAATCATCATTGGTAATACAGTAAGACTATAATACATCTTTATAGAATATGCAAACATACAATAGATTGAAAATGTTAGGCCATAACAATGCCTTGTGTTTAACCCAAATATAACAATGCTATAGCGCAACTTGTTAAGCATGGATTCACTTTGTGCCAAGTGGATCAATGTTATGCCCCTTAAATTGATCAATTCCTTGATGACTATTTGAATATACTCATCAATAAAACACAAGACTCTCTATGAAACTAGGATGTCGTTACCAAGGGTCAATTATTACATTATAGATTGGCAAGGTTTCGAGGCTCCCTTTAGAAATTTTTTAGTGCCTCCCATCACTAGTTTTGTGGAAGCAATTAGCCTAGCATAGCATCTTATATCTATATTTATGATTGGACTTAGTTCAACTCTAACTTATTTTATACCAGTGCAAATGTAAAGTTTAAGATTATAACAATTATAAATTTTATAACTACAACGACCATTGGGTCAAAACATAGATGGATCCAAAACAACTCAAAATGACCAGTCCTAGGTTCTCCTCTATCAAAAATATAAACCATGTAATCACAACATGAGAAAACACCAAGAACACCTTGTATTTATGTGAAAAACCCCTGTCATGAGAGAATGGAAAAACCATGAAAGAACCCTAAGGGCTGGATATTCTATTCATTCTTTTCAATAAAAATTGCTCACCAAGTATTAAATGGAATCAAGAGAGGATCCAATCACCCTTCTAATTTATACTTTAGGTGCTCCTCAAGCTAGTTCTTGTCAAAATTCTTTTTGTCTCATAATAAAACTCAACTAACCCTTTCTCAACACATATTCTAGTGGGAGAAACAGGCAGACGAGGTGGAGTAAGATGTAAGGTAGGAGGGTAAGAGGTGGATCCTAAACAGTAGCATGGAAGATGATCCCAAGCAAGCCTAGAGATAATTCCAAGCAGCATTACAAGAAAAGATCCCAAGTGGTGCAGTAAAACCTTATAGCTATGGTAGACCTCCATTTAGAAGGAGCAATTGTAGATATCATTCATCCTAGAAGACCAAAGTGAAGTGACTAAAGAAACAAACACCTTAGAAAGGTCAGTAGGAGGTCTTAAAGTTGAAGTCCATAAACATGGATAATGGTAGAGAAAATGCCGCTGTCAAGGTGGAAACTCTATGATAAATACCATAGGTCTCTCGTTCCACTCTATTTCTCCCTCCTTCTCCCTTGTCAGGATTATAAAGACATCCAATCAAGTAGGGAAAACAAATAGGATAAAGGGATGCCTCTCCTCCTCTTCCTTCCTCTACATCTTTCAATTTTGCTTTCCCCGTCTGTCTCTCTTTCTTCCTTTCCTTCTTTTTTTTTTGTTTTGACCCTCTTTTCTTATCCTTTTTCCTTGTTTTTTCTTCCCTTCTTTCCTTGCTTTCCTTGTTCTGAGCACAGATGCAAAATCATGTTCTACATACATTCTGCAATCGTGATAAATGGCTGATTTTGGAACCTGAATCCCAGAACCATATGAGTTCCCTATGGATCCTATTATTGCTGCGGATACAAGTTCCTAACGCCAATTTAAAGAAAGTTTGGAGCAGAATTCTCTGTAGAATACCACCTGGTTTCCATACACCATCAAAATGTGGTGGTAAAAGAATCACGCTCCTCTAATTCAGGCTCAATCAAAGAGCTTTTGTGATAAACAATCAGATCACAATCATAAAGATCAATTTGCAGAGATTCAAGATGTCTTGGAAACTTCAGATCAAGATTTGCAGGTACTCTTGCATCAGGTCCTGAAGGAACAAGATTTTCTGCAGCAGTCTGCGCTTGATTCTAATGAATCCAACATATAAAGCACCTTGAAGTGAAGATACTGTTAAGAATACGTGGAATGGAACTCGACACCATAAAAGACAAAGAACAGAGCATGGCATTTGAGAAATAATACTAGAAGTCTCCTGCTCCGTTAAGAATATGAATAATATACCTTAGATTTTACATGGAAAAACCCCTCCCATAAGAGAAGGAAAAAACTAAAGGGGAACGGCCCTATGGGTTGCATATTCTTTTTATTGCTCTCAAATAAACTCAGTAGTATAAGGCCATATATATGGGCCCTACTCACTGACATTTTCCTAAACTAATGATGTGGGACTAGGCATACACCAACTAGTCAAGTACTAAATGGATCCAGGAGGAAATCTAATCATCCATCTAATCTGAACACTATTTTCAACATCCTCAACACAAGGATATCTTATTTTGAGCTTTGATGTTACAGATTTTGCTAATATGATTAAACAAGGCATAGAATATACAGCTCACACACAAGTTTATTGGAGAATATTATGAGATGCACTATAGCATATATATTATAGAATCTTATCGGGTTCATCTTCTATGGAGAACCTGTACATTGAAATTTAGTTTAAAATGATAACACAAAAATATTGATTGTGATGTAATTACATCAATTAACAGCATACGAAAAATTATCTCGAAATGTATAACAACTAAATAAAAATTTTCACGAATTGCGATCCCACAAGTAACTTGATAAATTGACAAATGGTTTGTATTTAATGGAAAAGTGTAAATATCCAACCCTACAAGTAACATTTCCATGAATATAACCAAGTTCTTGCATCTCATGCGCTCAGAAATATAATCATCTTTTCTCATCAGTTATCATTGCATAGAAGATCTATATGCTTTCTTTGTCAAAATCATGTTCTACATACATCCTTGCCAATTGTTTGAGTGTAAATTTATTCCAAATTTTCCTAGTGCTCACAAAAGATGCTTCAAAGTGTTGAGCCCTTATAAAGATACTTCAAGATCTAGGGCATGAATATAGAAACCATGACATAATTCAACTTGATTTTAACTACAAACTGGATGTATACCAAAAGCTAAATAGAATGGCAGAGAATGTGCTTTTTCCTATATCCCTATACTTAAATTCCTCAACAGAAATGCCAATCTAATAAGGTCTTTCTGACCCCCTTTTGGGAGAGGATGAAAGAAAAAAAAAAAAGATTCCTTTTTGAAAACCTGTATGCTGCATTTTTTTGTAACTGTTGGATATTATACTTCAAACATTCCAAACAAACAGTTCTCACTAAATATCTTTATAGTCTAGGAATACAATGTGGTGATTTCTCAAGTGCAGGTCCATGATTAAAGTAAAAAAAAGGTACAAAATTGCATCTGTTAAAATGAATCATTGCACTTATTATCCAGCTGCAACCAGTAATATTGGATGCAATACTTAAATTGCAATAAAAAGATTGGCACATTTCCCTATATGTTTCACTTTCCATTATATTGGTATGTTATCTACAAACTTTGCATGGTGATGCAGAAAAAAATTGTAATATAATATAATATAATATATTTTCAAAAAACATAATATATAATATACGTGAACCAGGTATTGGACATTGGGATGTGCAACTGGCATACTGCAAAAGAAAAGGATGTTTAATTATTAGATAACATTTCTGCATAAATTTTCCTGTGAACTGGCATCAGCTGTATGTGAATGTGTCTATGTGTCTGTGAATACATCCCTCCTAACCATTAATCATGTACATCCTACTTTCAACTTCTCCAAGGGGCAGTTCTCCAAGTCAAGCCATACCTTTTGATCCCATCTATGGCAATTGCATTTTACTCACAATAAGGAACGAGCTGTCAGACATGACTATTTAATTCAAATACCAGGTGCTTATGAGGTCACATTTTTCATACTTTGCCTTCATCCATTTTACACTTGTTACCTTATTGTTCATTTTCACATACACATGCATCCACAAGGAATTCTGATAAAACTAAATCAAGAATTACTTTGCTATTGCATAGTCACATGTATTCAAGTATTGATCTCTGATTCATGCGAAATTCTAACAGATTCCAAACAAATAATGCATAAAAGTGTGTTTCCAACTTTTCATGTGAAATTCTGAGTAGTCAGTTAAATATTAAAAAAAAAAAAACTGAACTGTTTCCTCCTGAATCGACATGCTTCTAAAAATTCAAATAACATTTGTTTGTAAGCTATATTCTTATTAGGCCTTTACATCAGGTCAGGACAACAAAAAGTTACACCTTTTTTCCCCATGTGGAATAACTAAAGTAGAAGAGATCATTTGAATGTGGACAAAGATAAATTGCTCTCAGTAGCAAAAGAATCATGAAACCAGAAGAAAACAAAGATTGGCCACAAAAAATGAATGGATGGCTGGAAACCTATAGACACGAGATATTGACATGGATGGCCTGGAAGGACTTCTCAGTTCAATATGGCCAGTGCATTCACATTTAGTAAACTTAAATATGATGAAAGCTAACCCCACAGAAAGGTCAGAAGCTTAGGCAAAGAAAGAGAAGTACATGAGTATTTAAAGCATATTAACTTCATTTTCAAATGCCAGAACACCAAAGACCCTGCCTTATGGGGCATCATCTAGAAAGAAAAAGTCTGTGCTCCACTTTCTCAAGTAACATGGGCTCCCTCTCCTGATATCAAGTTACTTCTTACCACCCATCAAACACAAGATAAAATTGTTGAGAGAATTGAGTGGTTGTTTATTGTCATATTGAAAAATATGACCTTTGTGTGTGAGTGGTGACCTATAAATAGACGTGCACTCCTCTCTTTTTACTTTAAAAAGAAATACAGAGAAAACATACCCATAGAATGCTTCTCCCATGATTTTCTACCCACTCCTCATGAATAGTATTTCCACGTAAACCTAAGTATTTTATAATACTTATATACTTTGATATTATTAATTTCGTATTATTTAAATATTTCAACTTGATATCCTTGAGTTATTTTTTTGTTTATGTAATTATTACATTCTATCATTATCAATTTATACTTGGAGTTCCAAATTCTTTTCATTCAAAGGAGCCGTGGAGGCCTTGTGCCGTTGACGGCTACATCAGCCAGAATCAACCCAATGCCGCTGGAGATCACTAGGGTTAGCTTGCCGTTACCCTCCCAAGCCCAAAGCTGGTCAGATGATGAGGCCGAAGACGGTGCCGAACCTTCTCGCCAGTAGCAGGACCGAGGAAAGCGATGGTAGCAGGGCCGATCCCACCTACGAAAAAGAAGGCAGCGAAGAACGTTGCCAACGCTCAGGGCAGTGGAGGCCCTGCATGGCGGCAGATCAACAGGCGGAGGGCTCTACGCGTGGTCATTAGGTGGTCGAAGGTGCAAATGGCACGATGCACAGGGGAAGTGATGAGGGGAGCCGCGAGCACGAGGCGCTTCTCCTTGAAAGGGGCTCCGTAGAAGAAGGCAGGTGATGGCGTTGGCGGTCTTGCTAGCCCTCACCCTCAGTGATCGGTTGTAGCGGGTGTCGATCTGGGTAGAAAAGGATGTCGGTGATGAGGTCGTTGCGGACACAAGGATGGTGGAGAAGCAAGGAGGCGGGGATCTGTGAAGGAGGCGGCCAGAGCGGATGAGGCTAGAGGCATGGATAACGTCGAGGTGGTCGACGTGAGAGCTGGAGGTAGGGATGAAGGCGTCTCCGTCGTGCTCTGTGTGAATGGGTTCTCCTAGACCCTAAGGTAAGACTGAGGGTGCTTTAAAGCAAAAAAAAAAAAAGAAAAAGAAAGGAGAGAAAGAAAGAAACCATAAAAAAAAAAGAGAAGAAAGAGAAAGAAAAAGAAAAAGGAAAAAAAAATGAGGATAAAATAAATTTTAAAAAAAAAGAAAAAATAAAAAAAAAGTAGGAAAAAGAAAAATGAAATTTATGCGTAAGAAAAGAGACATGGAAGTCTTTTCTAGGTTTTATTGGTTTTATTTTCTTTTCATTGGTATTCTCTTCTCCCATACGAGTATGGGAGAAAGGGAGAATGTGGGAGTTTGTTGTAGTCACTCCCGCTTGGGAGTTCCTTTTGTTCATGGACTTCAAATGAGAAATCCAACTTTGGGAGGTCCAGAGTTCTGAGGTCCTCAAAGGAAGGACTCATTTCAGGTTTTTATGTGTGAGATCCAATTTCGTGAACTCCAGAGAGGGAAATCCACCTTCAAGGTTTTCAGAGAAAGAACTAATTTCAGGGATATTGAATAGGGAGCCATCAGCACCAGATCTTCAGAGACAACCACAATTCATTCAGCAGCTCCAGCTTATATTCCCACCTGTGTAGAGTGGGTTCCTTTGTGTTACAAGTTGAGTATTCCATACTTCAGCTTGAGGGGGAGTGTTGAGAGAATTGGGTGGTTGTTTAGTGCCACATTGGAAAGTGTAGGCTTTGTGGGTGAGTGGTAGCCTATAAATAGATGTGCATTCCTCCATTTTTACTTGAGAAGAAATACAGAAAAAACATACATATAGGGCGCTTCTCCCGTAATTTTCTCCCCACTCCTTGTGAGTGAGGTTTCCACGTAAACCCAAATATTTTATGATGCTTATATGTTTTGATATTATTACTTCTACATTATTTAAATATTTCAACTAAAATATAACTCTTTCTATACCAAAGATCGTCCAAAAAGTTGACTAAAGCAGTGATAAGCAACTGGATTCGTATATGCAATCTCCTTGCACAATCATATTACTTCATATAGCTTAAGTTCAAAGTATATGAATTCCTGAACATCTATTGTTACTGCCATATCATTTTTTGAGGAAGAAAGATACGTCAGGAATTGAGTGATTATCATCCGGATAATTACTCTTTTATTTTGTCAAACAAATAAGAAAAACTACCAAGCACATCAAAATAAAAAAAAGGGCAAGTATTGCACTATGTCTTGGTTGCCATATCTATTTTACCTCGTCAACATTTCCCCAGAATATTTGTATATTATTGTGTCTTCCTTCGCCCATTCCATCTATGTGGTTTTAACTCATAACTAAATAAGCTTCGCTGAAGAAGCCTAAGCATTAATATTGACCATGTCTCAATTTCCACATCAGAGATAGAGAAATCTATTATCCCAGCCCCTCATGTGTGACCTTCTTTGAATCCAAAACATGGATAAATCAGTTGGTGACACGAAGTTAAATCTTAATTGTCACATCCATCTGGGTGTGATAAGATGTGAGAGGGTCCAACTCAAAACCAATTGGCTTGAGCGGAGAGATCCACCAATTAATATTGACTGTTTCTTAATTTCCACATCTTTAGATATGGGACTACAATCTTACCAATCTTACGAAAGCTACTGTTATCTCTACTGCTACAAATTGGCTTCCATGAGCTTTTGCTTTCTTCTGGATTATGAGTATCCATGACTGTATCTCTTAAGATCACCTTTCTCATTATAATCTCAATTGATGAAATCTCTAATTTGCCATCTTCTCAAGGATGCAGATGGTTTTATTCTAATTTTCCATTTTCTGCAACTATGACATTTGAATTATATGAGATATTAACACCCACTACCATGTTAGTCCTAATTTTGTGCAGGAACATTTCTTTGTCTACCAGAAGACTTTCTTTCTAAATGAGAAACAATCTCTCCTCAATTGCATTGTATCTGTTCCCAGAGAAAGAGAAAATAGCAAATTCAGAAGCTTGGAGACAACTTATTCTTTTAAGGAAATGAAGCTAAGAGATCATCTCTACAGGGATATATTGAAAGAAGTATTTTTATCAAAGAAAAAGAAAAAAGTCCAAGGTATGTTTTATGGAATGGACCTGGCATGTTTGAAACAAATCCACCCCTGTTCTCGATGCTCCCTCGTTCAGTGTTAGGCTCGTGGTCTGTTGTCATCTGTATCACTCTTCCCCCTCTAAATAGAACAGCACGCGAATCGCCAATGTTGGCTACCCACAACGTTCTACCATCTATTAGAATAGCTGTAACAGCAGTGGAACCTCCTCGACCCAAGTCAGGGTCATGTGAGAGAATTGCCTTGTCGGTCTTGTCATAAGCTTTTGTAAGGGCTCTGTCTGTGCGACTCCATAATTCTTCCTAGAACACAGAAAAAGCACATTTTTTTCTATCTAGCAACACAAAACTTCAAGGATCTGCTTCATGGAAATCACTGACCTCCTTGAGAATATTTGTAAATAAATGCTTCTGTAAATAAGCGGGAACAGCATCTCCCAAATGGCCATCGAAGACAGCAAACAATCCAAGTTTATGCCCTTTGACATTGGCGAATTTCGTGACAAGATAATCCTCCATCGGATGGCTTGCCTTTCCTTTTACGAGGCTGAATCCATAGGAAACCTTCAAACAACCTTGAGTGCATTTTCCTTTGCCAGCAGAATTAGAAGATTGGCCTGACAGCTACATCACAAAGGTACATCAGCCTTGCAATGGATTTTCACACGATACTCGCAGGGTACCACTTAGCTAAAGAAATTTGAAAGTTAAAAAACTTTGCAATATTCCACATGATCTGAGACCACCAGATTATTTAAGGTTAAATCTTCTTTACCATCAAACGGTACGATAAACCCAGAAATCTCACAGGAGAAAAATCCTTAGGGAGAAGATTTTTTTTCATAAATGGAGTCTTGTGACAATCAAATTGATACTGCCAAAAAATCGGCGATAAACAGAAGAAAACATCGATGATACTGAAAGGGCTCAGAGCTGATGCTCCCAACGCAAATTTCCCAGTCAAGAGAAGGAAAGAACAGAAGAAGGACAAAAAAAAATTGTAGCAAAAGTTCTTCTCGAATTCCCAGACATGTTTATAGCCACTTTTCGAGACCAACAATAAAAGAAATCATGATCAGGTTTTCTAATGCAATTATTCTGCAGAAAATGGAGAAGACTAAAAGGAAAGAGTGCAATAAAAGAACAGAAGGAAACCCTACGAACCATCTGCTATCCAAATCAAACAGAAGAGCAAACAGGAAGCTTAGGCTTTTATAACTAGAGGGTGCCTTCCAAAACCCAATCAGATCATCACAACACAAGATGCATACTTCTAGGAATTCCTACCCCCAAGAATTCACCAATAACTGCCCATTTATCCGAAGACCTGATGTAAGAAGGAACCATGGCAAATAGCAGGAAGGGGGGGTGGTGTTGGGCAGAAGAAATATTCAAAAGAACTGACCTCGGGAGATGAGCTCCTCCTCAGGCAACATAAGACATCCATATAAAAACAGGTCCTCCACTCCCCCACGCTACGCGCTCTACATCAAACCCCCCCTCTTCCCTCTTCACCCACAATAATAAAAAATAAAAATAGAAACAAATCTAATGTAATAAAATCGCAGAAAAGGGACCAAGGCGCGATTTTGACGGGTGCCCACTTCCCAAATCCCCGATCTCTCCTCGAATTCAAGCCTCTTCGGCAACAAAACCGCGGACCCAGAAGAGACCCAACTGGCAGAAACCCCCCGCACGCACGCACGCACGTACGCACACCCAAGAACACAAGTTGGGTAGACTTCCTTCCACAGCAGATCCTTCTGAACAAGAAGAGGCCTCAGAACAGAGGCAGAATCTTCTTACTCGACCTGTTTGTGTGTGTGTGTGTGTGAGAGAGAGAGAGAGAGCAAAGTGGAGGACAGGAAGAGGAGAATATGGAGTTGTTTTATTCCGTTTTCTTTTCCGGCGTTTGACTTGAGAAAACGCGTAGGGGGCAGAGAGATGATGCGAGATGTTGAAATTTCGTTAAATTGGTTCAATGATTCATTCAAGTGGGCGAGAGAGGGAGAGAGAGAGAGAGAGCTTTGTTTAATTTTCACGACTCCTGCGGTGCAGAGAGAGAGAGAGAGAGAGAGAGAGAGAGAGCTTTGTTTAATTTTCACGACTCCTGCGGTGCAAAGAGAGAGTTTTCACGCGGGTACGGACGAGGAGGGAAAAAGCATGGCATGGGTTGTTGGGGCTTGGACTTGGTTGTTGACTACGGGGCTGATTCCCATGAAATAGAACTATCTCTCGGGTCACTGTGTGCAGGCTTGAGGTAGGTGGTGCCTGTTCATTGTGTGTCATAGGAATTTTGCTTCTTTTTTTTTTCGGATGGGGTTTAGGAAATTGGAGGCTTGTTGCTGATTTGAGTCTTGAAGAAGGACCAAGTTGGCTTTTAAGTTCCAAGATATTGAATTTGTTTTCGATTGAAAATTTGTAAAGGGCTCCTCTACGAAAAAGGAGGAGGACGTTGTTGAAAGGTATTTTAGATTTTTCTAGATAATAGTTGATGACTTTACCACAAAGGTTAACATAAAAATGATATGTTACAACTATTCCTTTGAAATATGGGGGTTTACATCCCCTCCCCCCCGTTGCAAATCATGATATCCTTAACATAAGTATTTAATGATTTGATACTCGTTGCATGCGTAGATATGATGCATCTTCGTTGTCATGCCAACATTTGCACGAAAAATGATGCTTTGAATTTCAACAAAGCTTGAAATTTGAGTTCTAAAAATCAAAAAATTGGAGTGTAAGATTGGAACTTGCTTGAATTTGAACCAAACTTGAACTTGTTTAAGCTAGCTTGTCTTTTGATCTCAACTCAAAGTTCTTCTTAAGGTTCAACTTTTTCTCTATCAGCTTTAACTTACAAACTTGGCCTTCAATTTCATTTTCTATGCTTGTTTAACGTAAACAAAAGCTTGGACTAAACCAATTTTGTTAACACCAAACAACAAACAAGACTTTGGTAGAAGAAGCTAGAAGGGGTTGAATATTGCTTTCCTAACTTCTAATGCAAATTAATACACACAAAGCATTTTTTTTTAATAACCCAAAACTCATTGGGTAGGATCCCATGGTTAATTGGGGTAGAAATGACTTTCACACACAAACACTTCCCTACATAAGGTAGGGGTGGGGATCGAATGGGAGTCCACCGCATACGTAGTAAGAGTCTTCACCACTCAAGCATGCCCTGACAAGCATACAAAGCATATCTGCAATGCCCACAAAACATCAATATGCCATTAGAATAACACTCAACCACAAAAGATGCGATCAATAGTTGATACAAAAATTTGTAGTGGATCCTCTTTTGACTTAGTCCACTACCCAATGCTTCACATCTCGAGACTTCTTTATGGTCTCACATCACAAAATTCACTAATCTAGATTTCTTACGAAGACAACCAAATCTTTTATAAACATCTGATAAATATACAACCAATTAACAAACACAGGCTTCTTTGACGGTAACTCCAAACTTAATCTTAATCCCACAGAGAAAACAAATCACTCCATGGTTATCCACCAAAGAGTATCTTTCTCCTCTTAGAGCAAGAATCTTTCTCCTAGAGGATCCTTATCCCTTCATCAACGATTCAATGTAGAAAAGTACACTAGCAAGAATAATACAGTTCATATAATCAACCTAGAGGTAGAATAGATATATCACTTTAACATAACTTACAAGAAATTGATTAAGCAATGTTTCTCAACTAAAGGTTATGACTGAGTACACCAAATGAGGAGCTGGTTAAGAAGACTTGACTAAGGTAGTGAGAGGACATTTATTCCCAAATAGAGAATGTAAGGAAACTCCTTAGAACCTCACAAGAATATCTTTGAAAATCCAAACAATAAACTCATGAACATATTATAGAGAGTAGGTAAAGAGACTTCATGTTACTAATTGTAATAATCTTTGAGTGTGGATCTGTTGGTGGTATAACTAGAAGATCTTATTACCCAAGTAGGGGTGAAGAAGAAGAGTATCAGAAACACTTACAATTGTCCATGGAGAACTTTTTCCAAGTTCCATTCATAACTACGATGTTGTGTATGAGTCTTCCTCCATCACTTCCATATGTATGACTTGATTGCATCCATAGGATCCCTTATTTCAATGTGACATTCATCCTCATGGTTGTTGTAGGCTCTAGATCCTTTTATAGCCACCGATCCCACCCCCCAATGAGAGGAAGAGAATGGTAAAATTTTCTCCCACTACTATCTAGCCCCTCCTCCTCCATCCTACTATCAATAACAAAATGATAGTGTAGATAGGCAAAGTGATGTTACAATGGATATGATATGTTTTCAATTATTTTCCTTGAGATAGCATGCATAGCATTTAGTAGCCTAAGATTTTTACCTTCAACTATCACAATGGTCATCAAAGAATATCTCTTTCTAAAAAGAAAGCCGTAGATTTTGTTAACCAAAAAATCAATTAGAAGATATATCTTGGGTATGACTCAAGTTACAATATCAATTGAATATCCACAAAGAAAACCTAATCTATATAGAAAACAACATATATGAGTGCCTATTCTTTTGTCAAAAGTGGGGCAATAGGATTATGCATTAACTAACTTGAACATGAGTCCACTCCATCTAATCCAACTTGATCAAACTAAGTAAAGCAACAATGAAATCTTACTCCTCACCAACCTATTGTGAAAACATGGAAAAAGTTGTCATTTAGGACTTGATCTACTTAAATATACTAAAAAACACATGATCAAAGACCAAACAACCTATATGAAGCCACGTGCAAAGAACAAGTTTCTTTGTGTTCGATGCACCAGAAGAGTAAAAGGATTATATGATTGAGCATGGGTAAGCACCTCAAGTGATAATATAATCTACAATAAGCACACTATGAACTCCACCTTTACAACAAGTTTATGAAGCCTAATTCTTCAAATATATGGACCTAATACCAAACTATCAACTCTTTCGCAATTTCCATGTCACAAGCATGATAGATGTGCCCCAAACACCTCAAGGGAGGCCAAGCATGCCCCTCTAGAAATTAAAAGAAAAAAAGGAGGATGATAAACAAAGGGATAGGAGGAGGCAACTCCCAATTTTGAATTGGGATTTGGATTTTGGTTCATTAAATCGGCCAATCCACTTTAATTCAATTATGGGCCTAATTATATATTATTTAACACATTAAATATTATTTAGTTCTTCATAATATGGACATTATCAAAAGCAATATTGGTTTCCTAATGCCAACACCAAAGAGTTTAGATTGAGGATCTCAACATTATGTTATCCTCAAGTATTCACAATATCTTTGAATCCTTTCATCGAAAGATTATATAATCATAAGGTTACATCCTATTTTCTGATTGTCCTCCCTGATAAAGGTCACATATATTTAGATTCTCTTTATATCACCTGGAGGAGAATTAAGAACTTTGTCTTTCTCTAAAGGATTGTCTTATTCTCTATTCGTTATCAGGTAATGGGTTTGATCATGACCCTTATGACTATGGATTGCATTGTTTCATCCCAACATACTTAGAATAAGCTCATGCCTAGTTTAACCTATTGAACCTATGTAATCTTTTTAGAAAGTCATATGTTTCCTATCTTATCGCATACATGCCAACTTTTCAATATCAATACCTTAATGAATACCTCAACTAATGATCTACCAAATGTGCATACTTGAATACAGAGACATATGTATTTTAGTTCAAAAGATACACCTATTGAGATTTATTAAAACCATAAGACCTTAACTGTAATTAACCCACCTCTAACTTAAGATATACCTGAATAATAACTTGTCTCAACAGAACTTAACACTGATTGGATACCGATACTAAAGACATATGTATTTTAGTTCAAAAGATACACCTATTGAGATTTATTAAAACCATAAGAGCTTAACTGTAATTAACCCACCTCCAACATAAGATAAACCTGAATAATAACTTGTCTCAACTGAACTTAACACTGATTGGATATCGATACTAGTATATCAGTACCGGTATCACATATGCTAGGTACCGGTATTGATGGACCAGTACCGATATCCTTAAGTCACAGGTATGAGTTCTATATCCTAATGAGTACTGGTACTACTAGAAAAATGGGCTTTCACGACACTTTTGTAGCGGTGGTTTTTGTTAAAACCGTCGTATATAGCAGAGTTCCTGATGAGTCCATTTTAATGGACTAATATTACGCCTAAGTAACTTTAATCGTACCGTTTAGGTGTGTTAATAACTGCAATTAAGTTGTAGAATATTTGTATGCATCATGATTTAAGTTTATAACATTCTATAACTTAATATGTAATGATTTTGTTGTTTTTATGTGCAGGAATTAAATTTAGAAAGAGCAAGGGTTGGAGAGAAAATTTCCCCAACAATCGGCGGCATCTTTCC
Source organism: Thalassia testudinum (assembly GCA_037157565.1). NCBI lineage: Eukaryota > Viridiplantae > Streptophyta > Magnoliopsida > Alismatales > Hydrocharitaceae > Thalassia > Thalassia testudinum. The sequence continues at coordinate 25,858,420 of JAZHRO010000059.1, forward strand.
CTTTCCACCGGCCACCCTCAACAGCCATCGACCTTAAGAACGCCTCCTGCCAAAATTAGAAAAGGGATTTGAAAATCCCTTGATTGGCGCACACGGGGAGAGAGAGGAGTTAAAAAGCACGCGGAGAAAGGAGAGGGGAGCCATCTTCCCCCTGGCGGGGAACAACTCCACCGCATGCACTGTGCCTATGCCCGCTCCTTCACCACCAGGTGCCCATCTTCAGCACCAAGCGTACCACAACCCCCCTCCTGTAGGTGCAAGCACCGCTCGCGCCCTCACCTCTCCCTGTTCCATCCCTCTTGCAGGCGCAAGCACTGCCACCTGCGCCCGCAAGCACGCCCGCCTTCAGCCTGCAGTCGCGTCGCACCAAGCCTGCACCTACCAGCACCATCTCTGCACCCTTCCAACGTTCACAACGCCATGCACCTTGCACGACCGTAGGTTGTGCCTTCACGTAGGCGCTAAGCGCCCTTAAGCGCCCATCCACCAAGCCTGCAGCCACCTCAGGCGCATCCTCTCGCACCTCTGCAGAGTGCCCGCACGCCAGCACCTTCAACCCTCTGCAGCGCCCGCTCCGCTTCAACACCCGCAGGCGCTACCTCCCTTCCAGCGCCTTCAACCCCCGCAAGTGCTGCACCACGCCGCAGCGTCTCCAGTTTTCGCTTTCAGCTGCAGGCGCGTGCCCACCTCCCTTTTAGTGCCTCCTCTTTCCCGCCCGCACACCCGCAGACCCGTGCCTCAGCCTGCATCCGCGCCCGCAGACACTGCATCGTGCCCTCCTTCATGCTGCACGCCTTCACGACTGCAGGCGTGCGCCCATCCGCCATCCTCTAGCCACGCCTGCAAGTGCACACCTCACCGCATGCACGCCAAACCCCTCCTGCAGGCGCTTGCACCACAGCAGCAACACCGCCCGCCGACGCGCGCCATCTCCTCCTCCGCCAGTCGGCTGCCTTCGGCCATCTCCGTCGACGTCGCGGCCTCCATCAGATAGGTCTCATCCTCGTCAACCTCCCTAGCGAATCCACAACCCGCCGATGCTCTCTCTCTCTCGTGATGAGGAGAGAGAGCAAATGCTCTGTTTCCTCCGCAATTAAAAATTATGGAAAATGCCATTGTCAAAGTTACTGCTCATTTATTTTCTGAATTAATATATTGCAGCAAAATTTACATGGACACCCCTTGCTTAATTTGGAATTACATATAATTGATTTCTCCTTATGAATGACATACAACATGAGATATTGATTATAGTAAATTAGTGTCATTAGTTAGGAGATTAATATTAACATTGTTTGCTATTACCAAGGTCATTATTGAGAATATTATATTTTGGTAATTTTGCATGTGCACCCTCATCTTCTTGATTAATTATCTATATTGAGAATTTGTGCTGGAAATGAAAGCACTAGTTAGCAAGCACCTCTATTAATATTCCGGATTCCTTTATGCATTATTACTCTTTTTTTTTAATAGGATAATTTCTCCCTATGGAGACGACCTAACTCTTCGTGGTTAGTTTTGAAATTTTAAAGTTTTGAAAAGCGATTTTCTACCATGCGATTAAATACAACAGCACATCATTTTATGTTAAAGTTTTCAACGAAAATGAAGATTACTCTTTCAAATGGCACCGTTGTCTGGGAGGAAAAATGCCTATTAATTTTTTCTGGAATTTTATGTTATTTTTATGCTATTTTGAAAGCTTTTCTGAATTACTAACTATGGATTTTCTTTTGTGAAAAAACACGAGACGAATGCGACGGGCGTGTACTGCAGAGACGATCTTTTTGGTGGACCTTGAAGCCACCTGGAGGACGTCAATAGGAACACGTGGGCCTTGATCCTATGCACATAGGCTTATGGAGAAGCCTATTTCTGATTTAGTCAGTAGATCTTAGTTAGATTTAGTTAGATAGACATTAGAATTTAAATTCTGTCTTTTGGACCCTTGTCGGGTATTTTTGGGAATGTGTTTCCAGTGCTACTTTATTTCTTATCACTCTTGTATGAGGGAGCATATTTTCGGGAGCGTGTTCCCATTTATTTAGATTATAGGATTATTTAAAATTGTTTGAATTGCATTTCGGTTAGTTAGTTAGATTAGGTCTGTTTGTTATTATTATAAAACATATATATAAAAAAATAAAAAAATAAAAAAATATTCGAACTGCCTGCTAGAAGCTGCATATCTATAGGACGACCATCTAGGACTGAATGAGCAGCATCTAGTTTATTTTTATTGCATTGCATTCATACATTGCATAAAGAAAGCTGGAGTAAGGTACGTCTTTTCTTGAGCATCAATTACCTATCATGCATATGCATTGAACTTAAATCTAAGACCACTAAAGTGCTTGAATCAAATTAATTCTGTGGTCACTTTAAAAATTGGGACTGCTAAGAGGTTGGACTTTAAAATCTGTGACTAAAAATTATGTGCAAAAGGATCCTATTTGCGAAATTTCAAAAATTAAAACACGATCGTATGCTTGTACACTTGAAACACTGTGCACCTCACACATAAGGTCACTAGATAAATTTCTACCTCTCCTCTTTTGCACCACAAGGGAAGTTAGTCAGAAATCAACAAGCCTATCCACCAAGTTACTTCGGTTCCTCATGTGTTGGCTCGATTCGAGACTTCCATCCCTTGCGAGTAGGTTATAGGCACCAGCGAAGGTTGGCCTAGGAAGCGTAATTCTTTGCAAAACTTGTTGGCCACCAATTAAACATATAACTCTAAGACCTACAATCTACTAAAAATAGATCCCTTTGAATTTGCATTTGCTTTGACAATAGAACTCTCTAGGAAGTTTTCTGCTTATATTCTGAATTTTGCTAAATCCTAAGAGAGTTAAAATTATTTTGCTTAAAGAAATGGATTATCCTTACTCCTATCAGTTAGATTATCAGAGTCAACACTTCCCATATTTTAATTAGGATCCCATGTCCCGAGCGTATCCATCCTTCGATGGGTACATTGACAATTCATGGGATCATTCTTATTCTTATCCTGGGAGTACTGGCTTGATAACTCCCACTTTTGAGCAGAGCCTAGGAGCGAAATTTTCCAATCCTGAAATCCCTACTTCCATGCAAACACCCAACCCTCCCACCCTTCATGATTGTCTGTATCGAGGTTGGACCGATACCCCTAGGCAACCAGAGCCTGAAATTGACTATTCTCCCCAACCTGATAATAATAGCCTCTCCTCTTTTATGATAGAAATGCAAAAACAGCAAAAGGAAATGATGGAATCAATGGGAGAGATGTTGAGGAATAGTCAACAATTAAATGAAGAAATAAGACAACTTAGCTGCACACTTCCCAATAATCCTGATCCCTACCCATCCGATCATGATCATGAAAATAATTCTAAGGAACCTAATGACAATAGGGATCCAATTTTATGTAGCTATCACTTAGACTCTCCCAATGAAACACAGCCATTAGAGGATGATGAGAGCCTCATCATGAGCCATAACTAACTCATTTTGACCTAATAAAGAAGACAAAAGCTCCTACATAACCTAGAAGAAGGCTTAACTAAAGGAACAAGTGCTCTGAGAAGAAAACATGAAATAAAGGTTAAAACTGCAATTTTGCCATTGCAGTAGATAAACAGGATTTCTTAGAGGCAAAACATGGGTCAAATGGTCTAAATGAGATAAAAAGTGGGTTGAGTCAAGCAGAAATGGGTTCATGTGCAATCTAAGAACTAAAAGACACTTGGTAACCCTAAAACAGACCCGCTTAAATTAACAAGGTTTCGGTCAGAACAAAAAGCAAGTAAACCCTCTACAAATCATGAAAAAACATACTCTAGGGTTTAGAACACTTAATTTGACCTTTGGAACCTAGTTTGACCTAGATTAGGGTCATAGCTCTTCAATTAACCTAATTTGGGTTTTTACGCAAAATATCCAGTCAAACAAGGTCAAACCTGAAATCTAACTTCTCCATTGGATTCCTTAGGTCCAAATTAGGTTTGTACCAAAATTTGGACCTAAGGAGGGGTCATCTTGACCTACTTTGCAATTTAGTACACCCAAATCACAAAGAGGTCCCTATCTTTTGAATATCCTTGCAGAGAGCCCCCTAGGTTCCTCGCCTTCTTTGCAAACCGGTCCTGCCGCCATTGCTAGGGCAGAACCGAGCTCCGGCGAGGTTCGGAGAGGGATTGCTCTCTAATCCCTCAGAGATTCCCTCCCAGAAATGGAAGGAGAATTCTCTGAAGAATTGCCTTCCATTTAAGACCGATATCGATCCCTGGTGTGAACCCAATCTCTCGTGCGAACGCACGAGAGATTTGGGTATCCTAACTCCTTTCCATCTCCGGCAACCAACCTCAGGCAATTACGTGCCCTTCACGCCCTCCACACCAAGTCCAGCGCCTATATAAGAACCCACAACTCCGGCCGAAGAGGCTGAGCTTGATTTGGCCGAGTTTCCCCCTTCAATTCCTCTCCTCCTGCTCGGCCAAATGCCCCAGCTAGCTCCGGCGAGCCCCCCTCCCCTCCCTCTTCGCTCTGCCACAAAACCAGTGGCAGAGTTAGCTTCCTGACCTCCCTCCGCGTCGCGCAGTACCAGCGCACGCCGCCTCAGCCCCGTCGTCGCCGCCGTTCTCCCCCACTGGGCGTCATCTTCTCCGGCGACAGCAAGTACTGCTGTCCGCCTTCCGTCCCCTTTCGTCCTTACAATTAGGTTAGAACTCCTCTCCATCCTGTCCCCTCTCTTTTCCCCCTGTTATCTCATCTGATTACCCCTCGACCGACGCTGACCACCCTCATCTTCCACATCACCGACCGAACTCCGGCGAGCCGCCCACACCACTCCGCCACTCCACACGGCTCGCCAACCACCTCGTGAGCTCCGCCTCATCACCAGGAACTCGCTCCACCCCACAACTGCCACTCCAGACCTCCATAACCACCCCCCGAACAACCCACCGTCTTCGGCCACAGGTTGACCTAGGCGGGCACGCCTAGGCCGACAGGCAACCTGCAGCATCACCCACCGCCTTCGCCGTGCTACGGCGAAGGTTTCCAGCCATTCTAATTGGGCCAATAGGCCGTTCTGTGGAAGCTCAGGTGAACGCCCCGGCCGCCATTAACAGCCGAAGCAGCAGGAAGCTGGGAGCAGCAGCAGGTGTCAGGCTTCCCAGGCGGCAGGTGCAGCAGACTCTCGCAAGTGTTGCGAGGTGACTGAGTTCAGCAAGGAGCAGCAGCAGGGCCTTCAGCGTGGGCAATTGCACACGGGAGTCTGCGGGCGCACGCAAAGGAAGGGCGGAACGTTTAGTCCCACATCGTGGAATCTCAAGGCACAGGTATGGTATAAAGAGTTTTTGTGATATACGTTTACTGCCTCGAAAGCACAGGGGTGAGGTCCCTCACTGACCCCACCCGCCTCGTCCGCGGCCTGACCACGCGGACCTGGCGGATCCGACCCGACCTAGACCTACGCACTCCTCGCGCATCACACACCTGCAGGTGCGCCTGGTCCCGGGTACGATCCGCGACCCGATTATGGCTGTGGCTCTGGGAGAGCGGTTTGAGTGAATTGCTTGAGAGAGAGAGATGCGCGGGTAGAGGGAGAAGGGTTAGGTTTTGCTCCTGTGCAGGCAGGCTGAACGCAGGAGAAGGACTTGGCCGCGAGAAGGAAAAGAAAGAAAGAAGAAGGAACGGCAGAGAAGAATAGAAGAGGAAGAAACAAGGCAGAGAAGAAGAAGCAAGAAAGAAGCCTTCGCAGGAGAAGAAAGAAAAGAGCAAGCCAGAAGCAAAAGGCATAGAGAAGCCAAGTGGAGACTTTGCAGAGATCAGAAGAAGAAAAGAAAGAGCAAAGACTGCAGCAGAAGAAGAAGAATAATCAAGAAGAAAAGGAGAAATGCTTTTAAGACGTCTGATCTTGTGATCAGACGTCCAATTTCATATTTTCTTGCCCTAACTCCTTTTAATCGCATACATTCATACCTGAATTGACATTTTGAGTAAATTAGAGTGTTCAATTACATTTTGATTTAGTGGTAAGTTCCATTTGCTCCCTGTGTTCGACCTCGGATACTCTAGTTGTTCGAGTAATAAAAACTTTGTATTTGTTCGAACGTTTTGTCGGTTATACTACAACATAATACGCTTTAAATCCGCACAAAACGTTGACAACATTTTGGCGCCGTTGCCGGGGAGCAATGCGCAATTTACCACTAGTCTCTACATTCTTTTTATCATATTGAACACTAACTTGCCCTACTTTTCTTTGATGTGATCTTGCAGGTATTTCATGAGAAAATCTCTCCCGCAAGTCAACCACTCCAGGGCAGGTAATTTCTTTTCTTCCTTAATCATCCCCTAATCTTTGAAAGACAAAAGGAAGAAAATCAACTTAGGAATCAATTGCCTTTTTTATATAGTAATCACCATCTCTAAGGCAAAACATTTCTTGATTTTGCGAAAATTTCTGCAAATATTCTTGAAGTTGGAGTGATTTTTTTTCCATCCCACAAATTCTTGTGCCTAATTGAAATAACGCTTAATCTTGGCGGACCACACACTTCTTGTTTATAAGTCCAAAGAGAACTTTTGAAAAAGAAAAAGAGGATTGGAAATAGAACCAAATTAGGGTTTCCACATTAGGGTCTTGAAGCGCTAGTCACACATGCCTGTGTAAAAAGAAATAAACCCTCCCGCATCAGTGTGCTACCCAAGCCCTTGATTGAAGAAAGTTAAATAAGACAAACCCTAAAATTGAGCTCTAAAATCACTTGAATCTTAAAATTTTCTTTTGACCTAATAACCTGGGAGTCAAATCAGGGTGATCTCTAGGCTCCGAGCTTAGAATCATTCTGCCATCTATAGGACAGGTCAGGTGAAGTTGACCCCTTGGGTCAACCAACCTCTAAATTAGGTTACAATACCAAAAACATCTAGAGTTCAAGTGAGAACCCTAAAAGCACCTTTGAAATAAAAAGTGATAGACTTAAGAGATCAAGGTCCCCATTCTGGTTTACCTGGAATCTCAGTGACAAGAGAGGTCGGGTGGGGGAAACCCTGTAACCCGTAGGGACGCTCTACCGTGTAGGGGTCTTTGCGGGACTCTCCCTCTCTGGCTGCCCAGGTAACTCTCAGGTGGACGATCTTCGGATCCAGGGGTCCATCCGCCCCAAACCTCCATAGTCATCCAAACATCTTTTGGATGTCTTGATTGGGTCAAGAACATCTCCAGTCCTGCATCTTTTCTCTGTAGAGCACACACATTCATTTTCAGTGGGACTCGTTATTCAGATCTGATTGCTTCATAACACATCTTGAGTCAAACTCTGATCTTGATTCCACCACCTGATCCAAATATGCAGCCGAACCACCTAGGACTACCAGTCGAGAAACCTGAATATCAGAGATCCATGAGAGATAAAATGATTGAGGATGCCATGAGATTTTATGAAAATGAAGAAACCTCAACAACAGGAGGAAACATTCAGGTTGATGTCCCAACAACCACAACCTTTGTCATAACTTGTGCCCATGTACTATTAGCAGAAGCCAACAAAGGATCAACCCGTGACTTGCTCATTACTGCATACATTGAGATAGAAAAATTGCATAATAGTGAATACCTTCAATGTATGACAAATCCTCGACTTTGGAAGCAACACCAAGATAGTCTTGAAAAACGGGAAGAGATAATGAGATTAATAAAACAAGTGATTGATCAGAAATACCCGTACATACCGCCAACAGAGGATGAACTATCTTGGGACAACATCGAGGATAAATCTGATCTCGGGTTTAGGGCACAAAATGGTTGTGGATTCCCAACCCAGATGGAGTATAATGCACCTGATATTGAAGAAGGTTGGGAAGCTCCAAATGCAGGAAAAGACCATGATGAACCCATTTTAGAATCCCAAGACACTTGCAAGTATGAGAGTAGAACTGAACCTCTCGCGGGTGTAAATTCCGTCCCTTATTCTGATAAGGTGGCCCTCGAAGGTTATTCAGACCTAAATTCTAGTAATTCAACCCACATCCTAAGCCTAGAACCTAGATCTGAAGCCTATATTGAAGATTTCAAGGCCCCATATGAAGAAGATCAACCTTTTAATGAAGAATATGATTTTGGGCCTCGATTTGATGAATATCCCTCGTCAACCTCCTCAGAGGAACGAATCGATTTTGCGGAAGTCATGCCAATCTACGACACAGAAACCGAGGAGTTGGACGAGCAAGGTTTCAATTGGGTCTGCCCTACTAGCTTAGAATCTGGGCCTCTACCAGATAGGGACACCTTTGTAAGCTCGGAATTAACATTTAGGCTAGATCCCAGTCAGGCTGCTGAATATACAACATATGATTTATTCTATGGTGGAACTCATGATCTAGAATCTCATTCAAACTTTGATTTTCGCAAACTCTCCGACGATCTCGAATCCGACCATAACATCGGAGAAAATCTGCCTCCTAATTATAACCTGTCAATCTTCTTTGAAGCCACCTGCTCCACATATACAGAACCAATCAAAACCCGTTCCCCATCTCGACCTGCAACCGGACTCAATTTCTATTCTGATTCACCTCTCACTAAGCCGATTGCAGATGATTCAACTCCGTATCTATACCGGGTATCGGACACTGATCAGACCACAACTCAGGAGCTTCCATCCTTTGACCGTCCCTGTAGGGATTCCACACCTTACATTGATTATTTTTCGGAACCCTACCCCCACCAGGCTGATTCGACTGAGCCCGAACTCGAGTTTTCACTTCCATATCTATCAGAACATCACTGCATTTGGTGGGTCCCACATCTGCTAATCTACATCTATCAACCCACCAGACTTATTGGGTTTGGGCTGCATCATCAGCCCACTGATTTGAACAAGTACCTGGTTGGACCAACCAGGCTCTTAATCAAGGTGCTTGTTTTCCAAAACTCCATTGATTTGACCACTCCCTCTCCACCCCATTTTTCGCTCGGCTGAAGGCATTAAATTTAGCGCTTAACGGGAGGCAACCCGTCATCTCAAAAATAGAGACCTGTCTGATTATCCGTCTGTACTCCACGTCTATTGCACCTTGAGTTCAGCCTTAGACAGTTGATCCCACCTCTGGTACACGTATCAGAGCTTAAAATCATTCGCATCACTCATTCCCGACCCATTCACCCACCCGATATATCCTGTTCTAAGCCCCTGACCTCAACACTAATTCCCACCCTCTGTTTACAATGAGGACATTGCAAAACTTAGGCATGGGGGGGGTGATAAAGTGCATACATACAAAACCAAGAAAAAAATCAGAAGGATTCTCACAAAAAATTTGCATATGTCAAAAACACAAAAAATTGAAAAATTACGAAAAAGAACAAAAAAAAAAATGGGGAGGGAGGAAATGTTGTGAGCCATATAATCATAAGGAGAAAAAGAGCAAAAATGAAGAAAGGAACACAAAAGGAAAAGAAAAAGAAAATGTCATTAGTAAAAGATTAAGGGGTTAACTGAAGTTCTAGACCGAGTCAAGAAAAAGAAAAGAAAAATGCTACAGAGATATAACAAGAGATTAGCGGGAACGCTGGTCTTAGGCCTCTTGAGCTAGATTTTTTGCTTAAAAATTCACGTATCCGTTAAAATCTGGACAATCCTCAAGAGGTTGAGGAAAATGCAAAGCTTGAGTATTAGGTCTAAGGCTTAGGAAGTATTCAGCCTCGTTAACTGACCTCCGGTTTGCGGGATTCGGTAACCTAAGCACCCCAAATTCACACACAGTCTGGTTCAGTGCGCATAAAACATCCAAAACACGCAAGAGCGTTTAATATTCTGAAAAAGTCACCTAGATTAGGAGCGGCCAATCAACACAAGTTGATTTGGACGAGTTCCCAGCGTGGAGAGGTGGGAAATTCCCCTCGAAGATGCGTAACAACATATCATCTCCTCGGTGCTTGTCTCTTAGGATATTTAAATATCCTACTGGAGGCATGTAAGCACTCTGCTGGTTCAGACACCATGGGTGGCATTATCATGAAATGTCAATCGCCAGGGTCTGAATTCGGCCACGGAACGCCATGGGCGGGATTATCTCGAAATCTCGAAAGCCAGGGTTCCGGGGGTTGCCATGGGCGGGATTATCTCGAAATCTCGAAAGCCAGGGACCTTTGAGGATTGATGATGGGGACGAGGAATCCGATACAGACCGTGTTGAGAAGCTAATCCGAAGCTAGAAATAAAAAAGAAAAGAGAGAGAAAAGCTCTCCAAACAAATAAATCTTCTATCTCTCTCTTACAAAAAACGCACTGCAAACTGAACTTAGGCTAAAAATATCTCAAGCACGGGTGCTTTAACCGCGGAGTCCAACAAACCCTAGGTTAGTTTCTGTGGGCCGTAGAAACCTTTGCAGAAGACTGAGGCTAAAGCGGAACAGGTTCGGATTTTGGTTGGTACTTGAGTACCTCTAGGCCTATTGTCGGCATTCCCACCTAATCACAAAAGAAAAAGGAGAAGCACTTATCATTATTGACAACAATCAGTGTCTAGAACGGAAGTTAAAACTTTGAAATTTTGCTAAGGGACTAGCAAAAGCTAGGCATGGGGGTATGATGAGAGCCTCATCATGAGCCATAACTAGCTCATTTTGACCTAATAAAGAAGACAAAAGCTCCTACATAACCTAGAAGAAGGCTTAACTAAAGGAACAAGTGCTCTGAGAAGAAAACATGAAATAAAGGTTAAAACTGCAATTTTGCCATTGCAGTAGATAAACAGGATTTCTTAGAGGCAAAACATGGGTCAAATGGTCTAAATGAGATAAAAAGTGGGTTGAGTCAAGCAGAAATGGGTTCATGTGCAATCTAAGAACTAAAAGACACTTGGTAACCCTAAAACAGACCCGCTTAAATTAACAAGGTTTCGGTCAGAACAAAAAGCAAGTAAACCCTCTACAAATCATGAAAAAACATACTCTAGGGTTTAGAACACTTAATTTGACCTTTGGAACCTAGTTTGACCTAGATTAGGGTCATAGTTCTTCAATTAACCTAATTTGGGTTTTTACGCAAAATATCCAGTCAAACAAGGTCAAACCTGAAATCTAACTTCTCCATTGGATTCCTTAGGTCCAAATTAGGTTTGTACCAAAATTTGGACCTAAGGAGGGGTCATCTTGACCTACTTTGCAATTTAGTACACCCAAATCACAAAGAGGTCCCTATCTTTTGAATATCCTTGCAGAGAGCCCCCTAGGTTCCTCGCCTTCTTTGCAAACCGGTCCTGCCGCCATTGCTAGGGCAGAACCGAGCTCCGGCGAGGTTCGGAGAGGGATTGCTCTCTAATCCCTCAGAGATTCCCTCCCAGAAATGGAAGGAGAATTCTCTGAAGAATTGCCTTCCATTTAAGACCGATATCGATCCCTGGTGTGAACCCAATCTCTCGTGCGAACGCACGAGAGATTTGGGTATCCTAACTCCTTTCCATCTCCGGCAACCAACCTCAGGCAATTACGTGCCCTTCACGCCCTCCACACCAAGTCCAGCGCCTATATAAGAACCCACAACTCCGGCCGAAGAGGCTGAGCTTGATTTGGCCGAGTTTCCCCCTTCAATTCCTCTCCTCCTGCTCGGCCAAATGCCCCAGCTAGCTCCGGCGAGCCCCCCTCCCCTCCCTCTTCGCTCTGCCACAAAACCAGTGGCAGAGTTAGCTTCCTGACCTCCCTCCGCGTCGCGCAGTACCAGCGCACGCCGCCTCAGCCCCGTCGTCGCCGCCGTTCTCCCCCACTGGGCGTCATCTTCTCCGGCGACAGCAAGTACTGCTGTCCGCCTTCCGTCCCCTTTCGTCCTTACAATTAGGTTAGAACTCCTCTCCATCCTGTCCCCTCTCTTTTCCCCCTGTTATCTCATCTGATTACCCCTCGACCGACGCTGACCACCCTCATCTTCCACATCACCGACCGAACTCCGGCGAGCCGCCCACACCACTCCGCCACTCCACACGGCTCGCCAACCACCTCGTGAGCTCCGCCTCATCACCAGGAACTCGCTCCACCCCACAACTGCCACTCCAGACCTCCATAACCACCCCCCGAACAACCCACCGTCTCCGGCCACAGGTTGACCTAGGCGGGCACGCCTAGGCCGACAGGCAACCTGCAGCATCACCCACCGCCTTCGCCGTGCTACGGCGAAGGTTTCCAGCCATTCTAATTGGGCCAATAGGCCGTTCTGTGGAAGCTCAGGTGAACGCCCCGGCCGCCATTAACAGCCGAAGCAGCAGGAAGCTGGGAGCAGCAGCAGGCGTCAGGCTTCCCAGGCGGCAGGTGCAGCAGACTCTCGCAAGTGTTGCGAGGTGACTGAGTTCAGCAAGGAGCAGCAGCAGGGCCTTCAGCGTGGGCAATTGCACACGGGAGTCTGCGGGCGCACGCAAAGGAAGGGCGGAACGTTTAGTCCCACATCGTGGAATCTCAAGGCACAGGTATGGTATAAAGAGTTTTTGTGATATACGTTTACTGCCTCGAAAGCACAGGGGTGAGGTCCCTCACTGACCCCACCCGCCTCGTCCGCGGCCTGACCACGCGGACCTGGCGGATTCGACCCGACCTAGACCTACGCACTCCTCGCGCATCACACACCTGCAGGTGCGCCTGGTCCCGGGTACGATCCGCGACCCGATTATGGCTGTGGCTCTGGGAGAGCGGTTTGAGTGAATTGCTTGAGAGAGAGAGATGCGCGGGTAGAGGGAGAAGGGTTAGGTTTTGCTCCTGTGCAGGCAGGCTGAACGCAGGAGAAGGACTTGGCCGCGAGAAGGAAAAGAAAGAAAGAAGAAGGAATGGCAGAGAAGAATAGAAGAGGAAGAAACAAGGCAGAGAAGAAGAAGCAAGAAAGAAGCCTTCGCAGGAGAAGAAAGAAAAGAGCAAGCCAGAAGCAAAAGGCATAGAGAAGCCAAGTGGAGACTTTGCAGAGATCAGAAGAAGAAAAGAAAGAGCAAAGACTGCAGCAGAAGAAGAAGAATAATCAAGAAGAAAAGGAGAAATGCTTTTAAGACGTCTGATCTTGTGATCAGACGTCCAATTTCATATTTTCTTGCCCTAACTCCTTTTAATCGCATACATTCATACCTGAATTGACATTTTGAGTAAATTAGAGTGTTCAATTACATTTTGATTTAGTGGTAAGTTCCATTTGCTCCCTGTGTTCGACCTCGGATACTCTAGTTGTTCGAGTAATAAAAACTTTGTATTTGTTCGAACGTTTTGTCGGTTATACTACAACATAATACGCTTTAAATCCGCACAAAACGTTGACAACAGAGGACAACGATCATCCACCTGAACTATATTGGAGTCAAAAGCAAGGGAAGATGGTACCTCTTGAGGACCTTGACCCCAATGACAGTATTCTCCTTACCCCTACCAACCCGGGTCAAGGTTGTATTGTTCCTATCACTTCTCCTATTGATTATTTGGTGGAATCCCATTCTACCCTTAGTGAGCCTACCCATAACCCTCCACTTAGGGAATCCACACCTATCATTCAGTATCTGGAGGATTTAAATACACTCAATGAAGGTGACCCCAACGGAATGGAGGATGAATTAGATCAATTTTGGTCTCAGGGATATGAAGAGTTTATTTTAGAAAATGAGGATGCCCCTGTAGAGGAACCTGGACTGAAAATCTGGAGTGAATCATCGGGGAATTATCTATCATTTGAGGATTTACCTCCAGAGGATAGAAATAATATGATTAAATCCAGATTCCTCCTTTCTTTTGAGAGTCATCCTCCATCAAAACAGGAGTTGATATTAGAAGAGGACAAACAAAATAATGAGAAGTCTATAGGAGACTCTCGGGGACAAAACACGTCAATTGAGGATTTATACCCCGAGAACAATAACGAATTCAATGATATAGGCTTCCTCCAAAATATTAAGAATGATCCTCCTTTAGAAATAATTGAGGATACTGATCCAACTCCTAATGAATCACATATACACCCTGACAAATGAATTCGGGATAAGCTTAATGATAATGACTCTGACATTTTGACCCTGCCATCAAAGAGTTCTAATTTGGAGTCTGCCCTTGATTCAAATATGACTCCGATCGTTAATGATAGGCAGGGTAATATGTAGTTGTCTACAACTGTTAAGGAGTATACACAATTGGAATCATTGTTGGAATTAGACCTAACACTGATTAAGCCCTCATTGGACTTAACCATTACCTTCCAACACTACAAATAACCCTTATACTCCCTAACCGATCCTTGGCTCAGATCTCTACTCATGTACATTGTTTCTAGAGAACATATTAGGCCAGTACATCCTTGGGTAGAATGGAGAGTGTGGATTGATGCTTGTACTTTTACTCTCGCCATTCAAGGGTTTGAATTAATAATGTGTATATCTTTTAAAACCCATCATGTTCTGGAGGATCCTTGTTATCCTCCACTTATTCCGTTTCGGGAGGTCCCTTTTCATATTCCGTTTATTATTCCTACACCTCCCAAGGTAGCCAACAAGGTTCTTTGCTTTCATATCTTCTGGCGAGCATTTGGTATTACGTTGCATCATCAGCTCGCCAACATCCGTGGCTACCTGTTTTCTAGGCCTGCGTTGTTACGTATATTTTTAGGGCCTAACTTTTTCTGTTTGGAACCAGACTTATAGGTTCCTTCTTAGTCTGGCTGCTGACAAAAAATGCAGCGCTTGTTGGGAGGCAACCCAGCGGTCTGAATAACACCGTCTTCAGGTGAATTCTTTCCTTTCTCCTCCTGTTTTAATTTTACAATGGGGACATTGTAGAATTTAGGCATGGGGGAGTGCATTTGCATTTTAGGAAGTATTCATGCATTAGGTTAGTATATATAAAAAAAAATTCCTCTTTTCTTGAGCTGATTGGGTTAGCCCTAGCAAAATACCTTTGTCATTGGAGTTTTTTCTTCCAGAATTATTTCTTAAGTTTAGAATCCAGTACATTTATTTCACATGCACGTAGAATAGGTAATGGATCTTTGAGGAAAACCAATAAGCATTTGTTATCCACTGAACCCTTGGACAGTTCATAGGGAGTCAGGCATACTATCTTCTAATAGATCCACCTCATATTTGTGAGAAGAAAGTAGAGAGATTACTGGTGCGCTAAGTCTAGTGCAAGGACTCTTAAGTTTTGGATAATTAGATGATGATACTTCAGAGTTAGGCGTAGTTTTCACTCTCTGTTCCTGTGTGCATACTTTGAGTGAATTCCTGAGAGTCATAAATAAGGCAGTTACACAAAGATTGAGTCTTAATAAAGCTATAACTATGGTGGATGGTTACGACTGTCCTTCATAGAGTCCTCGGCTGAAGGAGGGTAATAGTGTTAAAGGTCAGAAATACGCTTGTCCTATCCATTCCTTCCTGGTGCTGAGAATAGGCACTTCCACCAAATAAGCCACACAACTTCCTCTTGACCATCATCATCCCTAATAATGCCTCGTAAATAAGAGTACGTATCGTGTTGTGTTGATTGAAAAAAAAAAGGAGAAACAAAAAGAACAAAAAGAAGAAATAGTTATATTACAAAAAAAAAAAAGGTCCAAGTTTATGATGTAATATTGTTTCTAAGGCAATAGAACACCTGTTGCGTTCCACCAAATATGACCCATACCTACCTTTTAGTATTTCTGATCGCCCGAATACTGGTTGAGGACTCCAACTTAGTTGTAGAGTTATTAGGACTTTAATTGAAGTGTGGATGCCATGTGAGGCCACCAAATAGTGAGTACAATTTCTAAATCTGGCGAGATTCGTGATCTCAGAAAGAAAGAAAAGAGGGAGTGCCCAGGAACATCAAGAGAGCACAATTGTGTAGCCTCTCTCAGAGTTGACTGGTCTAATAGTCTAGAGATCTAGAGTCTGCAGTACTACACTATATGTAGCACCAGAAGAGTGTGTGCTACCAAATACAAATCCATGCTACTTGATGTCTCCTACCTAAGCCAAACGCCGGGGTCAAATTACAGATTATCTTCTGCTTTATCCCTGAGGGAGGTAGTTGCCTATCCTAACAGAAATATTTGCCAAGGGTGATGTACGAACTCCCAGTGCGAATTGGCTTTTTCACTTGGATCCGTTACTTAGGCTATCAGCACTTCACATTTATCTGGATTTCTAAAGTTTTGAAGTAAAAAAAGAAGAAATCTTCTAATTACTTCTATTATTTTTCATTTTTACTAGGGACTAGCAAATCTTAGGCATAGGGGTATTTGATGAGTCCATTTTAATGGACTAATATTACGCCTAAGTAACTTTAATCATATCGTTTAGGTGTGTTAATAACTACAATTAAGTTGTAGAATATTTGTATGCATCATGATTTAAGTTTATAACATTCTATAACTTAATATGTAATGATTTTGTTGTTTTTATGTGTAGGAATTAAATTTAGAAAGAGCAAGGGTTGGAGAGAAAATTTCCCCAACAATCGGCGACATCTTTCCCTTTCTACCGGCCACCCTCAACAGTCGTCGACCTTAAGAACGCCTCCTGCCAAAATTAGAAAAGGGATTTGAAAATCCCTTGATTGGCGCACACGGGGAGAGAGAGGAGTTAAAAAGCATGCGGAGAAAGGAGAGGGGAGCCATCTTCCCCCTGGCAGGGAACAACTCCACCGCATGCACTGTGCCTATGTCCGCTCCTTCACCACCAGGCGCCCATCTTCAGCACCAAGCGTACCACAACCCCCCTCCTACAGGTGTAAGCACCGCTTGCGCCCTCACCTCTCCTTGTTCCAGCCCTCCTGCAGGCGCAGGCATCGCCACCTGCGCCCACAAGCACGCCCGCCTTCAGCCTGCAGCCACGTCGCACCAAGCCTGCACCTGCCAGCACCATCTCCGCCCCCTTCCAGCATTCACAATGCCATGCACCTTGCGCGACCGCAGGCGGTGCCTTCAAGTAGGCGCTAAGCGCCCTTAAGCTCCCATCCACCAAGCCTGCAGCCACCTCAAGCGCATCCGCCCGCACCTCTGCAGAGGGCCCGCACGCCAGCTCCTTCAACCCTCTGCAGCGCCCGCTCCGCTTCAACACCCGCAAGCGCTACCTCCCTTCCAGTGCCTTCAACCCCCGCAGGTGTTGCACCGCGCCGCAGCGTCTCCACCGCTCGCTTTCAGCCGCAGGTGCATGCCGACCTCCCTTCCAGCGCCTCCTCTTTCCCGCCCGCACGCCCGCAGACCCGTGCCTCAGCCTGTAGCCGCACCCGCAGAAGATGCACCGTGCCTTCCTTCCTACTGCACGCCTTCACGACTGTAGGCATGCGCCCATCCGCCATCCTCCAGTCGCGCCCGCTGGTGCACACCTCACTGCGCGCACGCCAAACCCCTCCTGCAGGTGCTTGCGCCACAGCAGTAGCACCACCCGCCGGCGTGCGCCATCTCCTCCTCCGCCGGCCGACCGCCTCTGGCCATCTCCGTCGACGTCGCGGCCTCCATCGAATAGGTCTCATCCTCGCCAACCTCCCTAGCGAATCCACAACCCACCGGTGCTCTCTCTCTCTCGCGAGGAGGAGAGAGAGCAAATGCTCTGTTTCCTCCGCAATTAAAAATTATGGAAAATGCCATTGTCAAAGTTACTGCTCATTTATTTTCTGAATTAATATATTGCAGCAAAATTTACATGGACACCCCTTGCATAATTTAGAATTACATATAATTGATTTCTCTTTATGAATGACATACAACATGAGATATTGATTATAGTACATTAGTGTCATTAGTTAGGAGATTAATATTAACATTGTTTGCTATTACCAAGGTCATTATTTAGAATATTATATTGTGGTAATTTTGCATGTGCGCCCTCATCTTCTTGATTAATTATCTATATTGAGAATTTGTGCTGGAAATGAAAGCACTAGTTAGCATGCACCTCTATTAATATTCCCGATTCCTTTATGCATTATTACTCTTTTTTTTTAATAGGCTAATTCCTCCCTGTGGAGACGACCTAACTCTTCGTGGTTAGTTTTGAAAATTAAAATATTTTGAAAAATGATTTTCTACCACGTGATTAAATACAACGGCACATCATTTTATGTCAAAGTTTTCAACGAAAACGAAGATCGCTCTTTCAGTTCCTAGACGACGGTTTAAAAACCTTCTTATTCTTCATATATACGACGGTTTGAATTACAACCGTTATATATATTTACCATGAATCCCGTGCAATAAGAGTGGTGGACCCGCATGTATGTATACGATGGTTTGTATAAAAACCGTCGTATTATAGACGACAGTTCTATCTTGTAACTGTTGTCTATATTGATTGCAAATTTTGGTCTCATGGCATTTTTCGTGCCCTACCTGACTTTAAATGACGATTTTTACAAAAATGTCGTCTAAAGTTCCTGTGCCCTAAAACCAGTGCCCGACACCCTATGCACTGTTCATCTTTCTCTCACGTGCTCTCCTCCTCCTTCGTCACCCTCTCCTCCTCCTCAGAGATCTCGCCGCTATGCGCTCCTCCTCTTGATCATCCTCCTTTGCACGCGCTCCTCCTGCTCATCTTGCTACCATTGATGACTCTACAATTACAAGTGCTAATAACATCAATTAGGGTCAATTTTGTGGGTATTTGTGTGATAATGTCAGATTATAATGGGCTTTGAAGCTTTGCATGCATATTGCATGATATTTACATTTTAATTTCTTAGAATCAATGTTTAATGACCATGTGCACAAGTCCATTTTAAGAAGGTCTTAGATGAGTGATCGGACCATACATATGGATCCGGATCGATGAACGGATTCCAACGGACTCGAAATCACTTTGATTCGACCTCCGTAGCTCCCACAACAAGCCCAAGAAAGATCAACGACAAGGGGGAAATGCAACATCCTTATGGGCCTCGGATGAAAAATTCGACCATACAGATGGATCTGGGGTGACGATCGTAGTCTGGTAGCGTGGGAATCATCTCGATCTGAGTACCGTGGTACCCTTTACAATAAAAAGAAGATGGACGGCCTAGATGGCGCCACGTAGAGCCATCCAGGCAGGCCTACACACCCCAGCAGCAGAAGGCGCATGGCGCGCAGCAGTGTGTGAGCAGGACCAAGGCAGCGCAGCAGCGTGGGTGGCAGCGTGTGCGTGCATGCGGAGTAGCACGCGTGGGCGTATGCATGTAGACCAGCGTGCGCCAACGCACGCACGTGCGACAAGGAGCGCGAGGCGTGAGCAGCGGGTGCGTCTTCAACGACTGCTGCACAGGCCTTTAGTGACGCTTGCAGCTGTCACTAAAGACCCATATTTGAATTTGAACCCTCTCCTCACTTATAAAAAGGGTCCTACCCCTCCCATTTGCACCAAGATTCCACCCACGAGATACCACCACCTTCTAGAGTTCCAAGCAAGGTCCCGAAGCTGCTGATGGAAGCCCTTCCACCGCTGTGGTTGTCTCGACGCGTTCTTCTTCCTTGTCTTAGTGTTATTTTATTTTGTAGTGTAGTTCATGTCTTGACTTTTTTAAAACATTCATCTACATTATGTTTGATTACACATTTGATAAAAAATTGTTGACACATTGATCTTATGATATGGTTCTCTAAGCCTTTTCTCTTTCTCTCTCGTTTTCTCAAATCGATTTTCAAGCTCACAAATGACATATTTACGTGACACGAAAGAGAGTATTTGATCTAATTATTGCCTCCCTATGTTCGACACTCGGATTCACCTCCGATTATTTAAAATTGATGTCGTAAGCGCACTACAACGAACGATTTTAAGCAAATGCATCTGCGAACGTCAGTTTTTGGTGTCGTTGCTGGGGGAGGCAACAGGTCTCTTATTCACTTTCATTTTCTTGGTCATTATTCATATTTGTGTTATCTAACTTTCTCTTGTCTCTCTTCTTGTGGTTGTAGGAACCTTGTGCATCGGCAATGGGAGGAGAACGAGCCAGGTTGGATCAAAGGAAGCATAAGAAGAAGATCGCCATCGACCCAAAGGCTTGATCTTGTCTTCCCACGATCCAAAGGTAACTTCCCATCCTTGGACCAAGAAAAATAGTGGTGTTATAAAAAAAAAACCCACTTTTGTTTGTTGAAGAAAAACACCACCACCAAGTCTTCAACCCGTTAATTTTGCAAGATCACTTTCTGGATTTGGGTTGAGGACACGATTAATGGATCCTTATCACCTCTAAAAATTTTGAAAAAAATCTCAGAGGTGCTCTTTGCAGTAGGAGAACTCCCCTTCAAGTTTTAGAGCCAAACTTCTTGTGGTTTAGTCGTGAGAAATTATCTACTGGAAGTACGCAAGGTTGTCCTATGTTTTGGAGATCTGTACGTTGTTCTTGCTGCTATGAACTCCACGCAGCTCGGATTTTTGAGAAATTTGCATATCTAGAAATATCTTGAAATTTTCTACACTTCATCTGAAGAACACTTTTGCATCTGAAATCGATTAGTGCTTGTTCTGATCAACACATTAAACTTGCACATTGATCTAAAGGTTTTGGACAAATTGACCCCTTCTTGGAAAAACGTGAATTTGGGTGGTCTATCGTGCTCAAAAAATTTTGAAATTAATTCTTTTGAAAACTTACTTGATTTCGGTTAGGATAGGGTCATTGATTGTTTTGATTGGACCCTTCTTAACAAAATCTTAAAAAAGATTCATTGAATAGAAGTTGCACACCCTAGGATCTTCCACACTAGGGAGTTTTTGATTTTATAGACACACAAAAGGCCTTAAAGAAAATTAATTTTCACCAACCATGTGCCTATACATTTGTGCCATATTTGAAGGTGTAAACAAGTGAAAACTTTAAAAGCTATTAAAGTAAGATTTAAATCCTAAAAATCACACATCTCAATCTTGCTTGCTAAGGAACACTTGTTTTGGTGTTAGGTCCTTGCACCCAATTGTGCACACTATTTCAACTGGAATTTTAAGGGCATTAACCCCCCCTAAAGCCCTTTACTTAATCCTTAAGCACAAGCACTAACCTAGCCCTAAAAATTAAGTAGACGTTGGCCCTAGGACTCATTGAGTTTGTTTTAGGGTATTTTCTTAAATGCATAGTGAATTAGTGACATCTGCTTGCTCCAAAAGGTGCTGAGTTGGGAGGCCTGATTGTCAAATGACTTAAGCAAGCCGGGGTTTGGCATAATTAGCAGCCTTCGGGACATTCTCCCCCCGCTTCGCCTTCCCAACTCTACCACCTTCGGGAGTAAGGACAACATCGAATTCACCGTGTGGTCAGAATCAATTTCTGAAGTGTAAGTCTCCTAGGTGTACACTATAGGGCTTAGATTTGTTTGCTTGATTGTGTACACACTTCTCGCATCTGTTTCCCTTCGCATCTCTCTTGGTTCTTCTTCAGTGTATGAACTGAAGGCGATCACTTCATCCCGAATTGGTTTGCTTTAGATAGAGAAACTAGGAGAAAACTTGATTTTTCTAGGGGTAGGATTGAGGACATGGCTGACCCACAAGTTGAAGAGGCTGAGGATCAACCTCAACCCGATGCCGTGGCCATGATTCAGGCTTAAATTACCGCCAACCACCAACTTTAGCAACAACAGATTCACACCATCATGCAGGCCATGCACCGACTACAGAACCCTCAGGGGTAGAATCAAGGGCAGAACCCTCAAGGACAACCCCCACTAAACCCACCTAACTCACCACCACCCCTTGAGGGCCAACCAAGGCCTCTCTGTGATTTTTACGAACCGTCTGCCATCCATGTAGAGCCATACCTTATGGTCCCCAAAGGGGGAGATGATTCTGAGCTAAAACCCAATGTCCTTAGCTTGATTCAAAGCCATTTCCTTGGGAGCTCAAATGAAGACCCTTTCCAACACCTAGAGGACTTAGAGCGGATTGCCCAGACCGTAAAACCTAGGAACATCAGTTTAGATATTGTTTTAATCAAGATGTTCCTGTTCTCCCTAAGAGACAAAGTGTCTCATTAGCTTGGGACTTTAGGGAGACCCATCTCCACTTGGGTGGAATTAAGGCATGCTTTTCTTAAGAAGTTTTTCTCCATAGGAAAGACTAATTCCCTTAGGAGAGCCATTACTACTTTTACCCTGCAAGGTGGAGAGCAATTTCATGAGGCGTGGGAGAGATTTAATGAATTATTGAGGAAATGCCCACACCACGAGGTTCCAAGGTGGAAATTGGCCCATATTTTCTACCATGGTCTGGACAACAAGTTTAGGAATTTTGTGGATGCTTCATGTGGAGGCAACTTTTTGAATAAGGATGAGGAGAGTGCATTTGAGCTCTTTGAATCAATGAGCGAGAATTCACTTATCAAGGCCTCCATGACCTAATTTAATTGGTCCAGTCAACCCCGTGGTGGGATTTATGAGGTGCAAACCAATTTTGGAATGGCTGACATGGACATTATAGCCAAGAAGTTGGATCGGGTTGAGTTGGTGGATAAAAAGATTGACGAGCTGTTGAATCAAACCCGAACCCCATTACAGATCTCCCTAGCGAAGGGAGCTCACAATGTGGACTTGGTTCAGTTTATGAACCAAATGCACCTGGAACAACCCTTGACCATGTTCTAGGAAGGGATCCTTGCTCCCTCAAACTCTTGATTACTCTTTCCCCTTTCCTTTGGCACCTTCTACCTTTGAAGATGCCCAGGCCATCCAGGGATTTTCTAAGCCAGACTCTTTCTCCAACACTTACAACCCTGAATGGCGCAACCACCCAAACTTTGCCTGATCGAATAAAAAATTGAACTAATTCCAGAACTAGCCTAGGCAAAACCCTCCCTCCTATTAGCCTGGTCCACCTACCAGACCACCCTATAACCAGAATAGGGTGGCTCCTACGTAGCAAAATCAAATGGACACCCTGATCAAGATGATGGCTGATATGAATCAAAAACATTAGGAGGAGATGTCTTTAATGAAGGGACAATTGAGCCAGCTGTTGGATAACAAACAACAAGGGTTCCTTCCATCTCAGCCACAACCAAACCCAAGGAATGTAATGAACAAAGGCCACAATCCTCAAGGGTTCCAACCAAATTCGGGGCAAGCTCATATGATTCAACAAGCCCTACAGACACCTCCCAGGTTTGTTGCTTCGTCTTCTTCTAAAGGAAATAACCCTAGTTTCAATGCCTTAGCCAATGCGGTTACCTTGAGAAGTGCCACTCAAACCCAGGATCTCAAATGGTCGACCCCCCCCATGACCTCATTACCCAAGATAACTAACTCTGAGGATGAGTAAGAGGAACCCAAGGATCAGGAGCCTGAACCAATTCAAACCTAAATACCATACCCCGAAGCTTTGGAGAAAATAAAGAAAAAGAAAAATGTGGCCGAGAACGAGGAGATGTTAAAGATTTTTAAGCACATACAGATCAATATATCTCTCCTCGAAGAAATCAAACATATTTCAGCTACACTAATTTTTTGAAGGATGTCTGTACATTTAAGCGTAAGCCAAGAACCCAAGAACCTAGGAAGGTAGTGCTCTCGGAACAAGCTAGTTTAGTGATATTGAGTAGCCTACCTCCTAAAAGAACTAACCCCGGAGCACCTCTGATATCATGTAATATTTGTGACATGAATTTTGATAAAGCACTCTTGGACTTAGGTGCCTCAATTAACCTAATCCCAACTACCCTTTATCACCAATTCGGATTTGGGGAATTAAAACCTATACCTCTGACCATCCAAATGGCTGACCAATTCGTGAAAACCCCGAAGGGGGTAGTCGAGGATGTAGTTGTTCGGGTTAAAGACTTCTACTTCCCGGTGGACTTCCTAGTCCTTAACATGGAAGTCCCCAAACAATCACAAACCACACTCATCATCCTGGGCAGACCCTTCTTGGCTACGGCCAAGGCTATCATTGATTGCGATGTGGTATGTATGGAAATCACCTTTGGAGACAAGAAAATGTAATTGGATATCTTCAAGGCAACCAAGTCTTTTAATTGCGGTTGGGTTGAGGAATGTGATCCCGTTGATACCTTTGTTGAAGAATGCTTGACAGCAAATTCCTTAGAGGACTACAGGACTCAACCAACTTTAGACCACCCCAATCATGAAAGTGATGAGGAAAAGGTCAATACCCCCAACACTAATTATCAATCTTGGGAGACACCCACTTGAATTAAGGAAATCCACTTACAGATACAAATATGGAGGGAAGCCCTGAAATGCAAACCTTTTATTTTGAGGATCCAATCAGTCATGAACCTTTTCAAGAAATGGATTCACATGACAATCAAGATTTCGATGTCCCAAATAATCTGGGGGAATTTGAGCAAAGGCAGGATGGATATCGTGAGAGTACTGACTTGGGCATTGTTTGTCGCGCTTTTGTGCGGTTTGTTAAAAGATAATATCGCGTTGTAGTATAGCCGCGAAAGCGTTCAAAACAAATAAAGATTTTTATTACTCGAAAACCGGAGTATCCGAGGTCGAACACAGGGAGCAATCTCAGTACTTTGGAAAACCCAAGAATACAACTGTTAAATGCCAATATAATTGATTCAAGGAGTTTTAAAAAAAATAGAATTAGATGTCTGATTTATGTATCAGACGTCTTAAATGTGATCTTTCTCTCTTCCTTCTTCTCCTTTCTGCTTCTGTATTTTTCCTTCTTCTGCTTTGTTCTTCTGATTTCTTTGCAATCTTCCTTGTCCTTCTTCTTCTTCTCTGCGAAGACTTCTAATCTTTCTGCTTTCCTTCTCCTGCGAAGGCTTCTTTCTTCTTCTTCTCTGTCTTGCTCCTTCTTTCTTCTCTTCTTCGCCTTGCCTTTCCTTCTTCTTCTGTGGCAGCCAAGTCCTTCTCCTGCATTCAGCCTGCCCTGCACAGGAGCAAAACCTAACCCTTTCTCCCTCTACCCACGCGTCTCTCTCTCTCTCAAGCAATTCACTCAGGGACGCTCTCCCAGAGCCACAGCCTTTATCGGGTCGGATCGTACCCGGGACCAGGCGCACCTGAAGGTGGTGTGATGCGCGAGGAGTGCGTAGGTCTAGGTCGGGTCGGATCCGTCAGATCCGCGTGGTCAAGCCGCGGACGAGACGGGTGGGGTTGGTGAGGGACCTCACCCCTGTGCTTACTGAGGCGATAAAGTTATATCACAAAAACTCTTTATACCATACCTGTGCCTTGAGATTCCACGATGTGGGACTAATGGTTTTGTCCTTCCCTCATGCGCGCCCGCAAACTCTCGTGTGCAATTGCCCACGCTGAAGGCCCTGCTGGTGCTCCTTGCTGAACTCAGTCACCTCGCAACACTTGCGAGAGTCTGCTGCACCTGCCGCCTGGGAAGCCTGACGCCTGCTGCTGCTCCAAGCTTCCTGCTGCTCGGCTGTTAATGGCGGCCGGGGCGTTCACCTGAGATTCCACAGAACGGCCTATTGGCCCGATCAGAATAGCTCGAAACCTTCGCCATAGCACGGCGAAGGCGGTGGGTGATGTTGCAGGTTGTCGGTCGGCCTAGGCGTGCGCGCCTAGGTCAACCTGTGGCTGAAGATGGTGGGTTGTTCGGGGGGTGGTTATGGAGGTCTGGAGTGGCAGTTGTGGGGTGGAGCGAGTTCCTGGTGGTGAGGCGGAGCTCCCGAGGTGGTTGGCGAGCCATGTGGAGTGCTGGAATGGTGGAAGCGGCTCACCGGAGGTCGGTCGGTGATGTGGAAGATGAGGGTGGTCAGCGTCGGTCGAGGGGTAATCAAGTAAAATAGGTGGGGGAAAAGAGAGAGGAGAGGGTGGAGAACGTATCTGGGGTTGTCTGGAGGGAAGGGAGGCGGCGGAGAGGACGGCTCGTAACTGCCGTCGTCGGGGAAGAAAAACCCTGAGGGAGGAAGCGGCGACGAAGACGAGGTCAGAAGCGCGCGCGCGGGGTACAGCGCGACGCGGGAGGAAGCAGCGGAGAGGACTCTGCTGCTGGTATGGCAGCAGAGCGACGAGAAGGAGGGAAGGAGGTCGCCGGAGCTTGTGGGTCGTTTGGCCGGAGATGGGAGAGGGAGGAATTTGGAAGGAATCTCCGTCAAAATCAAGCTTAGCCTCTTCGGCCGGATTTGTGGGTTCTTATATAGGCGCTGGACTTGGTGTGCAGGGCGTGAATGGCACGTAATTGCCTGAGGTTGGTCGCCGGAGATGGAAAGGAGTTAGGATACCCAAATCTCTCGTGTGTTCGCATGAGAGATTGGGTTCACACCAGGGATCGATATCGGTCTTAAATGGAAGGGAATTCCTCAGAGAATCCTCCTTCCATTTCTGGGAGGGAATCTCTGAGGGATTAGAGAGCAATCCCTCTCCGAACCTCGCCGGAGCTCGGTTCTGCCCTAGCAATGGCGGCAGGACCGGTTTGCAAAGGAGGCGAAGAACCTAGGGGGTTCTCTGCAACGGTATTCAAAAGATAGGGACCAATTTATGATTTTGGTGTACTAAATTGCAAAGTAGGTCAAGATGACCTCTCCTTAGGTCCAAATTTTGGTATAAACCTAATTTGGACCTAAGGAATCCAATGGCGAAGTTATATTTCAGGTCTGACCTCGTTTGACTGGAAATTTTGCGTAAAAACCCAAATTAGGTTAATTGAAGAGCTAGGACCCTAATCTAGGTCAAACTAGGTTCCAAAGGCCAAATTAAGTGTTCTAAACCCTAGAGTATGTTTTTCCATGATTTTTAGAGGGTTTACTTGCTTTTTGTTCTGACCAGAACCTTGTTAATTTAAGCGGGTCTGTTTTAGGGTTACCAAGTGTCTTTTAGTTCTTAGATTGCACATGAACCCATTTCTGATTGACTCAACCCACTTTTTATCTCATTTAGACCATTTGACCTTTGTTTTGCCTCTGAGAAATCCCGTTTATGTACTGCAATGGTAAAATTGCAGTTTTAACCTTTATTTCATGTTTTCTTCTCAGGGCACTTGTTCCTTCAGTTAGGCCTTCTTCTAGGTTATGTAGGAGCTTTTATCTTCTTTATTGGGTCAAAATGAGCTAGTTATGGCTCATGATGAGGCTCTCATCAGGCATCTCTAGTTAGGTACACCTGGGAAATATGGAGATGATTTTACCTAAGGATTTTGATAATCAAATGTGCCTTGGTAGATCTGAAGTTGACACGATTACTCAATTTGAGTCACGTCCTCTGAGAAGCAAATCCGTCTTCACTTCGACATCGCATGAGTCACATTTTTGTATTCCAACCTACCAGGGTGATTAAGGAAACCTTGAGTTTGCATTTTCTCCTCCTGACTCTAATTTTCGATTACTGGGGGATACCTTTGAAGATTCAAGTAGGGAAACAGAAAGGCCACCTAATGTTGAGGATTCTAATACATATGAGGGTGAAATATTGAGTAGAATGAATTAGGAACTTACTCATAATCCTAATCAATCTAATGGATGGCTCGACTCAGAGGCTGAGATAGACTCCGATGAATCTGAAATTAGTACCAATGAGGACTGGATGATTTTTTATGAGGATTTTAGTGACCACTTTACAGAGCTTCAAATCTGGCATGTACCCTCATATAATCCAAGGCCTAAGGACAGCATGATTTTCGATATCAATCACCATTATGAAGACCCCTATGATCTGATGATAATGTCATTATCAACCATATCTAGCTTTAATTAGTCAAAATCCATTAATAAATGCTCCTATATAACCGCCAAAGGACCGTAATTCACTGCACATCCTTTTTAAGAGTTTAACATGAAATCCGGGTTAAAACTGTAATTTTACTGTCATATCATGAATGCAGAAAAATCAAGGGTTTTCTCAGGAGGTTAATAAAGGTCAAATATGCATTAAAGTCTAATAAGTGGGTTCATGCAGACAGAAACATATTTTCACGCGTTACAAGAATTAAATGACATCTGAAACCCTAAAAATAGACCCGCTTAATTCACTAAGGTTTTGGTTAGAATAAAATTCACCTAAACCTTCTATAAATCATATAAAAATATTCTATAAGGTTTGGTATCTTTGATTTGACCATTGGAACCCATTTTGACCTAAAACAGAGTCTTAGATATGTAATTGCCCCAATTTGGATTTCTGTGTAATTTCCTAGTCAAAGTTGGTCAAAACCTAAATCCGACTTCACCATCAGATTCCTTGGGTCCAAATTATATTTATACAAAAATATGGGCCCAATCAGAGATCACCTTGATCTAGTTTACATTTTAATCCTGTCTGACTCCTTTCTCTCACACATATGGCCCTAACTTTTGAAATAATTGCAAATGGGTCCCTAACTTTATCATCATTCTTTACAAAAAGGTCCTTGCACCATTTTTTGAAGCTCAAACCTTCACCGTTGAGTTTCGAGTGAGGATTTCTCGCTCAATTCTCAATCAAACACTCCTAAAATTGAAAGGGAGATTCCTTAAGAAACTTCCTTCCAAATGGGACCATCCATGAATCCTAACTTGTTCCCAAATCCTCATGCGAACCTTTCAAAGGTTCACATGTCCTACTTGCACGAAAATCGTGGAGTTGCAAGCTTGGTTTCCAAGCTTGGAACTCCATCCTAAGCCTATAAGTGGACCCCTGAGACATGCCTTACTTCCTTAGCTAGGTTTTAGGCCAAAACCCTCTTCAAATCCCTACCTCCGGCCCTTCTCCGACCTAGCTCCAGTGAGCCTCCTCCTCCGTCATCCTACGACCTCCCAATGGTCAAATTGGGAGTGTCTCCTTCCTCCCTGACTTCCTTCGCCTCTCGACGGTCAACTCAGAGGTGCCCTAGCCCCTTCTTCCTCGTCGTCCTCCTCGACGGAGAATTCGTCTTCCTCGCGTCCGGCAAGGCTCGCCGGCACGAGTCCCTTCCCTTTTCTTCCTTAAATTAGGTCCTATAGCTTCCTTTTCTTTTCTCCTTTCTTTTCCTCCCCTTAACTCCTCAATTTAACCACCATATCACCGCCGCCCTCGTCATCTTCCTCCACTCCAACAAGGGCTCCGGCGAGGCCACGCCATCACCACAGACCACCATCCGCACCACCACATCTCTCAAAAGCTTTGCATCACCTTACAACCAAAATATCTCTCTTATCTCGCCATTCCATCCACCCAAACACACCACCAAACCCACCTCCTTCTCACGCCTTCGCTGACCTCCACCAGCCACCACACACCCCAATTCGCCATGAAACCACCACGACCACCCTCACTGTCCTCAGGCGATCATCTTGTGCTATTTTAACGCGGTCATGAGACCTTATTTCATGTTTCAGGTCATCGCCGAACAGCCACCGCCGCCACTACCTTCTCCGGCATGTTCTTCGCCTCCAAGCTTCGAAGCAACCAGCTGCATCTCCAGATCAAAGCGGACAACCTCTAGGCTTCCCTCCAAGTCCTCAATTGCAACAACAGATGCTCCCTCCATCCTCAATTGAAGCATCCATCAGCTGCAGCTCACATGCGACGAAGCCCTGTGGGATAGTCCCACATCGGATATAGCAACAGCACCTGCGCGAGATAAAGGGAATTTCTTCCCCCGATCCCTCACCCAAGTCACAGCGGTCGAGTCCCTCTCACACGCACGCACACCTTGACTACCTCCATACCTAGTAGTCCTGGTCATCCGGATCCTAGATTACCCGATCCACTGCCCGGATATCCGAAAGAGAAGAGGAAGGAAAGAGAGAGAAAGAGTGTCCCTGTGTGACACTTAGCCGCAGAAGAGATTGATTCCTTTAAGTTGTGAAGGAAAAGAACTTGAAGAAGGAGAAGAGGTTCTGAGGAAGAAGAGAAGGCTTGTGCTTGCCTTCTGTTAAGATGTCTGATTGCTAAGCCTGTTGTGTGATCACTGTAGTGTTTGATCTACTGTTGGATTATTTGAATAAATTGAGATGCATGCTTAAATGTGGATCTAAAAGGTGATTTAAATCACCACTTTTTAAGATCATTTTTCTTTTTGTCTCACAGCATTCTTGATATACTCTTGCTTACTATTAAATATCATTTGAGTAGTTATTCTTCATTTAATATCATTCTTGGTTTATTTCTTGTGCTCATGTATACATTCATTTCGATTAGCGTGTGAATTACAACACTTGTTTCCTATATTCGACCTCAGACTTCAAATTCGAGTTATAAATTTTATTTGTTTAAGCGCATTTGTCCTATACTACAATGCATATCTTAAACAACGACGAATTCGCGTATAAACATTTTAGCACCGTTGCCGGGGAGCAATGCACAATTCACCACTATTCTTTGTTTTAATTGATTATATTTGAGCACTAACTTGCCCTATCTATTTTCTTGTGATTTTGCGAGATACTTCACGAGGAGATCTTCCGCATAAATCGGTTACTCCCAAGGCAGGTAATTTCTATTCTTTCCGAATCAACCTCCTAATCTTGGGAAGATAAAAAAGGAAACAATCAATTAGAAATCACCTACCTTAGTTTCATAGAAATTTTTTCACCTAAAAGGCAAGTTTTCCTTATTTACGTAAAAATTTCATATTTGATTGAAGTCGAGACTATTCTGTTAGAGATCTCGACCATAATTTTCTGTACCTATTAGGGATTACACTTAACTTCTAATCTTCTTGGAATGTGCACTTCTTGTTTGAAGTCCAAGAAGAACATTTTAAAAGATCAAATTGGATTAAGAATATAGCCAATTAAGGTTTCTACATCAGGGTTTCTGGAGTGCTAGTTCCCATTTGCTTGCATAAAAGGAAATAAACCCTCCCGCAGTTGTGTGCTACCCAAGCCCCTATTTGAAAAGACCTAATCAAGAAAACACTAAAAATCAAGCTTTAAATTCACTTGAACCCTAAAATCTTGTACCTAATAAACTAAGTCAATTCAGGGTGATTTTTAGGTCTTGACCTAGATTTCATTCTACCATCTTTTAGGGCAAGTCAGGTGAAGTTGGTCTACATTGTGGGCCAACCAACCTCCAAATTATGTCACAAGTCAAATTACCTTCTAATCAGGTGGAATTAAAGGCATAAATTAGGACTTAAAACTGGTAGACTTAAAAGGTCAAGTTATCCATTCTAGTCTACCTGGATCCGCGGTGACAAGGAAGGTCGGGTGGGGGAAACCTTGTAACCCGTGGGGACGCTCTACCGTGTAGGGATCTTCGTGGGACTCTCCTTTCCTAGCTTTCCAGGTAATTCTCAGGTGGACGACTTTCTGATCCAGGGGTATCATCTGCCCCGAACCTCTATAGTCATCCAAAAATCTTTAGGTGCTTTGATTGGATCTAATTCATATCCAGTCCCTCATCTATTCTTTAGAGCACACA
This sequence comes from Thalassia testudinum, assembly GCA_037157565.1. NCBI lineage: Eukaryota > Viridiplantae > Streptophyta > Magnoliopsida > Alismatales > Hydrocharitaceae > Thalassia > Thalassia testudinum. The sequence goes on from JAZHRO010000059.1 coordinate 25,889,640, forward strand.
CACAGGAAGGTCCTTGGGTTTTAACCTAAGAGTTCTCATTAGATCTTCTACGGGACTACTGATATGATCGGATCACTTCGATGTGAACTTGAATTTGATTCTACATTCTGATCCACCACCTGATTTGAAGATGCAACCTAGCAATTTAGGAAGACCATTTAGGAAACCTGAATCCTGAATGTCCATGAGAGATAGAATGTTTGAGGATGCTCTGAAATTTTATAGAGTTAATGACAACCTTAAATCTAGTCAGCATGATTCAGGTTAATATCCCAGAAACAATAAGCTTTATTGCAAATTGTACTGAATTAATATTGACACAAATAACAAATGGATCAACTTTGGATATTCTCATGATAAGATATATTCAAGTGGAGAAATTGCATAACTTTGAATATCTCCAATGTCTGACCAATCATGTACTTTGGGAAAGACACTAAGATGACCCTGAGAAATGGGAAGAGATGATAAAATTGTTGAAACAGATTATTGATAAAAAATACCCATATATTCCTCAAGCATTGAGTGAAACATCTTGGCATAAGACTACGGATCAATCTAATTTCCCAAATCCCGGGTTCAAGAATCAAGGTTGCTGTGGATCCCCAACCCAGATGGAATATGATCCAACTTATGTGCAGACTGATACACCTAATCTTGAGTTGGGTTGGGAAGATCCAATTGCAGGTATTCCTGATTTCGAGCCAGCCCTAGAGATACAAGAACCTAGTTCACTTAGCTTTGAATTCCCAGACACCAATAATGATGAGCTTAAAATAGAACTCCTCGAGAATGTAAATCCCGAGCCTTATCCTGTTAAGGTAACTCTCGAGGATGATTCTAACATCTCAATAGAGCCCTACCTAGATTTTAGTGATCCAATCCCTACCCTTAACCTAGAATTTGGATTCGAGCCTATTTGGGATAATTATGAGGCCCCATGTGATGAGACTCAGATTTTTGAGTTAAACTATGATTCTGGGCCTATGTTTAATGACTACACCTCTCCAGACTCCTCTGAGATACAGATTGATTTGTTTGAAATCACGCGAATTTATGACACAAAAATTGAGGAGCTGGAAGAGTTGGGATTCGATTGGGTCTCTCCTAGAAGCCAAGAACCCGAGCCCATGCCTAATAGGGACACCTTTTTGAGTTCGGATTCTGAGTTTAGGTTAGATCCAAGTTAGGTTGCTGCTTCTCCACATCTCAATTCACTCTATGGTGGAACGTCCAATCTAGAATCAGGTTCAGAACACGATCTTCGCAAGTTTTTCGATGATTTCGAATCTTACTCTAATTTCAGAGAATCTTTGTTTCCTGATGACTACGAGCCAATTTACGACCATAGCATCCATGACCCATTCTTCGACTCTGACTTTGAGGTCCCTGATCCCGAGATCATCGATTCAAAATCGAGTTCCATTGACTTGGAATCATTCCTTTTTGATCTACAGGATTAAAAGACTACAAGTGCTGAGAGTGTATGCAATCCAAAGTTTGAATCTTTTCTTAACTCCAATTTTTATGATCCTATAAGCACTCTCCCGGCATTTACATTTGATTTTGATGGGCTTTATGAGGACTCTCTAGATACACCTACCTTTGAATCTTTTCTAGAGGAGCCCTCACACACAGTTCTCTTGGAAGCCACCTCTTTTATAGCACATACGGAACTCGCTTAAATCCGATCCCACCCCTGACCAGCAACCATAATCAATTTCTATTCGGATTCTCCTCTCTCTGATCTGGTTTCATATGATTCTTCTCCAGCTTTTGATTGGGTTTCGGATATTGATTAGACTAATAATCACGCTCTGTCCTTCTCTGATCACTCTCGTCGGGATCTCACATCCTTCACAAATCCATTCTCTTCGAGGATCCCTACTCTGACAAGGCTGATTGGACTCAACCAAACCCTGGATCTTTATTTCCACATCCTTCTGAGTCACAGAGTATTTGGTGGGCACCATATCTCTTGATCCACATCCATATACCCACCAGACTGATTGGGTTTAGGCTACATCATCAGCCTGTTGATCTAAATAAGCACCTGGTTGGACCAACCAGGCTTTTGATCAAAGTGCTTGTTTTACAAAATTCATTTGATTTGACCACTCCTCCATGACCATTTTCTGCTCGGCTAAAGGCATTGAATTTAGCGCTTAATAGGAAACAACACATCATTTCAAAAACCCAAGACCCTTCTGATTATCCTTTTGAGATTCTGATGGGAACACTATAATGAGCCATAACTAGCTCAATTTGATCTAATTAAGTCATTAAATGCTCCTACATAACCGTCAGGGAGCCCTAATTTATTGCATAATCATTCTGAGAGAAAGACAAGAAAACAGGGTTAAACTTCAATGTTACCATCATTTCTCAATTGTAGTACAATCATGGGTTTTCTCAGGGGTTGAACAAAGGTCAAATGGTCTTAAGAGTCTAACAAGTGGGTTAGAATAGACAGAAAAGGATTTTCATACGTTATAGGAATTAATGGACATTTGAAATCCTAAAAACAGATCCACTTAATTAACTAAAGTTCTGATCAGGATAAAATTCACCTAAACCCTCTAAAATTCATAGAAAAATATTCTCTAGGGTTTGTTATGCTTGATTTGAGCATCAGAACCCACCTTGACCTAAAACAGAGTCATAAGCAGACTTTTGCCCTAATTTAGGTTGTTGCATAAATTACTTAGTCAAACTAAGTCAAAACCAAAATCCAAATTCACCATTAAATTCCTTAAGTCCAAATTAGGTTTGTACCAAAATTTGGGCCTAATCTGAGATCATCTTAACCTAGTTTGCAATTGGGTCCTGTATGATTCTTTTATCTCACACATCTGCCCCTAACTTTTGAATCATTTGCATTTCAATCCCTAACTTTCTCATATTCTTCACAGAAAGGTCCTTTCTGCCATGAAATCCTAATCCTACAAACTCCAGCGACCTTTAGATGGCAAGATCTTTATGATTTCTTGACGGATCCCTCTCAAAATTGAAAGGGAAACTCGTCAAGTAATTACCTTCCAAATGAGCCCATTTAGGGATCCTAAATCCCTCTAGAATCCTAATGCGAATGGTTTGATTGATTGGGTACCCTACGCCAGTGAGAAGCTCAGAGGTTCTAAGCCTGTTTCCCAAGCTTGGAACTCCGTCTAGAGCCCTATAAAAGGACCTTCGTGGCCTTGCACATTCCCTCAGCAAGTTTTGATGAGTCAACCACCTTAGATTCTTCTCCTCCGGCCACCAAAACCCTTGCTCTAGTGACCCTCTTCGATCCTCCTCCTCCGATCATCCAATGACCAAATTGGTCGACTCCCGCAACTCTCCCCAGCCAAAGGGAGGGCATAGCTCCGCCTACCTTGTCGTCGCTGTCTCGTCGTTCCCTCCTTCTCCGGCATCAATCGATCAAAATCAGCTACCTCCGCCTCTCTTTCACCTAGCTAATCTATTGCTCGCTCTCTCACACTTGCGACACATGCACGACCGCCAACCACTTCCTCCATACTTCATCTTCTCCACCTCCGGCCACATCTCCTGTGAAGCGTCCCAGCTGCTCCACAACTCCATCCACTTTGTTGATCTGTCCAAAACCTTCACTATGCTCCCCCCATCCATAGCCCTAACTTTTCGCACTCCACCATCCACCCAAATTGCATACCGACTAACCCACCTTCACGTAACCTATTCCATCACCGATTGACCACCTCCGTGCACCAAACTCCACGAATCCACCGCCGTTGCACTCGCCATGGTCTGGCAAACCTTCCTGAGCTGCTCTGATGTGGCCATTAGGCCGTATTCCTTGTTTCAGGTCTCTCGCCGGAGCTCTGCTCCTCGCCACCTCCTTCGCCGCCCTGTTTGTTGTGTTCTTACGTCTTCCGCCCCATGCGCTACGCCCAGGTCGTGCGGGGATGCTCTAGGCTGATCTCTAGGTTTTTAATTGGCTTCAACATGCGTTGCTGCTGCTTCAATTTGGCGAGAGAGTCCCCTGCAGCCGCGTGAAGATCAGGGGGACAACATAGTCCCACCTCGTTTACTGACGGGTGGGCGAAGGCGCATAAGAGGACAAAGTGCCACCGGCTTATTGCCTCAGCATGCACAGGGGGTGAGGTCCCCGCATGCACACCCTCACCCGCGCTCCGCCTCGAGGCTCTGGGCTCGGTCCGTTTACCCGGATACCCGGGTCTATTCTGGTTTGATGGTTCTAAGAGAGGAAGAAGAGAAAAAGAGAGGAGAAGGGGAGGTTTTGCTCTACCACCCTCTTCTCAACACTTGTGAGACTCGAGTCCTATGCTGTGCCTTCTCTGAAGCTTAAGGAAGAAGAAGAGAATTTGAAACGACCCGTCACCTTTCGATCCTTTAAGACGTCTAGGCTGTTCACCAAATGTCTGTCCAAACATCTGGAGAGAGAGCCAGACATCTGAAAATGCTTTTTCTTTTCGACGTGTATCGTGCACACGCCACTCTCTCGCCCGCGCCTCATGCCTCACCCTGCGACGGCCATCACCTGCACCCTGCACCACTCCCTATGACGCCACACTTTTCCCCTCACCTCCTCTCCCTTTTATAAACCCTCCTCCTCCCCTTCATCTCACACCATCACAACCGAACGAGAGGAGAGAAGGGAGCCGGAGAGAGGGCAAGCGGACAGCGGATCTGAACGCAAGAGTAAAGGGCTTCGTGCTGCTCTGCTGCAGCATCTGCAGCGAGGAGAGCCCAGAGCGATTCCGCAGAAGTCATTTTTCCGCGGAATCAGACATCCGGAGTGACCTCCAGACGTTGGGGAGGACGTCCGAAGGTATTATGAGACGTCTGGTAGAGATTTACTTTTCCCTTATTATCTACCAAGTCTTGACAATGCGTACGCATGTGTCAGAGGTTGGGAGGCACGACGGGGCGCGACACGAGGTAGTTTCAGACATTCGGGAGCATCTCCAAACATTTGACAGAACCCTCAAACATCGATAGTGCATTCCAGACGTCTGATAGAGGCGCCCGAGAGAGGTATGCCTGCAAGTTGGTTTAAGACGTCTGGGATCTCTCCCAGACGTCTAATTTCTGTCAGACCTCATGTTTTTAGGCCCGTACAAGGCCCAAACGATGTTAGTTTTTCGTAAACAAAATGTCTTTGTTTCCCATATGTTTTTCTCCATGTAATGGTACCTTATTTGTAGTACTTGAACTCCTTTTGACCTGTCAATCCATGTCTTAGATCTCCAATCTGTCGAGTGTACGGGACCTACGAAAATGTCGGGAGCTGCTATACGAGCCCCCATTCCATCCGGTTATCCTAGTAGAGTGGTTCTGACTATAAATCTCCAAGATTGATAAAATGCATGAAATTAGTTAGACCTAGGATGTGAGATGAACCCTAGGAAGAAATAAACGTATGACAAGAATATATCTATTGAACCCTAGGCCATGTCATGAACACTAGGGCTAGAGAAGATGCCTGTGTAGAGAAATGAATCATTGAATAAATCATAAGCTGCCTATACTACCCAAAATGAACTACATTATGAATAGAAAAATGAACTCGTATTGTGGAAACTGAGATGCCTGTTTTGCATGTGACAACCCAGGTATGAAATAAGAAAAGTTCATGTACGAACCCTACGGGGAATGTAGAACGAGACAAGAATACTGTAGCATGGAGAATCGGATGGTTCTGGATTTGCCGCCCACGGGCGACCATCAAGGGGAGTGAGCTGACCTTTGTGTACATAGTACCGAAGAGAGCAACTATCCCTTGTTCTATGAGGGGAGCTTTCCACCCTTGGGTTGAGCCCCAGGGTGAGTTTGGCCACTATACGTCGACTCCTGTTGGCCCTCGCGTACGTGTTACCGAGGTGAGCTACTTAGTGTAGGGGGGAGCTAGTCGTCCCAGAGGGCCTGGGGTTAGGCATGGCCACCCTACATCGACTCTTGTTAGCCCGTTGGGCAAACCGGGATAGTCGGATGAGGGTACGCGGATTGTGGAGGGGCGAGACCCCCGTTCTGTTCTGAGAAGGCAAGGCCCTGTGCTGTTTTGTACTGTACGTTTGGGCGTACCCGCTAACAGAAACGACTGACCACGTGTCAGTGCGGGGTAGCTACCCACGTGCTTATCACGTGTGTTGTAGTCACCGTTACGTCACAACCATGACCTCGAGGTGGTAGACCTGGTGTAGGACTACCACGGAGGGACTCTCCCGGCCAAGAGAGTGCCACGTGTGCATCTTACATCATGGGAAAACTGCAAGCAAGATCGTTCCTTTAGGGAACAAGAAGATTAAGTAATGCAACAGACCCTGATTAGAGATCTCAACACAGTAAACAGTTATAAGATAATTCGGATCAGAAAGTAATATGTAAGCTACTTGTTAAATGCATTTTATGTTTTAGCCACCACTCTACTCAATGTTAGCTGACTCCAGATATATAACTTTGTACAGGTCAGGGATTTGAGTAGCCCGAGCCACCGGCTGCTGAGGACACTAGGCCTAGTCGAGCTCAGCTATAGTTTCTACTGCTAGTCGTAGTGAGTTCCTGTAGTTATATTTTCAATACATTTTCGTTATGTTCTCTATCTATACTAGTTTGTTGTGATGGTTGTATTCCTGTCTTGAAGGCATGTAATATTTTAGTACTACTGTTCTGTTTCTCCTTTTAATGTCAATTTCTTTCTGCTTAGCTACGGTGCTTGTGTGGTTGTGGATTGATGCATGTTATTTGGTTATTTCTCGTTGGACGACTGGGTCTTGGGATCAGTCGAGGCAAGCCGGTCTCGAGTCCTGTAGGGACCTGGGTTCGAGTCGTGACAGGAATACCTTCTAGTAGGATAAGCCATCTGATTGGTTGAGCAGATGTCTGAAGTGCACTGTGAACTTATCCTATGTGGCATTTAATTACTTAGTACTATTGAGTTATTTGATATAATTGTGAAGGGTAATTAGTGATTCAAATCACCATTTTACCCCATTCTTTTTGCATTATTGACATCATATTTCATTTATATATCATTCTTGTTTGAAATTCTATTATACATTACTTATATTGCATTTGAATTGCAATCTTGAGAATTATTTTTCCAATTGCTCCCTGTGTTCGACTTCGAACTTCATTTCTGATATTCGAGTATGAACTTTATTTGTTTTTCACATTGATTTGATCTATACTACAACGCAACGATTTTTAAACCCAATTCAGAGCATTAACAGATTCACGTCAACTGTACTTTGAGTTTAGAGTTAGAACAGCCGACCCCACCTCTGGTAGCTATACCAGAGCTTGAAATCGTCCGCAACAGTCATCCAGACCCATTCACCCACCCTTTTACCCTGTTCTAACCCATGAACCAAGCTGATTCCATACCCTCTGATTTACAATGAGGACATTACGAAACTTAGGCATGTGGGGGTGCTAAAATGTAAACACACAAAAAACTCTAGTTTCTGAGGGGTTCTCACAAAAAAATTACATATTCCAAAAAACCAAAAAAAATTGAAAAAATGAAAAATGGAGAAAGGGGAGGAAATTTTGTGAGATTAATTGCATATCATTATTAAGGAGGAAGAGAGGAGGTATTTTAAATGATAAGAAGGAGCTACAATTTGAAACAAAAAAGGTGATAGTCAGTAGTAAAAGATTATGGAATCTACTTAATTTCTAGACCAAATCAAAAGAAAAAAAATTAAGTCCTAAAAGAATAGAGTGATAAAGAGATTAGTATGAGTGCTGATCTTAGGCCTCTTGGGCTTGTTTTAGGCTTAAAATTCACGTATCTGTTAAGATCTGGATAGTCCTCAAGAGGTTGAGGAAAATGCGAAGCTTATGTCTCAAGCTTAGGGAGTATTCGGCCTCGCTAATTGACCTCTAGTCTGTGGGACTCGGTAACCTAAGCACTTTAATCCACACACAGCCTGGTTCAGTGTGCTTAATTATTAAAATCACGCAAAAGCATTTCTTGTTCTGAAAAAGCTACCTAGATTAGGAGCGGCTTATCAACACAAGTTGATTTGGACGAGTTTCCGGTGCGGAGAGGTGGGAAATTCCCTTCAAAGATGCGCAATAACATACTGTCTCCTCAGTGCTTTTCTCCTAGGATATCTAAATATCCTACTTGGGGCATATAAGCACCTTGTGCTGGTTCAGGTGCCATGGGCGGGATTATCCTGAAATGTCGATTGCTAGGGCCTGAATTTAGCTACAGAACGCCATAGGTGGCACTATCTTAAAGTCTCAAAGGCCAGGGTTCTAGGGGTTGCCATGGGCGGTTCTATCTCGAAGCATTGATTGCTAGGGACCCTGTAAGGATTGATGGTGGGAACAAGGAATCCGATACAGATCGTGTTTTTGAGCCAATCTGAAGCTAGAAATAATCAAGCAAAAGAGAGACAAAGCTCTCCAAAAATGAAAAAATTATTTTATCCCTCTCTCTTACGAAAACACACTGCAAACTGAACCTGGACTAACCATGTTACAAGCACGGGTGCTTTAATCGCTGGGTCCAACGAACCTTAGGATAGTTTCTGTGGGCTTTAGAAATCTTCGCGGCAGACTAAGGCTAAATCTGGTCAGGTCCAGATCTTGATCAGTCCTTGAATACCTCTAGGCCTACTATTGGCATTCTAACCTAATTTCTAAAAAGAAGAAAAAATTCAGGACTTTGAGCATCAAGGAATGGTCTAGAAATCATGTTCATTTCATAAGATTTTACTAAGAGAGTAGCAAAAGTTAGGCATGAGGGTATGATGATAACGTCAACATCAGCCATATCTAGCTTTAATTAGTCAAAATCAATTAATAAATGCTCCTACATAATCGCCAAAGGACCGTAATTCACTACACATCCTTTCTAAGAGTTTAACATGAAACTAGGGTTAAAACTACAATTTTACCATCATATCATGAATGAAGAACAACTGTGGGTTTTCCCAAGGGGTTATTAAAGGCCAAATATGCATTAAAGTCCAATAAGTGGGTTCATGCAGACAGAAATGAGTTTTAATGCATTACGAGAATTAAATGACATCTGAAACCCTAAAAACAGACCCGCTAAATTCATTGAGGTTCTGGTCAGGATAAAATTCACCTAAACCTTCTATAAATCATTAAAAAATATTCTATAAGGTTTGGTATCTTTTATTTGACCATTGGAACCCATTTTGACCTAAAACAGAGTCTCAGATAAACAGTTGCCCTAATATGGGTTTTTGTGCAATTTACCCAGTCAAACTTGGTTAGAACCTAAATTCGATTTTACCATCAGATTTCTTGGGTCCAAATTAACTTTGTACCAAAATTTGAGCCCAATCAAAGATCCCCTTGACCTAGTTTACATTTCAATTCTGTCTAACTCTTTTCTCTCACACATATGCCCCTAACTTTCGAAATAATTGTAAATGGATCCCTATATTTATCATCATTCCTTCCAGAAAGGTCCTCTCACCATTTTTGGAAGGTCAGACCTTCACTGTCTAGTTTTGAGCGAGGATTTCTCGCTCGATTCTCAATCAAATACTCCCAAAATTGAAAGGGAGATTCCTTGAGGAATTCCCTTCCAAATGGGACCATCCACGAATCCTAACTTGTTCCCAAATCCTCATGCGAACCTTTCAAAGGTTCACATGTCCTACTTGTGCAAAAATCATGGAGTTGCAAGCTTGGTTTCCAAGCTTGGAACTCCATCCTAAGCCTATAAATGGACCCCTGAGACATGCCTTACTTCCTTAGCTAGGTTTTGGGCCAAAACCCTCTTCAAATCCCTACCTCTGGCCATTCTCTGACCTAGCTCCGATGAGCCTCCTCCTCCATCATCCTACGACCTCCCAACGGCCAAATTGGGAGTGTCTCCTTCCTCCCAAACTTCCTTCACCTCTCGAAAGTCAACTCAGAGGTGCCCTAGCCCCTTCTTCCTCATCGTCCTCCTCGACGGAGAATTCGTCTTCCTCGCGACCAACAAGGCTCGCCGGCACGAGTCCCTTCCCTTTTCTTCCTTAAATTAGGTCCTATAGCTTCCTTTTCTTTTCTCCTTTTTTTTCCTCCCCTTAACTCCTCAATTTGACACCATATCACCGCTGCCCTTGTCATCTTCCTCTACTCCGGCAAGGGCTTCAACGAGCCTATGCCACCACCATAGACCACCACCTGCACCACCACATCTCTCAAAATCTCTGCCATCACCTCACAACCAAACCCCTCTCTTATCTTGCCATTTCATCCACCCAAACAAGCCACCAAACACCACCTCCTTCTTACGCCTTCGCTGACCTTCGTCAGCCACCACACACCCCAATTCGCCATGAAACCACCACAACCACCCTCATTGTCCTTAGGCGATCATCTTATGCCATTTTAACATGGCTGTGAGGCCCTATTTCATGTTTCAGGTCATCAGCGGACAGCTGCTGCCACCACTGCCTTCTCTGGCGTGTTCTTCACCTCCAAGCTTCGAAGTAACCAACTGCAGCTCCAGATCGAAGCGAACGACCTGCAGGCTTCCCTCCAGGTCCTCAATTGCAACAGCAGACACTCCCTCCATCCTCAATTGAAGCATCCATCAGCTGCAGCTCGCACGCGACAAAGCCTTGTGGGATAATCCCACATCGGATACAGCAGCAACCTACACGGGATAAAGGCAATTTCTTCCCCCGGCCCCTCGCCCAAGTCACGGGGGTCAGGCCCCTCTCACTCACACGCACACCTCGGCTACCTCCACACCAGATAGTCTTGGTCATTCGGATTCCCGATTACCTGATCCACTGCCTGGATATCCGAAAGAGAAGTGGAAGGAAAGAGAGAAAAAGAGAGAGCAGGGGAGGGGGATTTTTCTCTCTGAAGAGTGTCCCTGTGTGACACTTAGCAACAGAAGAGATTGATTTCTTTAAGCTGTGAAGGAAAAGAACTTGAAGAAGAAGAGAAGGCTTGTGCTTGCCTTCTGTTAAGACGTCTGTAATGACTCGTTACACTTTTAGCCATTTAAGATGTCTGGAGTTTCAGTCAGACGTCTGACCAGACGTCTAGACCCATTCCCGGACGTATGAAAGTGGAATTTTTGTATTGCGCACTGTGCTCTACGCGTCGGCGGCGTGCAGAGACCGTTCTTTCCTCTCTCTCTTCCTCATCTCCCCCGAACCCTAAACCCCACACCCTCCTGTAAAACCCCTTCTTCCCCTCTCCTTTCCTCCTCACACCCCAGCCAGCACCACCTTCGGATCTCCAGTGAGGAGAGTGGAGGGCATGTGAGGGAGAGTGAGAGGGAGGAAGGAGGAGAGCGTGGGAGGAGGAGGCCCAAGGTCGGTGGACCTTTGGTGGAGCTTCGGTGGAAGCTCGGCAGAGCTCTGGTGGAGGCTCGGCGAGACTCGGAGGGGCTCGGGGAGGAGGCTTCCTACCCTCTGCAGCAGCGGGAGGGGCTGCGAAAGCTCCTGCAGGCGAGCTCTCGAAGGAGATAGCTCATGGGAGAGGTTCTGATACTGGGATTTTTCTAGTATTAGACGTCTGGAGAGTTGACCAGATGACCATGGCGGCAGCTGGACGTCCAGGTCTGGGACCAAACGTATGAAAGTACGCGTAATGCTGAGGTACGTGCTTTTTCGCGATTACAGCCATGTAGGCCTCACCGCATAAGCTTGGTTTGGCCTGATTTGGACCTGTGATTTTTGTACGCAGGTAAAGGTCCTTGGGAAGGAGTGTGGAACGCTTTCCTACGCATTTTTGGACGTCTAATAACATCACCAGACGTCCGAAGATGCGTCCAGACGACCGAAGACATTGTCCGACGTTTGGAACTGTCTTCAGACAATTGTAGAGAAGGTCTGGATGTCTAAGGATACTGCAGGAACATAAGGTAAGATCTGACGCCTTTTAAGATGTTTGGGATATTCCCAGACGTCTGATTTTGAACAGTAGGCACGTTTTTGACCTGCTTAGGGTCCGATCGGGGTCCATTTTATGCAAACGAAATACTTGCACTTTCCTCTCGAGTTCCTCTACGTACTGGAGTCTGTTATACACTATTTTGAACTCTCCTTTTGTGATGTATTCCCTGGAATAAGGTTTCATCCTGCTGCGCATTTGGGGCTCGCAGAGACATTTGAGTCTGCAGTTCAAGCCCCCATTACTCCCGTATTTCCTGGTAGAGTGGTTTAATTCTGTTAATAATATTTAAATAAGAATGTGCTTGTGGGAATAGCCGAATGGAACCCTAGGATGTGGCATGAACCCTAGGGTAGAAAAATGAATGAGCCTGTTTGTACTGTATGGTTTACTTGCATGCGTGATTAAGATAAATTGCTAGCAAATGCCTGTATTATATTACAAGTTGCCTGCTAAAATAGGAGCTGCCTGTATTTAATGAACAATTGCCTGTGAAATCCCAGTTGCATGTTATTGAGAATTGAATTATGAAAATACGAGTTACCTGAATATAGATGAGAAATGAATTGTAAATGATGAGATCTGGATATGGATAAATGAGATGAATATGAGCACGAACCCTACAGGGAATTAAGAGTAGAACTCGCGTGGATAGACGGAAATATGGAATGTAGACGGGAAGTGTGCTGGTCCTTGAGTACGTAGTACTAAGGAGAGCAACTGTTCCCTTTTTGTGTAGAGCAGAGCCAGCCTCCCTTGGGTTGAGACCCAGGGCTAGGATTGGCCACTCTACACCGACTCTTGTTGGCCCTCACGTACGTGGTACCGAGGTGAGCTACTAGTGTAGGGAGGGAGCTAGCCACCCCACAAGGCCCAGGGTTCAGGTAGCCACCCTACACCGACTTGTTAGGCCCTTTGAGCAAACCGGGGTAGTCAGACGAGGGTGCGCGGACTGTGGAGGAGCGAGACCTAGTGAGATGGCCAACCGCAGTGCTGCTTTGTGCCTTTATATTTATTATAATACGGTCATTATAGTATAAGATGAGACAGCTACGGTTGTCATTACCATACAATTTTTTTACTCGGAAATAGTTTTCCTGAGGTCAAACTCAGGGAGCTACTGGAATTCTAGAAGTACAAAGTTTCTTTACAAAAATAAGAGAGAGAGAGAGAGAGAGAGACAGATTTCTGTTTTGGCTTCTTCTTCTTCTCTTCTTCTCTTTGTGCTTGTCTTCTTCCCTCTTCTTTCTTCTGCTGCTCTTCCTGTCTTCTTCTCTTCTTTCTCTTTTCTTCAGCTGCGAAGCCTTCTTCTTCTTCTCTGCTTTATCTCCTCTGAAGGTTCATCCGTCGTCTGATACAGCCGTCAGACAACTTAAACTGCGGTCTGCTACAGTGATTCTCCTCTTTTCCTTCCTTCGCTGCTTCTTCTTCTTTGGTGAGCCTTCTTCTTCTTCTGCTTCTTCTCTTCTCCTTCCTGCGGCTAAGTGCTAAGCCCTTCTCCTTCAGCGCTCCTATCCTACACACAAGGGGGAAGCAAAACCTATCCCCTCCCTCTACCCGCACGTATCTCTCTCTCTATGAACTGCTCACAGGAAGTGGCGAAACGGTGGCAGCAACTAGCTTTTCTTAAGTCATTGTAGTACAGATAGTTATTGCCATCATTTGCTAATATATAATTTTTTTTACTCGGAAAATAAAGAGTTCCCGAAGTCGAACTCAGGGAGCAAGTTGTATTCTAGAGATATACATGTTCTATTACAAAAATAAAGAGAGAGAGATGAAAGTTTGGCTTCTTCTTCTTTTCTTCTTTCTTTCTCTTTTTCTTCTCTTTAGCTTTTGTTCTTCCTGTTCTTCTTTTCTTGCTTCAGATCTCCCTTCCGTGCTCTTCTTCTTCTTTTCTTCTTTCTTCACCTGTCTTTAGGACGTCGTCTGATTTTCCAATCAGACGACTTAACCCGCGGATGCTACAGTGTTGCTTCAGTTCTTCTTTCTCAGTCCTCTGCTTCGGGCAGCCCTGGCAGCTCTTTTCTTCCTTCAGTCTTCTTCTCCTTCTCTATTCAGCGGGCGTCTTTCTTCTTCTTCTCTGCCTGCACACTTGCACAGCTTGATCAGAGGGACAAAACCTAATTCTACCCTCTCCCCCACGTTTCTCTCTCCCGGAAGCCCCTCTTAGGAAAGCTCTCCCAGAGCTGCCGGGTATTCGGGTACGGGTCGTGCCCGGGTCCAGGCCCACCGACGTGCGTGGTGGGCGAGGAGTGCAGGTCGGGCTTAGTCGGGTCGGGCCAGGTCCGCGAGGCGTGGTCGCGGACGAGGCCGGGTCGAGCGGGTAAGTGAGAGGGACCTCACCCCGTGCTCAGGAGGCAACGAACCTAAGGCACTTTTTGCCTTTATGCGGGCGCGCTCCTCTGAAAAGTTCCGAGGTGGGACTAAATGTCCCACCCCAATTGAGCGCCCGCAGCTGAAGACGCTGCAGGAGTTCGCGGTTGCACGCGAGGCCTTTGCCCCAGCTGCAAGCCTGGGACGCTTCGCGGAGATGCCCCGCGCAGCCTGGGAGTCGAACCTGGGCGAATCGCACCTGGAGCTGCAGGTTGAAGGTGCTCCTTCCACGCAGCAATGGCGACGGCGGTCGAGGTACCTGTCCACAGAGGAACGGCCTCTCGGCCTAATCAGATACGCGGAGAACCTTCACCGTGGCACGGCGAAGGTGGTGGGGGTCTGGCAGGCGGCGGGGCGGAGCGTGAGGGTCGCCCTAGGTCAAACTGCGGGCGGAGAAGTGGGTTTGTTCGGGGGGTCTGCTGAGGGCGAGTGGTGGGAAGTGGAAGGGCGGAGGTTGATCAGGGTGAGGAGACGGAGGTTCTGTGAGGGTCGGCGAGGCGTATGGGGCTGTGGAGCGACGGGGGCGTCTCGCCGGAGTTTGGCCGGAGACGAAGGGGGTGGCGGTGGACAGGAGCGGTCGAGGGTTTAATCAAATAAAAGACAGTGAGGAAAAGAAAGAGGGGGAGATGGGGAGAATTTCTGACCTAGCTACGGAGACGAGAGGGGCGGGAGCAAGGCGGCAGTCGTATCGACTGTCGCCGGAGAAGAAGATGCCCAGGGGAAGGGGCGGCGGCGAGGAGAGGGCCGGAGAGGCGCCAGCTGGGTGCGGCGTGGCGCGGGAAGAGCGAGGGAGGGCAACCCTGCAGCTGGTAGTGCGGCAGAGCGACGAGGAGGAAGAGGAGAGGCCGCCGGAGCTGGAGGGCTTCCTGTCGGAGTGAGAAGAGAGGAAGTGGGGGTCTTTCTCCGTCAGGACCGAGCTGCTCAGAACGGCGTAGCGACGGGGGTATTTATAGAGGCGGAATCAGAGAGGAGGGCGGAGGGAGACGACGTGTCTCCCTCGCCGGAGGACGCCGGAGGTGGAGACCCATACCGTCCGTGCGTTCGCACGGCCGGTATGGTGGGTTGCAGCGACCAGGGGGGTGTTCCTGCGACGGCTGACGACACAGGGCACCCCCGGTTGTCTTGCCAGACCCTCCCCCTTACCCTGCACGGCGCCATGCTCCGCGCAAGGTCGCCGGAGCATGGTGCTGGTCAGGTTTTGGCAGGAGGGACCTGAATGCAAAGAACGAAGGAGCGTTAGGGGCAGAAATGTGAGGGTTCGAAAGTTGAGGGCCAACAAGTAAATATATGAGGACCAAAGTGTAAAGTTGGTCAAGAAGGTTTCTTCTTAGGCTCAAGTTTTTATACATGACTAATTAGGACCTAACGAATTTGATGGTGAATTTTATTTCTAGATTAAACCTTGTTTGACCGGTCAATTTACGCAAAAACCCAAATTAAGTTATTAATTGGTCATGGTTCTCAATGTAGGTCAAAAAGGGTTCCGAAGGCCAAATTGAAGGTTCTAAACCCTAGAGATTATTTTTCTATGAATTTTAGAGGGTTTATTCTATTTTTACTTTGCCTCGAACCTCGCAAATTGAAGTGGGTTTGTTTTAAGGTTACAGATTATCATTTAGTTCCTTGGAATTGCTGTAGCCCTTATCAGATCATCCCACTTTCCTTCTTATTCAGTTTGTTTGACCTATGTTTGGACCTGTATGCAGATTATACTGGTGAAATTGAATTTTTACCCCTTATGACTTATTTTCTTCTTAAACTCAGAATTCTCTGAGTTAAGCCTTTCCTTGAGTTATGTAGGAGCTTTTATCCTTTGTATTAGGTCAAAATGAGCTAGTTATGGCTCATGATGGGGTTCTCATCAGGAAGCTCTCACAGATCCGTGGCTTAACGGGTCAGGTTGCATACCGGGACCAGGCGCACCGGCGTGATTTGGTGTGCGAGGTGTGCGTGGGTAGTGTCAGGTCGGTTCCGCCGGGTCTGCGTGGTGAAATCGTGGACGGGGCGTGTGATGGGGCGCGGGACCTCACCCTAGGTGTATCGGAGGCGATAAGGTAAAAACACAAAATCAATTTAAATGGGTGCGGCGCTTCGAGAACTTATGATGTGGGACTAAATCGATGCTCCTTCTCGCGTGCGCCCACAGGAGAACCTCCTCGCAATCTGCTCAGCTGCTGCCGCTGTTGGTGCCAAGTGCTGAAGCAAAAGTCTTCACAGATTTCACCCCAGTCCACAGCACCTGGAGTGTAGCTGCCCCGACGCCTGGAGCCTGCTTGGAAGCTGCTTCAATCGTCAACAATGGCGGTAGGGCTCCAGAACCTGTCGTGCACAAATACGGCCTATCGGCCTAACCAAACCACAGGGGAACCTTCGTCGTGACACGGTGAAGGTAGTGCGAGGTGCAGCAGGCCGCGGGACAGCCTAGGCATGCGTGCCTAGGTTGTTCTGTGGCCGGAAAAGTGGGTGTGACCGAGGGAGTGTTGTGGAGGTGTAGAGTGGTAGTGGAGGGGCAGAGGGCGTTTGGTATGATGAGGTGAAGCTTTTGGGACAGTTGGCGAGTCGTATGGGGTTGTGGGATGACGGGGGCGACTCGCCGGAGAGTGGCCGGAGGCGGGGAAGGTGAGGGTGATCAGGCGTGGTCGTGGGGCAATCAAGCAAAATAGATTGGGGAAAAGAAAGAGGGGATAAAGGGGAGTAAATGTAACCTACCTACAGGGACGAAGGGGGGAGGGCGAAGCCGCCGGCTCGTACCTGCCGGAGCTGGAGAAGAAGAGCCCAGGGGGAGAGAGCGGCGACGAGGAAGTGGGCAGGGAGGCATGCGCTTGGTGCGGCGCGATGCAGGAAGATGAGACAAAGCAAACTTTGCTGCTGGTATTGCAGCAGAGCGACGAGAAGGAGGAGCAGTCGCCAGAGCTGGTGGGTTTCCTGTCGGAGTGGGGAGAGAGGAAAGGTTGAGGGTTTCTCCGCCAAGACCAGACTGGGAGAACCGGCTGGCGATGCTGGTCTTTATAAAGGTGGTGGCGGAGTAGGGAGACAACGTGCGTCCCTCGCCGGAGTATGGTCGGAGACGAGACCCATACCTTCCGCGCGTTCGCACGGAAGGTGTGGGTGTCGTCAGGCAGCATGGCGGAGTCCCTGCGACAGCAAACGTCGCAGGGAACTCCACGTTCTCTTTGCAGGATGCCCCCCTCACCCTGCACGGTGCCATGCTCCGCACAAAGTCGCCGGAGCATGGTGCTGCGCAGAGACTTGCAGGAGGGACCAAAATGCAAAGAACAACGAGGAAATTAGGGGCCAAAATGCAAGGGTTTCGAAAGTTGAGGGTCAAAAAGTAAATGATGACTACCAAATTGCAAAGTCGGTCAAGGAGGTCTCTTCTTAGGCTCAAGTTTTTATGCATGACTAAATTGGACCTAAGGATTTTAATGGTAAATTTTGTTTTTAGTTCAGATCATGTTTGACCAACCAATTTACATAAAAACCTAAATTAAATCATTAATTGGGCATGGTTCTCAATGTAGGTCAAAATGGGTTTCTAAGGCCAAATTGATGGTTCTAAACCCTATAGATTATTTTTCTATGAATTTTAGAGGGTTTAGTTGATTTTTACCCTACCTCGAACCTCGTGAATTAAAGTGGATTTGTTTTAGGGTTATAGAATGTCATTTAATTCCTTGGAGTTGTTGTAGCCCTTGTTGGATCAGATCATCCCACTTTCCTTCTTATTAGGTTAGTTTGACCTGTGTTTGGACCCTGAGTTACCCTGTTTGCAGATTGTGTTGGAAAAATTACATTTTTACCCTTTATGACTTGTTTTCTTCTTAAACTCAGAATTCTCTGCGTTAAGCCTTTCTTTGAGTTATGTAGGAGCTTTTTCTTGCATATCTAGGTTAGATTGTGCTAGTTAGGGTTCATGATGAGGTTCTCATCAAAACCCCTGTTTGGTTTTGAGGGATGAGACCCCTGTTTTGAGAGGGCAAGGCATTATATTGTTCCGTGCTGCACTTTGGGCGTACCCGCTAGCGGAAATGACTGACCGCGTGTCAGTGCGGGGTAGCTACCCATGCACTTATCACGCGTGCCATAGTCACCGCTATGTCTTGACAATGACCTCGGGGTGGTTGATTGGGTGTAGGACTACCACGGGGGACTCTCCCGGCCAGGAGAGCACCACGTGTACTATCTACTCTACGGAAAAAACTACAATCAAGATCGTTTCGACGAGGAACATGCAAGATCAAGAAATATTTAAATACTTTGAAATGGGTGAAATGGAAACATATAAAACATATTAAACCTGTTGCTTTTACTGTTTTGGTACTTAGATAATATAGATACCACTCTATTCAGCATTCGCTAACTCTGTCTTTTCATAACACTGTTCAGGACCAGGAGTTAAGCAGCCCAAGTTTCCAGCTGCAGAGGGTGCTGGGCCCGGTCGAGTCCAGCCATAGTTTTTCTTCAGTACTTCCTTTTTTTTCTCTACTGTTGTAGTAAGTAATGGACTCCTAGTTACTGTTCTGCTACTACTAGTATTTACTTTCCACTTTCCGTTGCTATTGTTGTTGTGATAGTATGTACTGAGACAGCTGTTCTATTTCCTTTACTGCTTTGTACGTTTCTTCTGCTTAGTTATATCGCATGTGTGAATATGGTTTATTTTCCTGCTTTTGGTTATTTCTTGTTGGACGACTAGGTCTTGGGATAGTCGAGGTCCTGTAGGGATCCGAGAACTGGGTCGTAACAACATCTGATTGCTAAGCCTATCATCTGATCACTATAGTGTTCGAGCTACTGTTGGGTTATTTGAATAAATTGAGATGCATGCTTAAATGTGGATCTAAAAGGTGACTTAAATCACCACTTTTTAGGATCATTTCTATTCTTTTTGTCTCACAGAATTCTTGATATACTCTTGCTTAGTATTAAATATCATTTGAGTAGTTATTCTTCATTGAATATCATTCTTGGCTTATTTCTTATGCTCATGTATACATTCATTTTGATTAGCGTGTGAATTACAACACTTGCTCCCTGTGTTCGACCTTGAACTTCAAATTCAAGTTATAAATTTTATTTGTTTAAGCGTATTTCTCCTATATTACAATGCATATCTTAAACAATGATGAATTTGCGTATAAACATGATCTAGACTCTTTTGCTGACTTGCATGATGATTTTCATTTCAATCCACTACCTCAGCAACCTCTCATTGACTATGGAACATAATCAATGAGCAGAATTGGCATCATGACCCGCATTCCGATTACTCTCCATTCTTTCCACAGTTTTCTATAGAGAGACTCTTTGGCATAGGGATACACCATCAGTTGGTCCACAGTTGTGGACCAATGATTCTTGGAACAGATGAGCACATTTTCATATTGGCCTTGATAACCCTATCTTCTGCAAGTATTAAGCCACCTAATTAATTCTTTGCCTTGCTAAACTTAGCACGAGGCACTAAACTCAGAGCTTCCTGGGAGGCAACCCAGAGGTTTCAAGCTAACCGGATACGCGATTACAACTTAGGTGATTTCTTTCCCTACTCCCTTGCATACATTTATTTTTCCAGTAAGGACATTGTCCAACTTAGGCATGGGGGTGGTAATTCATAGGATCTAAGTACAAAATTGCCAGCTTGAACTAATTTTATTTCTTTTGTTAAAAAATTAAAATTAAAATTAAAATTAGGAAAAGAAAACTTAGGTATTAGAAGCTTGTCAACTTTAAGAAATGATACATTAGGGGCCTAACCGCTTAGACCCTTCAAGTCTTCGGACTTAATCAGTCCAGGTGTCAACTAAAATGTGGACTTGGTCTCGAGTCCTCGCCACCTTAATGTATATTAATCTAGTCAATAAAGTAGGGTGAAAAGTATACGACTTATCAACCCGCCCTTTGATTTGGGGGGATTTTTAGTCTAAGCATCTACACACGTTTTGCACTGACTCGCTCATCGGCAATTCTAACGGAAATTGGGTAGCTAATAAACCTTCTAGGGTGGTATGACTGGCAAGTTATCATGGGTAACAGCCCTTTGGTTGGTTATCCAGAGGCCAGCCATAGGACCTTTCTTTTTCACTACTACCTTTAGGTAAATCTTAGATCAAGAAAGTCACCTACTTAAGAAAAAAAGAGAAAATAGAAAAGGAGAAAAAAAAAAAGAAATAAGCCACACTTCACCTTATGAGTATGGCTGGCAAGTTATCGTGGGTAACAACCCATTGGTCGGTTGTCCAGATCCTAGCTCATAAAATGCACAAGAATTCCAAAACACTTAAGGAAGAAGCGAGGAAGTAGCATAATCTAGGGAGATATACACTGGGTTTGCTCTTGTGTTGACCCCACAAAAATAAAAAGTAGCGAGAAAGATACTAGTCAGATAGATACACCTTTAGGCAACATTTTTTTTCTTTCGAGTTACCAAGGGGCGTAGAAACCCGAAGTCCATTTTAATTGCTATTGAGTGAGTCTATCACTTTCACAATAAGATGCTTAGTACTAAGAATCCTTTTCGAGTCTTGGGTGGATTGGGCAGTTGTAAAAAGTTACCCCGAAATCCTCAACACAAAAAAAAAAAGAAAAGATGAAAAAGAAAAGAGAATATATGTATTTGCTTTTAAATATAATAAGGCGAGGACTCAAGCGGTCGGCATTTTGGTAGGTAACCTAAGCACTGTTGAGTCTTAGAGAATTAGGTTTTTAGTAGAAATTTCCTCCTATTGACAAGCAACTTCTTCCTAAGCGATCAATTCCTAATTTTAGTTGTAAATAGCATTTAGATTAAACCTTGCTAAAGACTAGCAAGGGGTGGGCATGGGGGTATGATGACTCTACAATTACAAGTGTTAATAACATCAATTAGAGTCAATTTCAAGGGTACATGTGCAATAATGTCAGATTATAATGGACTTTGAAGCATTGAATGCATATTACATTATCTTTATGTTTTAATTGCTTAGAATCAATGTTTAATGACCATGTGCACAAGTGCATTTTGAAACAAATCTCAAATGAGCGATTGGACCATACGGATGGATCTGGATCGATGAACGGATTCCAACGGACTCAAAATCACTTCGATCCGACCTTTGTAGCTCCCATAACAAGCTTAAGAAAGATCAAAGGCCAGGGGGGGCGACATCCTTAAGGGCCTCGAATGAAAAATCCAACCGTACGGATGGATTCGAAGCGACGATCGTTATCCGATAGCGTGGGAATCATCTCGATCTGAGCATCGTGGCACCTTCTACAATAGAAAGAAGATGGGCGACCCAGATGGCACCACGTGGCGCCATCCAAGCCGACCCTCACACCCCTAGCAGCACGTGCGCGGGAGCAAGGTAGTACAGTAATGTAGTGGCACGCACGTGGGTGGCAACGTGCGTGTGCGTGCGAAGCAACGCACAAGGGCGTATGCGTGTGGACCAACGTGTGCTAGTGCATGCGCGCATGACAAGGATCGCGAGGTGCACGCCAGCTGGGCGTGAGTGGCGGGTGCGTCTTCAGCGACAGCTGTAGGGGCCTTTGGCGACACTTGCAACTATCACTAAAGACCTGGATTTAAATTTGAGCCCTCTCCTTACTTATAAAAAGGGTCCTACCCCTCCCATTTGCACCAAGCTTGCACCCACGAGATACCGCCACCATCTAGAGTTCCAAGCAGGGACCTGAAGCCGCCAAGCTGCCGATGGAAGCCCCTACACCGCCGTGGCTGTCTCGACGCATTCTTCTTCCTTGTCTTAGTGTTATTTTATTTTGCAATGTAGTTCATGTCTTGATTTTGTTAAAGCAATCATCTACATTATGTTTGATTACACATTTGATAAGAAATTGTTGGGACATTGATCTTTTGATATGGTTCTCTAACCCTTTTCTCTTTCTCTCTCTTTCTCTATCTCTATCTCCGGTATGGAGAAGATAATCTTCCTCTCAAAACAGTCCACCAGAGCGTGGTAAGTGGACAGCCAGTCCATCCCTAGAATCACGCCAAAGTCCTTCATCGATATCACAATCAGATCAGCAGGGAGGCTGTGTCCCCCAACACTGACCTCATAGTCTGTGTAGACCTCCTCAGCTACAAACAGCTGACCACCCAGACCTCTGATCACAAACGGATCCTCTGACAACACACAGTCCTGTCTCAAACTGACAGCAAAACTAGCAGCAACAAACGAGTGCGTGGTGCCGGAATCAAAAAGTGTGTAAACTAATCTGCTGGAAACTGTAACCATACGTGCCACCACTGAACCTGAAGCTCTGGTGTCTCTGTGTGTCAAGGCGTTGATACGCCCCTTAGCTCCCGGTGCAGAAGAAGCAGCCACACTCTGCATCGGACGGGTAACCACTGGTCGGCACCCTCCCCACGACTGCTATCCTCCCCCACGCGCCTGGGAACCACGGCCACCTACTCGTCCTCCAATGCTCGATGCGGGGAGCATCTGATGATCTCCAGCCCTAGAAGGGTAGTCCCTCCTGATGTATCCTGGCTGGCCACACTGGTAGCAAAGGGGAACTCGACTCCCGTCCTCGGTTGGTCCCTGCTGACGGCTGGGTGGGGATCCAGTGCTGGCAGCTGGCCCCTGTCGGGGGCCCCCAAAAGCCACTGACGGCCCCACAAAGCGTGATGGCTCTCCTGCAAGCGCCGCATGCCTCCTCTCTCGCCGGCCCTATGAGTAGTCTGGCTGGTAGGGCCTCTTCCATTTGCTGTCAGTGTCACGTGCGGCCGGGTTGGTCTCCTCATTGGTCATAACTGCCTCCACCACTCTTGAGAACATGTGGGCAGCTCAGGGGTTTGACATACCCCCAAATAGCAAGCCGGAGCCCCTCAGTGAACCTCCACAGGTGCTCCTACTCAGTAGCCACAGCTCTCGCAGCGAAACGAGACAGCTCCAGGAAACGCGTACGATATGCGCTGACAGTCATCGTCCCCTGGCGGAGAGTGTGAAACTCTCACCTCCTTTGATCCTACCACATCTGCCACAAGCTGGTCCCACGTTGGCTCTGCCCTCTTCTGACCTCTAACTGCCCTCCACCACCTGTGTGCCACACTCTCCAGCTGGTACGTGGCAAAGGCCACGCGGCACTCTATAGGTGGCGAAGGGTGTCAAACATCTTCTCAATCTACTCTAACCAGTCCTCTGCCTCAGTCGGGTCCTCATCCCCCTTGAAGGAGGGGGCTTCAGCTTCCGGAACTGTCCAAAAAGCTCGTAATGCTGCTGTAGTGGGTAATAGTTGTGGCAATAATGATTGTCATAATCATCGATTTTTGTTGCAATAATGGTGGTTATTGATTGATGAAAAATATTATTAGTGTCATTGTAGTGGATTGTATGGAATACCAACATCATTACGACCATTATTATTTACTTAATTAATTTTTACTGGTTTTGGTCCAGGTCGTTCACTAGGAGGCAGATATTGATTTACATCACTCTCTAATTCCAACATTATCCTTTAATTCCAGAAAGAAGTTTAACGTCTAATAAAGAATGAATGAATGAATACTTGGATTGATTGCTTACAAAGAATTAATCAACATGCTTGCAAAAACTAACTATAAACAAGCACTAAACTATACGCAAAACTATCTCTTTATAAGTTATATTACTAATACTTTCATAAAAGTATACTACCAACTAAGATTACATAGTATACTAATTTAACTTACTAAGCTGACACTTACAGTAACACATAATAGCTATAGTGGCAGATGCAAGCGTCGCTAGACCCCAAAAAAAACTATATACAAACTAAAAGAGGGAAACCAGGGTCTGTGGCGACGGTTATAGCGATGTTTTATTCTGTTAGTAAAGGTACGAATTTATTTACATATAAGTAATTGGCTATACTATATATATATATATATATATATTAGTCCTTTGTATCCGTATTCACTTTCTGATTTCACTATACGTATTTACATCTTCTCTCTCTCTCATTCCATACTGTTGTTCATCTTCTTCATCTTATCCTACATTATACGTCTTCAGAAGCACTGCAGCACACAAGCGATTAGCTGCTGTCATTAACACTCTTAAGTAATAAAAAATGTGTTTAATTTGCGAGCATGCTTTTCGAGGGATACACAGCACCCAGAGGGTGGGACCAGACCTCTACTGAGCGTGCCCTAATTGTCATTAGGCTGCTTAATTGTGTATTAACAGCTCAAATCAAAGGGCTTCTCAATCCGCTCACGCACACACACCGAGCCCCCAGCCCCCAAATGCTCGATTCAATTCTCAAGTATAAGCTCGTAATGTATAAGGCATTGTTGTTTCGGGCGCCCGACGCCCGTGACGACTGTGCCATAAGAAAACAAAAACAATAAAAAGAGCAGCGCACGATGTGGCGCTATTCGAGCGTCGCATCTGCACTGAAGATGCGTGCAGCTGCTCGACAGAGAGAATTTTGGCCCTTAATTCGAGGGCCATAATTTATTTTAAAATAAAAATAAATTACAGGAAAATAGAGTATTTATATAATACTATACAATTGTACACTTGATTTGAAATTTTATTTATATTTACTATATAAATAAATTAACTAAAATATATAGTTTTTACATACTGATTTTGATGTTTAATTCTTTAATTACTGATAAATTAGCTACTATATGGTCTAATTGACCTTATACAAAGGTAATATACATGTATAAGTATTTTATAAACATTTTTATTTAATTTTACAGATTAAATTTCTATTCTGTTTACATTTAAATAGCAAATTTGGACTGTTTTATTTATCCATTAAGTTTAAATAATACAATAAAATATAAACATATTTCAATTAGCTTAAATTACTTAAAGTACATTAGTCTAAGTGTACAGATTCAGTTAACTTAATTTTAACTCTAAATTACTAATTTAATCTAATAACTTAGCTATTAACTTAATAAATTAATTGTTTATTATGTATAAAGAATTAAATTAAGGTATAGGGTTTTAGTGGTTTATAATCTACAAATAAATATATATATATATAGTTTTATAGCTTAACACTATTATTTACATTGTCTATTGATTTATTTAGTCTAATAGTACATATAAGTTAGTTTAATTAATAAGTAGTTATATAATTAATAAATATATAGTATAATCGAACTTAAATACCCAAATTACAGTGTACAATATATATGTAAGTTATTTGTACAGTTTATATACATATGCTACTTATTTACATAGGAGACTTAATATAAGGCTTATATTTACAAGAGTATACTTTATATACAAAGTACTTTTTTTAAGGTATTTTCGGAGTTTTTCACTTTTTATGGTCTTTATACATATTATAGAGATAAGAGATGAGAAGGGAAGAAGTAGATGAGGAGAAAAAGGTGTTTGTGATGTTTGTTAGCTATCACTTTTCTTATTAAGTTCCATGGTATACAAATCCATCGACTGGTAAATTCTACCAAGTCGAGGGTTTTGCATACCATGTAACTTGGTATGTGGTTAAGAAACTTTTTGATCTTTAATCAGATAGTTTTATTTTAATTTTTTAATAATTTTTTCTGATTTTTATTGAATTTTAAATCTCATGCATCCTAAGCCTTTCAAAAGGTTTCTAAAGGGGTCCTAAAGGCTTAGGATGGAACCTAGAAGACTTAAAGAGGTGTTGACTGCCTTATTTACAGTCAGAGTGAGATCTGATAGAGATTCAACCCATTTTAACATATTAATCATTTTCGTTTCATTTAGTTAGTGTGTTGGACAGTTCAGTAAATTGAAGTGGCTAACAAACAGTTGGAAGGAAATAACAAGCATTCACAGAATTGAATTTCAAATTCTTATAAAGGAAGGCTTGTATACAAGAAATGAATTACAACTACATGTCAGTTATTTGATCAAAAATTTCTTATATAGGGTTTTTAGATCAAAAACTCATGCTGCACATTTAGATATCAGACAGCAGCAGCAGCAAGAACACTAAAAACCAACCCCGTAGCAAATCAGATTTCACTCCAGATGGTTTACTGCAGTTGCAGTAAGTTCATCTGGAATGAAATCAGCACTTAAGGAAGGGGGGGTGGGGAATGTAGCTGCAAGTGCAGCAATTTACTGTGGATCTGGGATCAAAATTAGAAATTCAAACTCATAAATTCCCTGAACCACAACTGACAAGGGTTTCACTTATCAAAAATACTCAATCTTTCAATTCCAAAGCACAAATCCTTGTCAAGAAAATTCTCATTGAATCCAATCAGCAGAAACACTGATCTAACTCTTCCTAATGCTATAGACAGCATGTAGAGAGAGTTGAATCAGACAACTTAAATCCATAATATAATTCCCAGATTCTGGCACCATAGGGAGTATTGAGAACTCCTTAGGTTAAAAGAAAAAGTATCAGTGCTCTCAACAAATCGCAAGCTCCTGAATGCAAGATAGACTTCAAATCACCATAGTGATTTTCCTTAGTTCTATATACATTCAATGCATTAAAGTCCTCAAGAAAACCTAGATCAGATTATGGCTCTTCTGAGATGACTTCTGACATCAGAGTCATCTCAGATTCCTTGCCACACAATGAATGAAGATCAGAATTCCTCAGTTTATCAGATTAAGACAATCAAAATTCAATTAACAATCCTTGAAATCTAAATCAAAGAAAAATCCAACAAACTGACATTTTCAAGCTCAGTACAGGGGCTTTTGTGAACAAAAATGAGGTGAATGGGAAGCCCCTAATGTGCTTTTTGACGCCAATTTCAAATCTGAGGTTAAAAACCATTCAGATTTGAAATTGGGTCTGAATGAATGGGTGAATTTGTGAGGAACAAATCATGGAAATCAGAAGCGATTATGAAAATGTGGAGAGGGAGAAAATTTGTAATTATGGACTGTGTGAAACCATCCAGATCAGAGGAGGTGAAAAAGGGGGGGGATTGGGTCTAAATCTACTGCTACAATACAACTACACTATCATAACAGCGAAATTGAACACTACTCATTACTTGAATTCTACCCTAAACCTACTTAACTACAGCTACTACTAATTTGCAGAAAAATAAATCTACTCTAACAGGAAGAATGGGACCTATGGGTCCTTAGCCGGTGGCTAAGGAGGAAGAAGGGAGGAAGATGACTCCAGCGGAGGGAAGAGTCTGCTAGTGAGACTCCAGGGTCGTCCTCTGGTGCTAGAGGTCCTTAACGACGAGGAGGTCGAGAAGAAGGCGGCGATTTCATAGCCGGTGGCTGTGAAATCAGAGAATTGGTGGGGAGGAGAAACTAGAGTGGACGAATGATCGCTAAGAGATGTAGGAGGGAGCGATCCCTTGCGCGCGTGACCACTGAGGTGCTTAAGTAACAAACTCAGTGGCTCAGATCACCGTGCGGGTGAGAATATCCGATGGGGCAACCGACGGCAGGGATGAGAGGGGAGGAGCGCACGGCAAGCCAACTCAAAATTTGATCGTCAGATGGGATCTGGGGAGAGGGGTGAGCGTACGCATCGATTCGCTCGAAGCTTCTATTCAAGTCCAACCGCATATCGAAATAGCGAGAAGCAACGGATGGCCGAGATCTGCCGTGCTCTTCGCCCACTACAGTGCGTGCGAAGAGCAACAGGCTGATCTTGAAATGTCGGGAAAATTGCAGGGAAGACCCCTGCGCGAAGGGGTAGAAAAGTTGCGTGCAGGCCCATAAGTGAAGAGAGTTGCAACAGGATGGACCCTGCAGCCTTTCAAAGGGCTCCCTGTCATTTACAAGTAAGTCTAAAAAGGATCTTTAAAGACAAGAATGTGATGTATAAAGGACCTAAGTGTAAACTACATATTACAAAGCCTAAATGATGTCCAAATGCCTTCAAATTTTTATATGTGCTTAATTGAACATTTAAGAAATTAATTGTACTTTTGATTTGGCCATTTAAACTTATTTATGTGTTCAATTACCGCATGGATCACCATTTGTTCTTTGCTTTCAGAATATCTCGTTTTGTGAGATAATTATGAAATTTTAACATAGAGTAAAGGTTTTAGGTCTTTTTCTTTGATTCCTACACTTAACCCTTTTTATCTGTTAATTTGATGTTGTTTTACTCAGTGTCTAGCCTAACTTCAGGTTTTTAGCTATGATGAGTAGCCACTCATCAGTGGGGAAACGGGCACGCCTCCAGGCAGGGAGGGCTCGTGCTCGGAAGTGTCAGAGTGCGGTGGGGGTAGTGGAGGACCACCCCTCCCCCACGTCCAGCGCTGCGTCGGTCTTACGATCCCACAGAGGACTCCCCCTCCACGTCCCCAGGGAGAGGCGCCCGTGGAGGCGGGTGGAGCTCCTCTCGTACAATCTCCCGTATCAGCTGGGCGAGGTCCTGGGCCTGAACGCCCGGAAGAAGTGGCTGGTCCACTGAAACATTGGGCTCAGCATGTCCGCCCCTCCGACTTCATCCTCGGCCGCATCCGCAGCTTGCCTCAAAGACTCCACGTCGAGGCATCTCCTGCAAGGAGACGCGAACAACAGAACAAAAGACGTCAACTCTAATGGACATTAGCCAAAAGAACTTCAGATCAGATGTTAAATGGTACGTTGTGGTGGTTACTCTAGTTACATGCACATTAATTGGTTATTCTCAAGCTAGTTGGGTTATTTCTCGGGATGACCTTGCTCTAATACCATCTAGTTACGACTCAGTTCTCGAATCCCTACAGGACCCGATACCAGCTCGACTCGACTAATCCCAAGACTCAGTCGTCCAACAAGAAAGTAACCAAAAAGTAGGAAAATAAACCACATTCACTATGCTAAGTAACTAACAATAACAAGGTACAGCAGTAAAGAAGTAAAAACTGCTACAGTACATATCACCACCACAACAGTAGAAAATAACAAGGTACAGGAATGTAAAAGTACAGGAAAGTAAAGGTACAAGTGTTTGAACTCACTACAACAGAAAGAAGTACAACAAAAGAAGCTACTGCTACTGGGCTCTACTGCGCCCAGCACCCTCTATCGCCGTAGACTTGGGCTGCTCAACACCTGGACCTGACAAGGGGTTATGAGTACACAAAGTCAGTGAACGCTGAGTAGAGTGGCAACCAACTAACTAAAGCAGTAAAAGTTGACAGGTAGCTATTGTTTTTCAAGTACTTTCTTTAACTAATTATTCCTTTTCACCACTTGGTTTATTTATCGGATTTCTTTCTTGATCTTGAATGTTCCTTGTGGGAACGATCTTGATTGAAGTCTTTTCTGAAGAGTAGAAGGCACACGTGGTGCTCTCCTGGCCGGGAGAGTCCCCCGTGGTGATCCTATACCCAGTCAACCACCCCAAGGTCACGGACAGACATAACGGTGACTACGGCACGCACGATAAGCGCACGGGTAGCTACCCCGCACTGGCACACGGTCAGTCGTCTCCGCTAACGGGTGCACCCAAGTACAGCATGGAAAAGTATAAGGCCTAGCCCTCTTAGTAATAGGGGTATAGCCCCTAAGAATCAAACAGGGGTCTCGCCCCTCCACAGTCCGCGCACCCTCGCCTGACTACCCTGGTTTGCCCAGTGGGCTTAACAAGTCGGTGTAGGGTGGCTAGCTGAACCCCGAGCCCCGTGGGGTGGCTAGCTCTCTCCCTACACTAGTAGCTCTCCCCGGTACAATGTACATGAGGGACAAGAAGTCGGTACAGAGTGGCCAATCCTAACCCTGGGTCCCAACCCAAGGGCGACTAGCTCCACTCTGCACTAAACAGGGGACAGTCGCTCTCCTTGGTACTACGTACTCAAGGGCCAGCTCACTTCCCCACTCACCTTTCCAGATCCATTCCATTTATCTCTAGGAGCTCTACTCCTAATTTCCCGTAGGATTCATGCTCATATTCCTTATGCCATTCCATATCGGGTTTCATCATTTCTGTTTCCATTCTCAGGTTATACACATGCAGTTTGTATTGCTATCGTTCAAATTTCCATACTCAGGTTATACACAGGCAGCTCGTATTTCTATAATTCACATTACCATTCTCAATTTGTACACATGCAGCTCGTATTATGTCAGTTAACGTATACAACAGGAAAGTCACATGCAACAGTTAACTTAGGACAAGTATTTCATATTTCACAGGCAGCTTTTGTTCATTCACAGGCAGTTGTTAACATTTCTATCTACTCATCCAAGATTGCAATTCAATCATCCAATACAGACATTTCAAGTGTTTCTCGTCCTAGGATTCATGTCATGTCCTAGGTTCTAATCATTCATTCCACACATGCATTCAGGTTTATAATTAAATTAGGGGAAGCCACTCTACCAGTCAAACCAGGAGTATTGGGGGCTTGAACGGCAGGCTCACATGCCTCAGCAAACCTCGAACCTGCAACGAAATGAAGTCCTATAACAAGGATCAATCACAAGGGAACATTTAGAACAGTATAGAAAGCCTTCTAACAAGTAGAGGAACTCGTAAGGAAAATATCGGTATCTTATTTGTGAAAAACGGACCTCAAATGAACCCTAAACGGGTCAAAACAGGGTTTACTGACTCAAATCAGACGTCTGGAACAACTTTCAGACATCTTAAAAGTGTCCAGCAACGCACCTAAGTCTCTGTGTCATCCTCAGATGTCCAGGAACTCTTCTGGACCATCTGAACCCGACTCCAGACGTCTGACCACCTCTCCGGACGTCTAGAGGTGCTCCTAGTCGTCTGGTAAGCTTCCCAGATGTCTAAAATGAGTGGGCGGGCGTGCCCCGTGCCTTCCCAAAGCAAATCCTGCAATGCCACCATGCAATCTTCTCAAAATAGGTACGCACAAGGGCACCTGTGGAGCGGCCTGCATGGCTGTATTCGCAAAGAGAATGTACCTTCGCAAAACTCTTTCCTCAGACGTCTAGAACCGCCTCCAGACGTACTCTCTGTCATCAGGACGTCACTCCAGACGTCTAATTCTGGGAAAAAACCCAGAACCAGAACCTGCTCCCGCTCGCCCTTGCCGCGTGTGGCCGTGCCTCACCCCCTCACCTGCAGCTCCGACTGTAGTAGTGTCGGGGAGGACTCCCCCAACGCACTCCTCTTCGCACGCGTGCCGATCCGGCCATGCGCTCTCCAGTGAGCTCCCACATGAGCTTGCGAGCACAACTCCTCCTCTCCTCACGTCGCTTCTCCTCGTCGCCGCTCTCACGCTCACTCGCTCGAGCTAGGGTAAAGAGGAAGGGAAGAAGCGGCTCGAGTGGGGTGAACAAGAGAGGAGGAAGGGGGTTTTATAAGGTGAGGGTTAGGGTTCGCTGGAAGGGGGGACAAAGAGAGAGAGAAGAAGAAGGAAAATGAGAGTACTGTTACTAATGCGGCTTCAAGATGATTTTTAAGACGTCTGGGAGGTGGCCCAGACGTCAGACTAGACATCTGGAACCCCTTCCAGATGTCTGGGATTCAATTTCTGCGGCGTACGGGGTTGCGTCTGCGCGCATGGGCGCGCAGACCTGCAACCGCCACCCGCTTTCCTCTTTTTCCCTCTCTCCTACTGCGGGCGCAGTGCTACGCTCTCTCTCTCTCTCCCCACGCGGCCTTAAAAGGCCCTCGCCCTCTCCCTCGCCCTCATCTCCCCCGCTTCCTTC
Source organism: Thalassia testudinum (assembly GCA_037157565.1). Lineage (NCBI taxonomy): Eukaryota > Viridiplantae > Streptophyta > Magnoliopsida > Alismatales > Hydrocharitaceae > Thalassia > Thalassia testudinum. The sequence continues at coordinate 25,921,439 of JAZHRO010000059.1, forward strand.
TTCTTCTCCTTCCAATCGGTGCGAGAGCTAGCGGCGACAGCAGCGGCCGCGGCAAGTGGGTGGGAGGAGGTGTTGCGCGAGGGAGGAGACGCTCGACCGTAAGGGCTCGAGCTTGTCGGGGTAGCTAGAGCTGGCAGGCGGGGGAGCATCGGGCGTGGAGTGTTGCGGGAGGGCGCGAGACTCGCCATCCAACGCGAATCGGACGTCTGGCCGCAGTGCTAGACGACGGAGAGAACTTCCGACGTCCGGGTTGACCATCGGACGTCTGGGAATTAAGCCAGATGCCCCCGCAGCCTTCTAGACGTCTGAGGGACAACACAGAGTGAAGGTATCCTCTGAACCACCTTTTAAGATGTCTAGAAGAGGTTCCAGACGTCTGATTTCGGACTGTTTCGTCGTTTTTGTCCCGTTTAGGGCCCATTCGGAGTCTGTGTTTCCGTGTTTCGAGTTGCGTTCTTTTCGGAATAAAATCCTCTACCCATTTATAGTAATTATATACTGTTCTGAGAAACTCCTTGTGTTTGATCCTTGTGTTAGGACCCCATTCCATTGCAGTCTCGGGGATTGCGGAGGCGCGCGGGATTTCCGACCACACCCCCAGTACTCCCGTTGTAGCTGGTAGAGTGGCTTGTAAATTTATTAGTATAATTCGTTACAATTATGGAACAATTAATAGAACCTAGGGCACTACATGAATCCTAGGAATGAGAAACTAGATTGATTGATAGATCCTAGGGTATTGCATGAAACGTAGGACTGGAAACTAGATTGAATGATAGATCCTAAGGTATGGCATGAATCCTAGGACTGGAAAACTAGTGATACGTATATAATATTGCAGTCTTGGAAAGGTGGAAAGGAAATAATAACTGCCTGTAAATTGATTTATTCGCTGCCTATTACAAAGAAATAATATGGTTAAGAACATGGGTTGTATGAACGTAAAACTGGAACGGTGAAACCTGAATGTGCTGAGTTAAAAGAGCTGGAACCCTACGGGGAATTATGAGTAGAACTCCTGGAAAGAGAATGAAATGGAACTGAGAAGGAAGGATGTGGAAGTGTGTTGTCTCTTGGGTACGTAGTGCCAGGGGAAGCACCTGTTACCTGTTTAGTGCAGAGCGGAGCCAGCCGCCCCAGGGACCCGGGGTTAGGTCTGGCCAGTTTGTACCGACCTTTGGCCCTCATGTACACAGTACCGAGGAGAGCTACTAGTGTAGGGAGAGTACTAGCTACCCCACGGGTCCCGGGGTTCTGTTGGCCCTCCTACACCGACTTGTTAGGCCCACTGGGCAAACCAGGGTAGTCAGGCGAGGGTGCGCGGACTGTGGAGGGGCAAGGTCCCTATTTGGTTACTGTGGAGGGGTTGGACCCCTGTTACTGAGAGGGCTCTGCCCTATACTGGTTCCGTGCTGTGCTTTGGGTGCACCCGTTAACGGAAACGACTGACCGCGTGCCAGTGTGGGTTAGCTACCCGTGTGTTTATCGCGCGTGCCGTAGTCACCGTTACGTCTGTCAGCGACCTTGGGGTGGTTGACTGAGAGTAGGATCACCACGGGGGACTCTCCCGGCCAGGAGAGCACCACGTGTTACTTCTACTTTTCGGAAAAGGCTGCAATCAAGATCGTTCCCACGAGGAACATTCGAGATCAAGTGAAGGATCTGAGAAATAGATAAATTGTGAAACAATAGAAAGACGTAAATAAAGAAAGAAAGAAAATAAAACAGCTACTGTACACTTTACTGCTTCTTTAGTTTAGTTGCCACTCTACTCAGCGTTTCGCTGACATGTTACACTCGTTACTTTTCAGGATCAGGTGTTGAGCAGCCAGGTTCAGCGGCTGTTGAGGACGCTGGGCCGAGTAGGGTCCAGTAGAGTTACCGCAGTTCTTTTGTACCCCTTTTTGTTCCACTGTAGTGAGTAGTTCTTGTTATTCTCTGTACTTTTCTTTACTTGTAGTTTATGTTACATTATAAAGGTTGTTCTACTGTTGTGGTGGTACATGCTATAGTAGTTCCTTTTCTTACTGCTGTATTTTTGTTACTGCTAGTTTTATTCATGCTGAATGTGGTTTATTTTATTGCTCTTTTAGTTACTTCCTCGTTGGACGACTAGGTCTTGGGATTAGTCGAGTCAGTCCGGTTCTCGTGTCTCGTAGGGACTCGGGAATCGGGTAGTTACAAGATGGTATCAGTGCAAGGTCGTCCCGAGAAGTGAATCAACTGACTGGAAAATAACCAATCCACATGCCTATAACTAGAGTAGACACCACAACATATTTTTTGACATGAGCTCTTAGACGTTTCCGTTAGGTATCATTCCATATTGACGTGTTTCGTTTTGTTCCGCGTCTCCTTGCAGGAGATGCCTCGTCGCGGGACTGGCGAGATGGGCCGCCGGCGCGGCCGAGGACGAGGTCGGCAAGGTGGGCGTGCTGCTGTCGACGCCTCAGTGGACCAGCCACTGCTCCCGGGCATTCAGGCCCAGGACCTCACCCAGCTGATACGAGACATTGTGCGAGAGGAGCTCCACCCATCCACCTGAGCGCCTCACCCTGGAGCTGCGGAGGGAGAGTCCTCTGTGGGACCACACGACGGACACAGCGCTGGACACGGGGGAGGGGATGGGCCGCCGCCGCCCCCACCTTCCTCTGACACTTTTGTGCACGAGGCACCTTTGCCTGGAGGTGCACCAGCATCTCCACTGCAGCGCCACTTTGAGCTCTTCGGGCAGTTCCGGAAGCTGAAGCCCCCCTCCTTCAAGGGGGATGAGGACCCGACCGAGGCAGAGGACTGGCTCGAGCAGCTGGAGAAGATTTTCGACACCCTTCGCCCCCGGTGGAGTGCTGCATGGCCTTTGCCACGTACCAGCTGGAGAGTGCGGCACACAGGTGGTGGAGGGCGGTCAGGGGATAGGAGAGGGACGAGCCGACCTGGGATAGGTTCGTCACCCTCTTCTGCGAGCAGTATTTTCCCAAAACGTGGCAGGACCAGAGGAGGCGGGAGTTCCACACTCTCTGCCAAGGGACGATGACCATGAGCGTGTACCGCACGAGTTTCCTGGAGCTGTCCCGCTTTGCAGCGACAGCGGTAGCCACTGAGGAGGAGCGCCTTTGGAGGTTCACCGAGGGGCTCCGGCCTGCGATTCGGGGGTATGTCAAACCCCTGAAGCTGCCTACGTTTTCGAGGGTGGTGGAGGCAGCCATGACTTACGAGGAGACCAACCCGTCCGTGCGAGACACTGACGGCGGGCGGAAGAGGCCCTTTCAGCCAGACTTTTCACAAGCCCGGTGAGAGAGGAGACACGTGGCGTTCGCAGGAGAGTCGTCACATTTTGCAGGGCCATCAGTGGCCTTTGAGGGCCCTCGACAGGGGCCAGTCGCCAGCACCGGACCCCCGCCCAGCCGACAGCAGGGACCCACTGAGGGCGGGAGTCGGGTTCCCCTCTGTTACCAGTGTGGCCAGCCGGGCCACATCAGGAGGGAATGCCCGTCTAGGGTAGGAGGTCAGAAAATACTTCCCGCACAGAGCACTGGAGGGCACGCAGGAGGCCACGGTTCCCAGGCGCAAGGAGGAGGACAGTAATCACGAGGAGGGTACTGGCCAGCACCTGCCCGTCCGACGTAGAGTGTGGCTGCTTCATCCGCACCTAGAGTGATGAGAATCTCATCATTAGCCATAACTAGCTCATTTTAACCGAATACAGAGAATAAAAACTCCTACATAACTCAAAGAAAGGCTTAACTCAGAGAGATTCTGAGTTTGCAAAGAAAATAGAAACTGAGGGGCAAAAATACAATTTCACCAATCCAATCTGAAAAAAGGGTAACTCAGGGTCCAAACATAGGTCAAAACAACCTAATAAGAAGAAAAGTGGGATGAAATGACTCAACAAGGGCTACAGCAACTCCGAAGAATTAAATGACATCCTGTAACCCTAAAAACAAACCCACTTAAATACATGAGGTTCGAGGTAGAGAAAAAATCAACTAAACCCTCTAAAATTCATAGAAAAATAATCTCTAGGGTTTAGAACCTTCAATTTGGCCTTAGAAACCTATTTTGACCTACATTGAGAACCATGCCCAATTAACAACTTAATTTGGGTTTTTGCATAAATTTATCGGTCTAACAAGGTTCAACCTAGAAATAAAATTCACCATCCGAATCCTTAGGTCCTAATTAGTCATGTATAAAAACTTGAGCCTAAGAAGAAACCTTCTTGACCAACTTTACACTTTGGCCCTCATATATTTACTTTCTGGCCCTCAACTTTTGAACCCTCACATTTTGGCCCCTAACTCTCCTTCGTTCTTTGCATTTAGGTCCCTCCTGCAAAACCTGAGCAGCACCATGCTCCGGCGACCCGCTCCCATCACTCCAGCATCCCACACGGCTCGCCAACCACCGCAGAACCTTCGCCTCCTCACCCTGATCATCCCACGCCCTTCCACTTCCCCTAAATCGCCCTCTGCAACTCCACCGAACACACCCATTTCCCAACCCACAGTTTGACCTAGGGCAGCCCTTAGGCTCCGCCCCGCCACCTACAGACCCTCCGATCACCTTCGCCGTGCCACGGCGAAGGTCCTCCGCGTATCTAATTAGGCCGAGAGGCCCTTTCTCTGTAAAAAGGAACTTCACTCACCGCTGCCATTGCTGAGGTGAAGAAGCTCCTTCGACCTGCTGCTCCAGGCACGCCACGCCAAGATCAGGCTCCCAGGCTGCGTGGGGTGTCTTCGCGAAGTGCCAGGCTGCAGTTGAGGCGAAGCCCTCACGCGAAGCCCTAGCGTGAAGCCTCGACTGCCCGCTGCCTCCTTCGCACGGGCATCCAATTGAGGTGGGACATTTAGTCCCACCTCGGAAACCCACTGAGGCGAACGGGCGCTTAAAGGCAAAACGTGCCTTAAGCTGTTTGCCTCAGATCACGGGGTGAGGTCCCCTTCACCCGCCCGATTACCCGGCCTCGTCTGCGCTCACGCCCCTCGGACCTGGCCCGACCCGACTAAGCCCGACCTGCACTCCTCGCCCACCACCGCATGCCTGTGGGCCTGGACCCGGGCGCGATCCGCGTACCCGATTACCCAGTTGCTCTGGGAGAGCCTTCGTAAGAGTGAATTATGAGAGAGAGAGACGTGGGGGGAGGGTAGAGTAGGTTTTGCCCTCTGACAAAAACCTTGAAGTGTGCAGGCACAGGTGAAGAAGAAGAAGAAAGCTGAGGAAGACACTGTAGCGGCAGCAGTTTAAGTCGTCTGATTGGAAAATCAGACGATGTCCTGAAGGCAAAAGAAGGACAGAAGGACTGAAGAAGAAAGAGGAAAAGAAGAAAGAAGAAGAAGACGACGTCCTGAAGGCAACCAAGAAGAGAAGAAGAAAAAGGAAGAAAGGTGAAGACCAAGGAAGGAAGAAAAGAAGAAGCAGAAGGAGAAGGCTAAGGCGCAAGAGAAGAGAAGAAGAAGGAGAGAGTAGGATCGCAAAGGATACGCCCTGAAGAAGAAAAAGGAAGAAAGGTGAAGACCAAGGAAGAAAGAAAGAAGAAGAAGAAAAAGAAAGAAGACAAAGAAGAGACGCACAAGGAAGAAGAGGAGAACAAATAGAAGAACCCTGCAAGAGAAGAGAAGGAAAAGAAGAGAAGCAAGAGTCAGAGAGAAGAGAAGACAAAGAGGAAGAAAGAAGAGAAGCAGAAGAAGCCAAATTTCCATCTCTCTCTCTCTCTCTCTCTATTTTTGTAATAAGAAGAAACACTGTACTTCTAGAATACGACTTGCTCCCTGAGTTCAACCTCGGGAACTCTTTTATTTTCCGAGTAAAAAATATATCTGTAATGATGGCAATAACTAGCTGTACTACAACGCTATTTCTATAACAAAACCTAGTTATCGGTCGACCGTCATCACTTTGGCGTCGTTGCTGGGGAGCAATGGCTATTCTCGAGGTAATTAAATTCCTGTTTTTAAATTTCTAATAATCTCTCCTCTTTTGTGCAGCTACAGGAAATCAAGAAGACAAGCAACCGCACGACAACCACTCCGAGGACAGGTAATTTTCTATCCTCTCAACCCCTAAATTCTAAAGAGGAAGAAAAGAAAAGAACAAGTAATATAGGGCTAACCTGTCTTCTATACTTAGTAAACCATAAAAAGTTGCATGTTTTCAACCCATTATTCCTGCACACAATTTTAAAAGGGTAATTAAGGGCTAACACATCCTTGCTTGAGCCCTAATTACCCAGACAAGGAGTTAAATGGATCAAGTAGAGCCAACATAAGATTCAACATTAGGGTTTTAGAGACACACTACTTAAATCAAGAATGGAGAAAATCCAAAAGAAGTGTGCCTAAACCATTGATTGAACATACTTATTCAGAGAAACCCTAAACAATTGGCTCTCTAAACACTTGAACCCAAAAAGAAAGGACCCAAAAGCACTCAAAGGAACAAGAGGTAAAGTTGACCCCTTGGGTCAACCAACCTTAAAATTAGGTCACTTTCTCACTAAAAATACCTAAGAGTTCAAGTGTAACTTTAAGCACCCTAATATTAAACTAAAATTGGTAGACTTAAGAGGTCAAGATCCCCATTCTGGTCTACCTGGAATCTCAGTGACAAGAGAGGTCGGGTGGGGGAAACCCTGTAACCCGTGGGGACGCTCTACCATGTAGGGGTCTTCGCGGGACTCACCCTCTCTGGCTGCCCAGGTAATTCTCAGGTGGACTATCTTTTTGATCAAGGGGTCCATCTGCCCCGCACCTCTATAGTCACCCAACAATTTTTAGGTGTCTTGATTGGGTCCAGCACCTGCTTATCTCATCCAGTCCTTCAGTGTTTGGCAGGAGGTCCTTGAAACCTCCTATAGAAATTCACTCTCCCCGAGGCTAAGCCTCGGCTCCCTTGTTTTTGCAGAAATCATTCACATAGCCCCTCTTTCCTCTGATTCTGAACAAATTCCCCTTCTTCCATCTTGATTAAAACTTCGATTCTATATCTTGATTCCACCACCTGATTCAAAGATGCAGCCTAATTACCTAGCAAGACTACCATTCAAAAAACCTGAATATCTGAGATCCATGAAAGATAAGATGATTGAGGATGCTCTTGAATTCTATGAAATCAAATGTAAACCCTCAACACCAATAGAAAACATTCAGGTTGATGTCTCAACAACCACATCTTTCATCATAAACTGTGCCCAAATTCTATTGACAGAAGTTACAAAAGGATCAACCCGAGATATGCTCATGACAGGATACATTGAGATTGAAAAATTACACCAATCTGAATACCTTCAATGCTTGACAAATCCTATACTTTGGGAACAACACCAAGATGCCCTTATAAAACAGGTAGAAATGATGAAATCAGTAGAACAAATTATCAACCAGAAATACCCGTATATACCAGAAACAGAGGATGAACCATCTTGGAACAGTAGTAAGGAACAATCCAGTTTCCCAGATCTCGGGACTGAGGCACAAAGTGGTTGTGGAATCCCAACCCAGATAGAAGACAATGTTGAATTAGGTTGGGATATTGCAGGAGAACACAATGATGAGCCAAACTTAGACCATGAATTACCAAGCCTAGAATTCCAAAACTCCTGCAATAATGAGATCAGAACTGAACCTTTTGAGGGTATAAATTCCGCCCCTTATTTTGATAAGGTGGCCCTCGAAGGTTATTCAGACTTAGGTTCTAGTAACTCTACCCACATCCTAAGCCTAGAACCGAGATCTGAAACTTATTGGGAAGATTATGAGGCCCCTTATGAGGGAGATCAAATTTTTACAGAATATGATTTCGGGCCTCTATTTGATGAATGTCCCTCTCCAACATCCTCAGGAAATCTGATCGATTTTTCAGAAAACATGCCAATTTATGATAACTCAAAGAAAACATGATAACATGCCAATTTATGATAACATGCCAATTTATGATTTTTCAGAAAACATGCCATAACTAGCTCATTTTGACCGAATACAGAGAATAAAAGCTCCTACATAACTCAAAGAAAAGCTTAACTCAGAGAGATTCTGAGCTTGCAAAGAAAATAGAAACTGAGGGGTAAAAATGCAATTTCACCAATCCAATCTGAAAACAGGGTAACTCAGGGTCCAAACATAGGTCAAAACAGCCTAATAAGAAGAAAAGTGGGATGAAATGACTCAACAAGGGCTACAGCAACTCCGAATAATTAAATGACATCCTGTAACCCTAAAAACAAACCCACTTAAATACACGAGGTTCGAGGCAGAGAAAAAATCAACTAAACCCTCTAAAATTCATAGAAAAATAATCTCTAGGGTTTAGAACCTTCAATTTGGCCTTAGAAACCTATGTTGACCTACATTGAGAACCATGCCCAATTAACAACTTAATTTGGGTTTTTGCGTAAATTGACCGGTCTAACAAGGTTTAACCTAGAAATAAAATTCATCATCCGAATCCTTAGGTCCTAATTAGTCATGTATAAAAACTTGAGCCTAAGAAGAAACCTTCTTGACCAACTTTACACTTTGGTCCTCATATATTTACTTTCTGGCCCTCAACTTTTGAACCCTCACATTTTGACCCCTAACTCTCCTTCTTTCTTTGCGCTTAGGTCCCTCCTGCAAAACCTGAGCAGCACCATGCTCCGGCGACCATGCGCGGAGCATGGCGCCGCGCAGGGTAAAGGGGGGCCTGCCAAGTCAAATGGGGGTGCCCTGCATCGTCAGCCACCGCAAAAGCACCCCCCTGAGTGCTGCGACCACCCATACCGCCCGTGCGAACGCACGGACGGTATGGGTCTCCTTCCTCCGGCGTCCTCCGGCGAGGGAGACACGTCGTCTCCCTCCGCCCTCCTCTCTGATTCTGCCCCTATAAATACCCCCGTCGCTCCGCCGTTCTTCCTAGCTCAGATCTGACGGAGATACCCCCTCACTTCCTCTCTTCCCACTCCGACAGACGCCCCCTTGCTCCGGCGGCTTCTCCTCCTCCTCTTCGCTCTGCCGCAATACCAGCAGCAGAGACTTCTTCCTGATTCTCCTCCGCGTCGTGCAATACCGGCGCGCGCTGCCTCTGCCCCGTCGTCGCCGCCGTCCTCCCCCACTGGGCATTTCTTCTCCAGCTCTAGTAGGTACGAGCCAGCAGCCTCTTCGTCCCCTTCGTCACTTTAGCTAGGTTAGAATTAGTCTTCTCTATCCCCTCTTTCTTTTCCTCCCTATTTTACAGTCAATTACACCCTCGACCGACCCGACCACCGTCATCTTCCACACCTCCGGCCACACTCCGGCGACCCACTCCCATCACTCCAGCAACCCACACGGCTCGCCGACCACCACAGAACCTTCGCCTCCTCACCCTGATCATCCCACGCCCTTCCACTTCCCCCAAATCGCCCTCTGCAACTCCACCGAACACACCCATTTCCCAACCCGCAGTTTGACCTAGGGCAGCCCTTAGGCTCCGCCCCGCCACCTGCAGACCCTCCGATCACCTTCGCCGTGCCACGGTGAAGGTCCTCCGCGTATCTAATTAGGCCGAGAGGCCCTTTCTCTGTAAATAGGAACTTCACTCGCCACCGCCATTGCTGAGGTGAAGAAGCTCCTTCGACCTGCTGCTCCAGGCACGCCATGCCCAGATCAGGCTCCCAGGCTGCGTGGGGTGTCTTCGCGAAGTGCCAGGCTGCAGTTGATGCGAAGCCCTCGAGTGAAGCCTCGACTGCCCGCTGCCTCCTCCGCGTGGGCGTCCAATTGAGGTGGGACATTTAGTCCCACCTCGGAAACCCATTGAGGCGAACGGGCGCTTAAAGGTAAAAAGTGCCTTAAGCTGTTTGCCTCAGATCACGGGGTGAGGTCCCCTTCACCTGCTCGATTACCCGGCCTCGTCCGCGCTCACGCCCCGCGGACCTGGCCCGACCCGACTAAGCCCGACCTGCACTCCTCGCCCACCACCGCACGCCGGTGGGCCTGGACCCGGGCGCGACCCACGTACCCGATTACCCGGTTGCTCTGGGAGAGCCTTCGTAAGAGTGAATTCTGAGAGAGAGAGACGCGGGGGGAGGGTAGAGTAGGTTTTGCCCTCTGATGAAAACCTTGAAGTGTGCAGGCACAAGTGAAGAAGAAGAAGAAAGCTGAGGAAGACACTATAGCGGCAGCGGTTTAAGTCGTCTGATTGGAAAATCAGACGACGTCCTGAAGGCAAAAGAAGGACAGAAGGACTGAAGAAGAAAGAGGAAAAGAAGAAAGAAGAAGAAGACGACGTCCTGAAGGCAACCAAGAAGAGAAGAAGAAAAAGGAAGAAAGGTGAAGACCAAGGAAGGAAGAAAAGAAGAAGCAGAAGGAGAAGGCTAAGGCGCAAGAGAAGAGAAGAAGAAGGAGAGAGCAGGACCGCAAAGGATATGCCCTGAAGAAGAAAAAGGAAGAAAGGTGAAGACCAAGGAAGAAAGAAAGAAGAAGAAGAAAAAGAAAGAAGACAAAGAAGAGACGCACAAGGAAGAAGAGGAGAACAAATAGAAGAACCCCGCAAGAGGAGAGAAGGAAATGAAGAGAAGCAAGAGTCAGAGAGAAGAGAAGACAACGAGGAAGAAAGAAGAGAAGCAGAAGAAGCCAAATTTCCATCTCTCTCTCTCTCTCTCTTTATTTTTGTAATAAGAAGAAACACTGTACTTCTAGAATACGACTTGCTCCCTGAGTTCGACCTCGGGAACTCTTTTATTTTCCGAGTAAAAAATATATCTGTAATGATGGCAATAACTAGCTGTACTACAACGCTATTTCTATAACAAAACCTAGTTATCGGTCGATCATCATAGAGCTGAGGGGCGTATCAACGCCCTGACACACAGGGATGCCAGAGCTTCGGGATCGATGGTGGCAGGTATGGTTTCAGTTTTCGGCAGACTCGTTTACACACTTTTCGATTCTGGCGCTATGCACTCGTTTGTCGCAGCCAGTTTCGCAGCTAGTTTGGGCCAGGACTATACGCTGTTAGAGAATCCGTTCGTAATCAGAGGACCGAGTGGTCAGCTGTTTGTAGCTGAGGAGGTGTACATGGATTGCGAGGACAGCGTCGGGGGACATAGCCTGCCAGCTGACCTGATTATGATACAGGTGGAGGACTTTGGCGTAATTCTGGGGATGGGGTGGTTGTCCGCTTACCACGCCTTGGTGGATTGTTTTGAGAGGAAGATTGTCTTCTCCATGCCAGAGTTGCCTTCTTTCGAGTTTCACGGACAGCCGGAGGACGGAGGCTTCAGGTGCATCTCGACACTTTGGGCGGCGAGACTTTTTAGCCAGGGGTGTGAGGGCTTCCTAGCTTGTGTGGTGACAAAGCCCAGCCCTGTGGCAGACTTCCAGAGCATCCCGGTACTGTTTGTGAAGAAGAAGGATGGTATCCTACGCCTTTGTGTGGACTACTGACAGCTGAATAGGGTCACCATCAAGAACAGATATCCGCTGCGGAGGATCGATGACTTGTTTGACCAGTTGCGGGGTGCCACGGTGTTCTCCAAGATCGACCTGAGGTTTGGATACCACCAGTTGAGGATCAGGGAGGCAGACGTCTCCAAGACAGCTTTCCGCACCCGGTACAGACACTACAAGTTTTTCGTCATGCCGTTTGGGCTGACCAATGCCCCCGTCGCTTTCATGGACCTGATGAACCGGGTGTTTAGACCATACTTGGATCAGTTCGTGGTGGTATTCATTGATGACGTACTCATCTATTCTCGAGATCGGACGCAGCACGGACAGCACTTGCGGATGGTTCTGGACACAGTGAGACGACGTAGGCTGTACGCCAAATACAGCAAGTGTGAGTTCTGGTTGAGGGGGGTAACCTTCTTAGGTCATGTGATCTCTGGAGATGGCTTGGCGGTGGACCCAGCCAAGGTCGAGGCGGTGCTTGTTCATGAACGTTTCGTGCGGATTTAAAGGCGTATTACGTTGCAGTAGAATCGACAAAACGTTTAAACAAATAATTTTATTACTCGAACAACTAGAGTATCCGAGGTCGAACACAGGGAGCAAACTCAGTACTTTGTAAAACCCAAGAATACAACTGTTAAATGCAAATATAATTGATTCAAAGAGTTTTTAAGAAAGATGTAAAAAAAATAGAATTAGACGTCTGATTTATGTATCAGACGTCTTAAATGTGATCTTTCTTTCTCTTTTTCTTCTTCTGCTTTGCCTTTCGGATCTCTTTGCAATCTTCCCTTGTCCTTCTTCTTCTTCTCTTGCGAAGACTTCTAACCTTTCTGTTTTCCTCCTTCTCCTGCGAAGACTTCTTTCTTTCTTCTTCTTCTGTCTTGCTTCTCCTTTCTTCGTTGCCTTCTTCTTCTTCTTTGTCTTGCTTCTCCTTTCTTCTGCAGCGGCCACGTCCTTCTCCTGCAATCAGCCTGCCTGCACAGGGAACAAAACCTAACCCTTCTCCCTCTACCCGCGCGTGTCTCTCTCTCAAGCAATTCACTCTAACCGCTCTACCAGAGCCACAGTCTCAATCGGGTCGGATCGTACCCGGGACCAGGCGCACCTGCAGGTGTGTGATGCGCGAGGAGTGCGTAGGTCTAGGTCGGGTCGGATCCGCCAGGTCCGCGTGGTCAGGCCGCGGACGAGGCGGGTGGGGTCAGTGAGGGACCTCACCCCTGTGCTTTCGAGGCAGTAAACGTATATCACAAAAACTCTTTATACCATACCTGTGCCTTGAGATTCCACGATGTGGGACTAAACGTTCCGCCCTTCCTTTGCGTGCGCCTGCAGACTCTCGTGTGCAATTGCCCACGCTGAAGGCCCTGCTGGTGCTCCTTGCTGAGCTCAGTCACCTCGCAACACTTGCGAGAGTCTGCTGCACCTGCCGCCTGGGAAGCCTGACGCCTGCTGCTGCTCCAAGCTTCCTGCTGCTTCGGCTGTTAATGGCGGCCGGGGCGTTCACCTGAGCTTCCACAGAATGGCCTATTGGCCCAATTAGAATAGCTGGAAACCTTCGCCGTAGCACGGCGAAGGCGGTGGGTGATGCTGCAGGTTGCCGGTCGGCCTAGGCGTGCCCGCCTAGGTTAACCTGTGGCCGGAGATGGTGGGTTGTTCGGGGGGTGGTTATGGAGGTCTGGAGTGGAAGTTGTGGGGTGGAGCGAGTTCCTGGTGGTGAGGCGGAGCTCACGAGGTGGTTGGCGAGCCGTGTGGAGTGGCGGAGTGGTGTGGGCGGCTCGCCGGAGTTCGGTCGGTGATGTGGAAGATGAGGGTGGTCAGCGTCGGTCGAGGGGTAATCAGATGAGATAACAGGGGGAAAAGAGAGAGGATAGGATGGAGAGGAGTTCTAACCTAATTGTAAGGACGAAAGGGGACAGAAGGCGGACAGCAGTACTTGCTGTCGCCGGAGAAGATGACGCCCAGTGGGGAGAACGGCGGCGACGACGGGGCTGAGGCGGCGTGCGCTGGTACTGCGCGACGCGGAGGGAGGTCAGGAAGCTAACTCTGCCACTGGTTTTGTGGCAGAGCGAAGAGGGAGGGGAGGGGGGCTCGCCGGAGCTAGCTGGGGCATTTGGCCGAGCAGGAGGAGAGGAATTGAAGGGGGAAACTCGGCCAAATCAAGCTCAGCTCCTTCGGCCGGAGTTGTGGGTTCTTATATAGGCGCTGGACTTGGTGTGCAGGGCGTGAAGGGCACGTAATTGCCTGAGGTTGGTCGCCGGAGATGGAAAGGAGTTAGGATACCCAAATCTCTCGTGCGTTCGCACGAGAGATTGGGTTCACACCAACGATTGTAATTGACTTTATAAGGAAGGGAATTCCTCAGAGAATCCTCCTTCCATTTCTGGGAGGGAATCTCTGAGGGATTAGAGAGCAATCCCTCTCCGAACCTCGCCGGAGCTCGGTTCTGCCCTAGCAATGGCGGCAGGACCGGTTTGCAAAGGAGGCGAAGAACCTAGGGGGTTCTCTGCAACGGTATTCAAAAGATAGGGACCAATTTGTGATTTGGGTGTACTAAATTGCAAAGTAGGTCAAGATGATCCCTCCTTAGGTCCAATTTTTGGTACAAACCTAATTTGGACCTAAGGAATTCAATGGAGAAGTTAGATTTCAGGTTTGACCTCGTTTGACTGGATATTTTGCGTAAAAACCTAAATTAGGTTAATTGAAGAGCTAGGACCCTAATCTAGGTCAAACTAGGTTCCAAAGGCCAAATTAAGTATTCTAAACCCTAGAGTATGTTTTTCCATGATTTGTAGAGGGTTTACTTGCTTTTTTTTCTGACCGAAACCTTGTTAATTTAAGCGGGTCTGTTTTAGGGTTACCAAGTGTCTTTTAGTTCTTAGATTGCACATGAACCCATTTCTGATTGACTCAACCCACTTTTTATCTCATTTAGACCATTTGACCTATGTTTTGCCTCTAAGAAATCCTGTTCATCTACTGCAATGGTAAAATTGCAGTTTTAACCTTTATTTCATGTTTTCTTCTCAGAGCACTTGTTCCTTTAGTTAGGCCTTCTTCTAGGTTATGTAGGAGCTTTTATCTTCTTTATTGGGTCAAAATGAGCTAGTTATGGCTCATGATGAGGCTCTCATCATACCCCCATGCCTAGCTTTTGCTAGTCCCTTAGCAAAATTTCAAAGTTTTAACTTCCGTTCTAGACACTGAATGTTGTCAATAATGATAAGTGCTTCTCCTTTTTCTTTTGTGATTAGGTGGGAATGCCGACAATAGGCCTAGAGGTACTCAAGTACCAACCAAAATCCGGACCTGTTCCGCTTTAGCCTCAGTCTCTTGCAAAGGTTTCTACGGCCCACAGAACCTAACCTAGGGTTTGTTGGACTCCGCGGTTAAAGCACCCGTGCTTGAGATATTTTTAGCCTAAGTTCAGTTTGCAGTGCGTTTTTTTTGTAAGAGAGAGATAGAAGATTTATTTGTTTGGAGAGCTTTTCTCTCTCTTTTTTTTTTTTTATTTCTAGCTTCGGATTAGCTTCTCAACACGGTCTGTATCGGATTCCTCGTCCCCATCATCAATCCTCAAAGGTCCCTGGCTTTCGAGATTTCGAGATAATCCCGCCCATGGCAACCCCCGGAACCCTGGCTTTCGAGATTTCGAGATAATCCCGCCCATGGCATTCCGTGGCCGAATTCAGACCCTGGCGATTGACATTTCGTGATAATGCCACCCATGATATCTGAACCAGCAGAGTGCTTACATGCCCCCAGTAGGATATTTAAATATCCTAAGAGACAAGCACCGAGGAGACGATATGTTGTTACGCATCTTCAAGGGGAATTTCCCGCCTCTCCGCGCTGGGAACTTGTCCAAATCAACTTGTGTTGATTGGCCGCTCCTAATCTAGGTGACTTTTTCAGAGTATTAAACGCTCTTGCGTGTTTTGAATATTTATGCGCACTGAACCAGACTGTGTGTGAATTTGGGTGCTTAGGTTACCGAATCCCGCAAACCGGAGGTCAGTTAACGAGGCCGAATACTTCCTAAGCCTTAGACCTAATACTTAAGCTTTGCATTTTCCTCAACCTCTTGAGGATTGTCCAGATTTTAACGGATACGTGAATTTTTAAGCAAAAAATCTAGCCCAAGAGGCCTAAGACCAGCGTTCCCGCTAATCTCTTGTTATATCTCTGTAGCATTTTTCTTTTCTTTTTCTTGACTTGGTCTAGAACTTCAGTTAACCCCTTAATCTTTTACTAATGAGTTTTTCTTTTTCTTTTCCTTTTGTGCTCCTTTCTTTATTTTTGCTCTTTTTGTCATTTTTCTTTCTTTTCCTCCTCTCATTTGTATGACCCTGAATTGTTCCTCCCCTTTTTTTTTTTTTTGTATGAAACCCTTTCTTGATATGAATTTTCTGTCATTTTGCACTTTCATACCCCCCCATGCCTAAGATTTGCAATGTCCCCATTGTAAATTAGGTGGGTTCGAATTCAGCTTAGTTCATGTGTTAGGACAGGTGTGTGGTGAGTGAATGGGTCGAAGCGACTTGTTGCGAACGATTTCTAATCTCGGGTAGATATACCTGAGGTGAAGTCCGCTGTTCTAATGGATGAACCCTAAAGTGCAATATGAGTTCCGCATAGCGATGTCAGAAACGGTTTCTGGTTTTTCAAAGAATGACGGGTTGCCTCCCGTTAAGCGCTGAGTTTTACGCCATCGGCTGGGCGTAATGAGCTCAAGAGGAAAGGAGGGTAAAGGATGACTCAGTCAAATCTATATCGGTCATGTCAATGAACGGCTTGAGTCTCTGCCCATTCACGACAAATGGTTCAGAATCGTGGCTGAGTGGGCTGATTTCAATAGCTCCATTTCCGAAGATTTGGCGGACTAGGTAGGGTCCGACCCACTTGGATCTTAGCTTTCCTGGGAATAGTTTGAGTCGAGCATCAAAGAGTAAAACTTTTTGACCAGGATGAAAGACCTTTCTAGAAATGTGTTTGTCGTGAAAAGCTTTAACCCGTTCTTTGTAAATTCGCGAGTTCTCATATGCGTCGTGGCGTAATTCATCGATCTCGCTCATTTGAAATCTTCTATGGGTTCCAGCCTTAGAAAGGTCGAGATTACAGGTCCGTACTGCCCAATAGGCTTTATGCTCCAATTCGACGGGGAGGTGACATGCCTTCCCGTACACTAGTCTGAAGGGAGACATTCCTAATTGGGTTTTGTGGGCGGTCCTATAGGCCCACAATGCTTCCGGAAGCCGAGAAGACCAATCTTTTCTATCAGGTCGAACAGTAACCTGAAGGATCTTCTTGATCTCTCGGTTAGATAGCTCAGCTAGACCATTAGTTTGGGGGTGGTAAGGAGTAGAGATTCGGTGTGACACCCCGTATTTGATCATCAGTGACTTGAACTGAGCGTTTGTAAAATGGGTCCCTCCGTCGGAAATTATAGCACGCGGAATCCCGAACCTTGAGAAAATGTTTTGATGAAGGAATTTTATAACGGCTTTATGATTGTTGGTTCGGGTCGGAATGGCTTCTATCCACTTGGAAACATAATCAACTGCGAGTAAAATGTATTCGAAGCCATCCGAGGTAGGAAAGGGTCCCATGAAATCAATCCCCCAAATATCAAAAATTTCGCATACCAAGATCGGCTGTAGAGGCATCATGTCTCTATGGCTCATGTTGCCTAGAGTCTGGCAACGGGAACATGCCTTACAGTGATTGTATGCATCTTTGAAAATTGTGGGCCAGTAGAAACCACACTGGAGGACTTTCGATGCGGTTTTATGTCCTGAAAAATGTCCACCGCATGCCTGGTCATGGCAAAATGAGAGTATGTCTTTGATTTCCACTTCCGTGACGCATCGTCAGATTATCTGATCAGCACCAATGCGGAAGAGATACGGGTCTTCCCATAGGTAATACTTGGCATCGGAACGCAATTTGTCCTTTTTGGCCTTCGACCAATCGGGCGGAATCTGATGTGATGCCAGGTAATTAACAATATCGGCGAACCATGGAAGACTTGTACTGATAGTCAGGAGGTGCTCATCAGGAAAATGTTCTGTAATAGGTCTGGACGGATCAATAATTTCAGGAGGAAGGCGGGATAAATGATCAGCTACCACATTGTGCTTTCCCGCCTTGTCGCGAATCTCGATGTCAAATTCTTGCAACAGCAAGATCCAGCGGATTAATCGAGGTTTCGCGTCCTTCTTGGCTAGGAGATGCCTCACAGCTGTGTGATCCGAGTATATGATAACACGGGAACCCAGAAGGTATGATCTGAATTTTTCCAGGGCAAATACTACGGCCAGCAGCTCTTTCTCAGTAACCGTATAGTTACGCTGAGCCTCATCCAGTGTTTTGCTGGCGTAGTAAATGACCACAGGTTTCCCGTCAATTTTCTGCCCCAAAACCGCTCCTACAGCGAAGTCAGATGCATCGCACATGATCTCAAAGGGTTGAGACCAATCAGGGGACTGTAGGATTGGGGCTTGGGTGACTCGGTCACGTAAGATCTCAAATGCTTGAGTGCATTCCTTGGAAATTCCGAAAGGCACATCCTTGGAAAGCAGATTGGTCAGGGGGCGCGCGATTTTGGAGAAATCAGGGATGAATCGACGGTAGAAACCGACGTGCCCCAAAAAAGATCGGATGTCCTTAATCGAGCTAGGCATAGGGAGCTTGGAAATCAGGTTAACCTTAGCTCGATCCACTTGGATGCCTTTCTCTGAGATTAAATGTCCCAGGACAATTCCCTCAGGCACCATGAAATGGCTCTTTTCCCAGGAAAGAACCAAATTCACCTCGATGCACCGCCTGAGTATATGGACCAAGTGTTGGAGGCAATCGTCAAATGATTGTCCAAAAACTGAAAAGTCATCCATGAAGACTTCCAGATAGTCACCTACCATATCTGAGAATATGGCAAGCATGCACCGCTGAAAAGTTGCAGGTGCATTGCAGAGACCGAACGGCATCCTTCGAAACGCGTACGTCCCGAAGGGGCAGGTGAATGTGGTCTTTTCTTGGTCCTCTGGATGGATTGCCACCTGATTGTAACCGGAGTACCCGTCAAGAAAGCAGAAGAATCTATTTCCCGCTAGTTTCTCGAGGATCTGATCAATAAACGGTAGTGGGAAATGATCCTTCTTCGTGGAGGAATTTAGTCTTCTGTAATCAATGCAGACTCTCCACGAATTAGCTATTCGGGTAGGAATGACTTCCCCGGTTTCTGTCGTGATGATGGTAAGTCCTGCCTTCTTAGGTACCACTTGTGTTGGACTCACCCAACGACTGTCGGAGATCGGGTAGATGATCCCTGCATCTAACCACTTAATGATCTCCTTTTTCACGACCTCCTGTAGGTTAGGGTTTAGTCGCCTTTGCATTTCTCTTGAAGGTCGTGAGCCTTCTTCTGTATAGATTCGATGCGTGCAGTATGAAGGGCTTATACCAGTCAAATCATCTAGAGTCCATCCAATGGCTCTACGATGTTGCTGGAGAACAGAAATCAAACGGAGTTCCTGGTCAGGTGTGAGTCGAGAATTGATAATCACAGGAAACGTTTGATTTGAATCCAAAAAGACATATTTTAGATGTTCAGGAAGGGGCTTGAGTTCCATGACAGGATTGTCAGCAGCAGCGGGTGGTTCAGGGTTTGTATCGGGAGCAATGGTAGGAGTCATAGGTGTGTCTAGACTGTGTTCGCACTCCTCTGTTAGCGGTTTTTGATTTTCTAGTGGTTGATCAGAAATAATCAGGTTGTCCTCTATGTGCAGTTCATCAACCACGGTTTTGACATCACAAATTTCCTCTATAACCCCGCAATTAATCCCTTGTTGGGCTTTGAAAATGTTGATCTTCAGATTTTGATTCCCAAATTTTAATTCTATCTGGCCCTCTTCGCAGTTTATATTGGCCCTAGCAGTGGCCAGAAAGGGTCTCCCTAATATGATTGGTGTGTCCCTTGGGTTCTTAGGTGCATCCATGTCCAGTACTATGAAGTCCACTGGGAAATAAAAATCTCGTACCCTAACAATGACATCCTCGAGTATTCCTTTGGGTGACTTGATGGATCGATCAGCTAACTGCAATGTCACCTCAGTGGGTTTAAGTTCAGATTCTTCAAGGTGGTCAAGGAGGGATGTAGGTATTAAATTTATGGAGGCACCTAGGTCTAGTAGGGCTCTATCAAGTTGGGTTTCACCAATTTTACAAGAAATCAAGGGGGTTCCTGGGTCTTTAGCCTTGGGTGGGAGTTTGCTCAGGATGATAGAGCTGGCTTGCTCTGACAGTACAATCGGATTCCCATCCTTGGTTCGCGGCTTACGTTTAGGTGTACATATGTCTTTCAAGAATCTTGCGTAAGCCGGTATGTGGCGGATTGCATCCATCAACGGGATGTTTATTTGGACCTGTTCAAAGAGCTTGACCAGATCCTCCTCAGGAGCCACAGGTTTGGTTGTCCTTTTTCCTTTGGTCAAGGCCTCAGGAAATGGGATCCTAGCTGGTTCCTCTAGGATAGGTCCAGGTTCTTGATCTGGGACAGTAGTATCTTGGATGACTACCCTAGGGTCTTGGCGATTATCAGGCTTGGAGTGGTTCAGATAATGTGGGTCTTGTGTTGTTTTACCACTACGTGTTGTTACAGAGTTTAATCCAGCCTGACTTTGGTTTGGGTTAGGTAGGAGAGGTGGCTGCTGCTGAAATTCTGCATAAGATGTAGAAGCCTCCATCCTGTCTGGTGATGGAGTAGCAGGGGCCTGATAAATCAAATGTGCGTGGCCTGAATTTGGATTCATAATGCGCCTCTGGGTCGGCACATTATTTGGGTTGGGCAGAGGTTGCGAAGGAAGGGTGCCAGGTTGGCGAGAATTTGCCATCTGGGCCAGTTGGTTGCGAACCTCTGTGATCTCGTCCTTGTGCTGTTGTTGCATTGCCGCATTCGTTTTTTGAATGTCAGCCAGCGTTTGAAGGATAAGAGTCAATTGATCCTGATTTTGCCCAGATTGGTAGGTGGGATTGGGCCGAGGCTGAGGCGGCTGATATGGACGAGGAGCTTGTGGGCGGGGTTGATATGGTGGTTTTTGAGAGTTTCCCGCCCACTGAAAGTTAGGATGATTTCGCCATCCAGGGTTGTAGGTATTGGAGTATGGGTCGTTCTGGATGGCGTTGAGGTCCTCGCAGTTCTGAGAAACCTCAGGAAAGTCAGAATACGAGGGTTCAGATTGTGGATAGGGGCTCATCCCCTTGGCAGGTTGGTGATAGATGTTTTGCACTGTTTCCCTTGCCAGAGGAGGTCGTGCAAAAGAGTTTTGTGCAGAGGTGGCTTGCTGCAAATGTCAAGTTAGCTCGTCCACCTTCTTTTCTATGATAGAGACCTTGTCCAACCGACTGGCCATCAATTCCAAGTCAACAGAAGTGGACAGGTCCTGCGTCTCATGTGTCCCTCTTAGATTCGTCGATGCGCGGGCATTCGTCCTGTCGAATAAGCCCAAGGAGTCATTGTTTATGGAGTTCTCGCACATATTTTCGAGAATCTCCCACACCGTGTCCTCGTGTTGGCCCATGATGTTTCCTCCACATGTTGCATTGACGATTAAACGAATATCCTCACGGAGTCCCTGGTAAAAAGACTGGACTTGTTCCCACTTAGGAACTCCGTGATGGGGACATTTTCGCATGAGATCTAGGAATCGATCCCAAGCTTCGTGAAGAGGTTCTCCCTGTTGTTGAGTGAAATGAGTGATTTGGTGACGCAAGGCATTCGTCCGGCCAACAGGGAAGAATTTTTTCAAAAATTCGGACTGTAATTCCTCCCAAGTGTTGATCGGGCGGGTCTGAGTCTGATACCAGTGCGCGGCCTTGTCCAAGAGGGAGAACGAAAACATTTTCATGAGTAGGATATCCCGGTTTTGTACATCTGACCCGAAAGTCTGGGCCAGATGCTTGAGTTGTTTAATGTGTTGGAATGGATCCTCAGAGTTAAGCCCATGGAACTTTGGTATGGCATGAATCATATTGGGCTTTAGATCAGAATCGGGTCCTCCAATTGGGATTCGTACTCGGGGTTCAATTGCCACCGCAGCGGGATTATAGTGATCTCGCATCATAGGTCGCTGTGGTGGGTTTACAAAGTTCTGAAAGAGATCGTTCAAGCGTTGAAGTTGGTGTTCAAGGTTATTCTCATCTTCAATGGGTTGTGCCATGATGGGAGAAGGAGGAGAATCAGGGTCTGAATCAGATGAAAGATTTATGTGGTGGGGTTGCTGCACAAACAAGGGCGTCGAGGCTTGGCCTCGGCGAGAATGAATTTCTAGAGGAGGTCTTAAAGGTGGTCTCAAGGACCTCCTACCAAACATGCACCGGAAGATGTGATGAGATTAGAAGGTGCTGGACCCAATCAAGACACCCAAGAATTGTTGGGTGACTATAGAGGTTCGGGGCAGATGGACCCCTGGATCAGAAGATCGTCCACCTGAGAAATACCTGGGCAGCCAGAGAGGGAGAGTCCCGCAAAGACTCCTACACGGTAGAGCGTCCCCACGGGTTACAGGGTTTCCCCCACCCGACCTCTCTTGTCACTGCGGTTCCAGGTAGACCAGAATGGGGATCTTGACCTCTTAAGTCTACCTTTTTTATTTTAAGATCAAGGTGCTTAATGTTCCACTTGAACTTTTAAGTATTTTGAGTGCAAAAAGTGACCTAATATTAAGGTTGGTTGACCCGAGGGATCAACTTCACCTTTGAGAGCTTTTAGGTCCTTCCTTTTATGATTCAAATGAATTATCAGCCTGATTTGCTTAGGGTTCCTCTTGTATAAATATTTTCAAACACGGTTTAGGCACACTTCTTTTTGGAAAGTTTGTTTCTTTGTTTTAGAGAAGATGTGTCTCTAAAAACCCTAGCTTTGCAATCCTAACTTGGCTCTAATGGGTCCAATTTAGTTGCCTTAGAATTTAGCACCTAGGGCTCAATCAAGAAAGTTTTAGCCCTAGTTGCCTTAGTTGGATGACAGACAAAAATATGTTGAAATGAAAATCAGGCAACTTGATGAGTTACTAAATATAAGACAGGTAGCCCTAAGTTGACTTCTCCCTTTTTTTTTGTCTTTTAGATTGTGAGAGGGTTAAGGGGGAGGGCTTATGGAGATTACCTGCTCCAGTCTGTTGTGCAGTTGCTATTCTTTCCTTTTTGTTTTGCTTTCCCTGTTTGAACACAACAAAAGAGAAGTTAAGTCAGATATTAAATAGAAAAGTTGTACTCAAAAGCTTCACAAGTGCCCGTTGCTCCCCGGCAACGGCGCCAAAATGTTCATGGACGTTTCGTGCGGATTTAAAGGCGTATTACGTTGCAGTAGAACCGACAAAACGTTTAAACAAATAATTTTATTACTCGAACAACTAGAGTATCCGAGGTCGAACACAGGGAGCAAACTCAGTACTTTGTAAAACCCAAGAATACAACTGTTAAATGCAAATATAATTGATTCAAAGAGTTTTTAAGAAAGATGTAAAAAAAATAGAATTAGACGTCTGATTTATGTATCAGACGTCTTAAATGTGATCTTTCTTTCTCTTTTTCTTCTTCTGCTTTGCCTTTCGGATCTCTTTGCAATCTTCCCTTGTCCTTCTTCTTCTTCTCTTGCGAAGACTTCTAACCTTTCTGTTTTCCTCCTTCTCCTGCGAAGACTTCTTTCTTTCTTCTTCTTCTGTCTTGCTTCTCCTTTCTTCGTTGCCTTCTTCTTCTTCTTTGTCTTGCTTCTCCTTTCTTCTGCAGCGGCCACGTCCTTCTCCTGCAATCAGCCTGCCTGCACAGGGAACAAAACCTAACCCTTCTCCCTCTACCCGCGCGTGTCTCTCTCTCAAGCAATTCACTCTAACCGCTCTACCAGAGCCACAGTCTCAATCGGGTCGGATCGTACCCGGGACCAGGCGCACCTGCAGGTGTGTGATGCGCGAGGAGTGCGTAGGTCTAGGTCGGGTCGGATCCGCCAGGTCCGCGTGGTCAGGCCGCGGACGAGGCGGGTGGGGTCAGTGAGGGACCTGACCCCTGTGCTTTCGAGGCAGTAAACGTATATCACAAAAACTCTTTATACCATACCTGTGCCTTGAGATTCCACGATGTGGGACTAAACGTTCCGCCCTTCCTTTGCGTGCGCCCGCAGACTCTCGTGTGCAATTGCCCACGCTGAAGGCCCTGCTGGTGCTCCTTGCTGAGCTCAGTCACCTCGCAACACTTGCGAGAGTCTGCTGCACCTGCCGCCTGGGAAGCCTGACGCCTGCTGCTGCTCCAAGCTTCCTGCTGCTTCGGCTGTTAATGGCGGCCGGGGCGTTCACCTGAGCTTCCACAGAACGGCCTATTGGCCCAATTAGAATAGCTGGAAACCTTCGCCGTAGCACGGCGAAGGCGGTGGGTGATGCTGCAGGTTGCCGGTCGGCCTAGGCGTGCCCGCCTAGGTTAACCTGTGGCCGGAGATGGTGGGTTGTTCGGGGGGTGGTTATGGAGGTCTGGAGTGGCAGTTGTGGGGTGGAGCGAGTTCCTGGTGGTGAGGCGGAGCTCACGAGGTGGTTGGCGAGCCGTGTGGAGTGGCGGAGTGGTGTGGGCGGCTCGCCGGAGTTCGGTCGGTGATGTGGAAGATGAGGGTGGTCAGCGTCGGTCGAGGGGTAATCAGATGAGATAACAGGGGGAAAAGAGAGAGGATAGGATGGAGAGGAGTTCTAACCTAATTGTAAGGACGAAAGGGGACAGAAGGCGGACAGCAGTACTTGCTGTCGCCGGAGAAGATGACGCCCAGTGGGGGAGAACGGCGGCGACGACGGGGCTGAGGCGGCGTGCGCTGGTACTGCGCGACGCGGAGGGAGGTCAGGAAGCTAACTCTGCCACTGGTTTTGTGGCAGAGCGAAGAGGGAGGGGAGGGGGGCTCGCCGGAGCTAGCTGGGGCATTTGGCCGAGCAGGAGGAGAGGAATTGAAGGGGGAAACTCGGCCAAATCAAGCTCAGCTCCTTCGGCCGGAGTTGTGGGTTCTTATATAGGCGCTGGACTTGGTGTGCAGGGCGTGAAGGGCACGTAATTGCCTGAGGTTGGTCGCCGGAGATGGAAAGGAGTTAGGATACCCAAATCTCTCGTGCGTTCGCACGAGAGATTGGGTTCACACCAACGATTGTAATTGACTTTATAAGGAAGGGAATTCCTCAGAGAATCCTCCTTCCATTTCTTGGAGGGAATCTCTGAGGGATTAGAGAGCAATCCCTCTCCGAACCTCGCCGGAGCTCGGTTCTGCCCTAGCAATGGCGGCAGGACCGGTTTGCAAAGGAGGCGAAGAACCTAGGGGGTTCTCTGCAACGGTATTCAAAAGATAGGGACCAATTTGTGATTTGGGTGTACTAAATTGCAAAGTAGGTCAAGATGACCCCTCCTTAGGTCCAATTTTTGGTACAAACCTAATTTGGACCTAAGGAATTCAATGGAGAAGTTAGATTTCAGGTTTGACCTCGTTTGACTGGATATTTTGCGTAAAAACCCAAATTAGGTTAATTGAAGAGCTAAGACCCTAATCTAGGTCAAACTAGGTTCCAAAGGCCAAATTAAGTGTTCTAAACCCTAGAGTATGTTTTTCCATGATTTGTAGAGGGTTTACTTGCTTTTTGTTCTGACCGAAACCTTGTTAATTTAAGCGGGTCTGTTTTAGGGTTACCAAGTGTCTTTTAGTTCTTAGATTGCACATGAACCCATTTCTGATTGACTCAACCCACTTTTTATCTCATTTAGACCATTTGACCTATGTTTTGCCTCTAAGAAATCCTGTTCATCTACTGCAATGGTAAAATTGCAGTTTTAACCTTTATTTCATGTTTTCTTCTCAGAGCACTTGTTCCTTCAGTTAGGCCTTCTTCTAGGTTATGTAGGAGCTTTTATCTTCTTTATTGGGTCAAAATGAGCTAGTTATGGCTCATGATGAGGCTCTCATCAGTGCTCAGGTGGGAGAGACCGCGTTCAGTCATCGAGATTCGCAGTTTTCTGGGACTGGCAGGCTACTACAGACGATTCATTAGAGGTTTTTCACAGATTGCACGTCCCATGACACAGTTGACCCGAAAGGACGTGCCCTTCACTTGGACAGACACCTGTGAGGCGTGTTTTCAGGAGTTGAAGGAGAGGTTGACCTCGGCTCCCGTGCTCACCATCCCTGATAGTAGTGGCAGGCTCGTTGTGTACACGGACGCCTCCTTGCTGGGGTTAGGAGGTGTGCTCATGCAAAGGGGTCACATTGTCGCTTACGCTTCGCGGCAACTGAAGCCCCATGAGCATACCTACCCTACCCACGACCTTGAGTTGGCAGCTGTCGTCTTCGCGCTGAGGACTTGGAGGCACTACTTGTACGGTGAGACCTTCGAGATTTTCACAGATCACAAGAGCCTCAAAGACCTTTTTGATCAGAAGGAGCTCAACATGAGACAGAGATGTTGGTTGGAGCTCCTGAAGGACTACAACAACAGCTATCACTCGAGCATCGACATGGTTCCCTACGAGGCTCTGTACGGACAGAGGTGTACGGCACCCTTTTTGTTGGGTTGAGGTGGGGACCAAGTGGGAGGTTGGCCCCAGGTTGATCCGGCAAAGTCAGGAGGTAGTCGAGCAGATCCACAGGTGACTCCGCACTGTCAGAAGCAGACAGAAGAGCTACGCGGATTGGAGATGCAGAGAGGTGTAGTTCGAGGTTGGGGACCACGTCTTTCTTCGTGTTTCACCCATGAAGGGCCTGCAGCGGTTTGGGGTGAGAGGGAAGCTCGTGCCGAGGTTCGTGGGGCCCTTTGAGGTCTTGGAGCGGGTTGGACCCGTTGCTTACAGACTTGCCCTCCCTCCTCAGCTTTCTGGTGTGCACGACGTGTTCCACGTGTCCAACCTCAGGAAGTACGTAGCCGATCCCAGTCATGTATTGAGTCACGAGAGCGTCGAGGTGGGCGACGACCTGAACTACCCCGAGCGGCCAGTGCAGATTCTTGACCGAGCTGTCCGCAGTTTGAGACGGAAGCAAGTACCCCTAGTGAAGGTTTTGTGGAGGAGCCAGCGGTACGAGGAGGCTACCTGGGAGCCCGAGGTGGCAATGCGGGAGCGGTACCCGGAGCTCTTTGTGGGTATGTTCTTTCGGATCGGCTTCGGTCCTCTTTGAGTTTGTTATGTTTTTATATGACGTTTTTCCTGCACCCTAGTTGGCGCTAGTTTCGGGGACGAAACTTCCTTTGAGTTTGTTATATTGTTATGAACGCGGCTTCAAGATGATTTTTAAGACGTCTGGGCCACCAGACGTTTGGGATTCAATTTCTGCGGCGTACGGGGTTGCGTCTGTGCGCATGTGCGTGCAGACCTGCAACCGCCACCCGCTTTCCTCTTTTTCCCTCTCTCCTCCTGCGGGCGTAGTGCTGCGCTCTCTCTCTCTCCCCGTGTGGTCTTAAAAGGCCCTCGCCCTCTCCCTCGCCCTCATCTCCTCCGCTTCCTTCTTCTCTTTCCAGCCGGTGCAAGAGCGAGCGACGGCAGCAGCGGCCGCGACAAGTGGGCGGGAGGAGGTGTTGTGCGAGGGAGGAGACGCTCGACCGTGAGGGCTCGAGCTTGCCGGGGCAGCTAGAGCCGGCCGGCGGGGGAGCAGCGGGCATGGAGTGTCGCGGGAGGACGCAAGACTCGCCATCCAACGCAAATCGGACGTCTGGCCACAGTGCCAGACGATGGAGAGAACTTCCAGACGTTTGGGTTGACCATCAGACGTCTGGGAATTAAGCCAGACGCCCCCGCAGGCTTCTAGACGTATGATGAGAGCCTCATCATGAGCCATAACTAGCTCATTTTGACCCAATAAAGAAGATAAAAGCTCCTACATAACCTAGAAGAAGGCCTAAATGAAGGAATAAGTGCTCTGAGAAGAAAATATGAATTAAAGGTTAAAAATGTAATTTTACCATTGCAGTACATAAACGGGATTCCTCAGAGGCAAAACATAGGTCAAATGGTTTGAATGAGATAAAAAGTGGGTTGAGTCAATCAGAAATGGGTTCATGTGCAATCCAGGAATTAAATGACATTTGGTAACCCTAAAATAGACCTGCTTAAATTAACAAGTTTTCGATCAGGATAAAAATCAAGTAAACCCTCTAAAATTCATGTAAAAATATCCTCTAGGGTTTAGAACACTTAATTTGACCTTTGGAACCCAATTTGACCTAGATTAGGGTCCTAGAAATTTAATTGATCTAATTTGGGTTTTTACGCAAAATGTCTATTCAAACGAGGTCAAACCTAAAATCCAACTTCACCATTGGATTCCTTAGGTCCAAATTAGGTTTGTACCAAAATTTGGACCTAAGGGGAGGTCATCTTGACCTACGTTGCAATTTAGTACACCCAAATCACAACTTGGTCCCTATCTTTTGAAAATCATTGCAGAGAGCCCCCTAAGTTCCTCGCCACCTTTGCAATCAGGTCCTGCCGCCATTGTTAGGGCAGAACCGAGCTCCGACGAGGTTTAGAGAGGGATTACTCTCTGATTCCTCAGAGATTCCCTCCCAGAAAAAGAAGGGAAATTCTCTGAGGAATTCCCTTCCATCTACGGCCAATCACAATCTCTGAACGCACGAGGGATTTGGGTATCTTAACCTCTTTCCTACTCCGGCGAGCCATCAGAGGAAATAGGCGTGCCCTCCAAGCTCTGAAAGCACGGCCAGTGCTTATAAAAGAACCTCTAAGCCCGGCCGCAGATCTTTAGCTTGATTTGGCCGAGCTTCCAGCTCCAATTCATCTCTTCCTTCCCGGCCAAAGTCCCCAGCAAGCTCCGGCGAGCCCCCCTCCCCTCCCACTTCGCTCTGCCACAAAACCAGTGGCAGAGTTATCTTCCTGATTCCCCTCCGTGTCGCGCAACACCCGCGCACACCGCCTCAGCCCCGTCGTCACCACCGTCCTCCTCCACTGGGCAACGTCTTCTCCAGCGATAGCAGGTACAGCTATCCTCCCTCTGTCCCCCTTCGTCCCTACAATTAGGTTAGAACTACTCCCCGTATTCCCCTTTCTCTTTTCCCCCTTTTATTTCATTTAATTGGCCCTCGACCGACGCTGACCACCTCCATCTTCCTCGCCTCCGACCGACCTCCGGTGAGCCGCTCCCACCATTCCGCCCCTCCACACGGCTCGCCAACCATCTCATAAGCTCCGCCTCACCACAAGGAACAATCTCCGCCCCTCCACTGCCACTCCACACCTCCACAATAGCCCCCCGAACAACCCAACACCTTCGGCCACAGGTTAACCTAGGCACGCACGCCTAGGTTGTCCTGCAGCCTGCAGCACCGTGCACCACCTTCGCCGTGCCACGGCGAAGGTGCCCAGCTGGTCTGATTAGGCCAATAGGCCGTATTGGCGTTTTACAGTATCGACGCTCCTGCCGCCATTGACGACAGTTGAAGAAGCTCCAAAGCAGCTCCAGGCGTCAGGTCTCCCAGGCTCCAGGCGCAACAGATTCGCGAGAGTGTTGCGAAGCCCTCGGGTCCAGCAAGGAGAGCTGAGAAGTCTGCAGCTGTGGCGGTTGCACGTAGGTCTGCGGGCGCGTGCGAGATTGGGCCAGAGACTTTAATCCCACATCGTGGAAATACGAGGCGTCGCTGTGGTATAAGTTGAATTTGTGATATTGTTTGGTTGCCTCCGAACGCACAGGGGTGAGGTCCCTCACTTGCCCTAGCGCCTGCCTCGTCCACGGTCTCACCTCGCGGATCTGGCGGGATCCGACCCGACCCATCCTATGCACTCCTCGCGCATCACCCCACCTGCCGGTGCGCCTGGACCCGGGTATGAAATCCAACCCGATTACCTGTGTGGCTCTGGGAGAGCGTCCTTGAGCGAATTGCAGAGAAAGAGACGTTTGGGTAGAGGGAAAGGGGTAGGTTTTGCTCTGTGCAGGTAGGCTGAATGTTGAGGAAGAAAGACTTATCCGCGAGGAAGAAGAAGAGAAGGAAGAAAAAAGGACTGCAAGAGAAGAAGCTGAGCAAGGCAGAGAAGAGAAGGAAGAACAGAGACCAAGGAAGAAAGAGAAGCCTTCGCAGAAGAAGAAGAAGAAGAAGAAGAAGAAGAAGAAGGCAGAAGAGAGACTGCAGAGAAAGAAGAGAGGCCAAGTGAAGACTGCAAAGAGAAGAGAAGAGAAGAGGAAGAAGAAGCCTTCGTAGAAGCCAAGATCAGAAGGAAGAAGGAGAGACTGCTGAAAAGAGAGGCTGCAGAGAAAGAAATATCAAAGAGAAGAATAACACTTTTAAGGCGTCTGATCACAAGATCAGACGTCCAATTTCATTTCTTCTGTCAATTACTTTTAACCGCATACATTCATATTTGAATTAAAGTTTTGAGTAAATTAGAGTGTTCAATTACATTTGAGATTAGTAGTAAATTCCAATTGCTCCCTGTGTTCGACCTCGGATACTCCGATTTTCGAGTAATAAAATTCTCTATTTGTTTGAACGTTTTGTCGGTTATACTACAACATGACATTCTTTTAAAACCCACACAAAAGTGATTCAACAATGTCTAAGGGACTACACAGAGCGAAGGTATCCTCTGAACCACCTTTTAAGACGTCTGGAAGAGGTTCCAGACATCTGATTTTGGACTGTTTCGTCATTTTTGACCCGTTTAGGGCCCGTTCGGAGTCCGTTTTCCGCGTTTCGAGTTGCGTTCTTTTCGGAATAAAATCCTCTACCCGTTTACAATAATTATATATTATTCTGAGAAACTCCTTGTGTTTGATCCTTGTGTTAGGAACCCGTTCCATTGCAGTCTCGGGGATTGCGGAGGAGCGCGGGATTTCCGACCACACCCCCAGTACTCCCGTTGTAGCTGGTAGAGTGGCTTGTAATTTATTAGTATAATTCGTTACAATTATGGAACATTAATAGAACCTAAGGCACTGCATGAATCCTAGGAATGAGAAACTAGATTGATTGATAGATCCTAGGGTATTGCATGAAACCTAGGACTGGAAACTAGATTGAATGATAGATCCTAGGGTACGGCATGAATCCTAGGACTGGAAAACTAGTGATACGTATATAATATTGCAGTCTTGGAAAGGTGGAAAGGAAATAATAACTGCCTGTAAATTGATTTAACCGCTGCCTGTTACAAAGAAATAATATGGTTAAGAACATGGGTTGTATGAACGTAAAACTGGAACGGTGAAACCTGAATGTGCTGAGTTAAAAGAGCTGGAACCCTACGGGGAATTAGGAGTAGAACTCCTGGAAAGAGAATGAAATGGAACTGAGAAGGAAAGATGTGGAAGTGTGTTGTCTCTTGGGTACGTAGTGCCAGGGGAAGCACCTGTTACCTGTTTAGTGCAGAGCGGAGCCAGCCGCCCCAGGGACCCGGGGTTAGGTCTGGCCAGTTTGTACCGACCTTTGGCCCTCATGTACACAGTACCGAGGAGAGCTACTAGTGTAGGGAGAGTACTAGCTACTCCACGGGCCCCGGGGTTCTGTTGGCCCTCCTACACCGACTTGTTAGGCCCACTGGGCAAACCAGGGTAGTCAGGCGAGGGTGCGCGGACTGTGGAGGGGCAAGGCCCCTATTTGGTTACTATGGAGGGGTTGGACCCCTGTTACTGAGAGGGCTCTGCCCTATACTGGTTCCGTCTGTGCTTTGGGTGCACCCGTTAACGGAAACGACTGACCGCGTGCCAATGCGGGGTAGCTACCCGTGTGTTTATCGCGCGTGCCGTAGTCACCGTTACGTCTGTCAGCGACCTTGGGGTGGTTGACTGAGAGTAGGATCACCACGGGGGACTCTCCCGGCTAGGAGAGCACCACATGTTACTTCTACTTTTCGGAAAAGACTGCAATCAAGATCGTTCCCACGAGGAACATTCGAGATCAAGTGAAGGATCTGAGAAATAGATAAATTGTAAAACAATAGAAAGACGTAAATAAAGAAAGAAAGAAAATAAAACAGCTACTGTACACTTTACTGCTTCTTTAGTTTAGTTGCCACTCTACTCAGCGTTTCGCTGACGTGTTACACTCGTTACTTTTCAGGATCAGGTGTTGAGCAGCCAGGTTCAGTGGTTGTAGAGGACGCTGGGCCGAGTAGGGTCCAATAGAGTTACCGCAGTTCTTTTGTACCCCTTTTTGTTCCACTGTAGTGAGTAGTTCTTGTTACTCTCTATACTTTTCTTTACTTGTAGTTCATGTTACGTCATAAAGGTTGTTCTACTGTTGTGGTGGTACATGCTATAGTAGTTCCTTTTCTTACTGCTGTATTTTTGTTACTGCTAGTTATATTCATGCTAAATGTGGTTTATTTTACTGCTCTTTTGGTTACTTCCTCGTTGGACGACTAGGTCTTGGGATTAGTCGAGTCGGTTCGGTTCTCGTGTCTCGTAGGGACTCGGGAATCGGGTCGTTACAAGTACTGTCTGTGCGCAGCCTGCGCGCAGACGCGAGCTCGTACTCAAAATTTTTTGATTTCCAGACGTTTGGGAAGGTGTCCAAATGTCTGACCAGACGTCTGGCTGACAGTCCAGACGTCTTAAAAGGCTCAAACAGCACGGATCTTAACAGGGAGATAGATACATAGAGAAGAATATAAAGGAAGGGAATGATGAGAGAAAGGGTAGGGAGAAGAGACAAAGAGAGTAGAATGGAAGTGGTAAGACAGGGAGATAGGAGAGAAGGGAGAGAAGGGAGAGGATGGAAAGAGAGGAAGAATCTATTTTTATTTTGTATATAATTATTTATTTTTATTGTGAATTTTATTATTTTAATGAATTCATAGATACACACAGTTGCACAAATCTAGATGCACTTGAGGCTAAACAATGGGTATTCTAACCCCTAGGTTACAGGTTTTGGTTGGGGATAATCGTGTCAAATATTTGCTCGTCGACCCTTATGATCATGTTATACGGATAATACAAAGTATTTGTATACCTCACATTCATGAAGCTTTGTTTTTATAGCATGCCATAAGAGTCGTCGTCCTTTATTCATAGAAGTTCTGAACAAAGGGGAGTCCTTGAAGATTTGATCACAACTTAGGGTTACTTGTTACATGGAACCGATGTTTGGAGGAATTTTAGTAGTATTTTTTCGCTCTTCTCTGGTATACCAACTAATCTTATCTACAATCCTAAT
This sequence comes from Thalassia testudinum, assembly GCA_037157565.1. Taxonomy (NCBI): domain Eukaryota; kingdom Viridiplantae; phylum Streptophyta; class Magnoliopsida; order Alismatales; family Hydrocharitaceae; genus Thalassia; species Thalassia testudinum. The sequence continues at coordinate 25,954,014 of JAZHRO010000059.1, forward strand.
GCACCCTTAAATGGGAGTTATTGAGAATGTAGTTAAGGCTAGTCTTCAGGGGTATACTACAGAAGTGCAAGGCGATGCTGCCGAAATTTCTCCAGACACAGGTTACATGTAACAAGTAACGTTGTGATCAAATTTTTAAGGATGGGCTATTAAGTGAAAATCTTAATCAAAATACAAACATTGTTATAAAATCAGATTAATTATAATTATTGGGTGATTTTATTTCATTTTGTAGATTATCATGGACAAGTCTTGGATTAGTTTAAGGAACTCAGATTACTCTCGATACAAAAATGGAGTGAGAGAGTTCCTTGATTGGGCATTTCATAACAATAGGAATTCATTCAGACAAGGTGACAAGTTCGACAGGATATTTTGCCCATGTAGGAGGTGTTTGAATGGATATTCACATGATAGGAACACTATATACGAGCACACAATTTGCAACGATTGGTGGTAGCATTAGACTAACTAGATTGCTCATGGAGAGGATCAGATAGAGGAAGAAAGATGATCTCCGATAGATTTTGATGAGAGAGTTGTTGATATTGAAGCTGATGACATCGATGAAATGCTTCATGAGATTAAAGCAGGAGTTGAAGATCCGACTAGTGGGGAAACTTGTAATCAGTTTTATGATGCTATTAAGGCAGGGGACAAACCTATTGCTCCCAGTTTTACGTTCATTTCTAAGTTGTCATTTCCTTTGAAGTTATTTCGGATGAAAGTTATGAGTATCCTCTAAATTGATGTCTAAGGTGCTTGAATTCATTGGAAAGCTTTTAAATATCCGAAAGGTTATCCAAAGACATTGTATGAAGTAAAGAAATAGATTTGTGGACTTGGTTTAAAATACGAGAAAATTTTTGTTTGTCCAAATGATTGTGTTATACAGAAATGAATATGCAGAGTTGAATAGTTGTTCACAATGTGGTGTTGAGAGATTTAAAGTAGGAAATCCACTAAATACAAGGGCCAAAAAACAACCGGAGAAGGTTCTACGTTACTTTCCATTGATTCATAGACTTCAACACTTTTTATTTCAAATAGAACTGCAAATTTAATGACATGGCATAAGGATAATATGTCACGAGATGGTCGCATTCGTCATCCTGTAAATACAGAAGAGTGGAAAATGTTTGACAACACTCATTTAGCATTTGCAGAGGATGTAAGGAATGTTAGATTGGGTCATGCAAGCGATGGGTTTAATCCTTTCAAGAACATGTATCCATCCTATTCAATTTGGTCAGTCGTGATGGTACTTACAACTTACCTGCATGACTTTGTATGTGATCGTCATTTATGATGTTGACCCTCCTCATCCTTAGTCCAAAGCAGCCAAGAAATGCAATTGACATTTATCTTCAACCATTGATAGATGAACTGAAATTGTTGTAGTGTAACAGCATTCGTACATATGATGCACACAGAAAAGAAGTCTTTGATATGCATGTTGCATTATTGTGGACCATTAATGACTTTCTCGCATATGCAAATTTGTCGGGAGTACAAAGGGAAAGTCTGCTTGTCCAGTATGTATGGATGACACTCAGTATCTTTGACTACCTGAAAGTAACAACTTCTGTTATTTGGGACACCGTAGATTCTTGTTAGTTGAGCGTAGATGGCGAGCAGCAGTGTTTAAGGACAAGTTCGACGGTAAAAGTTGTCGGTGTTCTTCTAAGAATCCGAGGAATAAGCTAAGTACAAATTTAATAAGGTTGTCAGGTTTTCAAATAATGAAAAAATTGCAACTTGGCAGCATACAATTAGGTCGTCTGTTTAAGAAAGATCAAATAGCTTTGAAACATACGGGTTTTAAAAGGAAGAGCAATTTCTTCATGGAACTCCCGTATTAGAAAGATCTAACTATTCGACATAATTTTGATGTGATGCATATTGAGAAGAATATCATGGACAACATTTTGGATGTGTTCAATTTAACTGATAGTCCAAATGATATAGTGAAAACCAAAAAAGACGTGATAACTTTAGGCATTCGTCCAGAATTACATGTTATTAAAAAAGATGGCAGTTATGATTTTCCGAAAGTCATTTACAACTTAAACAATGATCAATAAGAGAAAGTTTTCACCTTTTTGAAATAAGTACGGGTGCCAGATGGCTATTCTTCATAATTTTCTCGATGTGTAAATAAGGCTCAAAAGAAAATTAGTGGGTTAAAGAGTCACAACAGTCACGTTTACATACAAGTCTTGTTCCCACTAGCTATTCGTGAAGTGTTACCTGATCCAATTGTGGATTCAATTAAAGAGATGAGCCAATATTTTAAAACTATTTGTTCGAAAACAGTATATTTTGATTTATTACAGTATTGGGATAAGCAAATAGATGTCACATTATGTAAAATGGAGCAGATATTTCCTCCAGCGTTCTTTGATGTCATGGTTCATTTAACTCTGCATCTTGCAAATGAAGCCAAAGTTGTTGGGCCTGTGTAATACAGATTGATGTATCTAGTTGAACGGTTATTGAAGAAACTTAAAGATTATGTGTTAAATAAGGCTAAGCCTGAAGGATCTATTGTGGAAGGATATCTTCTAGAATAGTCCATTAACTTCTGTGTCATGTATATGGATGAGACAAACAATCGATTCAATCGATTATAGAGAAATTATGATGGAGGGTACAATGAGAACAATGAAGATTGTCTTTCCATATTTGATATTCCAGGAAGGTCTATCCTTCACACAAAGTACAAATCAATCTTTGAAATAGATCGACATCTAGCTCACTTGTACATTCTTAAGCAGATTTCAGAAGTTGATGCATTTTCTAATAAATTTGAGTGTTCACATCTAGAAACATGCATTGTCGACTTTCTCGAGTGGTTTAAAGAACGTGTTATGCAAATGAAAGAAGAGAATGACCGTTAGAGGGCTTCCACATAATATCGGATCAACCGTTGAGTTATGGACATTACCATTCAGGTTACATTATAAATGGATTCAAATTCAAGATAAAATTCATAGATGATACCAAGGCCACGCAGCATGCTGGTGTTGCTGTCAATTGCTATTTGAACACTGGTTGTGATAGCTACTACGGACATATTGAAGAAATCGTTGAGATGAGCTTCAGATATGACCATAGAGTTGTCATTTTCAAGTGTAATTGGTTCGACGTGTTTAAAGAAGGCATTGGATTCAATCTTAATAAGAAGCATGATTTTTTAGGTTTGAATAAGAATTGTCGAATTCTTCATTCTTCATAATCATTTACATTAGCATATCAAGTATCTCAAGTCTTCTACGTCCCTGACAATAGTAGAAATGGATGGATTATACCCGTACAGATAATTCCACGTGAATATTTTGATGTGCAAAAAGATGTCGAAAATGACTTACCAGTAGTTGGTGCAGGTGCAATGGATATTGATATATAAGGTATAATTATCTCTACAACATTGATGCCTTCTTATGTCATATATTCCCATCTCTATGCCCTTTTCAAAAAATAAAAAAAATTTCCCATCTCCATGATTGCAACAATGCAGGTGGATGAGCCATCAAAGTGAAAGATATTTATGGGCAACAAGATTTTCTTCTGAGCTCGTGTTGTCAACTTCAAGTGTCTAATTTGTCTATATAAATTCATAAATTTATGATAAGCTTTCATGGTAAGTTTTCATAATTATGGATAGGAAAATGACAAATGAAAATGGCTAGCAATCATCATTTAGGGGTATATAACCCAAATTAACTTCTCTAACAAAATAATGGTTTGGAAAAAGAACAACCAGTTACTTTTATGTTTATGTTGGAATAATATTCAAAGTGCTTATTTCATTCATTATGTTTATGTTTATGTTTGTGTTTTACTATAGAATGTATGATTTTATACCATGTAGAATGTGTCATTTCCTTTTTACAGGATTTTGGAAAATATCCGTAAAATAGGGGAAACTCTGTCGAATTTTTTTCAAATTTTTTTATTTTTATCTTTTATTTCTTAAAGTTCATACAAATACTAATTTTTTTAATGTCAATGCAGATGAAATTCTAGAAATTTGCTAATATGGGTAAGGATGAGCAGGGCACCTCAACGAGTAGGGATGAGACCCAGCCACCATGCACGCAACCCATGCAGTCCCCACGCACTCAGCCCACCCAGCCCCCTCGTACCCAGCAGCCTCACACACAGCCCACCCAACCCCCTCGCACCTAGCCTCCCCCATCTATTCTTGATTACATCCCTCTAAGTACTCCCCACGCCCACCTAGTTGTCATGTACCTAGTCCTGCATTTATCCGGCAGCGTGAATAGATGGGGTGAATGTGGTCTTTTCTTGGTCCTCAGGATGGATTGCCACCTGGTTATAACCAAAGTACCCGTCAAGAAAGTAGAAGAACCTATTTCCCGCTAGTTTCTCGAGAATTTGATCAATGAAGGGTAGTGGGAAATGATCCTTCTTCGTGGAGGAATTGAGTCGGCGGTAATCTATACAGACTCTCCACGCATTGGCTACTCGGGTAGGAATGATTTCTCCGGTTTCAGTCGTCATGGTGGTGAGTCCTGCCTTCTTAGGCACAACCTGAATTGGGCTCACCCAACGACTATCGGAGATCGGGTAGATGATGCCGGCATCTAACCACTTAATGATCTCCTTTTTCACGACCTCCTGCAGGTTAGGGTTTAAACGTCTCTGCATTTCACGATAAGGTCACGCGCCTTCTTCTGAATAGATATGATGAGTACAATAAGAGGGGCTTATTCCAGTCAAATCATCGAGAGTCCACCCGATGGCTCTGCGATGTTGCTGGAGGACAACAATCAGACGGGATTCCTGTTCGGGATTGAGGTTGGAATTGATAATCACAGGAAGGGTCTGATTGGAACCCAAAAAGATGTATTTCAAGTGAGCAGGAAGAGGCTTTAACTCGAGGATAGGGTTATCAGCAGCAGTGGGTGGTTCAGTGTAGATGTGAGGTTCAAGGGTAGGAGTTACTGGGTTGTGTATGTCTGGATTCGACTCCTCTGTTTGCGGGTCAAGATCTTTCTGTGATTGATGAGGCATAATCGAGTCATTCTGGAAGTGTGATTCATCAACCAAAGTCCTGACGTCACAAATCTGTTCGATGACACCGCAATTAATTCCTTGTTGAGCCTTAAATATATCAATTTTTAAGGTTTGATCTCCAAATTTAAGTTCTATTTGGCCCTCCTCACAGCTGATGTTGGCTCTAGCAGTAGCCAAGAAAGGTCTCCCTAGAATGATTGGTGTATCCCTAGGGTTTTTAGACGCGTCCATATCTAAGACTATAAAGTCCACTGGGAAATAGAAATCCCGCACGCTTACGATAACATCCTCGAGAATCCCTTTTGGTGACTTTATAGATCGATCTGCTAATTGTAATGTCACCTCGGTCGGTTTTAGCTCAGATTCTTCTAGATGGTCAAGTAAGGATGTGGGTATCAGGTTTATGGATGCACCTAAGTCTAGCAAAGCTCTATCAAATTGGGTAGCACCTATCTTGCAGGAGATCAGGGGAGTACCAGGATCTTTTGCCTTGGGTGGGAGCTTACTGAGGATTACAGAGCTGGCTTGCTCTAACAGAACAATTGGGCTCCCACCCTTGGTTTGCGGCTTACGCTGGGGTGTACACACATTCTTTAAAAATCGTGCGTAAGCTGGTACGTGGAGGATTGCATCCATCAAGGGGATGTTTATGTGGACCTGCTCAAAGAGCTTGACCAGGTCCTCCTCAGGTGCCACAGGCTTGGTGGTCTTCTTTCCCTTGGTCAAGGCCTCGGGAAATGGGATCTTGGTTGGTTCTTCTAGGATAGGTCCAGGTTGTGGATCTGGGACAGGGGTGGGGACGTCCTGGATTACTGTCCTAGGCTTGGGATCAATACCCGGCTTGGAGTGGTTCGGATGAGGTGGGTCTTGGGTTTCCTTACCACTACGGGTCGTTACAGAATTAAGTCCTGCCTGGTTTTGGTTGGGATTGGGTAAGATAGCTTGCTGCTGGTAACCTGCAAAAGAAGTGGAGGCCTCTATCCCGTCAGGTGAAGGAACAGAGGGGGCCTAATAAATCATATGGGCATGGCCCGGGTTTGGGTTCATAACGCGCCGCTGGGTTGGCGAGTTATTAGGATTAGGCAGAGGTTGGGAAGGAAGAGTACCTGGTTGGCGAGAGTTTGCCAACTGGGTCAATTGGTTTCGGACCTCTGTAAGTTCATCCTTGTGTTGTTTCTGAATAGCCGCATTCGTTCTTTGAATGTCAGCCAGGGTCTGAAGGATAAGGGACATTTGATCTTGATTTGGCCCAGATGGATAAATAGGGTTGGGCCGAGGCTGAGGCGGCTTGTAAGGACGAGGAGGTTGGGGGCGGGGTTGGAAGGATGGTCTTTGGGTTTGGGGATTTCCCGTCCACTGAAAGTTAGGATGGTTACACCATCCAGGATAATAGGTGTTGGAGAACGGGTCGTTCTGGATGGCGTTGAGGTCCTCGTAGGTCTGAGGAACCTCCAGAGAGTTAGAGAAAGAGGGAATGGAATTTCCCTGGCAGGTGAAGAAGGAATCGGAGGGACTTCCGGGCAAAGATTCGGATGATGGGTCCATCCTAGGAGAAGATCGATGGAGAATGTTTTGCATAGTTTCCCTTGTGGAAGGAGGCTGTGCGAAAGGGTTATGCGCAGAGGTGGCTCGCTGCAGATGCTGAGTCAGCTTATCCACCTTCTTTTCGATAATCGAGACCTTGTCCAATCGACTGGCCATTAACTCCAAGTCGACTGATGCGGACAGGCCCTGCGTCTCGTGTGCTCCCCTGAGGTTCGTCGCTGCGCAGGTATTCGTCCTATCGAATAATCCCAAGGAGTCATTGTTGATGGAGTTCTCGCACATGTTTTCGAGAATCTCCCACATGGTGTCTTCATGTTGACCCATGATATTTCCTCCGCAGGTTGCATTGACGAAAAGACGGATGTCCTCACGGAGTCCCTGGTAAAAAGATTGGACTTGTTCCCATTTAGGAACTCCGTGATGGGGGCACTTTCTCATGAGATCCTGAAAACGATCACATGCCTCATGGAGAGGTTCCCCTGTTTGTTGGGTGAAGTGTGTAATCTGATGGCGCAAGGCGTTGGTCCGTCCAACAGGGAAGAACTTTTTCAGGAACTCGGACTGAAGTTCTTCCCAATTGTTGATCGGCCGGGTCTGAGTTTGGTACCAATGGGCGGCCTTGTCCATAAGAGAAAAGGAGAACATCTTCATGAGAAAAATATCCCGATTTTGTGCGTCTGACCCAAAAGTTTGGGCCAGATGCTTTAGCAGTTTGATGTGCTGGAAGGGATCTTCAGAATTAAGCCCATGGAATTTAGGTATAGCATGAATCATATTAGGCTTCAATTCAGAATCAGGTCCTCCAATCGGGATTCTGACTCGAGGCTCAATGGCCACCGCAGCAGGATTATAATGGTCCCGCATCATGGGACGCTGCGGTGGGTGTACAAAGTTTTGGAAGAGGTCGTTGAGTCGCTGGAGCTGGTGCTCCAGATTGTTTTCTTCCTCAACTGGCTGAGCCATGATGGGGGAAGAAGAAGAACTTGGTTCTGAATCAGAAGAGAGAATAATGTGAGGGGGATGCCGCACAAACACAGGCGTCGAGGCTTGGCCTTGACGAGAGTGAATTTCTAAAGGAGGTCTTAAGGACCTCCTACCGTACATGCACTGTTGGAAGAGATGAGTTTAGAAGGTGCTGGACTCAATCAAGACACCCAAAAATGTGTTGGGTGACTATAGAGGTGCGGGGCAGATGGACCCCTTGATCAGAAAGATCGACCACCTGAGAATTACCTAGGCAGCCAGAGAGGGTGAGTCTCGCGAAGACCCCTACACGGTAGAGCGTCCCCACGGGTTACAGGGTTTCCCCCACCCGACCTCTCTTGTCACTGCGGTTCCAGGTAGACCAGAATGGGGATCTTGACCTCTTAAGTCTACCAATTTTAGTTCAAGAGCAAGGTGCTTAGGGTTCTACTTGAACTTTAGTCTTTTAAGTGCAAAGAGTGACCTAATTTGAAGGTTAGTTGACCCAAATGGTCAACTTTACCTGCTAGTTTTGCTTATTAGGTCTTTGTCTTTTTAGGGTTCAAGTGTTTAAAGAGCCAAACTTATTTTAGGGTTTCTTTGGATAGGTATTTTCAATCAATGGTTTAGGCACACTTCTTTTGAATTTTCTCCATTCTTGATTTAAGTAGTGTGTCTCTAAAACCCTAATGTTGAATCTTATGTTGGCTCTATTTGGTCCAGTTAGTTCTTTGCTTGGGTAATTAGGGCTCAAGCAAGAATGTGTTAGCCCTTAAATACCCTTAATAGTGTGCAGGAATAATGGGTTGAAAACATGCAACTTTTTATGGTTTACTAAGTATAGAAGACAGGTTAGCCCTATATTGCTTGTTCTTTTCTTTTCTTCCTCTTTAGAGTTTATGGGTTAATGGCGAGAGGAAAAAAATTACCTGTCCTCGGAGTGGTTGTCGTGCGGTTGCTTGTCTTCTTGATTTCCTGTAGCTGCACAAAAGAGAGGAGATTATTAGAACTAAAAAGAAACAGAAATGTTTACCTCTAGAATAGCCGTTGCTCCCCGGCAACGGCGCCAATTGGCGAAACGGTGGCAGCAACAAGCTTTTCTTAAGTCGTTGTAGTACAGATAGTTATTGCCATCATTTGCTAATATTTGTTACTCGGAAAATACAGTTCTCCCGAGGTCGAACTCAGGGAGCAAGTCGTATTCTAGAGATATACATGTTTTATTACAAAAATAAAGAGAGAGAGAGAGAGATGAAAGTTTGGCTTCTTCTTCTTCTCTTCTTTCTTTCTCTTTGTCTTTGGCTTTTGTTCTTCCTATTCTTCTTCTTTTCTTGCTTCAGATCTGCCTCCCGTGCTCTTCTTCTTCTGCTTTCTGTTTCTTCACTTGGTTGCTCCTTCTCTCTTCTTTTCTTCTTCTTCTTTATCTTCTGATGTCTGCAGAGTCTTCACTTGGCTGCTCTGTGTTCCTCTCTTTCCTCTGCCTCGCCTTCCTTCTTCTTTGCCTTTACCTGTCTTCAGGACGTCGTCTGATTTGAAAATCAGACGACTTAAACCTCTTGTTGCTACAGTGTCTCCCTGAGCTTCCTTCTTCTTCACCTGTGCCTGCACGCTCAAGAGTTCAGAGTCAAGGCAAAACCTACTCTACCCTTCTCCCCCGCGCGTCTCTTTCTCTCAAAGTTTGCTCTTAGGACAGCCCTCCCAGAGCAACCGGGTAATCGGGTACGAGTCGCGCCCGGGTCCAGGCCCACCAGCATGCGGTGGTGGGCGAGGAGTGCAGGTCGGTTTAATCGGGTCGGGCCAGGTCCGCGGAGCGTGGTCACGGACGAGGCCAGGTCGGGTGAGAGGGACCTCACCCCGTGGTCAGGAGGCGAATAGCATAAGGCACTTTTTGCCTTTATGCGTCCGCGCGTCTCTGAGAAGTTCCGAGGTGGGACTAAATGTCCCACCCCAATTGAGCGTCCGTCGCGGAGGGAGCAGTGGGCGATCGTGGCTGCACGTGCGGCCTTCGTCCCAACTGCGAGCCTAGGACGATTCGCAGAGACGCCCCGCGCAACCTGGGAGTCGAACCTGGGTGAAGGCGTGCTTGCACCTGCAGGCGAAGGAGCTCTGCCTGCTCAGTAATGGCGACGGCGGGCGAGTCACCTGGTCACAGAAGAACGGCCTCTCGGCCTAATCAGACAGGCGGGGGACCTTTGCCGTGGCACGGCGAAGGTGGTCGGATGGTTTGCAGTGGGCGTGGTGGAACCAACGGATCGCCCTAGGTCAAACTGCGGGCGGAGAAGTGGGTGTGTTTGGTGGATCTGCAGAGGGCGTTTGGTGGGAAGAGGAGGGGTGGAAGAGGATCAGGGTGACGAGGTGGAGGTTATGCACAAGTCGGCGAGCCGTGTGGGGTGCTGGAGCGATGGGAGCGGTTCGCCGGAGTTTGGCCGGAGGTGGAGAAGGTGAGGGTGATCGGTGGGAAATCGGGGCCGACAGTAAGGGTTTCAGTATGGAAAAGAAAGAGGGGAGGAAGAGGAGAAGTTCTACCTGATAAGCTGGACGAGGAGGGGTTGGCGCAGGCGACAGTCGTATCGACTGTCGCCGGAGAAGAAATTGCCCAGAGGAAGGGGCGACGGCGAGGAAGGGACCGGAGAGGCGCCAGCTGGGTGAGGCGTGACGCGGAAGGATCGAGGGAAGGTAACCCTGCTGCTGGTAGTGCGGCAGGGCGACGAGGAGGAGGAGGAGATGGCCGCCGGAGCAAGGGGGCGTCTGTCGGAGTGGGAAGGGAGGAATTTAGGGGGGTGTCTCCGTCAAATCCGAGCTGCGAAGAACGGCGGAGCGACGGGGGTATTTATAGGGGCGGAATCAGAGAGGAGGGCGGAGGGAGACGACGTGTCTCCCTCGCCGGAGGACGCCGGAAGAAGGAGACCCATACTGTCCGTGCGTTCGCACGGGCGGTATGGGCGGTCGCAGTACCCAGGGGGGTGTCCCTGCGGTGGCTGACGACGCAGGATACCCCCCATTGACTTGCTAGGGCCCCTCCCTCACCCTGCGCGGCGCCATGCTCCGCGCAAGGTCGCCGGAGCATGGTGCTGCGCAGGTTTTGCAGGAGGGACCTAAATGCAAAGAACGAAGGAGAGTTAGGGGCCAAAATGCGAGGGTTCAAAAGTTGAGGGCCAAAAAGTAAATATATGAGGACCAAAGTGTAAAGTTGGTAAAGAAGGTTTCTTCTTAGGCCCAAGTTTTTATGCATGACTAATTAAGACCTAAGGATTCTGATGGTGAATTTTATTTCTAGCTTAAACCTTGTTTGACCTGTCAATTTACGCAAAAACCCAAATTAAGTTGTTAATTGGGCATGGTTCCCAATGTAGGTCAAAATGGGTTCCTAAGGCCAAATTAAAAGTCCTAAACCCTATAGATTATTTTTATATGAATTTTAGTGGATTTAGTTGATTTTTACCTTGCCTCGAACCACGTGAATTGAAGTGGGTTTGTTTTTAGGGTTACAGGCTGTCATTTAATTCTTTGGGGTTGCTGTAGCCCTTATTGAGTCATCTCATCCCAATTTTCTTCTTATTAGGTTGTTTTGACCTATGTTTAGGCCCTGAGTTGCCCTATTTTCAGATCGGATTGGTGAAATTGCATTTTTACCCCTCAGTTTATGTTTTCTTTGCAAACTCAGAATCTCTCTGAGCCAAGCCTTTCTAAGGTTATGTAGGAGCTTTTATTCTCTGTATTAGGTCAAAATGAGCTAGTTATGGCTCACGATGAGGTTCTCATCATACCCCCATGCCTAGCTTTTGCTAGTCCCTTAGCAAAAACTTAAGGTTTCAACCCTTGTTCTAGACCATGAAGTTCTTTAATAGCTTCAGATAAGTGCTTTTTCATTTAAACTTATATTAGGTTAGAATACTGACCATAGGCTTAAAAGGTGCTCTAGTACCAATCAAGATCCAAATCTGTCTAGCCTCAGCCTCAGTCCTTAACAAAGGTTTTTAAGACCCACAAGAACTAACCTAAGGTTTATTGGACTTTGTAGTTAAAGCACCCCGTGCTTGAAACGATTTTAGCCCTGGTTCAGTTCGCAGTGTGTTTTGTAAGAGAGAGAGGTAGAGAATTTTTCTATTTTTGGAGAGTTTTCTCTCTTTTTCTTTTTAATTCTAGCTTAGGATTGGCTTTTCAACACGGTCTGTATCAGATTCCTTGTCCCCATCATCAATCCTCAAGGGTTCCTAGCGATTGATGCTTCGAGATAGCACCGCCCATGGCAACCCTAGAACCCTAGCTATTGAGATTTCGAGATAATCCCATCCATGGTGTTCCGTGGCCGCGTCCAGACCCTGGCAGTTGACACTTCGTGATAATGCCATCCATGGAATCTGAACCAGCAGGTTGCTTACATGCCCCCAGAAGGATATGTGAATATCCTAAGAGACAAGCACCGAGGAGATGATATTTTGTTACGCATCTTTGAGGGGATTTCCCGCCTCTCTGCGTTGGGAACTCGTCCAAATCAACTTGTGTTGATCGGCCGCTCCTACTCTAGGTGTACTTTTCAGAATTTTTTTTTTCGACGCTTCTGCGTGATTTTGATTTTTACGCTTGCTGAACCAGGCTATGTGTGAGGTTAGGGTGCTTAGGTTACTGAGTCCCGTAAACCAGAAGTTAGTTAGCGAGGTCAAATACTTCCTAAGCCTTGGACCTAGTACTTAAGCTTTTCATTTTCCTCAACCTCTTGAGGATTGTCTAGATCTTAATGGGTACTAAGAGTCTATCAAGAATGCCTAAGGTTTGCGTTCTTACTAATCTTGCCAAGCACTTTTCATTTCTTTTCTTGAAAAAAAATGGTCTAGACTAAGGTTAATTCCTTAGCTTCTTACTAATGACTATTACTGTCTTCTTTCATCTTTTTGTGCTCCTTTTCATTTTGTTTCTTTTCCTTCTCCTCAAAATTTCCTTTCTCCTCTTATTCTTTTTATTTTGAAAAATTTTTAATTTTTATGGTGTTTTTGGCATATATGAATTTTTTGTTTAAAACCTTTTTTTCTACAAGTTTTGCACTTATACCCCCCCATGCCTAAAACTTGCAATGTCCTCATTGTGATTTAGGGATTTTTATTTACTTAATTTATTCCTTAAGACAGATATTTTTGTGAGTGAATGGGTCGGGATGAATTCTGCGGACGATTTCTAATCTCAGATGCAAGCATCTGAGGTGGAGTCGGCTGTCTTAAAGGGTGAACCTTAAGTGCACAATGGTGTCAGAAAAAAAGGTTTTAGATTTTCAAGAAATGACGGGCTGCCTCCCGTTAAGCGTTGAGTTTTACGCCATCGGCTGGGCGCAATAAGTTCAAGGGGAATGGAGGATGAGGGATGATTCAGCCGAATCAGTAGAAGTCACATCAATGAACGGTTTGAGTCTCTGACCGTTCACGATGAAAGGTTCGGAATCATGGCTGAGTGGACTGATTTCAATGGCTCCATTTCCAAAAACCTGTCGGACTAAATACGGTCCGACCCACTTGGACCTCAGTTTTCCCGGGAAAAGTTTGAGTCGGGCATCAAAGTGTAGGACCTTTTGACCAGGATGAAAGATCTTTCTCGAGATGTGTTTGTCGTGGAAGGCTTTAACCCGCTCCTTGTAGATTCGCGAGTTCTCGTACGCGTCTAGGCGTAATTCATCGATCTCGCTAATTTGGAGTTTTCTGTGGGTTCCAGCCTTGGAAAGATCTAGATTACAGTTCCGTACTGCCCAATAGGCTTTATGCTCCAGTTCTACGGGAAGGTGGCATGCCTTTCCGTACACCAGTCTAAAGGGAGACATGCCCAATTGGATCTTGTGGGCGGTCCTATAGGCCCACAATGCTTCAGGAAGTCGGGACGACTAGTCCTTCCTGTCAGGCCGAACAGTGACTTGTAGGATTTTCTAGATCTCCCGATTTGATAGCTCAGCTAGACCATTTGTTTGGGGGTGGTAAGGAGTAGAGATTCGATGAGACACCCCAAATTTGGCCATCAGTGATCTAAACTGAGCATTTGTAAAATGGGTCCCCCCATCAGAGATAATAGCACGGGGAATCCCGAACCTTGAGAAAATGTTTTGATGTATGAACTTAAGAACAATCTTGTGATTGCAGGTTCGGGTTGGTATGGCTTCGATTCATTTGGACACGTAGTCCACCGCAAGCAGAATATATTCGAAACCATCCGAAACAGGAAAGGGCCCCATAAAATCAATCCCCCATACATCGAAGATTTCGCATACGAGAATCGGCTGCAAAGGCATCATGTCACGATGGTTCATGTTGCCCAAAGTCTGGCAATGACTGCATGCCTTGCAGTGACTGTATGCGTCTTTGAAAAGTGTAGGCCAGTAGAAGCCACACTGGAGGACTTTGGATGCGGTTTTTTGGCCTGAGAAATGGCCACCACATGCCTGGTCATGGCAGAAAGATAGGATATTGCTGATTTCCTCTTCCAGGACGCATCTCTGAATAATTTGATCAGCACCTATGCGGAAAAGCTACGGGTCTTCCCAAATGTAATACTTGGCATCAGAACGCAATTTGTCTTTCTTGGCCTTCGGCCAATCAGACGGTGTCTGATGAGATGCCAAGTAGTTTACTATATCAGCAAACCATGGAAGTCTAGTACCAACAGAAAGCAGGTGCTCATCAGGAAAATGTTCCGTGATGGGTCCGGAAGGGTTGATGATCTCAGAAGGAAGACGGGACAGATAGTCGGCTACCACATTTTGCCTTCCCGCCTTGTCGCGAATCTCAAGATCGAATTCTTGCAACAGCAAGATCCAACGGATTAGTCGGGGCTTCGCGTCCTTCTTGGCAAGGAGATGCCTTACAGCCGTGTGATCCGAGTAGATGATGACATGGGAACCCAGAAGATACGATCGAAATTTTTCAAGGGCAAATACTACGGCTAGCAGCTCTTTCTCTGTAACCGTATAGTTACGCTGAGCCTCGTCAAGTGTCTTGCTAGCGAAGTAGATGACCACGGGTTTCCCGTCAGCTTTCTGCCCCAGGACTGCTCCTACAGCGAAGTCAGACGCATCGCACATGATCTCAAAGGGTTGAGACCAGTCAGGGGATTGTAGGATAGGTGCCTGGGTGACTCGGTCACGCAGGTTTTCAAAGGCAAGCGTGCATTCCTTGGAGATTTCAAAAGGTACATCCTTAGAGAGAAGAGAAGTCAAGGGGAGCGCGATTTTCGAGAAATCTGGAATGAAACGGCGGTAAAAACCGACGTGCCCTAAAAAGGAACGGATGTCCCTGATCGAGCTAGGTACAGGAAGGCGAGAAATCAGATCAACCTTAGCTCGATCCACCTGGATGCCTTTTTCCGAAATTGAGTGTCCCAGGACAATTCCCTCAGGCACCATGAAATGGCTCTTTTCCCAGGAAAGAACCAAGTTCACCTCAATGCATCGCTTGAGTATCTGGACCAAGTGTTGGAGGCAATCATCAAAAGATTCTCCAAAGACTGAAAAGTCATCCATGAAGACTTCCAGGAAATCACCTACCATATCTGAGAATATGGCAAGCATGCATCACTGAAAAGTAGCGGGTGCATTGCAAAGACCGAAAGGCATCCTTCGGAAAGCATACGTTCCGAAGGGGCAGGTGAATGTGGTCTTTTCTTGGTCCTCAGGATGGATTGCCACCTGGTTATAACCGGAGTACCCGTCAAGAAAGCAGAAGAACCTATTTCCCGCTAGTTTCTCGAGAATTTGATCAATGAAGGGTAGTGGGAAATGATCCTTCTTCGTGGAGGAATTGAGTCGGCGGTAATCTATACAGACTCTCCACGCATTGGCTACTCGGGTAGGAATGATTTCTCCGATTTCAGTCGTCATGGTGGTGAGTCCTGCCTTCTTAGGCACAACCTGAATTGGGCTCACCCAACGACTATCGGAGATCGGGTAGATGATGCCGGCATCTAACCACTTAATGATCTCCTTTTTCACGACCTCCTACAGGTTAGGGTTTAAACGTCTCTGCATTTCACGATAAGTTCGCGCGCCCTCTTCTGAATAGATATGATGAGTACAATAAGAGGGGCTTATTCCAGTCAAATCATTGAGAGTCCACCCGATGGCTCTGCGATGTTGCTGGAGGACAGCAATCAGACGGGATTCCTGTTCGGGATTGAGGTTGGAATTGATAATCACAGGAAGGGTCTGATTGGAACCCAAAAAGATGTATTTCAAGTGAGCAGGAAGAGGCTTTAACTCGAGGATAGGGTTATCAGCAGCAGCGGGTGGTTCAGTGTAGATGTGAGGTTCAAGGGTAGGAGTTACTGGGTTGTGTATGTCTGGATTCGACTCCTCTGTTTGCGGGTCAAGATCTTTCTGTGATTGATGAGGCATAATCGAGTCATTCTGGAAGTGTGATTCATCAACCAAAGTCCTGATGTCACAAATCTGTTCGATGACACCGCAATTAATTCCTTGTTGGGCCTTAAATATATCAATTTTTAAGGTTTGATCTCCAAATTTAAGTTCTATTTGGCCCTCCTCACAGCTGATGTTGGCTCTAGCAGTAGCCAAGAAAGGTCTCCCTAGAATGATTGGTGTATCCCTAGGGATTTTAGGCGCGTCCATATCTAAGACTATAAAGTCCACTGGGAAATAGAAATCCCGCACTCTTACGATAACATCCTCGAGAATCCCTTTTGGTGACTTTATAGATCGATCTGCTAATTCTAATGTCACCTCGGTCGGTTTTAGCTCAGATTCTTCTAGATGGTCAAGTAAGGATGTGGGTATCAGGTTTATGGATGCACCTAAGTCTAGCAAAGCTCTATCAAAAAGGGTAGCACCTATCTTGCAGGAGATCAGGGGAGTACCAGGATCTTTTGCCTTGGGTGGGAGCTTACTGAGGATTACAGAGCTGGCTTGCTCTGACAGAACAATTGGGCTCCCACCCTTGGTTTGCGGCTTACGCTGGGGTGTACACACATTCTTTAAAAATCGTGCGTAAGCTGGTACGTGGCGGATTGCATCCATCAAGGGGATGTTTATGTGGACCTGCTCAAAGAGCTTGACCAGGTCCTCCTCAGGTGCCACAGGCTTGGTGGTCTTCTTTCCCTTGGTCAAGGCCTCGGGAAACGGGATCTTGGTTGGTTCTTCTAGGATAGGTCCAGGTTGTGGATCTGGGACAGGGGTGGGGACGTCCTGGATTACTGTCCTAGGCTTGGGATCAATACCCGGCTTGGAGTGGTTCGGATGAGGTGGGTCTTGGGTTTCCTTACCACTACGGGTCGTTACGGAATTAAGTCCTGCCTGGTTTTGGTTGGGATTGGGTAAGATAGCTTGCTGCTGGTAACCTGCAAAAGAAGTGGAGGCCTCTATCCCGTCAGGTGAAGGAACAGAGGGGGCCTGATAAATCATATGGGCATGGCCCGGGTTTGGGTTCATAACGCGCCGCTGGGTTGGCGAGTTATTAGGATTAGGCAGAGGTTGGGAAGGAAGAGTACCTGGTTGGCGAGAGTTTGCCAACTGGGTCAATTGGTTTCGGACCTCTGTAAGTTCGTCCTTGTGTTGTTTCTGAATAGCCGCATTCGTTCTTTGAATGTCAGCCAGGGTCTGAAGGATAAGGGACATTTGATCTTGATTTGGCCCAGATGGATAAGTAGGGTTGGGCCGAGGCTGAGGCAGCTGGTAAGGTCGAGGAGGTTGTGGGCGGGGTTGGAAGGATGGTCTTTGGGTTTGGGGATTTCCCGCCCACTGAAAGTTAGGATGGTTACACCATCCAGGATTATAGGTGTTGGAGAACGGGTCGTTCTGGATGGCGTTGAGGTCCTCGTAGGTCTGAGGAACCTCCAGAGAGTTAGAGAAAGAGGGAATGAAATTTCCCTGGCAGGTGAAGAAGGAATCGGAGGGACTTCCGGGCAAAGATTCGGATTATGGGTCCATCCTAGGAGAAGATCGATGGAGAATGTTTTGCACAGTTTCCCTTGTGGAAGGAGGCTGTGCGAAAGGGTTATGCGCAGAGGTGGCTCGCTGCAGATGCTGAGTCAGCTCATCCACCTTCTTTTCGATAATCGAGACCTTGTCCAATCGATTGGCCATTAACTCCAAGTCGACTGATGCGGACAGGCCCTGCGTCTCGTGTGCTCCCCTAAGATTCGTCGCTGTGCGGGTATTCGTCCTGTCGAATAATCCCATGGAGTCATTGTTGATGGAGTTCTCTCACATGTTTTCGAGAATCTCCCACACGGTGTCTTCATGTTGACCCATGATATTTCCTCCGCAGGTTGCATTGACGAAAAGACGGATGTCCTCACGGAGTCCCTGGTAAAAAGATTGGACTTGTTCCCATTTAGGAACTCCGTGATGGGGGCACTTTCTCATGAGATCCTGAAAATGATCCCATGCCTCATGGAGAGGTTCCCCTGTTTGTTGGGTGAAGTGTGTAATCTGATGGCGCAAGGCGTTGGTCCGTCCAACAGGGAAGAACTTTTTCAGGAACTCGGACTGAAGTTCTTCCCAATTGTTGATCGGCCGGGTCTGAGTTTGGTACCAATGGGCGGCCTTGTCCATAAGAGAAAAGGAGAACATCTTCATGAGAAGAATATCCCGATTTTGTGCGTCTGACCCAAAAGTTTGGGCCAGATGCTTTAGCAGTTTGATGTGCTGGAAGGGATCTTCAGAATTAAGCCCATGGAATTTAGGTATAGCATGAATCATATTAGGCTTCAATTCAGAATCAGGTCCTCCAATCGGGATTCTGACTCGAGGCTCAATGGCCACCGCAGCAGGATTATAATGGTCCCGCATCATGAGACGCTGCGGTGGGTGTACAAAGTTTTGGAAGAGGTCGTTGAGTCGCTGGAGCTGGTGCTCCAGATTGTTTTCTTCCTCAACTGGCTGAGCCATGATGGGGGAAGAAGAAGAACTTGGCTCTGAATCAGAAGAGAGAATAATGTGAGGGGGATGCCGCACAAACACGGGCGTCGAGGCTTGGCCTTGACGAGAGTGAATTTCTAAAGGAGGTCTTAAGGACCTCCTACCGTTCATGCACTGTTGGAAGAGATGAGTTTAGAAGGTGCTGGACTCAATCAAGACACCCAAAAATGTGTTGGGTGACTATAGAGGTGCGGGGAAGATGGACCCCTTGATCAGAAAGATCGACCACCTGAGAATTACCTAGGCAGCCAGAGAGGGTGAGTCTCGCGAAGACCCCTACACGGTAGAGCGTCCCCACGGGTTACAGGGTTTCCCCCACCCGACCTCTCTTGTCACTGCAGTTCCAGGTAGACCAGAATGGGGATCTTGACCTCTTAAGTCTACCAATTTTAGTTCAAGAGCAAGGTGCTTAGGGTTCTACTTGAACTTTAGTCTTTTAAGTGCAAAGAGTGACCTAATTTGAAGGTTAGTTGACCCAAATGGTCAACTTTACCTGCTAGTTTTGCTTATTAGGTCTTTGTCTTTTTAGGGTTCAAGTGTTTAAAGAGCCAAACTTATTTTAGGGTTTCTTTGGATAGGTATTTTCAATCAATGGTTTAGGCACACTTCTTTTGGATTTTCTCCATTCTTGATTTAAGTAGTGTGTCTCTAAAACCCTAATGTTGAATCTTATGTTGGCTCTATTTGGTCCAGTTAGTTCTTTGCTTGGGTAATTAGGGCTCAAGCAAGAATGTGTTAGCCCTTAAATACCCTTAATAGCGTGCAGGAATAATGGGTTGAAAACATGCAACTTTTTATGGTTTACTAAGTATAGAAGACAGGTTAGCCCTATATTGCTTGTTCTTTTCTTTTCTTCCTCTTTAGAGTTTATGGGTTAATGGCGAGAGGAAAAAAATTACCTGTCCTCGGAGTGGTTGTCGTGAGGTTGCTTGTTTTCTTGATTTCCTGTAGCTGCACAAAAGAGAGGAGATTATTAGAACTAAAAAGAAACAGAAATGTTTACCTCTAGAATAGCCGTTGCTCCCCGGCAACGGCGCCAATTGGCGAAACGGTGGCAGCAACTAGCTTTTCTTAAGTCGTTGTAGTACAGATAGTTATTGCCATCATTTGCTAATATTTGTTACTCGGAAAATACAGTTCTCCCGAGGTCGAACTCAGGGAGCAAGTCGTATTCTAGAGATATACATGTTTTATTACAAAAATAAAGAGAGAGAGAGAGATGAAAGTTTGGCTTCTTCTTCTTCTCTTCTTTCTTTCTCTTTGTCTTTGGCTTTTGTTCTTCCTATTCTTCTTCTTCTTCTTTTCTTGCTTCAGATCTGCCTCCCGTGCTCTTCTTCTTCTGCTTTCTGTTTCTTCACTTGGTTGCTCCTTCTCTCTTCTTTTCTTCTTCTTCTTTGTCTTCTGATGTCTGCAGAGTCTTCACTTGGCTGCTCTGTGTTCCTCTCTTTCCTCTGTCTTGCCTTCCTTCTTCTTTGCCTTTACCTGTCTTCAGGACATCGTCTGATTTGAAAATCAGACGACTTAAACCTCTTGTTGCTACAGTGTCTCCCTGAGCTTCCTTCTTCTTCACCTGTGCCTGCACGCTCAAGAGTTCAGAGTCAAGGCAAAACCTACTCTACCCTTCTCCCCCGCGCGTCTCTTTCTCTCAAAGTTCGCTCTTAGGACAGCCCTCCCAGAGCAATCGGGTAATCGGGTACGAGTCGCGCCCGAGTCCAGGCCCACCGGCGTGCGGTGGTGGGCGAGGAGTGCAGGTCAGTTTAATCGGGTCGGGCCAGGTCCGCGGAGCGTGGTCACGGACAAGGCCGGGTCGGGTGAGAGGGACCTCACCCCGTGGTTAGGAGGCGAATAGCATAAGGCACTTTTTGCCTTTATGCGTCCGCGCGTCTCTGAGAAGTTCCGAGGTGAGACTAAATGTCCCACCCCAATTGAGCGTCCGTCGCGGAGGGAGCAGTGGGCGATCGTGGCTGCACGCGCGGCCTTCGCCCCAACTGCGAGCCTGGGACGATTCGCGGAGATGCCCCGCGCATCCTGGGAGTCGAACCTGGGCGAAGGCGTGCTTGCACCTGTTGGCGAAGGAGCTCTACCTGCTCAGTAATGGCGACGGGGGGCGAGTCACCTGGTTACAGAAGAACGGCCTCTCGGCCTAATCAGACAGGCGGGGGACCTTCGCCGTGGCACGGCGAAGGTGGTTGGATGGTTTGCAGTGGGCGTGGTGGAACCAACGGATCGCCCTAGGTCAAACTGCGGGCGGAGAAGTGGGTGTCTTTGGTGGATCTGCAGAGGGAGTTTGGTGGGAAGGGGAGGGGTGGAAGAGGATCAGGGTGACGAGGTGGAGGTTATGCACAGGTCGGCGAGCCGTGTGGGGTGCTGGAGCGATGGGAGCGGTTCGCCGGAGTTTGGCCGGAGGTGGAGAAGGTGAGGGTGATCGGTGGGAAATCGGGGCCGACAGTAAGGGTTTCAGTATGGAAAAGAAAGAGGGGAGGAAGAGGAGAAGTTCTACCTGCTAAGCTGGACGAGGAGGGGTTGGCGCAGGCGACAGTCGTATCGACTGTCGCTGGAGAAGAAATTGCCCAGAGGAAGGGGCGACGGCGAGGAAGGGACCGGAGAGGCGCCAGCTGGGTGAGGCGTGACGCGGAAGGATCGA
Organism: Thalassia testudinum; assembly: GCA_037157565.1. Taxonomy (NCBI): domain Eukaryota; kingdom Viridiplantae; phylum Streptophyta; class Magnoliopsida; order Alismatales; family Hydrocharitaceae; genus Thalassia; species Thalassia testudinum. The sequence continues at coordinate 25,975,115 of JAZHRO010000059.1, forward strand.
GGGAAGGTAACCCTGCTGCTGGTAGTGCGGCAGGGCGACGAGGAGGAGGAGGAGATGGCCGCCGGAGCAAGGGGGCGTCTGTCGGAGTGGGAAGGGAGGAATTTAGGGGGGTGTCTCCGTCAGATCCGAGCTGCGAAGAACGGCGGAGCGACGGGGGTATTTATAGGGGCGGAATCAGAGAGGAGGGCGGAGGGAGACGACGTGTCTCCCTCGCCGGAGGACGCCGGAGGAAGGAGACCCATACCGTCCGTGCATTCGCACGGGCGGTATGGGCGGTCGCACTACCCAGGGGGGTGTCCCTGCGGTGGCTGACGACGCAGGATACCCCCTATTGACTTGCTAGGGCCCCTCCCTCACCCTGCGCGGCGCCATGCTCCGCGCAAGGTCGCCGGAGCATGGTGCTGTGCAGGTTTTGCAGGAGGGACCTAAACTCAAAGAACGAAGGAGAGTTAGGGGCCAAAATGCGAGGGTTCAAAAGTTGAGGGCCAAAAAGTAAATATATGAGGACCAAAGTGTAAAGTTGGTAAAGAAGGTTTCTTCTTAGGCCCAAGTTTTTATGCATGACTAATTAAGACCTAAGGATTCTGATGGTGAATTTTATTTCTAGCTTAAACCTTGTTTGACCTGTCAATTTACGCAAAAACCCAAATTAAGTTGTTAATTGGGCATGGTTCCCAATGTAGGTCAAAATGGGTTCCTAAGGCCAAATTAAAAGTCCTAAACCCTATAGATTATTTTTATATGAATTTTAGTGGGCTTAGTTGATTTTTACCTTGCCTCGAACCACGTGAATTGAAGTGGGTTTATTTTTAGGGTTACAGGCTGTCATTTAATTCTTTGGGGTTGCTGTAGCCCTTATTGAGTCATCTCATCCCACTTTTCTTCTTATTATGTTGTTTTGACCTATGTTTGGGTCCTAGGTTGCCCTATTTTCAGATCGGATTGGTGAAATTGCATTTTTACCCCTCAGTTTATGTTTTCTTTGCAAACTCAGAATCTCTCTGAGCCAAGCCTTTCTAAGGTTATGTAGGAGCTTTTATTCTCTGTATTAGGTCAAAATGAGCTAGTTATGGCTCATGATGAGGTTCTCATCAGACACAAAGCGAGCCTCTCAGCTAAATTAGACCAGCTAGGGACCTTCGCCGTAGCACGGCAAAGGTGGTGAGCCATACTACAGGCCGCAGGATGGCCTAAGCGTGCGTGCCTAGGTCAACCTGTGGCCGGATGTGTGGGGTTGTTCGGGGGGCTACTGTGGAGGTGCGGAGTGGTAGTGGAGGGGTGGAATGTGCTCCTGGTGGTGAGGCGGAGCTTACGAGATGGTTGGCGAGCCATGTGGAAGGGCGGAATGGTGGGAGCGACTCGCCGGAGGTCGGTCGGTGATGTGGAAGATGAGGGTGGTCGGCGTCAGTCGAGGGTCGATTAGATGAGATAACAGGGGGACAGGAGAGAGGGGACTACGGGGAATAGTTCTAACCTAATTGTAGGGATGAAGGAGGACGGAGGGCGGACAGCTGTACTTGCTGTCACCGGAGAAGACGCTGCCCAATGGGGGAGAACGGCGGTGACGACGGGGCTGAGGCGGCGTGCGCGGGTACTGCGCGACGCGGAGGAGAGTCAGGAAGATAACTCTGCCACTGGTTTTGTGGCAGAGCGAAGAGGGAGGGGAGGGGGGCTCACCGAAGCTTGCTGGGAACTTTGGCCGGACAGGAGGAGATGAATTGGAGGTGGAAACTCGGCCAAATCAAGCTGAAGATCTACGGTCGAGCTTAGAGGTTATTTTATAGGCATTGGGCCGTGCTGTCAGAGCGTGGAGGGCACGCAATCGCCTGAGGTCGGTCGCCGGAGATGGAAAGAGGTTAAGATACCCAAATCTCTCGTGCGTTCACACGAGAGATTGGGTTCACACCAGAGATTGTGATTGGCCGTAGATGGAAGGGAATTCCTCAGAGAATCTCCCTTCCATTTCTGGGAGAGAATCTCTGAGGAATCAGAGAGTAATCCCTCTCTAAACCTCGCCGGAGCTTGGTTCTACCCTAACAATGGCGGCAGGACTTGATTGCAAAGGTGGCGAGGAACTTAGGGGGCTCTCTGCAAAGATATTCAAAAGATAGGGACCAAATTATGATTTGGGTGTACTAAATTGCAAAGTAGGCCAAGATGACCTCCCCTTAGGTCCAAATTTTGGTACAAACCTAATTTGGACCTAAGGAATCCAATGGTGAAGTTGGATTTTAGGTTTGACCTCGTTTGACTGGTATTTTGTGTAAAAACCTAAATTATGTTACTTGAAGAGCTAGGACCCTAATCTAGGTCAAACTGGGTTCCAAGGGCCAAATTAAGTGTTCCAATCCCTAGAGGATGTTTTTCCATGATTTTTAGAGGGTTTACTTGATTTTTATCCTGATCGGAACCTTGTTAATTTAAGCAGGTCTGTTTTAGGGTTACCAAGTGTCATTTAATTCCTAGATTGCACATAAACCCATTTCTGATTGACTCAACCCACTTTTTATCTCATTTAGACCATTTAACCTATGTTTTGCCTCTGAGAAAACCCATTTATGTACTGCAATGGTAAAATTACAGTTTTAACCTTTATTTCATGTTTTCTTCTCAGAGCACTTATTCCTTCAGTTAAGCCTTCTTCTAGGTTATGTAGGTGCTTTTATCTTCTTTATTGGGTTAAAATGAGCCAGTTATGGCTCATGATGAGGCTCTCATCATTGCCTGACAGTACCAAAAGAAAAGCAAGAGGGTGGTTATTAATGTAGATAAGAACTAGAGTCAGAGGTTGCCACCCACTACCCTAATGATGACGAGGATGAGGATGAGGGTGACAGCAGTGGTGAGGATGAGGATGAGGAGGGTGAGGACGATGTTGAGGTATAGAGGCCACCTCAGCAAGACCCTCAGGCTGAGGTAGGGACCAATTCCGCTGGTATGAATTGTCAGTAAAATCTCAATAAAATTTTTTGATAATATTTTAATTTTTAATATTTATATTTTTATTTTCAAGTAATAAAAAAATGGGTCTGACAAGAAATGCACTTCCAGAAGGGGCGAGAATCAAAGTGCATATCAATGAAGCTGGAGAAGATCTAGATTATCCTCCTTTCACCAGCAGACTGTCTAGTATGGTAAAGGAGCTCATCCCCTTTTGTTCTTTTAACTGGAGGTTGGTCTCCAAAGAGATCAAGAGGCAGCTTATTTGTAATATGGAGGTAAATAATTATTTATATATATATAAGTTTACTTTATTAATATTTAATTTGTTTATACGATTTGTAATATTATAGGTGACCTTTGGTTGGGATGATGATATGAATGTCACCAAGTACATTCTTCATCATGCTGCAAGACAACATCGTGATTGGAGGATGACAACGATGAGAAAGGTGAAATTTGTAATATTTCTCATTTTTTATTATTTACTTAATTAATTTATTTTGACGATTTATTTCTATAATTTAGTATTATAATTCAATATCGTCTAATGAAGAGGCATTAAGGAACGTGCCTCCTACAATAGCAACAGATGTGTGGAGAGAATGCTGTAAGCATTGGAATAAGCCTGAGACAGAGGTAATTACAATTACTTTTAAGAGCATTTGGAAATAAATTATTCAATTATTTTCCATTACAATATGTTACATATACAGGATCAGGCAAAGAGAAATAAAGCAAATAGGGCCAAAGCTCCACCATAGACCCATTGTTTGGGTCGAACCAGTATAGAAAGAGTTAAGGCTAAATATGTAAGTAATTCCTTATAATTTTGTTACTTTTATGTTTTTAATTAAAGTTTTAATTACAACTATTACTTACAAATCTCTAAAATATATTTACAGGCACATTCACACGATAATGCCACGCCCGATTGGGTTGGTATGTATGACGTTACTCATAGCAAGGCCACCACCGATGGCGAATGAACATGGATACATGAGACATACTAGACAAAACAAGTAACATTTATTTATATACTTAAATTTTTATACTTACTTTAATACGACAATAAATTATTGCAATTTGTAGGGAGAAATGATGAACTTAATCAAACCCCCTATAGATGCCACTTCCGGCACTCAGCAGCACCCTCCTATGACACCTGAGGAGGCTTTTAGGAGCACCGTGCCTTCGGAGCATGGAGGCTTCGTTCGTAGTAGGGGGAGAAGTCAGGCGATCACCAGCTGGTATGGGCGGAAGGGGTCAACAACAGCAACTGTCGTACAGCAGATGTAGACACAGCTCCATGATGTCACCTTACAGTTTCGCCAGCATACTCAAGCTTGGCAAGATGCCAAGAAATTCATGAAGGAGCAGAGGAAAGAGATGGAGCAGCAAAGAGCGGAGATGAGAGAGATGATGGCGTTATTACGGGGCAGCGGTTGGGTCGTATCACTACCCACCTCGTAGAGACGACGAGGACCTCGGAGGTGGTGGAGCAGGACAGGGGGTAGGAGCTGAGGTATAGCTTTATATTATTTATCTTTTGTTTTGTTTGATTTTGTATTTTGACAGTATGATATACTTTTATCATTAGGTTTATATATATATTTGTTGAATGTTGAATGCTTTATGTTCCATGTTGCAGTTGAATTCTTATATTGTGTGTGTTTTGTATGTTATATATGTTTTAAGGTGTTATAAGATTCTAAGATTATAGAATCTTATAACCCTAAACGTTATATTAAAAAAAAAACATACATATATACATGATAGTTCTAAGAATAACCGTTGTGATTATATAGATGACGGTTCTCAGAGACCCATCATTTATACAACTATACGACGGTTGGAAAATCGTCGTCTAAGGTTTACGTATATCGTAGATGACGGTGTTACAAATCGTCGTTTAGAGCTTATTGCCAACAGTTTGCACAAGAATTGTCGTCAAATAAACGAGATGACGGTTTCTAAAATCGTCATCTAAAATATGACGATTTAAATAAAAATCGTCATGTATACACTGACGCGACACACACTTTCGCGATGACAAAATACAACGATTTGCATAGAATAGGGGACGGTTTTCAACCGTCGTGAAAATTGCGGTACTAAAGTGAAGTACCGATACCCATAAGTTACAGTTTAGAACTCATGTCTAGATGAGTACTTGATGAGAGCCTCATCATGAGCCATAACTAGCTCATTTTGACCCAATAAAGAAGATAAAAGCTCCTACATAACCTAGAAGAAGGCCTAACTGAAGGAACAAGTGCTCTGAGAAGAAAACATGAAATAAAGGTTAAAACTGCAATTTTACCATTGCAGTAGATAAACAGGATTTCTTAGAGGCAAAACATAGGTCAAATGGTCTAAATGAGATAAAAAGTGGGTTGAGTCAATCAGAAATGGGTTCATGTGCAATCTAAGAACTAAAAGACACTTGGTAACCCTAAAACAGACCCGCTTAAATTAACAAGGTTCTGGTCAGAACAAAAAGCAAGTAAACCCTCTACAAATCATGGAAAAACATACTCTAGGGTTTAGAACACTTAATTTGGCCTTTGGAACCTAGTTTGACCTAGATTAGGGTCCTAGCTCTTCAATTAACCTAATTTGGGTTTTTACGCAAAATATCCAGTCAAACGAGGTCAAACCTGAAATATAACTTCTCCATTGGATTCCTTAGGTCCAAATTAGGTTTATACCAAAATTTGGACCTAAGGAGAGGTCATCTTGACCTACTTTGCAATTTAGTACACCCAAATCATAAATTGGTCCCTATCTTTTGAATACCGTTGCAGAGAACCCCCTAGGTTCTTCGCCTCCTTTGCAAACCGGTCCTGCCGCCATTGCTAGGGCAGAACCGAGCTCCGGCGAGGTTCGGAGAGGGATTGCTCTCTAATCCCTCAGAGATTCCCTCCCAGAAATGGAAGGAGAATTCTCTGAAGAATTGCCTTCCATTTAAGACCGATATCGATCCCTGGTGTGAACCCAATCTCTCGTGCGAACGCACGAGAGATTTGGGTATCCTAACTCCTTTCCATCTCCGGCGACCAACCTCAGGCAATTACGTGCCCTTCACGCCCTGCACACCAAGTCCAGCGCCTATATAAGAACCCACAACTCCGGCCGAAGAGGCTAAGCTTGATTTTGACGGAGATCCCCTCCAAATTTCTTCTCTCCCATCTCCGGCCAAACGACCCACAAGCTCCGGCGACCGCTTTCCCTCCTTCTCGTCACTCTGCTGCCATACCAGCAGCAGAGTCCTCTCCGCCTCTTCCTCCCGCGGCGCGCTGTACCCTGCGCGCAAGCTCCTGACCTCATCTTCGTCGCCGCTTCCTCCCCCAGGGTCTTTCTTCCCCGACGACGGCAGTCACGAGCCGTCCTCTCCACTGCCTCCCTTCACTCCAGACAACCCCAGATACGTTCTCCATCCTCTCCTCTCTCTTTTCCCCCTGTTATCTCCCTTGATCGACCCTCGACAGACGCTAACCACCTCCATCGTCTTCGCCTCCGACCGCACTCCGGCGAGCCGCCCACACCACTCCAGCCCTCCACACGGCTCGCCAACCACCTCGAAAGCTCCGCCTCACCTCCAGGAACACACTCCACCCTCCCACTGCCACTCCAGCCCTCCACAACCACCCCCCGACCAACCCACCATCTTCGGCCACAGGTTGACCTAGGCACGCACGCCTAGGCCGACCTGCGGCCTGCTGCACTGCCCACCGCCTCCGCCGTGCCACGGCGAAGGTCTCTATCTATTCTGATTTGGTCGAGAGGCGCGTTTTGTGTACGACAGGATTCGAGCTGCTGCCGCCATGGACGACCTCTGATGAAGCTCCCGCGAAGCTCCAGGCACCCGGTCTTCCAGACTACAGGTGCTGCATACTAACGCAAGTGTCGCGAGGTGAACGAATCCAGCCGAGGAGCGCTAGCAGAGCCAGCAGCTGCGGGGCAATCGCACGACGAGGTTTCTGCAGGCACGCGTGAAGGCGAGACCAGATAGTCCCACATCGTGGGATTGCAACCGGCAGGTACCGTATAAGTTGTTTTTACGCTTTATTCTTATCGCCTCAGTAAGCACAGGGGTGAGGTCCCTCACTGACCCCACCCGCCTCGTCCGCGGCCTGACCACGCGGACCTGGCGGATCCGACCCGACCTAGACCTACGCACTCCTCGCGCATCACACACCTGCAGGTGCGCCTGGTCCCGGGTACGATCCGACCCGATTGAGACTGTGGCTCTGGTAGAGCGGTTAGAGTGAATTGCTTGAGAGAGAGACACGCGCGGGTAGAGGGAGAAGGGTTAGGTTTTGTTCCCTGTGTAGGCAGACTGATTGCAGGAGAAGGACTTGGCCGCTGCAGAAGAAGGAGAAGCAAGACAAAGAAGAAGAAGAAGGCAACGAAGAAAGGAGAAGCAAGACAGAAGAAGAAGAAAGAAAGAAGTCTTCGCAGGAGAAGAAGGAAAGCAGAAAGGTTAGAAGTCTTCGCAGGAGAAGAAGAAGAAGGACAAGGGAAGATTGCAAAGAGATCCGAAAGGCAAAGCAGAAGAAGAAAAAGAGAAAGAAAGATCACATTTAAGATGTCTGATACATAAATCAGACGTCTAATTCTATTTTCTTTTACATCTTTCTTAAAAACTCTTTGAATCAATTATATTTGCATTTAACAGTTGTATTCTTGGGTTTTACAAAGTACTGAGTTTGCTCCCTGTGTTCGACCTCGGATACTCTAGTTGTTCGAGTAATAAAATTATTTGTTTAAACGTTTTGTCGGTTCTACTGCAACGTAATACGCCTTTAAATCCGCACAGAAACGTTGACAACATTTTGGCGCCGCTGCTGGGGAGCAACGGGCACTTGTAAAGCTTTTGAGTACAAGTTTTCTATTTAATATCTGACTTAACTTCTCTTTTGTTGTGTTCAATCAGGGAAAGCAAAACAAAAAGGAAAAGAATAGCAACTGCACAACAAACTGGAGCAGGTAATCTCCATAAGCCCTCCCCCTTAACCCTCTCACAATCTAAAAAAAAAAAGAAAAAAGAAAAAAAAAAAGGGGAGAAGTCAACTTAGGGCTACCTGTCTTATATTTAGTAACTCATCAAGTTGCCTGATTTTCATTTCAACATATTTTTGTCTGTCATCCAACTAAGGCAACTAGGGCTAAAACTTTCTTGATTGAGCCCTAGGTGCTAAATTCTAAGGCAACTAAATTGGACCCATTAGAGCCAAGTTAGGATTGCAAAGCTAGGGTTTTTAGAGACACATCTTCTCTAAAACAAAGAAACAAACTTTCCAAAAAGAAGTGTGCCTAAACCGTGTTTGAAAATATTTATACAAGAGGAACCCTAAGCAAATCAGGCTGATAATCCATTTGAATCATAAAAGGAAGGACCTAAAAGCTCTCAAAGGAACAAGAGGTGAAGTTGATCCCTCGAGTCAACCAACCTTAATATTAGGTCACTTTTTGCACTCAAAATACTTAAAAGTTCAAGTGGAACATTAAGCACCTTGATCTTAAAATAAAAGGTAGACTTAAGAGGTCAAGATCCCCATTCTGGTCTACCTGGAACCGCAGTGACAAGAGAGGTCGGGTGGGGGAAACCCTGTAACCCGTGGGGACGCTCTACCGTGTAGGGGTCTTTGCGGGACTCTCCCTCTCTGGCTGCCCAGGTATTTCTCAGGTGGACGATCTTCTGATCCAGGGGTCCATCTGCCCCGAACCTCTATAGTCACCCAACAATTCTTGGGTGTCTTGATTGGGTCCAGCACCTTCTAATCTCATCACATCTTCCGGTGCATGTTTGGTAGGAGGTCCTTAAGACCACCTTTAAGACCTCCTCTAGAAATTCATTCTCGCCGAGGCCAAGCCTCGACGCCCTTGTTTGTGCAGCAACCCCACCACATAAATCTTTCATCTGATTCAGACCCTGATTCTCCTTCTTCTCCCATCATGGCACAACCCATTGAAGAGGAGAATAACCTTGAACACCAACTTCAACGCTTGAACGATCTCTTTCAGAACCTTGTAAACCCACCACAGCGACCTATGATGCGAGATCACTATAATCCCGCTGCGGTGGCAATTGAACCCCGAGTACGAATCCCAATTGGAGGACCCGATTCTGATCTAAAGCCCAATATGATTCATGCCATACCAAAGTTCCATGGGCTTAACTCTGAGGATCCATTCCAACACATTAAACAACTCAAGCATCTGGCCCAGACTTTCGGGTCAGATGTACAAAACCGGGATATCCTACTCATGAAAATGTTTTCGTTCTCCCTCTTGGACAAGGCCGCGCACTGGTATCAGACTCAGACCCGCCCGATCAACACTTGGGAGGAATTACAGTCCGAATTTTTGAAAAAATTCTTCCCTGTTGGCCGGACGAATGCCTTGCGCCACCAGATCACTCATTTCACTCAACAACAGGGAGAACCTCTTCACGAAGCTTGGGATCGATTCCTAGATCTCATGCGAAAATGTCCCCATCACGGAGTTCCTAAGTGGGAACAAGTCCAGTCTTTTTACCAGGGACTCCGTGAGGATATTCGTCTAATCGTCAATGCAACATGTGGAGGAAACATCATGGGCCAACACGAGGACACGGTGTGGGAGATTCTCGAAAACATGTGCGAGAACTCCATAAACAATGACTCCTTGGGCTTATTCGACAGGACGAATGCCCGCGCATCGACGAATCTAAGAGGGACACATGAGACGCAGGACCTGTCCACTTCTGTTGACCTGGAATTGATGGCCAGTCGGTTGGACAAGGTCTCTATCATAGAAAAGAAGGTGGACGAGCTAACTCGACATTTGCAGCAAGCCACCTCTGCACAAAACTCTTTTGCACGACCTCCTCTGGCAAGGGAAACAGTGCAAAACATCTATCACCAACCTGCCAAGGGGATGGGCCCCTATCCACCCCCATCTACCTCCCAGACCGGAGTGACCTCCGATCCCGTCTACTCGAGTTGGGGGAACTCTGAACCCTCGTATTCTGACTTTCCTGAGGTTTCTCAAAACTGCGAGGACCTCAACGCCATCCAGAACGACCCATACTCCAATACCTACAACCCTGGATGGCGAAATCATCCTAACTTTCAGTGGGCGGGAAACTCTCAAAAACCACCATATCAACCCCGCCCACAAGCTCCTCGTCCATATCAGCCGCCTCAGCCTCGGCCCAATCCCACCTACCAATCTGGGCAAAATCAGGATCAACTGACTCTTATCCTTCAAACGCTGGCTGACATTCAAAAAACGAATGCGGCAATGCAAAAACAGCACAAGGACGAGATCACAGAGGTTCGCAACCAACTGGCCCAGATGGCAAATTCTCGCCAACCTGGCACCCTTCCTTCGCAACCTCTGCCCAACCCAAATAATGTGCTGACCCAGAGGCGCATTATGAATCCAAATCCAGGCCACGCACATTTGATTTATCAGGCCCCTGCTACTCCATCACCAGACAGGATGGAGGCTTCTACATCTTATGCAGAATTTCAGCAGCAGCCACCTCTCCTACCTAACCCAAACCAAAGTCAGGCTGGATTAAACTCTGTAACAACACGTAGTGGTAAAACAACACAAGACCCACATTATCTGAACCACTCCAAGCCTGATAATCGCCAAGACCCTAGGGTAGTCATCCAAGATACTACTGTCCCAGATCAAGAACCTGGACCTATCCTAGAGGAACCAGCTAGGATCCCATTTCCTGAGGCCTTGACCAAAGGAAAAAGGACAACCAAACCTGTGGCTCCTGAGGAGGATCTGGTCAAGCTCTTTGAACAGGTCCAGATAAACATCCCGTTGATGGATGTAATCCGCCACATACCGGCTTACGCAAGATTCTTGAAAGACATATGTACACCTAAACGTAAGCCGCGAACCAAGGATGGGAATCCGATTGTACTGTCAGAGCAAGCCAGCTCTGTCATCCTGAGCAAACTCCCACCCAAGGCTAAAGACCCAGGAACCCCCTTGATTTCTTGTAAAATTGGTGAAACCCAACTTGATAGAGCCCTACTAGACCTAGGTGCCTCCATAAATTTAATACCTACATCCCTCCTTGACCACCTTGAAGAATCTGAACTTAAACCCACTGAGGTGACATTGCAGTTAGCTGATCGATCCATCAAGTCACCCAAAGGAATACTCGAGGATGTCATTGTTAGGGTACGAGATTTTTATTTCCCAGTGGACTTCATAGTACTGGACATGGATGCACCTAAGAACCCAAGGGACACACCAATCATATTAGGGAGACCCTTTCTGGCCACTGCTAGGGCCAATATAAACTGCGAAGAGGGCCAGATAGAATTAAAATTTGGGAATCAAAATCTGAAGATCGACATTTTCGAAGCCCAACAAGGGATTAATTGCGGGGTTATAGAGGAAATTTGTGATGTCAAAGCCGTGGTTGATGAACTACACATAGAGGACAACCTGATTATTTCTGATCAACCACTAGAAAATCAAAAACCGCTAACAGAGGAGTGCGAACACAATCTAGACACACCTATGACTCCTACCATTGCTCCCGATACAAACCCTTAACCACCCGCTGCTGCTGACAATCCTGTCATGGAACTCAAGCCCCTTCCTGAACATCTAAAATATGTCTTTTTGGATTCAAATCAAACGTTTCCTGTGATTATCAATTCTCGACTCACACCTGACCAGGAACTCCGTTTGATTTCTGTTCTCCAGCAACATCGTAGAGCCATTGGATGGACTCTAGATGATTTGACTGGTATAAGCCCTTCATACTGCACGCATCGAATCTATACAGAAGAAGGCTCACGACCTTCAAGAGAAATGCAAAGGCGACTAAACCCTAACCTACAGGAGGTCGTGAAAAAGGAGATCATTAAGTGGTTAGATGCAGGGATCATCTACCTGATCTCCGACAGTCGTTGGGTGAGTCCAACACAAGTGGTACCTAAGAAGGCAGGACCTACCATCATCACGACAGAAACCGGGGAAGTCATTCCTACCCGAATAGCTAATTCGTGGAGAGTCTGCATTGATTACAGAAGACTAAATTCCTCCACGAAGAAGGATCATTTCCCACTACCGTTTATTGATCAGATCCTCGAGAAACTAGCGGGAAATAGATTCTTCTGCTTTCTTGACGGGTACTCCGGTTACAATCAGGTGGCAATCCATCCAGAGGACCAAGAAAAGACCACATTCACCTGCCCCTTCGGGACGTACGCGTTTCGAAGGATGCCGTTCGGTCTCTGCAATGCACCTGCAACTTTTCAGCGGTGCATGCTTGCCATATTCTCAGATATGGTAGGTGACTATCTGGAAGTTTTCATGGATGACTTTTCAGTTTTTGGACAATCATTTGACGATTGCCTCCAACACTTGGTCCATATACTCAGGCGGTGCATCGAGGTGAATTTGGTTCTTTCCTGGGAAAAGAGCCATTTCATGGTGCCTGAGGGAATTGTCCTGGGACATTTAATCTCAGAGAAAGGCATCCAAGTGGATCGAGCTAAGGTTAACCTGATTTCCAAGCTCCCTATGCCTAGCTCGATTAAGGACATCCGATCTTTTTTGGGGCACGTCGGTTTCTACCGTCGATTCATCCCTGATTTCTCCAAAATCGCGCGCCCCCTGACCAATCTGCTTTCCAAGGATGTGCCTTTCGAAATTTCCAAGGAATGCACTCAAGCATTTGAGATCTTACGTGACCGAGTCACCCAAGCCCCAATCCTACAGTCCCCTGATTGGTCTCAACCCTTTGAGATCATGTGCGATGCATCTGACTTCGCTGTAGGAGCGGTTTTGGGGCAGAAAATTGACGGGAAACCTGTGGTCATTTACTACGCCAGCAAAACACTGGATGAGGCTCAGCGTAACTATACGGTTACTGAGAAAGAGCTGCTAGCCGTAGTATTTGCCCTGGAAAAATTCAGATCATACCTTCTGGGTTCCCGTGTTATCATATACTCGAATCACACAGCTGTGAGGCATCTCCTAGCCAAGAAGGACGCGAAACCTCGATTAATCCGCTGGATCTTGCTGTTGCAAGAATTTGACATCGAGATTCGCGACAAGGCGGGAAAGCACAATGTGGTAGCTGATCATTTATCCCGCCTTCCTCCTGAAATTATTGATCCGTCCGGACCTATTACAGAACATTTTCCTGATGAGCACCTCCTGACTATCAGTACAAGTCTTCCATGGTTCGTCGATATTGTTAATTACCTGGCATCACATCAGATTCCGCCCGATTGGTCGAAGGCCAAAAAGGACAAATTGCGTTCCGATGCCAAGTATTACCCATGGGAAGACCCGTATCTCTTCCGCATTGGTGCTGATCAGATAATCCGACGATGCGTCACGGAAGTGGAAATCAAAGACATACTCTCATTTTGCCATGACCAGGCATGCGGTGGACATTTTTCGGGACATAAAACCGCATCGAAAGTCCTCCAGTGTGGTTTCTACTGGCCCACAATTTTCAAAGATGCATACAATCACTGTAAGGCATGTTCCCGTTGCCAGACTCTAGGCAACATGAGCCATAGAGACATGATGCCTCTACAGCCGATCTTGGTATGCGAAATTTTTTATATTTGGGGGATTGATTTCATGGGACCCTTTCCTACCTCGGATGGCTTCGAATACATTTTACTCGCAGTTGATTATGTTTCCAAGTGGATAGAAGCCATTCCGACCCGAACCAACAATCATAAAGTCGTTATAAAATTCCTTCATCAAAACATTTTCTCAAGGTTCGGGATTCCGCGTGCTATAATTTCCGACGGAGGGACCCATTTTACAAACGCTCAGTTCAGGTCACTGATGATCAAATACGGGGTGTCACACCGAATCTCTACTCCTTACCACCCCCAAACTAATGGTCTAGCTGAGCTATCTAACCGAGAGATCAAGAAGATCATTCAGGTTACTGTTCGACCTGATAGAAAAGATTGGTCTTCTCGGCTTCCGAAAGCATTGTGGGCCTATAGGACCGCCCACAAGACCCAATTAGGAATGTCTCCCTTCAGACTAGTGTACGGGAAGGCATGTCACCTCCCCGTCGAATTGGAGCATAAAGCCTATTGGGCAGTACGGACCTGTAATCTCGACCTTTCTAAGGCTGGAACCCACAGAAGATTTCAAATGAGCGAGATCGATGAATTACGCCACGACGCATATGAGAACTCGCGAATTTACAAAGAACGGGTTAAAGCTTTTCACGACAAACACATTTCTAGAAAGGTCTTTCATCCTGGTCAAAAAGTTTTACTCTTTGATGCTCGACTCAAACTATTCCCAGGAAAGTTAAGATCCAAGTGGGTCGGACCCTACCTAGTCCGCCAAATCTTCGGAAATGGAGCTATTGAAATCAGCCCACTCAGCCACGATTCTGAACCATTTGTCGTGAATGGGCAGAGACTCAAGCCGTTCATTGACATGACCGATATAGATTTGACTGAGTCATCCTTTACCCTCCTTTCCTCTTGAGCTCATTACGCCCAGCCGATGGCGTAAAACTCAGCGCTTAACGGGAGGCAACCCGTCATTCTTTGAAAAACCTGAAACCGTTTCTGACATCGCTATGCGGAACTCATATTGCACTTTAGGGTTCATCCATTAGAACAGCCGACTTCACCTCAGGTATACCTACCCGAGATTAGAAATCGTTCGCAACAAGTCGCTTCGACCCATTCACTCACCACACTCCTGTCCTAACACATGAACTAAGCTGAATTCGAACCCACCTAATTTACAATGGGGACATTGCAAATCTTAGGCATGGGGGGGTATGAAAGTGCAAAATGTCAGAAAATTCATATCAAGAAAGGGTTTCATTCAAAAAAAAAAAAAAAAGGACTTGATAGAGGGGAGGAACAATTCAGGGTCATACAAATGAGAGGAGGAAAAGAAAGAAAAATGACAAAAAGAGCAAAAATAAAGAAAGGAGCACAAAAGGAAAAGAAAAAGAAAAAGTCATTAGTAAAAGATTAAGGGGTTAACTGAAGTTCTAGACCGAGTCAAGAAAAAGAAAAGAAAAATGCTACAGAGATATAACAAGAGATTAGCGGGAACGCTGGTCTTAGGCCTTTTGGGCTAGTATCTTTAGCTTAAAAATTCACGTATCCGTTAAAATCTGGATAATCCGCAAGAGGTTGAGGAAAATGCGAAGCTTGAGTATTAGGTCTAAGGCTTAGGAAGTATTCAGCCTCATTAACTGACCTCCGGTTTGCGGGATTCGGTAACCTAAGCACCCCAAATTCACACACAGTCTGGTTCAATGCGCATAAAACATCCAAAACACGCAAGAGCGTTTAATATTCTGAAAAAGTCACCTAGATTAGGAGCGGCCAATCAACACAAGTTGATTTGGACGAGTTCCCAGCGCGGAGAGGCGGGAAATTCCCCTCGAAGATGCGTAACAACATATCATCTCCTCGGTGCTTGTCTCTTAGGATATTTAAATATCCTACTGGGGGCATGTAAGCACTCTGCTGGTTCAGATACCATGGGTGGCATTATCACGAAATGTCGATCGCCAGGGTCTGAATTCGGCCACGGAACGCCATGGGTGGGATTATCTCGAAATCTCAAAAGCCAGGGTTCCGGGGGTTGCCATGGGCGGGATTATCTCGAAATCTCGAAAGCCAGGGACCTTTGAGGATTGATGATGGGGACGAGGAATCCGATACAGACCGTGTTGAGAAGCTAATCCGAAGCTAGAAATAAAAAAGAAAAGAGAGAGAAAAGCTCTCCAAACAAATAAATCTTCTATCTCTCTCTTACAAAAAAACGCACTGCAAACTGAACTTAGGCTAAAAATATCTCAAGCACGGGTGCTTTAACCGCAGAGTCCAACAAACCCTAGGTTAGGTTCTGTGGGCCGTAGAAACCTTTGCAGAAGACTGAGGCTAAAGCGGAACAGGTCCGGATTTTGGTTGGTACTTGAGTACCTCTAGGCCTATTGTCGGCATTCCCACCTAATCACAAAAGAAAAAGGAGAAGCACTTATCATTATTGACAACATTCAGTGTCTAGAACGGAAGTTAAAACTTTGAAATTTTGCTAAGGGACTAGCAAAAGCTAGGCATGGGGGTATGATGAGAGCCTCATCATGAGCCATAACTAGCTCATTTTGACCCAATAAAGAAGATAAAAGCTCCTACATAACCTAGAAGAAGGCCTAACTGAAGGAACAAGTGCTCTGAGAAGAAAACATGAAATAAAGGTTAAAACTGCAATTTTACCATTGCAGTAGATAAACAGGATTTCTTAGAGGCAAAACATAGGTCAAATGGTCTAAATGAGATAAAAAGTGGGTTGAGTCAATCAGAAATGGGTTCATGTGCAATCTAAGAACTAAAAGACACTTGGTAACCCTAAAACAGACCCGCTTAAATTAACAAGGTTCCGGTCAGAACAAAAAGCAAGTAAACCCTCTACAAATCATGGAAAAACATACTCTAGGGTTTAGAACACTTAATTTGGCCTTTGGAACCTAGTTTGACCTAGATTAGGGTCCTAGCTCTTCAATTAACCTAATTTGGGTTTTTACGCAAAATATCCAGTCAAACGAGGTCAAACCTGAAATCTAACTTCTCCATTGGATTCCTTAGGTCCAAATTAGGTTTATACCAAAATTTGGACCTAAGGAGAGGTCATCTTGACCTACTTTGCAATTTAGTACACCCAAATCACAAATTGGTCCCTATCTTTTGAATACCGTTGCAGAGAACCCCCTAGGTTCCTCGCCTCCTTAGCAAACCGGTCCTGCCGCCATTGCTAGGGCAGAACCGAGCTCCGACGAGGTTCGGAGAGGGATTGCTCTCTAATCCCTCAGAGATTCCCTCCCAGAAATGGAAGGAGAATTCTCTGAAGAATTGCCTTCCATTTAAGACCGATATCGATCCCTGGTGTGAACCCAATCTCTCGTGCGAACGCACGAGAGATTTGGGTATCCTAACTCCTTTCCATCTCCGGCGACCAACCTCAGGCAATTACGTGCCCTTCACGCCCTGCACACCAAGTCCAGCGCCTATATAAGAACCCACAACTCCGGCCGAAGAGGCTAAGCTTGATTTTGATGGAGATCCCCTCCAAATTTCTTCTCTCCCATCTCCGGCCAAACGACCCACAAGCTCCGGCGACCGCTTTCCCTCCTTCTCGTCACTCTGCTGCCATACCAGCAGCAGAGTCCTCTCCGCCTCTTCCTCCCGCGGCGCGCTGTACCCTGCGCGCAAGCTCCTGACCTCATCTTCGTCGCCGCTTCCTCCCCCAGGGTCTTTCTTCCCCGACGACGGCAGTCACGAGCCGTCCTCTCCACTGCCTCCCTTCACTCCAGACAACCCCAGATACGTTCTCCATCCTCTCCTCTCTCTTTTCCCCCTGTTATCTCCCTTGATCGACCCTCGACAGACGCTAACCACCTCCATCGTCTTCGCCTCCGACCGCACTCCGGCGAGCCGCCCACACCACTCCAGCCCTCCACACGGCTCGCCAACCACCTCGAAAGCTCCGCCTCACCTCCAGGAACACACTCCACCCTCCCACTGCCACTCCAGCCCTCCACAACCACCCCCCGACCAACCCACCATCTCCGGCCACAGGTTGACCTAGGCACGCACGCCTAGGCCGACCTGCGGCCTGCTGCACTGCCCACCGCCTTCGCCGTGCCACGGCGAAGGTCTCTATCTATTCTGATTTGGCCGAGAGGCGCGTTTTGTGTACGACAGGATTCGAGCTGCTGCCGCCATGGACGACCTCTGATGAAGCTCCCGCGAAGCTCCAGGCACCCGGTCTTCCAGACTACAGGTGCTGCATACTAACGCAAGTGTCGCGAGGTGAACGAATCCAGCCGAGGAGCGCTAGCAGAGCCAGCAGCTGCGGGGCAATCGCACGACGAGGTTTCTGCAGGCGCGCGTGAAGGCGAGACCAGATAGTCCCACATCGTGGGATTGCAACCGGCAGGTACCGTATAAGTTGTTTTTACGCTTTATTCTTATCGCCTCAGTAAGCACAGGGGTGAGGTCCCTCACTGACCCCACCCGCCTCGTCCGCGGCCTGACCACGCGGACCTGGCGGATCCGACCCGACCTAGACCTACGCACTCCTCGCGCATCACACACCTGCAGGTGCGCCTGGTCCCGGGTACGATCCGACCCGATTGAGACTGTGGCTCTGGTAGAGTGGTTAGAGTGAATTGCTTGAGAGAGAGACACGCGCGGGTAGAGGGAGAAGGGTTAGGTTTTGTTCCCTGTGCAGGCAGGCTGATTGCAGGAGAAGGACTTGGCCGCTGCAGAAGAAGGAGAAGCAAGACAAAGAAGAAGAAGAAGGCAACGAAGAAAGGAGAAGCAAGACAGAAGAAGAAGAAAGAAAGAAGTCTTCGCAGGAGAAGAAGGAAAGCAGAAAGGTTAGAAGTCTTCGCAGGAGAAGAAGAAGAAGGACAAGGGAAGATTGCAAAGAGATCCGAAAGGCAAAGCAGAAGAAGAAAAAGAGAAAGAAAGATCACATTTAAGACGTCTGATACATAAATCAGACGTCTAATTCTATTTTCTTTTACATCTTTCTTAAAAACTCTTTGAATCAATTATATTTGCATTTAACAGTTGTATTCTTGGGTTTTACAAAGTACTGAGTTTGCTCCCTATGTTCGACCTCGAATACTCTAGTTGTTCGAGTAATAAAATTATTTGTTTAAACGTTTTGTCGGTTCTACTGCAACGTAATACGCCTTTAAATCCGCACAGAAACGTTGACAACAGTACTCATCCAATACTCACTATGTACCGATACTCTTTGAGTACTGGTATCACTCTAGGAAAGAGTTGATCTCGACGAGTACCAGTACTCATGAAGAGTACCAGTACTCATGAAGAGTACCAGTACTTGTTGAGTACTGGATATACCACCTGTAGCATCCAATACCGGTACTAATGACCAGTACCGATACTTGTAAGCTACAAGTTCTGGTGACTTCAAGTCCAGAACTTGACTTGGGGCTCATGTGTACCGATACTCATCATGAGTACCGGTGCATGCAAGTCCCAGTTTTAGACATAAGATGACTTGAAGCTGATTTGTAGCTTACATGTACCAGTACTCATGAAGAGTACCGGTACTAGCAACCTACAGTACACTTAGTGGTCCAAAACAGTATTGTGTATGTATGGGTACTCATCATGAATACCGGTACTTACAACAGTTACAAAATGATTTCGTGTATTTCTGAGAATGCCAAAAGCTAGATCTTAACATATACATGATCTAATGTTTCTATGACAAAACCAGGCAAGTAAATATATATATGTTCAAGCATGACTCATATAAACAAAATACAAACATGCATCTCTAATTTATTCAGATTCTACACAATGTATATTGAGTATAAAAGACATACCTGGGTTCATATTGATTACAGAAGAAGAAGCCACGAGTTAAGCTCTTCCAAGATTATTTTCACCTCCCTTAGATCGAGAGTAATTAGGAGATAACCTTCTCCTGTGATAGCAGCTACCCAGCAACCCTTGTCTCTCTTCCTCTCTCGGCACTCGATGGGGAAGATGGAGCAATTGAGATGAAAAACCCTTGGGGACCTAATCTCTCCATATTAGTAATTAGGCAAAACTAATTACTATCAACAAATTATAAATCCGCCCATCGAGGAATTATAATTGCAAAAATCAGTCTCTGCACATACATAATCCAAACCACACTATCCTTTTGCATTTTATGCCTACACCCTCATTAGAACTTAATTTGATCACTTAAGCTGGTGGACAGTATATGACAGTCATATATATGTTGATTGATTATATGATTACATAATGCATATATTAGTCCATATGTTGGACTAAAATCCAATAACACCTTCTCTATGATAGTGACAAGAAAAGGATTTCCCATATTTCTCCCTCATCAAATCAACTCCTTTTCTCAATGTATATGGCAACTCCAAATCATTATTCACTATTTAGCATGTGGAGAATCAATCAAGTAGTAGCTTGAGAAGATTGCATTTTTTTTTTCCAGATTAAAGACACTTTATTGGATATCATCTAAATCCTTGTATAGACTGTTTAGATCTTTAGTACTTGCCATTAGCATATCCAACTTGGCCATAATATGTCATCCTAGTCATACAAAGGGACACAACCAACTACAATGAATGTTCACTATATATATTACATATGAATCACAATCATCTAACATAGCTCACCAAAGGTATATAACTCCAAGGAGTGATTGCATGACTAGTTGATGTCCAAAAATTGAAGCAAAGTATTTGGAGATCATTTTGAGCCATGCATGGCAAGGAAGTGTGTAATAGTTTTGACCTCCCCAAAAATAAAATCAAAAGGATATACAAGATGTTTGAAATCCCAAATCAAATTTATAGTAGCCTATACTTCCTATCCAAAATCTCTTTGTTATTCCACCATGAGGAGAAGGTGATAATGTTATAATCAATGTATGAAGGTTTCAAGGAGTGTTGTTGACAATTAAATGAGATATGAAGCAAAGTAAGTAATTTGGAGTGGAAGAGGGAGAAGGCGACAAGCGCCAACAACTAATCCTAATCAAGAGGCCCCAAGGATTGTAGATTAGACCTCGAACTCCGTAGTAACCTTATTCAATCATAATTGGATCAAAGTTAATCTTTAGGATAGCAAGAGGTTTACCCCAAGGAATAGTATAGCAAACATGTTAATTGACTTGAACCAATGCCTCAATTCAAAGTAAACTACAAATAGCCTAGAGTATAAACGAGATGAAAAAGAGACATCTTCCAAGAATTACATACATACCAAATGCCTCAAAGTATAAAAGTGACCATCCCTTGCATTTTTGTGATGGAGCAAGTTAGAGAGGTTAGCATGTTCTAAGAAAGCTTTGCAAGCATCCAAGAGGATAAGCTTCCATATAAAAAGTTCATTATTTAGCCAATATCTTATCAACTAGGCTAATTCATCTTAAAGGAGGATACCATCTTGAGATTGACTTGGCAACACTAATATTTAGAAGCAAGGACGGCACATTTTCTTTGAATATAATCTTCAATGGGCAATTTGCCTCTCAATATATAATGGAAAGTCTAGTGAACATGCCTCTAAGGAGAAGGATAAGTGGTATTCCACTAAGCAATCAATAATTCAAGGCAACCATGAAAGAGCCCCAATGCTCAAGTTTCTAGATTGGTTTGTCAAGCAAATTATGAGATGAAGAATATGTGGAGGTAATGATGAGGTGTGGCTCATTATAGCTAACATACCCAAGTTAAGCTACAAACTAGGTTAAACACTATCTAATTAACACAATAAATGGGTTAAGTGTGGGAATTAATGAGAATGACCTAAAACACTCAATTTGTGTTAAAAATGCATAATTAGGTCAAATTATTAGATATTCTATACATAAATACAAATTGATGATTTAAATGTTAATTGAACACCTTTTTTAGCTCAAAAGTACAAATCAAGGGTAAAATCATATTCTAATATGTTCAATTAGCATTCCATCAAAATCTCATAGCATTTAGACATCACGAGGTCCTTGCATTTGGTTGTTTACATGTAGGTATAGGTTCTTATAACATTTTCTACACTTAAAAGCCGCAAGGGCTTATTTGATAGGCTTGAAGGATAGTTCTGCATTAAATTCCTACCATTAATGGGTCTTTGAGCAATTATTCAACCCCTTAACCTTGTTGGGCTTCTCGTGCAAAACCACCAACATGCCTGGGAGGTTCTCTTCGCACTGTTCACTCGTGAGGAACTCAAGCTATAGTTGCCATCGATCTTCTAGTCCACTGATCCAATGGTGGATCTTCCACCATTCATTGCGTGCATTTGCGCGAAGCTTTGTAACCATCTTTAGATCTCATCATACGGTGGAGATTTGGTTTAAAAGTTCCCATGCACCACACCATCTAATCCCACCGTTCCTACCCAACTTGTTTAACCTTAATCTCCGATGCCCAAATCCTCACCCTCACCTACTTAAGTAGCTCCCTTGAGCTTGCGCGAGTCTGACGAACCCCCCTCCTACTTCCTTGGGTTCTCCATTCTTCCCTCTTCAGTTTCTTCTTCCATGTTCACTCAACTCCATTGGTGACAACAATGGAGCTTCTTCTTCCTTAATCATCCACGTTGAGCTAGATCACATAAAACAAGGGGACGTCCCAGGAGCTCCTCTAGTGGGTCCTTCACTCGCTAGAGATCCTTCCTCCCTTCTTCCTCTCCACCGTCAGTTGGAGATCCATAGGTCTCAATCTTCCGATTAGATTACGTTTTTAATGCTTTCTAGATTAGATCTACTGGTTTCAAGATTGGTTAGGAGTAGATTAGTTAGCTAATTCACTGATTGTTAGTTTAGATTAAGAGTAGAGAAAATTAAACCTGATCCGCCCTCTTTGATCAATTCAAATCAGAAAGAAGTTTTTTGTGCAATCACATCGATTCATTATTCTTCCTCATCGTCCCACAATTCCATTTTTTCTATTTTCCTCGCAATTTGATTCATGCTCCACCCCATCCATTCGAGCATGTCTAGATCCGAAGTTTTCCAACTTCTAAATCTAGATAGCGCTCAAATCCACCTAAGGGTGTCTCCATCCATTTCATACGTTCACAAAGACTCCCAATCTAATTTTGATTGCTTCGATTCGCTCGATTCTTTCAGATTTAGATTTCACGCCCAATTTCATAATTTGGAGTTAATTCAGGTTTAAACGGATTTAATCAAGCGATTCAAGTTTTGTTTCACTTAATTGGGTGCAATGCAAGGATTTTGATGTGTTTTTATGTAGTTTTTAGTTTCAAATGAGCATAACCCAATTTAAGTTGTATTTTGGGTAGTTTAGCCATGGAGAATTAGTGGTACTGATTTGAGGCCAAACAATGACCCAATGAATTTTTGTGGGATCATTAGATCACCCTAAACACCAACCAATGGTGTGTAGGGTGATCGAGTGATCAGATCACATGATAAATCTAGAAAAACAACCCAAAACAAGGTAACACTGTTTTAAAACTCAAAATAATTTTAATCAGGAGATTCATGGAGGTTGGATGTTCAAAAGGGTTTCAATTGACTTCCAGATATTCTTTGAAGATTTTATAACATCGAAGACTTGGATTTTCAAGAAATGAAATCTGATCTAAGTTTGAAGAGGCTTTAAGTGGAATTTCAGGGTCTTATTTCAGATTTGAGTAGCAGCAGCAATAGCTACGGTGTTCTCTAATTTAAAGCATTGATTTGTGAATAAAAAGTTTTTGAAGGATTTTATTACATTAGATTTATTTTCTAGATCTGGAATGAGCTTTTTGAGCACTAAATCAGACCAAGTATATCTGATTTCTCCTGATGTAGTCACTGTCTGAGCAGCATTGAGCTACTAAATTCAACAGTAGTAGCAGCAACAAATTAACTAGCTGTTGATGCAGTAGTAGCAACATTAGTTGCTAGTTTCATGACAACAGTAGGTAGCTAGCGTGAATTTTAGGGAGTTTTAGTTATGGATTTGAAGGTTTTAAATGGCTAATAGTGTATTTCATTGTTGGAACTATAGAATAAGCATTCATGTATAATTTGGTGACTTTAAATCTTACTTTGAATTGCTTGTAATGATTCTTAATTTCAATGTCACCAGCATCCATGTGTAAATATGTCGAAAATGTGTTTTGAAATGAAATTAATGAAAAAATCTTGTTTAATGCTTCAAATATCTTCCATGTGAAGTGTTGGTCATATTTGAATGCTTATAGAGCTTCTCCAGCACATAGAATTGAATAAAGTGGCTTAGGATCATTATCTCAAACTCAACTCAAGCCACACTTGTTCCAAATTGTAAATAAATAAAAATTATGAAAAAATCATAAAAAATAAAATAAATGTTTCTTGAGTAGGATTAGGTATTTCTTTAGGTGCATGCAAAGTTTTAAAGTATTATGAACCCTCTAACTTGTAGAATATACCAGTAGACGGTTTTAGTTTACTCTAAAACTAAACAAAAGAAATCAAGTTGAAAAACACAAAAAGAAAAATTCTCTCTCTCATCTCACCTTCTCTCTCTCTTCTCTTATCTCTATAAAACACAAAAAGACTATAAAATCTGATAAAGCCAAAAATTTCATTAAAATACCTTATATCTAATATTTATACTTGTAAATATCTTTTTAACACTAAGCTATTTGTAAATAATAAATTATATAACTTAAATGTATACAAGTAACTTATCTAATTATTATATTTAATTAAATATTTATGTTGGGTTAAATTATATATACTGTAATTATATAATTATCTATTAATTTATAGTAGATTATCTGTACATATAGTAAAGTAAATATAAATAACTATGTATACTTGTATAAACCTATTTATAACTATATATACATATTTAAGTAATTATAATATATTTTAATATACCTGTACATGTATTTATTTAAGTATTTATTGTATATATTTAAGTTATTACGTTAAATGTCTAAGTTATTAAGTTAAAATAAATTAAATTAGTCAATTAAGTTATTATTGAAATAATTTATATTGTATACTTGTATATATTAATTTTAAGTATTTTCAACATATTTATAATGTATTTATATTGGACGATGGTAATTATACTATATAATAGTATATATCTATTAAAACTATGTACAAAAATGTATATTAATTAAAATAAATGATTAAAAATAAATTAAAAATGTGTAATAAATACTTTATTATGTATATTAACTAATTTATAACTCAATTGAATCATTAACTTACTAAATTATACATTAATTAAGTAATTAAGCATTAATTTAACTTGTATAAATCAGTAACTTTAACCAATTTTTAAATATAATTAAATAAGTACTTATTATAAATTAAATACATAATTTTGTAGCCTTATGTAAAGGCTTTCAAATCATATAATTTATTTTAAGAAAAGACTTTAAGTGGACCCACAATTCGAGGGTCGAAATAGAATAAGTAAATCGTGTTTCAATGTAATTTCCCTATTGATTTCAGCGTGGGAAAGGTCCCACATTGTGAAGCTCGAAGCTCCAGTGGCGAAATAAGAGCGCCAGCGCTTGAGACCTTCCCGATCTTCAATGCTAGGAGCACATTGCATGAACTTATGAGCATATTCTCGATTTACGTGCGCATGCCTACAATCATGTCTGCGTGTGCATGTGTTCCCCAGCGTGAGCGTGGGTTGAGAGCCATTGTGGGCCTATTGGACCTAAAAATGTATGATAATACACCTAATAACAAACTAGGAATTGATTCATAGTAGTGGTATGATCCCACCCTAAGAGGGTTGTTGATCCACTAACCATTTATTTTGGTCTAAGTAAAAATGAATCCTAAGTTAAGTTGAAAAGAAAATGCCTGTGTTGTGTGCTCTGGTAGTGTGCATGAACTGAGTGTTAGTACAGTGAGTGTGTGCATGTGCATCTATGAGTTGAGTGTGTTATATAAGTATAACTATTAGTATGTATAATAGTTAGTTAATATACATATATATATAAGTATGTATATGGAGTAGAGTAGTATATGTATCTCTTTTTGCCTCATGTATATAGATTTGTTTAAGGTTTTAGCAACGTTTATATAGGTCCATATATGTATATTATCTGTTAGTGTGTGTGTGTGTATATATATATATATATATACACACTAACAGATAATATATATATATATATGTTAGTATAGCATATGTTATTATATATTTGTAATTTTTTTGTGCCTCCATTTAGGCATTGCTTAGCATAGATGTACATAACTAACATAGAGTAGTTAGATTGATTTTTGATGCCTTTTTACTTGTAAATATATTTGAGGCATTATGATTAACATTAATTGATTCTTTTTTTATATAATTAACATGATTCATTCATTCTTCTATTATTAGATTCATTTGTAAATAGATTTAACATTTTTGGAATAAAAGAGTATTTTTGGATAATAGATAATGATGTATATCAACAACTACCTCCCAATAAATGACTTGGAATAAATTAGTAAAAATTATGTAATTAAATAAAATGATTGAATATCCATTAGATTGCGACAGTATAGTACAATAATGACATAATTAACATGCGATCCAAATAGGAGGCGATCAATTTTTGGCATAGTTGCCGAAAACAAAGACCTGACAATAGCATGTTCTTATGATTAAGTGATGAGAGCCTCATCATGAATCTTAACTAGCACAATTTGATCTAAATAAGTGTGCAAAAGCTCCTACAAAACCTAAAGAAAAGTCTAACTCAGAGAAATTTAAATTGAAGAATAAAATAAGTTATAAGGGGTAAAGCTGCAATTTTACCAATGCAGTACACAAACAGGGTGTCTAAGGGTCTAAACACAGGTCAAATAAACTTAATAAGGAAGGAAGTGGGATGATCTGATCTGAAAAGGGTTATAGCAAATTCTAGAAATTAAATGACATTCTGTAACTTTAAAAAAAATATGCTTTAATTCACGAGGTTTTAGGTAGGATAAAAATCAACTAAACCCTCTAAAATTCATGAAAAAAATACTCCCTAGGGCTTAGAACCTTCAATTGGCCTTTGCAACCTATCTTGACCTAAATTGAAAACCATGCCCAATTTGTGACCTAATTTGAATTTTTACGCAAATTGATCAGTCAAACGTGGTCAAACCTAAAATCAAACCTTACCATTAGATTCCTTAGGCCAAAATTAGGTTGGTACAAAAATTTGGGCCTGAGATAAGACCATTTTGACCGACTTTATAAATTGGTCCTCTTGAATTACTTTTTGACCCTTATCTTTTTGAACCATTGCAGTTAGCCTCCCATCTTCTCTTTCGTTCTTTGTAGAAAGGCCCCTCTGCCACCCCACGCAGGTGCCCATACCTCCGGTGACCTTGCGCGGAGGATGGTGCCGCGCAGGGTATGGGGGCCGCTCTCAGGAACGAAAGGGGGGTTCCCTGCGTCATCCTCTTTTGTAGGGACCCTCCCCTTTGACCTGCAGTTGCCCATGCCTCTCGTGCGAACGCACGAAAGGCATAAGTCTGCTTTTCGGCCATTCTCCAGTGAGCTCCCCATGTCGCTCCCTCGAGATCCTCTCCTCGCCAACACCTTTATAAGAAGCGGCAGGGGCAGCCGTTTCAAATAAGCTCATTTTGGCCGAACACCCCCAAACTTCATCTCCTCTCACTCCGATCAGACAGCCCAACGCTTCCGGCGATCTTTCCTCCTCTTCTTCGCTCTACTGCCACACCCGCAACAGAGTCTACTCATCCTCGTCTTTCCACGCCAGGCCGCACCAGCTGGAACCTCCAGATCCCCTCCTCGTCGCCATTACCCCCCTTCTGGGCACCTTCGTCCTCAGCACCGGCAGGCACGCGCCGGGTGCCTCCTCTTTCCCTCTTCGTCAATTAAGTAGGTAAAAACCTTCCCCTTTCTCTCTCTGTTATTTCCCCCTTCTCAATTTGCTATTTCCACCCACCGACCACCACTGTCCGTCACCACCTTCTCCATCTCCGGCCACCCTCCGACGAGGCATTTCTGCCGCCCCACACCTCCATCCACCTCGCCAATCACCCCTAAAGCACCACGACACCTCGCTGACACCAAATCTGCCCTCCATTCACCACCCCGCACCTCCAGACCACCCCTCGAACACACCCACCTGCACCTCTGCAGTGTGCCCTAGGCACACGGCCACAGGCACTTTCCCGTCACGCCGACCCCAGCACCACCTTCGCCGTACTCCGGCGAAGCTTCCTGAGCTTTCTGACATGGCCATGAAGTCGTTTTAGTGTTTCCAAGTCTTGCCCCCCTCGCCACCATTGACGAACAGCAAGAGCTGCTTAGCGAGCAACTCCAGGCCTCTTTAGCTCCAGGCGCAAGGCCCAAGTGACGCGGAATACTTCCGCGTGTGTGCCCAGGTCTTCAATTGGGGTCGCAAGCCTTCGCTGCTGCCCCAATTGCTCGAAGCTTCCTGCCTGCAGGTGCGCGGAGCGGAGGTGGGACTTTAGTCCCACCTCAGAAGTGTGTGGGCACACACCCAGACATAAATTGAAAAGGTGCTCTAGGTTGTTCGCCTCGAATCACTTGGGTGAGGTCCCTCCTCACCTATCACCTGGGTCTCGTCCACGGCTCTTCCCACGTGGACCTGACCCGACCCGACTACCCCCACTCCTGTGCACTCCTCACGTACCACCCACGCCGGTGTGCCTAGACCCGGGCACGTGACCCGACCCGATTACCCGACTCTGGGAGAGTGTACTAAAGAGAGATTCAGAGAGAGAGAGACGAGGGAAAAGGGTAGGGTAGGTGTTTTGCGTTGAGCTTGTGTGTGTGTGCAGGGAACAGGTGAGGAAGGAAGAAGCAAGGAGCTGCTGAAGAGAAGAAGGAAGGAAGAAAGAAAGAAGAAGAGGAAGAGCAACGGCTGGGACTTAGCCGCAAAGAAGAAGAGAGGAGAAGGAAGGAAGGAGAGGAGCGGAAGAAGCCAAGAGAAAAGAAAGAGAAACAGAGGCTCCTGCAGTAGAAGAAAGTAAAGGAGAGGCCGCAGTGAAGAGAAGAAGACAGCAGGGGCACTGTAGCAGTAGCGTCGTTAAGGCGTCCGACGCGAAGAATCAGACATCCGGATCAAGGAAGAAAAGAGAAAGAAGAAAATCAGAGAAGAAGAGAAGAAGGAGGAAGAAGAAGAAGGACACAGCAGTTGAAGAAAGAAAGAAAGGGAGGCAGCTGCAGTAAATAAAAAGAAGAAGAGAGAAGAAGAAAAAGCCAAAAAGAGAACTTTTGCTTACTCACTCTCTCTCTTTTATTCTTTTTGTAACAGAATTGTAAATTCATATGCTTCTCGAATCATAGTTTGCTTCCTGAGTTTGATTTCGGGAAACTTTTAATTTCGAATAATAAATTGTAAACTGGTGATAGTTTTTCGTAATATACTACAATACCTAAGACTTTAAAATAATACGACGAAACCCTAGCGTAACCATTAAGGATGTTCATGTCATCAAGTAGGTGGTAATTAGTTTCAAGCACAAAGATGTTTTCAAAGTAAATTTGATAGTAATAATAATAGTGGGGTAAATATAAGCATGTTAACGGATGTCTAAAATCTAAATCTAAATTCATATTCGAATCCATTCAACCCATATTTTTATCCATCTTTAAATCCAATGGATCGATTTTGAATCTTACATTCGCATCAAACTTTAAATGGATTTGAATTCCAATTTAATAGAATCTAATTCAATTTAAAACCACTTTGAAATGAGAAAAGTTTTAGGCAAGTATACCTCATTTAGCCATGTATATATGATATGTCCAACAATCCAACCAAGTAATAAATAAAAAGTGATGGAACAATTAGATAATATGCTTGTACCCATGAAATGCACTCAATCTCATTTGCAATTGAATATTGGTTTTGTGCACACAAATTCGAAAGCAGATTGTAACTAAGGTGCAGATTGTAATTCGAATGTGGATAACTTGTGTTTGGATTCACATGCGATCGAATTTAGATTTTATTCTAACTCAGACAAATCCACTTGGATATGACTATGGATGTTGGATTTCACATCTAATGGATCTCAAATCAGATATTGAATAATTTGGATAAAATACAAATATGGATACAAATATTGGTATCCACTCTATATTCGATCCACATAAAGGCTTAGGTAGTCAATAGGGAGATATATATCCTCCAACCAAATTTGAGTCTAAAAATTAACTTGCCCCTCACTCACACTCCACTTGACGTGGGGGACATCATGTCATTCCAAAGATCTCAAAAATGTCACCATCCAGTAGGGAAACTAAGCGGTTGGGGAAAGGAAGAATGAGTGTAAACTTGCCGTTGAGGTTCCAGATAAGAATTAGGTATGGGAGTCCTTCAACTTAACATTCCTATCACAATTTATAAAGCGCCTACCACCAAGACCACCCTCTTTTTAAGTCCTTATAAATGAATGATTACCCAAGCAACCTATTAATGTTCTTTCCTTAAATTATTTTTTTGAGAAAAGGGACCAAAGATTGGACAGTTACAATGGTAGCATTGTAAACCCATGACACATGTGCAGGGACTGGGGAATACACACGTTCAAGCAAAAAAATTAAACCTTCCCTGCAAAAAGAGAACGACAGGTTTCCAAAAGAGGTCCAAAATAAAACTCTTCTGTCCAACCCCGGAAGAAAAGGCAACCAAAATGTTCGAAGTATGAGCTTATGAAAAGATGTAAAGGTTTATATATTTCCCAATGTAAAGAGTTGTGAGTAATTAAAAAAAAAAAAAGTAAATTTAAAAAAAAAAGATCACGTTAAGTCTTTTTTACGTAAAAAAAAACGTAAAATACGGTCATTTGACTAGATACACCGTCATAAAATAAGAAAAAGGGGTAACAAAAGTTTACTTTTCAAGCAATTTTCTCCTGACCGCTGCGTGGTGTGCTGTCACGTGAGTGCGACAAACTTCTCCTGTGACCTTTTTTTCTACTGTAAGATGATATTCGGATGTGCTGCTGTAATTTTACCTCAATGATAAAATGTAAAAAATGACAACTAACAATGACACGATCGTAATTTTTAATAAAACTTCCACTGTAGCGTAACAGGGGAGCTACTTCAAGGACCTCCCACGGAATGAAGGACGGCCTGTGGTGAGGAGCTCAGGAAGATTGACGGGACCAAGCCGCACCTAACGATGGTTGCAGCAATAAGTGGGATGCCCAGAGTTCATCGGATGGCAAGGAGGAAGGTGGTGGGTACTGTTGCAATGAGCAGCAACCCACAGCCCTCACGGTGGCGAGGGGTGCCATGGGCGGTGTGTGGGTGCACACGAGCGCATGCAAGGTGACTGATGTGTGTGGGTGAGTGCTGTGCCCAAGGTCGGTGGCCGAGTGCTGCACGTGAGGTGAGGGAGCGGTGGCATGCGCGTGGCTGTGGGAGGTGCTTGTCAGTGATGGTGGCTGGAGGGATCGCTGGTTGGTGGCCGCTTGTGGCGTGAGAGGTGGTAATCGGTAAAGATCGGAGCTTTTGCTTGTGGTGTGTGGTAAAAGATTAGATCTTTGATTTTTTCTGTGTTGATGGTTTTGTGTTTGGGTGGTTGTTCTTACGGTTGAGTAGTGGAGGAAAGATAAAATATATGAAGTTGGGATTGAAGCCTGTCAGGTTTGGCTTTTGTGTTGTACTTTATTTGATTGTCTTTTGTTATGTGTTTACACTTTGGTATTTTATTTTTTAAATCTTGATTTTATTCTATGCGATTTTATTTGTTTTTAGTCAAAACATGGTGGCCCACCACGATCACTATCACCATCACCTCCACTTCCTCATCTCCTCTTCTCCTTTGTTTTCTTTTTCTTTAACCCATCCCTTGTTTCACCCTTTCATGAAGAAGAACCTAAAGTTCCGAACACACACCACCTCCATTGAGCCCCCTTTAACCTCCAAAGCTTGACCTCGAGCACATTCGCCGACTTCAAGCACTAGCCAACTCCTCTACGCTTCACTGCAGGAGCCCAACTTGACGCACACGTAGCACCTCTGATTGGCCATCCTCTACCTTCGACCGTCTACTCTGGCCATCTCAGCTCTCATCGTCACCACCATTGAACTCCTCTCCTCCAGTGGATCCTCTCGACCAAAGCAAACAATCGAAGGTGATCCTTCCCATGCACGAGTAGGAGAGACAGCAAAAGCTCTATTTCGATTGGAATTAATATTTACATTCGCTGCCATTATGTAACTTTGATTTTCAATTTAATTTTGAACTTTTGAATTTTTGTATGCTACTCCACCATGTGCTTTGGTGTGCTGCGCCACCTCAAGCACCGCTACCTGTGGCGGTGGTAGCGACGGCCACCACATTGTCTCCCTCACTTCCACTACCTACGGCCTCCTCACCACCCTCGACAGCACTCGACCCACCTCCACCTTCTACCCTTTTCGACCTCTTCGAGCACACAGAGGAGCTCAGGGAACCGGTCAAGATCCCTCTTGAAGAGCTATGTTTCACGCATCTCTACGCGGTGGGGGAGGCCAGGCAGGAGGAAGGGGCAACCGACTGGGAAGGAGAGGTGGCGGGAGAGTGCTACGTGTGGGTGTGCTCTATCGATTTGAAACCCACGGCACACTGGTGCTTGTGTTTTATACTTCGACGAATCCCAGCATGTGGCACACCGGTGCACTAATGCCTTGTGCTTCGACGACCCAGCACACGACACACCGACACCTGAAACACTGAGCACAGTCGTATGCACACGTCGCACCCGAGTGGGCCTTTATATAGACTTCCAGTGACGTAAAATTAGTCATGAACTAGGACTTCTATATACTATTATTAAAAAAAATATCATCACTTTTAAATTAATAATAAAATCATTTTACATCGATACCAACTATCAAAATTACCTTCAAAATTATTTTACATTAATACATTTTAATTTAAAATATTAATACCTTTCATAATTATTTTACATGGAGGCATGAGATTTTAGGTATATTTTGATTAAAAGTGATAAAAGACTTTTTTAAGCAAGGTAAAACCCACCAACGAATATTTTTTATTCCTTTACCATATTAAATAGCAATTATGGAGTAAGAATCATTTTTACACGTCTATACCGTACAAAATGCAATCTACGTACGCACTCTTCATAAATCAAGGTACGTCTTTCACGAGGGAAACATGAAGGTAAGAAAAACAGCTGTTTGATCCTATTTATTTTTTGCTTGATGACCTTTGAGATGTTTTTGGAGGGACCTGTGGTCTAACTGCTGTTAAACATAAATATAAGATCATCCGCATAAAGCAGAAATGGGAACGACGACGTTGCACTTTATTAAAAAAATTGCTTAACTTGCCCGTTGCTAACAAATAAATTGTTTTGCATGCTAAAAACTCCCATAAGCACCATAAACAAATAGGATGACGATGGATCTCCTTGATAAATACCATAGCTAACTTCAAAGTAAACAAGGGAGGAGACATCAATCACATGCAAAAGTCTAACCACGTTGATCGAACACAATCTTTAATTAAGTCAACCACCTTGTTAAAAGAAGCCAAATGTGAATAAAATCAAATTAAAAAAAATTCAGTTAACAAAATCATAGGCCTTTTCCAATATAAAAATTTGAATAAAGCTTGATATAAGAAGCATCGTAGACATCTTGAATCTTTAACTTCAACTATGATAAGGGTGGATTAACCAGAGAATAAAGGGTGTCAAGGCCGGAGACATTGAGAACAGATTCAACACCAAACCTCGGAGTCAAGAGAGTAATTCTGCTCGTCTTCGTGTTACACTGAAGCAGTATGCAAGCAACATTATCAATGATAACATTTGCATGGAAATTGCTGTGATTGAGTCCAAATTACACAGCTACATAATCAAGATCGACAAAGCAGTGAACCTAGTCCATTTTGAATGGGTGGAACTCCAATTGGTACCGATGACTTGTGGCTTCTCTTGTGACATGACAAGGCTTTACATGGGAGAAGCCATGTCAAGAAAAAATCCACTGATCATTTGAAGAATAATAAAAAATGTTAAGTACAAATGTACATTAGTATGAAAGCCCATGAGAAAATTCACTGGTCATTTGAAATGGGCTTGTTTTAATTACGTAGATATTACTATGTAAAATATGACGAGCATACAAAAATCACATATATTTATGGTTACTTACAGTTAGTTGTACTGTGAAGAAATATTAGATAACAACATTGAACACTCCTGCACTAAGATAAGCACCCCATATAGGAAGGAAATGCTGGTGATCTTCTGCATGCAGATAAAACCAAAAAAGGCATTTGGCCCTACGTCCACAATAAGATGCAGAAAAAGAATAATAATGGAAGGGGCATGGATGATCTGGCCTCGTAAAATTGTCGTTTTAAAAGAATAATAAAAGAAATTTCTCAGTGAAAATCACGTCCTTGTAAAATAAAATCGACGTTTTAAGGTAAGGTATTTACAATCACATAAAAGGCAAATGAGTGTTGCAAAGGAACATGGTCCAACATAAAGCATTATATGCATATCTTGGTAAGAGATGTGTGACTCTGTTAAAACATGCTTGATCAAAAGCAGCTGTAGAGACTTTGGACTTCGGGCAAGATTGATGGCTAATCATAATTAGGACTGAGCTAGGCATGTGCAAACCATGGTAATGGAAGTTTTCTCGGCTAATTGTGGGGGTTCAAATGGGGCTAAACATGGTGGCGCGATTGGAGGGTGGTAGTGGCTAGGTGGTATGGTGGTGGGAGTAGAGAGAATCACAGAGGTGATGTTGTATTGTACTCAATTTATTTCTTTCTTTAATGAATTCAAGTTTTCGAAAAAGGAGGTGGAGTCGTGGCATACAAGTTCATTGAACGATGGTAATAGTGTGGGAGCAATGGGTTTCTCATGTAGAAATCCGCATCCAATTCGAAAAATTAACCTCCCTCCATTCAGTACAAAAATAATGTCAAAAGAAAACTAGTGGCATTAAATTTTGACAATTGACCCCTATTATTTTTTCTTTTGACAAGAGAGACGTCAAATAGATCTTCAATTTCGACCTCAATAAAATATTTTTCATGCTACAGGGATATGATTGGCACACTACTTAAAATCTAATATGCAAGAATCGAAAGTTTGGCATTATCATCGTGCACAAAAACCATGAACATTTAGATACCGTGTACTAGGGTGGGCCATTGGGTCAGCCCACTTTGAATCCAAAATAGTCCATTTCATTTTTAAATTTTAGGTTGAGGCTGAGGTTCAAAATTTTTACCGAATCAAACCCAAGTTTGATCCAACTCATGTTTACACGTCAAGGGTTAAGTTAAGTTGGATTCGATTTTAATGTTTAGATTAGAATTTTGGGTTAGATCTAGAAAAATATGTTAAGATCACAAAATCTATTAAAGTTTATTTTAGTAGATTTTTAAATAAGATCCCCGTAAGTTTGCTAAGATTTAAATAATAAATCTTTTTCTTTTTTATTGTTTCAAAAAAAAGATTTATTATTTATTGTTATGTAAGTAAGGTTTAATTTAAAGTTAAAATTTGATAATTATAATTACAATGATTGTATAATTAAATAAATATAATAATATTTTTATGATAATATTATAATTTGATAGATACTGGATTGAGGACCAATGGATTTAATTGACCTCTTCGAGCTTTTCCAAATTTGAGCAATGGGTAGGGTCAAAACTCAAATTTTCCTAAAACTGAAGGCTCGAGTCCAACCCACATAAAATTCAGGCTCAAGAAAAATTGGATTTTTTCGTATTGGGTTGGAGCAGGCCTAACCCATTGCTACACCCTGCCATGGATCACTCAACGTGGTGAAACCATGGGAAGCACAAGGTGAACAGGGATCATCGCCGTAGAGAGTAGGTCATTGAGAGTCCAATGTACTAGAGAATGGACCTCCTATTTTTTTGACTTTTTAGCTTATCAATTTCTTTAGGGTGAGAATGAGACTAAGCTCCGAATAAAGATTAAGCAGGAGACTGGAGTGAACGGACATAAAGAACATCGTGAATAATTACTTTGATGGTCTCTAACAATTAGCAGAATGCTATACAACCTAATTTACTTAATTTCATGGGCATAAGGTTTAGGAAGAACTATGAATCACTGAAGATGCGACAAGAGTAAGTCATGATAAATCAGGAGATCCGACAAGAATAAATCATTGGAGTTGCAACAGGATTAAATAATAGAATATGGGATAATGATTATAGTAAACGAGTTTTATTTTGATTTATATTGATAATATTTATCGGTATTAAGATTACGATTCACGTATTTCATAGTGGTGATTTTGTATGTAACCTCCCTATATTTTTGAGTAATTACATAAATGCTAAACTTATGTTGAAAATGATCTGCAATAACTAGTATGCGCACCCATTGAGATTTCTGAATAAACGAGTCACCACTTACTAATTCAATAGGTTAATTCCTCCATGTGGAGACGACCTAACTATTTTTGTGGTTAATTTTTAAATATTAAATGTTTTGAAAAGTGATTTTCTACCACGCAACGAACTATAACGACACGTCATTTTATGCTAAAATTTTTATTGAAAACGAAGATCGCTCTTTCAGCTAAGATACTTCTTATACTATAAATAGCGAAGGGAGGCCCTCAAGGTTTCCCAGGAGCGATCTAGGAAAGAGATTGTATTACCACTATTTGTTAGTGAATATTCGGGAGCATTGCCTTCATCTCAGACATACATCCTTTGCGGTGAAACTAGGTCATCAATCTCCTTATTTCCTTGTGATTTCTTGCATGTGATTCCTTGATTACTTAGAAACTTCGATTATCCTGCATGTTTTCATTTTCTTATGATTACGTTATGTTTCCTATGTCAACAAATTCTTTAATGATCTCCCAGGACCCATCAAGCACTATAGCTTTAAGCCATTTTCTACCTAATTTAACACCATTCAAGCCTGATCTTGGTGCATATGCATGCATGCATATGCTTGTCACGATCTCAAGCATGCAAGTAACGTGTGTGCCTAAGGTGTATGGAGAGGGAAGTTTCCAAACCATGATTTTAAAATGGATGCTGATAACATGATATGATTTTGTACACCAAATTATACATATACGCAGAAAAAATATGACATATCCTTCCGACTACATGATATATTATGGGTCATGTAGTTCATTTTAATAAGGAGAGATGATGTCATGTGTATATAAATTTGTATACAAAGACGTGTTTATGAAGCACTTTCCATTTAAAATATTAAAATTTTTACATATATATTATTATAAACTTTTAAAATTAATTAAATGTCGTCGTATTACCAACATTACTTTTAATTGCATTACAAAAGTCACCTTAGTTTCGCATTTGACACTCGTTAAATTTAATGACTATAAATGAAAACTTAAGAAAATTTTATTTTTTTTACCCTCAGAACTTTTTTTTCTATTCCCCACCCCCTCCCCCTTCCTCCTTCCTTCTCCCCCCTCCACCCTCTATCACTAAAAATCTCCTCAGATCTTTCCTTCCTCCTGCACCTCTCTCACCGCAAGATGCCTCACCTACTCAGCAAGTCCCTTATAGCATCCCATCGCAAGACACTCGTGCTCGCCTCCTACGAACCACAATCGAGGGAGTGCATCCTCGATCTCACTATCACAATTAATCTCACTCACTCACTCGATCTCTCACTCTCATTTTCTCTCATCACTCATTCTCTCAATCCCTTTCTCGATCTCTTACGCTCTCCTGATCAACCCCCGACCTCAACCTCTCTTAGGTTAAGTTCTTACCTACAAATCGCAACTTCTAGATCTGGGTCCTTTTCTAGTTCAATGACAATCACCTCCCCTACCCCCTCCTCCTTGACCTCATCCTTATACAACATCAACTCTGCAGCCAACTGCCACGGCTACCTCCACCTGGGGGCCACCAACCTCCCCAATATCTACCTCCTCGTCATGGTCATCATCCTCATTGGCGTCAGCCATTGGATGTCCATCCTTAAGTCCTACCTCCAAGGCAAGAGAGGACCATCCTAATGATTGTCATCCCTCTCCAACTGGTCGCCAACGTCACACAGGTGTTTATCGGTGAGAGCCAACTGTATGCCAACATGTGGCACATGTGGAATCAAGTTCTCATGCTCGTGGACATCATCTGCTGTTGCACAATGCTCCTTCAAATTGTGTGGTTAGCTTTTTTGGATGGTTAGAGTAAATGATGGATGAGATGTTGAAGGACAACATCAATTGATTTCGATCTCCTTAAATCCCCAAACATGCATGCATGTCTGCGTGGGATGTCAACATCATGCATGTACGTCATTCTCTCATAGTTTATTGAATTGAATTATGCTCATTGTGGAAAAAGAAAAATGACACCTTACATCACCATGGAAATCCATCTCTGGTTAAAATTGGTTATGAAATAATTACTTTTATACTTGTGTTAAGTAATAACTTGTAAAGACTCATTCTGTCCTGAGCCTTTTAAGACGTCTGGACTGTCGGTCAGACATCTGGACACCTTCCCAGACATCTGGAAATTGAAATTTTTGGGTACGAGCTTCGTGTCTACGCGCGGGCTACGCACAGATAGTATGCTTCTTCTCTCTCCTTTCCTCTTCTCTCCTCCACCTAAACCCTAATGCATCTCTTTATAAACCCCACTTCTCCTCTCTCGTTCTCCCCACTCCACAGCCACCCTCTTCCCTTCCTCCCCACCGCAATGAGAGGAGCGAGCGCGAGAGAGAGCGCGAGAGCGGCGACAAGGAGGAGAGGCGGCATGAGAAGAGGAGGAGGAGCTTGAGCTCGCGAGCGTGTGTGGGATCTCACCGGAGGGTGCACAGCTGGAGCAGCGCATGCGGGAGGAGGAGAGCGTCGGGGGAGTCGTCCCCCGACAATGCTGCAGACGAGGAGGCGAGGTGCGGCTGCACGCGGCGAGGGCGAGTAGGAGGAGGTTCTGGTTCTGGGTTTTTCCCAGAATCAAACATCTGGAGTGACATCCAGATGACGGAGTGGACATCTGGAGATGACTCCAGACGTCTGAAGATAGATCTTCGCAAAGGTACGTTTCCTTTCGCGGATATAGCCATGCAGGTCGCTCCGCAGCTACGTTTTACGTGGCTTATTATGGAGGATTTGTTGTCGCATGCAGGGATTGCTTCGGGAAGGCGCGAGATACACCCTCCCACGCGTTTCAGACATTTGGGAAGCTTACCAGACGGATGGAAGCACTTCCAGACGTCTTGAGAGGAGGTCGGACGTCTGGAGTTAGGTCCAAACGGTCCAAAAGAGGTCCTGGACGTCTGAGGTCGACGCAGAGCCTAAGGTGCATTTCTAGTCACTTTTAAGACGTCTGGACATTGTGCCAGACGTTTGATTTGAGTCAGTAGCCCTATTTTTGACCCGTTTAGGGTCCGTTTGAGGTCTGTTTTACGCAAATAAGATATCGATATTTTCCTTATAAGTTCCTCTACTTGTTAGAAGGATTTTTATACTGTTCTGAATATTTCTTTGTGATTGTTCCTTGTTATAGGATTTCGTTCCGTTGCGGGTTCGGGACTTGCTGAGGCACGTGAGTCTGCCATTCGAGCTCCCAATACTCCTAAGTTGTCTGGTAGAGTGGCTTCCCATAATTTAATTATAAACCTGAATGCATGTGTGGAATGAATGATTAGAACCTAGGATATGGCATGAATCCTAGGACGAGAAATACTTGAAATTGTCTATATGCATGAGTGAATTGTAGTCTTGAATGAATAAATGGAAATGATAATAATTGCCTGTTAATGAGCAAGAGCTGCCTGTGAAATATGAATTACTTGTGCTAGTTAAGCAGTTACATGTGACATTACCTGTTGTATACGTTAAATGATAAAAGTACGAGCTGCATGTGTATAACCTAAGAATGGAAATGTGAATGATAGAAATACGAGTTGCATATGTATAACCTGAGAATGGAATGTGAATGATGAAACCTGGTATGGAATTGCATGAGAAATATGAGCATGAACCCTACGGGGAATTAGGAGTAGAGCTCCTGGAAATAAATGGAATGGATCTGGAAATGTGGGTGGGGAAGTGTGTTGGTCCTTGAGTACGTAGTGCCAAGGAGAGCGACTGTCCCCTGTTTAGTGTAGAGCGGAGCTAGCCGCCCTTGGGTTGAGACCCGGGGTTAGGATTAGCCACTTTGCACCGACTTCTTGGCCGTCATGTACACTGTACCGGGGAGAGCTACTAGTGTAGGGGGAGAGGGTTACGACCCAGTTCCTGAATCCCAACAGGACACGAGATCGGACCGACTCAACTGATCCCAAGACCCAGTCGTCCAACGAGGAAGTAACCAAAAAGCAGTAAAAATAAACCACATTCACCATGCAAGTAACTAACAGTAACAAAAGTACAGTAGTAAAGAAGTAAACTACTACAGTATACACCACCACAATAGTAGAGAATTGAAACAGGTACAGGAATATAAAGTTTACAATAAAAGAGTACATAAGTGTAACAAAGTTACTCACTACAACAAGAAACGGGTACAACAAAGGGTACAACTACTGGGCTCTACTGGGCCCAGCATCCTTTGCAGCTGTACGCTCTGGCTGCTCAACACCTGGACCTGAAAAAGGTTATGAGTACACGAAATCAGCAAACGCTGAGTAGAGTGGCAACCAGCTAACTAAAAATAGTAAAAGTGGACAAGTAGTTGTTATTTTCAATTTCTTTCTTTATTTAACTACTTATTCTTTCTTTCACCACTTGGTTTATTTATCAGGTCTTTTTCTTGATCACGAATGTTCCTCGTGGGAACGATATTGATTGCAGTCTTTTTCGAAGAATAGAAGTAGCACATGGTGCTCTCCTAGCCAGGAGAGTCCCCCGTGGTGGTCCTATACTCAGTCAACCACCCCAAGGTCGCTGACAGACGTAACGGTGACTACGGCACGCGCGATAAACGCACGGGTAGCTACCCCGCACTGGCACGCAATCAGTCATTTTCGTTAATGGATGCGCCCAAAGCACAGCACGGAACCAGTATAGGGCATAGCCCTCTCAGTAATAGGGATCTAGCCCCCAAGAACTAAACAAGGGTCTCGCCCCTCACAGTCCGCGCACCCTCGCCTGACTACCCTAGTTTACCCAGTGGGCCTAACAAGTCGGTGTAGGACGGCTAGCTGAACCCCGGGCCCCGTAGGGTGGCTAGCTCTCTCCTTACACTAGTAGCTCTCCCCGGTACTGTGCACGCGAGGGCCAAAAAGTCGGTACAAAGTGGTCAGTCCTAACCCCGGGTCCCAACCCTAGGGCGGCTAGCTCCGCTCTGCACTAAATAGGGGGACAGTCTCTCTCCTTGGTACTCTATACTCAAGGGCCAGCTCACTTCCCCATTCACATTTCTAGTTCTATTCCATTTATTTCCAGGAGCTCTACTCCTAATTCCCCGTAGGGTTCATGCTCATGTTTCCCAGGCCAAGCCATACTAGGTTTCATCATTTCAGGTTTATTTGCAGGTAGCTTGTGTTTCCAACATTCAGTCTTTCATTTCCAATTCATATACAGGCAGCTCATATTTAATTGCAAACAACATGAATTACATGCAACAGTTGCTAACAACAGTACTTTACATTTCACAGGCAGCTGTTATTCAATTACAAGCAATTGTTATTATTCTATTTACTCATCCAAGACTGCAATTCATGCGTTCCATACGATTATTCTAGTGTTTCTAGCCCTAGGATTCATGCAATACCCTAGGATCTAACATTTAATCCAGTGTTTCTAGTCCTAGGATTCATGCCACACCCTAGGATCTAACATTCATTCCAGATATGCATTTATGTTTGTAATTAAACTATGGGAAGCTACTCTACCCGTAAAATCGGGAGTAATGGGGGCTTGATCGGCAGGTCCATGTGCCTCCGCAACCCCTAAATCCGCAATGGAACGAGGTCCTAACACAAGGATCAACCACAAGAAACCATTCAGAACATGATAAAAGCATTCCAACAGGTAGAGGAACTTATACGAAGAAGAACAGATTCTTAAATGCGGAAATCGGACCTCAAACGAACCCTAAACAGGTTAAAAATGACAATCCTGACTCAAATCAGACGTTTGGAGCACCTTCCAGACGTCTTAAAAGGAGTCCAGAACCATACCTCACTCTGTGCTGCTCCTCAGACGTCTAGGGATCCTGCTGAACCGTCTGGACCTAGTTCCAGACATCCGACCACCTCTCCGGACGTCTGAAGACGCTCCCGGCCGTCTGGGGCCTTGCCTAGACGTCTGAACTGCGTGGGAGGGCGTGTCCCGCGCCTTCCCGAAATGAATCCTGCACGCATGATGCAAAATCTTCTCAAAAAGGCACGGAGCAGTGCCTCGACGGAACGGCCTGCATGGCTGTATCCGCAAAGGGAGGTATAGGGTGTAGGATTTACCTCTCAGTCGTCTGGAGCCTCATCCAGACATCGTCTACGTCGTCAGGATGTAGATCCAGACATCTGATTCTGGAAAAATCCAAGAACCAGAAGGTCCTTCGTCTTCTTTATGCTGCACGCGACCACGCCGCGCTCGTTCGCCCGCTACTCTAGCTGCAGCAGCGTCGGGGAGGGCCTCCCCGACACACCCCTCCGCCTTGCGCACACCCGACCGGCCGTGAGCTTCTCTGACGAGCTCTCTCGCGAGTTCGCGCGCACTCCTCTCTTCCCCCTTGCTGCTCCTCACCTCTCTGTCGCTGCACTCGGCTGCACTCGCCGCTCTCGCTGGAGGAAGGAGAAGGTGGATGGAAGTAAGGTGGTGAACGAGGGAGAGAAGGGTTTAAGTAGGCGTGGGGTAGGGTTCTGTCGGAGAGAGGTGATGAGAACCTCATCATGAGCCATAACTAGCTCATTTTGACCTAATACAGAGGATAAAAGCTCCTACATAACTCAAGGAAAGGCTTAACTCAGAGAATTCTGAATCTAAGAAGAAAACAAGTCATAAGGGGTAAAAATGTAATTTTACCAGCATAATCTGCAAACAGGGTAACTCAGGGTCCAAACATAGGTCAAACTAACCTAATAAGAAGGAAAGTGGGATGATCTAATCTAATAAGGGTTACAGCAACTCCAAGGAATTAAATGACAATCTGTAACCCTAAAACAAACCCACTTCAATTCACGAGATTCGAAGCAAAGCAAAAATCTACTAAACCCTCTAAAATTCATAAAAAAATAATCTCTAGGGTTTAGAACCTTCAATTTAGCCTTAGGAACCTATTTTGACCTACATTGAGAACCATGCCCAATTAATGATTTAATTTGGGTTTTTACGTAAATTGGCCGGTCAACCAAGGTTTGACCTAGAAATAAAATTCACCATTAGAATCCTTAGGTCCCATTTAGTCATGCATAAAAACTTGAGCCTAGGAAGAGACCTTCTTGACTGACTTTGCATTTTGGTCCTCATCCATTACTTTTTGACCCTCAACTTTTGAAACCCTCGCATTTTGGCCCCTAATTCTTCATCATTTTTGCATTTGGGTCCTCCCTGCAAAACCTGAGCAGCACCATGCTCCGGCAAGGCATGGCGCCGCGCAGGGTGAGGGCGACCCTCTGCCAGTTGAATGGGGTGTTCCCTGCAACGTCTGCTGTCGCAGGGACACCTCTACGATCTCTGTCATCGCCCACACCTTCTGTGCGAACGCGCGGAAGGTATGGGTGGCAATCCGGCCATCTTCCGGCGAGGGAGGCACGTTGTCTCCCTCCGCCCTCCTCTCTGATTTCGCCTTTATAAAAACCGCCACCGTCTGCCGCCTTCAGCAGCTCGAATCTGACGGAGAAACACCTCCCTCCTTCCTCTCTTCCCACTCCGGCAGAAGCTCTCCAGAGAGAGGGAGTGGCGGCGAGGAGAGAGCGGAAGAGCGCGCGCTGGGTACGGCGCAACTGTGATTTCCCTACATGGAGGGGTGAGATCAGCGTGACAAAAAAAATTGCGGAATTGAAATATATAAAGCAATCTCACAAAAATCAATCGCACAATGTACACAGGTATTTTTAGGTGGAAACCCAAACCGGGTGAAAACCACCACCTAACCCTCTCGAGTTAGGATTTTCCGATCAACCTAGTTGATCAAATCCACTAAACGAATCACTTTAAAACGAGGGTGATTCAACCTCAATACAACCACGCTACAAGTACGAGGGTAGCGTTCCTCAACCCCTTCTCTCCACG
The DNA here is from genome assembly GCA_037157565.1 of Thalassia testudinum. Taxonomy (NCBI): domain Eukaryota; kingdom Viridiplantae; phylum Streptophyta; class Magnoliopsida; order Alismatales; family Hydrocharitaceae; genus Thalassia; species Thalassia testudinum. The sequence continues at coordinate 26,018,775 of JAZHRO010000059.1, forward strand.
AGAAGGATTTTGTCCCACGAAGGAGACGGGAATTCGCAAAGCGAATACCCAACCAAAAGACAAAGATAAAATAAACAATAGTCCTATAGAGCCAACAAAATAATTAAACCTAGCTTCTATAGGAAATAGGAAACTCCCCTTTGCAAGGAGTGCGTCGACGATGACGCGGGTGCGTGAGCCACGCAACGGCGCAATGTCGCTCTCGTAGACAACGGCGGGAGAGCGGGTGCGTGAAGCTTGATGCTCTCAAGAGAATGGAGCTTGAGCTTGGAGAGCAAGAGCTATCTAGGACACAAGAGAGTGGAACTATGTTGCTTAAGTGTATCCAAGTGTGTGTCTTGTGTTTCTCTTGGTGTGTATTGGTGTGTAAAGGCTCCCTCTATTTATAGAGGCCTTAGGAAGGCTTTGGAAGGCTTAGGAAGGGTTCTATAGCCGTTGGGAACAAAGTCCAAGTGAATCAGCCCGAAATCAGGAACAATCATTGTTCTAACAGGCTTATCAGACGTCTAATTCTAGAATCAGACGTCTGGAAGTTCACTATAAGACGTCTGATTAAAAGGTCAGACGTCTGATTTTGGGCGGGTCTCTCCCTGACTTGGATCAGATCTAAACAGGATTTTTGTGCAAGTCCATCAGACGACATGCAGGACGTCTGGCACTATGTCTGGACATCTGGAAACCTACTTTTACTGTGGGAATTGATTTCCAAACGTTGCAACGGCTAGAAAATCTCTGAGAAGAGATTTTGGGTCAGCCGAGGCAAAACGGTCATTTATCAGACGTCTGGAAAAGCCTAAGGACGTCTGATAAGGCTCTAACGGTCATACTCTTGAGTGTATGCTAAGCCAGCCAACGGTCCACTAATTGGACGTCTGGCAAAGTCATCAGACGTCTCCTAAGACGTCTGGTCTAAGGTCTGGACGTCTGATTTCATCAGACAGAACCAACTATGTCCAGCCTAACAGTTATCAGACGTCTGAAACAACAGTCAGACGTCTTAAAATACTTTATCAGACGTCTGATTTGGGAATTAGACGTCTGGAAGTGCTGTTTGAACCCTATATTGGTTTTCTAAGTATTCTACAGAAAACCTAAGTATCCTAGGGTTGTGCCGGTGTTCCTAGGACTACTGTTAGGGTTCTTTGAGGCTCTTTAACATGAAATATCTAAGGAAATAAAGAGCAACAAAAGAAACGAAAAATGCAACAAGTACAAAAGAAGGAAATCTATCCTATTCTTCATTTCCTTCCATCTTCAATCTTTCGCTCCACGCGAACCTCCTCTGTTTTCCGTCAAGCTCCTCCAATCCGTCCTGGATGCGAGCTCGAACTCCGTCTAAACACGTCCACATTTGCAATTGACCTGAAATCTAGGACTCAAATTGCAAATGTTAAATAACACGTGTTTTGTTATCATCAAAACAAATGATCGTGGTGCTCTAGCACCAACAATCTCCCCCTTTTTGATGATGACAAAACCGTACTATGTCCAGCCTAACAATTATCAGACGTCTGAAACAACAGTCAGACGTCTTAAAATACTTTATCAGACGTCTGATTTGGGAATTAGACGTCTGGAAGTGCTGTTTGAACCCTATATTGGTTTTCTAAGTATTCTACAGAAAACCTAAGTATCCTAGGGTTGTGCCGGTGTTCCTAGGACTACTGTTAGGGTTCTTTGAGGCTCTTTAACATGAAATATCTAAGGAAATAAAGAGCAACAAAAGAAACGAAAAATGCAACAAGTACAAAAGAAGGAAATCTATCTTATTCTTCATTTCCTTCCATCTTCAATCTTTCGCTCCACGCGAACCTCCTCTGTTTTCCGTCAAGCTCCTCCAATCCGTCCTAGATGCGAGCTCGAACTCCGTCTAAACACGTCCACATTTGCAATTGACCTGAAATCTAGGACTCAAATTGCAAATGTTAAATAACACGTGTTTTGTTATCATCAAAACAAATGATCGTAGTGCTCTAGCACCAACAATCTCCCCCTTTTTGATGATGACAAAACCGTACTATGTCCAGCCTAACAATTATCAGACGTCTGAAACAACAGTCAGACGTCTTAAAATACTTTATCAGACGTCTGATTTGGGAATTAGACGTCTGGAAGTGCTGTTTGAACCCTATATTGGTTTTCTAAGTATTCTACAGAAAACCTAAGTATCCTAGGGTTGTGCCGGTGTTCCTAGGACTACTGTTAGGGTTCTTTGAGGCTCTTTAACATGAAATATCTAAGGAAATAAAGAGCAACAAAAGAAACGAAAAATGCAACAAGTACAAAAGAAGGAAATCTATCCTATTCTTCATTTCCTTCCATCTTCAATCTTTCGCTCCACGCGAACCTCCTCTGTTTTCCGTCAAGCTCCTCCAATCCGTCCTGGATGCGAGCTCGAACTCCGTCTAAACACGTCCACATTTGCAATTGACCTGAAATCTAGGACTCAAATTGCAAATGTTAAATAACACGTGTTTTGTTATCATCAAAACAAATGATCGTGGTGCTCTAGCACCAACAATCTCCCCCTTTTTGATGATGACAAAACCGTACTATGTCCAGCCTAACAATTATCAGACGTCTGAAACAACAGTCAGACGTCTTAAAATACTTTATCAGACGTCTGATTTGGGAATTAGACGTCTGGAAGTGCTGTTTGAACCCTATATTGGTTTTCTAAGTATTCTACAGAAAACCTAAGTATCCTAGGGTTGTGCCGGTGTTCCTAGGACTACTGTTAGGGTTCTTTGAGGCTCTTTAACATGAAATATCTAAGGAAATAAAGAGCAACAAAAGAAACGAAAAATGCAACAAGTACAAAAGAAGGAAATCTATCTTATTCTTCATTTCCTTCCATCTTCAATCTTTCGCTCCACGCGAACCTCCTCTGTTTTCCGTCAAGCTCCTCCAATCCGTCCTGGATGCGAGCTCGAACTCCGTCTAAACACGTCCACATTTGCAATTGACCTGAAATCTAGGACTCAAATTGCAAATGTTAAATAACACGTGTTTTGTTATCATCAAAACAAATGATCGTGGTGCTCTAGCACCAACAATCTCCCCCTTTTTGATGATGACAAAACCGTACTATGTCCAGCCTAACAATTATCAGACGTCTGAAACAACAGTCAGACGTCTTAAAATACTTTATCAGACGTCTGATTTGGGAATTAGACGTCTGGAAGTGCTGTTTGAACCCTATATTGGTTTTCTAAGTATTCTACAGAAAACCTAAGTATCCTAGGGTTGTGCCGGTGTTCCTAGGACTACTGTTAGGGTTCTTTGAGGCTCTTTAACATGAAATATCTAAGGAAATAAAGAGCAACAAAAGAAACGAAAAATGCAACAAGTACAAAAGAAGGAAATCTATCCTATTCTTCATTTCCTTCCATCTTCAATCTTTCGCTCCACGCGAACCTCCTCTGTTTTCCGTCAAGCTCCTCCAATCCGTCCTGGATGCGAGCTCGAACTCCGTCTAAACACGTCCACATTTGCAATTGACCTGAAATCTAGGACTCAAATTGCAAATGTTAAATAACACGTGTTTTGTTATCATCAAAACAAATGATCGTGGTGCTCTAGCACCAACAGCAACGCGGGAAGAGTGGGAGAAGGTGGCTCTGCTGCTCGTATTGCGGTAGAGCGACGAGGAGGAGGAGGAAGAACCGCCGGAGCTGGAGAGCTTCTGCCGGAGTGGGAAGAGATACGACTGTCGCCCCACTCCGGCCTCCTTCGCCCCTATAAGTAGGTAACAGTTACTTCTCTTTCTCCCCTCTTTCTTTTCCCTATTTTAATTTGTTCAATTAGACCCTCGACCGACCCGACCACCATCACCTTCCACGTCTCCGGCCCACCTCCGGCGAGTCGCTCCCATTATTCCACCACTCCACACGACTCACCGACCGACCCAAAACCTCCGCCTCATCCCACTGAACCGTTTCCGTCCCTTCACTGCCACTCCTCACCTCCACATCACTCCCCCGAATAAACCCACTCCCCCAGCCACAGTCCGACCTAGGGCAGCCCTTACACGTCGCCCCACGCCTCGCCACCACCCGCACGAGCTTCGCCGCACTCCGGTGAAGCTCCCTGCACAATCTGACTAGGCCGAGAGGCCGTATCTCTATGATCAGGTTACCCGTCCTTCGCCGCCATTGCCGAACAGGTGAAGCTCCTTCGTTCTGCTGCTGCAGCTTCGCTTCCGCCCAGGCCTACGCTCCAGGACACGCGGATTGCAACCACGCAGCTGCCCAGGCCTTCAGCTGAAGAGAAGACCTCGCAACAGCCGCGATTGCCTGCAGCTTTCTCAGCTGTAGGCGCCAAATTGGGGTGGGACATTTAGTCCTACCTCGGAAGATCCTGAAGCCGCACATCGGTTTAAATTGTAAAAGTGAAATAGCCTTATTGCCTCCGAACGCACCAGGGTGAGGTCCCGCGCCCACTCACCCGCCCGGTCCGCAAGCTCACCACGCGGATCCGGTGGACCCGACCCGACACCCCACCTGCGCAATCCTCGCGTACCATTCACGCCGGTACACCTGGTCAAGGGTACGAAGCCCGACCCGATTACCCGGCGGCTCTGGGAGAGCTATCCTACGAGCGAAGTCTGAGAAAGAGAGAGACATTTGGGTAGAGGGAAAGGGGTAGGTTTTGCGTTGGCTGTGGTGTGTGCAGGAACAGGCGAGGCAGAGAAGAAGAAGGCCGATGAAGAAGACTGAAGGAAGAAGGAGGAGGAGCACCAAGCAGCACGGTAGCAGCGACGACTTAAGTCGTCTGATTGGAAAATCAGACGACGCTCTATAGCTGAGGCAGAAAGAAGAAGGAAGAAAAGACAGAGAGAAGAAGAAGACGAGCGACAAGGCAGAAAGAAGAGAAGATAAAGAGAAGAAGATGAGAAGCTCTGAAGAAGAAAAGAAATAAGAAGAAGTAAAAGAAGAACTAAAGGCAGAGAAGAAGATAAGCTAAGAAAGAGAAGAGAAGCCACAAGACTCAGATTTATTTCTCGCTCTCTCTCTCTTATTTTTGTAATAGAAACATTGTACTTCTAGAATACAACTTGCTCCCTGAGTTTGACCTCGGGAACTCTTTTTCCGAGTAACAAATTGTATTAAACTGGTAACCACTTCTCTATACTATACTACGACGAAATAATAAAAAAACTGTAGGGGATTCGTGTGTAACCAAGAGGGGAGAGAAGAAGGCGGCTGCACACAGTCTGCGCGCGGCACGCGTGCAAACTCGTGCCGCGCGCAGACTAGAGGACGTACGCACATAAAAATTGATTTCCAGACATTTGGGAAGATGTCCAGACGTCTGACCCAACTCCCAGACATCTTAAAGGGCTTTAATAGCATAGGTCTTAACAGAGAGCTAGCCACCCCACGGGGCCCGGGGTTCAGCTAGCCACCCTACACCAACTTGTTAGTCCCACTAGGCAAACCAGGGTAGTCAGATAAGGGTGCACGGACTGTGGAGGGGTTAGACCCCTATTTGGTTCTTAAGGGCTAGACCCCTATTACTGAAAGGGCTAGGCCCTATACTGTTCCGTGCTGTACTTTGGATGTACCTGTTAGCGGAAGCGACTTACCACGTGCCAGTGCGGGGTAGCTACCTGTGCGTTTATCGCGCATGCCATAGTCACCGTTACGTCTGTCCGTGACCTTGGGATGGTTAACTGGGTGTAGGATCACCACGGGGGACTCTCCCGGCCAGGAGAGCGCCACGTGTGCCTTCTATTCTTCGGAAAAGATCGCAATCAAGATCGTTCCCACGAGGAACACTCGAGATCAAGAAAGAGATCTGAAAAATAAACCAATGGGTGAAAAGGAATAACTTGTAAAATAAAGTAAATGGAATAGACAGTTACCTGTTCACTTTTACTGCTTTAGTTAGTTGGTTGCCACTCTACTCAGCGTTCGCCGACTTTGTTACTCATAACCTTTTTTAGGTCTAGGTGTTGAGCAGCCCGAGTCTTCGGCTGCAGAGCGTGCTGGGCCCAGTAGAGCCCAGTAGCAGGAGCCTTCTTTTGCAGTACTTTCTGTTGTAGTGAGTTCAGACTCTTGTACCTTTACATTCTGTACCTTTACATTCTGTACCTTGTTACTATTTTACTGTTGTGGTGGTGATCTGTATTGTAGCAGCTTTTCTTTCCTTACTACTTGTATATCTTTTTACTGTTAGTTACATAGCATAGTGAATGTTGTTTACTTTCTTGTTTTTTGGTTATTTCTTGTTGGACGACTGGATCTTGGGGTTAGTCGAGTCGAGCCGACCTCGGGTGTAACGAGCGCGTACCCCAGACGTCTTTTAAGACGTCTGGGAGGTGGCCCAGACGTCTGTCAAGACGTCTGGGATCACATCCAGACGTCTGACAAGACGTCCGGGATAGTTTACAGACGTCTGACGAACAGTTATACTCGCACGGGATATTCGTCTGCGCGCCTGTGCGCGCAGACCTGAGATCCGCATCTTCTCTGCGGCTGCAGGCGACTGCGGGCGTCTCTCTCTCCTCTCCGCGCGGCGTTAAAAGGGGGAGGGGGCGCGCCTCCCCTCCCGTCTCCACCATCTTCCTCCTCTCCTGCTGCGGGCGGAGCGAGCGGACGCGAGGGCGCAGCGGCAGCGGCGCAGCGAAGGCGCGGAGGAGCTGCGGCGTGCGAGGGCGGGACTCTGCCGTGAGGGCGAGCTCGCCGGGAGCGGCTTGGCCGGCCGGCGGAGGGCGCAGGGGGCGCAGAGCGTCGCGAAGAGGGACCTGCTGCGGGCGGAGCAGCGGACGCGCGAGGTGCGACGCGGGCGGCGTCGCGAGCGGAGGCCGAGCGAGGTTCTGATTCTGGAAAAATCTCCAGAATCAGACGTCTGGACTGATATCCAGACGGCAAGGGCGACGTCTGTGTGATCATACAGACGTCTGAAAGGTGAGTTCCGCTTTCTCCTTCTTCTTTTGTCGACTGACCGTACTGAAGGAGGAGGGTTGGCTGTGCGCAGGTGTTCGGATTCGTCATCCTTTGCGAATCCGACGTCTGGAAGTTGTACCAGACGGCGGGAGTGACCTCCAGACGTCCGGAGAGACCATCGGACGTCTGGGATCTAGGGGAGACGTCGCCACAGACTTCTGGACGTCCGGGGAACCCCGCCGAACAGGTAATTCTCTGATCCACCGTTTAAGACGTCTGGAAGGAGTTCCAGACGTCTGATTTTGCACAGTATTGTCTTTCTCGACCCGTTTAGGGCCCGTTTGGGCTCCGTTTTCCGCGATTCGAGTTGCGTTCGTTTCCGAATTTATTCCTCTACCCGCCTACAGTAGCTATACACTGTTTTGAGACACTCCTTGTGTTTGATCCTTGTGATAGGACCTCGTTCGGTTGCCGTCTTGAGAGTCGCGGAGGCGCGCGGGATTCCCGACCACGCCCCCACTACTTCCGTTGTACCTGGTAGAGTGGTTTTAAGCATTAATAAAATCTGTTAAAGTATGGAACCATAACTAGAACCTAGGGCATTGCATGAACCCTAGGAATGAGAAATGTATGGAATGATAGCTCCTAGGTGTTGCATGAATCCTAGGGCCGGAAAACTAGATTGTATGATAGATCCTAGGATATGGCATGAATCCTAGGATGGAAAAACTAGTGGAATGTATATTACTGCAGTCTTGGAAAAATGGAAAGGAATATATAAGCTGCCTGTGAAATTAATTAACAGCTGCCTATTATGAACAAAGAAACATGTTTGAGATCATGGAAATTGAGAACGTGAATCTGGAAAGTGAAACATATGATGTTCTGAGATAAAGGGCTGGAACCCTACGGGGAATTAGGAGTGGAACTCCTGGAAAGAAAAGGAATGGAACTGAGATGTAGTTGTACTGTCTCTTGGGTACGCAGTACCAAGGGAAGTACCTGTACCTGTTTTAGTGCAGAGTGGGGCCAGCCGCCCCAGGGACCCGGGGTTAGGCTTGGCCGCTCTGTACCGACTTGTTGGCCCTCGTGTACGTAGTACCGAGGAGAGCTAGTAGTGTTAGGAGAGTACTAGCTACCCCACGGGCCCCGGGGTTCTGCTAGCCTCCTTCACCGACTTGTTAGGCCCACTAGGGCAAACCAGGGTAGTCAGACGAGGGTGCGCGGACTGTGGAGGGGCAAGGCCCCGGTTTGGTTACTGTGGAGGGGTTGGACCCCTGTTACTGAGAGGGCTCTGCCCTGGTTCCGTGCTGTGCTTTGGGCGCACCCGTTAACGGAAACGACTGACCGCGTGCCAGTACGGGCTAGCTACCTGTGCGTTTATCGCGCGTGCCGTAGTCACCGTTACGTCTGTCAGTGACCTTGGGGTGGTTGACTGAGGGTAGGATCACCACGGGGGACTCTCCCGGCCAGGAGAGCACCACGTGCTACTTCTACTGTTGGAAAAGACTGCAATCAAGATCGTCCCACGAGGACATTCGAGATCAAGTAAAGGATCTGAGAAGTAAATGAAATAGTGAGAAAAATTGAAAGATGTAAATAAAGGAAGTAATAGAACATAACAGCTACTGTACACTCTACTGTTGCCTTTAGTTAGTTGCCACTCTACTCAGCGTTTTGCTGACGTGTTACACTCGTTACCTTTTTCAGGACCAGGTGTTGAGCAGCCAGGGTCGGCGGCTGCAGAGGACGCTGGGCCGAGTAGGGTCCAGTAGAGTTGCCCCAGTTTTGTACCTTCTTTTGTTTCTGTTCTAGTGAGTAGTTTTGTTTCCGCTGTACCTTCTTTACCTGCAGTTTTTGTTATATGATAAATGTTGTTTTACTGTTGTGGTGGTGCCTACTGTAGTAGTTTCTTTCCTTACTGCTGTACTTTTTACTGTTAGTTATATTCATGCTGAATGTGGTTTATTTTACTGTCTTTTGGTTACTTCCTCGTTGGACGACTGGGTCTTGGGATTAGTCGAGTCGGTCCGGTTCTCGTGTCTCGTAGGGACTCGGGAACCGGGTCGTTACAAGATGGTATCAGAGCAAGGTCGTCCCGAGAAGTGAATCAACTGACTGGAAAGTAACCAATTCACGTGTTTATAGCTAGAGTAGCCACCACAACATATCTCTTGACATGAGCTCTTAGAAGTGTTGTTAGGTACCGTCTGTTTTGACGTTTCCGTTTTGTTTCGCGTCTCCTTGCAGGAGATGCCTCGTCGTGGGACTGGCGAGACTGGCCGCGGGCGCGGCCGAGGGCGAGGTCGGCGAGGTGGACGTGCTGTCGTTGACGTCTCGGTGGACCAGCCACCACTCCCTGGCATCCAGGCCCAGGACCTCGCCAGACTGATACGGGATATTGTGCGAGAGGAGCTCCACCCACCGCCCCGAGCACCTCCTCCTGGGGTTGCAGAGGGGGAGTCCTCTGTGGGACCACGCGACGGACGCGGCGCCGGGCACGAGGGAGGGGATGGGCCCCTGCCGCCCCCACCTTCCTCCGACACTTCTGTACACGAGGCACCTTCGCCTGGAGGTGCACCAGCACCTCCCCTACAGCACCACTTCGAGCTTTTCGGGCAGTTCCGGAAGCTGAAGCCCCCCTCCTTCAAGGGGGATGAGGACCCGACCGAGGCAGAGGACTGGCTTGAGCAGCTGGAGAAGATCTTCGACACCCTTCGCCCCCCGGTGGAGTGCCGCGTGGCCTTTGCCACGTACCAGCTAGAGAGTGCGGCACACCGGTGGTGGAGGGCGGTCCGGGGACAGGAGAGGGACGAGCCGACGTGGGACCAGTTCGTCACCCTCTTCTGCGAGCAGTACTTTCCCCAGACGTGGCAGGACCAGAGGAGGCGGGAGTTCCACACTCTCCGCCAAGGGACGATGACCGTGAGCGCGTACCGCACGCGTTTCTTGGAGCTGTCCCGCTTTGCAGCGACAGCGGTAGCCACTGAGGAGGAGCGCCTTTGGAGGTTCACCGAGGGGCTCCGGCCTGCGATCCGGGGGTATGTCAAACCCCTGAAGCTGCCGACGTTTTCGAGGGTGGTAGAGGCAGCCATGACTTACGAGGAGACCAACCCGTCCGCGCGAGAGACCGACGGCGGGCGGAAGAGGCCCTTTCAGCCAGACTTCTCACAGGGCCGGCGAGAACGGAGACACGTGGCGTCCGCAGGAGAGCCGTCACGTTGTGCAGGGCCATCAGTGGCCTTTGGGGGCCCTCGACAGGGGCCAGTCGCCAGCACCGGACCCCCGCCTAGCCGACAGCAGGGACTCACTGAGGGCGGGAGTCGGGTTCCCCTCTGCTACCAGTGTGGCCAGCCGGGCCACGTCAGGAGGGACTGCCCATCTAGGGCAGGAGGTCAGCAGATACTTCCCGCGCAGAGCACTGGAGGGCGCGCAGGAGGCCGCGGTTTCCAGGCGCGAGGAGGAGGACCGCAGTCGCGAGGAGGGTACCGGCCAGCACCTACCCGTCCGACGCAGAGTGTGGCTGCTTCGTCCGCACCTAGAGCTGAGGGGCGTATCAACGCCCTAACACACAGGGACGCCAGAGCTTCGGGATCCGTGGTAGCAGGTATGGTTTCAGTTTCTGGCAGACTCGTTTACACGCTTTTCGATTCCGGCGCTACGCACTCGTTTGTCGCAGACAGTTTCGCAGTTAGTTTGGACCAGGATTATACATTGTTAGAGAACCCGTTCGTAATCAGAGGTCCGAGTGGTCAGCTGTTTGTAGCTGAGGAGGTGTACACGGGTTGCGGGGTCAGCATCGGGGGACACAGCCTGCCAGCTGACCTGATTATGATACAGATGGAGGACTTTGGGGTGATCCTGGGGATGGATTGGCTGTCCGCTTACCACGCATTGGTGGACTGCTTTGAGAGGAAGATTGTCTTCTCCATTCCGGAGTTGCCTTCCTTCGAGTTTCACGGGCAGCCAGTGGACGGAGGTTTCAGGTGCATTTCGGCACTCCGGGCGGCGAGACTTTTGAGCCAGGGGTGTGAGGGCTTCTTAGCTTGTGTGGTGGCAGAGCACAGCCCCGTGGCAGACTTCCAGAGCATCCCGGTGGTCAGAGAGTACCCCGACGTGTTTCCAGACGAGTTACCAGGACTACCGCCCGAGCGTGAGATCGAGTTTGAGATCTCACTAGTACCAGGGACCAACCCCATCTCCACCGCGCCATACAGGATGGCACCGCTTGAGCTGCGAGAGCTCAAGTCTCAGTTGCAGGACCTTTTGGAGAAGGGTTTCGTGAGGCCCAGTGCGTCTCCCTGGGGAGCCCCGGTACTGTTTGTGAAGAAGAAGGATGGGACCCTACGCCTTTGTGTGGACTACAGACAGCTGAATAGGGTCACCATCAAGAACCGATATCCGCTGCCGAGGATTGACGATTTGTTTGACCAGTTGCGGGGTGCCACGGTGTTTTCCAAGATCGACTTGAGGTCTGGATACCACCAGTTGAGGATCAGGGAGACCGACGTCTCCAAGACAGCTTTCCGCACCCGGTACGGACACTACGAGTTTTTGGTCATGCCGTTTGGGTTGACCAATGCCCCCGCTGCTTTCATGGACCTGATGAACCGGGTGTTCAGACCGTACTTGGACCAGTTTGTGGTGGTTTTCATAGATGATGTACTCATCTATTCTAGAGATCGGACGCAGCACGGACAGCACTTGCGGATGGTTCTGGACACTCTGAGACGACGCAGGCTGTACGCCAAATACAGCAAGTGCGAGTTCTGGTTGAGGGAGGTGACCTTTTTGGGTCATGTGATCTCTGGAGATGGCCTGGCGGTGGATCCCGCCAAGGTCGAGGCAGTGCTCAGGTGGGAGAGACCGCGTTCAGTCACTGAGATTCGCAGTTTCCTGGGACTGGCAGGTTACTACAGACGGTTCATCAGAGGATTTTCGCAGATTGCACGTCCTATGACACAGTTGACTCGGAAGGATGTGCCTTTCACTTGGACAGACGCCTGTGAGGCGTGTTTTCTGGAGCTGAAGGAGAGGTTGACCTCGGCTCCCGTGCTCACCATTCCTGACAGTAGTGGCGGGTTCGTTGTGTACACGGACGCTTCCTTGCAGGGGTTAGGAGGTGTGCTCATGCAGAGGGGTCACGTGGTCGCTTACGCTTCGCGGCAACTGAAGCCCCATGAGCATACCTACCCTACCCACGACCTAGAGTTGGCAGCTGTTGTCTTCGCGCTGAAGACATGGAGGCACTACTTGTACGGTGAGACCTTCGAGATTTTTACAGATCACAAGAGCCTCAGATATCTTTTTGACCAGAAGGAGCTCAACATGAGACAGAGACGTTGGTTGGAGCTCCTGAAGGACTACGACTGCAGCATCTCCTACCACCCGGGAAAGGCCAATGTGGTGGCTGACGCCTTGAGCCGTAAGGCGCCCGCACGCTTGGCCAGTCTACAGTTACAGAGTTGGAGCCTTTTGGAGGAGGTGGGCAGTTGGCGACCTCTAGAGTTACGAGGATACTGTGGGGCAGTGACGGTGACACGGCAGACCAGACCAGAGTTGATAGACCGCATCATCACGGGACAGATGGCCGATCCGTACTTGCAGTCTTTGCGCGACAGAGTACTGTCAGGGGACCCAGGGGACTTCTCTTTCACAGACCAGGTGTTACGCTTGAGGGGACGGCTGTGCGTCCCCAGAGACGAGGAGCTGTTGAGAGAGCTCCTGACTGAGGCACACGGTTCCAGATTCACCATACATCCCGGAAACACGAAAATGTACCATGACTTGAGACGCGAGTTCTGGTGGAGAGGGATGAAGCGGGATGTGGGTGAGTTCGTGCAGCAGTGCTTAGTGTGCCAGCAGGTGAAAGCCGAGCATCAGAGGCCTGCAGGGCCGCTTCAGCCGCTTCCAGTGCCAGAGTGGAAGTGGGAGAGCATCACCATGGACTTGGTGGTGGGTTTACCTGTTACCCAGCGAGGACACGACGCGGTCTGGGTAATAGTGGATAGGTTGACGAAGACGGCACGATTCTTGCCGATCCGAGTCACTTTGGGACCAGCACAGTTGGCAGAGAGGTACATCCGTGATGTGGTGCGACTACACGGAGTTCCGCGGGAGATCGTATCCGACCGGGATACCCGCTTTACGTCCCAGTTTTGGGCTGAGTTTCAGCAGGCTTTGGGGACGAGGTTGAGGTTTAGCACGGCTTACCACCCCCAGACGGACGGACAGTCGGAACGCACGATACAGACACTTGAGGATCTTTTGCGTGCCTGTGTACTAGACTGGAGGGGCTCTTGGGAGGAACACCTGCCCCTGGCAGAGTTTGCATACAACAACAGTTATCACTCGAGCATCGGCATGGCTCCCTACGAGGCTCTGTACGGACGGAAATGCACGGCACCCTTGAGTTGGGTTGAGGTGGGGACCAAGTGGGAGGTTGGCCCCAGGTTGATCCGGCAGAGTCAGGAGGTAGTTGAACAGATCCACAGACGACTCCGCACTGTCAGGAGCAGACAGAAGAGCTACGCAGATCGCAGACGCAGAGAGGTGCAGTTCGAGGTTGGGGACCACGTCTTTCTTCGTGTTTCGCCCATGAAGGGCTTACAGCGGTTTGGGGTGAGAGGGAAGCTCGCGCCGAGGTTCGTGGGGCCCTTCGAGGTCCTGGAGCGGGTTGGACCCGTTGCTTACAGACTTGCCCTTCCCCCGCAGCTTTCTGGTGTGCACGACGTGTTCCACGTGTCCAACCTCAGGAAGTACGTAGCCGATCCCAGCCACGTACTGAGTCACGAGAGCGCCGAGGTGAGCGACGACCTGACCTACCCCGAGCGGCCAGTGCAGATCCTAGACCGAGCCATCCGCAGGTTGAGACGAAAGCAAGTACCCCTGGTAAAGGTTTTGTGGAGGAGCCAGCGGTACGAGGAGGCTACCTGGGAGCCTGAGGCGGCAATGCGGGAGCGGTACCCAGAGCTTTTCGCAGGTACGTCTTTTCGGACCGGCTTCGGTCCTCTTTGAGTTTGTTATGGTTATTTGGACATCCTTTTTCCGCACCCTAGTTGGCGCAAGTTTCGGGGACGAAACTTCCTTTGAGTTTGTTATATTGTAACGAGCGCGTACCCCAGACGTCTTTTAAGACGTCTGGGAGGTGGCCCAGACGTCTGTCAAGACGTCTGGGATCACATCCAGACGTCTGACAAGACGTCCGGGATAGTTTACAGACGTCTGACGAACAGTTATACTCGCACGGGATATTCGTCTGCGCGCCTGTGCGCGCAGACCTGAGATCCGCATCTTCTCTGCGGCTGCAGGCGACTGCGGGCGTCTCTCTCTCCTCTCCGCGCGGCGTTAAAAGGGGGAGGGGGCGCGCCTCCCCTCCCGTCTCCACCATCTTCCTCCTCTCCTGCTGCGGGCGGAGCGAGCGGACGCGAGGGCGCAGCGGCAGCGGCGCAGCGAAGGCGCGGAGGAGCTGCGGCGTGCGAGGGCGGGACTCTGCCGTGAGGGCGAGCTCGCCGGGAGCGGCTTGGCCGGCCGGCGGAGGGCGCAGGGGGCGCAGAGCGTCGCGAAGAGGGACCTGCTGCGGGCGGAGCAGCGGACGCGCGAGGTGCGACGCGGGCGGCGTCGCGAGCGGAGGCCGAGCGAGGTTCTGATTCTGGAAAAATCTCCAGAATCAGACGTCTGGACTGATATCCAGACGGCAAGGGCGACGTCTGTGTGATCATACAGACGTCTGAAAGGTGAGTTCCGCTTTCTCCTTCTTCTTTTGTCGACTGACCGTACTGAAGGAGGAGGGTTGGCTGTGCGCAGGTGTTCGGATTCGTCATCCTTTGCGAATCCGACGTCTGGAAGTTGTACCAGACGGCGGGAGTGACCTCCAGACGTCCGGAGAGACCATCGGACGTCTGGGATCTAGGGGAGACGTCGCCACAGACTTCTGGACGTCCGGGGAACCCCGCCGAACAGGTAATTCTCTGATCCACCGTTTAAGACGTCTGGAAGGAGTTCCAGACGTCTGATTTTGCACAGTATTGTCTTTCTCGACCCGTTTAGGGCCCGTTTGGGCTCCGTTTTCCGCGATTCGAGTTGCGTTCGTTTCCGAATTTATTCCTCTACCCGCCTACAGTAGCTATACACTGTTTTGAGACACTCCTTGTGTTTGATCCTTGTGATAGGACCTCGTTCGGTTGCCGTCTTGAGAGTCGCGGAGGCGCGCGGGATTCCCGACCACGCCCCCACTACTTCCGTTGTACCTGGTAGAGTGGTTTTAAGCATTAATAAAATCTGTTAAAGTATGGAACCATAACTAGAACCTAGGGCATTGCATGAACCCTAGGAATGAGAAATGTATGGAATGATAGCTCCTAGGTGTTGCATGAATCCTAGGGCCGGAAAACTAGATTGTATGATAGATCCTAGGATATGGCATGAATCCTAGGATGGAAAAACTAGTGGAATGTATATTACTGCAGTCTTGGAAAAATGGAAAGGAATATATAAGCTGCCTGTGAAATTAATTAACAGCTGCCTATTATGAACAAAGAAACATGTTTGAGATCATGGAAATTGAGAACGTGAATCTGGAAAGTGAAACATATGATGTTCTGAGATAAAGGGCTGGAACCCTACGGGGAATTAGGAGTGGAACTCCTGGAAAGAAAAGGAATGGAACTGAGATGTAGTTGTACTGTCTCTTGGGTACGCAGTACCAAGGGAAGTACCTGTACCTGTTTTAGTGCAGAGTGGGGCCAGCCGCCCCAGGGACCCGGGGTTAGGCTTGGCCGCTCTGTACCGACTTGTTGGCCCTCGTGTACGTAGTACCGAGGAGAGCTAGTAGTGTTAGGAGAGTACTAGCTACCCCACGGGCCCCGGGGTTCTGCTAGCCTCCTTCACCGACTTGTTAGGCCCACTAGGGCAAACCAGGGTAGTCAGACGAGGGTGCGCGGACTGTGGAGGGGCAAGGCCCCGGTTTGGTTACTGTGGAGGGGTTGGACCCCTGTTACTGAGAGGGCTCTGCCCTGGTTCCGTGCTGTGCTTTGGGCGCACCCGTTAACGGAAACGACTGACCGCGTGCCAGTACGGGCTAGCTACCTGTGCGTTTATCGCGCGTGCCGTAGTCACCGTTACGTCTGTCAGTGACCTTGGGGTGGTTGACTGAGGGTAGGATCACCACGGGGGACTCTCCCGGCCAGGAGAGCACCACGTGCTACTTCTACTGTTGGAAAAGACTGCAATCAAGATCGTCCCACGAGGACATTCGAGATCAAGTAAAGGATCTGAGAAGTAAATGAAATAGTGAGAAAAATTGAAAGATGTAAATAAAGGAAGTAATAGAACATAACAGCTACTGTACACTCTACTGTTGCCTTTAGTTAGTTGCCACTCTACTCAGCGTTTTGCTGACGTGTTACACTCGTTACCTTTTTCAGGACCAGGTGTTGAGCAGCCAGGGTCGGCGGCTGCAGAGGACGCTGGGCCGAGTAGGGTCCAGTAGAGTTGCCCCAGTTTTGTACCTTCTTTTGTTTCTGTTCTAGTGAGTAGTTTTGTTTCCGCTGTACCTTCTTTACCTGCAGTTTTTGTTATATGATAAATGTTGTTTTACTGTTGTGGTGGTGCCTACTGTAGTAGTTTCTTTCCTTACTGCTGTACTTTTTACTGTTAGTTATATTCATGCTGAATGTGGTTTATTTTACTGTCTTTTGGTTACTTCCTCGTTGGACGACTGGGTCTTGGGATTAGTCGAGTCGGTCCGGTTCTCGTGTCTCGTAGGGACTCGGGAACCGGGTCGTTACATCGGGCTCTGTAGGGATTTGGGAACCGGGTCGTAACATAACCCTTGTCCCTTCAAAGCTTCTCCAGGATCTTGATGGCATCAACCTGGAGGGTCCTCATCCGAAAGTCATTCAAAGCTTTTTATAACCTCGATTATCTCGATGTCAACCAATAAAAGTGATTTACAAATTCAAGATGTTGTTGATCAAGAACCTCGAGGAGGAATCACAATTCACGAGGAAGAAGTCAAGTTGAGAGAGGTCAAGGTTAGGGGTTGACTAGGAGAGTGTAAGGGATCGAGAGAGTGACTGAGAGAATGAGTGAGAGAGAGAAACTGATAGTGAGAGATTGAGCGAGAGATTGAGATCAATTGAGAGAGTGAGAGATAGAGGATGCACTTCCTCTACTACGGGTCAGAGGAGGTGAACAAGATCATCTTACGGTGGGGTGCTACAAGGGAGTTGTCGAGTTTGTGCGATGGCTTGCAGTGAGAGAGGTGTAGGAGTAGGGAAAGCTCTATTGATGAGAGTTTTGGCGTGGGAGGGTGGAGGGGGAAGGAGGAGGGAGAGAAGGAAGAGAGCAAAGAATATGCAAAAAAAAAAAAAATATTTTGAAAGCATAAAATATAAATTTATCTTATTATTTGATCCAGACTTCACGGAAGTAACCAACAGCGTGCATTAAAAATAATATTAAAAATATGATGATATTAAATTAATTTTAAAATTTTACGATGACATACATATAAAAATCCTTAAAAATATGTTTAACCACCTGATCTCACCAAATTTGACCTTGATTTCCCTGTAGCCCTTTGAAACACATAATCAAACATTTGAAGGTATCAACGGCACCCCTTCACGTGTACGAAACAAGCCACCATCGAAGGTTTAATCTCCGTTTCCTCGCAAAGCATAGCTTCCCTCTCCGTTATCCACGATCTTTTTTTTCCAAATCTATAAAGAAGATTAAAAATGGGTCTATAGCCAAATCAAGGAAGATGCTCAAAGACCTCTGCGACGTTAGACGGAGTCCACGGGGGGTATGGTTCCAGAACCGCCGCGTAAAAAGGTTAGGTGCCTTGTGGAAAGTTACCCAAAACACATGTATAAGTGGAGTCGATATTGGTGCATCCGGAAGGCGGGCTTAGTTGGTGTGACTGCCCTCCCTCCGCGTCGTGGTCGGGAGGGGGTTACCTCCTCTTTCCTTGCCTCTCTCTATTCCTCCCTATAAATACTCGCCACCTTCTTCTTCTCTCTTTCTCCCTCCTTTCATTCCCTTCCCCTCTCTCTCTCTCTCTCTCTCTCTCTCTCTCTCTTTCCCTCCTCTCTTCTTCACCTGCAGGTTGCAAAGAAAACCACCCAAGAAAGAGAGGAGAAAAAGAAGGAAGGAAGGAAGGGGGAACAGAGATGTCGATGGTGTCGGCCCTCGCAAAATACAAGCTGGTGTTTTTGGGTGACCAATCCGTGGGGAAGACCAGCATCATCACCAGATTCATGTACGACAAGTTCGACACCACCTATCAGGTATATCATACCAGGATGATCTCTCGTTTCCTGCAGCAAAATCACATCTTTTACGCCCAATACAATATGTAATTTGGTTGGTGCTCATCCCTTCCTTTCTTTCCGATGGATCCATTCTTTTGCATGACTTCTTCTTCCATTCTTCTTCTTCTTCTTCTTCTTCTTCTTCTTCTTCTTCTTCTTCGCGGTTTCGCACCAATTGTTGAACGGGGAAATATCATCTCTCATCCCAAATTTTATTGTACAATCGTCTTCTATATAGGATGCAAGTTGGCATTGGTTTGGGATTCTGACTTGGTCCGTGGGTACAAGAGAGTGGTTGGTGTGGTTCATATGGAGCTTCCAAGCTGCTAGGAAACCATGCAACTTGAAGAATCCTTGCAGCAAAGTTGCTCAAATAAATAGAAGATACAGCATCCTAGATGCTGTAGGCCACAGCTAAATGGACGGAATGAATCCACGTAAACGTTCCACATGTATATTGCCTGAAAGGAAACATATTCCTTACAGTCATTTTTGTTGGAGGAGGGGGTGGGGTGTGGGTGGGTGGTGGTGTGGGTGTTGTTGTTTGATTCCACAAGTAACCGGAATTTGAAACCAGGGTATTGAGATGTTTAGAGGGGGCGATCTCGATGGGGATTTTTGATGCTGGAATTGGCCACCTTAGATCTGAAATTTGTGAAAAGAAGATTTGCATTTACATGGATTAGTAAGAGATTACCTTGATGAGGTCATTTTTGATTTGGAAACTTGGCCCAAGATGCAATAGTTCATCGAATTTCTGAATTATAGTCAAGTAGTGGTTGTGTTTCGTGCATTGTAGACATTCATAAATAGTTAGCATTGGTTTCCAAGAAAAAGGAATCGTTTACACCTGTCGGTAACACCTTATCCCTAATGTGGTGATTGTCATCCTAGATTAAGCATTACCGATCACTGTTGCCCTTCTTTTTTGCTCCAATGGAGGGCAGGCTTCTCGTGCTGACCTCTCCCTAGAGACCAGGAGCCTTTCTTCTACTGTGAACTCTGTTCTCAATTTGAAACTAGATATAACAAATCTATTCTTTTTTGCAAAATGGATTTACGGAAATGCATTTCTGAATTCTGATGAAATGAGAACAATTGAAGCTGCCAACATTCCGAATTTTTAATGGTTGCAAGCTCTATCTTCAATTATTTCTTGAGCCTTTTCTATCTCATTCACACACACACACACACACACACCTATATATGGTTTTATATGAGCTAAAACAACTGACAAAGAAATTACCATAGATGCTGAGTTGTGATACAATTTTTTCAGGCTACTATAGGGATTGACTTTCTCTCAAAGACCATGTACCTTGAAGATAGAACAGTTCGTCTGCAGCTTTGGTAAGTCATAAGGCTTCAATTCCTTCATTATTGTGCAGGCTACAGAAATAATCCCTACTTTCTCTTCTGCTCATAATGTTTCTTTCCCCCTCACCAACAAGAATTTGAGAGGGCTACCTGTTGGACAAATCATATCCTTGATTTGAATGTGAGTCAAAACTATTCTTTTGATGACCACAACATGAAAAATAAGGTCAAAAAAAAGACAATAATGCTGCACGATTTGTCGAGTTTTGGCAAAATTAGTAAATTTAGTCTGCAATTTAGTTGTCTTTAAAATGTTTACATAGAAATTGAACATATTAATAAAATTCCTTCCATTTAGCCCTTACATGCATCTTTTAAGAAGGCCCCTATTAAGACTGGAAGAACCTATCCATGTTTATGAACAAGATTTACCTTCAATTTCCTTTGACATTCATATTAGCACTGTGGTTCATCCGAAAATAATCCCAGATCAGGCCAATTGATTCCAAATAAGGTTGACTTTGTGATGTACTCATAAATCCTCATGACAGATGCATGCCCTCATCTTTATCCATTGTATAACAGTGGGGCATTTTCACATTGTGATTGAAGCATCTTCTCTGTTTCCAGGGATACTGCTGGACAGGAACGATTTAGAAGTCTCATTCCAAGTTACATTAGAGATTCTTCCGTAGCAGTTATTGTTTATGACATTGCAAGTAAGTCAATTCTATCAAATTCACTTATACTGATTCTATAACTTCACATTCCTTATTCATTTAAAGAAACTACAGTCTTAAGCATACTTGGGCATGATTTTGCTCTCACCAACTAAATCTGGTGGGCTTAGGTAACATTAATGTGATGGTTGATTCATCCCATCGAAGGAAATTAATTGTTCGTTAAGCTTATTTCTGATGGTAGCAAATGTCGATTGATTGTTTGCAGATCGACAGTCGTTTTTGAGCACCGCAAAGTGGATTGAGGAAGTACGTACAGAAAGAGGTAGTGATGTCATCATTGTGCTTGTTGGAAACAAGACTGATCTAGTTGAGAAAAGGTAATCGAGGCTTCCAAAACTCTTTTGCACCTCTTAGATGCTATGACCTTCATATGCAACTTTTCAATCCCCACTTCCTCCTTCCGCCAATTTGAATTCTGTGGTATAGCATCAAGCATAAGCTTAAATAGGATTACATTGCTGAACATTGCGTGCATTACAATGCTTCGGCTAGGCAAGTCTCTATAGAAGAAGGTGAATCGAAGTCGAAGGAAGTAGGAGTAATGTTCATAGAAACGAGTGCCAAGGCTGGATTCAACATTAAGGTAATGCACTCTCTATGTCCCCAAAATTAATCTTGTATGGATCTTCTTTCCCTCTTAGCATGCCATGTGATTTCCATTGCAATTATGCTCAGCCCTTATTCCGTAAGATTGCTGCCGCTTTACCTGGGATGGAGTCAATGTCATCCACAAAACAGGAAGACATGGTTGATGTGAACTTGAAGCCAACAGCGAACACATCACAGACAGAGCAGCAGTCGGGCGGTTGCGCATGCTAGAGATGCAAGATGGTTTTTCCACTATTAGAAGATGAATTAATATGCAAGAGGTCATTTTTCTGATGGCTGTGCTTTGACCATGGCATGTTTTTGTGTTGCATTACTAAGATGGTCTCCCCATCTTTAGATGCGCTTCGAATTCACACAGAAGCCCTGCCAACCAAGTTCCTGTAGTTTGTCTTCTCATTGTTCATCATATGAGCTTTCAGGATTTTCTGAAGCTCACTATCCTTGTGGAGTCCTTACGTTGATTGGTACGGAGTAATGTTGCTGGTTATACCAAAATATACCTACAAACATATTTTCATCAGATTCGTTGGTCACAGGAAATTTTTTCCTTTTGGAGTCGCTGTTGTAATATACTGTAGAGATTTCCTATGCAGATATAATGTGTATGTTTTCATACAGGTTCTATTGGGGGATGATCCAACATGGGGTGTCCACAACCCCTACTTATGGATGCCATAGCCACATCTTCGTTCCTTTTGGGAAAAGGATTTATGGGTTGGATTATGATGGGCGCAACAAATGCATCTAAAGTCTGAGCTTGAAATAATTAGCTACTTTTTATTTCATGGTGCTTAATTGTAATCGGTGGTTTTTTGAAAACCATCGCGTGGATTGATGGCGTTTACGTGGCAATAACTATCAACGCAGGACCAGATTTATCAAATGCACGTTGAAGTTATATTCTACATGTATAAAGCAACCTACATGTATAGGATATTTTAAATGTGAAAGATCAAAACCTGTACTTAGAAAAACATATCATGATAGGTGCTGGTTTAATGGCATCTTATTGGTTGTGTTCGTGTTAAAGGAAGATAGCATGAGAATACCTATTCTAGGATTAAGATGGAGTAAGAGATAAAAGAGTAATCCCTTTCATTTATCTCATTTCCTCATCGATTCCACATGTTAACCTGACTCCCCAACCGATTATGAAAAGAGGTCATCCCGCGTGGACAAATCTTAGTCGGAAGTTCTTGGTCCAACAAAAAATTAGGCCTTATGGTTGATCTCTTCATCTACCATCGGTGCATGCCATTCTTAATTTGCCCCACCCAAGTGGCGTTAATTCCTTTGCAATGATGGACTTCTTCGATTTCCCAATTCGCAAGCAAATGATGTAAAATTAGCCTCCAAAAACCATATCATGAGAGATGCCATGTAGATCAACGTGTCACCTTTGCGACAAAGAAATTGATGGGAAAAGCTACAAAGAAGAATTTCCATGCCCACATCCAGAAGAGATTAAAACTACGTGAATGCATTTATCCTATGTCTAACATGTTATCCTGTGAAGGCACAAGTCTTCAATGTTTGGCAAAAGATTACTAATTTGAGTAATATGCTCAGGTAGCAATTATTCCCGACTCATAGTCTGAAATAACGAAGGCACAGGTGTTCCACGATTCGAAGAAAGAGTAATTATTTCCTATTCATCGTTCGAAATAATGAATGTGCAAGTGTTCTACGTTTGGCAGGAGATTTATGATTTGATTAACATGCTCTTCGAACTTATTTACTAGAGCAATGGTTTATTTAAGTCAAAATTCAAGCTCAAGATCGTAGTCACTTATCTTGAGAAAAAAATAGGCAAGAAAGGTTTGTGGGGGCACATCAAGGGAGTAGGTCTCCTGTTTTTGATGGGGAGGAGGCTTGGATTGAAGCTTGGGTAAAATTATTTCTTTATTTATTAACGGAAGGATGACTTCCACGGTTGCACCAAAGTTATGATCAGATGGTAAAGGTTCCTAACATTGGAGAGGTTCAAATTCTCCCCACTTACGTAGAAAATGTCAATTTCTCTCCAACTGACCCAAACAGTCTCTTAGGTAATAAAACATTTAAGGGATATTTATATTTATGCTCCTAAGATCTTTATTAATTACAAATATACCCTATAAATTTCATATTTACTTTTATATCCCTACAAACTTACACGATTTATCACATATACCATTTGATTAGTATTTAACAATACTAAGGTGAAGCACTGGGTCGGATTCGACCCAACACAACCTAAATTTGAGAAAGTCCATTTTTATGGGCCCAAGCCCGTGTCAAGCTAGACCCGATTTCATTGTTTGGGCCAGGTCTTCGAATCAGATCCAGAAAAAGCCATTAAAGTTTTAAAAATCTATTAGGATCTATTTTCATTGATTTTTAAATAAGATCTATCTAAGCCTACTAAAGTTAATTTTTTATTGTAAGGTCCAATCAAACACGTTAAGATTCAATTTAAATTTAAAATTGGATGAGTATAATTATAATAATTTCAAAATATCGTAATACTTCTATGATAATTTTATAATTTCATAGATACTACTATAAATGATATATTACTCAACTAAGCACGTTATCTTAAAACTTTATGTTACATTCATTTAACAAATGAAATTTTAAAAGAGAAAATTTATCCTATAAGCAACTTTCTTTTTTTTAACCTACAATAATTATTTCACATTAAATAAACTCAAAAAAAATTAAAAAAAAAATAAACATATCAAAATTTCAACTAAAATTATATCTTATCTAAATAGTCACCATATCTTAAATATTTACAATTCTTATTCAAGAATCATACTTTGAAACTTACAGATATAAAATTATTTGTCACAAAATAACATTACAAAATTATACATAAATGGGTAATCGAACTTATTTGGATTTTTTTAGATTCAAGACGGGTTAGACCTAAATCTAAATTTTTTAAAAAGTTAAAACCCGAACCCAACCCATATAATCTTTGAGCTTAAGTCGAATCGAGCATTTTTGGATTGAGGTTAGGTCGATCCGATCCAATGCCCCACCCTAAACAATACATTGCACCAGTACACACACAGAGAGAGAGAGAGAGAGAGAGAGAGAGAGAGAGAGAGAGAGAGTCAACTACCTCATCTTCTCCCTTAACCCCAACCTCGTCCACACTCGCTCTTCCAACAAGACCCCCTATACACCAACCTCCACTATACCACTAGTTGCCTCATCATCAACTTCAATCCCTCCAAGCTCCCCTCCTCTATTACCTATGTGATTGTGCCCTCCAATCCTACAAGCTTGCCTCGAAAGCCATTTGCAAGCTACAGTCCCTCCCAGTGGCAACATGCAGTTTCTCTACAACACCATCATCCAAGAGGACTTCAAGCTCACCAACTAGTATCGGGTCATGAGGTACAACTTCCACAACCACGACAAGGTCACTATCGAGGTCACCAAGCATAGCCTTCCAACCCTACCTCAACCTCCATTGCAACATCCCCCAAACAATCAAGTCATTTATCATCACATAAGAAGTAATCAATGATTAGGTCTATGAGAAGGTAGGGGAATCTCTGATAAGTGAGGAGGTTTGTGTGTATGTGTGTGCAAGCAAAATGATGAGGAGCAAGGGCAAGGGTAGAGCTGGTGGTGGTGGTGAAGGGTCGACGGAGGAAGGGATGGCAAAGGAGGTCACCATAAACCTCATTGATATATAATTTAGTTTCAAATCTTGTTGCTGACGGAGAAGTCCACATCTGATAGCCTTTTCATCCACCTACAAATTATTTATTTTCAACACATGAAATAAAATATGCCAATTGTTGGGTTGTGCGAATGTATCAAAACTTTTTTCTTAATTGGGTTATGCAAATGTCTCGAACACCCTTTAATTAATGGGCATTAATAGGAAGATGCATCTAAAAGTGAGGATCACACTATGTGCTCTTACAGGCACTTCCTCCACCTTGGTAAATCCCATAGGATCAATGATATTGTCATTGCCACAAGAGAGTCAAACATCCCTTACTTGATGAATCTCATGAGTCATTAAAGACTAAGAAACTATTAATAATTTTTATGTATAATTGAAAATCCACAAATGCCATCGATAATATTTATATCATAATTAAAAATTACCAATAATATTTTAAAAACTACCACTAACATTTAATTCAAATACAATAACGACCAATGAAGTTTAAAAAATTATTGATTACGCAGAAGGCCTGGCTTGATTTAACTCACATCTACTTAATTGAAATTATGGTTTACGATGGTTTCATTCACCTAATTACATCAAATTTATACATGCACATCCACGATATTTCGTCTCTTTAGTGGAACCCCCCATCAAGAATTACCATTTTTGGAAATTTTTTTATCATGAAGAGGTGTTAAAACAAGAAAACAAGCTCGTTGATATTATTTTGTACTCACATCTACATATAACATTTATAACAGAGTTGTTTTTACTTCACTAGATCAAGATCCAACCTAAATTACCTATTTAAAATCACTTAGGTTAAGCTTCACCACTTAAATTTTTTCCAATTCAATTTAAATGTCAATCACCAATTTGACCTGCTCAAACCACTGATTTAACGGTTAAATAACAAAACCTATACAATGACCGATCGGATTTTAAATCATTGATTTTCCTACATAACCATCAATTTTCTTTCAAAGAAATAAAACACATCATTCAAGGAAGTCATCAAGGCCCTTTTAAAATCCGTTAAATAAACCGAACGAAGGCTTCACTTCTTTAGTTTCAGCTTATTTATATCGACAAGGAAAAGAATAGTTCTCACCCAAAATCCTTGATAGAAGAAATCATACATCCTTCACAAAAGAAGACTCATCGACAAATATAATAACAGAACTTCAGATTCTAGTGCATCGGGCCAAAAAATCGCTACCTGGAAAATGGAAAGATCAAGCGTCCCATGCACAATATCTAGATGTGATCGATAGAATTCAAAGTATGGAACAGCCTTCGAAAAAGGATCACCCATAACAGCATTTCAGGTCTCTTACCATACCGTAAACCACAATAAATATCGGTAGCAAGCAATCTAAATGCTCATAATTTCAATGTTAGAAACATCAAACTATGGATCCTCAAAACATATATCCATGGCACTCATCAATGCCAATTGAATAGCAACTAAAAGCTATCACCAATTTAATGTTTAACGCAACATATCTGTATCATAAAAACATCTAAAAATGGGCAGCAGTCATTAATAGTCAGCATAAACTGGGCGGCAATTATAAACAGTCAACATAATCATAAGAGGATTTTAGCGGACCTTTTGTGCCACCCTGCCCTGCCTGCTGCAGCAATCTCAAAAAAATTGCTCAGCTTGTTGTCATCCACGCATCACAATCTGCACCAGGACAACGACCCCACCAACGACCCGACCAGGACCATTATGCTACTATGCAGTAATCGGAATCAAATGTGAATGAGCAGCAAAGTGGATCAACAATTCAAACAGTATCAGCTGCCAATAGTAATGCATGACATAATCTCAATATTAAAAATACCAACAGAAGTGGAAGCTTAATATGATGAATTCTAGATAAAATTGCATAACCAACCACATAAATAGGAAATTTGAGATGGCAGGACTCTCACGATTATCAAATCTCAAACCATTTTCAAAGAGTTCAGTAGCCGTACAAACCCAGGGCACAATAATACCAACTATTTTTTAAGGTTTGGTCAGCGTTATTGATTCCTCTGGTTGAAGAACTGATGAATGACTAAGACCATTTAGTAAGTTGACCAACATCTTCTAACAAGTGTCTTAGAGGTTTGACATTGAAGCAGGTAACAAACCAAATCACGCTTGACCATCTGTTTCTTAATCTGTCGAAACATTGGAACGTAAGGCAAAACACACCATAGATCAAGTTCGAAAAACTAATAAAAGTAATGGCTGCTGGAAGCATGTGCAGGAAAAACACAGCGAAGTTTAGTTTCACGTACTCAAACAAAAGGCCCAACTCACCAGTAATAAATCACTTGGTAGGAAAGCAAAAATGAGTCTTACCGACAATTTTAAATGACTAATTCTGAGGCAACAGCCGATCAAATGGGCATGACCAAATGCCTTCACCAACATTCACCACCACACTCTCAAGGACACCAACACCACCATCCTTCACTGATTCTACCATCTACGTACACGAGGTACAAACACCACAGCTACAATACCAGCAGCTACTTGTTGCATCTTGTTGGACAGCTACAACATTTCTCGAACAGCAACTATAAAAGTGCAATGATAGGTTTATTATTATTTAACATCTGACTATTAAGTTGCAAGATGAGGAAGCAGAAAACAAGGACACAGCACAGAAAGAAAGCATAAGGAGCATTCATAGAAAGGACAATCTAGGATCCGACTGAGGAGGCATTAGCAACAAAACAAAAATGTGAACCTTGCAGGAAATTCACAGCACCAATATCGAGAGATTATAATGCATGACAGGCACTAGGCACAGGCATTTCTCCTTTGATGTGAAAAGGTGAGCTCTCCTTCACTGAAAAAAGAGTGCAGCTTGGTAATGATCAGAAGAAAAATAGTTGGCGAACGTATAGAAAAAATAAAGCTTTGAGAAATCTTACTTCATCAGCACTGTGGGTGGATGGGCTATGAGATACTGCACGTGTATCACGAGGGGATGGACTGCAGGAAGGTGGGCGCGATGCTGGACTCTGCCTATCAGGGCTTTCTTCTGGAGAACTACGATGGGGAGACTGACTTCTTTGCAGAGATGGGCTTCGCCTCAAAGGTGACGCACTTCAGGAAATAACAAAATGCACCATAAGGGGAAAAGAGAATGATATTAATCATTCAACACCTTGATGCAATAAAAAACCAAATCATTAATCACTAGCAACAACACCACGACAAAATACTGCATACCTGTCAAGAGAATGGCTACGGCTATGGCTCCGGCTCCGGCTTTGACTTCGACTTCGGCTCGGGGTCCTGCTTGGGCTCCGGCTACGGTCATCATCACGCTTACCTTTCCGTCGGCCTCGACTGTAATCAGGACTCAAACTCCGGCTCCTACTCCGACGACGATAGTCTCTTTCCCTTGCATATCTATCACGCTCATACCTTCCATGACTTCTGCTGCGGCTTCGGCTGCGACTTCGGCTATAGCTGCGGCTTCTGTAACGTCTCCCTCTATAATCATCACGGTACCTAGAAAAGAAGATATAACCAGTTACCATCTCATACCAAGTTCAACTTTTCAACTCAATTCTGAACCACTAACCAAAATCCAGTCAAGGTATTTTCCCCCTTTATTCATAAAAACAAATTTTCACACCAAAAAGACACGTGAAATTAAAGAATACAAACAAGTATATTTATTAACCAAATGTGATTACCAAAAAGCAAAACCAGCAACTTATACTTGGCTAAAAAAGCTGAACAAAGATAACATATATTAGCTGAACTTTGAACATAAGTCATCTTTGAAACCTCGGTTACAAAATAAAATTTTAGATCTTGACAACCAAACAGCAAGAGAATAATCATGGAGTAATAGAGTGATGATAAGCAAATACAATGAGGTACACAGGTAATCTTCCATAGATTAGCATTTTTTATTCATCTACAATTGGGACAGTTCATATTACACAAGGATCAAAGAAAAATGAGCAATGAACTCACGGGTTTACTTGACATATTCATGTACCCATAAGATGTGACCAATTTTGCATATAACAGCAACAGAATTCCAAAATTTTCACCTTAATATCATTTACCTAACATTAAAGGGTTTAGGTTTCAAGACTCCCTCATCACAGTACCATGTCCAATGGTAAAGGGCCACACCCATTGTTTATTTAAAACAAAATAAATGACCTACAACTACAGAATGTGATGATGGACAAACATTAATACTAAAAGAACAAACCTATTATCAAATGCATTTGGAGATTTTACTTTGCTTTCTTTTTTCCATGATTTCTCAACAACTCCACGGAATAACCTTAGCATGTCCATTCATTCAAAAATAAACCTAGCATGGTGCCAACATAAAACTAGGTTCAAAATTCACTGCAGAAGAGATGAAATGCACTTACCTTGGCCTTGGACTCCGGCTTCTTGATCTACCGCTGGATCTGTGGAGCACCTCCACTATTCTTCCTTTGTGACTGTAAATGGAAGGAATTGCAAAGTCTCATGGATAACAATGCATCATGCCTAACACTTAGGTAAACCAGTCTTTCAAGAAACATGCAAATAAAAAAAATGCAGCAAAAGTAGATTAGAAAAGAAAGTATATGCGTGCCTTGGTAAAATTTCACATAAGCACAATAGTGTGCAAGTTAGACATGCATGTTGCATGCACCAGAACTTGAGCAGTCAAAAGTTCTTTTTTCCTTCGAAAATAAACTAACCATATCCATTATGGATTTCACTTAAAGGTAAAACCCCTCAAAAGAGGAACTTCTCACTGAACAAGTAATTATCAATGGTTGCTTCCATGAATGTATCTTTTGTTTAAATATTCCAACTAAAAGGAATCCATTCTGACATGTTATGGTATGGTAGCCACAAAGAAGGATCACACAGATGCACCAAACAATGAGAAACTTTCCATTTGCTAAAACATCAAAAATGTATAAATCAGTATCACATGCTCGTTAACAAAATTCCACGTATAATATCTACAGTAATGAAAGAAGAAAGCATTAATTTTATCCACATTAGAACAACCATCTACAGCTCCAACATAACAGCAACCAAGTGGAAGGATAAGAACAGTTCCAAGACAATAGGTAAACGCTACCCACAACAATTACTTTCCAAAGGCTAAATCTACCGATCAAACATGACCACCCACCAGCCTAGACCATCACTCTCCCACAAAATACCATTTGGCATCAACTCATACACTCCCACAAAATACCATTTGGCATCAACTCATACAGTACAGTTCTAAATCAGGATTCACATAAAGACCAATCGATAAATGCATTTAGAAAAGTTTCAGGTGCTCACATCCTCTCCGCATTGGGTCCATACTTGGCAAACTGGACCATTATATTCCTCCCATCTACGTTCCTCCCTGCATAACATAGATTAACATAAGCATCAGCATGTAACGTCATGATTCGGTGTGATTTCAGTGTGGAAAATCTTATATGAAAACCACTTCAAGAGATTAAAAATTTGGATTCTCGGGAAAAAAATCCTTTCTAGATAAACACTTTTCTTGAAAACCCGACAAATTCAAACCGACTAAAAATCAGAAAAAATAGCCACAAAAAGGTCGCAGAAAGAAAAAAAAATATGGAAACTTGCCATCGAGCCTTTCCACAGCCTTCTGTGCCTCATCTGCGTACTTGTAGCGAACAAAGGCAAACCCCCTCGAATCCCCGGTCCTGCATGCACAGAAAACAAGTAAATCAACAGAAACACCCAAAAAAAAACCCTAAAAATGGGAACTTTTTGACGAAAGATGCGATCTTTGAGGCGTACCTCCGGTCTCTGGGGATGAATATGTCCACGACCTTCCCATACTTGTCGAAAAGAGGGAAAAGGTCGTCCGCAGTAGTCCCTAACCGGGTTAAAGGAAACAAAAACAAAAACAACAGTAAAAACCGCCAATAACCAATAGAAGACCAGAATGGAGAGGAGGGAGGAAGAGGAAGGACGAACTAGAGGGCTTACGGAAGGTGATGTTGAGGACGAGGAGGGAGTAGGTGTCTCTGATATCCGGAGGACCATACCTCCCGAAGTGCGACATATCGCCGTAAGGTTGAGACAGATTAGGGTTAGGGTTTTTGTTTTCGGGGGATGGAGGAGAAGAGGGCGCACGGGGGTGGATGGGGAAGGAAGAGAAGAGGTGATTGGATTAAGGCGAGGGGGCGTATTTCTGCCCTCCGTTGGGGTTGCATTTACGGAAACTGCCGCACATTCCCTTCATCGTCTCGTATTCGGATCGACTCGAATAGCTCATCAATTTCTTTTTTTTTACGCTTAAGTTATTGTTTGACAATCAGGTTAATCCAAGAAAAAGAAGTTAATATTATCTGATAGATAGGGTGTTCTGATGTGATACTTTTAAGTTTACGTGAGATAAGAATTTTGGAAGATTATTTCATGAATTTTTGTGGATAAATTCTTAAAATCTTATTCCTCGTGCATCATTTTTAATATATGATTGTTAGAGATAAATATCATCTTTATCTTCGTTAATATTCTATTAATTGGAGTTGTCATTCAATTGAGCTTCACATATAATAATTTATCTCAAAATTTTAAATAATAAAGAAAAATGTATGAGTTAATCTTTTTGTAACTATCCGAATCTCTTTTTTCAATAATTTTATTGTTGTTTGTTATTTTGTTCTTTCTTTATCACTTTAATTAGAAAAATTGAAAAGTTATATATTAATAATTATTATCATAAATTAAAAAAATAAAAAGTGAACCACAAGATGTACATCCCTTTTAAGGACACATTCTCAAGTTATTGATCAAAATTTAAATTGAACTCAACTTTATTAAATTCAAAAAAATACCACATGCATATGATTTCTAAAAATTAAAATTTCTTTACTCAAATGAAAATAAAAAAATAAGTGTATCAATTATTAATTAGAAATATAGTTATTAAAATATTACCTATCAAGTTATACATAATAACAACTCATTTTAATTATTATGATTTTAATTACAATTAAAATAAATAAAACTTCTTAAATTGAATAAAATATTTGTTGAAAATAATAAATTACAATTGTCTTATAAGAGTTAATTAATATTAATAATCAACAATTATAGAAACAGAAATGACATTCTACATCTTATCACATCAACAAACTCACAAGCAATAAATTTCTACACGCAAGCACTATAAGAAAAATCACTATTGGCGACTATTAAATTGCGACGGTCGTGAAATTGTCACTAATAGTGGATAATTGCGACAGTGATATATTCCAATATCACTAATTAGAGTTGAAAGCGTGTGTCATAATTTTGTTAGAAATTTAGCAACGATTAAATAGAAACCGTCGCCACTGGCAAACATTTAGCGATGATTAAGGATTAACCGTTACCAATGCACATGAATTGCTGCTCCCGCTCCCGCGCTTCTGTAGATATCTTGCATGAGTTTAGGAATCGTCGCTAACGAGTGTCGCCGTGTAAAATATCTACAAAAGCACGGAAACGGAAGTGGCAATTTGTGCTCATTAGCGACGGTTTATCGATCAATCGTCACCAATTATTCATTAAAGTTAATTGCTTTTTGGTGACTGTTGATTTGATCAACCCTCGCAAATTGTGAATATAACTCTTCCCATTCGCCCCTTTCTCTCATCCCCCGAAAACTTCTCCTCCAAATCTCCTCCCCGTGAGCTCTTGACCTCCCAGGCAGCCATCGCTCTCCCCCCAAGCCGTTGACTCTCCCTCCCTCCAGTGGGCAACACTCCTTGTCTCCGACCACGACCTCCACCTCTTGCATACCCCCCCCCCCCTTGCCCCCCTACACCCTCGCGCCCCCGTGCCACCCCCTAAGCCCTCCCCTCCTCCTCCCTCAACCACCCACCCAACTCCCTTCCTCCTCCTCCTCCCTCAACCACCCCCTCCACCACATTGTCCCCTTCCTTTTTTTTAATTTATCTTTTAATTTTTTAAAATTAAAATTTACTTTTGGAAATGAAATTTACTTGTGAAATTAATTTTGTTAAATTTACATGTAATTAATTGTAATTATTCACTTGTTAGAAATGTTAATTTTGTTTAATTTTATCAATTGCATGTATTTGGCAAATGTTGATATAAATTAAATGTGTTGCAAGTGTTGTTTAATATAAATTAAATGTGGGATGTGCCAACACTTTTAATGTTTTCATGTAATTTTTATTGTGCTAAATGTGGGGGTGTGTCCACATTTATTGTTTGTGTTAAATGTTTGATTATCAACTTTTAGTATTACACACTTGCACAAATCTAGATGCACTAAGGCCAAACAATAGGTATTTGATGAGAACCTCATCATGAGCCATAACTAGCTCATTTTGACCTAATACAAAGGATAAAAGCTCCTACATAACTCAAGGAAAGGCTTAACTCAGAGAATTCTGAGTTTAAGGAGAAAACAAGTCATAAGGGGTAAAAATGTAATTTTACCAGTATAATCTGCATACAGGGTAATTCAGGGTCCAAACATAGGTCAAACAAACCGAATAAGAAGGAAAGTGGGATGATCTGATAAGGGCTACAGCAATTCCAAGGAACTAAATGATAATCTGTAACCTTAAAACAAACCCACTTCAATTCACGAGGTTCGAGGTAAAGTAAAAATAGAATAAATCCTCTAAAATTCATAGAAAAATAATCTCTAGGGCTTAGAACCTTCAATTTGGCCTTCGGAACCCATTTTGACCTACATTGAGAACCATGCCCAATTAATAACTTAATTTGAGTTTTTACGTAAATTGACCGGTCAAACAAGGTTTTATCTAGAAATAAAATTCACCATCAGAATCCTTAGGTCCTAATTCTTCACGTATAAAAACTTGAGCCTAAGAAGAAACCTTCTTGACCAACTTTACATTTTGGTCCTCATCTATTTACTTTTTGGCCCTCAACTTTTGAACCCTCGCATTTTGGCCCCTAACTCTTCTTCGTTCTTTACATTCAGGTCCTCCCTGCAAAACCTGCCAGCACCACACTCCGGCGACCTTGCGCGGAGCATGGCGCCGCGCAGGGTAAGGGGGAGGGCCTGCTAGGTCAAATGGGGGTGCCCTGCGTCGTCAGCCGTCGCAGGAACACCCCCCTGGTCGCTGCAACCCACCATACCGGCCGTGCGAACGCACGGACGGTATGGGTCTCCTTCTTCCGGCGTCCTCCGGCGAGGGAGACACGTCGTCTCCCTCCGCCCTCCTCTCTGATTCCGCCCCTATAAATACCCTCGTCGCTCCGCCGTTCTTGTCAGCTCGGTCCTGACGGAGAAACACCCTCTTTTCACTCTCTTCCCACTCCGACAGGAAGCCCTCCAGCTCCGGCGGTTTTTCCCTCCTCCTCCTCCTCGTCGTTCTGCCGCACTACCAGCAGCAGGGCTGCCTTCCCCTACTCTCCCCGCGCCGCGCCGCACCCAGCGCATGCCTCTCCAGCCCTCTCCTCACCGTCGCTCCTTCCTCTGGGCAGCTTCTTCTCCGGCGACAGTCGATACGACTGTCGCTTGTTCCGGCCCCTCCTCGTCCTGCTAAGTAGGTAGAACTCCTCCTCTTCCTCCCCTCTTCCTTTTCCTCACTTTACATCTTTACTGTTGCCCCGATCCGACCAATCGCCCTCACCTTCTCCACCTCCGGCCCCTGCTCCGGTGACCCGCTCCCATCACTTCAGCAACCCACACGGCTCGCCGACCACCGCAGAACCTCCGCCTCCTCACCCTGATCAACCTCCGCCCTTCCACTTCCCCCAAATCACCCTCTGCAACTCCACCGAACAAACCCATCTCCCAACCTGCAGTTTGACCTAGGGCGGCCCTTAGGCTCCGCCCCGCCGCCTGCACACCCCCCGACCACCTTCGCCGTGCCACGGCGAAGGTCCTCCGCGTTTCTGATTGGGCCGAGAGGCCGTTTCTCTGTGGGCAGGTACCTGCGCTCGCCGCCGCCATTGTTGAAGCGAAGCAGCTTCTTCACCTGCTGCCCCAGGTGCGCCACGCCCAGGTCACGCTCCCAGGCAGTGCGAGGCGTCTTCGCGAAGTGCCAGGCTGCAGTTGAGGCGAAGCTCTCGCGCGAAGCCCCGGCACTTCGCCTCGACCGCCGCTGCTTCCTCCGCACAGGCATCCAAATTGGGGTGGGATATTTAGTCCCACCTCGGAAAGCCACTGAGGCGAACGGGCGCTTAAAGGCAAAACGTGCCTTAAGCTTTTCGCCTCAGTTCACGGGGTGAGGTCCCCTTCACCCGCCCGACTACCCGGCCTCGTCCGCACGCACACCTCGCGGACCTGGCCCGACCCGACTAAGCCCGACCTGCACTCCTCGCCCACCACCGCACGCCGGTGGGCCTGGACCCGAGCGCGACCCGTACCCGACTACCCGGCAGCTCTGGGAGAGCTTTCCTAAGAGCGGCGTCTGTGAGAGAGAAACGCGGGGGGGGGAAGGGTAGAGTAGGTTTTGCCGTGTCTCTGATTGGAACTTTGAGTGTGCAGGCACAGGTGAAGGGACTGCGGAAGGGCTGAAGAGAAGAAGAAGAAGACTGAAGGAAGAAGAGCAGCCAAGTCAAAGCAAAGAGGAAGGAGAAAGCAAAGAAGAAGAAGACAAGCAAGGCAGAGAAGAAGGCTGACGAAGACTGAAGGAAGGAGCACCGAGCGGCACTGTAGCAGCGGCGACTTAAGTCGTCTGAGTGGAAAATCAGACGACGCTCTGAAGGCAAAAAAAAGAAAGAAGAAGAACATCACCACTGCTGCAGATAAAGAAGACAGAAAGAAAAAGAAGAAAGAAGGAGAGACGACGTCCTGACAGCAAAAGCAGAAGAAGAGCACGAGAAGAAGATCAGAAGAAAGAAGTAAAAAGAAGATCTGAAGAACAGAAGGCAGAAGAAGAAGACCACAAGGAGATAAACAAAGAAGAAGAAACCAAAAGCCAAAGAGAAGAGAAAACAAAGAGGAAGAAAGAAGAGAAGAAGAAGCCAAATTTTCATCTCTCTCCCTCTCTCTCTCTTTATTTTTGTAATAAGAATTTGTACCCCTAGAATACAACTTGCTCCCTGAGTTCGACCTCGGGAACTCTTTTATTTTCCGAGTAAAAAATTATATATTTGAAATGATGGCAATAACTGGCTATACTATAATGCTATAATAAAATGCAGTTATCTCTCGCCGCACACCATTTCATTCGGTTAGTATAAATAATAAATAGTTATATAATTAAGTTATGTACAGTTTCAATAATCTTAAATATGTCATTTACAATATATAATATATATATATAAGTTAGTTATACCTATTATACCCTATTTTACAATATATATACATATAGCTTACTATATATTTTATATTTACAAGTATGTACCTAGTATACATAGTGTTTTTTAGGTATTTTTGTGAATTTTCTGATTTTTAAGGTTTTATGTGTTTTATAGAGGTAGGAGATGAGAGAAAAAGAAAGAGATGAGAAGAATAAATGCGTTTGTCATTTTTTTATTTAGGGGTTTTTATTTAGTTTCAAAGTATACTGAACCGTCGGCTAGTATGTTCTATCAAGTCGAAGGTTCAGAATGTCTTGAAACTTGGCATATGTGTAAAAATTTACCTAATCTTTACTAAGACAGGTTTATTTTAGTTTTTTGGGATATTTTATATCATTTTTATTTAATTACAAATTCATCTCATTTTAGGGTCTTTTAAGTGTTTTCAAAAGAACCTAAGACCCTAAATCTAGTTCTAAAGGATAGATAGGCAATAGACTATCTCAAATAAGTTCTAAACACCAACTAAAAGATGTGAAATCACATAATCAAACTTTTTAACTTCATTTCCAAAAATTTCCACAGTTGGACAGTTAGGTACAAAAAACTAGCTGACAAATGATTTGACATGAATCAACCATTCCAAGTTAAATTTGAATTCACAGTGCATGGAAGCTTGTATACCTAAATTAACACATTTATAACATGTCAGCTATTTTAAATAATACACCTAAGCCTACTGTCCCAAGAGTTTCAGATCAACAGCAATTACCAACATCAGCTGCAGCAACAAGAACACTAAGACAGTAGCTAGTTGCTACTGAATTTCAGAAGCCATAAGACTCTGATGCTGCTTAAGTTCCAATTCAGATCATCCAAACAGAATTTCAGTCGTTCTAAATTAATTTCAGAGGTCTGCAACAGCTCTGAAGTTAATTTTCAAAGCCACAGTAGACCTGATTAGGTTCAACAATCCAAAATCAATTCTGATCTCTGATCCCATACTTGAATGTTTAGAGTTCCAAAATGATTTTTCCCTTTTTAAGATCAATTAGAACCACTTGATATAATCATGAAAACCATGAAGACTAATTGGTAATTTTAGAGGCTAAAATCAGATCAGATTAGATCAGACCTAAGAAGTTCTGATCTAATGCACTTTAAAGCCACAATCGATCAAATCATTTCCAAAACTTCTTTGAAAAATTAGAGATGGAGATCTAAAAATTCATTTGAGTACCTAAATCCATAGAACTCTGATTTGATCTCCATTTCACACCCTAGACAGTGTGATTCATGAAGCTCAAGTCAAGAGTTTAACTCTTATAAACATGGCACTACAAATTCATTAAGAATAATCAATAGTCAATTAGATCTCCATTGTTAGGTTGGGATTGGAATGTACA
Organism: Thalassia testudinum; assembly: GCA_037157565.1. Classification (NCBI taxonomy): domain Eukaryota; kingdom Viridiplantae; phylum Streptophyta; class Magnoliopsida; order Alismatales; family Hydrocharitaceae; genus Thalassia; species Thalassia testudinum. The sequence continues at coordinate 26,055,997 of JAZHRO010000059.1, forward strand.
TTGGGAAATAAATGTCGCCCATGTAGGGCTTTTGCTATGAATTTAGCACTAATCTAATCACGTTCTTGTCTTGAACACCATTGATTGGTGATCAAGGTAAGTTGGTGATTAAATCATAATGCATTGAATCCTTGTTCTATCTCAAATCAAGGAGACTGATTCTCCTTGATAGAACTCCCCAATAAGTGACTGAAATCAGGTATACTCCCATCCATAAATCAAAACCACACTCAAGAACATTGGAATCCTTGCATATACCCAATCAAAGCCACTAAAATCCTCAAACAACTCGATTAAATTCAATAAAGCTCAAAATTGAATTCAAATCTCCAATTCAATCATGAAAATCATTTGCAAGCAAAATCGAGTTATCTAAGTTTGTGAACAAGATCGAGGGGTCTTGTGAATTTGCAAGATGAATGAGAGACCCCCAAGGTAGGTTATGATGCTAATTTCAGATCTGAGGTTCAAAGCCTTCAGATCTGAAATTAGGTCTAATGAAGGGGTGATTTATGGATTTAATTGCGAGGAAAAACAGAGAACATGAAATGGGGATGTAAAGGGGGGAATTAGTGATTAGTGAGTGAGATGAATTCATCTCCTCTGATCTGAATTGATCAGAGGAGGTGGATGTGATTTCTACACTAATCTACTCCTAAGCTAAATTACAAACCAGTGGATTCACTAACTGATCTACTCCTAACTGATCTACACTACATCTATGTTAAAGCTAGAAAGCATTAAAACCTAGTCTAAATGGAAGAATGAGACCTTTGGATCTCCATCCAGTGGATGGAGAGGAAGAATGGAGGGAGGAAGCTCTCCAGCGGAGTGAAAACTCGCTAGTGGAGTTCTGAGTCGCCCTCAGGTCCTACGGAGTCCTTAGCGGGGAGGAGAGTCGGGGAGAAAGTGGAGTTTCACAGCTGGTGGCTGTGAAAAGGGGAAATATAGGGAGGAGAGCTGGAGGGGAAGAATGATCGGCTCGAGGGGTGTAGAAGGGAGCGATCTCTTGCATGCGCAGCTGCGGAGCTCCTTAAGTAGAGTGAAAGAGTGAATCAGGTCACCTGGCGGTGGAATTAGGCTATTAGAACATGGGCGGTGGGGATTTAAGGAGAGAGCACGCGCTAGCTTAAATCAAAAAATGACCATTGGATGGGATCTGGGTGAGGAGATGATCTTACGTGTCGATTCGTGTGAAGCTTCCAATCAAGGTGAGCTGCAGATCAAGAGGTGTAGAGAATGAACGACCACAATAGCGCGTGTTCATGCACGCTATAGTGATTGCAAACGGCTGCAAGTGTGTTGGTGCTTTTGTAGGTGAAGCCCCTCAACGAAGGGGTAAAAAAATTACGCAGTAACCCATAAGTGGTAAAAAGATATAACAGAATGGTCCTTTAAGGCTTGCAAATAGGTCCTTGCGACCTACAAATAGGTCCTTGGAGGTTTTTTAATGAATGAAATGTAATGTACTAAGGACCTAAATGTGAATCTTTAAATGCAAGACCCTAATGATGTCCCAATGCAATTAAATTTTTGTGGAAGCTTAATTGAACATTTACGAAGTTAATTACACTTTTAATTTGAACTTTTAAATTCATTTGTGTGTTCAATTTGTACTTGGATAATCATTTAATCTTATTTAGAAGAATATCTCATTTAATGACCTAATTATGCATTTTCCACACTTAACCCTTTTTATGTGTTAATTTGATAGTGTTTAACCTAGTTTCTAGCTTAACTTAGGCAATTTAGCTATGATGAGTTGCAACTCATCAGGATACAATGAATATGACAGAGATTGTCTTTCTATTTTTGAAATTCCAGGAAGGTCGATCTGCACACAGAATTTATTGAGATTCCAAAAGTATATCGGCAATTGGCACACTTGTATATATTAAAGCAAATTCCTGAAGTTGACCTTTTCTACAATGAATTTAAACAATCATCACATCCAAATGCAAGTGATGTACTTTTTCCTGAGTGGTTTAAGCAACGTGTTACTAAAATGAAAGAAAATAACGACCCGCGGTGGGTAGAAGATTTTGACGTAATATCTAATCGTCCGTTGAGTTATGGACATTACCATTCTGGATACATCATAAATGACTTTAGATATAGAATCAAATATGTTAATGATGTAAAGGCTACACAGCAAGCTGGCGTTGTTGTCCCTTACAAATTAGCTGGCGGGTGTGATGGTTATTATGAATACATTGGGGCAATTCTCGAAATTAGCTTCAGATGTGATCGCAAACTTGTCCTCTTCAAGTATGAATGGTTTGATGTTTTCAAGGAAAGCATCAAGTTTAAGGTTGAGAAGAAGTACAAGTATATAAGTTTGAATAATAACCGTCGAATTCTTCAGAACACTGAACCGTTCACTTTAGCCTATCAAATCTCTCAAATCTTCTACGTACTGATAATAGCAAAAATGGATAGATAATTCCCATTAGAATAATACCACATAGTTATTACGATTCTCAAAAAGAAGGGGAACCTGAAGCATATTAAGAACTTCAAAAATCAAATTTGGAGCCAAGTACAACAAACATTGATATATAAGATATAATTTACTAACTTTTTTTATAATATAAATTTCCTCATAAATCATTCTTATACTATTCTGATATAATAATTTGTTTACTCTTATTATAGGTTGTTGACACAGTTCCGTTAATTTTTTTCCTTCTACACGGCTAATACTGTTTTAGGATAACATTAATGATTGCTTTCAATTATATGCATGTTTTTTATATGAATTATATATTTATGTATTTTTTTTCACTAATTGTTTCTTTGTATTGTGCATATGGTAAAACTGAAGAGGTGGGCTTCTCATCGGAGGAATCCTGACGCCACCCCCTATACCCAGGACCCCCGTACCACACAGCCTCCTTCCACGTAGCCACTTGCCACCCAACCTCCCCATACAAGGCCTCCTCGCACCCAGACCTTCCCTACCCAACCTACTACCCCCCAGGACCCCTACACTCTTACCACCGATATATATTTAGTATCCACTCTCAATTTCAATTCCCCCTCGTACACACACATATATCTCTCCTGGTGCACTTGGATAGTCCCTTTTTACTGGGAAGGGGAAGAAGCCAGTCATCTCTGAGTTTGTAACGTTACCTGAGCTTGAGGATGAGGTTAATAATCACGACCTTGACCAGGACGAGGGGGACGGGGACGACGTACATGACTCCCATGATGACGAGAATGAGAGGGGGATGAGGGGGAGGAGGGAGACGAGGAGGAGGACAAGAGGGATGCTAAGGTTGGCCACCCTGAGGCCAACATAGGCCTTGATCAAGCAGGGCCCAATACTATTGGTAAGTAAACTATTATTTTCTATGTTTTAAAAATTTTTAAATTTTGTATTTACTCTTCATTCATAATACTATTATTATTATTAATTTCAGTGAAGAAAAAAGGAAGAGGTTCGATGAGAAATAGGAACTTGGAGGCTACACTAGAGGGCACGAGGGTGAAGGTGAAGATCACCACCTTGTGGGGAAAATCCCGACTACCCTCCATTTAGCAGTAGACTCTCTAAGGTTGTGAAGAGCATTATTCTCCTCTCTTGTTTTGATTGGTGGATTATCCTAAAAGAGCTCAAGAGGGAGATCATTCGTCACTTAGAGGTAATTAATATATATTGAAGTTTATATATGTTTCGTTTAATGTGATTTAATGTATATAAATGTTTAATTTATAGGCGATCTTCAATTGGGGGGTGATCTAGAGGTCTCCAAGTATATCTTTAGCCATACATCAAGGCATCATCGAGACTGGAGACTTCATATGAAAATGCAATAACAAGAAGTTTTTTAAATTTTTTTGATATATACATTTTAATTATATAATTTATTTTCTTTGTTATATAGTATTTTGCGAATAGGTCATATGAGGAGGTCATGAGGAATGTAAGTCCTTCCATACTGCCATAGGTATGGAAGGATTGTTGTCGACATTGGAGGAAGCCTGAGACTGAGGTAATTAAATAATTGTTATGTGTTAAAATTTAATTATTATTAATTTGTTTACTAATAAAAAAATATTTTTTTTTCTACAGGATCAGGCGAAGAAGAACAAGGCCAATAGGGCCAAAGCTCTATCGTAGACTTATGTCTTGGGTCAGATGAGTATTGATAAACTCAAGACAAGATATGTAAGTACATTTCCTATTTTTTTATATTTCTAATTAACATGTAACTTTAAATTACTAACTATCTTTTATATTTACTTAATTTTAGGCGAGTACACATGACGATGCCTAATTGGATCATCTTGAAGTCTATGAGATCACTCATACCAAGGTTACAGATGGCGGGCACACATGGATTCACGAGACCTACCAAGTTAAGTATGTAAGTTATTTCTTTCTAATTATTTAAATTTAACTTTCATTTCAATCAAACATATTACTTTGATAAAAATGTAATTAGAGAGAAATGTACGACTTGGTCCACCCACCTCTGCCTACAGATGAGAACTCTGCGACCCAGTAGCCTCCTATGACACCTGAGGAGGCTTTCCAGACAGTCATGCCTTTGGAACATGGTGGATTTGTTTGTAGTGGAGGTTGGAGCCAAACGCTCACCACTTGGTAGGGACGGAAGGGATTGTCTGGTGCGTCTTCTATTGAGGTGGAGTAACTGAGGTCGTAGGTATAGCAGACTCAGTGGTAGTTGACCGATGTAACTGGAGAGTAATGAGCTGCTAGAGAAGAGATCCGCTAGCAGAGACAGGATTTCAAGGAGCAGATGGCATAACAGCAAGCATAGTGGCCAGAGATGATGGCCATACTTCGAGATGGAGGTGGACCTAATTACAGTAGCTTCCATTATCCTACACGTTGTGGGCTAGACGACGATTTTGATGCAAGAGGTGCTGGTCATGGTATTGGTGCGGGAGTTTAGCTCACATCTTTTCTTTATATTTCTTATTTTTATCCATGTAATGTTTATGGTTTATTTATGTAAATATTCTTTACGTTAATTTGTAGTAATGTAATGTTTATTTCCTATTATATTTATTTTATTGAATGTTATATATGTGTTATAGGATGTTATGTAGGTTAATTTAAATGTTGCCTTTGATCACATTGGTAAAATCCAATCAATTAAAAAAAAAATTATTTTTGGCGATGGTTGCATAACCGTCGCTAAAGTCAGCAAAATGACCCACCACTCCTCCCAACCTATTTTTCGCAACATTTATTCAACCGTGGCAAAATTATATTTCAAGACGATTATCAAATAACCATCGTAAATAATGAGTTTGCGACAGTTATTTAATAACTGTCGTGAAAGTGATTTAACGACGTTTCTAAGTCGTTGCAAAAGAAAGCTAATCACAACAGATATGGTCGATACTATTAGAGACAATTAGTATTAATAACCATTGCGAAAGAGTATTCGCTTCTCAACTTTCCACAACACCAACTTGGGATAGCTTTGTTACTTTTGGCGACAGTTTTTAATCGACGCCAAAAGTGATTTTTCTTGTAGTGAGGATAACTCTTCAGGTTATCATTTTGCATTCCAAACAACTACAGGATAACCCTTATGACTTTTAAACAAAAATGCAAGATAACCCATCTACAAAAAAAGGTTATTGAAATGACCCGCCGCTTTTGGGTTGGATAAGATGTCTAGAGTTTTCATCAGATGTCTGTCCAAACGTCTGGACTGATGGTCGGATGTCTGAAAGTAGGGAAAACCGTACGTACTTTTGCCTTTCGCACACATGCGACACGCATGTGTTTTCTCTCTCATCCAACCTCCTTACCCGAAACCCTAAACACCTTCTATTTAAACCCAACCCCTCCTCTTTCTCCCCATCACCACCATCCACCACCTCCATCTCCTTTTCCCCCTGCCGATAGCCACTGTTACGAACACCTTCCAAGATGATTTTTTTAAGACGTCTGGGAGGTGGCCCAGATGTCTGACCAGACGTCTGGAACCCCTTCCAGACGTCTAGGATCTATTTTTCTGTGGCGTGCGGGGCTGCGTCTGCGCGCAGGCACACACAGACCTGTAACCGCCGCACCTTCCCCCTTTTTCCCTCTCTCCTCCTGCAGGCGCAAACTGTGCTCTCTCTCTCTCTCCCCACGGGGCCTTATAAGGCCCTCGCCCTCTCCCTCACTCTCATCTCCTCTGCTTCCTTCTCCTTCTTCCAGCTGGTGCGAGAGTGCAAGCGCGAGAGAGCGGCGGCAGCGGCAGCCGCGGCGAGTTGCGGGAGGAGGTGTTGCGCGAGGGAGGAGACGCTTGACCGTGAGGGCTCGAGCTTGCTGGGGCAGCTAGAGCCAGCTGGCGGGGGAGCTGCAGGCATGGAGCGTCGCTGGAGGGCTGCTGCAGCTCGAGCAGCAGGCGAACGAGGTGCGGCGCGGCCGTGCGTCGCGGGCAGAGAGCGAGTCGAGGTCTGATTCTGGAAATTTTTCCAGAATCAGACGTCTGGGCTTCCAACCAGACGACGGTGAAGACGTCTGAAGGACTGTCCAGACATCTGGCAAGTGAGTTATTTTCGTCCTTCTTTCTTTTCTGCGACCGTTCGTACTGAGAACGAGGAGTGGGTACGTGTAGGTTCTGAGATTCGCCATCCAAAGCGAATCAGACGTCTGGCAGCAGTGCCAGACGACGGGAAGGACTTCCAGACGTCCGCAGTACCATCTGACCCACTTTTTAAGACGCCTGGAAGAGGTTCCAGACGTCTGATTTTGGACTGTTTCGTCGTTTTCGACCCGTTTAGGGCCCGTTCGGAGTCCGTTTTCCACGTTTCGAGTTGCGTTCTTTTTGGAATAAAATCCTCTACCAGTCTACAGCAATTATATACTATTCTAAGAAACTCCTTGTGTTTGATCCTTGTGATAGGACCTCGTTCCATTGCAATCCCGGAGGTTGTAGAGGCACGCTAGATTTCCAACCATGCCCCCAGTACTCCCGTTGTAGCTGGTAGAGTGGCTTTACAAATTATTAACATAATTTGTTACAATTATGGAATAATTAATAGAACCTAGGGCATTGCATGAATCCTAGGAATGAGAAACCAGATTGAATGATAGATCCTAGGGTATTGCATGAATCCTAGGGCCGGAAAACTAGATTGAATGATAGATCCTAGGGTACGGCATGAATCCTAGGACTGGAAAACTAGTGAAATGAATATAGATATTACAGTCTTGGAAACTGTGGAAAGGAAATGATAGTTGCCTGTAAATTGATTTAACAGTTGCCTGTTATGAATAAATAAACATGATTGAGAATATGGGTTGTATGAACGTGAAACTGGAACGGTGAAACCTAAATGTGCTGAGTAAAAGAGCTGGAACCCTACGGGGAATTAGGAGTAGAACTCCTGGAAAGAGAATGGAATGGAACTAAGAAAAAAAGATGTGGAAGTGTGTTGTCTCTGGGGTACGTGATACCAAGAGAGCACACATTACCTCTTAGTGCAGAGCGGAGCTAGCTGCCCCAGGGACCCGGGGTTAGGTCTGGCCACTTTGTACCGACTTGCTGGCCCTCGTGTACGTAGTACCGAGGAGAGCTACTAGTGTAGGGAGAGCACTAGCTACCCCACGGGCCCCGGGGTTCTACTAGCTCACCTACACCGACTTGTTAGGCCCACTGGGCAAACCAGGGTAGTCAGGAGAGGGTGCACGGACTGTGGAGGGGCAAGGCCCTTGTTTGGTTACTGTGGAGGGGTTGGACCCCTGTTACTGAGAGGGCTATGCCCTATACTGGTTCCGTGCTGTGCTTTGGGTGCACCCGTTAACGAAAACAACTAACTGTGTGCCAATGCGGGGTAGCTACCCGTGCGTTTACCGCGCGTGCCGCAGTCACCGTTACGTCTGTCAGTGACCTTGGGGTGGTTGACTGAGAGTAGGATCACCACGGGGGACTCTCCCGGCCAGGAGAGCACCACGTGTTACTTCTACTCTTCAGAAAAGAATGCAATCAAGATCGTTCCCACGAGGAACATTCGGGATCAAGTGAAGGATCTGAGAAATAGATAAATTGTGAAATAATAGAAAGACGTAAATAAAGGAAGAAAGAAAATAAAACAGCTACTGTACACTCTACTGTTTCTTAGTTTTAGTTGCCACTCTACTCAGCGTTTCGCTGACGTGTTACACTCGTTACTTTTCAGGACCAGGTGTTGAGCAGCTAGGGTCAGCGGCTGTAGAGGACGCTAGGCCGAGTAGGGTCCAGTAGAGTTACCACTATTCTTTTGTGCCCTTTTTGTTCCACTGTAGTGAGTAGTTCTTGTTACTCTCTGTACTTTTCTTTACTCGTAGTCCATGTTATGTTATAAATGTTGTTCTACTGTTGTGGTGGTACATGCTGTAGTAGTTCCTTTTCTTACTGCTGTATTTTTTGTTACTGCTAGTTATATTCATGCTGAATGTGATTTATTTTACTGCTCTTTTGGTTACTTCCTCATTGGACGACTAGGTCTTGGGATTAGTCGAGTCGGTCCAGTTCTCGTGTCTCGTAGGGACTTGGGAATCGGGTCGTTATAGCCACCTTCCTCTCCCGCCCCCAACGTAGCAGGTAGAGAGGAAGAAGAGGGATGGGACGCGGAGGAGAGGAGAGTGTAAGCAAGGAGTGAGAGCGTGGGAGGAGCTCGAGGGGAGGAGATCGCGAGGGAGCTTTAGGAGCTCAGAGGAGCTTGTATGGGAGGAGTCGAGGACGCGTACGAGGAGGAGCTCACGGGCAGAAGCCTTGGCCTCCTGCAGTTGCTAGAGGCACTGCTGCAGCTCCTGCGGGCAAGCTCGCGAAGGAGACAGCTCGTGGGAAAGTTCTGCGTACTAGATATTTTCTAGTATCAGATGTCTAGAGCATCTCCCATATGTCTGTAGTAGAAGAGGGTCGTCTGGAGCTGAATCCAGACGTTTGAAAGCACGCTTAGTGCTAAGGTACGTGTTTCTGCATGGTTTGCGGCCACGCAAGTCTTACCGCAAGAGATTTTTAGCTGATTTTGGCTCTGCGTGTGCGTACGCAGGTGCAAAGCGTTGGAAAGGCACACGGTGCGCCCTTCGAGGCACTTTTGGATGTCTAGGCACATCGCCAGACATCTGACCGTACTTCCAGATGACCGGAAGGAGAGTCCGACGTATGGGACTTCCCTTATACGATTGCTGAGGGGTTCGAACGTCTGAAGAAGTTGCAGGAAACAAGGGTGAGTTCTGACGTCTTTTAAGATGTCTGGGCCTAGTCCCAGACGTCTGATTTTAGATAATATGCCTATTTTTGGCTTCTTTAGGGCCCAAACGAAATCGGATATCTGCAAACGAAGTACCGTTGTTTTCCGCTTGAGTTTCTCTATGAGTTAGTGTCACTTGTATACAGTTTTGGACTCATTTGATATAGTTGGTCAATTGTATAGGTCTCAAGCTAGTTGAGTACGCGGGGCCCATGGAGGCTTCCGAACCTGCAATTCTAGCCCCCATTCCTCCCATGTTTCCTAGTAGAGTAGTTTGCTTTAATATCAAGATTTAATAAAACTAAGTGCATGTTTAGAATAACTTAATTGAACCTTAGGGCGTGAAATGAACTCTGGGGTAGAAACAAACGAATATTGCTTGAGCTACACTATCTTCCTTGAGATGCATGTTAAATCATTTTGCTAGCAAATGCATTAGTATATTGATGTGATGCTATCCTTAGAGAAACACGAGTTGCTTGTTATACGAATGAAACCCATAATGTGAATAATAAGATTTGAATGTTGGAAAATGGAATGAAAGGAATACAAGCATAAACCCTAAGGGGAATTAGGAGGACTCTTGTACATGGAAAGAACTTAGTAAGTAGACGAGAAGTGAGCTGGCCCTTGTGTACGCGATACCAAGGAGAGCAACTCTCCCTTTAGTGTAGAGGGGAGCTAGCCGCCCCTTTGGGTTGAGACCCGAGGTTAGGCCTAGTCACTCTACATCGACTTCTGTTTAGTCTTCATGCACATGATACCAAGGTGAGATACTTAGTGTAGGGAGGGAGCTAACCACCTCACGGGGCCTGGGGTTAGGACTAGCCGCCCTATACCAACCTTGTTAGGCCTATTGAGGCAAACCGGGATAGTCGAACGAGGGTACGCGGACTGTGGAAGGGTGAGACCCCTGTTCCGAGAGGGTAAGGCCATGTACTGTTCCATGCTGTACCTTTAGGCATAACCGCTAGAGGAAATGACTAACTGCGTGCCAGTGCGGGATAGCTACCAATGCGCTTATTGCGCGTGCCGCAGTCACCGCTACGTCGCGACCGTGACCTCGGGGTGGTTGACTGGGTGTAGGATTACCACGGGGGACTCTCCCAGCCAGGAGAGCACCATGTATACATCCTACATCACAGAAAAGACTGCAATCAAGATCATTCCCGTGAGGAACAGACCCGATCAAGAAATGACTAGATGAACAAAGGAGCACACAAATTAGAACTACTTGGTTGAGCTAAATGGAAATTAATACTTAATTGGTTGCTTGTCTTAATTGAATATAAATGGTTTAATCACCACTCTACTTAGCATTCGTTGATTCTGGAATTTTATAAGCTTGTTCAGGTCAAGGAGTTGAGCAGCTAGCACCACCAGCTGTAGAGGGAGCTGGGCTTAGTAGAGCCCAGCCTTAGCTATTGACGTTTTTTATTCCTGCACGTTTCTTTTTGTAGTAGTAAATATTTTGTTATATGTAATACCGTTTCCGTTACTTTTCCACTGTAGTAGTTATGATGACCTATACTATTATGAGACATTCCGTTTTGGTTCTTTTACTGTCTCTGTATTATTGTTTTCTGCTTAATTATATTGTACTTGTGTGGTTGTAGGATATTTTCTGTTTTTGGTTATTTCTCGTTGGACAACTAAGTCTTGGGATTAGTCGAGGCGGGCCAATCTCGAGTCCTGTAGGGATTTGGGATCTGGTTGTAATAGTTATCCCACAAAATCTATCCCTTCATCCAAACTAGGCCTAAGGGTGGAGGAAGAAAACTAAACAACTACACTAGACAACAAGCGAAAAAAAAGACAATGAAGACATCCAAGTAATAAATAATTATAGGAGACCACTTCATGCCATAAGATAACAACACTACCGAAGACTTCCTCAACGATCATCCTGATATGCATTAACGAGTATGACAAGTCAAGCTGAAATGAGTTGGCCAAAACTTTGTCATGTGTAGGTCTGATTTCTAGCAAAATCCCTGAATACAAAACAAGTTGCGAGGGTGGAGGACAAATCTCGAGTGAACCTAAAACCATCAACTCCTTCCAACACAAGTCAACTTGGACCATGTTCAAGCAAGAATGGGGTCTCCCAACAACACCAATCAAAAACCTTGAATTTACAATGAATTGCAAACTAGCGTAACACCTCCTCAAGCACCTTATCAACTAACCTCCTAATACTCAACAAAAAAAGAAAACTAACCTCCTTCTAATAAACTCAACAAGGGTAAAAGCATAGAAGATCTAAAAATGGTTGAGATGCCAGTCGAAGAGGAAGGCACTGTGCTAGCCATCATCAACCATAACAACCTCAAGACCTTGAAGCATAAAAGAATCCACAATGCAATATGAAAGAGAGGTCACTATGGAAAAATGTAGTCCAAGGAAGAAGGAAGTCAATAGGAGGATGGTGTGACCCTTCACCCCCAAAATGGACTTCAACTACCCAAGTTGGTGATAACTTAAATATCAAAAAGGATCTAGTCATGATAAAACCAAAAAGCACCAACTAAAGAGCATCAAGCCTACCCATCTAGCTAATGAATGAACCATTGGTTGGCAGAAAAGTTGACGTCCTAGAGAAGTTAATGACAAAGAACAACACTAAGGATGGTACTGAGGATCTATAGCAACAAGGTTGACCATTGGAAGTGGACCAAGGTCAATGGTGAAGAACAACCAATAGTAAGGGAAAACTTTCGGTAAAGTTGTCCCTACGACAAGGGAGTCAACCACCATCACCTGACAAACATAAGATGAAACAACTTGAAAAGGAATAGGGAAACCAGAGGTGGTTACGCTAAAGGAGTAGGGGTGATGTGGTAGCTGCAACGAGAAAAGGGCAAAGAGGCAAGTCTTTATCATGAGGATAGAAAGTGGAGATGCTAAGATGGCAGGCGAAGATGAGGAGGTCCCTGATCAGCCTCCAATGCCAATCGAGGGCCCCAAGCATGGAGAAGTGGAGTAGCACCCTTAGCGTCTTCTTGAAGGGGAACTATTGTGTGGCTGGGAAAGTTGTTTCACCCAAATAACTCACCATTAGATGATTTGATATCGAGTATTTAAGTTGGGTTATTTTGGTGATTAGTTAAGTTAAACCAAACGTGTAATATTTTAGATTTTTAGTTGGTTGATGGTTCCTATATCTGACCCACTAGAGGAAAGAAAAAAAGATCCCGTAATGGGTAAAGCATGATTTGTACTCACCCCAATTTAATCAAATTTTCTCAAGAAAATGTTATGAAGGTTAATTGCATTCATCTTTTTTGTGTCTAAATTTTTATATTGTAGTTTTATATTATTTATACAAGAAATGATTTTAACTATTTTCATCATTTTAGTAATAAAGTTTGTTGATATAAATAGACAATAATTTGCTCACTGGTTTTAATTAAGACAGTTAATAGGTTCATTCTGCTTCTATGATCTATTATGTTTGACGTTTACAAATATCTATCATTAATATAATATTGAATAAATATCTTTTCCACTTGTACATGACAATAAGAACCATAAACACCTAATAGAACATTTGTAATTTGAATTAGATTAGATCAAACCACCATGGTTGCTGATCTTAGTTTGGCATGATCAATCAGCTCAAATTGGCCACCCAAATAAGATTCAACGAATATATTTGGATGAGATCATAGGTGATCACTTTACTAAATCAAACCAAATTCAACCTAAATCAAATAATAGGAACTTAACTAAAGCAATTGAATGCCAACCTTTGCATGTAGTGTCCTTTGTAAGCATCCATTGTTGCATTCCTTCGTAGCTTGGATTAGTTTGTGGAGGAAATAGTTTCAATTAGTTTGTGTGATGTCCTCCACAAGCATCCATTATTGTATTTTATTACTACTTTGATAATTAGTTTGTGCATCCTCCACAACCATTGATTGTTGCATTCGTCAATAGTTTGTTAACTTGAACCTCCCTTTTTCATCTCCATTAGCCTCCAATTTGCTAATAGAATAAATATAGATCATATATCATAACTTCGAGATTACAATGTAGATTTATTCCCTTAAATGTATTCACTAGTCACCACATCGGTGAGATCATCCGATTGATGATTACACTATTGATCTCCTTTTAAGGTTTGTAAATAGATCTTTATTTTAACCTAATCCACTACAATTCTATGGTTATTCTAGCATTCCTTTTGCCGATCTCTCCAGCAAACTTGAGAAGGTAACCTCATCCGTCTAGACAAAAATGAGGACGTCCAAGTGACTTTGTTACTAGAAACCTATAAGTACCTAACTAAACCAATTCGACGTTTGACCTCTACGTGTAGCATCCTTCGTAAGCATCTATTGTTACATTCCTTCGTACTTTGGATTTCTCTGGATGACATAATTTCGATTAGCTTGTGTGACATCATCCGTAAGCATCTATTATTGCATTTCATTATTAGTTTGATGATTAGTTTTCCTTTAAGATTTGTAATATAGATCTTTGTTTTAACTTTATTCACTACAAAAATGAGGACATTCAAGTGACTACGTTGCTTCAAATAGAAGTAAAAGAGAATGTCACCCTAAAATTAGAAGAAAAACGACTCCACTGGGGATCGAACCCAGAATCTCTGGTTCCGTAGACCAGCGCCTTATCCATTGGGCCATGGAGTCAAGTGGCACGGTGTGAGACAATAATATTTATGTTACTAAATTTTATGAATTCATCGGTCAAAACGCCGACCACAAGCATGACAACCCGAAATATGTTTCCAATCATTTTTTACCGAATTTAAAATATATGGATTGGATACTGTTGAAACCTTCTGATGGGATATACACTAATCTTACATTAAGATGAATGATTAAAATACCATTCTCTAATGATAAGAAAATTCATCAGATGGTGTGCCATTATCATCGTTTTAGGGATTGCTAAATTTACGTCAAATGAGGATTAGGACAATGGAGGTTATGGGTTCCAGTCTTGGGGGTTAAAACTTAGAATGGCCGATCCTATCTTAGGTCCCCGGGACAGAGGTCCTATACGGCGTCAAACTCCATTTTTTTCCTCTGGCCATCAGGCCATGCAGACTTTCCAACGCTCGACGATCACCAACTTAAAAGGCTATATTTTGCGAATCGTCACATCCTTTCGCACATGAACGACCCTCAATCTTTACAGGACTCGATCCTTTTTAAATAAATTCCCCAACGTAATCTAATGTTCACAATTGGGCGGTTCTTCAGACCTCTTCATGTTGCAAATGGACCCCCAATCAAATCTTAGTTCTTCGATGGGAAATCTTTCGCTTGATGCTAAATGCCTCTGTTGGCTCTTTTTCCACTTATCTCAGTTCTTGGAAACGAGCCAAGTTAATAGTACCTATAACTCTTATTTATTAAAAAAGATGAAGTATTTAACCGGAACCTTCACACCGCCAAGAAAATAAACTGTCACATGGAACTTCAATTGTTGAACAAATCCAAGCCAAGAACAACCAAATTGAGCAACAAAAAGCATTAGGATTAATGTCAAAAAGGTTTTTACAGAGTGACACGACCCTCAAAAGATCCTTTCAGAACAAACAGGAGTTTCAACTTCTACTCTCAATTGTAAGTACGTATTCGTCAGTAGGGCACTGGCATTCCAGACTAAATGCCAAGAGACAACATGATTCCTCTACAATTGGAAGAAGCAGAGGCTTCTCACCAGCTCTATGCTTTCTTCTCCTTGGGTTTGTAAGGATGCCTGTGATAGATTATATTGCTGAGGACGACGAGAGGTAGAGCAGCAAGGCAGTAAAGAGATGGCTGCTTGCCTTCGAATATGAACTGCAACAAAGCCGTGATAAGGAGTGCAGAAACAATGACAAAACCCTGCAAGAACAGATAGAATGTTCGATATTAAAAAAGAAACGGGAAAGATGGAGATCATCATGTGGATTATGTTGCATGTTGCTTACCTTTTTCACTCCACCGGCATAGGTGGTAACGAGCCCAACCAAAATCCCACCCATTGCATTGAGGAAAACAGGTATCTGTGGGAAAGAAAGCAAGATCGCAAAGTGAGGAGTTTATCCTGAACAATATAAGACAATATGATGCAAGGCAACAATTCCTGTTTCCACGTACCGTTAGAATGACCATCACGTGCTTAATTAATATGAAACGAGAAGGTTTCTCAGATTAAGAACTTCAACTTAGAACTAGGAACAAGAATCCTCAATGGATGTTCAGACGTGTATACACAAATAACCAATATATACAGGTATTCGGAATTGTTGAAAGCACTAGTAGTGGGATGTAATATGCAATTTTGAGTGGTACTATGATTTCTTATAATGGAGAATGATTTAGCTCACGTAATATAGTTTGCACAAAAGGGAATATTTACAAGGGTTCTTGCATACAAGTTTGTGCAACTTTAAAGGCTAAATTCCCCATTCATGTTTATCAAGAAAGCATTGATCAATCAGTGTTCTATCCACACTCATTCCACATCACTTCACAGTAATCAAACCTTCACTTAGAGCAGGGGTGTCTCATTGAGAGAAATATGAAGCTATTTCCCAGGGAACTGAACCAGTCTTGAAATTCTTCAAATCTCACTCTACCCTCTTCAAAGATTGTTGCTGACGAAGTTTAACACTAAAATTCTCATTGAAATTATAACAATGCAAAAAAATTATAACAACGTAAAAATGACCCTTACCAAAGTCAGCAGAGTCCAAGCATGCAAAAAACCAAGCTTTTTTATTTTCTCCCCATCTGGAGTCTTAGAAGTACTTGCTAACAAGCAAGTGATTCCGACAAACGACATTTCAACAGTCATTAGATATGACGTGTGCTTCTTTACCTAGACAAGGAAAGCTGGAAGGTGAGAAATAACAACATTAAGGGTTCGTTACATTGGAGAGACAACATGAGAAATTACCTGAGTGGCCCACTGACACAAGGAGGAAGCCACACCAGAAAGCACTGAAGCAATCAAAACAGGAATAATACCATAAATCAGAGCGTTGTCAGAACTGCCACCACTGGAACCTTTGCCAGAGCTTTCTCCAAAACTTAGAAGGACTGCAGCAACAAGCAACAAACCTAGGGCCCCAATTTGCTTTCCTGATTGCTTATGCCTAATTACAGTAACAAAATATATCAACAAAAGCAATCATTAAAAAATAACTCTTCTTTCTCATATAAAGAAAAAGGAATTCACTCACAAGTGCAGCAGTCATAAGAGGATAATTTCTTCCTTATATTGGGTTTTAATTCCTTTTCACAGTTCAAGAACTTTGTTGAGGCATACTTTGAGCAAAAGACTACAATTCTTTTACCGATACTGGAACTCCATTTCTAATGATTTTAAAGATCATTTAGTTATTTGTGGTAACCAGACAGTATAGCTAGGATGAAACACAAGCATGTTTTTTACACCTGTCGAGATGTCCACAGCAAAAAGTATCCATTACTACTAAATTTAAGCCTTTCAAACCATTGGGCACCTCATCTGCAATCACCAGAGTTGGGATCTGAGTTCGATTGACTACTTCCTGGTTTTTGGGCTCAATGCATCCAAAGCAGCAAATTGTAATACCTAAGCTTAACTATGGTTTCTCAATTGTAATCCACACCTTGATATCGTGAGTTTCTAATGTTGGTCTATTTTTAGTGGTGTCAATTTCTCCTACTAAAATTGGGGATGTTCTCGTTGCAACTTAGCATATCACTTCTAGCAATGGTGGTGGGTCCACCTCCTAGGCAACCCTTTGCTATTAATCTTTTCCGAGAGTAGGAACTCCACCTTTTAGGTAGCCCCCTCCATTTACTGGCATGGCAAAGACACATCATGGAATGCCCCCATGGCATATCATGTCAATGAGCATGGATGTGTCAAGACTCATGGAATGTTGGTTTACAAAGACTCTGGTGGCAGCCACATCTCACCAGGTGTCGGCAAAACATGGACACCATAGATTATATCTATCAGTTAGCACAAGGGATATCTGGGGGCATGAGAATGTTTTTACAATCATATATGGCTTTCAAACTTGTTATCCCCTTTATTGCTAGTAGACATGAATATACTTCTATTTTACCTTTTCAAAAACTTCTACTTTACGTCATTTTATAAATTACAATTACATCTGCCACACCCAATAGAAGTGTAGATTTGTATTTATTTATAAATTTAGAAACCATTAAAATCATAACTTTGTGAAATTTGAACTGTTAGGTGGCATGTTGGTGACATACACCCTTAGCATGTCCACTTTCAGGCTTGGCAAGACAGCATTAGCGTCAACACCTTCATTCTTGCTTATGACGAGCCTGATATCATCTGTGATATCCTTGCAAACCTGAGTATAGTTGAGGAAAACTAACCCTTACAATTTTGTACGATTGGTCTAAAGGACTCAAGGCAAGTACCCAAAAAGCTCAAAGTTCCCAGGTAACAAATCCCAACTGTTACAAACCACGTCTCATTTCTACAAGTTCCTGCCATGTGGCCTATTTTTTGGTGTCTTTGGATAGTGTATGTGGTTGTTGGGTTTTTTGTGCCATAATAAATCCCAACTATTGTCTAAAACCGACTTCAATGTAATACTTGCTCTAATGAATTACTTGAAAAAACATACACAGTGATATGAAAGCAGAGAAAAAAGATCATAAACATCTATCTCTGGACGTTTACTGAAGCTTGAGTATTGACAGATTCTTTTATGGGAACAAAAAGTGAAAAATTGTGGCAAGTAAGAATCCCATATTAACATTTTTTGTACAATGAACCTATCTAGGACATTTCTTCACAACAACTGCCTCAATGCTGATAACTGGATGCGAACTTAAATGCTAACATACCTTTACGTTGACATATCAATGATTCACAGGAAATCTCAAAAGGTATTTAGTTATTGTTAGGAAATAAAATTAGGAATTTTATTAGTTATTTCCACATTTAGTTTTGACTATATTTAGTAAATGGTGACTATAGTTTCTTTATTTACCCTTGTGCTCTCTCTATAAAAAAGGAGCCAAAGACTCTTTTCTAAATAACAAAAGTTCTTTTTTTCTCAAATCCTGACATGGTATAAGAGCGGGTTTGATCCCGTGGGAAAAGAGAAGAGAAGAAACCCTAGAGGGGGGGAGGGGGGCCCTCCGATGGCTCCGCAAGCCATCAGATAGGCTCTTTCCTCTCCCAAACTTCTCCTCTCTTCTTCTTCCTTTTCTATTCCTCTTCTTCCTTTCCTTCTTCGCCTACTGCTACTCTTCTTCAATGTCGCCAGAGGGAAAACGTCGCCCCTCGTTCGATCCACTGCTCCGGTCAACGCCAGGCTCAAGAGGGTGTGTCACCAGCTCATCGTTGATCGGCCGCACCCTCTTCGGGAGCCATTGGCCGACACAGTCTCTGCCAGCAAACCCAACAAGCCGAAGCGCCACCCTTGAAGACAGAGATCCGAATCTTTGTTTTGGCCCACTGAATCTTGTTTAATTGAAGATTTGAGGGGCTCTCTCGAATCCTTGGAGGTCAAGCTACCGAACCAAGGTGATCCGGTGATCAGAAGTCCATTGGAGCATTGCCACCGACCTCTTCTACTGTAGCTCTGCCGACGACCAACAGGGCCAAGATGGGCTTGTCAAAGCCGGCAGCAGCAAGAGCAGCCACAGCAGCACCACTACCACGTCACCACTACCTTCAGCAAACGATGGGGCATTGCACCAACCCTAGCAACGGTAACAACAGCCACCACCACGCCACCACGGTCTCCAGTGGCCGGTGGAATGCACCCATTCCCCCTTTTCTTTGTTGTGCGCCAACTATAGTGGCAATAGTACCAACCTCACCACCTTAAGGTGCATCTCCTGCATCGATTACTCACCGGAGTGTCACCAGAGCTCTGCCACATCATTGGCAGCACCCCCTGCACCCTCACACCACCAACATTGGGGAGCTAACAGCTATAGTTTCATAGTGTAGGGTTAGGTTGTTTAAAACTAAAAAAAAAAAATTCATTGAGTTACATTGGTTTTGCTTATGGGCTTTTGCATCTACAACCCCTTTAGAGTTCTATCTTACATGTTTTGGTTCAAGTTTATGTTCTTTGAGTCTATTATTTTGGGACATTTGTGTGTGGCCCCTTATAGTTCCAAGTTTTATCAATTGAGTCCTTATATGTTTTCTTTTTTTTTTTGAAAAATGAAAGGGTGATTATCAAAGGGATAACCACCCACAATCATTTCAATTCATATAAACGGATTACAACATAATTACAAATTAGCTCTCCAAAACTCCACCTGGGACTAAATGGAGTAAAAAAAAATCTCCACATAGGGCCTCTCCCCCTAAAAACCACTCCATTCCTACCCAGCCACACACCCCATAAGACAGCCAAAACTCTAGCTCGATCCCTCTTGGATCTAAACGAGCTCATCCCGCCACTCGCACTCCCCCTGCGGAAAGAGGACCAGAAGCTAGGCGCGTCTCGACAGTCAATCCCCAGCTTCTACCACACCTGTACCACAAACGAACATTGGAAAAAGAGGTACTGAATGTCTTCCTCCGCTCCCACACAAAGGGGACATCTTACATCACCCATCTGGACCCATTTAGATCTCCACTTCCTCGTCATAATCCTCCCCCTCCTCAGCAACCAAGCGGAAATTTTCACCTTCAGTAGACATTCTGCCTCCCAGAGCAGTCTGCAGTCTCCTAAAGTTGATGTCCTGGATGACCGCCCTGTAGCTCGCCCTACGAAAAACCTCCGCCACTAAGAAGTCCCCCTCCTCCCAGGAGGAGTCCTCCCCTTCCTCTGGCTCCCATCTCTCCAACTCTTGTAACAACATATGGAACTTTGCACACCTTTGATCCGAGAGACCATCCTGAAAAATCAGACACCAGGCCCCAGACCAGCACTCCCCCACCAAAGTTGACTGATCCACCACTCCCCTAAAGAGCCGGGGATACCTAGTACTGAGAGGTGATCCGACCCCCTGCCAATCATCCATTCAGAATCTGAAAACGTCACCTTCTCCCAGTGTGGGGGAGAACAGTCGCACCATCTTTGCCACCTCTGCTAGGGCCCTGAGAAAGAAAGAGGCCCCCAAAGGAGGCAACTGCAGAGGTCTTCAAGAAGCAAGCAACCCATAATAGCACCTCATAGTGTCACAAAACAAGCCTTGTTCGCCACCCCCAAGTCTGGCAATCCACTTTGTAAGCAGGCTGATATTCACCTTGTCTACTTCCCTAACCTCCAGGCCCCCTCTCGCACCGGCCTGCATACCTCCTCCTAGGCCACCAACCTCGCCCCCTCCCTGCCGCTCCCCTATTCACTCAGAAGAAATCTCTCATCAGCCCGAAAATCTTCTTCTCAACCTGCCTCGGCATCCTAAAAACTGAAAGGAAATATGAAGGTATGGATGCCAAGACCGCTTTCACCAGCACCAGCCTCCCTCTAGACAGAAGTCTAGAAGACCACCCTACCAGCCTTCCCTCCATCCGTTCCAGCAAAGGGAGCCAATCCTGCAATCTGAGCCTCCTATCTGACAACGGGAGCCCTAGATATACCAGCGGTAACAATCTCATCTCAATCCCAAGCGCACTCCCCACCGCCTCCAGCTCCTCAGCCCCCATGTTCATGGGGACAAAAGTTGATTTATTATAGTTAATCTATAGCCCTAATGCAGCACCAAACAATTCCATGATGATTCTCACTCTCTTAGCCTCTTGACCCGCTCCTTCAACCAAAAGCAGAGTATCATCAGCATACTGTAAGATTGTCGTCTGTTCATCAACTCCAGTTGTGAAGCCTCTGATCATCCTTGTATCACAAGCCTTCCGAGCTGCCCTCGCCAAGGCATCTGCTACCAACACGAATAACATAGGTGCAAGGTGGCACCCCTGCCTAACCCCTCTCCTAGGCTGCACTCACCCATCCGCCAGATTTCCATTAATTAGAACCAAGAAAGATGTTGTCACGCACCTCTTCATCCAACCAATCCATATCGATGGAAAACCCCTCTCCAGTAGGGACACCCACAGGACATTCCACTACAGCGAATCATAAGCCTTACTGAAGTCCACCTTCCACAAAAACGCTTTCTTTTTCTCCCTCTTCCATGCTGCCAATGCTTTCATAGCGACAACAAAACCATCTAGGATTCCCCTCCCTGGCACAAAAGCCATCTGCACCAGAGAGACCAAATCACCAAGGACAACTTTGAGTCTGTTAGCTAGCACCTTAGCAACAATAAGATAGATTACATTAGAGAGTGCAATAGGATGGAAATCCTGAATATCCTCTGCACCTTCTTAGGAAGCAAGAACATGTAAAATTTGTTCAACTTGTCAAAGCCCCTGTTTCCTTTCGCAAATTCGTCCATCATCTGCATCACATTCGTCCCCACCAAAGACCAGAACTCCTTAAAAAAGAGGATCGGGAAGCCGTCCGGTCTAGGACACCCCTCCACATTCAACCCCCAGACAGCTCGTCTCACCTCATCCTCCGAGAAGCCGATTGTAAGACCTTTCGCCTGAGCCTCAGATACGCATTGAACATTCTCACCCCTCCACTACCACCTGCCTCTGCTGCGCCTGCCTGTGAAGTCTCTGAAATAATCCACAGCCGCCTTACCCACCTCCACCCTACGTAAGTATGCCTCTCCACAAACCAATAGACTCTCTATCCAGTTTCTCCTCCTCCTGGCAGAAGCCACTTGATAGAAAAATTTGGTATTGGAATCCTCCTTCGGCCACTTCTGTCTTAATCTTGACTTTATACGTTTGAGTGGAAGACATAAGGAAGACGGGAGCTACCTCAAGATATCAAGAGTACGGCCAGTACTGTCATGCACCTCAAGAGAAACCAAGTGTTGACTAGCTCTGTGAAGGCATACAAGAAGAGACACCCAGGGTTCAAGACACGAAGGGACTACTACATCGACAAGAGTTGATCTCTACTAGCTTAAGGATCCAAGTCTTCGCCGTCTCCCGCATCTCGACTTGCGGGGGAGTGTTAGAAAATAAAATTAGGGATTTTATTAATTGTTATTTCCATATTTAGTCTTGACTATATTTAGTAAATGGTGATTGTAATTTCTTTATTTGCCCTTGTGCTCTTTCTATTAAAAAAAGGGCCAATGACTCTTTTCTAAATAGCAAAAGTCCTTTTTTGTCAACTCTAGACAGTTATCATTTCATTCAACTCCTTTTTATCCTTCTTTGGTTTATTACCAATTTGCCATGTACTTCCATGGTGCCCATAAAAAAAATAGCCCCCCAGTGGAAACTCATTAAATGAGGCATAAGGGTACAAACTTCTACTTACGAGTTTGATCTTAAACATTTTACATTGTCATGGACCCATTGGTTGAAACCCAACAAGTTGTAAGGTAAATTTTCATAAACTCAAGGTTCAGCCACAAATATTGCAAACGGCACCAAAGATCTGAAGCCCTCTAGTAGGAAGAAAGGATTACCCAAGGGGTGGAGCCGATGCTACCAACAGAATAAGTGACTAAGCAGATTTGTAATGAGGATATTGCAAATTTAAATGGTCCTTTTTTTAAAAATGAGTTTGGAACTCATAAGCATGGGGAGAGGGTTATAAGAATTGAGGACTACTCATGGCTTTGGCTTAAACATTGGATGGATGTCTTGTGTAATACATTATCAGTTTTCCTCGATCAAATTCCTGTCTAGACTCAGGCCATTACATCATCAACCATACTCAAATGAGGCCCCTCTAGAAGCTAGCCCAGCACTAATAAAAGGTAATAGACCTCCAGGCCTATGATTATCAACTTCTTGAGCAGAAATCATATTATTCAATTGCAAATCCTAACAAAGATCCTATCAGCTAATCATTTCATATATCATAATATTTATTCCCTTTCATTTTCACCAATTAATCAATTATTTGAAGGTCCTTCCCAATATTGGAAATCAGGCTGCGAATATGCAGTACAACCATTTTACATTTCTTGAGCATTTCTGAAGGAGGCATTATATAATTGTAATGTTGCCTTTAATTGGTCAAAAGAAATCTATGCAGCGTGGGCCAAGGAGACACCCCTATTGATATTGTATTCCCATTCTAGTGAATGATGGCACAAACACTTGACTTTACTTGCAAGCACCCGTCCTTGTAAAAGCAAACATTCTTGGAAAGAAAAGGAGGTGAAGGTTTTCATGCCATGCTTTTTTCCCCTTCTCCTTTTGGTGTTTGTTGGGGGGTTGGGGTTGGGTGGGTATCTCTTGTTGAAGAGTGAATAGTCTATTTGCCTAAATTATATGTGGAAAAATAAGAAAAATAGTTTTGTCTATTGAAACTAGAAAAATCCCGACCTCTTTATATATAGAGAGGTAAGGTGAAGCAATTACATAGTAGTCCTACTTATTGCTTAAGAAAAAAATTAACAAGGATAATAGGAATAGAAATACCTGACACTATCTCTAACAATAAAATAACTAAAGCTTATTTTTCTAAAGACTCTTAACACTCCCTGCCCGAGTTGGAGCATGCAATGGTCAACTTGTAGGTAGGAGACAAAAAGGGACTCCCCCCCCCCCCCCCCCCCCCTTTCATTTGGCTAAAGTAGGCAATTCGGCAAGCAAATAGACTAGTGGAAACACTTCTCGCTTGGGGGAAAAAAACTGGAAAGAGGCATACAAGCATAAGACAATAGGAAGCAATAGATAGTAAGTAGAGGTAGAGGGTTGAGCATGACGCTCAATGCCCTACCAACCATCAACATCACTTGCATCTCTGAAGGGATCTATAGATGCATCATTAAAGGTAGGGTCAACAGTGAAACCCGAAGCAGCATTCGTAGGAGTGGAAATCAAAGAAGTAGAAGAGGCTGGCTCTCTCCCCAACAACTTCATTAGATAATCAAGCGCCGTGATGTGAGGGTAACAGAAGGTTGGATAGTTGCTGGCTCAAAACCCTAAGTCTTTGTTATAGTTAGTTGGTTACCTAAGCGGGCTTCCTAAATTTCTCCCATCAATTTTTGACTAGGTGATTTGCCTAGTTGCAATGAATACAAGGAGAAAAGATGCAACCATATCCATGGCCACCATCATGTCCACCAAATCGACCACCCCTACCTTCAAAGGGTGAGAGAGCAGAGATGTTAGTAGTCACAATAGGAGCAGATGTAGGTGTGTCAGCATCATGTTTCGTAGACAAATCTCTAGACTTGACACTGATTTGGAGGATAGTATCTAATCGTGTGTCGACTGGTATCGCAGTGAGAGACTATCCAGAAAATGGTACATCTGCCACTTTGCTTGCTCTACAACTTGCTTCTCGTAGCATGCAAGCTAGTAAATGGTGACTTTCTCAAGTAGGCTCTATAGAGTGGTAAAGTAGTCAACCTGGGAGAGATCTCTTTGATTGGTACTCTAGATCCTCCTGTAGATGTCTACACGATGAGAGCTACTCCATCTGAAGGGAGTACCTATTGGGAGTCTCCCAGATCTTCACAGAGTCCTTGTAGAGCATGTTGGTTGCAATTTTCAATAGATACTATTCATCAACCAATTCATGACAAGGAAGTTGTCCTCCCATTTCTTGTATTTTGCACTTTTTCTTGGAGTCAGGACCCTTCACAATCAATATATGCAACTTGTTTTGCCCTTCAATGAAGATGCGGAAGGCACAAGACCAGAGCACACAATTCAAGGACCCCAACAACTTAATTGTGGTTCCTTGAAAATTCTTTTTTCTACGAAAAAGAAAAAGCAAGGCAGATGTCAAATCGACATAACCGGAGGATACATCCAATACTAATGAAGCATAAAGGCCAAGATCTTGGCCTTGGAAGTCAAAATATAAGATTTCGCTTCGGCCATCAAAACAAAGATCCATGCGACACTTAGATCAAGTCACGTGAGTCATACACGTGGGTTAGGTGTGCATGCATGAGGCATGCAAACCAGGGTAGGAGCATAGTACAGTGGTCCAACACTCGCGCTTTAGAGGGAATTGATCGGAGAGGGCACTAGGTAATGAACCTGATGAGGTTGCGACGCCAAGAGATGGACTCGATGCAACAAGAAGACCAGTGGGTAGCAAGACAGTGATCGATCGATTGTTCTAGTCGATCGATGATGAGGTGATGGTGTATGGAAGAGAGAAGAGGGTAGTAATACGCCAATCGAAGCCAGGGCTCCTACAATGGTGCTACAACATGGTGAGGGTGATGTACGACTCTAGACGATATCTTAAGGGTTCAATCGATGAAGAGAGAGAGAGAGAGAGAAAGAGGGTTGTGATAGCCCTTCTTCCTCGCAGGGGTTGTGTATGAAAGAGAGAGCGACAAGAAGAGAGAGAAGGGCCAACAACACTTCTCAGAAGGGAGAGCGAGGTGGTGACACACCTCCACAAGCAAGGAGAGATAGAGAGACCCAGGGTTAGGATTTCCCTACTTTAATATCATGTGGAAGAATAAACATGATAGTTTTTTCTATTGAAAATAGAAAAGTCCTGACCTCTTTATATAGAGAGAGGTAGGGTGGAGAAATTACATAGAAGTCCTGCTTATTGCTTAAGAAAATAAATATCAGGGATGACATGAATAGAAATAATGACTTTATCTATAATAATAAAATAATTAAAACCTATTTTTTGAAAGACTCTTAACATTATACATTCTTAGAACCGATGATTTCTGCCCGATTTTAATTCAAACTAGATAAATATTAATATCAAAAGATCAAAACCTAAGATCATTACCACAAATAGCTATCATAAAATAATTCCATAAAAAGACAATGAGCACTTACCCTAGCACAATGTATGTGAACAAGGCGGTAAAAAGTAGTTTGGTCTGGTTGAGGATAGTAAAAGTGAGTGAATCGAGATTCTTGTATGAAATTTGAAGCAGGCTATTCTGCAGAGCATAGATTGCTGCAGGGAGACCTGATGCTATTAGTGCCTTGGACAAAGACCATTCTTGCCATGATTTCTTTAAACTACCCCCACATGCAAGGATCAATAATGCACATACAACCTGCAGAAATAAAAAACACAATAGCATAAAGTGATGGTTTATTTGAAGGGTCTAGAACACAGTTGAGAACAAATATGAAATGGCAAAGCTTACCTTTGCCACCTCAGTGGCTAGGACAACTGATGTCACAATTACATTTTTCCTGCAGAAGAGAGAAATTTGTTATTATAGCACTTTTTGGATGTAAAATAGGCAAAAGTATTTGTTATGATAGATAACATCAACATATAAAATACTGTCTAAACTTACAGCATTTTCATTAAACTACTAAGAATTAGCCACAATGCAAGGACATGTTCAGAGAATACTAAATTGGCTATGAATCTTGCCAACTAGATATAGCATTAACAAGACTCAGTTTTTAGTCAGTACAACAAAGACAATGCTCCATAGTCATTTATTGAAATGATGAAACATAAGAAGGTGACAAGAAGGGCAAAGCAATCCCATAAGTTTCACAAATCTAGCAAGGATTTTGCCACACATCAAACTGTAATCAGATAGCATAAGTTACTATGAGAAATCGATTGCAAAGATGTACAATTTAATGCCACTTGTTGCAAACCTGTCTAAAATTGTTATATATCACACCGAAAAGTCCTCCAAAGCAAAAATACATGGTTACACACAAGCTCTCAATTTATCTAATCATGAAGGAAGAAGATATATATCTACTCACAATTGAAGCTTTAATCCTCTTCATGTAGAGGAATGGTAAAAAAATATTACAAAAGCTTCTCCTGGGAAAATAACAAAAGATGCAAGGAGCAAAGAAACAATATAGAAAACATCTCAACACTTCTCAAGCTAGAGTATAGATGTGAACCATGCTCAGCTTGGAGCTGCACCATTGAAAGGTAGAACAAATTGCCGATAGATCTCCCTAAAGCTTCATAAAATGCTACAACCTTTGCTTAGAAAGGTTACGCCAAAAAAGAGGAGTATGAGAGGTTCCTATCAAACCCCCACAATCTGCAACTGATGCTCTCAAATCCTTTGGTATCATGAAAAGGCAAGGTATCTGTCAACCAAAGTGTCATACTTGGTCCAACCATCCATCTAAAAACAAAATCCCCTTCTGTGACACGATTCCCCCAACACATAATGACCCTAATAGCTTCCCTCTCAAAAGAACTACGCTAATAGCCAACCTATCCCATCTGGGACAAGATATATGAACAAAGGCCATCCACTCAAACACTTGTTAAGTCACATGTACTATGCAACAGCCTCATTCTGTTGATATGTTGTTCTGTTGATAATGAGTAGTTGTCCCCACATTGCACCTCGCCCTAACCAGCAACAGGAGAATATCTCCCATTGCCACATGTACTATGCAAGTAATCGGCACCTTCTATAATATAGAAATAAGGTAGCATTGCCACAAGACCTATACGTACCAGGATTGACAAGCTAATCTAATTCAATGCTATCATTCACCAGAAGTAAACAAGCAATATCAATACCCAATGATGAGCCAAGGCAGTAGGTGAATCCAGGGCTAAGGTGGACTCAGAGTAAACAAACCTGAGATCTGATTAATCTTCTCCATCAACTGCTCATGCTCTGCCATAGGAAACCACATTAAAAGATAGCAATTGAGAAACTCTCCAGAGGATACAGTGACCTTACGTGCAGCAAGCTGTTGCCCATGCTTCATCAAGCATCTGCCCTTTGCATGTCCCTGTTTTTCCATAAAAGTAGTAAGGCTTGCCACCCCCTATATACCATGGCCACTCCATGCCCTACTACAATTTCAATCATAAGAAATGGCCACACCTGATGTCTTTTCATCTAAAGTTACAAGTAAAGAAATAGTCAGTTTCTCATTTTGCAGTAATCTTCCACCAGTTTGGACTTGTGGAGACCAGATAAGAATATGCTAACATAATCTCTTGTTTGTTCTTTTCAGACTCATATTTGCATGTAGTACAGTGTGCATCAACCTCTAAAATGCTATCTTGGGAGATGAGTATTAAACACTGAATAGGAACATATCACCTGCTAAACAATCCTACACATCCTTATCTGTATCATAGTACATTGTCTCAACAATCAATCCTCGTTGACATTGCTAATAATCCATTCCTCAATAATGCTATCATCTCTTCCAGGTTGAATACTCGCCAGAATTACCTACTGGGTAAGGTTTTTTTTTTTCTTTTTTTTGAGAGAAAAAAGGACTATTATCGCTACTCAGTAACCATCCAGGATATCAATTAATCATAAAAAATGAATGGACTTACATATCGTTCAACTTCAACCACAACTCAATGTGATAACACACCTCCGGCACAACATTCTCAACCCATCCTTTCCCTTCTAAAAATAAAATTATGCTATAGCCATGTAGACTAAATCACTGTCACAACCTTCACCCATCTTAGTTGTATCCACGTGAACCAGAGAGCAGAAAGAATCCCACCAAACTGCAAAGGACATGTCTTCTCGACGAATGTCACACTTCATCCATACCTCAGAGGTGAAGCAACAGTGAAAGAACAAGTGCTCCAGGCTCTCCCTTGCAGTCCCGCAGAAGATGTATTCCATATCATTGTTATCAGCCCATTTAGAATGAAACTCTTTTGTCAAGAGCTTCTCTCTTCTAAATAGACATAAAAATTTTAATCTTCAAGGGAATTGACAGACTCCAAATCAAAGAAAAAACTTCCCAAATCAAAATAACTGGCCCAAACTCCAGAGTCATCTTCGTAGAGGTTTATTAAGTAATATATTCCTTGTCACGGCCTTCCATTAACATCATAAAGGTGCATGACCATGTATTATAGTTGTCATCTTCGTTGGTGTCATCAAGTTTTGTAATGGATCAAAATGAGAAAGAGTTACCTAACCTCCACACTTACCAGATACCCCGACAACATCATAGTTGAAAAGTCACCAACTTCTGCAAAAGCAAAGAATGTATGCATGACTCAAAACCCTTGCAAGATGCATACCATGCATTGCAAAACCCAAATACATTATGCAACTTCACTAACGGTGTACATGCACACTACCAAATTTATACAATGCACAGCTATGTCCCTACAACCAACATTGCCACGCTCCTTCTATGGTGCATGTGTGCCTACTACAACACAGCTACAACTCAATTGCAACTCTGCTGCATGTTAGTGATGGCATTGCTGCCTCATACCAGCTGCATGGGCAAGCATGTGGTGCAATCATCTTCTAGTTGTCATGCTATTGCCTACCTCCTCTTCTGTTGCAACTTCACAATCTCCTTAAGAAAATGCTACAACTTGTTGCTGCACACGCACACCTCAGGGACCTAGAACGCTCTCTTTGGTACCATCCAGAAAGAAGAGATAAATCTACTCACAATTGAAACCCCAATTCTATCTATACAAAAGGTGGGAAGATTTCAAAGGTCTACTCAAGATATAACAAAAAAAAAAGGAGCAAAGGAACAATATAATAAAACATTACAACAAATCACAACCTTCTGTTTGATGCACTAAATTACTACTGCAAAAATATTCCAACAATAAAACACTGGCATAGAAACCCAACACCCTTTTCTAAGTGGTTTGAATCCCAAGATCACATTTGTCCACTATGAAGCCATCTGTATGACTATATTTATCCGTGTTAAGGTTGAACCAATCCTAATTTATAAGTTCCATTGCAAATGAAAGGTGCCTAGTACTACCTGCCATTTTCCTCCCATGATTAAAAACTTCAAAGCCTTTTTAGTTTCATATCAACCTTTGTTATACAATCTGCAGTCTCTATGTACATCACTAGACACATGCAGGCAAGGTTTGAAATGCCGATTTCGACGCCGTGCCAACAAAATTTTAAATGTACATTTCATGGGCATGCCGAAGGCATGCCGTGGAAATGTCCATTTTTCGATGGCCATGCCGATTGGCATGCCGTGGGCACGCCGTGGGAATGCCGATAACATGCCGACAGAAAATCACATAAATACTCAAAATGAAGTGTGTGCGTGTCTACTTGGAAAGCTTGAGTGTCTCTAGTTGAGCTAATCATCATGTGTGTGTGTCATTTCAACCCCCCCACATTCCCAGTTTCGAATCTCTCACTCCTGCATTCAAACCGCTCTGTTTGAGTGTGTGACAATCCCCTAATTTTCGAATTTCATCCCTTGACTAAGCCCCCCTATTTCAGATTTCAACCCCTCCGAATCTCCAGCACCTACATTTCAAACCGCTCGCAGCGCCAATCGACATGCCGCCGAAACCATCGGCATGCCGACGAAATTCATCGGCATGCCGGCGGCACACCTGTAAATCGACAACATGTTCATGTCGGCACGACCCCCTTCCAGAAATGGCCTTGCCGATGCCGTCGGCATTTAAATCAATGCATGCGGGCAAGCACACATAGATATGCACATGCACATAAGCAGTGTACAAATACATGTTCTCATTAACCTAAATAAAAGTACTCATCTCCATAAACCTATTTTCTAACGGCATGCCATTTCATTATGTAGAGGATGCTTTGCAAAATTGCGATAATTCACTAGGATGATGTGGTGATTCTGGTTCTCAATCTTGGGATCGATATCTAATTTGCACCCCGATACATCAGGTCCATTTTCAGTGAAAGTAAACAGTATGAACTCGTCATATGGGACAAAAAAATATTAGCATCATTTGCAGAGAGCATTGACAGAATTTCAGCATTGCCCACATCCCACTTGCTAAATTGATCCAAGCTACAAATGATAAGGACAGAATCTCAACAATCACTCCACTTCAGGCATCAATAGAATTGGGATATTCCACCTGACGCAAAATTTAAACAAAATTCAAATATTCAGCACTATGAATTTACTTGCGGGGTAACTTCACACATCTGAAAGATGAACTTCTAAATAGCCTATACTTTTCCCTTTATGTACTTCCTTTTGCCCAATATCGTAACAGATTACAATTGCATGTTGGCTTCTGAGAGTCGTTGCTTATCAGTACGTGGGGACTGGAATGAATGCTTGGTCTTGGCAATCTATGCATTTTCTTTGATCTTTCCTGAAATGTGTATATGGTTTGATATTACTTGAATTACTTATCTATCTAGGTCTTGCCCACACCTCTACGAGTTTCATTGGACAACTGCTTCATAAATCAATAAGATCCTCCTCCTTACTACTTGCATTTACCCAGCAAAGAAAGATGCATATGGCATTTTGAATTCATTGCAGAATAAAAATTCTAACCATGTCACATTAAAAATTATAAATTAATAACATCCCATTTGAGATGATTTGGTGCATGCAAAATGTCAATCTCCTGCAAATACCATTCAGTACTTTTAATATGCAGGGAAAACAGCTTACTGGCCCCAAATATTCAGAATCTTCTCCTTAGAATCCTATCTCTAGAATACTCAAATGGAGGGACTTTGCATGCCAACATCCAAAACTTGAAGCAGTTCCCTAATGGCCAGTTGTGCTTCAGCGCTAAGGCAATAGATGCACTGCACCTAAGGCTATGGTAGGCAGTGGGATACAAGTAGAGTTAAGGTCTTTGGTTTTATGGCAAGATAAATGGTGGGTTTGATATGATAATTATTATGGTGGATTTTTTTTTTTTTGAGAGAATTATTATGGTGGAAATGATTATAAATTTGTTCCTATTGGAACTTGGAAAACTGTTGAGGAAAATATTTCATTAGAAACTACAAATCTTGTAACTCCCAAATAAACCCAATAGCATTAAGGGGATAACCCCCTCCACCAATGATAACTGAGGGGTTATCCTGCAGCCAAATGGGGCCCAAAAGAATTGGATTTGTTGTACTTCAGATGATGTTCTACCATGGCCTAGAGAATTGCATACAAATTGGATCAGTTATTTTTCCTCTGGGCATTGTTGTTATACACATGAATTGAAGTTGCTTCAAGTTCTACTTGTCATCATTCAACAACTCCCTTTATGTTATCAGGAACACAATGGGGATACTCAAGCGAGCAAAGTAATTAGAAGGTTCGGGTGGATAAAGAAGAGTTGCCAAACTAGTAGTTCTTGGAAAGTCTAGTTATACATGTTACCTGGTGTGTTCTCGATTTCACTACAGCCATACTGCTTTCCTTGTGCATGGCAGCATGGGGATTTTGTTGGTTCTTCTGGATTTCTGTTGGGTTCCCATATATAGATTTTTTTTCTGCATATTCTATATCCATACGCATTGTGCCTGTTTCTTTTTTCTATGCATAACCTAGTTTTGGTGATGAGCATTCTCTATTAGGTGGGATTTCTTACCTTTGAATTGAAGCCCACGTGGAAGTACCTACATCATGAATGGTTTTACAAAGCTAGCCTCAAGGCATATAAGGTGTAAACATTGAGGCCTAAACGTCGGTATAGTCTAATGAGGTAATGCCTCAAAGTGGTGAGGCATGCCTCGAGGCAATGAGATGTAAGGTAGAGACGACGTGTAAGCATTGGTCGCAATTAGGACCGTCAAGGAAGCTTGGGATCAAAAGGCTCAACTCGAGGTTGGCCCAATAAAGGCTTGCGAGCCCAACTCGATTGGCTAGCAAGCCAAGACTGAGTGAAAAATAAGGATAAATAACCTTACCAAGTTGAGCATGAACCTAGCTGGGCTCAGCTCAATGGGAACTCATGCTCGATAACAGTACATTATACATGTATTTCAAGTATGCATATGTTTAACACATAGTTAGCAAATACCTCTTGGGAGATAGTTCAAAATGCTTAGATGGTCTACAAATAGGCTACTGCACAAGTTTCCAAAATTTTCGCTCATGTCACTTGACAAATCTTACATGTCAAAAGATGACGAATGTACCCTATAAAGACAACACTTGCTTCCTATAATTTTACTTCAAGTGTGTTCTATCATTGGTAGTTATAAGCATCAATCAAACTACTGCATAAAGTCATGTGACAAGGAATGGAAAAATTAGGATGAATGCAGAAAGAAGTGAGGTAAAAAGCCGGCAAGCCATCCCTTCCTTGCACCCTCCCTAATCAGCTTCATCCATTGCAACCCACTAGCCGGACGGTATATGCATTTTTTATTTTATCTCACATGCTTCAATATTTGGTTCCAAATCATTTTCAAGTCTCACCTCTGCCCTTAGTTCCAAGTCATCGTCAGACTTCACGTATACCCACTCCACTCTACAACACTTGGATCCAAGGCACCCATCATACTTACAATCTCAGGTGAAAATCCAAGTTACCACGCGCAATTCAGAAGACAGTCCTTTTGCCTTACATTCAACTACTGAGAATCTTCCCTTCTCTTGATTTCCATTTTCATCACAGTCCACCTTTGCTTAACTCAGCCTAGCATTTTCCAAGATCAACTCCATGGAAGACATGCACCAACATGAGACACGTCAAGCTGAACATCGCAAACGCAGTTCAGTGGTTACACACACAACCCATTCGCGCAGCAGTTCGGTGGCTTCAATTTCATGAAATCCTACTCCAGTAGCGGAATGTTCTGAAGTAATCCGCACGTTACTGCCACAGACCCCGATTCACCTTCACTCAATTCACCGAGATGACACCGTAATTAGATCCCGAGCATACTTCCATGCTCACCGATGCCTCCCATACGCTCCGCCTTCTCTTCAGATTGCTCCTCGGAGATTCCATATCATTAAAAAAGAGAAAACAAAAAAAAAAACGCCGTGTAACCTAATTTGGTTACCGTGGGACTTCCAAACAACCGGAACCTAATCCGAATGTTCGAACGCGATTTCCCAACATGTAATTACAAATGGACGGCGGTTCCTATATCATCTTTAAGGGAAAGGAAAAAAAAACAAAAAAGATCAGTTAAGGAACAAGGAAAGCAGTTCCCCTGTAGGGCACCGAAATCCCAATTCTCGAGTTAATTTAGAAGCGGGAAAAGACAGATAGATGAACCAACCTGATGCAGCGCTTGAGGATCAAGGGCTGAGCACCGTACTGGAGGGCGAGGAGGAGCTGATACATCCACACCTTCCCCGCCCACTGCTCTCCAGCTACCTCGCGGCGTTGCTTCGCCGCACTGGCCATGATCGGATTGATGGATGGAGACCGGAGGTGGAGAAGAGAAGACCAGTCTTCCCCTGGTCAATAAAATCGATCAAATCCCAGCCGTAGATTCTTTGCTTGCTTTCCTTCGATTTCCCACGACCACCTTTCGAGATCTATGAATATATATAGATATATATCCACGACGAGCCCACCATGCCTTGCCCCATTGGGTACTTATGGTCCACTGCAGCTGCTGTTTTTTACGATGGAAAACTGCTGCGGTACCCAGATATTTTACTCGATCGGGGAAACATGGTGCGGGCCTTTTCTTATTTGGAAATCTAAATTTTAGGATTATTTTGAAACTAGAATTTAGTATTTAATTTTGTGAGGAAATAATGTTACTTTAAATTCGAAATTATTTTACTCATCTCAAATAAAAAATATCCAATTCCTCTGTCAAATTTATCATCTTCTTTTTTTTTTTTTTCCTTTTTTTTATGTCATTCGTCTACCCTGACAACCCTCCAGTGAACCGGAGTCCCAATTGGACTGTCTTCTGTATGCTATTTTCCCACCCGATCATGTTCCCTGGTCCCACAAGTCATCTAACGGCTGTTTCGGTGTGCGTGCAGGTGGAAGTGCAGGGAAGAGTTTTTTTGTAAATTAATGTTCTTGGTCATCATTAATCATGGAATTGAAACCAAACTAGAAATCATAATTCCATGTTGTCTAGAGATCGAGCACTTGGTCTCTACTTTGATGGTGTCCGCGTAATAAGTTGTTACCGTAATGGCAAGATATCCCAATGTGTTTTACATTGGGAATCAAGTGTTCTGAGATTCTTCCGCTCTGGAATTTCCTTTTTTAGCAGATGAGGGTGAAGATTTGATTCACACGTGCCATGCATGTGCCATGGATTAAGTACCGGAGAGATCAACCTTGAGATTTCAAGTTCTATTTTTTAAGCTTAGCTACCACTTTGTCCAAGTTAATTATTAGAGGGCCTCTCCTGGGCTAACATATCAGACATCCAGACATCCGGTCATCACCATCCCGTGAAGCCAACTTAGTCCTATTTAGTTAGCGGTGGGCACTTGATTAGTTCGGGTGAGTGTGGATTATTCGGTCAATTCAAGTTGAAGAAATTATCACAAATGTCACATTTGAATTACATCAATGAAGTTGTTCTTGTGACCTGTTTGGATCAGTTGGATTAGGTGAAACTCCAATTTTTGACAATATATTTGTTAATAAAATGTATTTCCTTGGCATCCTATTTATTTTGTTTTAATCCCTATCAAAACTATGATTTAAAACAAACAATGATTTACTTATTTTTCAGTTTAAATCATAATGTTTTTATAAAATATATGAAATATTACCGATCAAAATACGTGGCCAATGGTCATTCCTTAAAAAAGTGATGTAAATCAGTTTGACCTCATTAAATTTTCCTTTAGCAAGGAAATAAATAGACATTGATGACACTTGGGGTGTTTGGTAATGGGATTAAGGTCCTATTTAACATGAGGTTCTAAGGTGGGATAAAGATATTATTCAAGATTAAATCCCCTGTAACAATTGGAATTGATAGGGATTGATGGTGGAATCAAGAGAGAAGCTGATTATTAATATCATATCAAAAATTTTATTCTTATAAAAAAATTATTAAATAAATATCCACTAATATCACATCACACTATTAATCATTTTATCTCACTACTTATTCTTATACCACCAATCAAATATCCATCAACTTATCCCTATAATATTTTATCCCGATATAAACCTTATCCTCCAACCAACCCTAATAAGAAAGGTTAAAATGGAATAAGTGGAAATGATATTTATTTAAGTGATAGAATAAAAAAATATTAAGTATAAGGTTAAAATAATTTGTGTATTAATATGATGTTAGTGAATATTTTTTAATAATATAAATAAATGAAAATGATCAAAAATTATTATATAGAAATTTATATTAAAATGATAAGAAAAATATAAAAAAAAAATGAGATAACCTTTTAGCATGTGATAACTCCACTATCAAACGGAGCCATAACGTTTCCACGATAAAACTTAGCATATGAAAGTCATATACGTAATGTAAGGAATCATCTAATCAGCGATTCTAGTTCTTTGGGTAGGAAGGTGGGCAGGATATGAGTGTTTATTATATTCAAATGAAGTGGATGTGACCCATATGGATCACCACATATTTTCAAATTTGGATTTCGTGACTCGAATGGATAGTGGGCCAATACCCAAATAAATTTTATAATTTAAGTCTAACATGACATATTATCTAAATAAATGATCT
Source organism: Thalassia testudinum (assembly GCA_037157565.1). NCBI lineage: Eukaryota > Viridiplantae > Streptophyta > Magnoliopsida > Alismatales > Hydrocharitaceae > Thalassia > Thalassia testudinum. Next base: position 26,092,515 of record JAZHRO010000059.1, read on the forward strand.
TGGTGAATTATTTGAGTTGACCTTAAAAACTGCCACTCCTACACTTAATAAGTACCTCTTATAGACAAGGAAAATGTCTCAAAATGCTTGTTAACCGCATAACTTATTTACAACGAGAAAAAATCCTCATGATATAGACAAGGATACACCCAATTGATACTATTAACTACTCTCAATGATAGGAAAAAAGGAAAAATGCCACCATAGACGCCAATTTCATGTGATATCTCTTCCATGGTGAAGGAAAGATTGCCTTAACTAAGTTATCAGGGAATAACATGACTGATATGACATCTAGATTCATACCAATTGAAGATGTTAGTGAAAACATAATAAAGTCTCAAAAAAGTTGAAATCATCATGAAATGTTTTATAAGAATTTTTTTATGTTAAGGATGATTTCAATAAAGAAAGAAACAGCGTTAACAAGAGAGTGCCGGAATGCTTACTTTGTTTCACTATTAGTAAAATATAAGAATTTTATATATTTAGGAATTTTTTCGTTGACAAGCTAAAAGGGATTAGGTATTTAATTCATCACTTAATTTACTTATTATTTATGTCAAATTAAATAAAAATTAATTTTAATAAAATTATTTTATCTTCACTTTACACTAATTTTAACTCGTAAAAATAACTAAATAAGTTAACCCATTTATTCTGCTCCTCCACTTTGCGCTACTACTTATCCAACAAATATATCTTACTTACCGAACGACGCTTTAATATAACGATTTAGAAAAAAATGTGAGCCATCATGGCAACATCCACCCCTCCACGTGGTGAGAGAATGGGGAGTCGCACATGGTTCCTTGAGAGGAACCGGATGGAAAGGAAGATGATATACATATATATATATATAAAAGTGATGGTTAACGTATCCACTGACGTACGCATTATCACCCATAGCAAATCTCGGTGATCCTATGCCCCCCTCTCCTCTCACCATCTTAATTCTTGGTATCTTGTTGGGTAACGATTTTCAAGAGTAAAAATTTAGGTCAGATGTAAAGTGAGAAATCTCTTCCATACGATTTGATAATATAGCCAAAAGAAGTTGTAATCCCCACATGACTAATCTTGACTCCGACCTTAACCTTTGCAGTGAGTTCGACGGTAATCTCAACCTTGACGATGACTTCGATATCAACAGCGACCTTGGTGGTGACCTCGACCTTCACAGTAGTGATCTCGACTTTGACCTTAACCTCGACCTTAGACATGACCTTGACATTGACCTTGACAGTGACCTCGATAGTGACCTCGATGATGACCTCAACGGTGAGGTCGACCTCAGCAACGACTTAGACGGTGACCTTGACCAAATTTTTTATCATTTATGTGAACGTGTCAAGTTTTTTTGACAAGTCCACTATAGCTTGCTAATATAAGCTTCATTTTTTTGTTGCATTTTGCAATTATTAGTTAATTAACTTATGGAGTATGAGTCTTTTATACAGTAGTAAGCCTGTTTACTATAGTAGGTGCCGATAACACTTAGTATGTTCTGTAAGCTAATGTACCTATTTGAATTGTAACAAAATTCATTCAATTATCTGTTGTTAGCACTCTACACGTAATATGTTATAAGGTCGATGCTGTATATATTGTAAGTGAGATTTTAACTGATATAAATTTAACAACTGTAACTACAATGATATTACTGCCTTCACTCATAGGCATAAGTGTTGTAACATTGATTCCTTAATGTCACTTCATGCTGCTGTTAGCAGTAAAATTAAAGTAATTGAAGATGCTCTAAGCACAATGATATTCACCATTTCAGTCTATTATAGGTATAGTTAGTGTAAATTTTATATATTACAATTGGCAACTTTGATAATCATAGTAGAACGTGTATAGATACTATTCGTGGATCATTGACACTGCAGTAAGCAGCATTTGAAAATGCTTGAGCCATCATCCAAAATGTTCTAGGCATCATTCATAGTAGTATGCTAAATATTACTGTTGTGACAAGAAATATGTCTGCCAGAGGCAACAACCATAATGCTGGGAACATTATGAAATTCATAATGTTGCTGGCAGCATTGTTAACAAATTCGTAATTCTTCTAGCAACAATGTTAAGGACTTCATATTGCTGCTGCCAGCATTCTTTATTTGCATAAGGTTGTTATACTCTCTAACAATGACAATATTGTTAAGAAATTAATAAGATTTCTTGAGGCCGTTAACTGAATGAAGTATTCTAGTGTTGCTAGCAGTATTGTTAACAAATTCGTAGTGTTGCTGACAGTAATGTTAAGAACTTCATAGTGGTACTACCAGCATTCTTTATATGTATAAGATTATTGTACTATCTAACAATGACAACATTGTTAAGAAATTCATAGGACTTCTTGAGACTGTTAACTAAATAAAGTATTCTAGTATTGGTGACAGCATTATTAATAAATTCGTAGTACTGCTAGCAGTAATGTTAATAATTTCATTGTGCTACTGCCATCATTTTTTAAATGTATAAGACTGCTTTATTCTTTAACAATGACAACATTGTTAAAATATTCATAGGAGTTCTTGAGACTATTAACTAAATGAAGTATTTCACGATCAATCTCTATCAATGTACAGATTAAATATACAAAATTTGATAGTTGAAGGAATAATCATTGACAGACGTGAGCTAATATATCTGTTTGGATTGAAATAAAATTCATTCACTTACCTACTGTTGACACCGGTATTTTATTTTGTAATTTATGATCCAAAAGTGATTGCGTTAGCATAGGTTAACATACCTCAAGTACAATCTTTCATTCTTATACACTCTAAAGAAGGTGTTTTGCTCTTCACTTCAAGAAGAAACGAGAAGCATATACCTTAAGACGACTTGTGCCAACACCACCATCACTAGAATGATTTTATTGATGTCAACAGTATGTTAGTATGTCATAAGCTACCACTGGCAGGTTGGCAGCGTTAAGAGGACCTACCACACACTTTCAATTAGAAATGTAAGTTTACCTACTGTTGGCAGCAAAATGTAGCATTAAAAGAACCATGATACTTTAGCTACAGGCACCAACCATAATGTTGACAATGTTTTGAAATTCGTAGTGCTGCTGATAGCATTGTTAACAAATTCATATTGCTGCTAGTTGTAATCTTAAGAACTTTATAGTGTTATGATGCAAGAGATGAAATGCATGTTAACTTATCGCTGGCAGGAATGTTGCGTTAAAATGCAAGAGATCTGCATTTGTAGATTAACCTACTATCAGTAGAAATAGGAGCGATGAAGGTTTAAAGAGATCAACGTCAATACAAGGCAAAGAGAATGTATAAAGAAAGTGAAGGCATCAAATATGTTCAAGGAATTTACTACCCAACACATAACAAGAGGAAACTGGGTAAGTACATCTGTCATTGCACAAAAATAGAAAAATGCAGATTTGACATCTGCAGAATCAAGCAGTCAGGTGGAATGCTTGGTCAGCTGCCGTTGGTAGCAATGTAATGTTAAGAGGATCATGCTACTTTAACTGCTATATACCTGCATGATGTAACATACCATACTCGTTCTGCTACAGACAATGTCAGAAACTTACATGGGAAATTGGTAGCAAGACACATCCAACGTGGAGAGAAGTCACCAACTAGGATGAGTATACTGACGGATATACACTTTTGTGTGTGTGTGTGTTATATATTAGGCGATATTTAAATGTGAGTGGGGGCAAATGTGGTATGTATACATGTTAGATATCCATGTTTTACCATAGGTGTTCATAAAATATTTAGATATCTAATTATAGTATATGATTTTACTAAACATCTAAAATATTTATTTAGATGAGTTACTTTCTATTAAAAAAGTTAACTTAAAAATCACTTTATTCAATATCACATCATTTAGAGAGAAACATCTATATGGAAAATAAACTAACAAAATTTATTTAGATTTTGTGAAATAAAAATTAATTTTATAATGAAATAGATGCAAATATAGAGAAAACTTTGGATAAATATATATATATATAGTCAGTATCGAAAATATAATATTTCGTGTAATTTAAAAAAAACATAAGTCATTTATATAAAAATCTTAAAATACATGACATACTTCTCAAAAGCTAACTATGTAAATTATAGTGCAACCTTCAATTTATGCAACAGATTAGAGAAGTGGGGTTCTCGTGCAAGATCATATATATATGAAAGATATACATTGAACATAGTGCTCACAACCATTGGAGAAGTTTAGAATGATGAACATCCAATTGCATAATTACTTGATGAAACTACTTCACTGTGTCATAAGTGATTTTAGCCAACTGATACAAATCATTGATTAATTTTGAAAATATTCAATTATAATTATTATAACATATATGGAATATCCCAACGAATCCTTTGAAATTGTGCATTGATTACATTATTAGATTGCATTATAACTATATATGGTTGTAGTATAATTACTTCTACTACAATGTGTTTTGTAACATTAATGTGCTATAACTTGTCTTACTTTGTAATACAAGTTTTTGCATATATTACAAATAAGTTTTCACTTATAATACAAATTTTTACAATTATATATGTCGTATAACAATTGCTTCTACTACAATGTGTTCTTTTAATGATGTTATATTATAACATATCTCAATTTGTAATATAAGTTTTCACATATATTACAAATTAGTTTTCACTTGTGATAAAATTTTACACACTTATATGAGAAAAAATACTTATAATACAATTCCGTGACTGAAATCTGCACTCAGGAGCAATACAATTCTATCATGATGTCAAACAGCTTTATGTTTGGTGACAAATTGAGTGAAGATCATTTTATGTGCACATACAAAAGAAATCTTCATAAATCATCTGATCAATTTTGGAAACCAGCGAGGATTGCTGCTGTCCCAATGGTAGAGTATTTCTGCGGCAATTACATCTTGTGCAAGGATTTATATGCATCCATATATAAACCAAAATGAATGCTTCTACACTGATACAGATTCAGTTTTTCTGAGTAAACCACTCCCTGATTCAGAAATCTCCAATGATATTTTAGGGAAATGGAAACTGGAGTCTAAGGTGAAAGAAGGTCTTTTCTTGGCACCTAAATGTTATTGCCTCAAAAATCACGAAGATCAAGAGCCAGTCATTGTTTACAAAGGAGCTATCAAAAGCATTGTCACAGAGGAATGGATGAAAGAACTCTATCATGATGAAACTAAGAAACAGAGTGTCACGATTCAATCACCCATTCGTGTGGAAATGAAAACATTGACCATTCGCAATAAAGAATCTGATTTGATACTAGGAATACCTGATTCTAAAAAAAGAGTCAAAATATACAATTGCGAGAAGAAATGGGTAGATACTGTGCCAATTCATCTAGAGGAACTTGAGGGTGTTTCCAGATCAGCTCAAATACTGATCCAATCCCTAGAAAACCAACCAAATGGAATCCCTACTCAGAAATCACCCAAGCCTAGACGGTGCCGGTGAATCAAGAAACATATCTGCCTACTAGCACAATGAAGCAACCCACTCAAACCATCCAAGAGAACAAGTGGCATAACGAGTCTGATGCCTCTCAATCCAGTCAGGTTCAGCAGAAAGACACGGATCAGCTTGGGAACAACAAACCCTAGACTGTTGAGGAAAATGGTCACCCGTGACTGATAGCTGCAGCCAATTATCAACATCTAACCAGTCAGGTGAAGAAAGACATTGAGCTGCTTACTCAAAGCGAGAACAACCAAGACACTGATGACGAAGACTGCACCCCTCCAGCACCAATCAAACCCCAGACACTTGAGGGTCACCCGTGGCTGATAGCAGTTGCCTATTATGAACAGCAAAGAACTCAGGTGAAGAAAGACATTGAGCAGCTTATTGAAACAGGGAACAACAAAGACACCAACCCTCCTGCTCAAATGCTTATCAACAAACCCCTAGATCCAGAGGAAGAAAGGAGGAAAGAGATGCGGAAAGCCATCGATGACGTGATTCAATCCATCATGAAGAATGAGTTCTTATTCACTAATCCGGACACTGATCAGCATTGCACAAATAAACAACCTACTGAAAACATCCAAGAGATCCACAAACCCACTGAACAAATCAAAGGTGGGAACAACAAACCAACAGAAAACATCCAAGAGCAGAAAAACAAGCCATAATTCGAGCTAACCTGAAATCATTGGATTGGTACCTGGGGTAATGAGACAGCTTACTGTACCCTGACTTGAGCATCCAATTGGTACTTGCACTAACTACGTCATTTCTCCCTAGGGGAATCTGACTATACCCCTAAGTATTGAGTTTGAGTTATGTGACACTAGCTAGTGAAGTTCCGGACCCTAAAAGTGCATTCACTTGGAATTGGAATCACACATGACTAATGAATTGACATTCACTCCCGGGAATCACACATTCCTAACCTATGGGTCATAGTCATCTAATAGAAGCTTATAACGCATTCACTCAGGATTAAGCTAATATACGCATATCTGACGCATATAGTATGCTGAACCCTGTATTACGGCGCTACATGACTTGACTTTAATAGTAGCATCGTGTGTGAGGGGGCGGGATTGAATCACATTGTTACCCATGCGTTTGTTGGCGGCCCCTTGTTTCTTTTGCGGGCATTATTGTTCTAGAGCTGGAGGTTGCTTTCTCTCAGTCCCGGCGACCCCCCCGCTTCCACGGTCCACTTACCGAGGAAGCGATACGGGAGGATCGGGGTCCAGAGCAGGCTTGGGTTGGGGTATGGAGCCGTAAGCGCGGTGGGGCCGAGTACGTGCCTGTACGGTTCATGGGTGGGATATGAGAATTCTGATTGTGATTGTTGGGAAATACCCTGCGAAGTGAAGGTAACGGAACGAGCGAAGTGAAGCGATAGCGTAACGAGCTAACTCAACTACCTGCGCGTCGACTACCAAAAGCATACGACTTGCACCATATACATACTCCGACTTGCTCACTCCCCTCTATTCGAAATATGCCTTTCTAGGAGCATTACGATCTGCAGCTCAAATGGTCTCTTATGAGGTCTCTATTGGTCTGATTCTGATTACTGTACTAATATGTGTAGGTTCTAGTAATTTGAGTGAGGTTGTCATGGCGCAAAAGCAGATATGGTTTGGTATTCCCTTGTTCCCCGTATTGGTTATGTTTTTTATTTCTTGTCTAGCAGAAACTAATCGAGCTTCGTTTGATCTCCCAGAAGCGGAAGCTGAATTAGTTGCAGGCTATAATGTAGAATATGCGCGGGATGCAATCCTGGGGAGTTCACTGTTGGCGGAAGCCAATGTCCCGGCAGGGACTCATTCTGACTGAAACAAGGGGTGGGTCTTTACCAACTTCCACATCCGACGAGGTTCTATCAAACCAGACACTTGATACCTGGGAAGAAAGAAGAGGGGCACTCTTCATTCGAAAGTCCAATCAGGGGTCGGAGGGTAAAGCAAACTCCCTCCTTGGACGAGCATGGGGCTTAGTCAAGTAGAACCAGGTTGCGCTGCTTGATGCTCCGATCGAAAACAAAGAAGTGGGGCCATGCCGGACAGAATATGCGTCCAACTGTACTGGGTAATAAGGTAGTTGACTTGCTTATTTCCTAGAATAAGGAAGTATTCCCCGACGCCCCCCACCGGGCCGAGCCCGCCCGAGGGAAGAAGATCGTGGCAACGTAGACCTAAGTGTATTGGATCCTGGGGAACCATCACAAGTACGGCCGGTCCCGACTACTAAATCGAACGAGAATGCCGTGTCGTTCAGCGGAGCTTAGAAGAAGGTGACTCGGAGCTTAGAAGAAGGTGACTCGCGCAGACAGCTGACTACTTTACCAATATAAAGGAATAGAAAGGTGGTTTACTATTCCAACTCGATTTGCAAGAATCAGGAATAGCCAAACCAACCCAGCTGGCTGGTCAATCTCAGTGATCTTATCGGTCGGCAAACTGGAGACGGACGACCACGGTCCCGACCGTCACCAGCATCGTGACGTTTACTAATCAATGAAGCCCGGGTTCACAGCAGAGGAGGTGTGGGGGCGCGCAGAGCCTCACCTTTTTCAGCAGGTTGTGAGTTGTAGCTTAGGGTGGAAAAATGGTTCAGTTCCTCATGACCTGGTCGAGAGAAACATCGGTGTAAAAGATTGAGTGGGATCAGTGGAAAAGACTATGAAGGGGACTGCCAGGTGGGCTCCTGAGACTCTCCCGGGACAGTCGACGGCACCCCGGACACGCGAAGGCTTGGTCAGGCCTTTCCCCTCCTTGCTGGTCAACTGTGGATTTTCCCAACACGACTAGACACATTTGACCCTACTGCGGCAGAGTTGACAATCTGACTATATAGAATATCAGTGGATGAAAGAGGTACGACGTGCAGCTACGAAGTGCAGTGGAACGGAACGAGTTATGCTCGTCGACTACCAACAAATACGACTCGTTGCTCCACAAGGAACTCGCCCGAACTACTTACTTGGCCGCCCCTTAAGTGGCTATCGGGTGTCGAGGTGGGATCTATCAATTCCAACTCTCCCAAGCCTTACCCAGAAAGGTAGCCCAGAAAAGCCTGCTATCCACTTTCTGATCAGGAAATGTCTTGATGGTCCTAAACCCTCCAGGGAAGAGTGGACTCTATCAGTCGGTCATTCCTGTCCCCGAACTGGAAAGGAAAGCCAGGAAGCACTTCCCCTTCGAGCTCCCCAACTGGGTGCGCTAGTAAGGATGGATGAACCTTTTCCCTCCCACAAGCAAGAAAGCACTCTTTCCCTTTTCATCAAACCGATCCTACAAGGCGGGGGAAATGAGATGAGGAGTGAAAGAAAGCACCTCAGCCAGTGTAATAGTGCAAGTGGTCTTGGGTTTGAAAAGGTTATCGTAGGCCTAGGCACGGAATGCTACAACCAATTACTTACTACCGACACCTCCCTGGAAATGACCCTTCTTTCCTCCAGAAGTGGAGTCAGTCTTGTGCTCACTGATAGAACCAACCACAGGAAAAATGTGACTGTAGCCGCAGGGAGAGAAGGAATTCTACAACCCTCTAGCACCCAGGGGACTTCAAGGACCCTCACTCCGGAGGGTGAGATGAAAGCATACTAGTCCTCCCGCATAGCGAGGGCAAGTCGTGTGCGCTCAGCCTGTCACTGGTCAAGGGTATAATGTACTTCCCTAAGAAAAGAGTCCTTTTTTCATCCTAGGTAGGACAACCCTACACTACTTGACTTTAGACGAACCGACGTCTGGAAATCCAAAGCTCGGGATTTCCGGGATTCAGGAGTCAGCCTCCTTCTCTTCCGTCAGTTTGGCAAAACCTACCCCCGGGACTAGGAAAGAGGGAAGCAATCCACCTCACTGAAGGTCAGTTCTTTCGATGGCAGGGAAAAGAGAAATGGGAACATCTTTTTTTCACGTCAAATCGAGGACAAAAGACAAGGTCTAGAGGAAAAAGCAAGAACTGCTCATCCAGCTCCTTTCCGCTTCGCACATTCCCACCCCCTCCATGGAAAGTGAGTTGAGAAGGACGTAGGAATCAATCTATATATAGTGGAGTTAAGGTATTTCTAGCGAGCGGAACGAGTAGAAGAGGTGGAGTCCTCAGACACAGACAGCGAGGGTGACGATAGTCAAGCAAGGGCCTACCTATGCTATGGGGGGTTCTACTTTACTGACAGGAGAGATTGTAAAAGTGGTTGTACTTCCTTCGGACTTTGATGGAAGAAGATAGATTGTACAGTCGAGTAGTTGTAAACATCCGTTATGGCTTTCCCACTTGCTTTCCACTGCTATTCAAGAATTAGAATGGGAACTCTTTCCTCACAGCATGCATCTCTCGCTCTTTTGCTCTTAGCCTTGCTACGCTCCTCTGTCTGGTACCCTTCCGCTCCGCAGGTTCCTTCCTCCTTCAGCAAGCAGAAAGAGAGGTTCACTTTTATTTAGGCTTGTTGCTTGCCTCCTCCTTTGGTGCGTAAGCAACCTCTAATAGTAGCGCACGTAAGGCTCGTGGAGCGGGACTTGACGGTGTGTATCGTAGATAGAGTAGTTGAGCAAAATCTACCTCGCATCGATCGTCTGAAGACTCAGCTCGTACCGTAGTGCCTCAAAATAGTTGTGAATGTTGTTCAAGCTGCTTTGTTGTCGAAAGAAAAATCACCATCATTCTACGGTGGAGTAGGACTAGTAGGTATGAATGTCTGAGACCGCTCACAAAGGCTAATAACTGACTTAGTGAGTTTGCACCCAAATTCCCAGGCTCACCTACAATTCCCGCTATGCAGCTTCCTTGGCACGGTCGGTCCTGTCACTCCTCTCCAGCCTTGGACATACGGCTCGCGACTTACTGCCACTTAAGAACCTTTCATGGATTTGCTTTCAAACCCGAATACAACAAGCAAGCTTCCTGTCCAGCCTGTACGTAGAGTCGAGCCTGATCTCTCTTCCGATTCTGCTGTACCCTGTCCCTATCTCGCATCTAGCTCTCAACGGGGCGAAACAGACTTCCACAGCGAACCGCCAACAAAGCGGGAAACGGAGGAAAGGCAGAAGAGATGTAGAGGAAATGGGGAGGCGAGGCAGAAGAGCCGTAGTCATTGAGCAATCCATCCTTTGTTTGGTCAAAGACCAAGACCTAGGAACTGACTACCCTACCCTAGTGGAACAGCCTTGTTCCAAGCTAAGCTTCCCTAGCACCCCGCGCTCCAGCCTCTATGCCCAATCTGCCCGCTGGGACTCTCAGCTACTAACGCGGCTAGGCCACCTTCACTCGTGCCTGTGCGGTGGTGTGGAAGTAATGACGTCCCACGTGGTTGGCATGACAGTGAGTTGAGTTTAGTATAGTAGCTGAGACCTGGTGATGAATAACTAAGGCCCTAAATAAGCACCTCTTGCTTTGAGTTAATACGCTATCAGTAAAGAAGACAACACCCATGAGTGACACTGGGGGGGCAGGGTTAATAGCGTTTTTCGGCAACCCTCTTGTGTTCTCCATCGCTCGTGTCGCTAACTGTGGTAGTACCAATGGAGCCAGATGCGTAGCTAGCATAGTATTCATGGTACCAATCTCCCTTTGGGGGGGTTATAAGATAAGCTAAGCTGGGGTGTCAGCGGTCGTATATTCCCAGACAGGGTGCATAGCGGGGAGTCTCAACGAGCGTACGAGGTTCGTCATACTAAGCTCTGTCCCATTATTGACTGACTGACCGGGGCCCTGTCCCAAAGCTTCGCTCCTTCCCGCTTCGTCTACCTAAGAAGCTCGCACAGTCAGACCTGGCTCCTCGTACTGTCTGTATACGCTGGGAGGACGGGAACTTCTCTCTCTGAAAGACTTTCCCGGGGGGCCAGATCATTAAGCTGGGAAGGATAGAGATCAGTATCGAGCGGTTGGAGTAGTTGGACATTCATTTCCCGGTCTGATTCTCTCTGTGAATTCAGGAGTAGGGACGAACGAAGGAGCGCATCCATTACTAGGGTAGCCTAGTGAGGTGACTTGTTTACGGGTGGGTCTGTATATGATATTGACATTCTACTTAAACCCGGGAATCTATGACTTTACGTGCGGGTATGATATGACTACACTCGCTTCAACAGCTCGAACTGCCTGCGGCCATGCTATCGTACAACCCGTACTAGACGTGACGTCGGACCTCCGTGGTTTCCGCTTTCACATGACTAAAGAGCCTCGGTATTAGTAAGGTAAGACGCTAGGTGTGATACAGAGGAAGGAGCTACAGAACCTAGCGAGGTAGAAGAGGGGAGTCGAAAGACGCAGCGAGGTTGAATCGGAAACCAGCCTACGTTCCACCTTTCGTTCCTCCTCACTCACATGAATAAATAGATCGACCATCGGGTACGAAGGTAGGGGACTATCAGCAGTCGCTGACGTGCGAAGCGGTGCGTAGCGGGGTACATACAAGGAGGGTACTTGGTAGCCACGGAAGTTCATTCTTGCTTTCACAGAACTACCAAGCCACCATATAAAGTGTAAATACACCCGCGAACATGGATATATCTGACTGAGTAGTAAGGCGAATAATAGGAGAGCAGGGAACTTTCTATATAGGTAGTAGCTGAAAGAAGGTCCGACAGTGCGAAGCGGTGCGAACCAACGAGTGAAGCGGCAGAGTCGTATATGCGTTGGTGCGAGTCTACGGAGAACTGAAAGCCAAGTAATAGTGGGATCACCCAAGCGGAGATATCTATAGTTCAGCCGAGTCCTAGTCCGAGGAGGCAGCTGCAGCTAGGGTTTCGTTCGTAGGTTAGGATTCTGGGTAATATCTCGACTCAGACTAAGCAGCCGGGCCGGGTTCCATCTGGTCGCGAGCAAGGGGACAAAAACCAATGAGTATTGTGTCGGAGGAGTGCATTGAGCTATTGATAATTTCATTCAACGAATCAGGCTTCCGAGACTTCTGCCCCGGGATCAGAGCCAACCTTAAGTGAAGCATCAGCCAAGTACTAGTATAATCAATAAGCAGACTCACACTCCCCTTCTTCACTTT